>FR990050.1:13533485-14885485 GCA_905404095.1 Glaucopsyche alexis
AAAAATTTTAGAAATGCTCATTTATAAAAAAATAGACATAGATGTGAAAATTGTTGACAGGCCATTGGGCACGGCCCAAGGTCAATAATATAGATTTTATTTTTCTTTGCATTACATTTTACTGTGTGTTAATTAGCTTTCATATTATATTACCTATATACCAAATTCATTTCAATTTCCATTAATTTATATATGTTCCTCCTAATGTAGTGAAAAATATTGTTCTTTTACAAAATAATCCAAAAGGAAAACCTACATTAAAATTTTTAAAAATGATTTTAGAGTAACATTATGAAAGAAAACCCACCGTGAATCATGGAAAGTAGTGTGTGACTGCAACCAGCATTTACTAGTAAGTAAACTTTAGTAAAATGTTTTCATTTATTCGAGCCTTATTTTTGGCAACGTTTCCCACTACATGTAATTACATAACAAGATCAAATACATATTTTAGTTAATATTAAACACAAATTGATTGGAATACCATAGTACGATTTATTATGTATAAGGAACATGAGCAGTGGACAAGGAAAGAACGTCGAAAACATTATGTAAGCCACAATGAATAATGATTCAAACAAATATTACAATTTAATCTAATAAAAATAAACACGACCTATTGTTGGTGACGTAAGGAATGCTAAGACTGACCTTGTCAATTTGTGATATTAATAAATAAATTGTGTAGGTATAATGTTAACGTACGATATCTTTGCACATTTTAATGAAAAGTAATTCAAAATTAGCGCTTTTCTAAAGACAATTGATTAATATGCAGACATCATTAGCCCGCATTTTTAACCTGACATAGAAATTTCAAAATACGCTTAATTAAATAGTATCCATAGCGTACATAATCTAACACTACAAAACAAAGGATTAGAGAAATATATTTACCTTTGAACCATTTTTAAAAATGGCTTTTTCCACAAGACCAAAAGAACGAGGTAGCAAGTTCGCCATTTTACAGCTATGACAATTGACAAGTGACAACCTGTGACAACTGAGTAGGTACTGACAACTGTGAACTGACACTGACAGTTGTTTCAAGCTTTTTTTTACATAAATGTGGTGATACAGCTTAAAACCATTACCAGTATAAAGTTAAAAAGGAAGGAAAATACAATAATTTCTTTTTGTTTTAGACCGTTTTTATATAAATGATGGCCTCTGTGTCTCAGTGGATAGCGCAGAAACGTAGTGTATATATTTCTAACATACTACGGGGCCAGACAATGGAACTAGTACCTCTATATACAGGGCGACCGGTAATAGGTCTGTTTCCTTTTAACATGTAAAAATACATCACTTTTGCAGCCTAAAAAGCTATATCATACCCTGCCCAAAAGCTAACGGTTTTTGAGATATTCAAGATTTTGTATTTTTTTCAAAAACACCCGATTTTAAAGGAAAACTTGAAATAAACAAAAATCTACCTTTTAATTTATAAATCTTTATCATAATTTTACTTCTTAGGTAGATAAACTACAAATACAAAAGTTATTTATCCATCTAAACAGGAAACCAAAATTAGCAGAGTGTTTCAAAAGTCTTAACAAAAAAATTGAAAATGATTTTCCCTCGTTTCACCCCTTATTGTTTAAAAAAATCAATAAGACATTAGTCGTACAAATTACTTAATTAAATTCCTTATTTATTAAGCTATCCGAAAAGGTATAATTTGTGTGCAAAAAATTCACAAACATCTGGTAAGGTAAGTTAATAACTCTCAGCACCATTTTTTTGCCTTACAATTTGTTCAGGATTAGGTAGTCAGGTAGTCAAATTCTTTTGTTATCGGAGGAAGAAGCGCTCTATTATTGGTCGGTTTAAAAAAATCCGGTTTCTTCGTAACTGTTCGCGTCGGTTCGTAACAGTTCGGGTCCGTCTAAAGAGCATTATGTAGAGTTTTTGTTTAGTTAACGCTTCTCGTCCTGAGCGCGCTGACGTGTTATTTGCGATTCCTTCTGATCAAGTTAATTTATCAAAAATGGCATCTTTTAGCAACGAAGAGTATGCTGACATACTGTACTGCTACGGTTTTTGTGATGGCAACGCAGCCGCTGCACGGGAAGAGTACCGGCGTCGTTTTCCCCGTCGAAATAATGTACCAAGTGCTGGAGTTTTTTCCGCGGCGTACCAACGCGTGCGGGAAAGTGGCTCTGTTCATCAAAGGCGACGTGATGCAGGAAGATCTCCTCGCTATGTTGTAGAAGACGAAGAGAGAATATTGGAACGTTTTGCAAGAGATCCGACCACCTCTACAAGAATTGTAGCGAAGCAACTGGGTTTAACGCAGTGGAAAGTGTGGTTCACCGTACATAGCGCTCGGTTATACCCTTTTCACTACACACCAGTACAAGCATTAGAAGAAGGAGACCCTGCAAGGAGGCTCGATTTCTGCCGCTTTATGCTGCACTCCGATGAAAACGACTATAACTTCTTAAAAAAGATTTTATGGACCGACGAGTCGAAGTTTGAGCGTGACGGCATAACCAACTACCACAACATACACTTTTGGGCTCCCAAGGGTGAAAACCCCCACTTGGCAAAAGAAGGTGCTCATCAAAGGAGGTTTTCCCTGAATGTATGGATGGGAATTTTGCATAATCATTGCATTGGGCCGTTTTTTCTACCGGACAATTTAAACGGGGAGACGTATGAAAATTTCCTGAGAAATAATCTTCACGAGCTCATGCAAGATGTACCAATTGAAACCCGAAGAGGTATGATATACCAACATGATGGATGCCCGGCACACTACAGAGTGACAGTTAGGCAATGGCTGGATCAAAATTTCCCGCAGCGTTGGATTGGCCGCGGCGGTCCAATACCTTGGCCCGCAAGGTCTCCAGATTTGACTCCTTGCGATTATTATTTATGGGGCCACATGAAGCAGCGTTGCCGATTTGTGGGGAATTCCCCAAACTGCGGGGAATTTCAAGTCGATTGGGGATTTATTGGGGATTGGCACCATGTGGGGAAAATGTGGGGATTTTAACATTTCGACATCTTATTCTCATCGGTAAATATTTCATCATTCATTATCGACACGATATCGACCTTTTTTAAAATCATTATGTATGGCATGGGCATGGCACATCTCTAGTTTCAAACTACTAGTAGATTGACATTTGTTTATGATCAGGGGATTCCCTTTTTCCCTTTCTTTAACAGATACTGTTGTATCATTTATGGCTGTAAGAGAAGGAATAAAAAACCGGGCGGCAGCGTCAAGTTCTACCCTTCAAACAAAATGCTTTCCACAAAAATATGGAAAAGAATATGAAAGATATCAATATTATTTAAATAATCTATATATACTAGTGATGTAACGAATGTCTCTTTTTTAGCATCATTCATTCCGCTCCTCTCACTCAAACTTAAACTAAAACTTTTATTTCCATGTAGGTTATGATATATATAATAGAATTGTCCTAAATGATGCCTACCACCGGTTCGGAAACTAGGCCGGCAAGAAGAATCGGCGTAAGAAACTCGCACATTTGCTTTTGTTTTCTGATATTCATATTCGCAAAACATTCGCAAAAATTTTGCGAATGCGAATGCGAATATACAAAAATGTGCGAATATTGTAATATATACCTTTATAAAAATGAATCCCCATCTCCATTGGTCACGGCATCACGTGTGAACGGCTTGATCAATTTCCCTAATTCTTTTTTTTTTATTGTGTTTGTTTCAGGAGAAGGTTCTTATGCAAGAAGAACTAAGAAAGTAGCGTGGAACGATAGAATTAAAGAAAACTTATTGATCATATTAACTGTTTGTTTGACTATTTATTTTTATTAATTACTTATACCTACTAATGCGAATTATACTCAGCTAGTAGAATATTGTTTCATTTTTTAAAAAACCTATGTGGGGAATTTGTGGGGAATCAGCGGATTTTTGTCCCCAAATTGGGGAATTCGAACCCGATTTTTGGGGAAATACATAAATTAGCATTGGCAACCCTGACATGAAGTCTTTGGTTTACACAACACCTATTAGCGATGTACACAGCGTTGCCATTTGGCAACTTTGGTTGCCATTTTGGCAACATTTGACCCTTCGCGGCAACCAAATGGCAACCAGGCTCGAATGGCAACTATTTGGCAACTTTTGGACTTGTCGCGCGATCATCAGTAAAAAAATATCGAATATCTTTTGCAGAACTGAACGCATCGAATTGAACAAAATCAAAATCTTGAATACCTACATTTTTATTCCCAAATGAAAACAATTCATAATTAGTAGATAAACAAATTATTGTACCCGTATTTCTACAACCAAAAGGTATTTTTAATGAAACTAGAGATAAAAGTAATTTTAAGAAAACTCTAAAACAAAAATTGAAGAATGTGTGTGTCTGTGAGCAGTGTGTAGTGCAGTGCAAAGAAAGTTTTTTTCGTGGTTTTCTAATACTTTTGTTTTTAAATCAATTTATAAGTTCTTAATTTTTTTCATGTTTTTAATATTGGATTTTAAATGCAGGGGCACTTACACATTTTTTTTTAAATAAATAATCATTTCAGCTTCTAGAAAAATGTGTGTTTTGAAAAAGAGTCTTAATTTATTTTTTACTTTCATTTTTATTTATATTTTATTTAATTAAAACATGCATTAAAATTTTTAAGGAAAACAAAATTTGTGGAATTTATCAACCAATTATTATTTATCAACCAAAAAGATTAACATTTTGCAAAAATCGAATTCTCATCAGATCTCGACATTCTGAGGTCATTAGGAAGCTTCCCTGACTACTCCCGCGAGAGTGTCACTATGTATGTGTGTGTGTGTGTGTAAACTTTTTGTAACTTTTGAACTGTTTAACCGATTTAATTGCGGCTGCCTTTCGAAAGGGCTTGGCTAAACTTAGATTTTTAATACAATTTGGACCGATTCGGATCAATAGATTTCAATAAATCTAAAAAAAACTGATTTTTAAAGTGTTTTTTTTAATATCTTTTAAACGGCTTTATCAATCGACTACAAAAATAATCAGCTCTTAACGTTAAAAAACCACGTCGATCGCCGCTTATCCGGTCAAAATCGGTTGATTCGTTCGAGAGATATCATGAAGGAAAGAAAACCGAAAAAAAGTGTTTTTTCGGAATTACTCCAAAGTTTTTCATCAAAAAATTTTTTTGTCAATTCTTTCAAAGGACATAAACTGCATTGATTGCCGCCAATCGCGTGTAAATCGGTTGATTCATTCAAAAGTTATGACAGTTTGAAATTTCAAAAAATAGTGTTTTATTAAACTTTCATCAGAATTTTTAAAATTTTTAGAATCACTTTTAGAATGAGAACTTTTAGAAGCGCTTAGCGGGAAGTTGCACGGATGGCCTTTAGGTCAAAGTGTTTTCCTAATTTTTTTTGACAGATTTTGTTTCTAATGGCAACCTTTGGTTTGAGATGGCAACATTTGACCCTAAAAATGGCAACCTGGGATGAGTAGGCTCTGGCAACACTGGATGTACATGAACTGAGGAGAAGAATAATTAATGCAGCAAACGAAATCCGAGAAACTTTAACAAGTAGAGTAACGCGATCTAATTTTCGCTTAAGATTACGCAAGTGCATCAGAAATCGAGGACGACAATTCGAACAGGATTTACCGTAATTATCAACTTATTATGTAAATAAAATATTAATTTTTATTCAAAGACTTTTATTTAACTTAATCTGACGTAGCAAAGGTTTATTTAGACTTTTCCAATTTGCTAATTAGAATTTTACTACCTGCTAGTTCAGGTAGTTAGATGGTTTTTCATTAGGACAAATCGGCAAATTTAGCTTTTTGCATTACAAATTATACCTTTTCGGATAGCTTAATAAATAAGGAATTTAATTAAGTAATTTGTACGACTAATGTCTTATTGATTTTTTTAAACAATAAGGGGTGAAACGAGGGAAAATCATTTTCAATTTTTTTGTTAAGACTTTTGAAACACTCTGCTAATTTTTGTTTCCTGTTTAGATGGATAAATAACTTTTGTATTTGTAGTTTATCTACCTAAGAAGTAAAATTATGATAAAGATTTAGAAATTAAAAGGTAGATTTTTGTTTATTTCAAGTTTTCCTTTAAAATCGGGTGTTTTTGAAAAAAATACAAAATCTTGAATATCTCAAAAACCGTTAGCTTTTGGACAGGGTATGATATAGCTTTTTAGGCTGCAAAAGTGATGTATTTTTACATGTTAAAAGGAAACAGACCTATTACCGGTCGCCCTGTATATAGGAGTAATAGTGTTCTGCAAGGAATTTGTAAGTATTATATAATACTTACAAATTCCTTGGTGTTCTGTGACTAGTACTTATGTCACTCTGGAGTCTGGTCATGGGCCAGACTGACATGGTGTGATGTGAAGCGTACATAGTTAATATTATTATTATTAAATTATTATAAACGTACCCCCTTACTAATAAAAGTAAAATTTATCCAGTAGATAAGCAATACAATGTTTTGTCCTTGTCTTATGTGTTGGAAAAGTCTCTTGACAGATTGACTGATTGCTTATCTATTGGATAAATATTTTTATTAGTAAGGGGGATAGTTTATTATATTCTCTTTGGCCCACTGAAGTGGTTTTCAGATGATGTATATAAATAGTAATGAACTGTGAAAACTTCTATAGTAATATTTATAAAACATACATAACCCAGGGGCCAGGATGCAGAACTTTTTAGTATTTATTACTTGGTGGGATTCAAACACATTGGCCACAGCTACATCACACATTCACTGTTGATCCTGAAAGACAGTCCACTTCATGAAGGTTTTGCCATGTAATTAACTGGCACCAAAACACATTTTATTGTTAAACAATTATTATAGTTATAATTGTAAATAAAATTCAATACATTATTGTACATTGATTTTACTACATTATTAAACATTGCCTATATTAAACCTTTTTCACATCAATATTAAAATTATTTGTATCAAAATGTTTTTGTTGTTCATCTGTCCAAATTCCATTTCCACTGAAATAATGATTTCTTTCCAGTAAATACAAAATTAAACTGAGCTTCTGTTTACTGTTTATCTTTTTCAAATCTATATCTTCATGTAAGGCTTTCAAAACGTTAGATGATGTTTTAGTTGTCCCATTGAGTAAACTTGATATTTCTCTAATTTTGTTCCAGGGATACAAAAGAATAGGACAATTTTCATAAATATCATCTGTAGAATAATGATTGATTAGCTGATCATAAACATATTTTACTTGAACAATAGGGACATTGATCCAAAATGGATGTCTCTTTATCATGTTACGTATACTACTAGCACTGTACTTTTTGCCCAGTGCTTGACTTATACAAAATATTAAGTCCTTTCCTTTACCGAGGCGATCACCGGGGGCCTTTTCAAAAACTTCATAATGAGCTGTACTGCCCGATATAATATTAAGACTCAGACACTTCTTGTCCATTTTATATAGCTTCATAATTCTCTTCCGTGCTTTATTGTTGTAAAGGATAACTTTCAAAAATCTTGGGTGGTTATAAAATGTGCTAAATTCTGGTATTTCTTTAGCTTTTTCTAATCTTTCTTTAATGGTAGTGGGACTCAATGTAAATAATTGAAGACATCTTTTCTGTGCTTCATGGCTGACTCCGAACTCGTCTAACAATTGTCTGATTTCTCTCAATGTACTAACATTCTTCATAGCTATTCTTGGATACATTCTTATAATTTCTTTAATATCAATACCACCTATGGACTTAAAGCTGTAAATTATTTCTTTCAAATTATCAGGATTTGCATGTATTAAATAAAAATTGGATTTAATTTTCTCTATGGACATAACAATGTCTCTCTGTAATATTATTAATGTTTCATTTATAGCTCGTAAAGGCCGATGTTTGAGTGTCGGATATGTTTCTAATCCCCGATCGAATTCTTCTTGTGTGATATCTAACATAAGTTCCAAATATCTCTGAAGAATTTTGATTCTTAATGAAAATAAAGTGTACTCATTATAATCACCATGTACCAAAGTAGTGAGTGATGTTGGCCATTGTGACAAATATCTGGCTAGTTTGTTTTCCACATTTAGTGATGGTAGGATTAGCCCTGCTCTCTTTAAATCTCCAACTTTTTTATGCCTGATTATTTTCAAGTATGACACGAGAACATTCGCAGTTACTTCGGTTATTCCACATTCTTTTAGCACCATGTATCGAAACTTTAGTGTAATAGGAAGTATACTAAAGAGCGATGGCTCGCTTAAAAGGACCTCTGTAGGATATCCTAAGTCATATATTGTTTGTACTAGACTGTCAAGTCTATTATCATCAATGTTTTTTAATACTGGATATTTAATTTGCAGAAATTTACCTTTGTTTTCATTTATGTTAAGAAACTTGCATAGACTTTTTAGGTTATCATTATTAGTGCAATAATTTAAACGAATGTAACTCAATCCCCATCTACACGGCCTAATTTTATAGAAACTACGTAGAAACATATAAATTTCTTTACAAGTCTGAAATTATGAGAATAAGATTTAAACCTCTGACATTTCACATTGTATTAGTTAGAATATTTTTTGTAAACAAGTATTACTTTTTCTTCTTTATAGTTTTTTTTTATATATGGCCATGGCGAATTGGCGATGTGAAGGCTTAATACATCGGTAAGTAAGCCAAGTATTTAAAATACTACGTCTTCACTTCAATGTATGAAATTGAATATAATTTGTTTTTAACCGGACTTCCAAAAAAAGGAGGCGGCTATTTGGTTTGGCTGTATATATTTTTTTATCCTATTTCTTTGTTTAATATAATATTATCATTGTGAAATGGCGGCACGAGACTCTGAGGGCAGCACCACAGGCAACACTGTTTTTGGGTGTGTTCATTTCAGTTATCATTTTTCAAAACCATTGACAATTGACATTTCATTTTTCAATTTTGCTTCATGTTTGGAGTTTTTGTTTACAAAACTTTAATTTTTCGTATAAATCTGTATTTAAATTTATCCATACACTAGCTGAACATTTGTTAATTAATTATGGCATTCAAATCCAAAACGGGGCTGTTTGCCCTAGGATTTTTTGTATTTGCATCATTGTTTATTCTTGTAGCTTTTGTAAGTCCGTATTGGTTGGTAACTGACGGAAAACTTAGAAATCCTAAGTTTTTAAAAATTGGTAAGTGTTACGTTTTCATCTTATAACTTCTAACTAATTTAAACTTAGTGATTGAAAGCACATGCCATAAGCAGTTTTGTTGTCTGTTTATCTTCATGTCGCCGCCCTGAGCAACTTCCTGTAGGTGGATTACATGCAGTGGTGGATTATCCTAAAAGCAAACTAGGCATGTGCCTAGGGGCGCGAGGGTACAAAGGGGCGCTCCGACCAAGCGAGGTGGTATGCCCAGTCAGGCCGAAGCCCTGGGAGATCTCTGAACGCAACTATAATGCAACATTCTCAAGTTTTAGCTAGACATTAGAATTGCAATCTATTTTAAAATAAAACTAGCTGTTCAATGTATAAAACATTGTTCTGTAACCTAAGTATTACTGAAATAAATAATAATTAACCAAACAGTTACACTAAACATTTTTGTATAAGATATTAAATATAAAATTATTAATATTTATGTAATTACTTTTTCTTATTAAGGGTATTTATATTAAAATGTCTGTTTTTCTTCAGGATTATGGGAGGTTTGCTTTAATGGTTTTGAAGAAGTTCACCATTGGTATGACACAGTATTTAAAGGCTGTTGGTGGATCTTTGAAGAAGAATATTATATAATACATGATATACTTCTGCCAGGATTTTTCATTGCCACCCAGTTCTTCTTCACAGTGTCTTTCTGCTGTGTCCTGATATCAATATACTTGTCTTACTTGTATTTAAAAATGGACAATGATGATGACAACTATGTAACACTGTTAGTTACATTTGGCACGGTTTTGGTGATTGGTGGTAAGTTAATACATAGGGACAAGGTGTGTGGTAGAACATAGTCAATCCGTAAAGTATGGATCTAGGGTTGAAGACTAATAATTTGAACAGTAAATGTTTAATTAAAAATTAATTTGAGGTATAATTATTAATAATAAAAATGTTAAGAAATAATAATTACAATTCTGTTATTTTTAATGAGATCAAGTCCCTACTGCTGAAAAAAATACAAAATGGCAAATATCAAACAGTTCAAATAGTAACATTTCAATTTATGTCATATATAAGGGTTCAAATAAAATTTGTCTTCACCCTTCAGATCTATATTCCATGGATTGACTGGACTCTACCAAACACTCCTTAATATGTCAGATAAACTTTATTGTGCAGAAAATGAATACAGATCAGAACTAAAATATAAAAGCCATTATAAAAGTAAAAAGTTTATTAAAATCGTCTCTATTTGTATCCAACACAATTTGAATATTTAATTAAACAATGTATAGAATAGCAAATATGTTTTTTCAGGATTTTCAGGTTTAATATCTGTTGTGACATTTGGTGCTAGAGGCGACGGTCGCGACTGGATGCCCAATTGGGAGCACAATGATCTGGGCTGGGCCTTTGCTCTTGGAGTTATTGGTATAATATTTCTGTTCCCCGCTGGCATCTTATTCTTGGTGGAAGCAAGAGTACGCAAATATAAAACATTGCACAACATGCAAAGCAGAGACCCATCCTCTTATACTATGCAAGAAAGGAAGAATGTGTACCCGGGGCATACTGATATTTAATGTACCAATTTTAACCTATTGACTTAATTTTGACATAACATTTTATCATAAACAAGTATTGTATTAAGACTAATTATAAAATTGAATGTTATTATCGATAAGATTTATTATTTTTAATTGCATTTTGTTAAATTACATGCTGTAAGTAACTAAGTGAATTTTGCAGATTTTATAAAATGAGAATTAACTAGTAAGAAGTAGGCACTAAAAGGTCTACCTTTTATATTTCTTATAATATTCCGTCCAATTACTATCTTATGAATCTCTGTGTAAGTCTTATAATGAGTGTGTACATTTTTTATAATATGTACAAGTGTAAGTATTCCTAACTTTTAATTATGATGTTTATTTTATTGCATTAATACAAACTGTTTAATTTTTAAAAATAATTTTGGCTTATTAAATATAAGCATATATTAAAAGAAGCAATAATTGCGAGTATAGATTTAATTATTCAACTAATGTAAGAATAAGGAAGAAAAATATAATTACCTACTTACTATCTTAATTTATGTAATTTGAATTTTGAAATAGTTTTATTCAGTAACTGCAGTTGTGTACTTTTTACAAGACAGACTTTTTATTGTAAAGATTTGCCAATTTTGAATTTTTTTAATAAAATACCCAAAATAAGTACACAATGTAAAGTTCTTATTTTTGAACCCATTAAATCTAAATTCTAAACAAAAATATAAATTTTGTATTAATCATTAGTCTGGTTCAGGACCAATACCTTTATGCCAACGACATTTATAGGATCAATTATAATGGAAACTTCAAGGTAAAATAACAAGTAATTATGCATCAAAATGTGTAGGTACATTATTTTTAGACAGAAGTGCGGCTTTTGCATACTTGAAACCAATTGAAATGCATGAACTTTCTGGTAATCCTTGAAGAATACCGTGAATAAAACCACTAGAAAAACAATCCCCTGCTCCAGACACATTTTCTACATTATTTAAAACATCAGGGACCTTATATACTCGGACATTTGGTTCACCTGTCTTTGCTTTCCTAATTGTTACCACGCCTTTTTCTCCTAACGTTACTACAAGGAAATTTATGCATTTTGCTATAATTTCGTGTAGTGCAACAATTTCTTCAAGTGTAGTATCAGCCTTAATACAGTGTGTTGGTTCAATGAACTTAGCCATCGCCCTTAGTTCTGCAACGTTTGGTGATGAGTATGTTATTTGGGACCTGCAGAGTACTTTTGTTGCTTTTCTTCTGTCGGTGGGCTCGAAAAAAGCTGCAAAACATAATATATAATTAACTTATTAAATACCACAGACATCTATTGACTACATCACACAAGTCCCATCGACTGAAACGCAAGTCACGCAAGAAACCAAGAGTGCCATAATTTTTCAAATTACTGTGACGTCACAAGAGCGATGTGGTGATAATAATATTACTGTTATATAACTGATAACTGCCAACTTACTACCCGTCCCTGAGTAAACAATACAACGGCCGTAGCCGGGCGTCGCACAGTGGAAAATTTGGGTACGTATTGGATCAAAAATCTGTAACTTCAAGGTTTTTCATCGTATTGTATTGAGATTTGGCACATGTATACAGTGAATAGTGATATACAAAGATTTTAAAAATAATCAATATTTGTATTTTTTTCAATGTATACATATTTATTTTAGGTTAAAAAAAAGAAAAGAGAAAAAAAAGTAATACGAGTAGTTATATGTTTATTTTTTATAAGTACTAAAATGAGTAAACTAAAACAATTACAGGTCGCGCAACGAATTAAGATCTTTCGACAAAAGTAGAGGGGGTATGCGCAGAAGTCAGTTTTTCGGTGTGTTTGGCGGTAGCGGGCTCGGGCGGGGAGGTGTGGATGCGCCGAACGCATGCCGAACGCGGCTGCCGACACGCTATTGGTTCGTTAGTAATATATATTTTTTGCTATTGGTCACATTCGCGAACGATCCCCACCACTTTCACTGAGCGCTCATAAACCGTTGCGCGACCTATACTTATCACACAAGCATAATAAATAGGTACATAAAATTATAAAATCGTATAGTACTGTGGCGCGGGCGGACCAATCAGCGCACAGTCCTGAATCGCGCTATCGAAGTTTCTGACCTCGAAAGTAGGTATATATACGACAGCTGAAATGATTACAAGTGGGCTTCGGCCTGACCGGGCATACCACCTCGCTCGGTCGGAGATCTCCCTTTGGGGCCCCCACTCACAGAACACAATACTCGCGGAGAAGAAGGTCGACTTCATACAAAAAAATTGGGACCAAATAGCGCCTCTAGTGAGCTGCCCCCTCAAACTTTTAGCCGCCTTCCAACAAAGGAGGACTATATAATATGTATTTGATTTTATGAATATGGCGGGAAATTTAAGATACGTAATTAAAGTTTATGTTAAATTTCTCTTAAAGTTAAACATTCCAACAAAACCGAGCAACCACCTCCACGAACAAATCATAACTACTACGTTACGAAATGTTCGTGAGCCCTTATATACATACGTCTAGTGTTTTCGATAGCGGATCTACAAGCGGCATAGTGTCATCTGTTGTGGTTTTTAAGTAACTTTTATGTAATATTAACCATGTAAGACAGAGAGCGATATATTGAAAATTTGAAATTTAACCATTCTTGTCGCACCGAACTGCCCCCTTTTTGGTCCAAGGTCATTCATACAAAGTCGACCACCCCTGCCCCCACTATTCCCACAGTACCTATCTACACCTCACACCAAACTAATTGATCTCAGATTAGACAAATCTTATAATATTATTGGTTTTATATATAGGTCGCGCAACGAATTAAGATCTTTCGACAAAAGTAGAGGGGGTATGCGCAGAAGTTAGTTTTTTGGTGTGTTTGGCGGTAGCGGGCTCGGGCGGGGAGGTGTGGATGCGCCGAACGCATGCCAGACGTGGCTGCCGACACGCTATTGGTACGTTAGTAATATGTATTCTTTGCTATTGGTCTCATGCGCGAATGACCCCCTCCACTTTCACTGAGCGCTCATAAACCGTTGCGCGACCTGTAACTAGGTTATATCTAATTGTTATTATTAAAACGTAGTGATTATATTCTCTTTGGTTATTATCCTCGCTATTCCTAATTTTAAAATTACTTCCGGTGTAAATGTAGGATCACCTTCAGGTACCACCTTCAAAAGATAGTGCCTCTTCATCAAGATCCTTCACATTTCTCACATATGGTTTTCTTAAACTTGAAATGTATGGATCTGAAGTATATAGAAGCGTTTTAAATACGTCTTCATTTGTAGCTATACGGGAACATTTTCTGGCACGGTGTAAGCGCATATTTCTGTAGTCTTTATTGCGCGACTCTTGTGCATCTTCCGACAGTTGCCCAATAGGAAGAACAGAAAAATGTTTGATGAGTGGTGGGTCGTCGACGCTTTTTCGATCAACGAAACGAGACCGTTTATCGTTCATCGTAAACTAGTTGAAAAAACAGATTTTTTTTCGACTAGTTTACGTGTTCGCCGAATACTGAACTGAGCAATAAACTATGACAAACAAAGTAGTTTTGTTGAATGAACGACTTTCAGCATTAACTGTTTTGACAAACTTGTTGTCGTTTGCTGATCGACGCGACTAGTGATGACAACGAACAACGAGACGGTTTAATCTGTGAGCAGTGGAAATGAACTTCCCTTCATACTTTTTCCAGGCTTAGAGCGGGGAATTCACTAGACGGACATGGCCGCGGGCAAGCCTGTCCGGGCAAGTCTGTCGCCGCAATACACTACACAGGCCGATCAGTTTGTTTTGTAACGGCTTCGCGATTAGTTGTGCACAATTATATGCGCAAAGGTGAAAAATTGCTTTAGATGAAAAAAGAAAAGAAAGAGAATTTGGTGCAAAAAATGTAATCAGAATAGAAACGAGTATAGTCATAATATCATTTGCATAAAGAATTAAAAATTGAATTTTGAAAATTGAAAAGAACTAGGCCGTCTGAACAATTACTTACCTACGTACGTTATACGTATGGAATATAGATGTCACCGTAAAATTGTAAAAACCGTTAGATTGTAAAATAACTAACATGATTGTAAAAATATGCCGAAAGACTAAAAACTACATATTTATAATCTAACGAAAAATAATGTATTAAATTATAGGCCGCATATGCAAATCGGAAGTCTATCAACATTTTACAATTTCACAATTTTTTTTACAATCTAATGGTTTTTATAATTTTACGGTATTAACATAGATAATAGATATACCTACTTATAGAGTCATTTGAATTTTTACTACAACTTATCGCGCCTAAAATTACAAAACAAAATACCAAGATGAGGCTGTCAGTGACTCCAAGAGAACGATTACTTGCATACAATTGTAAATATTAAATTGAATATTTTATTCTCATTAAAACTCACTAGAAAGTAAATGTGCTCCGCAAGTTAAACAAATATTAAATAAACGGACGTCTGCTCGGCTTGCTGTCATTCAACGTCTGTGCACAGGCAGCCCGCGGTGAGCATTCACATTCGGACATGCCCGTGCCCGCGCAGACAAAATGAGATCTCGCGGACTTCATCGGGCAGTCTGCCGGACGGCCCGCGACGGTAATACACTACACAGACCTAATAGTAGCGAAGCCTGTCGGGCATACCTACAGGCTTGCCCGCGGGCATGTCCGTCTAGTGAATGCCCCGCTTAGGACTGGCAGGCAGGCAGGTTCATTAGGCTGGGACTATATGCAACGGAATCCGGTAGGCCGTAGAGAATTATGAGCACTGAAAATAGAACTCTATGCAAATACAATACAGTTGAAAATGGAAGTTTCGAGTGTCGAGCTGTCATATATGACATTGACATTTGACTCGACACTCGGATGTTCGATTTTCAACTCTATTGTATTAATACAGAGATCTATTTTCAGTGCTCATAATTCTCTACGGCCTACCGGATTCCGTTGCATATAGTCCCAGCCTTATTGTAAAGAACAGAGATAGACGTATTGCTCGTGCCGAGCCGTCGTGCCCCGCGCCCGTCCGTCGATCGTGTCTAGGGTTACCAGATGAAAAAATCAAAAGTCCGGAGAAAAGGCCTGATTTCCATGGAAAAGTCCTGAGATTTTCTACAGCTTGAGAATTTTCTCTCAAAAACGTATTATTATCTTGCGCACGCGTTTTACGCGACTTTTTTGATTTTAACTGCAATTGTTACCAAAAGAAGATTATTTTTAGTTTGTTTCACTTTTATAAATAAGTATTGATTTTAAACTGCAATTGTTACTAAAAGAAAATTATTTTTAGTAGTTTAATAAGAGAGATCTTTAAAATGTAACCTGTGTTTTATTGAAAATCCTGAGCTATCACTAGATTTGCTAAATCTGGCCGGAATCCTGAGAAGAGTCGAAAAATCCTGAAATCTCAGGACTAATCCTGAGATATGGTAACCCTAATCGTGTCGTCGCGTCGCGACGAACTAGCGACGAACGGCAGGGCAGGATAGCTCCTGACGTCACAGCTTGTTAGAGAGAGAACGTAAATTGGTCAATACTTGTGAAGAAACGAGACAAAAATGTTATGTTTTGTCCCTTTCGCTGTAACCGGGTTTTTGGCACAAAGCTGTCAAATTTGACATTCTTGTGCCAAACAAATGACTGTGAAGATTGAGGTTTCGTTTTAATTGAACTCTTTTGTGTTTTTGGAGTGTTTTATGTTATATACTCTTTTGAGATAGAGACTCTGTGTAGTTTTAAGTATTTTAACAATGTGTGGATGCAGTATTTTGAGGTGCAAAAGTCGCAGCGAACGAAAATGTGCTGCCGTAACTTTTCACTCGTAATTAGCTATAGCTCGTGTTTTTTTAGTTTGTGATTGCATATAACATAAGAATGATGATATATGGATGTAAATACAGTCATATTTTCCATAGAAAGTGAGATGAAATCAGTATTTTTTACATAATTCGAAACATATTCTAAAAATATATTTGTCTTAGTGTTGCTATTTAATTTAGTACCAAAATATACTGACTTAAAGTTCTTTCGGTAAAAATTTAGTATAATATCCCACGATTCCACGATTTGGGGAGGAGGGAGTTAAGAGGGAAGGGGAGGGGGAGGGTTGAACCCCCACTCCCCTCATCAGGAAACCCACAGTTACTGAGATATTAGTGGTTTAAGTTTTGGGGTTATAAACTAAACGACTAGTTTAGTTGTAATTTGGAGTGGTAAACATAGTTGAGTAATAGGGTGACAGCTAACCCTAACCGGAAACCTCACTAAATATAAATTTTGGATACATAGGTAATTAATCAAAGAACAAATTTTCCATCTTTTTGCTAAAAAGTGGCCCCGTGCGAGTTTCTTACGCCGGTTCTTCTCGACGGGCCAGTTTCTTATTGATATATGTATTTTAACTGTTTAACTTTTTAAGTGTGTTGAAGTGAATGAAGAATGTTTGAAACATCTACTTAAATAAAAAACGATTGACTTTTTTGACATTGTTTAATTTTTATATTAAGAGAAATACCTACCCTACCTAACAGTATTAATAGTAAGACTTTTTGTTAGCTTATGCTTGGTCTACTTCAGAAAAAGTCAAAATCACCATATGTGTCCATAGAAATTGCCTCAATTCCTCATAGATCTCATCATCAGGTCACTACTTTTTTGAATGAAAACAGTACTAACTTGGGATTATACCCTTTACATAAAAATGAAAGAGTAAACCTGAACGTTTTCACGTTAAAACTACTGAACTAATTATCATGAAATTTGGCCCAGATATAAATTAGACCACGGGAAAGGACGTAGGCTACTTTTTATCGCGAAAAAAAATGTACGGTTCCTGTATAACGATACTTTATTTACGCTTTCACGTAAGTATTACTAAACCGATTATGATGAAATTTGGCACAGAGTGGAGTTGGAGTAGACCATGGGGAAGGACATAGGCTACTTTATATCATGGGATATATACCCGTGGATTACTGTGCTTACGCGGGCGTAATGGGCGCGGGCTGGACCTTTTTTTTTTAAATATTGGAAAAGGTGTATGTTGTAGGAGTAGGTGTAGGAGCAGGTGTAGGCGTAGGTGTCTGAGTGGGTGTAGGAGTATGGGTAGGAGTAGGTGTATGAGTTAATGTACGAGTAGGTGTTGGAGTAAGAGTAGGAGTAGGAACAGGAGTAGGTGTAGGAGCAGTTGTAGTCATTTATTCATTCCAGTTCATATTTAAGACAGAACAACGTCTGTCGGGGTCAGCTAGTAATATATAATATAGCTAGCTGTCTCGACACACGTTGTTCTGTCATAAACATGAACTGGAATGAATAAATGATTTTACCTATAATGCATCCTACGTCCTAGTCCTACACCTACAACCTACAGCTTTTTCATTATTTCTCAGTGCGTAAGCCTTCCCTGAACTTCCACAATTATTTTAAATTTAAATCAAAATGAGCCAAATCGATCCAGCCGTTCTCGAGTTTTGAGTCCCTCGTGAACGGAATAAAAGGTATCCTATGTCCTTCTCCTGGTTTCAAGATAGCCCACCAATTTTCAGCCAAATCGGTTCAGCCGTTCTCGAGTTATAAATATTTTTACCACGTTCATAATATTTTGTTAATTTAACTATTACTCTCGGTCTTGGCCTAGAGTTAACTTATTAAGGTGGTTCGTTTCCTATACAAAAAAAACAATGGACATTTATTAGGTAATTTCATACTATTACTACAAGTGACATAAGTTACAAATGTCACTTTTTGTCGAAAATTCAATAAAAATGTGACTTCTGTGTGAAATAAAGTATTTTAAATATATTTTGCGACAATTGTATTGCAAAATAAATAGATGTGCATATAAATATAAGTAGTAATAGTATGAAATTACCTAATAAATGTCCATTGTTTTTTTGTATAGGAAACGAACCACCTTAATAGGTCTCGATCTAGACTGAGAATCCAGGTACGATCGTACTCTAATCGCATGTTTTCTTATAACCTCTGACTCATAAAAAATAACTAGAACAATTCAGTCGCCAGTATGAAAATATTAAAATTTACTTATTTTAATAATGAGTGGTGCAGGGAAAAACTCGCTCTACGATCCTTATTTATTACTGACTACGACAAGAAAACTTACGTGTACATCCTAAGATCAAGACAAAAATACTACAATTGAAGGCTATGTTTGTACATGGCAACACATAGTGGGTGAGCGAGATGCACTCTAGTGGTTACAAGAGCTGCGGATCTATAGGTACTTTATCTTAGGACGAACGGTCTCTGTCGCACGCACCGTTCCGGCATATGGCAACTGTTCACGCATAATGGACCTAGTATAACAACAGGACCGAGTACTGTGAGCAAAAAAACGAGCCGAGCGAGAGGTTGGAAGAGAGGTCGTGTGTCCCTTTCTAGTAGAGTGACAATAATATTTTCTGCTGTGGCAAACTGCAAAGCTATGTGAGACAAATTGTGAAACACTGAATGACATACAGCTGAGGCTTTAAAAGTCGACGAGATTGAATAGTGTAAAATCATGAAGGTTTGAAGTGACGGCTGCATTAATATGTAACATATTTTTATGTAATTCTCTGCCTTACTTAAACACTATTGAGCCATTTTTGTCGCATTTCTTCATTGTTGGGAAATCTATAAAAACTGTATTATATTATCATTAAAGGCCTTAGTCGACTTCACACGTTTTTTTCTCAGTACTTACTACGATTCTAGGCGAGTCGCTACTAACTAGTTTATAACAAATGTAGTACAATTATAACTCTTAATAACGTTAGTTGCTTTATTGTTAACACTTTTATACTAGAATAACTAGACTAACATAAACAATTAACTTACTAATGTTACTAATAAACGAAATATTGCAACCAGCATACCTTTCACTTCGACAAGAATATACACAACATTTTTTCACCATTTTGACTGTTAAATTATCAAATATATAATACAAACATAGTTACGGATATACTCGAAGTAAGAAATAAAAACTATTTTCAATTTTAATATTATCCGGTGTTCAGCATAAAATACGTGTAATGGCGTATCTATTGTCTTGCGAATGATACCATCTAATAAAAAAAGAAGGAAAAGGATTTAATGTAAACTGCATTTTTATTTAGTATTATATGACTATTTCTAACTTTTTTAATTAGAATATGATAATATAGTTATAAACATTTGTTAAAATAATAATAAAGTACACTCGTTTTATCTAAGATTTTTCAAGTTACTTTTTATAAATACCAACATTTTTCTGGTTGGCAACATGCAAGAACGAGACACACAGCCTCCCTTCTGGCTATCTCGCTCGGCTGGGATTTGCCTCTATGATACGTGCATTGTGAAATACACTCTATTACCAAGGTAATACAGTTCTTTTTAGCAATTACAAAATTCGGAGTCTTCTAACCATAGGTACTATATCCATGTCACGCATAGACTGTTTATTAGTAGGCGCTAAACTAGTTTACCCGTTCATGACAAATAAACAGTTTAATAAAACAGTTCGTTCATTCAACGCCCATCCCTGACAAACTTTGATCACGTTTTCTCCGTCTATGAGTACCTAATTTGTGCACGGAGGATGGCATGTAGTACCAATCATAGTTACTAACATAAATTCGCGCAGTTTCTAAGGCATAAACTCCAAATTTTTTGGGATCGATCATCGTTCCAGAAGATAGAGCTTGTAAAATAATAATGGGTTGGAGAAAAAGTCTTTTCGCATTATAGTATGTATGAACTTGTCATAAAATATCTTGGGCTATACCAATTGTATCTGGCTGATTTTGGTATCATTAAAAAGTTTTAATTTTACAGAAGACAATTCCAAATTCAAATTAGGTAAATTTGAGATTTTCATTTGTTTTTATTATTGTTAAAATGAGTGATTCTTATGAAGAATTTCGATACATTTTAAAATTTTATTACAAAAAAGGTAAAAATGCAACACAAGCCGCGAAAAAAATTTGTGATGTTTATGGACCTAATGCAGTATCTGTGAGAGTAGCGCAAATTTGGTTTAAGCGTTTTCAATCCGGAAATTTTGATATCAAAAATGCACGTCGCTCTGGTCGCCCTGTTACGGACAAAACTGTTGCCATTTTTGAAAAAGTGGAGCAAGATCGGCATATTAGTAGTTACGATGTAGCTGAAGAACTGGGGATTGACCACAAAACGGTTTTGGCGCATTTGAAAAAAGCTGGGTACACAAAAAAGCTCGATATTTGGGTGCCTCATGAGCTCACTGAAAGAAACCTAATGAACCGTGTACTCATTTGTGATTCTTTATTACGACGTGATGAAACCGAACCATTTTTGAAGAAGCTGATAACAAGTGATGAAAAGTGGATCACGTACGACAAGAACGTGCGAAAAAGATCGTGGTCAAAGACCGGTCAGGCTTCACAGACTGTGGCGAAACCCGGGTTAACTCGCAACAAGGTGATGCTGTGTGCGTGGTGGGATTGGAAGGGCATTATTCATTATGAGCTGTTACCGCCAGGCAGGACCATCAATTCTGAACTGTACTGCGAACAACTGATGAGATTAAAGCAAGAAGTTGAGAGAAAGCGGCCGGAATTAATCAACAGAAGGGGTGTGGTTTTTCACCATGATAACGCTAGACCTCACACATCTTTAGCCACTCAGAAAAAATTACGGGAGTTTGGCTGGGAGGTGTTAATGCCGTAAGGGCCGTATAGTCCTGACCTTGCACCTTCACATTTCCACCTGTTTCGGTCGCTGCAGAATTCCTTAGGCAGTGTCAGGTTGACATCACAAGAGGACTGCCAAAACCACTTGTCGCAGTTTTTTCATCAGAAGCCCCAAAAAATTTATAGCAATGGGATCATGTACCTACCAACAAGATGGCAAAAAGTTATCGAACAAAATGGCACCTATATAGGGTAGACTGGGTACAATTGAAACACTTTTACTTTAAATGTATGTATTGATCATCTACACTAATATTATAAAGAGGAAAACTTTGTTTGTATGTTTGTTTGTTTGTTTGTTTGTAATGAATAGGCTCAAAAAGTACTGGACCGATTTCAAAAATTCTTTCACCATTCGAAAGCTACATTATCCACGAGTAACATAGGCTAAATTTTATTTTGGAAAAAAATAGGGTTCCGTAAGATATTTGGGTTTTTCGGACACAAGGTGTAAAAAATCAACCAGAAAAGTTACTTATTTTGCGTACGCTGCCTAAACTATAAAAGATAGAACCATAAAATGTTCTAATTAATTGTAGATCTTATAAATATCTACAAAAAAGTCCGCGACACACTATACCTATCTATGTCGAGTAAGGCACAATAACCATTTTTTTATTTAGAAATCTTGAATTTTTTTTGGACTACATTTAAACGCGTTTATTTTACTCATGTTATTAATCCTTATCAAAATAAATTATTTCATCACTAAGTACAGTTTATGTAGATAATATTTGGTCTTTGAATGATTAAGATTGGACGTTTGGTTTTGAAGTTATGGCGAAATTAAAATATTACGATTCCTGCTGCACGGCCCGTTGCGGAGTGGGCGTCACCAAGGCGGGGTGCGCGTGCGGGTTAATGTTTAGTTTAGTTTACTTTAGTTAAATAGTTTAGTTATTTTATAAACATCAAATTGATAATATCTTAAAATATAATACATTATAATATCTATACATCTATACAGTTAAATACAATTTAAGTGTCTGTTTGTAACTTCAAATAATAATATAATAATAATATAATAATATCTATGGACGCTTCACACCACGTCAATCTGGCCCCGTGCTAAGTATCCGAAGAACTTGTGTTACAGGTACCAGACAACGGGAAGTATATTTAATACTTTTATACTATACATATATTTAAGATTTTTATTATATTATACACATATTTAATACACATCCATGACCCAGGAACACAGAAAAACTTTTTGTTCCGTCGGCAGGATTCGAACCTGCGACCTCCGGCTTCAGCACCAAAGCGCTGAACCACTGAGCCACAGAGGTCGTCAATTAACAGCTTTTTACATAATGAATCTGAAAGTATATTCGGTACTTACAATAAAATACATTTTTTTTTAAATTTTGTCTGTCCGTCTGTCTGTCTGTCAGTCGGTCTGTCTGTCTGTTTGTTCCGACTAATATCTGAAACGGCTGGACCGATTTTCACGGGACTTTTACTAGCAGATAGCTGATGTTATAGGGTCTAACATAGGCTACTTTTATTTTAGGGTTCCGTTTAAAAAATAGGATTCCGCTTTCGTTAGTCTATACTAATATTATAAAGAGGAAAACTTTGTTTGTATGTTTGTTTGTTTGTTATGAAGTACAGTTTATGTAGATAATATTTGGTATTTGAATGATTAAAATTAGACGTTTAGTTTTGAAGTTATGGCGAAATTAAAATATTACGACTTGCACGGCCCGTTGCGAAGTGGGTGACATTCTGTAGTATTAGTATCATTATTGTACCCGTGCGAAGCCGGGGCGGGTCGCTAGTACTACATAAATTTATGCAATTGTAACTAATTATATTTGTAGATAATATATCTAGCTATCAAATGTAGTATCCCGCAATAGTAAAATTGTATCAGGTAAACGACAAATTAAAAAAAAAAATGGAAAAAAAAATGTTTCAATTTACCCCACTAGGAGGTTGTGGAATATGTATAATGTAGGAATTGAAACAATAGGTGGGGTCAATTAAAACACCTAAATAAAAAAAAATTACAAAAAAAGAATTCATTTGGTAAATAATAGAACATGTTATAGAATTAGTTTTCAACTATATCATATAAATACGGGCAAAATTTGACCACATTTACCAAAATTATTCAACAAAAAACAAACGACTTGTAAAATTTTAAATAATTTGGAAATTATTCAAGCTACAATAGTCTTTTTTATACACAATGCTTTCATTTAACATAAATAATTAAAAGGTAACCGAATGTTAATCATAGAACCTACAACTATGACTAAAATAAGATAAAAATAGATTCATACAAAATGGTAAGTTTCAATCATGACTGTGTTTCAATCATAACGATATGGTTTTTTTTGCTATTCATTAAAATACAAAATTTGTATTTAAAAAATTACAAATAATATCTTCATTCATTCTAATTGAACAGCTCCTTCTCCAACAACAAAAACTCTAACTTCCTCAAACCTCTGGTCGATAGTCCAAAACATATATTGACACTTTTTATGGCATATTTTACTATTTTGCCTCCTGAGCTCACTGTAAAAACTTTTTGCTGAATTTCAATTTAATTTAATTTCACCGATTAGCGTATCTTCTGGCACAGATTCTCTTTTTTTCTTGTACCTACTTAGAGACTTATGATCCACATTAAACATATCCGCAGCTTTTCTTAATTTTCTACTTGCCAAACCAAAACCTCTTCGTATTGATAGGCAAATAGGTCCTTTGAACTTCTGTTCGTCGAAATTATACGTTTTCATGGCATCTAAAAATTAATAAGGTAATAATTACTTACGTTTACTTCATTCAAATTCAAATTATCAATCAATATTATAAAGTAACTGAAAGGTGTAAGTAGATTGTAGGTAGCTTGGATAAAGTGCACTCACTGAGCAATGTCTGTCAGAACAGCTAGTTATAATATATTAATAAAAGTGCATACAATATAATAACATGAACGATGGGGATGTTTGAAACACGTGGACGATTGAAACGTTTCAATTTAAAGTGGATCCGATTATATAAAAAGAAACCCAACTAACCAACCAAACCACTAAAATAAATCAACCAGCAAAAATTACCATAATAACGAAAATATTAAATAATCAAAAACATTGAAAATACTCACGGTAGGTGACAAAAATCAATAAACCTCATTTGTGCACGACTGCTTCGCGCGATGTCGCGGACGCTACTGGAGAAAGTTCGGACATGTTCGGTGCGTCGAAAAAGTGTCAGTTGAACGTCGTAAGTACCTACATTAGTTCACTAGAAAAACGCGTTGTTTCAAACATAACGCGTTTCAATTGACCCCGGTCTACCCTACTTTAGTCACTTGTAAATAAACTTTATAAAAAAACCTTTTGAATTTTTATATAAAATGCGAAGAAACTTTTTCCCCAACCTAATATATTAATATGTTAGTCTTGTATATTAATCACTTTAGCATAAGTATTTGTGATTTCGGTAATTGTTCACAAGTACGCAAGTGGGGCTCCACCTTGAAACGACTGCAATTTTTTTTTTATTGCATATTTTCATTATAAAACAGTCTGTGCAATATTAAGGTGGCGGAAGACAAAAAAAAATGTAAATAAAAAAATTTTTAAAACATGTCAACCTCAAAAATACCCAGCGTAAAATAATGTTTGTGTAGTTTTGGGTTAGGTTAGTTAGGTTAGAACTTTTTTATCTTGTTCAAAACGTCTTCGGAGTGGTAACACGGCCTCACAAAAACCTGGCGTGAAATAACGTTTATGTAGTTTTGGGTTAGGTTAGTTAGGTTAGAACTTTTTATCTTGTTCAAAACGTCTTCGGAGTGGTAACACGGCCTCACAAAAACCTGGCGTGAAATAACGTTTATGTAGTTTTGGGTTAGGTTAGCTAGGTTAGAACTTTTTTATCACGTTAAAAACGTCTTCGGGGCGGTAACACGGCCTCACAAAAACCTGGCGTGAAATAATCTGTGTGTAGTTTTGGGTTAGGTTAGGTTAGAACTTTTTTATCACGTTAAAACGTCTTCGGGGCGGTAATTTTTTTTTTGTTTTTTACATTTTTTTTGGTCTTCCGCCACCTTAATATTGCATAACAGACTGTTTTATAACGAAAATATGCAATAAAATAAAAATTGCAGTCGTTTCAAGGTGGAGCCCCACTTGTGAATATTTACCGTGATTTCGATTGTAGAAGATGGTGGATAGCAAGTTTGTTTTATTTCTTGTATTTTGTAATATGGGGGAAACATTGTACACTTTCTTTCGTTGGTTAAATTTCTTAGGTACATATATTGTGCTTTAGTTAGATCCAAATCAATAAAAGCACTCAATGCTTCTGTATCAGACAAAAACTTCATTTGGTTTGACTCTTTCCACATAGTCGAGAAAACTTTTTTCTTTTCGCTCTCAGTTTCTTAGCTCTTCAACAAGATGAGCCTCTGCATACTCACCTAAGGCCCGCAGTCCTTGCAAAAATGCGTTACAAATGTGCTCAAACCCATATTCTTCTAGTAAAAGAGTGTTTTTCCTTTTCTTTGTTGATTCTGAGGAGTCTCCATAAGCAATGCACGGTCTTCCTCGTTCACCAGAAGTTGATGGCAGAATGTGCTTCAGACTCCGGAAACATTCCTGACTCCAGCCAGCTTGTATTATTCCGAATAAATTTGTCCTTTTTCCGTGATGCTTGAGCCCAGCGCTTATTGAAAGAAGGCAGAATATGTCTTTGAATGTCACCAATTACAAAACACAAGTTGTTTTTAGAAACATTTAATGTTTGCTGTAGAACTATGGACGATTCCAAGGTTCTGCCACGCTCGATATAGGGAATGATGAAATCGTCCTTAGTACAGTTGAAAGTTGACATTTTAATGGAATTAACCAATTTAAATAAGTGTCACATAATATGAAATACACGGTGAAGTGTGCAATTTGAAGATATTTGCTTCCCCTTATATACTGGTTTTTTAGATATGAAATACGTACTAATATCAATGTTATGCATATTTACTCACGCAGGACGAGTGCAAAATAGATGATAAGCTATTGCTATCAAAATATTGTGGTTAATATTGTTTTTGTAAATTATGTCAGCAGTAACCGCAAAAGATACCGAATTATCTACTCCGACCTCTATCACATTTTTTCCTTATCTTCCAGGGCCGCAAACTTCCGCAGCTGATTTTTTTAATTTTTCATTTATGAATAGTTAGGCTATCAAATAACACATAAAGTTGCGCGTGGGGAGACGTGGGTAAATGTGAAAACCTTCGACGAAAAAAAAGTGAAAAATAGGGTATGTCAATTTTTAAGTACTTACTCAAAAATAAAAAGCATATTAAAAAAAGTTAATAGCTCATTATTAAGAACATAAAATATACTTTTTAAAAATGTATACAACCGCATGCATGTGCTAAATACTTTTTTCACAATATTCATTTGAATTATGTGTATGCAAACATTTGAATGAGCGATCCGCTACTTCAACTTACTTCAACCTATGAAAAAAAAAATATTTATGCAGTTTTAGTACAAAAAAATGTCTGATTAGGATTATTTGGTTATTAGAGTACCGAATGCAATAAATATTTCATTCCAATTGTGATATTTTTAAAAACCATTTATGATATTATGCTCTAGTTCTACCATTTTCCATAGTGCGTCGTCTTGTCGCATTTTTAGCTTTATAATTTTTTTTTGACGTTTGGCACCGAGAATATTTGAGAGGAATGGCGCTGAAGGAAGTGAAATTCACTCCTCTTTACACGGGAAGTTACACGCGAAGTGCATACACTTGCGTGGTCTAGTCAATAGATGTCTATGTTTAATACTGTATTATTGAGTAATATGAATAATTTTCTTTCATTGGATAGGTAATATCAATTATTTATGGAGACAGATATATAATAATTTGTTTATCATAAAAAAGTAATGCTAAGAAGTAAGACGCGAATGGCCTTCACCATAGGTGGCCCATTCGTGTCTTAGTTTTATTTTTTACCATTTAGGTACTGGGCACAAAAACCTCAGAATACAGAACAAACAGAAAACCGGCGTGAAATAACGTCTCAGAAAATAACGTTTGTGTTTCGCCGCTTAAATAATGCAAAAGGCATAGATGAATCCACCCCAAATACCTAAATAAGGTATCGCGATTAATCACCCCCATCATGCATTGGGACCGTGACAAGTTGTGAGTCGGTCGCTAACGAGCCGGTGTACCATATTTGAACCTACCATAGGAATAAGGTCGACACATGGTCAACAAGTGGTAACACGGAACACCTGCTTATAAGCGCCCGGAGACTTAATAAAAAAAATCAAAGAAAATGGTAATCACTTGCCATTAGGTTATAATTTGTCACGTCCGATAAATCGCCTTTTAGTCCTCATTCGACTTTCCCAGCCTAATTAAGTTTCGTTTTTATATTTAATTTATACCTAATATTAAAAACAGCTAAAGAGAATGTACATAACTTTATTATGTTATAAAAACAGGTGTGTTCAAATTTCAAAACTGATAATGAAAATTATATTTGCCCGCCATTTTGACTCGATACTAGCAACTATTTGTAACTTTGAGTATAAATTTGCAACGAGGTTGGTAGTTAAAGCGCCATTAAAAAATTTTCCTTCTTTCGAGACGAGTTCATAAATTGAGAGTAGGTAATAAATTAAAGGACTGGAGTTTTGGCGGCTGGGACCTGGAAGAGTAACGTTGTGATTTTGTATTTTTTCCATAAATATTTTGTGTTATTTCGATTTTTTGTGTATTATTGATATAATATTAACCAATAAAATATATTCGTTATCGTGCACAAGTGTGGGCAAGTGGTACAATCACAAAAAGCTTGCTATTTTGTGTTTTCTCCAAACCTCCCGAGGAAGCTTCGTCTGTCTATCACATTACGGAATCGATTGACTTGACTCATTAATTCCACTGACTATTTAATTTAATTTTGACGAGACTTTGGATTTGACAATTTAGAAATACGGTGTTGAAAATTAATCAAAATTCTATTCTCGCTTTTAACTTGACACTGGCAAAAGGTTCTAAGTCGACGCCATTTATTTTATTTAAAAAAATTCAACCTTCACTTTGACAAATGACAATTTAGTTGACATTTCTGCAAGTGACTCCACCCTGCGCCAACGCCAATCAAAACTTTAAAATTTATTTTACAATTTACAATCCAGTTCATATTTTCTTATTTATCATAAGTTTTAGTGAACTATGTGTACTACTTATTAAAATATTAACTCGATTCCAAGATACGAATACTAGTAAGTACCTAATTAATTTGTATACAAAATTTCTGTTAGATGTTTTGAATATTCACAGAGAAAATAACAGGTAAGTGCATAATAATAATTAGACTTGATAGAATCAAAATCCCTTCCACATGAATCCTTAATTATTGTTTTAAATATGATCATTTAGAACTTATTTAGTTGTGAAAAGTTTGAGTCAAACTTATTATTGCATCCATTTTAACTTCATTGTCCAAATAACTTTTTGTTTTACATATAAGTACAGTAGTTTCTTATAAGATTCTAATGTAAGTATTCTATAATTTAAATGTTATTGAAGCAATAACGAATTATTTCAATATTGCAAATCTTTTTAAATGAAAATTGTTGTGTTTGATTTCATATAAAAATTTAAAGATTTTGAATAACTAAGTCAAATGGTAGAAACTCCACTAATAAAAGTTATGGCGTTTATAAGATGAAATATGTAAAGTTTTTTTAGGTCCAAAGCATTTTTTATGTATAAACAACCTATTAAAAAAGGTTTAAATGACTTTAACTATATTGGAATTACTTTATGCATTTTGTAGATTAGTGAATATAATAATCATCTTTTTATTGTGGATCAACTTGACCTGATTTGAATGAGCTTTTTTAATCCGATAGCTTGATATAGGTAGTATGATTAATTAAGGGTTGGAACTTGAAGATCTAAGAAATAATGTTAATATTTTTTATAAAAAAAAAAAAAAAAAAACTAAGTAAAAAACATAATTTTCCATAAAATATTTTTCGAATGAATGGTACAAGATGTTCTATTATATTTTTTTAGAACTAGATGTTCTGTTCAAGGAATTTGTAAGTATTATATACAACTGGAAAGAGCTCTCGGCATCAAATTTGTGCCGAGAGGGAGATACAATACAAACCGCTCCGTCTCTTTTTAACAAGGGTGACAACAATATTTTTAATTTGGGGACAAATTAGTTGAAGTTTGGAAATATATGGTGATTTCAACTTTTTCTAAAGAAGTCCAAGCACATGCTATCAAAAAGTAATATTTTGCTCCAAGGTATACCCTGGATCCAGAAGTATAGAACAGAACTCCTGACTCATTATAGATACATGTTTGGGGATTTCGGCGTTGTTTAAAGAACTGCAAGCTGCAAGCATATGCCACCCTGTCAATTAGAGTAAACATCATCATCACCACCACTATCACACCATACATCATCACATTATGATGATATAAAAGGTACTTCTCATAGAATTTTACACTAACACGGAGATCTTTGAACATTACTCTGCTGTTTATGGACCTATTTGAAAAATTCGTTTGTTGTTGTAAAGGGTTTAATTCGAAATTGGTCATTTAGTCACTAAGGTGGAAACCGGATAATGCGATCCATGAGGAATCGAGGGAACTCCTCGAAATTTATATCGACACATATAGTGATTTTGACTTTTACTGAAGTAACACAATGCAGCATATGCTCCTAAAAATTTATTATTGCTCTTATTTTTGGATCTAGGGTATGCCCTAGATCCAAAATCACTGAACAGAACTCCTCAGTCTTTAAAGATACGCGTTTGGAAATTTCAGCATTGTGTAAAGAACTGCAAGCATATGCCACTTTGTAACTTACAGTAATCATCATCATCACCTTAACAACAATACCTAATGGAAGCTTGGCGAGTATTCAATTATACATTCGATCGTTTATTTTAGATGTTCTTAAGACGTATTAATAACAACTTAACAAAATATATAACTAAAACAGGTGAAATTATTATTTTTAAACGAAAAATTAAACCGACTTCCAAAGTAAAAATACACAAAAAAGTATGAAATAAAACTTATTTTCTAAATAATTTCCCTTTTAAATTTGGCTATTTCTCTACTTAATCTTCTTAATATGAACTTAATATGAACCACCACGGTACCGGCAAATATGAACGTGAGTTCTATAAAATATTGTCGAATATCGTTTGGGCTGGTATCGACTTCAAAATTAAGAAGATTAAGTAGAGAAATAGCCAAATTTAAAAGGGGAATTATTTAGAAAATAAGTTTTATTTCATACTTTTTTGTGTATTTTTACTTTGGAAGTCGGTTTAATTTTTTGTTTAAAAATAATAATACGTCATAAATGATAATACAAGTTGCTGAAACGAATATTATAGAGTGACTTTTAATTAGTGTAAAACACTTTACCACGTGATAATGCTCATGATAACAAACATCTTACCCAAATAAACTTTTTAGAGCATTTATTATAAGTGAAAATTCCTTTAGCGGCACTGTGCATTTTTCTTGGGATGGGTAAAAACTGTTAAACTCGAGCAGGACTCGTGAATCTGATCAAAAAGTCATAAAATGCAACTTGCAATTGTTTGCTGTCTTGGTTTACGCGAGCATGAAACTATTTTAGTTCGTATTTACTTTTGATCCTAATATTGACCTTTGGCCTTGACCTTGACCGCCAATCATCCCCATCACATTTACCCTTACATTGGCCTTTACCTCCAATTGTCCCCCCACGAAAATTGTCTCCAGTTAAATGGCTCGACTTTTGAGATTTTTGGGGCCATTTTGAAAGTTGACGTACGGTGAAATCAGTATCTAAGAGAAAAGAAGTGTCTCCAGTTAAATGGCCCCACTTTTGAGATTTTTGGGGCCATTTTGAAATTTGACGTATGGTGAAAACACCATGGAGAACAGAAGTGTCTCCAGTTAAATGGCCCCACTATTGAGATTTTTGGAGCCGTTTTGAAATTTGACGTATGGTGAAAACACCATGGAGAAAAGGAGTGTCTCCAGTTAAATGGCCCTACTTTTGAGATTTTTGGGGCCGTTTTGAAATTTGACGTATGGTGAAAATACCATGGAGAAAAGGAGTGTTTCCAGTTAAATGGCCCCACTTTTGAGATTTTTGGGGCCGTTTTGAAATCTGACGTATGGTGGAAACACGATAGAGAAAAGAAGCGTCTCCAGTTAAATGGCCCCACATTTGAAAATTTTGGGGCCATTTTGAAATTTGACGTATAGTGAAAACACTAAGGAGAAAAGTGTCTAGTTAAATGGCCCCACTTTTGAAATTTTTAACTTCTACCGGCACTCCCGGAGTTTTTTATTATTATTTAATTCGCTACCTAATGTTAAGTTGAGGTGGATTAAATAAAAAAGTTCCTTTGGGAAAGTTTGTAATCATGATCACTACCACGTGGTAAAGTATATTTTGCACTAATTAAAAGTTTGACGACCTCATTGGCTTAGTGGTTGAGCATGTTGGTGATCAAGCCGGTCGCTGGTTCGAATCCCGCCATTTTTTCTTTTAAAACTTTTACTATCAACTTATAACGTAATTACACTATTTATAATATGTTATAAAAGCTTGTCGAGAATCAAATAAATTGTCTCATAAATCTATCAGATCAAGTTACTTGATTTACTTCTTTGATTTGTTTGATTCTCGACAAGCTTTTATATCATATAAATTGTGTAATTACGTTGTAAGTTGATAGTAAAAGTTGTAAAGGAAAAAATATTTTATTCTTTTTCGCGCATTCAAATAAAAGCTTGTTTTTTAAAAAAGTTTTTTTTTTACTTTTAATTTATTTTTTACTTTTTAGTTATCGCTAGATAGGTTTCTCAGTCTGTTCATCTCATTTAACGCATCATTGTTGCAAGGTCGTTTGCCGGTTAATTTAGTACAGTCAAGCTCTTCAGGAGACCTCCTAGAGATTTTACTCTACTCAGTAAGGACCTCAAAAAACCCCAACACACCATACTTTCATTTGATACCCATATTGTACGAGTGCATTAAAAATAATTTGTCGGCCATATTGGGTGTTCCGCCATGTTGGATTTTCGAGTTATTCTCAGCAAGCCCTTTCATTTGATACCCATATTGTAGGATTGCATTCAAATTGACTGTCGGCCATCTTGGACGTTCCGTCATGTTGGATTTCGTATTTTTCTCAGCAATCCCTTTCATTTGATACCCATATTGTAGGAGTGCATTAAAAATAACTTGTCGGCCATATTGGGTGTTCCGCCATGTTGGATTTTCGAGTTATTCTCAGCAAGCCCTTTCATTTGATACCCATATTGTAGGATTGCATTCAAATTGACTGTCGGCCATCTTGGATGTTCCATCATGTTGGATTTTTGGGTTTTTCTCAGCAATCCCTTTCATTTGATACCCATATTATAGGAGTGCATTAAACATAACTTGTCGGCCATCTTGGATGTTCCATCATGTTGCATTTTCGAGTTATTCTCAGCGAGCCCTTTCATTTGATACCCATATTGTAGGATTACATTAAAATTGACGGTCGGCCATCTTGGACGTTCCGTCATGTTGGATTTCGAGTTTTTCTCAGCAATCCCTTTCATTTGATACCCATATTGTAGGAGTGCATTAAAAATAACTTGTCGGCCATATTGGGTGTTCCGCCATGTTGGATTTTCGAGTTATTTTCAGCAAGCCCTTTCATTTAATACCCATATTGTAGGATTGCATTCAAATTGACTGTCGGCCATCTTGGATGTTCCGCCATGTTGGATTTTCGAGTTATTCACAGCAAGCCCTTTCATTTGATACCCATATTGTAGGATTACATTAAAATTGACTGTCGGCCATCTTGGACGTTCCGTCATGTTGGATTTTCGAGTTTTTCTCAGCAATCCCTTTCATTTGATACCCATATTGTAGGAGTGCATTAAAAATAACTTGCCGGCCATTTTGGATGTTCCATCATGTCGGATTTTCAAGTTATTCTCAGCAAGCCCTTTCATTTGATACCGATATTGTAGGAGTGCATTAAAAATGACTTGGCGGCCATCTTGGATGTTTCGCCATGTTGGATTTTCGAGTTATTCACAGCAAGCCCTTTCATTTGATTGCATATTCACGCCAACCAAGATACTCGTCAAGACGAATCATACGAGCCCAAACTCGATGGAACCCCATCGTCATTTAATTACAGAGTTCCTATGGCCATATTCTAGCTCCCTGGTTACCATATAGTATCAAAGTACTCGTCAAGACGAATTAAACGAGACGAAACTTGATGGGGTTGCGTCGTTTAATTACGGAGTTCCTATGGCCACCTTCCAGCTCCATCATCAGATCCTGGTTACCATATAGTATCAAAGTACTTGTCAAGATGAACTAAACGAGCCCAAATTCGATGGGACTATGTGGTTTTATTTTGGAATTCCTGTGGCCACCTTTCAGCTCCATCATCATATCAGCTCCACGTCATCATAATATTGCATTGTCATGCGGTTTACATATTCGTGCAAAATTTCAACTCAATCGGAAACCGGAAAGTGGATCAAATTTAACTTGCAAGAATCCATTACAGACCGACAACGGGACAGGTGAAACTAAATAAAAGCTTATAAAATTAAACACAAGTTCTTCGAGAACTTACCACGGGACAAGATTGATGTGGTGTGACGTGTCCATAAATGTTATTATTATATTATAAGTCATCCTATACAGATAAACCTACCTACTAATATTATAACTCTGTCTGTCTGATGTCGCCCGCCCGCCCGCGAGGTTCTCACGTAACTATGCGCACATAATAAGCACTCAGGGATTAAGAGTTTTTCTACCAGTGAAAGAATTTTTCAAATCTGTTAGGTTTCAGAAATTATCAATAACATACAAATATACAATGGTTTCCTCTTCACAATATCATGAAGGTAGGTAAAATAATATAAATGTCCTATATTCCCTATTAAATCATATTGTCACCCGAACATCTACAATGTTCCAAGGGAAATACACGGCGTTTTGTGTTGCAACTATTCTATTTTCATTTCTTCCATTTTACTCTACTAAAATGCAAATAATCAAAAAATAAATAACAAATTTCTAATTATCGGTTAGTAGGTAGGTTCTAAATAACTAGTGATTTTTATTTTACATTTCTCTCTCAGATTATGAATAACATAATATTTAACCGAGTTTATTAGTATTTCTTTCTTATACACTATATCGCACATAAAATCTACCAAACCTAAAATTTAAGGAAAGATATAAACTGGCTACACTAGGTTACTTGTTAGAACGAGACACAGGGATAACTTATAGCTATCTCACCGGGACCGGTTTTTTTATTGCGCACGTGATAAGCTTTAAGTCTGAGTAGTAAAGATCATTTTTGATTGAATTAAAAGAAAATAAAATTTCAAGTACTCTTTCCTGTTGTATATAATACTTACAAATTCCTTGGTTCTGTTATATTTTTTTTTTTATAGAACAGAACATTTTCTAGAAGGGCATTTCAACATTGTCTTCCCCAATTTTTACATTTGGTTTCTATTGCAGCTCATCTAATTGTAATATTTGCCATCATGTAAGCCTTCTTATCTCCTCATTGGGGTGTATTAAATCTCCAGCCAGTTTGTTTGTATGATTTCTAAATCTCTCCTATTAGCAATGTTTTGCTATACATATTTTTATTACCTTACCTTCTCATTGCCTGATTTGGAGGGACATGATTCATGTATCTCTACATTTCTAGCAAACCATGGTGATTTCGTGGTTGATCTCAATAATTTGTTTTGAAATCTTTGCAGGATATTTTCTAGATTTAAATTGCTAGCTGATCCTCAGAGCTGAATTCTGATTGTCTAAATGGGTTTTATTATGAAATTATTATAGATATAAGAATCTTGTTATTTAGTGTTAGTGGTGACTGCCTGCCAATCAGCCAGTAAAGTCTCTTAAATTGTAGATCTGCTTCTTTTCTTTTTTTCATATATGTCCATGTCAATTTTCTATCTGAGTGAAGTCCTAGGTATCTTACAAATATTTTATCTGTGGCCAATATGACCAGAGTAATGGTGGGACAGTCTTCTCTGTGGAGAGTGAAGGTTATTTGTATGGATTTAGTAACATTTGGATTTGGGGCTTATTCTCCACTTTTCTAACCACTTGATTCATCAAGCTTAACATTTTTTCACTCAAAATACTTATATTTTTTAATTAAAAAAAATATTATATTTACTCTGGAGATGGAAAAAGATCCACATAACTGTCTGGGTTTACATTTAACACCTTTAATATTAGGTTGGGGAAAAAGTTTCTTCGCATTTTATATAAAAATTCAAAAGGTTTTTTTATAAAGTTTATTTACAAGTGACTAAAGTATATAGGTGCCATTTTGTTCGATAACTTTTTGCCATCTTGTTGGTAGGTACATGATCCCATTGCTATAAATTTTTTGGGGCTTCTGATGAAAAAACTGCGACAAGTGGTTTTGGCAGTCCTCTTGTGATGTCAACCTGACACTGCCTAAGGAATTCTGCAGCGACCGAAACAGGTGGAAATGTGAAGGTGCAAGGTCAGGACTATACGGCCCTTACGGCATTAACACCTCCCAGCCAAACTCCCGTAATTTTTTCTGAGTGGCTAAAGATGTGTGAAGTCTAGCGTTATCATGGTGAAAAACCACACCCCTTCTGTTGATTAATTCCGGCCGCTTTCTCTCAACTTCTTGCTTTAATCTCATCAGTTGTTCGCAGTACAGTTCAGAATTGATGGTCCTGCCTGGCGGTAACAGCTCATAATGAATAATGCCCTTCCAATCCCACCACGCACACAGCATCACCTTGTTGCGAGTTAACCCGGGTTTCGCCACAGTCTGTGAAGCCTGACCGGCCTTTGACCACGATCTTTTTCGCACGTTCTTGTCGTACGTGATCCACTTTTCATCACTAGTTATCAGCTTCTTCAAAAATGGTTCGGTTTCATCACGTCGTAATAAAGAATCACAAATGAGTACACGGTTCATTAGGTTTCTTTCAGTGAGCTCATGAGGCACCCAAATATCGAGCTTTTTTGTGTACCCAGCTTTTTTCAAATGCGCCAAAACCGTTTTGTGGTCAATCCCCAGTTCTTCAGCTACATCGTAACTACTAATATGCCGATCTTGCTCCACTTTTTCAAAAATGGCAACAGTTTTGTCCGTAACAGGGCGACCAGAGCGACGTGCATTTTTGATATCAAAATTTCCGGATTGAAAACGCTTAAACCAAATTTGCGCTACTCTCACAGATACTGCATTAGGTCCATAAACATCACAAATTTTTTTCGCGGCTTGTGTTGCATTTTTACCTTTTTTGTAATAAAATTTTAAAATGTATCGAAATTCTTCATAAGAATCACTCATTTTAACAATAATAAAAACAAATGAAAATCTCAAATTTACCTAATTTGAATTTGGAATTGTCTTCTGTAAAATTAAAACTTTTTAATGATACCAAAATCAGCCAGATACAATTGGTATAGCCCAAGATATTTTATGACAAGTTCATACATACTATAATGCGAAAAGACTTTTTCCCCAACCTATTATAATAGGGTGGAATTGATACATCAATGAAAAGCTAATTCTAAATATGCAAACAGAATTTATATAGCATGTCTAGTTTTGCTGCTTTAAGCAAAATTTGACACATTTTTAGTACATTTCTTGCATTAACATTTTTTTTTCCAGTAAATATTGGTACTGTCTATGTTGAGGATGGTGAGAGGTTTTAACAAGGTACTGCAAACATGGTAAAAAGATATAACACATAGTGGTCCATATAAATGTTAGCTGATTTCTGCTAGAAAGTCCATTGCGAATCAACATAATACACAACTACACTATACAGAAAGTGATTTATCAAATAGTTATTTTTATCTTATTAGTTATTAGTTTTTTAATTCATCTAATAAGTAATATCATATAATTCAAATATTTTTGTATTTATTGTAACATAACATACCTATTTAATATGTGAAATTTCGTAAAATTTGAATTTAAGAAAAGATAAATTTTTTTGAATTTAAATTTTAGAACTCTTTGGTAACCTAATGTTAGTATATGGCATTCATTTGTCATTTGTTTTTGTGAATTGGCGGCAAATCTAAAACTCTTGTTACACGTGAAAATGAACCTAACGCGAGAAAATTTTCGGTCAATGATTTATTATGACTTTCGTTGTGGACTTACTCAACAACAAAGCTATGATAGGCTGCGATTAGCATTTCTTAATGAAGCCCCATCTTGTGCCCCAGCGTGGACGTAGCAATCTCAATGATGATCCGCGTGAGGGACGTCCTTTAACAGCGACTACTGAAGATAACATCAGTGTTGTGCGACGTATGATAGAGGAAGATAAGAGAGTAACCTATCAGCAGATACGGGCAATCCTAGGCATTGGTATGAGTCAAGTTCAAAAAATATTACACGAACATTTAGGCGGCAGGAAGCTTTGTACCAGATGGATTCCCCATACCTTAACCGACGACCAGAAACACCTTCGCATGGACTGGTGTCGCCAAATGTTAAATAAGTTCAACGGCGGTGACTCAAATGCTGTATTTGTCATCGTCACAGGTGATGATGATATATTGCTACGAACCCGAATTAACCAATAGAAATTAGACAATCAGCTCAGTGGGTGTTTCCTTTCGAGGATCGGCCAACTAAGGTAAAGAAAGGAAGAAGTCAAGGAAAAATATGATTGCCTCATTCTTTGGTCGGAAAGGTCATTTCGCGACAGTTGTGCTAGAAGATGGAAGGTCATTTACTGCAGACTGGTATGTCAATCGTTGTTTGCCTGTTGTTTCGGAAAAAAATCGACAGCAGCGCCCTCGAAGCAGGATCCTCCTTCACCACGACAATGCTTCAGCGCACTCCGGAAGACGGACTGTTGAATATTTGACTATTGCAGGTGTCGAGATAATGAGTCATCCGCCATACAGTCCTGACCTGGCGCCCAGCGACTTTCATTTATTCCCAAGAACTAAAGATAAAATTCGAGGTATTCGCTTTACGAGCCCTGAAGATGCGGTGAAAGCGTACGAAAATGCCATAGAAGAGACCCCTAAGGAAAAATGGGCCCACTGCTTTTCTCACTGGTTCCATCGAATGCGACGATGTGTAGAGAGGAACGGAAATTACATCGAAAAACAATAACCACCTTACTAATAATCGCTGTATAAGCTTTGAATAGTTATACAGTGTTTTGTCTCCTTCTATCGAATTAAAAATGTCACTTGTGTGATGTGAACAAAACACTGTATAACTCAAAGATTTCAACTCAAGATAGGCTATCACGTACATTTAGCAGAAAAAGATTTCATACAAGAAAAAGTTACGCCATCTTGGTTTTCACCATAACTCAAATGTCAGCCATCTTGTTTTCACCATACTTCGGATTTCAAAATGGCCCCAAAAATTTAAAAATTGGGGCCAATTTACTGGAGACACATTTTGCCTTAACATGCCTCGTCTATAATATACGTCTATGGTATAACTATTCAAAACTTATACAGCGTTTATGAGTAAGGGGGTTAAAGTATTGGCAACTTTCTACATTAAGCCGTTTTTCGTTTTCTAAACATTTTCAGTGTTACCTAGGTACTAGTGGTCCAGACTGCTCGCGAAGTAGGCCAAGGAAGTACTCCGCGAAGTAACCCGAAGTATGAAGAGGCGAAGCGAAGTGCGTGCCAACACTGTCTTATTCGGCCAACCTCGGCCTACTTCGCGAGCAGTCTGGACGAGTTTTGGATTCAGCGCACTGTTACTTAATTAAAATCGCAGAACAAAGTTTTTGCTGTTATCGGTTCTGTCTGTAAAAGCGGGACATTATTGCCTTGGTTAGGGGAGATTGGGGAACGTCACTCTTGGGTTAAAGTGTATGAAGTATACGGCCGCAGCAACATTATATCTCCGATATTTGTACGTTTAAGTTCATACTTAGCATAATTAATGTTTTGTATATGATGTAAGTAAACTAATGATGTAGGTTTTGTTTACTAATTTCGCAAAAAAAATAATATTTTTTGTACTTTTTAGATGCATTTAATAAGTAAACTACACATAAAATAATATTTTTTTTTTTACATTTACCAAGTAGTAATGCCTTAATATTTCTGAGTATATTAATGAAACTAGATATTTTAGATGTAGTCTGATCCCCTATTCTAAAATTTGTGTTCTGTAATCTGTTGGTTCAACCCAACTTCACGCGGTCAAAAGCGAGTTAAGTTACATAATAATTCAAAAAAATCTAGATCTTTTTTAACTTATTCAGATGATCGAAAAATTTATTTTCGAAAATGCATACAATTTTAAAATCATTGCAATCGCGTATCCTTATAAAAATAAAAATATCCTTCGAAATAAAACTGTTCCCACACTAAAGCGTGTGAACTGTATTGTGTTCAAGTACAATTCACTTAGTGTTGCGAAACACTTTATTCATCACTGTCCCACAACCTTGTCGCGTGTACTATGGGCTATGGGCTATGACTGAACGTAACACCTCGCTAACACCTTCAAACCCTACGTTCTACAATAGGCTCTATGTACAGTTTAAGAATTATTAACACTTGTAACGAACAAATACGCACTTATGTTCGAAATGTATAGGGGTCATTCACGGTATACCACAATACAACGCCTCATTTTGTTTTGGAAGGATTTTTTTGAGATAGCATAGAGATAATATTTATGTGTTATAAATTATTTAAAAGAGCATTAAATGCAGCAAGTTTTAATTTTTTAGTTCATATTTTTTTAGTTAAAGTTTAGTTTTAGTGTCGATGACAATAACTTCAAATCGCAGTTAAGATGATTAGTTGTATTGTAAGTAAAGCGTTTGCCCGCGACTTCGTCCGCGTGGAACAGTTACTTTGGGACCTCGCTAAAATTTACCGGCGACTTCATATTTTAAGTACGTAGAAGGAGCGCTTCCACCTCACGACTGTCCGCCGCGCTCCGTACGTATTATTATTGCGCGCTCGATTATTTAAATTCTGCGATATCTTTTAAAATACTCATTGAAATCAAATGATGTAAACGGCAAATTTCTTCTATATCAAAATGCTTGTAATGAATAACGTATTTACTTGGATAAGGATTAATATCATCTATATGAAAACACCTTCACAAAAAATGCTTACTTTTAGAACAAATTTGGTTAGCATAAAAAGGTTATTGTGAGCCAACCTTAAAAGATATAATACAGTCGCGGATTTTTTTTAGAACTTTTAAAGGGAACAATTCTGTCATACGTAATTTTAGCGAAAGTTTAACCGTTTCCGCCGCGTACGCAGCGAAAGCTCTCAAAAGGAAAAAAAAACGATTTTGTAACATTCTTGATTAGTGCTCCGCTCGTATTGAGCTTAGCGTGATGTTATATAGCCTAAAGCCTTCCTCGATAAATGGGCTATCCAACACAAAAAAAAATTTTCTATTCGTACCAGTAGTTCCTAAGATTAGCGCGTTCAAACAAACAAACAAACTCTTCAGCTTTATAATATTAGTATAGATTATACTTAATTTGTTATAACGGTGAAATTAAAACATGTCAAGTGAAACTATTTTCAAATGATTTGTCTTCAATCCCCGGATCTATATTTTTATTTTTTACGTTCTTACGTACGTTACCCCGGAACCGCAAGTGAATTCACGAATCTTTATTCAGGGTATACGAATCTTTATAATATTACGTCTTATTATCCGAATGATATAGGTACATATTTTACCCAACATTAGGCTGTAAGTAATATTTTATAATACGTAAGTAATGGCAGTATGCAGTGCTAAAAATTCTCGTTATTTACAGAAAAATAACATGATTAACATTTCCTCAAAATTCTCACTAAATATGAATACCCTCGCAATGTTGTATGCCGCGCCGGCTTTAAAGCTTATGAAAGCGCGCGCAGTATCGGCTGCGTGGTTATGAACTTATGAATCGACGTTTACTTTATAGGATATATCTGAGGGCCAATTCTCTTAATTAACTTAGACTATCAACTTACCATCAATTCATTATAAATTTATCATCCTGTTATCATAAATTGACCGAAAGTCGGTATTCTACTACACTATTTTCGTAAATTTAAAATCCCAACACATTCATTTTGCAATAATATTGACTACAATTTATAAATAAAGCGAGCACAAAGCATGTTTATATAGACAGCTGTTGCTTGACGCTTGTACGATCCAGTGTTGCCAATTATTGTCAGTTAAGGCGCGTCTCCTGTTCGTGTTTTTTGAAACATTACACAAAATCATCGAATTTGGGGCATGGCTATGCACATTTGTGTACGCATACACGATTTTATCCTCTTCTGAGACGGACGGAAAATTATTTCCCGCGTGGTTAGACCTCTCTAAGGCAAAAAAAGAGATTTTTGCGTAAAATAAATATTTTTATGTCATGGCATCCCCACATGTCAAAGTGAAAAAAATATTCGGCTGACGGATCGGTTCGAGTCAAATTGGAGTTAAGTTTATAAACATACGAGAATACCATTTTCTATGGATAAGTGGTTCGCTCAATCTATAATCAAGCTGTGATACAATGATAATCGCATCGCGGTGTAATTCGTCGTTTGACGTTTGTTTGAAGTTTAGTTGAATACCATTTTGCTGTTTGATAGGTTCCGGACTGTATCGAAACAGTAACGAAGTTGCATTATTGTTGGATTAAAATAGCAGAATCGACCTTCTGGTAAAAATTAAAGATCACATGAAATATATTATTTTTTCGAAAATGGTAACACTGAGATCGTTCATCGTAGTCCGGCCCAAACGCCCCGGACTGCTTTAAATACGCATGGAGCGTACCAAATCTGCTGTCTGCTCCGTACGAAATCCGTACGTGTGTAAGCACTTTTATATTTCAATGATTTATAATTATTTTTCACATGAAGATTTTTTCAGATATCTTGATAATTAGCTCATTTTCATGGTCATGATCACATTAAGTGGTTTGACGACCTTTATCTCGAGAATTTATGAAAATGTCAGCATTGTTTTTGTTTCATTGTTGAAATTTTATCATAATTTGCTGATTCAAGTTTAAAAAATTTATCGTCTACGAAAACACAATATTATAAGATGAGGAGCAGAGGTTATTAGGGTTCCGTAATGCTCAAGTATAGTTTCGCTCTGTCCGTCTGTCTGTCTGCCTGTCCACGTCTCTAACTTCTGAATTTTTGAATATAAATGGATGAAATTTGGTATACACAGTCTCCAAAGTGGTTTGTAAGATGGCCAGATGATTTCTAAACTATTGGACATAGAAACTTTTAAGTTTCCATGCAGATGGACCATGCTAAAAACTCTTTAGACAATTATTTTGAACAAAATCGGACAGTAATGAAGTCATTTGGAAAAACCTATTTCGCGTTGATACTTGATAGTTACGAGCCCTCCTTAGTCAAATACTGACATGCTCTTGGTTAGGTTAGCTTATTTTATGAATACGAAACTTTTAATTAGAACACCCTAATCAAGGTTTTATTTCCGAAAAGATGAAACATAACATAAACGTGGTTCATTTACTTATCAAGAATGCATATTATTAAGTATTAATTATTATTATTATTAACGTGAAAATGTGAAAATCACGTTCTATACAATCGTACTTACATCAATTCACGATAAATTCGTGATAAGTGGCAAGTGGCAACTAGTAAGAGATATTAAAAAAAAAACTTAATATGCTGGCCTCGATAACCTCTATTCTAAATCTTAACGATGTTCTGTATTGTGTGATCTTAACCTACTTTGTCCATGTGAATTGGATATATTGTGTTGGTATGCTAATTATTATAGTGCGACCTTTACCAAAACAAATGAACGTATTTTTGGCCGTGGAACATTTATTTGTAGAATGGCTTTAGTACCTGTTCACTGAAACGACACTTTTTTTCATAATCGATTTTTTGCACAGACACTGCAAACGATTACTTTACTTTTTATTTTTTTTTCAGAGATACAATGAAGACAAGGAGTTTAGCCGGAAACTGCGGTATCGGCGTGTTCGTCATTGCCCTGGTGACGGTGGCCGTGGCCTTTGGCACGCCCAACTGGCTGGTCAGCGACTACAGGATACGGGGAGCTAGATTGGACAGGTAATTAGCGATTGTTCTATTCGATTTGTCCTAATGACACAGTTTAAACTGATGTAAAAATTGTCCGAATTGTTTTTTTTATAATTGGGTAACATTTACTATTTATGTTCCTGCGACTAATTTACTATAATATTTCATACAACTTTACGAACACGTGACATCATAATAATAATATGTTAAGGGCGACTTTTGTATGGACTATAGAGCATTATCACGAGATTTCCTAAATTCTGTCAATATAATATCGCTGTACCTACCTTTGAAAATATTGACTTCTAAACTTCTAATGTTTCTTCTGAAAACTGCTCATATTTTATACTAATCATTTGTGCAATAAAAAATCATCTAGCCTATTCTCCAACAAGAGCATTTTAATATGGGTTTAAGATTACCTAAAGGTCAATTCACACTAGATCAGAGGGTCAATTCTGCAAAATAAATCCTGCATTAATACAATTACAGTGAAGTGCCGTTACGCTAAAACTGTCAAACGGTATTCTCGTAAACGTTAAACTAATGTGAAACGCGGTCTGATCAGTCGAAACTTCATAAAATCAGTTCATGATAACATGTCGCTTCTTTTACAATACAATCAAAGTAAAATGAAAGTCTACTTTAAATACGAGAATTGAGGTTCAGAATCAAAGCGCATCGAAGCGTCCGTGTCAATTTGGTTGTTATTTGCTATCTGCAAATTAATGCTTCCACTGTACCCTATATAAATTGAGTCTACTGCCTAACTTATGTTTACCAATATCGATATTAGATATATTTTTATTAATTATTATTTCAGGCTAGGATTATGGAGTCACTGCTTTAGGTCTCTGCCTGACCCGCTGGACCAGTATCAGAGGCGATTCTTTGTGGGCTGCCGCTGGGTGTATGATCCTTTCACAACCGGATACGACAGAATTCGGGGCTATCTGCTACCAGGTATTATTACTGTCTTTTATGTGGTAATATTATACTGTCATTTATGTTCCGAGTTTATTTTAGCTAAAGCCCTAATATTTTAAGGGCCCCATTACGATTTACGTCCGTCTAATATTTAGCGAATAGATCGAAATGTTATCGGTTCGTCGCTGCTCAGTGTGATCGGTCTGAAATTACGGATCGTAATGACAATCGATCTTGAGCATGGCCCCACATTTAGACGTGCGCGTTCGTCGGGCGTGTGAGTGCAAGTGGCGCGAGCAGCGCCCGCATCGCTGACACGCAAGGCGCTCGCGGCGCGCACGCAGCGCCCGCATCGCAGACACGCCCGAGGAACGCGCACGCCTAATGTGGCGTGGCCTTATCCACATTTGCGAATACGTATTTTTACGTATTCCGTGGCGCGTTTATATCGCTCTATTCACACATTCTTATTTTAAAATATTTCTTTTCCAGGTTTTATGGTCGCAACACAGTTCTTCTTCACAATATGTCTGATTGGTGTTATTATATCGACAGTTCTGGTTCTAATTTTCTTCCTGTGTGCGGGCCCGGAACAACGTCGTTTTATCATGCTCATAAAAAGTATAGGATATACTATGCTTATAGCTGGTGAGTAATATTGTATAATGTCTCCGAAAATCAATTACGGATACTTCGGGCACATGATTTGACATGATCCACTGCTGTAAAGACGTTTAGGCAAAAAAATAATTGTCATACTCAAAGTAAAAAATCATCTCATGTATGGGTGACTCTCCGCAAAACGCAAACTCACCCATATAAAGAAATAATATTTGTTTTCTCGTATGACAACATCTTTACTTAAGCTATAAATCATACGCCGAAAATATCCGTAGGTAATTGATTTTACCGAACCTTATTTTTTTTTTATAAAACTAGGGGACAAACGAGCAAACGGATCACCTAATGGAAAGCGATTACCGTCGCCCATGGACTTATTTTTTTTTATAAAACTAGGGGGCAAACGAGCAAACGGATCACCTTATGGAAAGCGATTACCGTCGCCCATGGACACCCGCAACATCAGAGAAGTTGCAAGTGCGTTGCCGGCCTTAAATATTTTTAAGGCCGGCCACGTACTTTATATTTTGAATTCCCTAATACTGGCACTCAGTGTAAAAAAATATTAATCTTCTAGACCAAGTCAATTTTTATACATTTTGTAAAGAAAATTAATGATGTTATGGAGTCTAAAGTGCGCTAGCGAAGCACGTAGAATTTCGTACATTGACTCATCGCTACTTGTCTCTTTCACTCGCGCACGAATATATGCTATCGCGTTTGTCACGGTTACGCGACAGGAGTGCGATAGCAATATATTCGTTCGCGAGTCAAAGAGACAAGTAGCGATAAGTCAATCTACGAAATTCTACGGGCTCCGCGACCGCACTTTAGTAGAAGTATTGTGCCTAAGAATATGTTTTTTTTTTTCAGGAATAAGTGGAAGTATAGCAGTAATAGTATTCGCGTGTTTTGGCAATACGGACGGCTGGATGCCAGACCATGCTAACAACTATCTAGGTTATTATGACAATACTATTTTAATATATACTATCTATACTTCTATACTATAATATTATAAGTGCGAAAGTGTGTCTGTCTATTTGTTACCTCTTCACGCTTTAACCGTTGAACCGTTTTTTATGAAATTTGGTATAGACATACTTTGGGTCCCGGGAAAGGACATAGGATATTTTTTATCCCGAAAAAGTAGTGTTGCCGCGGGATAATGTATTTACGCGGGCGGAACCACGGGCAAAAGCTAGTATATTATATTATGCACTGAAAATTAGTTTCAGATTATGTTAATGATATTTCTATTATATCTATATTTTATAATCAGAATATCGGAAACAGCTTCAAGTATTGCCGTGAAACTTTATCCCTGAGAAACCGCGCATTTTAAGTTACTATTTTTTTTCTGCTGTTACGTAAATAAATATATGATTTATTTCGCTCTCTAATATTGTCAAAGCGCGTTGCTCAGCTACTTTTCGCGGTGTTAGCAAATCGGTGTCTCGGGTTCGAGTCCCGGTCATTAATGTTTTTGTATTTTTTTAAATTCCTATCGGCAACTGTTATTTTGTTCACACTAGGTACTAGAACTGCGAGCAATGCTCGGTCTACCAGGTACTGATCTTTTATTTTATAACGACTTTTTCAGGATGGTCATTTGGTCTTGGAGTTGTGGGTTCGGTGGCGTGTATCGTTTGCGCAGCTCTGTTCCTCACAGAAGCCAACATTCAGGCGAAGAAACGTAAGAGACTAAAAGAATCACAAGCCCGTTTTGAATTAGAATACGAATCGAAAGCGTAAACATCACACTGATTTTCTATGGAAACAAAAAACCTTTGCCACATTAAAATAAAGCTTGCTATTAGATATACTATTATTATGTATTAATTTATCTCTACTAAGCCTGGATTTGCTTAGGTAAAAAAATAACTATACATATAAAAAAAATATACTTTTTTTGAAATGCGTGAGAGCCGGTTCACACGTCGACGCAGCGCAAACATGTTAACGCAATGCCGGCCACACGGGTGCTGCGTTAACGCAGCGTTGTAGCGATGTAAACGTAACGTGGTTTCCCCTCTCGCTTCGTCTCGGGGGATGCTGTTGTTCGTGCGTCGTCACAGCGTTGCGTCGACGCAGCGCACCGTGTGAACGGTACAGTTTTTAGTATGTAAAACGACGGAGAGACAGCGCTGCGTCGACGCAACGCTGACACAACGCGCCGTGTGGACCGGCCCTCACGCATAAAACGCACTGTGGCAAGTGTTTCTATTGAGAAGTAATTGATATTAAAATTGCATTTTTAGTTTAAGTTTGTACATGGATGTGCCACTTTTCTCTTTTTTTGACGTATTTTTTTAAGATTAACAAAATATTCATAGTTGAATTATTGTTTTTAGTTAAAAGCGACTCACATCACATTCCAATGCGAGTATCCAAATAGTCTACACGACACCACCGAGTTCACTTTGTCGAGGATATCTAAGTATAAGTAATATGTATGATTGTATAATACATATCAATGATTCTGTTATGCACATACCTAGTATAAGAAAAGAAAGTTGTTAATTGCCAAGTAAAGTTTTCGTATCTATTAAAAATTGCAATAAACAATAAATAATAATAATAAATGATGGGCAGAAATAAAGTTCGATTTTTGAAAAATAAAATCTATCCAGCCATAATTTTTAACGCTATATTTTTTGAGTAGCACTAGCGATTGTCTTTTGTTAAATGTAAGAAAAATAATTTTATAATGACACTGAAGTGATTGGTGGTGCTACTAGCCAGATTTGCAACATTACTTTATTGGCACTTGGCAGTTGCATAAGGGTGGTATTACATCTATCAAAGATCTTTGTTCAATATGCATTTGATTGATCGAATAATAAATTGGACAAATAAATTGGATGACTGCATCTAAATGTTAATTTGACCAAGATATTTAGATGCATTCATTCTAAATTAGAATGAATGCATCTAAATATCTTGGTTAAATAAACAGAGAAAGGAGATATAGATACAAACTAAAGAGAAAGAGACAAGAAATTTGATCAAATATTGAATATCCAAGATCTTTTAACCGATCTGTTTTCTCTTTCCCTTTCGTTTGTATCTGTATCTTCTTTCCTTGTTCATTTGATGAATAGTATAAAAAGTATGTCCAAATTCTTGGATGACATTATGTATAGTTGACACCAGATTCGCTCTACTGCTCTTGAACCTTATTGCCGAGTTATAAGGTCGAAAAGTTGTACACCGGATGTGCTTTGACTGTACATTGGAGAAAGATCTTTGATAGATGTAATACCACCCTAATATGCGAGAGGTAGTTGTGCGATTAATCTCTGATTACATACAAACATATCTTAAGTTATCAATTGTTTTTAACTTTACAGAGTTACTGTTAACCCTGATTATACAATATTGTAGTATTGGTATGTAATATCGGGTTAAGTATAATGTAAGTTTATTCGTATCATAGACAATAATTAAAACGTTAGATGTTTCTAATTGGTATAAGATGAAAATATGGAATGCAAAATAGACGAGCGAAAAGACCATCACAATTACGCATAACTATTTATTATAGTAGATGTAATAATTTAGAAAAACTTGTGTTCAGTATTGAATCTCTACATTTTTTATGAATAATTAAATTATAAAGTAAAAGATGTGTAACAAATAAGCTTTTTTTGAGCCGAATCTGCCTTAAATAATGTTTTTATATTTGGTGCCTTTTATTTCATATCAATATGCCTCAGATCAAATAAAAAAACAAGATAGCGCATGGCGTTTGTTTGAAGTGAAGCCTAAAAAACTACGCTACTTCAATTTTACACACGCGCTCACGCACACACAAGTAAAAAAGTACGCTACTTTTCGACAGTATCGAATGAGTCGTCGCGACGACTAATCTATACTGACAAAAAGTAAAGTACTTTTTTGCTTGTGTGTGCGTGCGTGTGGCTTTTTATTTGATCTGAGCAATATGCTTATTGTAGTGACATTTTTAATACTTGTAAATTTTATGAAGCAACTAAATCCGTCCATGTCTTTTATAGCTTTAATGGAGCTCTGTAAAATATACTGTTTCCGTCCTTTTAAAACGAATGATTTTTTTTGTATAATTCTCTTAATTATACGATTTATTAAGCCTTTTTTATATTATTGACATTAGTTTTAATGATTTTACAATTGTATCATTGCAATGTAAATTACAAATAATTAATATACTCTTATAGTATCGTTTTTAATTATTTTTCCTATTTTTATCCTACATTTAGATTAATAACGCCTTCATTCAAACGCGTCGTCTTAAAGTGAGGCAAAAAACAGATTAATGTGGGCGTGAGCTTTATACGCACGTTTATACGCTTACGTTTCGACACAAAGCATTTATGTCATGGAGTGTGTACAGCGAAGGAGGGATTAACCCGAAATTGGGGAAATTTTTTACTGACCTGGAGTTCATGTTTACGATAATTTTCTTGTTATCATAACTGTGCTTAAGTGTTAAAAGGTACTTAAACTTTTGATTTTGACGGCAATTATAATATTACGAGTAACGCACCTCAGTATTTACCTACTGTTACGCTAAAAAAAATGTGAATTTATATTTTACTACTGGCAATACTTAAAGTTTTAGTTTAAAAAAATCCATAATCAATTTAAATACTAATAAATATATCGGAAACGGGGAAATAAATTTCGTATTACTGGTAGCACTTAGGGACCGTCCATTAATCACGTGATGTTTTTTAACAACTTTTTAGACCCCTCCCCTCCCCCTGGTGATACGTGGTGAGGTTTTGTACTACCCCCCCCCCCCCCCCCACCTAAGATCACGTGTATTTTTTTTACATAGTAAGCAGTTCATGTTTGAAGAAAAACTTTAACTTTAAAAACAATTTAATCGAATAATTTAAGCAATTAAAAACTATACGAGTCATTTGCCTTGTAAGTATTTAAACAACACTACGAATCTTCAACCGATAATAATTTCGGTATGCATAGACTAGATTCGAAAATTAATACACGTGATGTCGCCTTATACCCCCTCCTCCCCTTGGTGATACTTGGTGATTTTTTTTCGGACCCCCCCTCCCCCTTTAGGCATCACGTGATTAATGTACGACCCCTTACCTATTATCGGGCCCTAATAATTTACTTTGCAAAACTAGTTCTTACTTCTTAGTTAGCAAAATACAATGTAAATCATAGTACTTACGTATGAAATGATATTTTCGAAGCCTTTTTATTCTTTTCTGGTTCCGGTGGCATTGTGACACCCATTATCTCAGTAACTGCACAAACCACGAAACTTCGTGGCACAAACCGTCAATATGAATTTAATTGTTGTTGCACTGAAGATGTTTGCACTGACAACTGACTGCGCGTACTAGCGAACTGAGCGAACTACTCCGTTTTGGAGTAGTTTCAACTTTCATTTTGCAAGTGCCTCACATAAGTCGCGCGCACACAGTTTCTAGGCGTTATAATTCTATTGATTAACTTAGGCCTTTACATCCGTTAATGGATGATTAATGATTTATACAGTATTCTCCGAGCAAAGTTACCACTCTTTAAATACTGTAGTGCCTGGGACAGTTGGTTTTTAAATGTCGTATGGTTGCCCAAGCACATACCTACGGCATTCTCACAACATAGTCAGCCTAGTCCAAAGGAATGAACTGGACACTGGTCAATACGTCTGGGGCCAACCATGTGCGGGTTTCCTCACGATGTTTTCCTTCACCGTAAGAGCGTTCGTATAACGTACTTGAGATCTGAAAAAGTCTCATTGGTACACGCCACAACTGGGATTTGAACCTGCACTCTCTCGAGTGCGAACTAAACGGTCTACCAACTAGGCCACGGAGCTCTATTTTTAAATTAATTAACAGTAAAGTCAGGTGGCAATATGATGGCGCCTGCGTATGCAGTATTAGCATACGATTAATTCTAGCGATATTTTTAATAGTTAAAGAATGTAGAAATTGTAATAATATTTAACAACTGCAATATAACCGCATGGCTGAAAATAAGTGATATCTGACAAAATAATACAATAAATTTGTACGCAATCCAATTCAACTAGGTACCTACTTACATTTTTTTTATTTATAAATAACTAGATATAGATAGAGCGCAAAAATTAATTTCGCAGAAACCGTACACTTTTCCGCGATAAAAAGTGTCCTTCCCCGTGGTCTACTCTACATCTGTGCCAAATTTCATCAAAATCGGTCCAGTAATTTTGGAGCCTATTCAATGCAAACAAACAATTTTTCCTTTAGAAGTCTTTGATTTTTTCCTTTATTATATTAGTATAGATAATATACACTGTTGTGATGTCATCTTCTTTTAAGGTTAGCTATTATTATTAATAAACTAGCTTTTGCCCGCGACTTCGTCCGCGTGGAACAATACTTTGGGATATCGCTGAAATTTACCCGCGACTTTATTTATGACTAACGAAAGCGGAATCCTATTTTTTTAAACGGAACCCTAAAATAAAAGTAGCCTATGTTAGACCCTATAACATCAGCTATCTGCTAGTGAAAGTCCCGTGAAAATCCGTCCAGCCGTTTCAGAGATTAGTCGGAACAAACAGACAGACAGACCGACTGACAGACAGACCGACGGACAGCCAAAAATTTAAAAAAATGTATTTTATTGTAAGTACCGAATATACTTTCAGATTCATTAAGTAAAAAGCTGTTAATTTGAAGTTACAAACAGACACTTAAATTGTATTTAACTGTATAGATGTATAGATATTATAATGTAGGTATTATATTTTAAGATATTAATTATATTTTAAGATATTTATTATAAAATAACTAAACTATTTAACTAAACTAAACTAAACATTAACCCGCACGCGCACCCCGCCTTGGTGACGCCCACTTCGCAACGGGCCGTGCAGCAGAAATCGTAATATTTTAATTTTGCCATAACTTCAAAACCAAACGTCCAATTTTAATCATTCAAAGACCAAATATTATCTACATAAACTGTACTTAGTGATGAAATAATTTATTTTGATAAGGATTAATAACATGAGTAAAATAAACGCGTTTAAATGTAGTCCAAAAAAAATTCAAGATTTCTAACTAAATAAAAAAATGGTTGTTGTGCCTCACTCGACATAGATAGGTATAGTGTGTCGCGGCCTTTTTTTTAGATATTTATAAGATCTACAATTAATTAGAACATTTTATGGTTCTATCTTTTATAGTTTAGGCAGCGTACGCAAAATAAGAAATTTTTCTGGTTGATTTTTTACACCTTGTGTCCGAAAAACCCAAATATCTTACGGAACCCTATTTTTTTCCAAAATAAAATTTAGCCTATGTTACTCGTGGATCATGGGCGTAGCCAGGTTTTAGTTTCGGGGGGGGGGGGGGGGTTAAAGAAAATAAAACGACTACAAGTACAATAAATAACCAGGGCCGTCTTTAACTTATTAGAGGCCCTGGGCACATTAGAATATTATTTTTTTTCGTTTTTACCTGTTTAAGCTTTAAACCCTGAGAGACTATGTAATTCGAAAAAATAGAAATAGGTACCTATATACTAAAACTAAACGTCAGTACTAACTTTTATAATACGTTTTTTAAGCCAAAAACGAGCGAGCGAAGCGAGCGAGCAAATTTTTTTTCTTATTTTATAGGTTCAAACGTTCAAATCTGTTCAATTAAGTTTAACTAAAATATGGACACTGAATAACGATAAACTTCGGAAAAATACCATAAAATCAACCGGCTAAAACAGAACATCAGTAATAAATAATATAATGCCCTTTATGTTAATCGCGAGCGAGCAAATTTTTTCCTATTTAATAGGTTAAATCTGTTCAAACTTTAAACCCTACAAGACTGTGGAAATAGTATTATTTTATAATATAATGTATACCTATTGAGCGCGTACAATAATGGGCGCCCAGTTTTTTTTTTCGTTTTTACCTGTTTCAGGGTTTATTTTGAAAGACTGTGTAATTCGAAAAATACAAATATCAAAAGCCTAAAACTGAACGTCGGTACTTAATTTTATAGTAATATGTTCTGTATGCTAAACACGAGTGAGCGAAGCGAGTGAGCAAAATTGTTTTCCCATTCTATAGGTTAAAATCTATTCAATCGTTAAACTTAAACACTGAATAATGGTGAACTTCGAAAAAATATCATAAAATGAACTGGCTAAAACAGAACATCGTTACTAAATAATATAATATGTTCCTTATGTTAAACGCGAGCGAGCGAAGCGAGCGAGCAAAATTTTTTTCCTATTTAATAGGTTAAATCTGTTTTCACTTCAAATTTTAAACCCTAAATAAATTTTAAACCTCAATTTTCACTTCAAATTTTAAACCCTAAAACCCTGTGAGGGTTTTAGGGTTTAAAATTTGAAGTGAAAATAGGATAATTTTGTAATTGAAATTAAAGTTAAATTAGTGTCATTTCTGATGTTGCAAAATAGATGACAAATAACTTATTATGTTAGGTTTGTCATATACCTAATACGTATTTCACACTTTTTTCGTAGCAAGTACATAATTACAAAATTTTGTGATCAGTGACGTGTCTAAAATATTGTGTCGCATGCTATACGTTCGAGAATTCGATGGCACGCGTGCCATAGGTTCGCGAACCCTGTTTTAGGCTATTGATTTTATTGTTTTTTTAAAGTACAACATTATTTCAGGGCCTTAAAAGTATAAAAGATTTTAACAGGTTAAAGCGTAAAAACATTCGCTCGCTTTCTCAGTTTGAAGTCACTTTGAACGCATTTAACATAAACACATACATATAGATAAAGTTAGCATTAAAGTTCTGTTTTAGGCTGTTGATTTTTTTTTTCTAAAATAATTTTAAACAATCATCTTTCAGATAGGGTTATTGGGGCGGCAAAATATTTTAATTGGCCTCGGGCGCAAAATTTCTAAATACGCCTCTGTATATGGGTTATCCACATGGACCAGCCGGCCCATTTCGGGGGGGGTTTGAACCCCCTAAACCCCCCCCCCTGGCTACGCCCATGTCGTGGATAATGTAGCTTTCAAATGGTGAAAGAATTTTTGAAATCGGTCCAGTACTTTTTGAGCCTATTCATTACAAACAAACAAACAAACAAACAAACAAACAAAAAACAAACAAACAAACAAACAAACAAACAAACAAACAAACATACAAACAAAGTTTTCCTCTTTATAATATTAGTGTAGATCAGTGTTTTTCAACCTGTTTCATGATGCGACCCCCCTTGTATGAAAAAATATCTCGCGACCCTTCGCTTTTTTATCATGTATGTACCTATGTGTAGTTACAGTGTTACAAATATTCATTCCATACGACGTTTTTATGCGTCTCCATAATTAGGATTCGGATATAAGTACATAATACGTCAAACACATTATTTTACAATGTAGGTATGTATACATCGATGATATCGATGATCGATTTATGAGTAGGTATATCCTTTTGTTAAAATTATCTTACTTAATAAATCAATCTTTTTAATCTTTATTGTTTTTTTTACTAAAGTTCTCTCGACCTCCGGCGACCCCCCTACAGAAGCTTCGCGACCCCCCCAGGGGGTCGCGACCCACAGGTTGAAAAACACTGGTGAAGATAATAAATTGGGTTTCCCGCCAAAACTCCCTAGGAAGTTTCAGTAAAGCGTCTGCCACCTTACTGAATCGACTTACTTGACTCATTGACTACCCCGACTATTTTTGTGGACTTTAACTAGACTGGACTTGACGATTTAGAAATACGGTGATGAGAATTTGAACGAATATTCTATATTCCGCATAGATATATTATATTAGGTTGGGGAAAAAGTTTCTTCGTATTTTATATAAAAATTCAAAAGGTTTTTTTATAAAGTTTATTTACAAGTGACTAAAGTATATAGGTGCCATTTTGTTCGATAACTTTTTGCCATCTTATTGGTAGGTACATGATCCCATTGCTATAAAATTTTTGGGGCTTCTGATGAAAAAACTGCGACAAGTGGTTTTGGCAGTCCTCTTGTGATGTCAACCTGACACTGCCTAAGGAATTCTGCAGCGACCGAAACAGGTGGAAATCTGAAGGTGCAAGGTCAGGACTAAACGGCGGATGCATTAACACCTCCCAGCCAAACTCCCGTAATTTTTTCTGAGTGGCTAAAGATGTGTGAGGTCTAGCGTTATCATGGTGAAAAACCACATCCCTTCTGTTGATTAATTCCGGCCGCTTTCTCTCAACTTCTTGCTTTAATCTCATCAGTTGTTCGCAGTACAGTTCAGAATTGATGGTCCTGCCTGGCGGTAACAGCTCATAATGAATAATGCCCTTCCAATCCCACCACACACACAGCATCACCTTGTTGCGAGTTAACCCGGGTTTCGCCACAGTCTGTGAAGCCTGACCGGCCTTTGACCACGATCTTTTTCGCACGTTCTTGTCGTACGTGATCCACTTTTCGTCACCAGTTATCAGCTTCTTCAAAAATGGTTCGGTTTCATTACGTCGTAATAAAGAATCACAAATGGGTACACGGTTCATTAGGTTTCTTTCAGTGAGCTCATGAGGCACCCAAATATCGAGCTTTTTTGTGTACCCAGCTTTTTTCAAATGCGCCAAAACCGTTTTGTGATCAATCCCCAGTTCTTCAGCTACATCGTAACTACTAATATGCCGATCTTGCTCCACTTTTTCAAAAATGGCAACAGTTTTGTCCGTAACAGGGCGACCAGAGCGACGTGCATCTTTGATATCAAAATTTCCGGATTGAAAACGCTTAAACCAAATTTGCGCTACTCTCGCAGATACTGCATTAGGTCCATAAACATCACAAATTTTTTTCGCGGCTTGTGTTGCATTTTTACCTTTTTTGTAATAAAATTTTAAAATGTATCGAAATTCTTCATAAGAATCACTCATTTTAACAATAAGAAAAACAAATGAAAATCTCAAATTTACCAAATTTGAATTTGGAATTGTCTTCTGTAAAATTAAAACTTTTTAATGATACCAAAATCAGCCAGATACAATTGGTATAGCCCAAGATATTTTATGACAAGTTCATACATACTATAATGCGAAAAGACTTTTTCCCCAACCTATTATAATAATTATGGTGTACCAGAATCTCATGGCAAATAGGGAAATAAAATTTTGCAGTGTGCAATACTGGGGAAACAGGATTAAACGATCTTGATACTGATTAAATTTTAATTATATCTTTAGTATTATTAAACATGAATTATAATAAGACTGTACGAAGAATGTCCTCATACCCATGTATATAGAAATTATATTATAATAAGAGGTTAATAATATAGAAAATATGTTATGAAAAATAAATCAATCGTGAATTACTTTATATACTTATTTATAACGAATAACATACAATTAAATTGGCAACAGTTAATTTAATGTTGGAATTTCCTTCCGAACTGTATAGAACTCGTTTACTTTATTCCTGATCAACTGTAAATCGAAACTGTCTTATGTTGATTTTCTTTTTTCCTCCTTTCCTCCTTTTACCAGGCATGGAAAACAAACCATCATTCGATGTGCCATCAGCTACGATTCACCGTATATCAATACTGGAAACACCTATAAAGAAGTTACAATAATTACCTAAGGAAATATAAAAAAACTAAAAGTATCAAAACAACTCAATCTAACTTACCGGTCAACTCTACCACGAACTTTAAATTAAAAGATTGAGTTCGATTTACACCTTCATCTTTCTGTATTTTACTATAGACATAGAGAACAATATTTCTCGCTTGAGATCGAATAGCCTTTTTAGATATTTTCACAAAAACAACAAATTCCAAGAACATAATCACAAAATTTTAGCAGCGGTTGACAGTTCACGCACTTTGATTTGACGGGTCATACTTAACATTGCCATATGAAAATCACATTTTTTATTTTTTTTTAAATGCCATCAGATTCTGGTAGACCTATAATCAAAGATATTCCGCCTTTTTTACTTGACACTGGTAAATGGTTATAAGTCGACACCAAATTGTCTCTGTATAAAAAAAAAGATTGTCAAAGTCAAATTACGTGACAGACGTCAAGCCGCAGACAATTCGGTATTCACAAAATTTAAAAAATTGTGCATTTTTAAGTTTTGTCAACAAAACTTACTTACTACTTTAGACTGACCTAATAAAACAGAAAATAAGAGAAAAGTATTTCATAAATAGGTGTCGGAACGTAACACCGAAAATATGACTTCTGACGCGAATAATGAGTATCCCAAGGCATCAAGTAAGTGAAGAAGGGTCACGCCCTACCGCTGGAACTGGAAATATTTTGATTCTTGTATCACAAATAACTCCTTACTGTTCTATGACTTAATATAATTTTACATCGAATAATGTACATCATTCTTTGTCCGTAGATGCTACTTTAATAGGGTCTACCATTACATACATTGCTGGACTGTTTCTGCTACTGTCATTCGCTGGTCCCTATTGGATAGAGTCATATCCTGAAATGTTTTCGCCGTTTAAGCACATGGGATTGTGGGAATACTGCTTTGATCGTTTTCGGTTCCCTGAGTACCAATATGACAAATATTTTGATGGATGCCACTACATTTTCGGTGAAGTAAGTTGAAGTTCTTGTGTATTTGCTTTGCAGCTTAGTATGATAAATTTAAAAGGAAACCTTACAAATAATAGCTTAAACAACACATACTAATATTGAAAAAATACAGCACTTATTAATAAACTCTTTAAGTGTAATAAACTCTTTTTTTGTTGTCTAAACAAATGGTGTACATTTTAGGAACTGTACAAGATTCGTGAGTGGTTGCTCCCAGCCTGGCTGATGGCAGTTCAGACTTTTGTGACATTAGCTCTGATGCTTTCTTTTACTGCACAAATTTTATTAGCTTGTGTTGTCATCCGTCTACCTCTGCGAACTGTGCTGAGATATGAGTGGATTTTTGTGACCATTTCATTTACACTGGTGGCATTATCAAGTGAGTTATAATTTGTAATTTATAGTTTTGTAGAGAATTATAGTTATGAATGGAGAATGTTCACTAGTTTCAAATGTATGCTTCCTGTATTCTCCGTGGAAAAAAAAAACCCATTAAGGATGTTAATTTGATAATATGACAATTCGTGTCCAAGATATCAAATTATAAAGTAGCCTTCAGGTTTTGTCAGTATAGGCTGACATACATATTAACTGTCCACACTAGTCAGTACAGCAGGTATATTATAATGTATAAAAATTTATGAATGTTGGTAGTTATAGATCGCTATACACACTATCTACATAATACATATTATTTATGGCATTATAAAATAATAATAATTTTATATTATAGGGGTGGCCCCTCATACATGGAAAGTGGGCCAGGTTATATTGTGATGTCACTTAATAGTTAGCGTGATCACTGACCAGATATTTTTACAAACTTAGAATTAATGTAATATCATAACTACTTTGTATTCTTGAGTAAAACCAAAAACTATGCATAGCTTTACTATAACAAAAGTTTGAAGGGATTTAACATACCTAGTAACATTCCCAATTGAATTGTGATAGGAGGAAAGCTTGAGAGTAAAATATTTTTTTTATAAGAATTAATTAATTTGGTTTAATACACTATAGTAGATCTCTACACATATTTATCTTTGAAGTAGGAAATAGTCACTGTTATAATATTCCAATTTACTTGTTTCAGGCTTCTTTTTGTTTTTGGCTGTGGCAGTGTTTGGTGGTAACTGTTACCGCAGAGATTGGCTTTTGTATCCGTCTTTCAATGTTGTCTCATGGTCCTATGTCTTCTCTGTCATTGCCTTCATATTATTTGGTAAGTAATTAATTTATTAACAATTTAACAGCATCTGTGGTCTAGTGGTGAGAGCATTGGCTCTCGACTTGGAGATCATGGGTTCGATTCCCTCATTGGAACAATAAAAAATGTTGTTTTTTGACAATGCAGGCTGATCACCTGTTTGTCTGACAAGAAAGATGATCCATGCGTTGGATGGGCATGTAAAAAGTCGGACCTGCTCCTGATCTCTTATCAGTCGTGCCAGTTATCCGGCCCACTGGGTTATGTGAGTAAAGGAAGAGAGAGTGCTCTTGTGTACTGCGCACACACTTGGGCACTTTAAAATTACTCCTGCGTAACTGGCCTGGTTTTAATGAAACCGGCCACCATCACCGAAATTGGTGTGGGAGTTATTATTATTAATTTATTAAATATATTAATTTTAATAATTAACAAAGATGGATGGTTGTTATAATATTATTATATAAAGTTTAGTATAAATGCAGTATTTGTTCTATATTTACTTATTTAAGTGACTGAATGATTATAGGCATCGCCGCAATCCTATTGTTCTTCGAATCTCGTAAGCTGTATGAATTGCGTTCGGAGGCTAAGAACTTAGTCGCTCAAATGCAGCACAGCCAGCCTGAACATGCCCTGCACCAACTGAGAGATCAGCTTCACTCACAGCAGCAGATAGGCTACTTCAGGAACTAAGACCCAGAACTAGTACTCAGCAATATGTAAGTAGTTTAAAAAGAATATGCATTCTTTTAATCACATATAATATGCTATAAAAACATTCCTTATTGTCATGGTAATAACAAAAAGTAAAGACATTGGCTGTGTTCCGTGGAAAATAGCGCTAACAAAAAAACATAAGCAAAATGGCGACCGCTGGCGTTACGCCGGCAAAATGGCAGATTATGTTAGCAGTATTGAAGCTAGCAAATGTGTCCTGGCCGATAATCTGCTTTTTTTTCTTTAGCGCTAGTATCTGCGGAACACAGTCATTAGGTTCCAAACTGATATATTTTTCTCTCTACTGAAGGTTTGTAGATATACACTTGCTGTAATATGTTGCTTTTTTATTGCAAAAATGAAATGGATCTATGAGTTAGGTAGGCCTCAATGTAAGGAAATGTTTTTTTAAAGCACTAAAATTATTATAGAGAATTGAATATTTTACTTATATTCTCTTATTCTATGTTACATACCTAACTCTGGAGGATAATTTACTGTGCTTTTACTTCTTAACATGTTACAGTAAATTTTATAAGTCAAATAAAATATTTTTATAAACAAGTTTACCTACATTTCCTAACATTTAATTGATATGGTATAATTAATAATATGCATTCTCTACGGCTTAAATAAATAAACCTGTAATAATATTATTTTATTTGTGGTAAATATTAATAATTAAATATGGTATTCTCTCACAATGCTCCTATTATTATTACTATGTCGTACTTACATTATAAAAAAATTTAAACAGACTGAAAGCAAATTATTATGATCTGGATTAATTTAAGTTTTTATACATAAGTAATCTGTATGACTTTTAGTTAGTTACATTTAACTCTTTTATTTGGATTTTATTTAGACTATGTTTTAAATTTGATGTATTCAGGATTTATTTTAATTTTAATGACAACATAATCTAATGCGGAGGCATTTAACATAGGTTAGAAATAGGTATATTTTATTTGAATATTTGTAATTGGAAAACATTTATTTCCATCTCACACTTAGCTAAGCTTTTATAGCTTATTTTGTGTATCACAAAAATGACAATATTTAAAAAATTATAATATTTTGTATATTATGTATTTCTAATGAGCACAATTTTTCAAGTAATTTAAGAATTAATTAATTGTTTATTATTAAAGCTAAATTGTATAGAGTTCCACCAAAATTAATAGATTATAAAGATATTTGCTATCTGGCAACTATAGGCAACAGGCAACTGGAACATCTTTTTAAGCATCGATGTATTTTTAAAACAGCTATACGATATTTAGCTTTGCCACAAAACATATTTTTATATAGGTACTTTTAAGTATATGTCGAAAATGAATCCGTCCACGCCCACATGTGATAAAATTAAGATTTAGGACTTAGAATTATTAATTATTATGATAATAAAATATTATTTTTAAAACCGGACTTTTATTCATGTTAAGATTTTGCTAAGAAATTAAAATTTAGGTCTAAAATAAGCTTTCAATTAAGTTGTAAATATTTTTGTCATTATTATAAACTAGCTTTTGCGCGCGGCTCCGCCCGCGTAAATACATTATCCCGCGGGAACACTACCTACTTTTTCGGGATAAAAAATATCCTATGTCTTTTCCCGGGACCCAAAGTATCTCTATACCAAATTTCATAAAAATCGGTTCAGCGGTTAAACAATGAAGAGGTAACAGACAGATACACTTTGGCATTTATAATAGGTATTAGTATAGATGAAAAAAAAAATACAACCACAAAACCTTGCTTCCTTTGCATCGAAAAACTAAGTTAACATAAAACTTGGCGTTGGCCGTAGTCCCTTGGTTTTATTTACAGGTACCAACTACGCATCCATAAACAATAATAATTGAACTGCGTAACTGCTCAATTCAAAAGGAAATCTGATAAGAATCGTGATGTATGGACTCTAAACCATTGGCAAACCGTCATTTGTGGACGCTATTTTGAAAAGAAATACATTTTTGAAGTTATAAGACTGACAAACGAGCGAAGGGATCGCCCGATGGTCGGGACACCCGATCACCAGAGGCGTTACAAGATTTTTTCAGGTTTTAAGCTATTACGGCCGAATAAACGCTATACAAAATTAAGAGCTCTTCTATTCACAGGCTGTCGCTGTCTTTTATAGCCGAAATGACAAGGACAGCATGTGACTTGAGCATCACTTAATTTGACTATCGTTTTCGGCCGTTAGCCCCTCACGCATCCAGCAAAACGACGCAAGCGGATTTCACGCCGGTTTTCTGTTAAGTCTATTCGAAATATAAAAATATTAACTTACTTGGTTTCTTCAGTTCGGTGCAAAGTTCTAATACGTAGTCCATGGTGGCTTGTGGAATGTTGCCATCCAGTACCACAAGTTGAGCGTTCTTTATCTTGTCTACGTGTTTCTTGACCTGGGACAATTAAGTTTTTAGTCAAATGAAAAGTACTAAAAAAGGTAGATAAATGGATTTACTGACTTTGTTTTGACTCGTCCTCTTTTGCTTTTTAGGGTTCCGTACCAAAAATGTAGAAACAGTGCCCTATTAAGGCGAAAATATACGTAGATGACGTCACAGATTCGGGCGTGGCCTAACACTTCCCGCCGCGCCACCCGCATACACCCCGCAGCGCTCGCGATCTTCGCGCGCGGCCGCGCCTCAAATTATACGCGACTCAAATTTTAAACTGAGGAACGGCCCTTTTATACGACTTTAGGATTGATTTAAATGCAACTTGAAAATATTAATTTATTTCTGGTCTATGAGCAAAGAAAAAACGTAGAATGTATAAGCCGCTTCTCCTTCTTCTGTAGAAGCCGGTCGAGGTTATTCCCGAAATCTAGAAATTATTTGGTAGGCAATGCGGCTTCCAACCCATCACTTTTGATTTCATTTTCCACCTCTACGCCCACCAAAATGCAATACTTAGTGCTATTGACAGAATCACTAAAATATCCACTAGGTGTTTTTTCGCTTTCCTAAGCGACAAAAATACCGAAAATGAGTTATATCAATGAGTTTGTATTTTTTTTTTCTGCGTCGATTGGTGTAATCGTCGTCTTCCTACGACGATTTTTTTGTCGCTTAGATATAGTGAAATTTATACAAAATCATGAATGTTATGTTCACTAAGCGACAACAAAAATCTATTTATAAAAAAATTCATTTGGATATTTTGAAGAATTTAAAAAATCTACTTAGTCTATTTTTCATGTTTTTACTTTTCTTTTGTTTGCACAAAAATATTTTTACTTGTTTAAAAAATTCTTTTCGTGAACACTTTGTACATTTTCTCCATACAAATTATTTGTGAATTGTCCTTACAGTGCATTTAATTTGATAACATTATTTTACGAAAGTGCAACTTGTAGAATTTTACCCATAGTGAAATAAAACAATATTGGCGTAAAGATAGTTTTACATATTTGACACAATAACTATTCGTGCAATGTAGATATTTTTACTTGAAAACTTTTGTTTTTAAGTTTGTCGGTTAGATATTTTTTTTTTGTCGTCGGTTAGATAAAATGTAACTAAAAGTATTAAATTTACAGTGTGTGGGAACCTTAATGAACGCAAACATTGCTAAATATATTTCTATATTTATGCGCCTAATGTTTCGCTAGTTAGTCCTGTCGGTAGTAGAAAATATCAATATACTAGGTTATGGGAGTAAACTTTGCGCACATACTTGGACATAATAAAATAGCTCCTATAGCTGGTCTATTTTCAATTAAATTGGCAACAGTCACTGAAATCGGTGTGGTTTCATTATTATTCCTTTTTTAAGGTTCCGTAGTTCATGTCTCGGAATCCTTATAGTTTCGTCATGTCCTTCCGTTCGACCGACTGTCCGCCCGTCCGTCTGTCCATCCAAACGGTGGTGCTTGAAATATTAAACTTTGAATGGATAAGTTTATTTATCACGTCGACATAGTGCTAAAATAAATGAAGATAATTTATTTTGGTTACACCTACACGAAAAGAGGAGATATAATTAGGTACATAGACATTATAAGAACATTGAGAGGTTTCTGAGATTATATTTTGATGTACGTACGTATCCGTTTGCGCGACATTCCACTTTTAATACGGCGTCCCCCCCTCTAAAAGCCAAACGGCTGGCTCTAAAAATGTGAAAAATTCATGATGGTAGTCCATGTAATAAACTTTGAACGAAAACAATAACGGTCCAAAAAACTTCATAAATTCAGGAGTTATAGAGACTTAAATTGAATCAGTTTAGATGAAGATATCTGTGGCTCAGTGGTTAGCGCTTTAGTGCCAGAGGGCGTGGGTTCGAATCCATAAGAGAATAAAAAGTTTTCTTTGGATTCCTTGGAAAAATTACGTTAACTGGGGTTAAGAATTAACTTCAACGATTAACGAATTAACGCTGCCGACAAAATATGTTACTATGATAAAATTTTAAAGCGATTTTGCCAAGTTGATGTTCATAAAAAAATTATCAGAATATAACAAATATTGTTCAACTCTTTTGTTACATCAAAAGCTGCTATCACCGTACATTTTTAATGACAAATGTATGGCGGTAGTAGCGTTTTTCAAGGCCAGGAAGCCAAATGGACTTCCACCCTTCATGGACAGATGCAATAGTTTCTTCTTAAGACACCTATCATGGCCATGCCATCAGACGATATGATCAAGGTGCATAGCTTCTCAAAGCAACACCAGGTTTTCCTATCGTCTAGGGAGAGTAGAGGATAGGAATCAATGTTCACTCCAATGACATAGTCTGGTACACGGACGGATCCAGGAGAGACAACCGGGTGGACGGATCTTCTACGGGGCATGCCACCTACAGGCTTGCCTATATACTTGCTTAGGACAATTTACAACCATGTTTGAGGCTGTGATGAGTTGTTCACTACAGAGTCTACAGATTGTCCTTGTCCATAAAACATCCTAATCTTATAGAGAAGATTAGGATAATTTAGATGATATTTTTGCTACTGTCAATGCTTTCAGCGCAGTCTGTCAGAACAATCACACTGCGCTGAAGGCACTGACAGCAGCAGAAAGAAGAAGGGGCATTTTTGTATGGATACCGTCCCCACTACTGTAGCACTACAAGGCATATATCAAAGGACTTAAAAAGCGTGTAATTTTTTTGTATGACGAAAAATCTGTAAACCATGGGAGAAAAAAGTTAATGAGAGTTATAAGTGAAAAAAAGTTTAAAAAATCATCCTGTATTATTGCACCATTTCATAGTGTTGCTAATAAGGAACCATTTTCGGGAAGTAATGGTATACAGCAAGCTTCAGAAAAGTGTTATATTTTGATAAATTGTCCCATATTTTGAAGAAATGTATGGAATGATAATAAAATGCTAAAATAAGCTCTTTCCTAAATTTTGTCACATACTCACATTATGGAAATTGTTTCTTACTTGCGATACTATTTAAAGGTGCAGTACACAGGATGTATTTTTTTTTCATAATTTATGGGTTCGAATCCTGTCTAGGAAAATTGAGTTATCAAAAATGATGCAGTTTAAGTTTTCATCAAGTCGGCCTCGATATTCCGTAGGGCTAAATTGCTATTGCTAATTTTTTTTGACTTCTCTTACAACGCCCAGAAGAATAATTCACCATGTACTATATCTTTTTTACTTTTTTTCTGTACCTAATCGTTTTAAAATTATTTTTGCTATTTAATTATATGTATTTTAATGTAATTGTTTTATCTGAATTATTTGATTTTACATAAACCACTTTTCCAGGCCGGGATTCGAATCCGCAAATTAGGAAAAAAATACATTTTGTATTATTGCACCATTCGATAGCGTTGCAAGTAAGAAACAATTTCCAGAAAGTAATTAGGTATGTGCGAAAAAATTGAGGAAACAGCTTATTTTTAGTATTTTATTATCATTTCATACATTTCATCAAAATATGAGGCAGTTTATCAAAATATAACACTTTTCTAAAGTTGAGTGTATACCATTACTTTCCAAAATTTTTTCCATAGTAGCAACACTATGAAACGGTGCAATAATATAGAATGATTTTTTTTTAACTTTTTTAACCCTCATTTACTTTTTTCTCCCATGGTTTAGAGGATTTTCGTCATACAAAACAATGACACTTTTTTTAAGCCCTTTCATTTGATATATGTCTTATAGTGCTACAAGGATGGGGACTTTTTGCCCCTTCTCCTTTCATCTAAATTAGTTATGGCTTGTGTTCAAACGCTAAACATGCTAGGACGAGATAACAGCATCAGTCTGGTATGGGTTCTAGGCAACGGCAATATCTCCGGCAACAAAACCGCGGATGAGCTGGGTAGGCTTTGGGCCAATTGTGTCACGGTGTCATGCCCAGAATCGGTATGTGGAATATCTCCCAGCACTACCAAGAGAGAACTCAAGGAATGGGGCCGCAGCTTAAGTATAAAGCAATGGGCTGAAATCCTAGGCCTTGAGTTTTTACTTCTATATTTTTTATTATTTCAAGATCAAAATTAGCTAACGTTTTAGCTCGTTTTAGTCAGACAAGGGAACTGCAATTAATTTTTATAAACAAGAAGAAGGAGAATATTGTCAGTTAGGAGCAAAAATTTACAATGTCATTAAATAATAAATTTACTAAGATAACTTTAGCCGTAGACAATTCTTAATGTAAGCAACATTTATGTAAGTTACATCTTGTTTTATTTTATAAACTCTTAGGCCATTTAGATGAATACTCCTATATTTTTTTAAAGTGTTTGGAATTAGTTATTTTTACCTGTTATTACAGAAAATGTATCTATAGCTTATCTATTTTTACATGTTGCTGAAAACCTTTAAAATAAAATGTAGGCAATTTTACTTGCTATTACATAACTTTCGTTGATAGCTTAGATAATTTTACCTATTTTTCGAATTAGGACTTTTTTACCTAAGCGACATAAACTGCCTGTAATTCGAAAGCTATATGACTCGTTTTAATATCAAAAATTGCTATAAAATAAGATACACGTTGTATCTTATTGATATATAGATATATTGTATCGTAAGACACGTTGTATCTTATTGATATATAGATGTATGTTAAAACCATCTAAATCCGACTATTTTGTGATTTTTAATGATTCTTTTTTTTCTAAAAATTTTAACGTTAAATCACTCTTCTATAAAGTTTACTAAATTTATGCGTCATATGTGTCTTTTTTTAATTATTATATTTTCTTTAATTATTATTTTTTATCAATTATTATTATTTAAACTGGAAATATCATAATATGTATTATATAAAATATGAATTTGCTCTTCTACGCTATCGAATTGGATTTTGTCTGTAATGGTAGTTGTATGTGTGTTAAATAAATAAATAAATGTCGCTTAGGCATTTTTACCTCATATACTATATACCTCAAAACGTTGATATACTAAATAGACAATTAAAACAGAAATAATATAATATATCTATGGACGCTTCACACCACGTCAATCTGATCCCGTGGTAAGTTCTCGAAGAACTTGTGTTACGGGTACCAGATAACGGAAGTATATTTAATACTTTTATACTATACACATAATTAAGGTTTTTATTATATTATACACATATTTAATACACATCCATGACCCAGGAACATAGAAAACTTTTTGTTCCGTCGGCGGGATTTGAACCCGCGACCCCCGGCTTGAGCAACGACACGCTCAACTAACTGAGCCACAGAGGTCGTCATAGAAATAGAACTATACACTTTCTGTGAAATTTACAAGTACATATTATATTATAAAATATTATACTATAATATATACTATATAATATTATATTAATATATTATTAAAATTTCAAGTAAGAAGTTGAAGGAACAAAAAAGTACATTCAACGATCGAACATTTTCATTCTATCGCAGGCAGAGTGCTCGCTAAGGTTTTCATAATTTATTTTTTACGGCATGTTGTTCCCTATAATTTCAAGAGTAAAATAAACGATTGCGAAATAGCGGCACCGCGGAGAGTGACACAACCTCCTCGTACGAAAGTCAGCGGCTCACTGTCCCGAGCGCCCGCTCACGCACCGCTTACAAATATTTTCACAAATTAATAGTTATTTACCTATATTTTGAAAACAAAACGGTATTTCGAAAAACCCAACGATGAAATGTTAGATAAATATATTCTTCACATTTTCGTAAAAGAACCATCTTTATAGCCGTAGTAGGTAGTAAGTAGATAGAAAAAGAAATCTGAAAACAGGGCTTTTTAATTTTAATTTATTTAATATTAATCTTCGTCTTATTAAAAAAATTAACGATGATATTAAAGATGAAGGATTGAAGTGTGAAATGTATATTTTTTTGAATTTTTTTATTCCCATTTTTCGGAGTAGTTCCGACTCAAACTGAGCGATTTTTAAGCTTTAGGGGCTATTTGCCCCTTAATACTTCTGTCCATCCGTCACCAGGCTGTATCTTAACCGTTATACCTAGACAGTTTCCTTTTCTCTTCCTTCCTTTCAGACATTCCATATAACGTGAATACCAATAATAAACGCTGTTTTGTACGGAAACTTTCGTGCGCGAGTTTTTTACTTAATTATATGATAAATTAAATGTCTAAAAACATTTCACAAAGCTATGTAAATCTACGCTTTATTAAAACTAGCTTATGAAGCTGACGCATATTTTATTCAGCTGTTGAGACCTTGGCTATCGAAGATCTCTCGACAAATCATTCATAAGTACTGCGGTTACAATAAATCTATATTATCAATCCCTATTCTATGGGTTAGGTAATAAACGTAATACTTTTCGGTCTAAGATCTCGGCACACTTGGGCTAGATATAAACTTATTTATGAACGCTTCAGCTAAATTTAAAATAGGCTTTCTGGTCTTTATCAATAAAAATACAAAAAAAAAAAAATCGAAGAGATATTGGTAAGTTCTTAATCTAAACATAGGATAGGTACACACAAATAAATTAAATTGAAGTGTCTGTTCGTAATTTCAAATTACTTAACTTGCACTAAACTTAGTTTCCTCTGGGATCTGGTATTCCGATTATTATCAGTAATCCTTTACCTAACTTCGAGTCTGCTTAATCCTATAATTAAAATTGGATTGTCTGTTTGTAGCCTAATAATTAGCACGTGGTCGCTGGCACTTAATAAAATAATATCTCCACATACCAGACAGGTGTGATAAGTAGTATTGACTAGGTACTTATCACACCTGTCTGAGCAAGCTTAAGTAGGTTTTAGATCCAATATATTGATATTGGATCTAAAACTTACTTAAGCTTGCTCTGGAGTCTGGACAGCAAATGTTTTGTAAAGTACTATCTAATCCTACCCTAGGCACAGCCCTAGGCACACACAACCTTAGGTAGGTATTTCAAATTACAATCATTGTCCACCGCAAAAATAAGGCAACTATCCGGCTTTTACCCTACATAAAAATCTTGGGAGTCAAAAAAATCACTAACAACAAGATTATAATTTGAAGAGTAGATTTTCGCGAATCCAAGAATAAGGAGCAAGTCTCGAAACCTCGCATGTATCAACAGAAGAGTTCAAATTGAATTTCCGTTAGCAAAACTGATGAAAACCAATTCGATAAACTCGCTCGTGTTAGCTAACACACAACTTTACCAACTTTACATAAATATTGCTGAAATTAATTTTAAAATACACGCAGGCAAAGGTATAATCGGGAAGTTTTTCCATTCCAGCTAATAGAATACGAGGTATCGATGAGGATACAGTTTATTAAGACGGGCGAAGTTGTAATGCAATTTCTTACCAACTTTCCCACTCAGTCACATGATGACGTAAATGAATAAGTTTAGCAACTTTTTATTATTCCCGTAGGACCTGTTTATTCAGAGTGATAATGAGTGTGGTGAGTTATCTCGTTACGTAATAATTCGATAGTTTTCGTTACTTTCAGGGTCTACCGAATTACTTAGAGAGGGAAACTTTAAGGGTGTAGGTACTTTCTTCTTGTCTTTAGGCATAAGACGAGCAAACGAGATGCCTAAAGATGAATCGATAACCACTATAGACACCATCTTGATCTTTTTAGACAACATTTATTTTACACCGTTTTCTGTGAGGTTGTGACATCATACTTACCAAATCAATAGATATATGATTATGTACTTCCATGTCTCCGAGACCGAGTAAGCATTCACCTTTCTTATCGAACACGGCAGCATATGATGCTGTACGGGCTCCATCAATGACACAACCTGCAAAAGAATATTATTTATTAGGAGCTTAAAGTTTTTAAGGTTACTACTTTGTAGGTAGAATAGAATCCAGTGGCGAAGGGTTTCTATAACTCCATTCCTATCGGCTTCCTTTGTCACTTACTTTTTGCGAACCTTCATAGAAATCCCTACCTATTATACAGGCTCCGGCTTCCCTATGAAGGAGAAGCAGCCTTCGCCACTGATAGAATCTGTAGGTACCTACTTAAATGCCTCAATTTAACGTTGAGTCTTTGAACTTGAAAACTGCGATGTCTGGATGTCTGCGATGTATAATTACATCTATTCACTATACCTAAAATTATGATATTAAAAGAAATTAAGCCATCATCGAAGCCTAAACTTTTTGTTTCAAAAGCGTTGACTTAAAATGAGCATGGCAGGATGAAAATATGAAAATTTGGACACGTTTTGCAGTAGCGTTCAGGACTTAAACTTCTTTAATATTTGCGTTTAAAATTCTCTCAAGACATTGCACACGTTTTTGAATCGAGGACAGGAGTTAGGAAATTGAACGTTGAAAATGGGCGCCGCTTAGAACTTATTTAAATGCAATGCATTGTTCACATTAATAGAATTATATTCAGTAATGCTGGAAGCAAATCCAACGTAGATTTGTATTTAAATGTGCCTATATTTTCTCGTAATGGAATTGTTTTTAAGTTGAAATGATTTTTACTTAGGCATGTAAAAAAGTTTTGTAATTAATTTTTTTCTTCATTTAGGATTCAATTTAAACTTAAATCCAAATCCTTTATTGCAAGAATGTGGTTTGTCGTGAGGTCTTGTAAGACCTATTAAGATAGACCATGGATTATAAAAAAATAAAAAAACCCGACTGCAAAAAATACATATACCTAAGCAACGCACTAAAAAGACCGAAACAAGTTTGAGAAAACTGACTACACTATGAGCTGAAACCCTAAGTGAAATAATTGACGTTATGTTTGGTAGCAGGCGGGACCCATTCGCAAATTATAAATCGTACAAAAATATATGGGCCCCGCCTGCTAACAAACATAACGTCAATTATTTCACTTAGGGTTTCAGCTCATGAATAGTGTAGTCAGTTTTCTCAAACTTGTTTCGGTCTTTTAGTGCGTTGCTTAGGTATACTTATGTATTTTTTGCAGTCGGGTTTTTTTATTTTTTTAATTATTTATTTTATTTCAGTCTTTTCAGTTGCTTTTGAATTGTAGGTATCGTAGTTATTGTTATTGTAGTATAATGCAGGCGGGTTTTTGTTTTTTATTATTATTATTTATCGTTATATTTAATATAAAACTGCAAGTTATATACATATTTAGAATCAGTGTTTAAAATCCTTCATTTTGATACCCCACTCGATATACTTGGTAGATATTTTTTTTTTACCTCACAATATGGCGTCAAACATCCGCCATTTTGTTTTTTTTTTAATGTCACCTATCTAAGAACACTTGGGCTATTAAGACGAATCTAACGATACCTCAAATGTGAAAATCCGTTTAGCGGTTCTGAAGATACAAGGTAATAAAGAATATTACATACATACATACATACATACATACATACATACATACATACATACATACAAGATACGCGCCAAACACATAACCCTCCCGGCAGTCGGGTAATAAAAAGATCCTACATTCTGCCATCAGAATGGCGTGTGCAAATCATAAACAAACAAATCAATAGTTTTAAATCAAATTCTGACGATATAATTATGGTGATTATTATAATCACTTATTTTGAATGAAAAAAGAAACTAAGTCAAAAATAACGATTGAAAGTAGCGTCAAAGGATTTTTAGTTCGTAGCCCGTATTTGAGCTCGTTAGTGAGAAAGGAGTGAGTTTGTTCAAATAATAGTCATCCTACAGAGTTCTGTAAGAACATTATTTGTCATTGTTTTTTCTGTAAAATTTTATGGTGTGGGAATAGTGCGATTAAGGATTGTGGCGCTAAATGGCATTTTGTGGGAGCTCCAAAATGGTACCTATTAGTCGTTACAGAAAAATGCACTAGCGCTTACCTATATAGCTGCTTAATAGGGTGAGAGTACCAATTATCAGCAGTTTAAAAAAAGGGTCCAATTATAACCTCGATTATTACAGAGGGAAATACTTTATAGTTTAAAGTATGGTGTCGCTGGCAGTAGATTCCAGAAACATTCAAGTTTTGTTTTTATTAAGTGGAAACAAAAATTAATTACAGAGAAGCTTATAATTCTACTATTTGTTCGGGGGGCTGATAATTAGGTACAGTGCTAGCAATTGGGTGTGTTACCCTAAATAATATTCAAGGAAATATAAACAGTAAGTAGGGACCTTTAAGTCAACGAATACCTAAGTAACCAAGTTATTATCTAAATGAGACAATGAGATATAAAAATAAATGAGATTATTAGATAAGACAGTAGAATCACAGATTACCTACTATATAGTTACTAATAGTAGGTACCTAGGTAAGTAGGTACTTAATTTTTTTAAATGAAATGGACCAGGATATGAGCAGATGGTCGCCTGATCGAGACCGACTAGCGCCGCCCATGGACACCCGCAATACCAGACGAGTTACAAGTGGACGTTCTTGGTCATAAAATTTCAAATCTCCTTTGAGACTCTAGTAACCTCACTTAGTTGGCGAAGTACATCGCAAGCGTTATTTCACCTCGATTATCTGTGAGGCCGTGGAAGAAGCAGGCAGTGGCGTATCGTGGGTTTTCGCCGCCTGGGGCCAAACGGTAATTTGTCGCCGTTATTTAAAGTTACAATATTTAATTTAACATCCCTAATTTAGAACAAAAGCGTTGGGACAAACTCGCACCTCGCTGCGCCGTCCGGCCGCCCGCCCGCCCAAGCCCGCGTTGCCAGGTAGGTTGTTGCGACTTATTTGTAGGTATTGCAGGCCTTTGCGATTTTGCTTGGTACTAAAGTAACATTGCGGGTGCTATTTAAAATATGTATATTATATCCCCTCTCGTTCTTTCCACTGTGACGGTCCACTGCAGGGCATAGGCCTCCCCCATTTCCCAGTATGACCGGTCGCTCGCGGCCTGTATCCACCGACTCCCTGCGACTCTTTTCAGGTCACCTGTCCACCTGGTGGGTGGTCCTACGCTTCGACTCCAGTTCGTAGCCTCCACTCAAGAACTTTTCGGCCCCAGCGGGAATCGGTTCGACGATTTTTTGTCCTATATTATATCCCCAGTCCATATAAATTTAAAGTTATGTCTCTTTGTACCCCCTTGCTTGTACCGCCCGGGGCTATGCCCCCCCGGCCCACTCTACACCACTACGTATAGAAACTTACCGTCAAGAAACAGTCCCGGGGTGATGTCCTGCAGGTATCTCGCATCGGAGTCGTTGCCGACAGCTGTTATTAGATGTGTTCGTCCATTTCTAAGTCGCCACAACGCCTCTGCCATGTTCCTGCCGACTCCGCCGCCACATTGAGATATTTTGCACGGGTGTGTACTGCCATCTAGCTGTAAAAAAGAAACAGGTGCTACAGAAAAAATCGACGATGAAAATTATGCAACAATTTCATCCATAATATGTAATTGGTCATTCATCGTACCTATCACATACAAGGGTGCATGGTAAATTACCCAAAATTTCGATGACTCAGTTGCTATCCAGACTAAAATCGACGATGTAAAATAAAATAACAAAACATATAAGGTTCAGAACTCGCGTCACATACAGATACATGGTGAAATTGGCAAATGGTCCAAAAAATTAATAGTAATGACGCAAAAAAAATTCATTCTTTACAACTCATGCCTGACCATTAAATACACAGTATAATATGTAAACTACCACCATTGTAAACCACATTTCGTGAGTAAATTATGATAAAGCAATATATAGGCAACGTAAGTTGTAGCATTATACCTAATAGTAAAGTATACGAGTATAGATAAGGTTTTTTTTTAAACTACTCCACGTCTGAGCCTTGGTAAACGATAATTAGGCACATCTATTTAAAAAAATATCTAGTAAGTGCGCAATTAAATATTTTTGTAAGTTGCAATCAATATCTGGAGTTTGACTGCTGAGACTGATGACGTCATCAAATCATTTTGTTCAAGTTCCTAGTAAATTATCTGCAGATATCAAATTATGATACTGAAAGCATAAATACAGATTTATCCAACGTTAACAGCTTCACAATCTCACTGCTTAATGGAATTGCATTTAAAACCTTTTAGCTAAATAATTTTAAATTCCTAGGCAATACATTTCTTTGTATACCTACCTATTACGTAGGAACTTCCTTTTAAGAAAACGTAAAATAAATGCTTGAGTTGGTTGATATTTTGAAATTCTTAAAGTATTTTCATATAATTAGGTATGCTCATACAGTCTATTGTATCTACCTACAACATACTGTAAAAGCATAATATATAAACGTAATCCTATTTACGTTAGGTCTAGTTTTCTACCACCAGTTACTTATAGAACAGTCTTTATCTATTTCAGCTACATATCTAGCAAATCCAGTACTGTTATTATAGTTTCATTTCACTGTTTGGAATACTGTTATGTAACAAGAATTTACAGCGTTGCCCTTTTCAGTACTCGCGCACGTTAATTTCAATTTCGAGGAATGGCAAATGCGAAAATTTAGCATTTCCGTTGATACACTATTGAGAATTGTGTTTGCCGATTTTATGAAGTCAATTTGCTAAAATTAGGTAGTAGATACCTACTGGGATTTATGTTAGTAATGTAGTTTGTACCGAGTAAGTCCTTTAAAAAACTTCAGATAAACGATTAACATAATATATCTATCTTATCTATTGGAACTTTTGAATCTTTATTCTTGAATCTTGATTTGAATATTTGATGATTTTCCGAAGTTGAAGTAAGCAACTTGTGTCGCATGCATCCTTCTGGACTTGGGGTCCAAAAGTGTAAACGCAATAGTCTATTTTCAGAGGGAATATTTAAGGTTAATGTTAACCCCGAGATATTATAGTGTCAGGTTAGATTAATATTTATTTCAGTGTATTTTGATCTGGATTATATTGAAATTATCTTTTTTTTTATTACTTTTAGAATATTGAATTGTGATTTAGATTTAAAGGAAATGAATTAATTTTATGTAAGTAATTTAATGTTAAGACGCATGAGAATTGTAAAATATTGGGTAGTAGAATAAAAGGCTTTTTTATTTTATATTTTATTTATTGTAGTGTTAGGTAACCCTACCTAACACTACAATAAATAAAATATATTTTCAAAATTTTATTTATTAATCTCACCCGACCTTAATAAATAAAATTTTGAAAAGATTTACTAACTTTAAAATATTTGAGCTTTAACACAAATCCTATTTTGATACAAAAGCTGCCCTATTTCTCCCTAAACGGATCACAAATCACCCAGTATTTGCTATCAGAAGTAAATATAAAATTAAACCTATCAAACTTACAAAACGAGTTAAAAAAGCTGAGGTCAATGGCAGAATAATTTAAAATGCCAATAAACTATGAAAATAAAATTTATACGGGTAGCATTTTTATGCATGAGCTTTATAACACAATTAACTATCCCTACCGTCACTGTTTAGCTTCATAATGTTGCAGTTAGGTAAAAGCGTCAATAAAGTATTATTTTAAAATGCCTACTTAGTTCCGATAAAGTATAAGGTTAGAAATTAGTAGACAATTGTAATAACTTGAAACCAGGCCACGCAGGAATAATTTTACAGTGCCCAAGTGTGTGCGCAGTACACAAGAGCACTCTCTCTTCCTTCTCGTAATCCAGTGTGACGGATAACCGACACGACTGACGAGAAATCAGGCGCAGGTCCTACTTTTTACTTGCCCAAGATGATCCATGCGGCATGGATCATCTGTCTTGTCAGACAATCCTGATCAGCCTGCGTTGTCCTAACCAAACTTGGAAACAACAATTTTTTTTTTGTTTTTCTATTGCGGGAATCGAACCCTCGACCTCCGACCTCCAATTTTATAGTGCACACATAAATTTTATAGTGAACACACGTACTGGGTAGGTACTAGGTAGTTAGGTACTATAAAATTACAGGGGCCGTATTATGATCTTTTAAAAAACCAGGCAGTTTCCAGGCAATTCAATATACGGCCTTAAAGTGCCCGGTTCTTTTTTCGTATTACAACGACATTTTATTCTGACTGGATTAATCCCGGTTTTGTTGTCGCTGGCTGATAAACGAGCGTGAAGGTGACGTATAGAAACGTCAAATTCGACTCAAATTTGACATTCGGTTTTTTTAAGGCATGCTTTCAGTAAACACAGAATTAATAACGAACGGCTAGATTCTTGCCAGCAAATGCTGAAACTGAAAAATGGCGGCAAATTTAAATAATCTGGTGTGGTAACACTGATCTGACCGGATTGTATGATTTTAAAAGTGCAAATTATTTTATAAATTATGACCTCAATAATTATTGTTTATTGCAATTATTAGGAACTAACTGTTGTCCGCGGCTCCGCCCGCGTAAATATAGTATCCCTCGGGAACACTGTACTTTTTCGGGATAAAAAGTAGCCTATATTTAATCTAGGGCCTAAACTACTACGATACCGAATTTCATCAAAATCCGTTCAGGAGTTTTTGCGTGAACATACATCCATCCATCCATACATCCTCACAAACTTTCACATTTATAATATTATAGTAGGATTAGTAGGATATTGAATTGCTTGGTGATTTTGGTGCTTCTTGTGTGAAGCATTAGGTATTTCTAGAAATATAAATACTTATTTGTAACTCGTTAGCCGTCACACATGATTATTTTCTATGAACCTATGAATAAAACCTATATCTTAAAAATAAACAAATATTCGCAATTATTTTAGCGATATTTTACGTTACTAAAACCCAATATTATGTTAAAAGAGAACACTATAAAATAAATCAGTCAGTATAAGTTAATATTTTGTGGCGTAAACTGAACGGCTTTGTTTGACGTAAAGACAAGCCAGCTAATGTCAGTTAAATTGTCGTAATACGAAAATACCATTCAAGTTTCAATGCAGAAGCAAGTCAAGTGTCACGTGACTGCTGACTGGCTGGAAATAGGTGGTCATAATACGAAAATGCAAGCCAGTTTGTTTTATGGCGTAAACTGGCTGGAATTAAGAGCTTGTAATACGCCCCCTGATGCGTAACTGTCCTGGTTTCGATTAAACCGGTCACCATCACCGATCTCAGTGTGGGGAGTTATCTATACATATAATAAATCTGTAGTGGGGTCATGTCTGTACATTAAAGTTATCTAAGTGAAAATCAAATGGGGGGTCTATAAAGGCCACAGAACCTAAAAATAACGTTTTTGAAAAAAAATTCTGTCTGTCTGTGTGTTTGTTATCACATCACGCCGAAACCACTGGATGGAATAAAATGAAATTTGGCAGGTAGGTAGCTTAGGACCTGAAGGGTAAAATAGGATACTCTTTATCCCGCAAAATTAAAGGGTTCCCATGGGATCTTCAAAAAACTGTACCTACCTGTTTGACGTTATTTCAGGCAATCTACTCGACGTATTTAAATAAAACTTGGCACGAAGGTAGATTGGAACATGAAATAACTAACAGTATTTTTTTTTCTTGGAAACCAAAACGGTTCCCACGGGATCATGAAAAAACTGTATTTTTGAACTTGCTTCACAAACCGAAATAAATCATCATTTTTCGCATGTTTTCTCTTGAAATAAAACTATTAAATTAAAATTATAAAAATAAATCTATTTTTTATCCTACTCAACACAAATAATAAATAGCGAAGGAAGAAACCAATAGTACGAGATCTACTTAAACTAAGAATTTGGTTTGAGCGAGAGGTCAACTTATTTGGTGGTCTTTAATAAGTTACCTACTATTTATTTAGCCGGTAAAAATGTACCTTGATATTATCGGTTATACCTATACGGCCTACTCTGCAGCAAACCGCAATTTTTACAATACCTATACTAATATTATAAATGCGTAAGTGTGTCTGTCTATCTGTCTGTTACCTCTTCACGCTTTAACCGCTGAACTGATTTTGATGAAATTTGGTATAGACATACTTTGAGTCCTGGGAAAGGACACCGTAATTTTTCGGCATAAAAAGTATCCTATTACTTTTTTCCCAAAAAGATTAACAGTGTTCCCGAGGGATAATGTATTATTTTGTGGATATTTGACTGTTTTTCACTGCTAAAAGGTTGAACCGATTTGAATGAAAGTTGGTATGGTAGTGGTTAATTCTTTGGACAAACGCGTAGTCTACTTTTTATTCCAAATCTATACTTCTATACTAATATACTACTATTAATATACTAATATATTATACTTCTATACTTAATATTATAAATGCGAAAGTGTGTCTGTCTGTCTGTCTGTTACCTCTTCACGCTTTAACCGCTGAACCGATTTTTATGAAATTTGGTATAGACATACTTTGGGTCCCGGGAAAGGACATAGGATTTTTTTTTATCCCGAAAAAGTAGTGTTCCCGCGGAATAATATATTTACGCGGGCGGAGCAGCGGGCAAAAGCTAGTTATTAATAAGTCAGTACTTATAATCATTAATCAGTTAATAATATAATCAGTCACTATAATGATGAATGAGTTACGAGAAGTCAATTCATGGCAGCCATGTTTTATTAACCACAGAAGCGAACAAATCTTACTATACTATTATAAATGTGAAAGTTTGTGAGGTTGGATGGATAGATGTATGTTACCTACTCTATACTTTACTGGAAAGAACTCATTTCTATGCGATGGTCTAAGGCAAGCCTACTAGTGTTCGCATCCTTATTCCTTAAGCAAAAAAGTTTCATAAAATAATACTAACAAAATTTTATTTAACCGTAACATACCTACACGTCGGTTTCAGGTTATATGGATCACGCGTCGGAACATGAGCGAGAGGGGTCGGGTGTTGTCGGCTGCTGTCGGGTGTTGTTAGATGGGATGGGGCAATATTACTGTCGGTGTTGGATGGGGTGTCACGTGTGCTCGCTGTTCATTATACACCAGATGAACGGATGAATGACTTATATAATCCAGTCCTATAATCCTATAATTACTTATAATAGGTAGTTAAGATATAAGATCAGTTGCAGAACTTATTTTAATACATATCTTAATAAAATTTACACCTCGGACAAAAAATTGTAGTGCCCTTAAAACCTACTACCTAAAATCAATCGATGTTGTAGGTTACGAAGTTTCATAGTTATTGTATCTTAATTCATCGTGAAGCCGGTGTATTTGTGTAAAAAAATTGTCTGGAAAAAGTTGAAGGGGTCGTCAAAATTTTCATAGATAGCACTCGCGCGACCCTACATTGCACTATAGTCTATAGCTTGTGCGCTAAGAGAGGTATATATATATAAGTAATTGCTGTAGTGAATTAGTTTTCGAACTAATTTGCCATAGTTACTGAAATGTGTCCAACATAAAAGGGAAGCCGATGGGAATCGGCATTTATTATACACGCTTCGCCACTGATATCCTAGGGCCTATCTATACTTGAAGTTTATTACAAGATTAAACAATTTTACAATAAAATAATAATAACTATCTACTTTAAATTATTTACAGACTAAAAGAAAGAAAGAAATAAAAAACTAAAAAAGATAAAACTAAAGTACAAGATATGCTATAAAAATAAGAAAACCTCTAGGTCGTCCCCATCAGGCAGAGTGCCTATCAGGCTCAAAGAATTCCCTCGCTGGATGGCTATGCTAAATCTTTGAGCCAGATAGGTGCCGGCTTTGGGGTCTCGGGTGGCCTCTACGAGTTTTTTCGAAATTTCTCCGAAAAGTTTGTGTGCCGCACCTGCAGTACTTGAGGTGCCCTGGACATGGGACGGAATACGTATCTATACTTAGATACGTATTATTTTTCCTATTCTGAAAGAAATGCCCGTTCAAAATTGAGGGCAAGAAAAGTTATTTAAACAAGGAACATAAAATCAACTATGCATAAGGTGCTTTGCACGATTTGTGCGCTTTATAAGTACGGCGGGACTTGCATGTGGAACGGGAATGGATGACGTTTCCTTTGTAGATTATGCGGTTTCTGTGTAACTCAAACTTGTATCATCTACCTTCCTAGTTCCTACTTTGATATTTCAAAGTAGGAACTAGGAAGGTAGATGATACAAGTCAGCGACAAAGATTTTAAAACTAAAGATAGGCTATGATATGTAATTGACAGAAAAAATCTTCATTTGAAAAAGTTACGCCATCTCGACATTTGAGGTATGTTAAAAACATACCTTATATGTCAAAATGGCCCAAAATGACAAAAGTAGTCACACGAGAGAGAACGAAACAAATCATCTTATTACGCAACTTAAATAAAACAAAGACTTAAAAATGTGCGGTTTCCTGGGATAAGACCTAGCTAGATCTATTTTTCACCTACAAAATCCCCTGTGTACTAAATACTTAAACAATAATGGCTCATTGAAAGTATAAGATTGTAAAAAATAAATAAAAAATATGAAAATCCAGAATTCCGATGTTATTTTTAACTTGTGTTACAGAAATCAGTACAGTAACCACTCTTGAAATACTATAGTGCCTGGGACAGTTGGTTTTTAAATGTCGTATGGTTGCCCAAGCACATACGGCATTCTCACAACATAGTTATTGCCCAGAATGACTGGTCAATACGTCTGGGGCCAACCATTTCCTCAGGATGTTTTCCTTCACTGATAGTGCGTCCGTATAATGTATTTGAGATCTGAAAAAGTCTAATTGGTACACGCCACAACCTGGGATTCGAACCTGCACTCTCTTGAGTGCGAACCAAACGGTCTACCCACTAGGTCACGGAGCTCATGGCTACTACCTGCATTAATTAATCTAATTAGACTCTAGATCAGTGGTTCTTAAACTATGTGCAGTCACGGACCACTTTCAGAATTTCTGGAATGCCACGGACCCCCTTGGGGCGGTGGGGGGGGGGGGGGGGGGTGGTGGAGTTTTATCTCACACTTACTAATGCTTAACTTAATAATTAAATTGCTAAATAGAAATTGCTAATGAGATTGATGCTGTTGTTTGGCCTCAATGAGTACTTTAAATTGTGGGATTGTCTTCGATAAGGCAAGGCGCATGTCACCTTTGACATTCAATCGATTGCGATTTTTTGTTTTTATCGACACTAGAGCCGAAAACCCTGCCTCACCAAGATACGTAGTAGCAGAAGGTATCAGAACGGACATAGCTCGTTTGACCAGAAGAGTGTAAGCTTGACTCAAAGAACACCAAAATTCACCAAGACCTTTTGCGTGAAATTCAGCTCTCCACACTTCTTTTGATCTCATGTCAATTAAGTCATCTTTAATCAGTTGTGTTACTTTACTGCAAATTTGTTTCATTAATCTTAGAACGCTGCGGACCCCTGGCACACATATTACGGACCCCTTGGTGGTCCGTGGACCCCACTTTAAGAAACCCTGCTCTAGATTAACAGATAAGCAACTTTTTATCGCTCAATGGCTTTGTGCCTTGTGGTCGTTGCGTTAACTAATGTTTAGCAAGCCCGGTCATGGTTCCATTCAAAATGAGTGACCACAATCCCAAATGTTTGTAAGGTCAAAGTCCATACGCCTAATGCCCACTAACGTCAGCTGAACAGGAAGTCAAAAGATTTTCGAAATCAAGAAAATTTTAATAAAACAGGAAATCCTTACTTTATATTGTACTAGCTGTTGCCCGTAGCTCCGCCCGCGTAAATATAGTTTCCTTTGGGAACACTGTATAAGTAGTGTAGTTCTTTGGGATAAAAAGTAGCCTATGTTTTAATCCAGAGCCTAAACTCCAACCATACCAAGTTTCATTGAAATCCGTTTAGTAGTTTTTGCGTGAAAGAGTAACAAACATCCATCCATCCATATATTCTCACAAACTTTCACATTTAGAATATTAGTAGGTAGGTACGCGAAAGTTTGTGCGTATGGATGTTTGTTATTCTTTCACGTTATAACTATTTAACGTATTTTGATGAAATTCGGTATAGTAGTAGTTTAGGCTCTGTATTAATACCTACGTAGGCTACTTATTATCGCAAAATATACGGTTTACGCGAGATTTCCTTTTGCACATACGAAGTCGCAGGAAACATCTAGTATAAAATATGTTTAATCAAAGCCATTATTTGTTCAGTTGATTGTCATGCAGCTATTTGCCGTAATAGAGCTACAAACAGTTCTATCACAACAGTCCACAAAAAGCGGAATGAACGGTTTAGTTCATTTCGTGCGGTCGGTGCAGTATGTAAACAACATCGCATCCAATATCTGTTTCTCGAACATTCCATTTGGATATAGATTTATATTTCAATTCGCTACACTGTTGCGAAAAAGTAGAGTTTGATTCAACGGAATATATTTGGCTTCCTTTTCAGTCTTATTAACTCGTATTGAATTTGCAAAGCCTGTCACAGATAACTTACTGGATAATAGGTATTTAGCGTTGCATTATTTTTTTATATTAGAATTATTTGGTTAGAGAAAGTACTTATGGAGGTTCGGTACAGCGGACTTTCAGACTAAGACTAACTTTCAGACTGATGTCATTTGCCTAAATATCAGGCCTTTTCTTTCATTAATACTCTTTGTATTCATATCAAGAGGTATAACGGGATATTTAAACAACGATAAACTGTAACAGGCGTTGGTCAAATTGGCACTTATGGTCGTTACACAGCTAACGATCTATCGTCCTACTAATATTATAAATGTGAAAGTTTGTGAGGATGTATATGGATGTTTGTGACTCCTCACGCAAAAACTACTGAACGGATTTTGATGAAATTTGGTATGGTAGTAGGTTAGGCTCTGGATTGAAACATAGGTTACTTTTTATCCCGAAAAAGTACAGTGTTCGCGAGGGATACTATATTTACGCGGGCGGAGCCGCGGGCAACGGCTAGTAACGGTATAAGCCGAACTGCGCCGTTTGATCGATCGTGTGTAGGTATGGCAAATCGTTACGATAATTCACTTCAATTTGCGATCGATAAAATCGATCGATAAAACTGGACAATTCGCCCACCACCATTAACCATTTTATCGCTATGATAGATCGTTAGGTGTTAACCGGGCTTTAGTAATATTTAACAATAACGTGACGCTTCAATTAATAAAGTTTATTCACACAATATGTATTCAAAGCTACGTCATTCACAACTCGTGACGTTAAAGTTTATCGTATTTGAATAGAAAGTTACATTAAAGTTCATATCTAAATATAAAGCACTCACGAGGCGTTTTGAGGAACGCAAACGAACGAAGCTCTAAATAAAACGGTATAAATAGCCCCGCTATAAATATCCCTGCAATCGCAGATAAAATAAATTTTAAGGTGCTAATATATCACTTGTATTTATAGTAGGCTAGTATCAAGATTGTAGTTTACCGTCGCGTGCTGATACCGCTGCGGTCAACGTACACCCATATACTTATATATGTATACGTATATATGTATACTTATATTTATATGTAAAAACGTTGCAGTTAAAGTTGGAAGCGTGAAAAAGACTACATAAATTCTTCTAGCCATAACAAAAAGTTGAGTTTTTCTTGCGACTGTACGAGTTTAATGTTGGCTTTTGTACGAGTTATGTTCTACCAGCCGGCCATGCGCCACAATTCTATGATTATGCTCTGGGTTCATCATGATCATCATTATCAGCCAATCGCCGTCTACTAATGAACGTAGGCCTCCCCAATAAGCGCTGAGCCGAAGCGATCTTGAGCAGTCCTCAACCCTCATCCATCTGCTGCCTGCCACCTTCTTCAAATCGTCGGTCCATCGTGCCGCAGGACGTCCTACACTACATTTGCCTAAGCGTGGTCTCCAATTATACTTGTCTGCTCTATCGACCATCTGTCCGTCTGCAGACATAGCCGGCCCACTTCCACTTCAGCGTACTAATTAGTTGAGCAACGTCGGTGACTTTAGTTCTCTGTCGAATGACATCGTTACGAATTTATCTCTGCTCTGGGTTAGTTAAGACTATTTTAAAAGTCCCACATACCCCGGGAAGGGCATAAAGCCTTTCCCCTACGAGATCAAAAAAGAAAAGACTATTTTAAATGCAGTGATAGTATATAAGCATTATTGCGTCTTTAGCTGATATAACGTTATTATATCTTTAGCTGCCTGGAAATAACAAGAATTCAAGAAATCAAAATATTACCCTGATGAGGTAAATAGCACGATTATAGTAAAAAATAGTATAGCAATTGAAATACTGTCGTAACGAGTCTGCGTGGCTCAGTTTCTACGTAAAATAGTAACAAACATATATCCATTCATCCATCCTCACAAACTTACACATATTATATAAAATACTAGTAGGATTGTAATGAGTCTGTATACATCCTTTACAAGGAAACCAAATCACAACACAAGCAGCCACTTCACGTCCATTCACATTCAAGAGACATGTCCGTTTTGGTCCATTTGCTGACCCCAAGTGGCTGTATCGGGCAGCTCATTGACAGGACTGTGTCATTAGTTTCATGATGACATTCGATAGCTTCGCTTCATTAGTCCCTATCAGTATGACGTAATAATAATTAAAGGCTAAGTGAGTTTTAATAAAGGCTTAATGACGTCACAAGGACTATTCAAAACAAATCAACTCTTTTGGAACTCTAACTTTTAAGTTGATTTTTATTAGGACGTACAAAAGAAAGGAATTATGGCCGGTTTATTTTAAATTCAGTAAATTAAAGTCTTTTAACCCACCTGAAAATACTTTCAAAAGATAAATTCCCTGTAAAAGAGTTCTAATGAAAAGATAATGGGTGCAGGTTGACTGGGGGCCGGTCAAAGGCTTTGGCAAACGTACAACTACTTGTTTGCATAAAAAACACATTAAAGTTTTCTGTTGACATGCACAGAGGGGCTGATTGCGCGCCGGAACGTCAAACGTACTTTGTTTTTCTAATCAAAATATCTTACGTTTGGGCTTTATGCGGATAAAGTGAACCAAATAGTTGACCCTTTAGTATATCACTAGTTGTACCGACACACGTTGTTCTATTTACGACTACACCTACGTCTACCTACACTTACCAACCTATTTGGGCCGGCCGATTTTTTGAAATATTTCAATATATATTCCAATACTTGCACAATTATTTGAAGACCATAATAAGCCAAATCGGTCCAGCCTCGAGTTTTGCAGCAGCTACTTCTCGAGTTTTAGCGAGACATCGGAACTGCAATCTATAAAATATATTTAAGAAGATAGTGAAAGGGTAACTCGATAAGCATTTGCTCCAATTCGAGTGAGGTTGTGGACTGGTGGAAAGTAACTCTTAAAAGTACATACGAATGTTCTAGGCGAGCAGTGAGCACCTTTATAAGTATAAATCAGGGATGTTTGAAGTTCTTTAACTGTAACTGAAATTATCGGATTACCGAAGTCTAAATATAGTGTTTTACTTCTCTGAAACTAGCGGATAATCCGAAATAATTGGATATCCGTGACCGTATCCGTAATCAGTATAATTTATTCTTATATTTGAAGCCGTATATTAATATTATCTATACATACCACCCCTGTTATAAATATCTTTGCGCGGTTTAAAACTTAAAAGCAACGAAACGTATATTTTACCTATTAAAAATAATAATAATTGATAAGGTACTAAAATAAAAAAGTCCTATGTACAGAAAAAATAATATCGTTAATGGGGAGCTCATCGACCTCTTAGACATATTTCGGTTGAAGTAATTACATAATGGATACCATATCTAGTTGTCCTTTGAGGGTTGAGCCATTAGTAGATTTCCTTAAAGAATATCTGAAAAATAATCATTATAATAAAATTTATAACAGCTATTATATTAGCTCCATTAATCTCGTATAAAATATTGAATTGTATTATGTCTTATAGCCTAGGTATGTATTTGTATAACTACCTAAGCTATAAAACATAAATCCCCTTACTAATAATCGCTGTATAAGCTTTGAATAGTTATACAGTGTTTTGTCTCCTTCTATCGAATTAAAAATGTCACTTGTATGACGTGAACAAAACACTGTATAACTATTTAAAGCTTATACAGCGTTTATTAGTAAGGGGGAATATGTATAATGTATATATAATAGGTTTGTGCCTATACATAAAGTGTGATTACCCACTAAAATATTGCCTGTAAAAATACAAGTCAGTAAGCAGCAGGCAGGGGCTTTTAAGTAATATAATTTAGCTAAAGTGGCCAAGATTAGAGATAGATCAAGATTAAAGTTTCAGATTAAGATTTATTATCGTCAGTTATCTGTTGTCAAAAGATAATAAAATGAACCTAGTTTAGTGTAATTATCTAAGTCATCGTTTCTCAATCTTTTTTATATCGCGACCCACGAAAAAGCCAAAAAGTTAAGTAAAAAGTCTTGCGATTTTTTCGACGTTAGATAGAAAAAACGAAAACGAAAAAATTGTACTCTTTGCTGACGATGGCACAATATTATATATTGGATAAAATAAATATCATCTGAAAACTGATATATTGAACTCCCTTGACAAAATTATAAAATGGCTAAATATGAATTACTTAAAAATTAATTTAGACAAAACCAATGTAATGTATTTTAAAAATTTTAAGCAGCCTAGTGTAAATATAGAGGTGGAATATATGAATACTAAAATTAAGCAAGTATATGTCTCTAAGTTCTTAGGAATATATGTGGATAGTGAACTGAATTCGTGGAAAAATGAATAGGTTGTCGTATGCCTTATATATGCTCCAAAAAATTGTAGGATTAAATACAATTATAACTGCATATCAAGCTCAAGTAGAGGCTTTGTTGCGATATGGAATAGTATTTTGGGGCAACTCTTCTGAAAAATATACAGTATTTAAAGCCCAAAAGAAGTGTATAAGAGCTATAAGTAGAATAAGATTAACGGACAGCTGTAAGCCACATTTTCAAAAACTTAAACTTTTGACATTTCCATGCCTATATATCTTAGAAAGCGTAACATTTATAAAATCCAATTTACACGAGTATGAGACTTTTAAAAGCATTATAAATCGTCATATGTGTTATCCAAGTAGCAAAACTGCCTTACTTAATAAGAGTTACCTAGGCATGGCAGTTCGCCTGTACAATAAACTACCAAAATGTATACTAGAGATAAATTCGCTACAATTATTTAAAAATACGATTAAGACAATTCTGCTCAAAAAAGCTTACTATGACATTGATGAATATTTAAATGATAACGCTTTTATTATTGAATGATGTATTATTAACATATGTATATAGATATAATATTAGTAATTGTTATTTTTTATGTATGCTGACATTCTCTACTATTTAATTATTATCGATGACATGTAAATATGGTGATATTATTAATTAAATTAATTTGCTGGACAATTACTAACATAATATTTTGTACTATTCTATTGACTGCTGTTATGTAAATTCTATATACGAAATTGCTCTAGATTATTATTTTAATGCATACATAATATAATATCTAAAAACAATTATAAAATGTAATTAATAGATTTATATCATAATGTGAATTTTAATGTAATCATTTAATTTTGTCAACAATCAATTGTAATTATAGTAACTAAGTAAAATAACTTTTGCATGCCCCAAGTGGCCTATGTGCTGCAACTAAACTGAATGTAAGACCTATATCCTACACACATATGCAATTTAAAAAAAAAAAAAAAAAGATTCGTTCGAAAAACGAATCTTTTCTACCTATATGTGCCTAGTTTGTATTTATTATTTTTCAACAAACTGCGACTCCCTTTAAAAACAAATTCGACCCCCGAAGGGTCGCGACCCACCAGTTGAGAAACGATGATCTAAATAAAGTTCAAAATTTCAGGAAATTATATTAAGAAAGCTTTTATGCAAGTTGCAAGTAACAGTTTCCACAACGCAAGTTACATCTACTTGCATTCGAGCTACTTGCATAATGAAAACGCATATTTAATTAGTAGCATTGAGATAAAACGCTGTATTCAAGTCTTGTACGAGGTAATTAGATACCTAATGCTGGACGTGGATTGAGCGCAAGTTGGATGTGAATATTTAATGCCAAGACGCTCCCTGGCTTAGGAAGGACTTTTATAAGTTTACCATTTACATTTTCCAAAAAAGGATCTATATTGTTATATGCATTTTGAAATATAAAAATAGACTTTTAAAATATAATAACCAAGAGCATGTTAGGACATGTCTAAGGACATGTCCTTAACTATTAACGCGCACAGTGGCGTAGGGTTCCTATAACTCCATTCCTATCGGCTTCCCTTGTCACTTACCTTTTGCAAACCTTCATAGAAATCCCTACTTTTTACACAGGCTCCGGCTTCCCTATGAAGGAGAAGCAGCCTTCGCCACTGAACGCGCAATATGTTTTCTTTGAATTACTTCAAAAGTTATTAAAGTTATATTATCCGAATTCACTCAAAATAATTTTGCTAAAGAGTGACTTTGTAAAAAAGTCATGTATGAAACCTTGCCTTAATTTTAAAAGACCTATTCAACGATACCCCACTCGATGAAACGGGTAGAATGAAAAATATTTTTCACCCCCACTTCACATGTTCACATTGGACAGCCACCCCTAAAATATAAAATTATTATTATTTTATGATGCCAAAACCGATATCTATATACAATCTATAGCTATACCAAATTTCACCCATTTATATTTAGAATTACAGAAGCTAGAAGCGCGGACAGACAGACAGACAAACGGACAGACAGAGCGAAACTATAATATAACCCTTATATATTATGGAACCCAAAAACCCGGTCAAGTGCGAATCGGGCTCTCGCACGAAGTGTTCCGTACAAAATGCCAAAAAAGCGTTAAATATTTATTTTATTGTTTTTAATACAGATATAAATTATCAGTGAAAATTTCAACTATCTAGCTATTACGGTTAAGGCGATTAAGTCTGGTGGCATACGAACGGACATACTGACAGACTGACAACAAAGTCTCAGTAATAGTACTCCGTTTTTACCCTTTGGGTACGGAACCCTAAAAATGAAAATAACAACGTTTTCTTTAAACAAAATAATGCTTTAGAACTTTTTAACTGTTCAATCTTAAATCGTCTTGGAATAAAAAGGCCTCAAGTCAAACGTAATTTATTTTTATTAAGGTTAAAGCCTCCAGTATAAACCGTCCTTTGTTTCTAGCAAAATCAATGTTTCTTTGTTTCTTCAATACCTAAGCATTCGTTCATCCGATTGAGACAAATCAATGCTATTAAATGCGAACCGTAAAAATGTTAAACAATAAATTAGACACATATTAAAATACAAAAATCAGATTATAGCCTCTTATTTTTGTTTCTTAAAATGACTGTTTTATGATAATTTTTTCGAATGGGTCTACGTTAATGACATTTAAGTCGCTTTAACTTAGTTGGACTGGTGACTGCCGTTTGGCTAGTCTTTATGGTTTATTATCTCTATAAAATATGCCTTACTTAAATGTTAAGTATCGTTGTGCCTTCCTACGTAGCGCTACGCGGGTCTACTAGACCAGGGTCGAAGCCTTCAAAAATGGTAAAAAGTGAAAAAAAATAGTAGTAGGATGAAACCTATTAGAAAAGGAGGGGAATATGATAAAAATGAAAGGAAAAATAAATTACGGGCGATCTGAGTTCGGGAAGTGGGAGGGGGTGAGTTTTTAAGGGTAAAAAATGGTTTATCTTGATTTCCGGTAAAACTACAAGTCCTATGAAAAAAAGTTAAATGGCAAAGTTGTAGATAATAAAAAGATCTACAACTTTTATATTAACATTTTTTTTACATAACCTCAACATTTATGTGAAAAATTCAAATAACCAAGTTTTTGGTTTTTAATTTTTATCTTGTACAAAAACAAAAAAAAAAATCACGAAATTTAGTGAAAACTTACCTTTTTATGTCCTAAATACACTGTAATTTTTGTGATTTAAAATATTTAGTTTTTCACCTTATTTTGTCTTAATATCGAAAAATTAACCCTAATTTTCAATCGAAAATTCTCCTGTCAAAATATCAGCTTTTTTAAAAAAATTGGTGAGCTTCTTGTTTGTTGAATTCTATTCTTTCTGATAATGTAAAAAAATGTATACATTACCATAGTAAATGTTCTCAGAAAATGCAAAGAAAAGAACAAGTAGTAAGGCTCAGGTCGCCTAGCCCCTTTCCCTCTTGTATATGAAATACCTTTTGATGGGTTAAAATTATCCGCAGGTCACTCAAGTATACAAGTCATCTTAAAATAGCAATAAATAGACATGTATGCGCATAATTTAAAGAAGATTCGACAACTTACTCAAAATATTGTAGATGTCTTATTGGGGCTAGGCCTTACTACCTATTCTTTTCTTTGCATTTTCTGAGAACATTTACTATGGTAATGTATGTATTTTTTTACATTATCAGAAAGAATAGATTTCAACAAACAAGAAGCCCATCAATTTTTTAAAAAAAGCTGATATTTTGACAGGAGAATTTTCGATTGAAAATTAGGGTTAATTTTTCGATATTAAGACAAAATAAGGTGAAAAAATAAATATTTTAAATCACAAAAATTACAGTGTATTTAGGACATAAAAAGGTAAGTTTTCACTAAATTTCGTGAATTTTTTTTTTGTTTTTGTACAAGATAAAAATTAAAAACCAAAAACTTGGTTATTTGAATTTTTCACATAAATTTTGAGGTTATGTGAAAAGAGTGTTAATAATAAAAGTTGTAGATCTTTTTATTATCTACAACTTTTCCATTTAACTTTTTTTCATAGGACTTGTAGTTTTACCGGAAATCAAGATAAACCATTTTTTACCCTTAAAAACTCACCCCCTCCCACTTCCCGAACTCAGATCGCCCGTAATTTATTTTTCCTTTCATTTTTATCATATTCCCCTCCTTTTCTAATGGGTTTCATCCTACTACTATTTTTTTTGGTTTCAAAAATTATCGACCCTGGTCTATACATCGGTCTACGCCGTAGCACTCTCTACGTCGACTCACGTGCCGTAATATTGCTCGACCGTGCCCCCATGCCAAGACGGACAAGCGAAGCGCAAGGGCACTACCAAACCACCTTTTCTCGAAGCGTTTCGTCGATTTTTTGAACCCTCATAACTTGGGTTCGGAATATATTATCAGATGAATGAAATTTTCAGGATATGTTCCCAGTAGCAAACTTACTAAACATGTAAAGTTTTGATTGTATAGGTCTTATACTTTAGATTTTATTGATATCTAAAAACCCCTGATTTCGTCACTGACTCACTGATGATCAACAAAATTATATCGTACTTCCGGATCTCCTAGAAAGCTGAAATTTGTCACGTAAGATTATATTAGTACACAACCAACATAAAAATTGTCAAAATTGGAACTTTTATCTTCCAACCTCTTAAACTAGGCATTAATAGTTAATTATCCGTGAAAGCGCCATCTATCGCGTTATTATGAACTATGTAAGTTATGTTGTCGTTCATCGCTTGAATTGTAAACTAATTGGCGTAATATTGAAATAATTATTTCCCGAATATTCTGTAGTCATTTCAACGAAAAATTTTACATTATAGGTAACAATCTAGGTATTTTATTATGTTAAAAATTAATAAGTTAAGAAGTCTCATATAAACTTTTATCCTTCAACCCCTTAAAATACAGGATGGAAGTTTGTATAAGACTTCCACTTTAGCTAGAGGTCTGAAAATTGTTGTTGTTATTATTTTTATTATTAGGGATCCGATAATAATAATAAAATTAAATAAAGTAAACATGTACCTAACCACAAAAATTAATTAACAACAAAAAACACAATAAGTATTTTTAATCTTAATCGACATATTTTATTGTACTTCTTTATGTTTTTATCACTAAAGAATACTCGGGAAATAATTATTTATAAGTATATTACGTCAATTAGATTCCAATTTCAAATCCAAGCGACGAACGAACACATAACTAACATAATTCATAATGTACGAGATAGATGTCGCTTTTATAGAAAACTATAAAAATAATATTATGATTTATCATTAAAACGATTATTAATTAACTAATTAAGTATCAAATTACAGTTACAGTCGTACAAGGATCTTTTGGCACGTGGACAAAATCAATCAATTATAATGTGCATTCAAGTAGTACTTATTGCTACCGATAGATGTCAGAATCACGCTAACGGTGTGTAATATTACTCAGGTCTTAAACTCTTACAATGTTAACAAACGCTTTACCAGGGGGGGTGAAACTCTCATACATGTACAAATTGACGGAGAACAGAGACAACTGAATCCCACCAAAAATATTTCAATGTAAAAGAATTATGCCAAGACGATACCATATGACTAGCACTGTCAAAAAGTTATGAAATCTCATGTAAAACCAAGCTTCTTACCCTACACGCCTTAACTCTACAAGCGTAACTTCACAAACTCTACACCTTAGTCAATATATGTGGCCTGGCCATTTCGTTACATTCACTTGGCAGTAAGGAGAAAAAATTATAACCGACTGTTTTTAACTGTATATTTATGTGCGTGACGTAAGCACTAAGCATGTTAATATTTACACGAATTTGAATTTTTGTCATCACAATGTATTTTTACTGTGACTGTACCTACTATGTTATTTTTAGGTAATTATCATAGTTAGATGTACTTAATACATATTTTCAAGTATTACGATAATTTCGTATTATAGTTCTTTGTTATCAAACTCCTCCAAAACGGTTTTAATAAATTTATTTGGGCATATATTAAAGAAGTAAGAATAGGTCATAGGTTATTTCTATACTTAGGAGTACAGAAAATAAGAGTGGCACTTTCCAGGTCAACCAGACTATTGTAATAATATTTTAAGTATAATAATAATACGTCCACGTAAATACAGTATCCTACGGACACAATACCTTTTCGGAAAAAATTTAAGTGTACTAGTAATTACTAATTAGTGTTAATCCAGAGCTTACTACTACCATACCAAATTTTATCAAAATCCAGTCAGTAGTTTTTGCGTGAAAGAGTAACAAACATCCATCAATTTTCACATTTATAAGAGTAGTAGGATTATACAATTAATTTGGTTTCGTACAAATAATAAGTTTCTTAACAAAAGAGATGTTTGATTTTGGGCCAGCTCTATGTACACTACATAGGTAAATAGGAAAAAAATATGGGAATATCATTAAAAATATTTGAAAAAGGGTATATATGTACAAAAATGATTATTTGAAGAGTTTTTTATTGCGAGAACACTATTTTTAGGGCGGCCATGACATATGTTTTGACTTGACTTTTGACGTAGTTGACAGTTTTAGGAAGAGACGTCTTCTTGAATGTCTTTCTTTGTCAAAAGTCATGGTCATTATCAAAATGACATTCTTTGGATAATTCTGATGTGATCCGCCATGTTTTATTTTATATTGTGTTGCTCTCCTTGATGGAGTTATTTTAAATGTAAATTGAAACGAAGTGAAATTAAATAAAACAAAGAATAGGAAACAGTTACTATATTATGTAGCTATATTTACATATAGTGTACATAGTGCTGGCCCACGCCTCATACATCTCGTAGAACATCTCTTTTTCAATGTTAAACAAAAATTAAATTATTACGTGTTTCATTAGATCATTTGTGTACTAATTGGTCCGAATCTCAGTAGTGACCACACAATTCAGTTTCCATGACTTATTCATTCGGAAAAACGTCAATTAGCTTGTGATGGAGGCGTCAGGCGTCGAATAACATATTAATGAGTCTGATGGATCGAGCTCAGATGATTTATGTCACACTCGAGTGCATTATGTTGTCGCTTGTGTGGGGACTTTCGTGTTTGGACATATCACATTTCTTTTTTATGATGGCTAGCGTGCAAATGATTGGTGACCGTTTTCCTAACTATATACCTAATACTTACGATCGAATACTTGAATAGCTCCCCACACCGCTTTCGGTGACGGTTCACGGTTGCCAGTTTCATTGCCAGCTACGCAGGAGTTATTTTATAGTGTCTAAGTGTAGAACACTCTCTTTTCATTTACTCTCGTTACCCAGTGGGATGTGGCAAGGGACCGTATTTTTATATTTCCATCCGACGCAGACAGGCGATCAGCCTGCATTGTTCTAAGTCCTAACCAGGCTTGAAAACAAATTTTTTTATTGTTCCGAACCCACGACCTCCGGAGTCGAGAACGAAGTTCTAAACCGGACGCAGGCATCAAATACTTATACACTACTTAAATAATAAGGCTCTCAAGTCGCATTGCTTTCCTCTGGCTCTGCGTTACTACTGTAACGAATTTGGGAATTGTTAAATCAAATCAATTCTTTTGTTTAATCAATGAATTTGTTAAATTAAAACAATTCTTAAATCCGTCTGGCAGTAGCCTGGCAGAGGTATCTAAGAATTGTTTGAAATCCATTTAATATACTATCAGTCTATGTATCTATCTATATACGTCTATCTGGCTCCGTGATAAGTATCCTAAGAACTTGTGTTACTGGTACTTGATAACGGGAAGTATATATTTTAATACTTTTATACTAATCATATATAGATTTTTATTATATTGTTGATAATATACATCTATGACCCATGAACACGGAAACTTTTTGTTACTTTGGCGGGATTCGAATTCGCGACTTCCGGATTGAGCACCAACGCGCTATCCACTGAGCCACCGAGATCGTCAATTAAGCAATTATGAATAACATTTTATGCAATAAATAAACATATTTCTCAAATACATTTGATCGACTGATGATAGTTTAAGTTGTGTGTTGTAGGTCTGCCAGTTTTTCACTAGTTAGCCATTGAAGGCGTGTTCTTACGTGTTCTGTGTTGCACATGACGAATAAGCAATTATTCCTCACTTCTCGTATTTAAAGTAGGCTTTAATTTTACTTTAATTGTATTGTATATGAAGCGACATGTTATCATGAACTGATTTTATGAAGTTTCTACCAAGCAGAACGCGTTTCACGTTGGTTTAACGTTTACGAGAATACCGTTTGACAGTTTTAGCGTATCGAAACTTGATTGTAATTGTATTAATGCAAAATTTATTTAGCGGAATTGACTCTCAGAAGTCTGCGATCTGCACGTAAATGGCGCGCATTATTTATTATAATAATTGTATATTTTACAATATCTTATTTGTTTCCGAATCAAAGATGGCCGCGACTTATGATCGGGCGCCCGAACTCGAGTTGCGGATTAAAACTTTGAATACCCACCGAAATCACGGAAACATGAATATTTATCGTCCAACCGCTTCGGGCGACTAGTAAATTAATTATAATTACAACATTAATTTCTTAGTACTTATATCTACAAGCGAACTACGTTTTAAACTGTATTTTCGATGGCATTAGGTGTTTTTCTTTACATTAAATGAGAGGAAAAGTTGCTACATATCTATAAACGAACTATGTTTAAACTGTATTTTCGATGGCATACCTAATAGAGTTTTTCGATAAATTTAATAAGAGGAAAAGTTGCTACATGATTGTGCAATTTTTTTGTCAGAAAATATATACTTGATCTTACCTTCTTCTCTAAATGTTATGAATTATTTTTGATAATTTTTGGTGTAAATTCACTTTCAGTTTAACCATCAGAGCCTATCATATGTTTTTTTTTAATTTGAATACTATATTTTATGTGGTAGATTATTAACGACCAATTCGTGGAAGTTCCACAGATTTTTATTCCATTGCTCCTTATTGGATATCGGTAATACTTGTCTTATAGTATTCCCGTTTCCCAATATCCAATTATATGAATCAGACCTGGACTAAAAAGTCGTTGACCTGGCATTAAATCCAAGGAGATAGAGAGATTGTATTGGATATAGCTCCTGCATAGGTACAACATACATACATAGATCACAAATACAATCATCATCATCATCACTTCTCTATGTGAAGGGTGGTCGGCCGTTGTGCCGCCTACTGCGCGTTGGTGTTATTGTAATATTATATAAGTTCTCTAAAAATCAATTACGGATACTTCAGGCACATAATCCACTGCTTACGTAAAGACAATAGGAAGAAAAATGATGGTAATACTGAAACTAAAAAAATCATGTAATGTATGGGTGACTCTCCGCAAAACGCAAACTCGCCCACATAAATATATTTTTTTTTCGTATATGACAATTATTTTTCTGCTTAAACGTCTTAATATAAGCAGTAGATCATATGCTCGAAGTATCCGTAATTGATTTTACCAAACCTTATATATACTACTACCCCCTTACTAATAAACGCTGTATAAGCTTTGAATAGTTATACAGTGTTTTGTCTTCTTCACTCGAATTAAAAATGTCGCTTGTGTGATGTGAACAAAACACTGTATAACTATTCAAAGCTTATACAGCGTTTATTAGTAAGAGGGCTAAAGTACTTGTTTACTTAAACTAAATAATTATTACTTGTTAGATTTTTCTCGCGACTTTAAACGCGCAAAAAGAAGTCCCGCGAGAATCGTATATTTTACTGCAATAAACATTAGCCCATGTGTAATCCAGAGCTTAAAATACTTTAATTTTAGTAGGGAAAGAGTCACAAAAATCCATCCATTCATCTATTCACACATCCTCATAAATTTTCACGTCGTTGGATTATACAGAGTATCCACTATCTTAGAATTTAATTGAATAACTGAACATGATGTTGATGTATTAAAGATATAAAAGAGCTACGACTGACGGAAACCGTACATTTTGCTGCGTTATAAAGTAGCCTATGTCCTTTCACACGGTCTACTTTATATCAGTGCCCATCAAAATCGTTCCAGTAGTTTCGGAGCCTGCTCAATGCAAACAAACCAACAATAAAATCTTTCCTCTTTATGTATATTGTGTAGTGTAGATAACATTTCGAAATTTTACAACGTTTAGTGTCTATAAAACTTAAACTTAACGTTAAAACTTACAGCAACACTAAAAGAATTTATCAAGAAAATCGCTTTTAAAAATTTTATAATAAAGATTGCACATTTCTCAAAGATTTCAAAAGTAAAGATAAGCTATGACGTATATTTGATAGAACAAATCTTGATACAAGAAGAATTTACGCCATCTTGGTTTTCGTCATACCTACTACAATTATCAGTCATCTTTATTTTACCATACCTCAAATGTCAAATGGCCCCAAAATCTCCAAAAGTGGGTCCATTTAAATTGGGAGAGTTTTCGCCTCAACATGTCTCGTCTATAGCAACGTCTATGATATTATTTCTATAAAAACAGTGAAGAAAGGTTATAAAGACAATGCATTTTCTAACAAAGTATTGTTCGGAGTAGGTACGAGTATAAGTAGCTTTTTGGATGTAATACGAATATTTCACTTGCTGAATCGTTGATCAACAATTCCATACATTTAGATAATACATTATCTAAATGTATGGAATTGTTGATCAACGAAACTGAAAGCGAGCTCTATATTCATAGATATGTCGGAAACTAATCCATACAAAATAAATAAAATTGAGGTGTCTGTTTTTAAATTTAAATTAACAGCATTTTATTGGATGTGAAAGCATATACTTACAATAAAAATATTTTTTTTAACAATTTTCCTTTTCCGTCTATCTGTCTGCCTGTTTGTTCCGGCTAATCTGAAACGGTTGAACCGATTTTCACGGGACTTTCACTGGCAGATAACTGATGTTACAAGTATAGTAACTTAGGCCACTTTTATCTCAAGGTTTAAAAAAACAGGGTTCCGTTTCCATTAACGATTGCACGCAAAATAAAGTTTGGTGCCCACCAGCTATTCTTATGTATCTAGCTGGTGCCAGAAACAGAACACATTTTTTTCAACGGACCCTAAGAAAAAAGTAGCTTAAGTTAATACTTATTAGTTATCTGCCACTGCCAGCGAAAGTCGGTCAAAATTAGTCCGGATCATTTCAGAGACTATCCGGAACAAACAGACAGACAGAAAGACAGACAGAAAGACAGACAAAAATTTAGTGCAAAGCTGTTAATTTGAAATTACAAACAGGCAGTTCAAATGTATTTATTTGTATGTATGTATAGATGTTACCCAGCGCGCAGTGGTTTTGTGATGATAGATATTATACATATTAGAGTTTAGACTCTACATTTGTGACAAATTTTGCTTGTCGGTTGTTGTTATAAAAGTTATACCACTTTAGTTAAAATACACAAATTACATTTCGAAATATAATTAATTGCTTACAATTAATTGTTTGCATAATCTAAGTAAGCAGCAATGTATCATCGAAATATATGACCACGAATAACATAAGCAAACAAAATATAAAACAAATGAGGATACACACTGTAGAAATAACAAGAAAAGGGGAAAGTCCAAACGGGAACATCAACACGACATGTCTGGGAGCGGCATAAAATTTTATGGTCCTCGAAATAATTTGCAGCGAAGTACGTAATGAAGAAATTTTCAGAAACACCCACATAATACAGCTATAGCTGTAACAACAGACGCTTAATCACCGAATAATTTTGCATATTGATTAGGTACTGACGTATTTTTTTTAATAATGAGGGCCATAAAATTTTATGCTGCTCCCAGACATGTTGTGTTGATATATTTGGACTTCTTTCCTCTTTTCTGTCTGCAATTTAGAATATAATAGAAAACTCTTTATTTGCACACTTATAATAAAACATTAATATGTTTTATTATAAGTGTGCAAATAAATAATAAAACAATAATTAAAATCAGCCACATACAAAAAAGCGGTCTTACTGAATACAACAGTTTCTTTCAGACAACCTAATTTCTTAAAGTTTTCATTTAAAAATTTAATAATACCATGAGCTGTTTTTAGTGATATTGAAGGTCATTTAGTTTATAGATTTTTATAATATCTATGGACGTGGTATGACGTCAGTCTGGTCCTGTGGTAAATTCTCGAAGAAATTGTGTTACGGGTACCAGACAACGGAAATATATTTAATACTTTTATACTATACATATTATATTTAGGTTTTTTATTATATAATACATATATTCAATACACATCCATGACCCAGAAACATAGAAAACATTTTTTGTTCCCTGGCGGGATTCGAATCCGCGACTTCCGGCTTGAGCGCCACCCGCTAACCACTGAGCCACAGAGGTCGTCAAAACGTTTTACATGTATTGTTGCGTACATTGCTCATACATATGCACGTACAGTCGGCGCCAGTTATTGCAGTTATTAAAAAAATAAAAATACGTAAAATAAAATAAACTTTATAGCACGGTGTGACCTAAACCGGGACTTTACGCAAGATTCGTGCGTAAAGTGCGGGTTTTTGTCACACTTGCTATAAAATAATATACGATACCTACTTGTGGCCTAAGTTGTCTATTACTGCACGGCGTTTAGCACCCTCGCTCCGCTCGGGCGCTAACTTCACGCCGTGCAGTAATAGGCAACTTAGGTCACGCGTATCGTAATGTACTATTATTTCAGCAAAAAACAGAAAAATAATGCTTACAAATAGGTCTAATGACAAATAGTGTTTTTTTCCTTTATTTTGCTGTCCAATTTAACATAAATTGAGATTAGCTGTAGCTCTCACACTACGATTTAAACAAAGAGCTTAACCTCGGTACCACCACCATGATAAAATAATTGATTAAAAGTTAAAATATAAAAAAACTTAAAATGTAAATATAGTATATATATATATTTGTGTATAAGTATAGGTAATAAACGTATAGGTATATAATATTTCTGAATAGTAGTACTTAATAATTTAAGATTTAAAATATATGTATGTAATTGTAAAATAAAATAAATTAGATTAGGGAGGGGTTACTGTTTTGAGTCTCAAAAGCGTTCAGTGTGCTTAGTGCGAGTTTTTATCACTACTCGACATGAAAAAGTAAACTACAATTTGTATGGTATCGAAACAACGCCCCTAGTGCCAAAAATAGGAAACATAATTAGCGAGTGTGAGTTTTGTGGATTTTAACTAATCGAGCGTCGTCTCACACTCACGTTCGAATGTGGGTGTTTCAGCGCTTTGATTGGTTGTTTCAAAAGTCTTGCGAGTGCCAGTTGCACATTTTGACATTCGAATAGTAAATTTGTGTTAACGACGTCGAAAAGTTGTCACCTCGCGCTCACTTCCAATTTCTCAGTGACTAGGTAGTGAATTGCGGTAAAAGCATTTATAAAAGAACATTTTAGCAATAATTTGCTATGGCAGGACGTTTTTTTTCGCGTGGAGGATGTTTGCGGCTGCTCAATCTCAAGACGACCGCAATTTTAATGCAAAACGCGAAGCAAGAGCTCGTGCATCTTTCGATCCTTTATTGGACATTATTGTTTACCGATTGTCACACTTACTGTTCCACGAATGTTATTATAGTATCAAACTGAGAAAAACTTGTTTTCATCATTTTTAAGTTCAAATACAATTTATTATAAACGAAATGTAAAATTGTGTAAAATGCTTTGCAAATAAAATTCAAAATTTCGGCGACTTATGTCAGTGTCACAAACAATAACACTCGATATAACCCGTCACAATCTTGATGACAGCAGCTTCTTAACAAAATAATACAGTGAAAATGACATTCAATTTAGACGGTTAATCTCACAGTGAAGTCGTGCTACCAATATAACAAAAATAATAAAGCGTACTCTCGGTGAGGAAACGCGTTCGATTAGTTAGATTGGATAATGACTCGCACTAGCTAGCTTTTAATTTTCGATTCGATTTGCGCTAACTCGATTTACAAGGTAGTAAAGTAAGTGAAAAAATTTGTGGGACTCACACTTAGCACACTGAGATAGAGGTGTCAGAAGTTTAGAATCTTTTCTGTAGCGTCGTAATTCAGAGATTTTAAGTAATTTGTAACCATAACTTTAGCCATTGTAGAGGTACAGTTTTTAATGTTGCATTTGGAGCATACTTTATTGTACATAAAAATGCCAATATAGGAGTTGAAACGTTTAGCGAAAGTTCTTCTTACAGTCACATTCGGAATTCGAAAGATGCGTCTAGTGAGGAGTGCGGTTTGGACTTTGGAACCCAAGAAACCTTTGTGGGACAAGATGGTGTTACAGAGTACAAAAAGCTGGCGGACAGTTAGGGCACCACACTCCTTGTAAAGATCGGAGGTTATTGGTTATTATCATTATTGGAGGGTAATGAGGTCGAAAAGTGTCACACTAAATCTATCGGCGACAGTACATACCCTACACGAGACATTTTTTGAACAGAGCGGCATACAAAACTGTGTTATTCCGGCAGTCAGTTAAAGAGAGCTTAGCAACGAAATCTACTACATTAATACAATCCTCCTCAATCCCCAATTCCTCTTCCCGAGGAAAACGTCAGAATTATCGCTCAGTAATCAATCACGAAGCGGAAAAATCCTCCTTCGTAACCTTAATTATCGAAAATGGACCAATTAGATTTGAGCGATAATGAAAGTCCTTTATACTCGTAATTTGTATCGGACAGATGAAACAAAGGTAATTGTATACAATTATAATTCATGTGATCGACAGCTCACCAACCAGTGTCCACTGTTGAAAAGCAGTGAGTCATTATTTTCACATTTTCCTATTTCAGTAGATATAATAAAAATAAGGCTAAACATTATCTCTACATTTTTCAAGTATTATTTTTTAAATTTTAGTTTGACTAAAGTAAACTAAAACTAAAGTAAAGTATAAATCGATACTTAGAAGTTTGACTGATGTAAAATAATTGATGACTAGAATCAATTTTTACCAAAAACATTAACATATTGTGGCTTCTTTATTTTGTTTACAGAGTTGTTAATAAAATGCATATGCAAATAAGGTAAGGAAGAATAAAATTGTTGCAAAAAAGAAAAAGTCAACTGAATTATGAATTATAAAAAAGAGACAGCAAAGTCATTTTTCAATATTCGACATTTTCAGTTACAACCTTTCGAGGGAGAGCCGAACTAAACAGACTTATGATTAATGAATAACACGTGTATCGGTAAAGCGATTATTTCATTTTAAATTGTACCGTGTACGTGTATAATGATTATTATTTGAATATTATGTGTAGTAAACAGTTGGTTTTTCAATGGATTTGCAAAATGGGAGGGCGCTAGGCGGCCGGTATCGAGCGTGGGCGCGCCGCCCCGCCAGTCCCGCCACCGGAGCCCGACTCAGTCCGTCGCGACGCTCCGAGCGCGCCCCTCGCCCCGACGCTTCTGCAAATCACGAGTGCATGCACACACTATATAAAACAACTTTCAGGTGCAACTTTTTCCACCTGACCCGACCTTGGTTCTATTTGTGAGACTCTATGTGCTAATCAAAATGATCAGTGTTGTGTTTATGGAATAAGCGGCGCTGTCTACGTCATGATACGAGGTACGTTTAAATTATCAATGATACGTTAAATAAGTACTGAATTACAATTTAATGTTTAGCCGGTCACTGTCCATTATTAAAATGTTTTGACCGGTTTAAAAAAATCGAGGTTATTTTGGAATGTAATAAAATAATGCCTAAAACGAAAACCTTTTCGAACGTTATTTTGTGTTATCTTCGAATTATATTTTGACTATTTATAGGAAATGAAAATCAAATATACCCAATGTAATGTACAGCAATTCGTGTGTTCAGAATTAATTTAAAATAAATAAAACAAACAAAAAATAATATAACAAATAATAATTTTAAAACATCCACGCACGTTGTCTAATTTCAAAATGGCTGCAAATAATTAAATACACGATACGTGACCATAGATATTAATTAGGATAATTATATTAATAACTAGCTGATGCCCGCAACTTCGTTTGCGCAGAAGTAATGTAGGCGGAAGCCAATTTTTTTAAACGGAACTCTAAAATAAAAGTAGCCCTATGTTAGACCTTATAACATCAGCTATCTGCTAGTGAAAGTCCCGTGAAAATCGGTCCAGCCGTTTCAGAGATTAGCCGGAACAAACAGACAGACAGACCGACAGACAGACAGACGGACAGATTTTAAAAATTGGTATTTTATTGTAAGTACCGAATATACTTTCAGATGCATTAAGTGAAAAGCTGTTAGTTTGAAGTTATAAACAGACACTTCAATTTTATTTATTTGTATAGAAGATGTAGATTACAGTATTTTTAAAAGGCTAGATGACTAATTTCTTTATTGCGTAAATGATTGGTACTCTTTAATATGAGTAACTTCTTAGAAGAAACGGTATTTCGAAAGTCTATATTTTCAAAGGTACAGCAATTTGTATATAAAATTTCGCAAGTCTCGTGAAAACGCTCAATGCTTAAGAGCGGTTACGCACTACGTCCGATTCGAATCCGATCCGAACCCGTGAAAATATGGTCCGGAGTAGCCGTAGAACTATTTCTATGGTAGTTTACGCACTAGATCCGATTTCCGTCATCCAATTTCTTTCCGTCATTCTAGAATCTCCATGACGGAAGGAAATCGAAAGAGACGGAGGAGTTTTTTAACGGACCGAAGTAGTCATAGTATTGTTTGTATGAACGACTTGTATTTGTATGAAAGGACTCATGATCAATGACGTGAACACTCTGCTGTGGCTCCGCGTAAAATTACGTATTCCAAAAGATGGCTCCTGAATTGCTTGGATTTGTATCAGAGATCGGAGTAGTGCGTAAGCAATATCCGAATTCGATTCGAGTTTTCTAGATCCATATTTTCACGGGTTCGAATCGAATTCGGATCGGACGTAGTGCGTAACCGCTCTTATTCGTACCAAGTTGTGACGTCACGCCTAGGTTAAAGTGTATGAAGTACCTACCTTATACCTTACTGTTAAACTGGTCAACAAAAAGCTGAGCACATTTGAAACCAGAAACCTGGGGGTCTTTAAAGCCACTTTAGGTGTTTAATATTATGTTTCATATATTTTGACAGAAAACATCAATGTTGACAATTTTCAATAGAATTGCGTAAAATGGCGCACATAATATGAATTGCATAAGATTCATCTAATGTTCACCTAAGGTGTTTTTTTAGACCCCCTGAACTAGATCTAATAATACATACACATATTATAATAATTTATTATGTATTCTGACACTGAGTTCGCGTCTCTTTATAATTTTATTACATAAAAAGTTAAAGTGTTAAAGTGTGAGAGTGATATTGAAAGATGAGTGAATGCAGGAAACATGGTGAATGGAGCTTTGCACTCCTTTATGAACAGTCGGAAGGTGTCTAACAAGGCTCGTTTGGCTGTGCATGCGGGAGTGTTGGTTCCGACACTCATGTACGGAAGTGAAAGTTGGGTATGGCAGAAGAAACATGAAAGCAGAATAAATGCAGTTGAGATGAGAGCATTAAGAAGCATGATAGGAGTTAAACTGGGTGACAGGATAAGAAATAGTGAGATAAGGAAACGTTGTGGTCTGAAAGAAGATGTAGTGACAAAAATTGAGAAAAGTGTGCTGAGATGGTTTGGCCATGTTGAGAGAATGAATGAAGAACGATTGACGAAAAAAGTGTATAATGCGATTGTGAATGGAAGTGTTGGAAGGGGTAGACCTAGGCGGACGTTCCAACACCAAATCGGGAACGTCTTGAAAAAAGGCCAGGTCAAGAGTACCCTAAACCGAAGAGCATGTATGAAGGGAATAATGAAAGTAGATGAAGCAAAACAAGTATGTAAGGATCGTAGCAAGTGGAAAGAAGTGGTCTCTGCCTACCCCTACGGGAAAGAGGCGTGATTATGTAAAAATAAAAATTTATGTAAAAAGTTAAAGTTATCTTTTTTGTAAATGTTATATATAATAATACTAACAAAAAATCGAATTACTCAGATTCTGACAGAAATATGTAGGTATTAGTTTTTGTATTAAATACATTATGCATCCTAGTATGAATAGGTAACATTGTTATATTCTCATTAAATCCAGTTTAATATTTTTTGTAAACTGAGTAAAGTGTTAAGATCACTGAACATTAGCTGTAGCCTGTAGTAGACATATTAGTTTCTGATTTAATAGTGTGTCGCCGTCATTTCCACGATTCTATAAAGTGAACTCTCGTAACAGTCTAAACATTTCTAATTACTGCTGCGGTTGGAGAATAAAATATCTGTTATATTTTTTAACTATCTTTTGAAACTATTTGCTGGATATCCTTTTAATCCCAACGAAAATTGAGGAGTGATATAAGTTTGACGTGTCCGTCTTTTAGTGTGTGTGTTGGTGTCTATGTGTGTGTCGGTGTGTGTTTGATTGAACCTTAGAGTATACAGAAGTCTTTGGATTGAACGGATGAACGAATTTTGATCTACTTTTTTTTCCTTTGACAGCTGATATGGTCGAGAGTGTCTAAGCTATAATTCATCATCATCAGCTTGTTCAGTGCTTGGCAGTTTGGGGGCTACTTTAAATATGTAATTTTGTGTTCTTATTGATATCTATTTAAGACCAATAAACTTTACGTGACCTTAACCGGGTCTACTGCAAAATTCTATCCTGAAAATTAGTTTTATACAACGTAGGTAGGTAGGACCGCTAAAGCACTTACCACCATAATACGCGTATTAATGGGGGGGTTTTGGCTACTTATATCCGGTATATTATCCTACTATACTATTATAAATGTTAAAGTTTGTGAGGACGGATGGATAGATGGATTGTTTGTTTAATTTTTCACGAAAAGAATACTGAACGTATTTTGATGAAATTTTATATGGTAGTAGTTTAGTCTCTGCGTTAAAACATAGGCTTTTTATCCCCAAAAAGTTCAGTATTCCCGTGAAATCTTTCTCTGGACTAGATTAAAACAGGCTACTGTTTATCCTACCCTGTTTATTTTGGAAAAGAACAGTATTCCCGCAGGATATCCGATAGTATATATTCGCGAGCGGAGCCGCGGGAAACAGCTAGTATTCTATAAAAATCACGTATTTGACTGTACTTAAAATGTACGGAATTCGTAGGATATTTGGTGCTCTACCAACTGATAACTCGTAAAAAATATACTTTCGTGTTTTGTACGGCATATTTCGAAGGGCTCAAGGCACGCGCGTGATACATATATCTGCCACTCAAGCTCGGTTATAGCTTCGAGTTCATAACTTGAAGTGGAATAAAGACACTGCATTGCATTTCGTATTTAATCAGAGTAAGGCACGCGATATGGAACTTTCGTTCAACCATAAAATTCTTGATGGATATTAAAATTGTTGGAAGTTTCTAGTAAGTTTAAAGGCCTTCTTAATATTTGTTTTTACTATTAAAATAATAAAATTAACTGAACTGATAGGTACATGTTGTAAGATTTAGAACTGCTATAATCTGTGAATGTTTTTGATTTTAAATTTCGGTAAATGAAAAGCAATAAATGACTTAATATTTTCCTTGTTTCCTATTTTCGTACATTATATTATACTCTTGTTTTTACACCGCAAACATCGGTAAAACAAATATCTACTATCTAGTAATGAGCTTTTTCGTAGCAGGCCTACGAAAACAATATGGCGTCCTCATGGGAAACTCGTGAATGAAACTGAATACTTTTCGTACAACAATCATGACTTGTACAATGCAATTCAAATAATAATATATTCAACATTGAGGCAAACTAGTTTTTATACACTCTAACATTATATACTTTAAACGAGACGATTGTCTTTATACGTAAACGTAACCGTATATATACAAGACTTTGTTAATATACGTTTTCCCGAAAACGGCTGTAAGTATTACCATACACTTTAGTATGAAAGGAGTTTTGGGGGAGAAAAATCGATCTAGCTAGGTCTTATCCTTGAGAAACTGCGCATTTTTAAGCTTTATATGTTTTTTCCGCATGCAACAATCAATTATTTCAACTATATTATAATTTCAGTTCAATTGGCAGTTATAATATTATATCAAATTACGCAGGTTTATTTCACGGAAAATCTATCAAAATGAAGTGATCATCATCATCCCAAATCATAAATTTTTAAACTTTTAATCTGTAAATGCTTTGATTTTTAACAGACTTAGCAAAACAAGTAAATATTTTAAGGGCCAATCTATACGCCTATGCAATAGGATCCCATAAAACGTTAAAATCCTTTTTATTAATAAATTAAAAAAAGTAATCAAATAACGTTTGTGTGCTAAATCTTATTATAAAGTATATGATTTTGTGAATAAGATGCCTCCCTTCAAAGCTGTATCTATGCACTTGTGTAGTTTTTGAACATATTTTGTTATATCTAACTTCTAGTTTTATTTGTAAATAAAAATTTCATTTTCATTTTTATGAAAATGAAATTCATAAAAATGAAAATGAAATTTTTATTTACAAATAAAACAAACGAAAACACTACCAATAGTTTTGAACTCCGTAGATCAGTGTGATGTGAGCCAAGCCTTCGTAAAAATGAGCATAAAACAAAGTAGATAAAGTGTAAATGAAATACAAAGGTCGCTTTGTGAATTGTCTAACTCAATTAAACAGCAAGTTCATGCGATTAGGGCGGGGCGTGTTTAAATATTAATGGTGCCAATTAAACTTGATAACTGTCCCCAACAAAAACCGTCCTACCTTTATTTTAAACGAACGAGCTTGCAATCGTAAATCGACGTTTACGATCAGTTAATCAACTCTTTTATGACCATTAATTTCACCATCTCATTCTGTGATTTTTAACGATTGATTACTTAACAACTTTGATTAATGATGTAAGAGCCTGTTAAATACCTTTTTGGTCTTGAAAAGCTTAAAAATTCTCAGTGTCTATTACGGGTTGGAAAATATTATCAGCTTTCTATAATATATATCAATCTGGGCCTCTAGTCAAGATGCATTCGATAATTTCGCGAAGTTTTCGGTAAAGTTCGAAAACAATGTATAGGAGTTGATAAGGCATCGCAAGCGACATGTCACATAACGATGACTTACGTCAAATCCCATACATTTTTGATTTCGAAGTTCGCCGTCGAAATTATCTAAAATAGATTATAGAAATAGAGAGAAAAGAGAAAGTAAAATTAAAATACGAGGCAATCAAGAAATTCTAATTAACAATCAATGGGTAGTTCCATACAATCCACTTTTATCCAAAATGTTTAATGCCCATATCAATGTCGAATACTGCAGTTCTGTCAAATCAATTAAATATGTATGCAAGTACTACAAAGGCAGTGATATGGCTGTTTTTACGGTGACCAATGAAAATCAGCATGATGAAATAGTACAATATCAAATGGGTCGTTACATTAATACTAATGAAGCGGTTTGGCGAATTTTAAGTTTCCCAATTCACGATCGAGATCCGCCAGTTCTCCATTTATCCGTGCACTTAGAAAATGGACAACGTGTGTTTTTTACTACAGAAACAGCACATAAAGTTGCGACAGAACCACCAGCAAGAACAACTTTAACAGCATTTTTTGAATTATGCCAGAAAGATTCATTTGCTAAGACTTTATTTTATTCAGAGGTACCATATTATTATACGTGGAATACAACAAGTAAAGAATTTAATCCTCGAAAACGTGGAATACCAGTAGAGGGACATGATGGAATATTTAAAAGTAACGCAATAGGACGAGTCTATACAGTGCACCCAAAAAACGCAGAATGTTTTTATCTGCGTTTATTACTACACAATATTCGTGGCCCAACGTGTTTTGAAGACCTCAGAAGTGTCAATAGTTTCATTTGTGAAACATATCGTGAGGCATGTCAAAGACTAGGTCTATTAGAAAACGATAATCATTGGGAGTTAGCTATGAACGAAGCAGCCCAAACAGCAACAGCGACTCAAATTCGTGAGCTATTTGCAATTATAATAACTACATGTAACCTTTCTAATCCAAATCGACTATGGCTAAAATATCGAGAATATATGAGCGATGACATTTTGGCTGAACTACGACGACAAAATCCGGACTTAGAAATAACTTTTAATGAAGAAATTTTTAACAAAGCTTTGATATTGATAGAAGACAAATGTTTAGCAATATCTAACCAAACATTAGAACAACTAGGTGTTCGATCTCCTCAACGAAGTCATTTAGATGCTATGAATAGTGAATTTTTAAGAGAAACAAATTATAATATAGAAGAATTGAAACATTACATCCAACACAACAAATCCATATTAATTCAGAGTCAAAAATAAGCATATGATAATATAATAATGGACTATTGGACTAATCGTGGTGGCGCTGCCGTCGACACGTTAATATCAGCTCCGCGTATTTTCGCAAATTTAAAATAGTCAACCGCGGTTTTGGATACCAAAAAGCTTATTATTCCTAGTGTCGTTACTGTAATAATCTGTTCGAGTGTTGGTGATAAAAATAAAGAACTAAAGTGAAAGAAATACCTTAAAAACTAAAAGTGACAATCCTTTCGTGATTTTGAAAGCAATTAATAATTAAACCGTGAAATAAAGACCAAAAGTGAACTAAAAAAAGAATTAATCACTAAAACAATATAAGTTCCGTATTAATATATTATAGTGATACAATAAAATAATTGGATCTGGTTTCTATTTTTTCTCTACAAATAAAAGTGGATGTGGGTACTTTGAACCGAAAAAGTAACGGTCTATTATCAAACGAATTCAACATTCAACACCTAATTGAAATTTCAAACATCCTTGTCATAGCTTTGGTGGTGCAGCGGAGTGAGTCCTGAGCCCCAACCTCACTCGAGCAGCGTTCAAATCCGAGCGACGAAAAAATAATTTTTACTTAATTTCTTATATCTTGGATGCAATTTACAAAAACTATTCTAATTAAACTGATATTTAAGTACAAATATGGAAGAAGTCATGAGTGTTCTGAAAAACATTCAAAGTGAACTCGACGAACAAAAAAATATGATTTTACAAAATGGAAATAGAATTACCGAACAAGTAACTAAAAATATAAGTTGCATTTTAGAAGAGAAATTTAAATCATTAGAACATAAGTACGACAATCTTAAAGAAAAATATGAAAATCATGAAAAAAGATTGTACTTCATTGAAAAACAGATGAGAAAGAATAACATTGTCTTTTATGGATTGGAAGAAACTGAAAAATCATATTCTAATCTAGAAAAAAATATAATTATCTTTATTAAAGAACGCTTATCTCTGAACCTGGATTACAGAGATTTACAAGAAGTTAAGAGGATAGGAAAGAAAGGTGACAGGCCCAGACCGATAATAGTTACATTCGCAACACTCGGTATAAAAATTAACATTCTAAAAAGAAGCAGTCTACTAAAAAACACGGAGTTCTATATTACAGAAGATTACCCACAAAACATACTAGAAAAAAGAAAGCAGTTAAGAGAACAGGCACGGATCGAGAAGGAGAAAGGAAACTTTGTGAAAATAATATATGATAAACTTATAGTACAAGACAAAAAAGACATCACAACCAAGAACAAAAGAACACTTTCATTCTCACCTGAAACTAGCTCCTCCGGACGCGAAGCAAACATATCTCAGGCTACTAAGAAAAATAAAACCCAATTCAAAGACACCCAGCTAACGCGTAAAAAAACTTCTAGCCTGTCCGATGAAACCTCAAAACAAGGAATGCTAAATTTTCTGAATATTAAAAATACTTCCACCATAAAGGACCTCAGTGGCGAGAACATTTAGCAACTACAGCAGCTCCCCACTCACTCACGAAACATAACAAAATCAACCAACAAATATGATGGAGTAGCCTCTGAAATTGATAACATAACTGTCTCCGACTCTATTGTTTGTGATGTTGAGCTATGCCATACATTTATAACACACCCCGAGAATAGTCTCACTGTCATTACACAAAACATACGAAGTATTTCGGCAAATTTTGATAATTTGCTTACTATGCTAAATAGGCTTATGGTTGAGTGTGATATTATTGTCTTGACTGAATGTTGGCTATCTCGTTGTCCTTTTCTCCCAAAAATTGATGGATTCAGATCACACTCGACCAAAAAGTTCTCCAGCCAAAACGATGGTGTAACTGTTTTCGTTAAATCTACCTTCAATGTCACTGTAGAGGAGCCCGATAGTAAGGACTCGAACTGTTTGATACTAAAATTGGGAAATGAAACAGCGCTTGTTGCAGTGTATAGATCTCCATCTTTCAATAATATCGACAATTTTCTGAGTTCTTTAAATACTATTCTTGAAGATCTATCGCTTTTTAAAAATATTGTAATAATTGGTGATATAAATATTAACATCTGTCCCGATCAAATATCTGTGGCTCAAACTGAGTACCTGAATCTTTGCTCTTTCCATGGTATTCTACCTGCACATACACTTCCTACAAGACTTGGAAAGACATGCCTTGATCATGTGATGTTAAAAACTATTCACTCTGCTACTACCTGCGTACTACAAACAACCGTCACTGATCACCAGGCAGTTTTTCTATGTCTTAAATACAAACACATTAGAAACTTCGCCTTCACTACACATAAAAAAATAGATAAAATAAATATTTCCTGCGAATTAGCTAATATAGATTGGGACCCAATATATAGTACAAATGACCCCAATACAGCAATGGATTATTTTATTGGAATTGTCCAACAAACCATAAATCACAACTCTATGACTGTTAGATTATCTAGAAAAAATAGAGTCATTAAACCGTGGATCACCCCTGGTTTATTGCGTTGTATGAGACATCGGGATAATCTCCACAAAAAGGTGCAACATTTTCCTGAAAATGAGAATAATAAATTAATTTACATAAGATACAGAAGCTACTGTAATAAAATTCTCAAAAAACTTAAATTTGCATATGAGACGAACCTTATTAAATCTGCGGGAAAAGACAATAAAAATCTTTGGAATGCAATAAAAAATATTACTAACACTAATAAAACAAAATATATTCCTACAGATTTAATAAATAGAGATTTTCCAAAAAGATCTGTTGACAGTGTTAATGAGTTTTTTGCCTCGGTTGGTAAGACATTGGCTGAGAAAACTAAAGCATGTGAAAACCCTTCACATCACAAATTTCCCGCAACACAAAACAGGTCCTTCCAGTCTTTTGTATTATTGGACACTGACGAGGCTGAAGTTGAGTGTCGGATTATGAGCCTAAAAAGTACATGTACAGTAGGGTGGGATTCTATCCCTAACTCTCTCCTAAAGGAAAATAAGAAAGTTTTGGTCCCAGTTTTAACTCACATTTTCAACCTTTGCTTCTATGAAGGAACTTTTCCTACCGCCTTGAAGAAATCTGTGATACTGCCAATCTTAAAATCTGGCGATAAAAAACAGGTAACAAACTACAGGCCAATCTCTATTCTGCCTTCGGTTTCTAAGCTTTTGGAACACATTATAAATAGTAGAATTATAAAATTCTTAGAAACAAAAAATTTACTTTCTAATAACCAGTTTGGTTTTAGAGCTCATAAATCAACCTGTGATGCTGTCCACGAGCTTGTTGATCATATAGTTAAGAATCTTGATGCAGGTAAAAAAACAATTGGCATTTTTATAGACTTAGCAAAGGCCTTTGATACGGTTTCGGTGCCTCTGCTTCTTAACAAACTAGACAGTTTGGGTATTCGTGGTCAACAACTAAAACTGATTAATGATTACCTCTCAAATCGATTTCAATCTACTAAGATTGGCGACATTATTAGTGGTGATCTACCTGTAAGCTACGGTGTACCGCAAGGCAGTATACTGGGACCAACTCTCTTCTTAATATACATAAATGATCTTTGCGATCTTCTTTTAAAGGAGGGCAAGATCATCTCTTATGCGGATGACACAGCGCTCTTGTTCTCAGGTGATAACTGGGAAGATGTTTATAGAATAGCACAAGAGGGTTTTGATGCTGTGTGTCATTGGTTAAAATGCAATGTTCTAACTCTAAACGCAAAGAAAACTGTCTTTATACCTTTCTCTATACGAAACACTCCAATGCCAAATCCCTCGTTTTCTCTCTATGCACACGACTGCTGTAATGTTGACTCATGCCAATGTCCTTCGCTGCTTGCAACCAATACAATTAAATATCTTGGTGTTATTATTGATAACAATCTCACTTTTAAAGACCATGTTAATTTAATTACTTCTAGATTGCGAAAGCTAATTTTTGTGTTTAAAAATATAAGAAATTCGGCAGACCAAAAATTAATCAAGCAAATCTACTTGGCTCTTGCCCAAACCATAGTGACATACTGCATCACTGTATGGGGTGGTGCTGCAAAAACTATCATTAAACCGCTTGAAATAGCTCAACGGGCAGTTCTCAAAGTCTGCACTTTTCGACCGTTTTTGTTCCCGACTCACCTACTCTATCAAACTTTTGAAGTCCTATCAGTGCGTCAACTATTTATTTTACTAACAATTATGAAACAACACTCAAAGTGTGCCACTGAATCTAAACGTCGCCGCAAATATATCACCTTCCCCAATAGACCAACATTTAAACATCATTTCGTCAATAGATTCTTTCCTTTCCTGGGTCCATATCTGTATACAAAAATCTCCAAAATTACAAACCTACACAATTTAAACAATAAAGAAGGAAAAAAGGAATTATTTAAATATTTACATAAATTAGACTATAACGAAACGGAACAATTACTTGATGTCTCTCACTAATCTCATTCCCTCTCATATACACACATATTTTAAACTACACAAGGAGGCTTTCTTACACTCTACCACTCCGTCTGTATTGTATTATTCCATGTACTACTAGAAATGTTATGTTTTATGAAATAAGTAAACTATGCACTCAATTTTAATTTAAAATTGTAAAATAAAGAGCGCGGCTGTCTGAAATACAGATATTCAGTTATCTAGCTCAGACTCTGATGCTCACTGAAATGTATATGTAGTTAAAATATTCTTGTATTACATAATATTATCGTGTCTTAGAAAATAAGAAATGTATGTTAAATAAATAAATAAATAAATAAAAAAAAAAAAATAATAAATATTATAGAAAACAGCAAGGTGGCATAATATTTATAGATGCACCTGGTGGCACCGGAAAAACATTTCTAATCAATAAAGATCGTTCTCGCCCTGGCGTCATCGGGGATAGCGGCTACTCTTATGGATGGTGGACGAACAGCACATTCTGGTTTAAAATTACCATTAAATGTAGCTGACTGTGAATTTCCGGTATGTGACATCTCAAAATCATCAGCGCGTGGACGATTATTGAAACAGTGCAAAGCCATTGTATGGGACGAAAGTACAATGGCCCATAAAAAATCTCTAGAAGCGCTCAATACAACACTTCAAGATTTATGCAACAATAATAAGATAATGGGAGGTGTGCTAGGTGTGCTGTTAATACTGTCAGGCGATTTTCGTCAAACTCTGCCTGTTATTCCCAAATCGACGCCGGCTGATGAAATTAATGCTTGCTTGAAGAAATCGTTCATATGGGACCACGTGAAAATTATTAAGTTAACAACAAACATGAGAGCGCAAATGTCAGGAGATAAAAAGGCACAGGAATTCTCTGAAAAACTATTGCAAATAGGAGAAGGCAACTATCCAGTAGACGAAAATACTGGTCAAATAGTATTAACTAAGGAGTTATGTAATGTCGTTGAAACACCTGAAAAACGAATAAATGAAGTATATCCAAATATTGCTGAAAATTATACTCATTCAGAATGGTTACGTGAACGAATTATTCTAGCCACAAAGAACGACATTGTCAACGACATCAACAACATCATCCAGGGAATGATTCCGGGAGAAGAGAAAATTTACACGTCAATCGATACAATGACTGATGAGGTAGAAAGCGTTAATTTTCCTACTGAATTTTTGAATTCATAAAATGTTCCAGGAATGCCATTACACTGCCTTAAATTAAAAATTGGTTCACCAGTTATTTTACTACGAAATCTGAACTCGCCGAAACTGTGTAATGGTACGAGACTTTGTATCAAACAATTACACAATAACATTATCGAAGCCAGTATAATGACTGGTAAAGAGAAAGGACAGACAGTATTTATACCACGGATACCTTTGATATCAAATGCCCTTTACTTTTAAACGATTACAATTCCCGGTAAAGTTGGCTTACAGTATGACAGTGAATAAAGCACAAGGTCAAACATTTCAGTACTGTGGCGTTGACTTGAAGGAACCATGCTTTGCACATGGTCAACTATATGTCGCATGCTCACGAGTTGGATCACCTCAACATTTGTTTATTTACAGTCCAAACAACAGAACCATAAATGTAGTGTACAAGCAAATATTATAAAGATAAATTTAAAACAAAAAATAAAACTAAAATAACAAATGTAAATATGTAATAGTATTAGTGTATAACGTTTTATGTAATCTGTGTATGAATGATATGATGTATAGACAATTATATAAATAAAATGAAAAATTTTATATTTACTAAATTCTTTCTTTACATTATTTCGATTTGCTAATTATTAGTCTATAAGATGTACTCTATATCCACCGTAAGTTTAATGGTCGAATAAGTCTTAATATCTACGATAGGAATCTATAATATCTACATCAAAAATGTATCTTCATGTATTTTTTACACCATTAAACATACGGTGTATATTTTAACCCGTGCAACGCCGGGTTTCGCAGCTAGTACACAGCATAATTATATACCAGAAGTAAATCATCAATATTATTTCAATCAATGAATATTTGATATAGGTACAACGAAATCTAATTAAATCACTTCTTGTGACCTAATGGATACCAATTTGTCCATCCAATGAAATCAATAAGCTGCCCGAATAGCATTCCCCACATGCAGTGTTACAAATCACTTACATTGATTAAATTCTTGTCGAACTCAGTGCTGGAATGACCAAACTGTTTTAAATTCCGGCATAGTAATTAAGTACAAAATTAAATAGGAACAAAATTGATTCTATCTTTGAATTATTCAAATTCTTACTGAGAAATAATATTACCGTGTGCTGTGCGATTTTTTGTCACTACTTGCCGTGAAGAAGTTAACTACAATTTGTATGGCATCGAATTAATTTACCATTGTTTGCCACTAGGGGCGTTGTTTCGATGGCATACAAATATAGTTTAGTAGTAATAACAGCTTCCGTGGTCTAGTGGTTAGAGCATTGGCTCTCGAATCGGAGGTCGTGGGTTCGATTTCCGCATTGGAACAACAAAAATGTTGTTTCCAAGTTTGGTTAGGACAATGCAGACTGATCATCTGATTGTCTGACAAGAAAGATGATCCATGCGTCGGATGGGCATGTAAAAAGTCGGACCTGCGCCTGATCTCTCGCCAGTCGTGTCGGCTATCCGGCCCACTGGGTTATGAGAGTAAAGGAAGAGAGAGTGCTTATGTGTACTGCGCACACACTTGGGCACTATAAAAATTACTTCTGCGTAACTGACCTGGTTTCAATGAAACCGGCCACCATCACCGAAATCGGTATGAGGAGTTATTATTGTTTGCCACTAGGGTCGTTGTTTCGATGTCATACAAATTGTAGTTAACTTCCCCACCGTGAGTAGTGACAAAAAGTCACACACAGGGTTTGTTTAATTATCTTAGTAATAAGATTCGACCATTGCAAATATGCTATTAGAGGCATTCCAAAAGGTATGGAAAATAAGACTGTAATATTGCATCGAGGAAAGCAGGAAAGAGTCCCACACCTCGGGTCTTTCATCTTATAGATATTTCGAGAGGGCGTGTAGGCGTGACTTCATTACACGCAATGAAAAAGTAATCCACAAACTAAGTAATCCAAAAACCAGTAGGCTCTGAAGAAACGAGTGACGTCATCTTCCAGAGACGATTACTACCCTGCTAAAACCGTGTGTGCAAGCCCGCTTTACAGAATTTTTAAAATTACCTATAAGAGTGTGTAGATTTTCTGTAGTGTAGAGTGTGTAGAGCGGCATCAACGCTTTTTTGCATTGTACATAGTGCATAAAGTATCGTCTATAATAATAATATATCGAATATAATATATAATCATATATTTCATATATCGAATCGAATAAATCGTGCGCACGCAAACATACTAACGTGTAAATGGACTCCATATTGCGTCAACAGTCGATGCGGTCACTTATTTAAGAGGCGACCTTGTGAAATTTTCTGATGGCATACAATCCGCAAAGTAATGCATGCTATGCCAACAAGATTTAATTACGTTATCTAATGGACCTCACATTAGGGGCTGCTCTACAATTAGTGACCGGATTATACCTGATTGTTAATAGCTGACCACGACGGCTACTGCTAAATTATTACATTATTCAATTAAAATATCTACGTTGATTATATTAATTTCAAAGTAATGATAATATAAGGTTCAGTAAAGTCAATTACGGATATTTTGGGCATATGATCTATTGCTTATGTAAAGACGTTTCAGCAGAAAAATAATTGTTATACGAGAAAAAAATATTTTCTCTTTATATGGGCGAGTTTGCGTTTTGCGGAGAGTCACCCATACATGAGATGATTTTTTACTTTGAGTATGACAATTATTTTTTTGCCTAAACGTATTTATATGAGCTTTGGATCATGTGCCCGAAGTATCCGTAATTGATTTTCGGAGATATAGTCGGAAGCTGAAAACAGGCATTGTAACAGCATTTCAGAAAAGACGGCCGCTGACTATTCGACATACTGAATGCATTCGTATACTCGTTGAGGTAGAATATTGCAAAATTCACCACCTCGAAAGACAATTCGGTAGACCAATACTTGTATGGTGTTTCGAGCGAAGCCGTTCGGTAAGGGCCAGTCCACACGGCAGCGTTGTTGCAATGTAAACGTAACGTGGTTACCCCTCCCGCTTCGTCTCGGGTGATGCTGTCCGTTGTTCGTACGTCGTCACAGCGTTGCGTCTAGGGTATGGAACCGGGAAATCCCGGTCCCGAAATTCCCGGGAATTCCCGAAATTTTGAATCGCTCTGAGAACCGGGAATCAAAAATTTAGAACCGGGAATTTCGGTACTTTCGGTACCGAACAAATTGTATTAAAATTTACAAGTACTTAAGTAAAGTATCATCGGTAATTGTAAATATTAGCTAAAAATAATTTTTAATTATTTCCGAAAGCGAATTAAAGACAAAAATGAAAAATATATAAAAGGATAGAATGAGTAGTTCATAATATTAGACAATAGATTCTGTACATAAAAGTTAACTGTGAGCGGTGCGAGGAAATAATAACCATAATATTATGCCGTATTTAATATTAATATGTAGTATGATAGCACCACACATCGACTGACATAGTAGCCAATACTGGATCTAATGGTATTGACGATTAAATAGAACATCTTGGGACTTGGCCTACAAGGTCTGTATGGCGTCTGTTTTTTTTTTTTTTTTGATAAAAATTATACGTATATATTCGTATACCTACTAATATGCATATTGGTTTCTTTTGGGGTTGGTGAGCAGTTTTGATGGATTTTACCTATTGTCCTTTAAATACTCTTTATTGTCCTTATAAAAATAGTTACGCATTATATTAATTTTAAAATTTTAATTTCAAATTGGAGCATCTGTAGGATTCACTGAATTGAACTTCTGACACTCGAGTAAATTTTTTTTTACCCCTTCCTACCTTTCACGCAAATCGTCAGATTAATATACACTTCATATCAGAGACTTATTTGCGCATGAACAACACTAATTATAATCTGACGCGTTCAGCATATCCATGTCATGGTCATTTTTACAACTTTTTAACCACGCAGGACGACGACTGCTAAAAGTTGACACACTATTCCTATAGTGTGCCAGCTATTGTCAGTATGTGTCTGGTTATTTAGTCTTTTAATTATCTAATTTGTCACTTCTAATAGGTTACCTAGACGTTCGAGCATGTACCAAATAGCATTCTGGGCACCCCAACTATTTGATGTTTTGCAAAAATCAAAGAACTCGAAATAACATATTTAAAAACCACCAATAAATGCTAATAAACTAAAATGACATACGGCTCTTAACTATCGCCAGTAGTATTGTCATTAATATGGCGATGACATGTTGGCTGATTTGTCGAGTTGCCATTAAAATCTTATTTAATTTGTAATTGTACTATAAAATGTTATTATTATATTTTGAATTACTTTTTAGACAGTAATTTTATTTGTATTTCATGCCTTTACACCAGTCCCGAAATTCCCAAATTTCCCGGGAAATCCCGGTTCCGAAATTGCCCAGTCCCGAAATTCCCGGTTCTCAAAATCAGACCGGTTCTTCCATTCCCTAGTTGCGTCGACGCAACGCACCGTGTGACCAGTACAGTTTTTAGTATGTAAAACGACGGAGCGACAGCACTGCGTCGACGCAACGCTGACGCAACGCGCCGTGTGGACTCGCTCTAAGGCGTAACACAGAATACAAAACATCCAGAATGAGTATTCGATCACATTTGTACGCAGCGCACTGTAACCAAAACCATGGCGAAACAACGCCCCGCCCGCTCTTTACTTTACTTTAATATTTACACTTACAAAACGAATCGCGTTATTATGTTACGAAAATTAAGTATTCCATAAAAAATAATTGAAAAAAAGTTGGATAGCGACTCCAATTTGGAGTAGTCGTGACGGCTTCACTTCCAAGCGTGTTGACGGTTTCTGGATGATTTCTGTATTCCGTGGGCTACTATTACAAAAACTGTTTATTAATTAATTAATTTTCCAACACAAATTTGTATGGTGACAAGCATATGCTATGATAATATTTGTAGGCCAGCGATACTTTACCTGGGTTTCTAATAAAGCATGTTTATCGAGTTAATATTGTTCTAGTTAAAGGTCGACGAAAATAGCACATACACGTCGTCTTTATAGACCAGGATCCCCAGATCTGATTATTTTATACAATGACAACTTTTTTCTTTTAACTAGGATGATGTGATGTTTTGATGATTGAGTTAAAATACTGAAATTAGTAGAGTACGACCACGACCTTAATGTCTCCCGGCAATATACATTGTCTGTCATTTACATAGAAAAACAAAGATTACCGAATTCCATTAGCAATATGGTTTTATAATATATGTACTTACTATTTGATGATAGTTTTGATTTAACTGTATAAAATAAAACTCTAATTTTAATAACGTTTTAGTAAAAAAACTTTTATTCTTGTTATGTAGCATAAACAACGTTTTGTATTTTGTATGACCTAACCAGGGCCCCTAGTCAAGATGCATGCGATAATTTCGACGGCGAACTTCGAAATCAAAAATGTATGGGATTTGACGTAAGTCATCGTTATGTGACATGTCGCTTGCGATGCCTTATCAATTCCTATACATTGTTTTCGAACTTTACCGAAAACTTCGCGAAATTATCGAATGCATCTTGACTAGGGGCCCTGGTTAGGTCATACAAAATACAAAACGTTGTTTATGCTACATAACAAGAATAAAAGTTTTTTTACTAAAACGTTATTAAAATTAGAGTTTTATTTTATACAGTTAAATCAAAACTATCATCAAATAGTAAGTACATATATTATAAAACCATATTGCTAATGGAATTCGGTAATCTTTGTTTTTCTATGTAAATGACAGACAATGTATATTGCCGGGAGACATTAAGGTCGTGGTCGTACTCTACTAATTTCAGTATTTTAACTCAATCATCAAAACATCACATCATCCTAGTTAAAAGAAAAAAGTTGTCATTGTATAAAATAATCAGATCTGGGGATCCTGGTCTATAAAGACGACGTGTATGTGCTATTTTCGTCGACCTTTAACTAGAACAATATTAACTCGATAAACATGCTTTATTAGAAACCCAGGTAAAGTATCGCTGGCCTACAAATATTATCATAGCATATGCTTGTCACCATACAAATTTGTGTTGGAAAATTAATTAATTAATAAACAGTTTTTGTAATAGTAGCCCACGGAATACAGAAATCATCCAGAAACCGTCAACACGCTTGGAAGTGAAGCCGTCACGACTACTCCAAATTGGAGTCGCTATCCAACTTTTTTTCAATTATTTTTTATGGAATACTTAATTTTCGTAACATAATAACGCGATTCGTTTTGTAAGTGTAAATATTAAAGTAAAGTAAAGAGCGGGCGGGGCGTTGTTTCGCCATGGTTTTGGTTACAGTGCGCTGCGTACAAATGTGATCGAATACTCATTCTGGATGTTTTGTATTCTGTGTTACGCCTTAGAGCGAGTCCACACGGCGCGTTGCGTCAGCGTTGCGTCGACGCAGTGCTGTCGCTCCGTCGTTTTACATACTAAAAACTGTACTGGTCACACGGTGCGTTGCGTCGACGCAACTAGGGAATGGAAGAACCGGTCTGATTTTGAGAACCGGGAATTTCGGGACTGGGCAATTTCGGAACCGGGATTTCCCGGGAAATTTGGGAATTTCGGGACTGGTGTAAAGGCATGAAATACAAATAAAATTACTGTCTAAAAAGTAATTCAAAATATAATAATAACATTTTATAGTACAATTACAAATTAAATAAGATTTTAATGGCAACTCGACAAATCAGCCAACATGTCATCGCCATATTAATGACAATACTACTGGCGATAGTTAAGAGCCGTATGTCATTTTAGTTTATTAGCATTTATTGGTGGTTTTTAAATATGTTATTTCGAGTTCTTTGATTTTTGCAAAACATCAAATAGTTGGGGTGCCCAGAATGCTATTTGGTACATGCTCGAACGTCTAGGTAACCTATTAGAAGTGACAAATTAGATAATTAAAAGACTAAATAACCAGACACATACTGACAATAGCTGGCACACTATAGGAATAGTGTGTCAACTTTTAGCAGTCGTCGTCCTGCGTGGTTAAAAAGTTGTAAAAATGACCATGTCATGGATATGCTGAACGCGTCAGATTATAATTAGTGTTGTTCATGCGCAAATAAGTCTCTGATATGAAGTGTATATTAATCTGACGATTTGCGTGAAAGGTAGGAAGGGGTAAAAAAAAATTTACTCGAGTGTCAGAAGTTCAATTCAGTGAATCCTACAGATGCTCCAATTTGAAATTAAAATTTTAAAATTAATATAATGCGTAACTATTTTTATAAGGACAATAAAGAGTATTTAAAGGACAATAGGTAAAATCCATCAAAACTGCTCACCAACCCCAAAAGAAACCAATATGCATATTAGTAGGTATACGAATATATACGTATAATTTTTATCAAAAAAAAAAAAAAAAACAGACGCCATACAGACCTTGTAGGCCAAGTCCCAAGATGTTCTATTTAATCGTCAATACCATTAGATCCAGTATTGGCTACTATGTCAGTCGATGTGTGGTGCTATCATACTACATATTAATATTAAATACGGCATAATATTATGGTTATTATTTCCTCGCACCGCTCACAGTTAACTTTTATGTACAGAATCTATTGTCTAATATTATGAACTACTCATTCTATCCTTTTATATATTTTTCATTTTTGTCTTTAATTCGCTTTCGGAAATAATTAAAAATTATTTTTAGCTAATATTTACAATTACCGATGATACTTTACTTAAGTACTTGTAAATTTTAATACAATTTGTTCGGTACCGAAAGTACCGAAATTCCCGGTTCTAAATTTTTGATTCCCGGTTCTCAGAGCGATTCAAAATTTCGGGAATTCCCGGGAATTTCGGGACCGGGATTTCCCGGTTCCATACCCTAGACGCAACGCTGTGACGACGTACGAACAACGGACAGCATCACCCGAGACGAAGCGGGAGGGGTAACCACGTTACGTTTACATTGCAACAACGCTGCCGTGTGGACTGGCCCTTACCGAACGGCTTCGCTCGAAACACCATACAAGTATTGGTCTACCGAATTGTCTTTCGAGGTGGTGAATTTTGCAATATTCTACCTCAACGAGTATACGAATGCATTCAGTATGTCGAATAGTCAGCGGCCGTCTTTTCTGAAATGCTGTTACAATGCCTGTTTTCAGCTTCCGACTATATCTCCGAAAATCAATTACGGATACTTCGGGCACATGATCCAAAGCTCATATAAATACGTTTAGGCAAAAAAATAATTGTCATACTCAAAGTAAAAAATCATCTCATGTATGGGTGACTCTCCGCAAAACGCAAACTCGCCCATATAAAGAGAAAATATTTTTTTCTCGTATAACAATTATTTTTCTGCTGAAACGTCTTTACATAAGCAATAGATCATATGCCCAAAATATCCGTAATTGACTTTACTGAACCTTATATTATCATTACTTTGAAATTAATATAATCAACGTAGATATTTTAATTGAATAATGTAATAATTTAGCAGTAGCCGTCGTGGTCAGCTATTAACAATCAGGTATAATCCGGTCACTAATTGTAGAGCAGCCCCTAATGTGAGGTCCATTAGATAACGTAATTAAATCTTGTTGGCATAGCATGCATTACTTTGCGGATTGTATGCCATCAGAAAATTTCACAAGGTCGCCTCTTAAATAAGTGACCGCATCGACTGTTGACGCAATATGGAGTCCATTTACACGTTAGTATGTTTGCGTGCGCACGATTTATTCGATTCGATATATGAAATATATGATTATATATTATATTCGATATATTATTATTATAGACGATACTTTATGCACTATGTACAATGCAAAAAAGCGTTGATGCCGCTCTACACACTCTACACTACAGAAAATCTACACACTCTTATAGGTAATTTTAAAAATTCTGTAAAGCGGGCTTGCACACACGGTTTTAGCAGGGTAGTAATCGTCTCTGGAAGATGACGTCACTCGTTTCTTCAGAGCCTACTGGTTTTTGGATTACTTAGTTTGTGGATTACTTTTTCATTGCGTGTAATGAAGTCACGCCTACACGCCCTCTCGAAATATCTATAAGATGAAAGACCCGAGGTGTGGGACTCTTTCCTGCTTTCCTCGATGCAATATTACAGTCTTATTTTCCATACCTTTTGGAATGCCTCTAATAGCATATTTGCAATGGTCGAATCTTATTACTAAGATAATTAAACAAACCCTGTGTGTGACTTTTTGTCACTACTCACGGTGGGGAAGTTAACTACAATTTGTATGACATCGAAACAACGACCCTAGTGGCAAACAATAATAACTCCTCATACCGATTTCGGTGATGGTGGCCGGTTTCATTGAAACCAGGTCAGTTACGCAGAAGTAATTTTTATAGTGCCCAAGTGTGTGCGCAGTACACATAAGCACTCTCTCTTCCTTTACTCTCATAACCCAGTGGGCCGGATAGCCGACACGACTGGCGAGAGATCAGGCGCAGGTCCGACTTTTTACATGCCCATCCGACGCATGGATCATCTTTCTTGTCAGACAATCAGATGATCAGTCTGCATTGTCCTAACCAAACTTGGAAACAACATTTTTGTTGTTCCAATGCGGAAATCGAACCCATGACCTCCGATTCGAGAGCCAATGCTCTAACCACTAGACCACGGAAGCTGTTATTACTACTAAACTATATTTGTATGCCATCGAAACAACGCCCCTAGTGGCAAACAATGGTAAATTAATTCGATGCCATACAAATTGTAGTTAACTTCTTCACGGCAAGTAGTGACAAAAAATCGCACAGCACACGGTAATATTATTTCTCAGTAAGAATTTGAATAATTCAAAGATAGAATCAATTTTGTTCCTATTTAATTTTGTACTTAATTACTATGCCGGAATTTAAAACAGTTTGGTCATTCCAGCACTGAGTTCGACAAGAATTTAATCAATGTAAGTGATTTGTAACACTGCATGAGGGGAATGCTATTCGGGCAGCTTATTGATTTCATTGGATGGACAAATTGGTATCCATTAGGTCACAAGAAGTGATTTAATTAGATTTCGTTGTACCTATATCAAATATTCATTGATTGAAATAATATTGATGATTTACTTCTGGTATATAATTATGCTGTGTACTAGCTGCGAAACCCGGCGTTGCACGGGTTAAAATATACACCGTATGTTTAATGGTGTAAAAAATACATGAAGATACATTTTTGATGTAGATATTATAGATTCCTATCGTAGATATTAAGACTTATTCGACCATTAAACTTACGGTGGATATAGAGTACATCTTATAGACTAATAATTAGCAAATCGAAATAATGTAAAGAAAGAATTTAGTAAATATAAAATTTTTCATTTTATTTATATAATTGTCTATACATCATATCATTCATACACAGATTACATAAAACGTTATACACTAATACTATTACATATTTACATTTGTTATTTTAGTTTTATTTTTTGTTTTAAATTTATCTTTATAATATTTGCTTGTACACTACATTTATGGTTCTGTTGTTTGGACTGTAAATAAACAAATGTTGAGGTGATCCAACTCGTGAGCATGCGACATATAGTTGACCATGTGCAAAGCATGGTTCCTTCAAGTCAACGCCACAGTACTGAAATGTTTGACCTTGTGCTTTATTCACTGTCATACTGTAAGCCAACTTTACCGGGAATTGTAATCGTTTAAAAGTAAAGGGCATTTGATATCAAAGGTATCCGTGGTATAAATACTGTCTGTCCTTTCTCTTTACCAGTCATTATACTGGCTTCGATAATGTTATTGTGTAATTGTTTGATACAAAGTCTCGTACCATTACACAGTTTCGGCGAGTTCAGATTTCGTAGTAAAATAACTGGTGAACCAATTTTTAATTTAAGTCAGTGTAATGGCATTCCTGGAACATTTTATGAATTCAAAAATTCAGTAGGAAAATTAACGCTTTCTACCTCATCAGTCATTGTATCGATTGACGTGTAAATTTTCTCTTCTCCCGGAATCATTCCCTGGATGATGTTGTTGATGTCGTTGACAATGTCGTTCTTTGTGGCTAGAATAATTCGTTCACGTAACCATTCTGAATGAGTATAATTTTCAGCAATATTTGGATATACTTCATTTATTCGTTTTTCAGGTGTTTCAACGACATTACATAACTCCTTAGTTAATACTATTTGACCAGTATTTTCGTCTACTGGATAGTTGCCTTCTCCTATTTGCAATAGTTTTTCAGAGAATTCCTGTGCCTTTTTATCTCCTGACATTTGCGCTCTCATGTTTGTTGTTAACTTAATAATTTTCACGTGGTCCCATATGAACGATTTCTTCAAGCAAGCATTAATTTCATCAGCCGGCGTCGATTTGGGAATAACAGGCAGAGTTTGACGAAAATCGCCTGACAGTATTAACAGCACACCTAGCACACCTCCCATTATATTATTATTGTTGCATAAATCTTGAAGTGTTGTATTGAGCGCTTCTAGAGATTTTTTATGGGCCATTGTACTTTCGTCCCATACAATGGCTTTGCACTGTTTCAATAATCGTCCACGCGCTGATGATTTTGAGATGTCACATACCGGAAATTCACAGTCAGCTACATTTAATGGTAATTTTAAACCAGAATGTGCTGTTCGTCCACCATCCATAAGAGTAGCCGCTATCCCCGATGACGCCAGGGCGAGAACGATCTTTATTGATTAGAAATGTTTTTCCGGTGCCACCAGGTGCATCTATAAATATTATGCCACCTTGCTGTTTTCTATAATAGTCCATTATTATATTATCATATGCTTATTTTTGACTCTGAATTAATAGGGATTTGTTGTGTTGGATGTAATGTTTCAATTCTTCTATATTATAATTTGTTTCTCTTAAAAATTCACTATTCATAGCATCTAAATGACTTCGTTGAGGAGATCGAACACCTAGTTGTTCTAATGTTTGGTTAGATATTTCTTAACATTTGTCTTCTATCAATATCAAAGCTTTGTTAAAAATTTCTTCATTAAAAGTTATTTCTAAGTCCGGATTTTGTCGTCGTAGTTCAGCCAAAATGTCATCGCTCATATATTCTCGATATTTTAGCCATAGTCGATTAGGATTAGAAGGGTTACATGTAGTTATTATAATTGCAAATAGCTCACGAATTTGAGTCGCTGTTGCTGTTTGGGCTGCTTCGTTCATAGCTAACTCCCAATGATTATCGTTTTCTAATAGACCTAGTCTTTGACATGCCTCACGATATGTTTCACAAATGAAACTATTGACACTTCTGAGGTCTTCAAAACACGTTGGGCCACGAATATTGTGTAGTAATAAACGCAGATAAAAACATTCTGCGTTTTTTGGGTGCACTGTATAGACTCGTCCTATTGCGTTACTTTTAAATATTCCATCATGTCCCTCTACTGGTATTCCACGTTTTCGAGGATTAAATTCTTTACTTGTTGTATTCCACGTATAATAATATGGTACGTCTTTCTCTATATCTATCTTTCTGGCATAATTCAAAAAATGCTGTTAAAGTTGTTCTTGCTGGTGGTTCTGTCGCAACTTTCTGTGCTGTTTCTGTAGTAAAAAACACACGTTGTCCATTTTCTAAGTGCACGGATAAATGGAGAACTGGCGGATCTCGATCGTGAATTGGGAAACTTAAAATTCGCCAAACCGCTTCATTAGTATTAATGTAACGACCCATTTGATATTGTACTATTTCATCATGCTGATTTTCATTGGTCACCGTAAAAACAGCCATATCACTGCCTTTGTAGTACTTGCATACATATTTAATTGATTTGACAGAACTGCAGTATTCGACATTGATATGGGCATTAAACATTTTGGATAAAAGTGGATTGTATGGAACTACCCATTGATTGTTAATTAGAATTTCTTGATTGCCTCGTATTTTAATTTTAGCTGTAAACCCACCTTGTTCTGGTGATCGACGCCTGCATTTCGGATATCCATCTTCACCCGTAATTGTTTCATTCAAAAATGGCTTTGGATAACGTTTTGTACATGTTTCATCTTTCATACACGGAGAACTTTTATTTAGTACACCACACGGGCCATGAATCATATTTCTCACGATTATATTATACAGGTCAGGATCTTCGTCCGGGTTTGGAAATTCAGCCTTGATAATATTATCTATTTGAGCCGGATGTATTTTATTTTGAAGCCAAATTAAGTTGTGAGAATATGGCAGTCCTCGTTTCTGCCATTCGATTGAATACATCCAGCAGATAACAGCACCAAATATTTGATTTTTTACGATGGCATCAATAAACTTAATTTGGTTTTGGCGAAAAACTCGGGCAACAATATCATGTCGATCGCTGGCCGTTTGCTTATATTGTAATTCATCTTTGATTTCCACCCATGAAGAATTACATGTAAATGTTATGAATAAATCTGGTTGGCCGTGTTTTCTGACATAAGTTATCGCATCTTGGGCATATTCATGCATGTAACGTGGACTTCCAGTAAACGTAGAAGGCAAGATGACCAATTTTCCCATGTTATCAACGTTTCCATCATTTATCTTAGCATCTCTCAAATGAATGTATTCATCAGAACGCAACTTTCGTTGATTGTGGCGAATAAATTGTAATCTTTCTGTCTCTATTTTAGCATACATATCCACGATAAACTGCTGAAATAACTAACGATAGTTTAAAATATGGTTATATTCATTATTTCTAGTCATAATGACGACCTCCGTGGCTCAGTGGTGAGCGCAGTGGCGCTTTAGCCGGAGGTCGCGGGTTCGAATCCCGCCAGGGAACAAAAAAGTTTTCTATGTTCCTGGGTCATGGATGTGTATTAAATATGTGTATAATATAATAAAAATCTTAAATATAAGTATAGTATAAAAAAGTATTAAATATATTTCCGTTGTCTGGTACCCGTAACACAAGTTCTTCGGATACTTACCACGGGGCCAGACTGACGTGGTGTGAAGCGTCCATAAATATTATTATTATTATTATTATTATTATTATAATTCGATAAGCATAAAATTGCATAGCTGACACTTTTTTATTAGTTTCTACACCTGTAGCCGGATTGATCTGTTGAATGTTAAAGTGATAACCATCTTCACCTTGCCAAAAAATTAACGGGTATTGTAGTGCATCATAACTGCGATGTGTTTCAGCAATACGTTGCAATTGATTACTTCTACGTTGAATAATAATATCACGATGGCTATATTCATTATCAACAATTACTACAGCAACTTCTTCCGTTTGAGGAGCATTAAACCTTCGTTCATGTTGACCGGCTTTTATCCGCTCGAATGACGATCTTGTAATTGTCTGCAACCATTTTATATAATGAAGTTTTAAATACATTGATTAGTTGATTATTATCGTGAAGTAGACACTGTAATTTTTGAATGATGTCTCGTTGTAGCCCCTGAATATGAGAACAACGTTGATCTATTGCAAGCTCTTCGTTACCAATAAAATATACTTGAAGAAACTTTGGAGTTCCATCTGACATCGGTATCAGAGATCCTATCCGATGGTAAATTTGGCCTTGAACCTTGAAAACTGAACTGAAATTTTCTTCCTGACATATTAAAGTCGCTCCAAATGAAGTCATTTGAAAACAACAGTTATATCGTCGTATATTTTGTAGGAAATGAATGGAATCTGGTATTTCTCCTTTCATATATGCGAGTAATTCTGGTGGCGGTGTATTCAATGGTGGTAAATTTACTTTACCACTTGAGCAACACATACCAGGAGTTTCTCCTGGAAATTTGCGTGCATTACAATACTTGCATATCGTATCCATTTTTCCAATAATTATATTCGGATGTTCACTATATTGCTTTTTACAATCATAATGGAACGCCTGAAGTTCTAAGCTTTGTCGTAATCGATTTCGAATTGCTTGTACTCGGGACTGGGTTTCTTCGTTAGTGCGAACTCTTACTTCGGCGGTTTGATTTTCTCTGAGTTTCTTTATACGTTCACGATTATTCGAAAGTCGTTTTTCCGTTTGTTCTTCTGTTTCATTTTGACGTGCTTCTTTAATTTTTTTTTGCTTTCACTTGAGGTTTTGTAAATACTTTTTTACGTTTTGGCATTCTGTATATGTAATGTAATAAAATTACATAAAGTCGATCTCTCGCTTATAACGATAATAACACTAACAAACTCACTAAATTTTGGTATATAAATAATCGAACATGAAAATTTCTAGATTTGGAACACTCTAGAACCATCCAAAAGTTTGTTCTATTTTATTTGTCAAAATAACGTGAATCGTTTTAAGTACTGGTCACTTTTAATTCTCACTGATCTTCACTGACTACAGACACGATTGAACTAACGAAAAGCTACTGATTTCGGGTTTATATACCGTCAGATATTGAAATTTCTAAATTTGGAACACTCTAGAACCGTCCAAAAGTTTGTTTTGTTTTATTTGTCAAAATCACGTAAATCGTTTTAAGTACTGGTCACTTTTAATTCCAACTGATCTTCACTCGACTGCAGACACGATTAAACTAACGAAAAGCCACTGATTTCGGGTTTATATACTGTCAGATATAGAAATTTCTAGATTTGGAAGACTCTAGAACCTTCCAAAAGTTTATTCTATTTTTAGAACTTTCTGAAACGTTCCAGAATGATAATAACCAATATTATTAAAGAAATTTTCAGAACTTTCCTAAAGTTCTAATGAGTTAGAAAAGAACAGATTATTAATTTCAGTACTTTCTAAATCATTCTAGAAAATATTAGAACTTTCCAGAACATTCTATATCAACAACATTCAGTTTTATACATTTTGGAACGTCCTAGATCATTCTAGAAAATATTAGAACTTTCCAGAACATTCTATATCAACTACATTTAGTTTTATACATTTTGGAACGTTCTAGATCATTCTAGAAAATATTAGAACTTTCCAGAACATTCTATATCAACTACATTCAGTTTTATACATTTTGGAACGTTCTAGATCATTCTAGAAAATATTAGAACTTTCCAGAACATTCTATATCATCTACATTCCTTTTGCACATTTTGGAACGTTCTAGATCATTCTAGAAAATATTAGAACTTTCCAGAACATTCTATATCAACTACATTCAGTTTTATACATTTTGGAACGTTCTAGATCATTCTAAAAAATATTAGAACTTTCCAGAACATTCTATATCAACTACATTCAGTTTTATACATTTTGGAACGTTCTAGATCATTCTAGAAAATATGAGAACTTTCCAGAACATTCTATATCAACTACATTCAGTTTTATACATTTTGGAACGTTCTAGATCATTCTAGAAAATATTAGAACTTTCCAGAACATTCTATATCAACTACATTCAGTTTTGCACATTTTGGAACGATCTAGATTATTTTAGAAAATATTATAACTTTCCAGATGTTTTTAGAACTTTCTAGAACATTCTAGATTGATTGAAACATTTACACACATTCTGGACTTTTCTAGATCATTCCACAAATTTTCAGAACTTTTCTAAAGTTCTCATGTGTTAAAGAAGGACAGATATATATTTTTCACATTTTCGCCACCCACAGCCACCCACTTCCACCCACCGCGCCCAAACTCCCTTACTTTTTTCTAGGACCCAAGGGGTGTCTACCACCACAATGGGGTGTTGATTGGAATTGGTGGTGATATAGAAAACCGGTCACATACATTTTCACCCAAACATTTTATATATATAATTAGATAGATTAGATTAGATTAGATTAGATTAGATTAGATTAGTTAAAACTTTCAGCAGATTTAAAAGAACGGGTAGAAAATAAACTATTATCTATGTATTCTTTTAACGATTTAATGGTCTAACATAAAGTAAGCCTCCGTGGTCTAGTGGTTAGAGCGTTGGCTCTTGACTCGGAGGTCGTGGGTTCGATTCCCGCATTGGAACAACAAAAGATGTTGTTTCCAAGTTTGGTTAGGACAATGCAGGCTGATCACCTGATTGTCTGACAAGAAAGATGATCCATGCGTCGGATGGGCATGTAAAAAGTCGGACCTGCGCCCGATCTCTCGTCAGTCGTGTCGGTTATCCGTCCCACTGGATTACGAGAGTAAAGGAAGAGAGAGTGCTCTTATGTACTGCGCACACACTTGGGCACTATAAAATTACTCCTGCGTAACTGGCCTAGTTTCAATGAAACCGGCCACCGTCACCGAGATCGGTGGGGAGTTATTATAAAGTAATTACAAACTGATATTCGTTGAAGATAAATACAAACTTAATATAATTTTGTTAAGAAAGAAATTGTTTGTTAACTTAATTCTTATTATATTCATTATTACTATACTATATACCTCTGTGGCTCAGTGGTTAGTGACAGGAGCCCAGGGAACAAAAAAGTTTTCCGTGTTCCTGAATCATGGATGTATATTAAATATAATATGTATAATATAATAAAAATCTTAATTATCTTGTGTATAGTATACAATTATTAAATATTTTTCCGTTGTCTGGTACCCGTAGGCGATAACACAAGTTCTTCGAGAACTTACCAAGGGACCAAACTGGCATGGTGTGGAAGCGTCCATAGTATTATTATACTTTTCCGGCGGATAAAGCATGCATTAGGTAGACATTTACACAATCTCGATTCATCTTCACGACAACACAGGAAGTACATAAAGGCAGGATAACGTCCGAAAACAAACAGACACAATATAATATTCGCCTAGATTTGATTTATTAGTCGACTAGCTTTTGCCCGCGGCTCCGCCCGCGTAAAACAGTATCCCACGGGAACAGTGAGTCTAAACTACTGCCATACCTTTAATTAAAATCTTATACTTTAAAGGAGACAATCTTGTATATTATAAAGTATAATCGGTAGACCACGGAGGCTGTTATAAAACTACCTACCTACTGCATTCAGTAGTAGGTAGTTTTTTATATTTTTAACAACTTTGAAAAATTAACATAATTTAAATTTAGAATCTATTGATGAATAGATTTTATCGATACGTAGGTCTGGCTCTAATAGTAGTTTTTAATTTTTATATTTTTGCTGAGTAGGTATGTTTTTAATATGATGACAAGACAATAATTAATGCACACCGATCTCGGTGACGGTGGCAGGTTTCATTGAAAACAGGCCAGTTATGCAGGAGAAATTTTATAGTGCCCAACTGTGTGCGCAGTACACAAGAGCACTCTCTCTTCCTTTACTCTCATAATTCAGTGGGATGGATAACCGACACGACTGAAGAAAGATAAGGCGCAGGTCCGACTTTTTCCATGCTCATCCGACGTATTGATCATCTTTCTTGTCAGACAATCAGGTGATCAGCCTGCATTGTCCTAACCAAACTTGGAAATTACATATTTTGTTGTTCCAATGCGGGAATCGAACCCACGACCTCCGAGTCGAGAGCCAATGCTCTAGACCAGTGTTTTTCAACCTGTTGGTAGCGACCTCCTGGGGGGTCGCCGGAGGTCGAGAGAACTTTAGTAAAAAAAAAATAAAGCTTAAAAATATTTATTTATTAAGTACGAGAATTTTAACAAAAGGATATACTCATAAATCGATCATCGATATATATAATTGTAAAATACATTATTTTACAATTATATACAGTTTGACGTACTATATTATGTACTTATATCCGAATTCTAATTATAGAGACGCATAAAAACGTCGTAAGGAATGAATATTTATAACACTGTAACATACATATACACACATGAAAAAAAGCGAAGAGTCGGGGCGGGGGTCGCGAAATATTTTTTCATACAAGTTGGGTCGCATCATGAATAAAGTTGAAAAACAATGCTCTAGACCACGGAGGCTGTTAAACAAGACATTTTTTTGTAATTACGACGATGATTGATTCCAATACTGGAACGAAGAACGCAGTTGTTTCGGTTCCCGAACGTTGTAAGAGGTAATTAAAGGAAACTTCATTACGCGAATGCAGTGTGAATCGGAAGCTATGCTCAAACTAACCCAGTAAAAGTACCGCAAGTCTCAACTGGGTTGATTTGTTCATGTTAACATTACTCACTAACTTAGCTTAGTAACGTTACTTACTAACTTAGCTTCGGTAACATTGAAAAGTTGCGGAGAATAAGTGCTAAGCAGTTCGTATAACAATGGTGTTATGATCAGTCGAATACCATCGCGTCCTGATTGTGTTCCGCGCGATGATTTCTAACCCCCTTACTAATAAACGCTGTATAAGCTTTGAATAGTTATACAGTGTTTTGTTCCCGTCACACAAGTGACATTTTTAATTCGATTGAAGAAGACAAAACACTGTAACTATTCAAAGCTCATACAGCGTTTATTAGTAAGGGGGAAAGGGTATACTCGACCGAGTACATACCTACTATTAAGGACGTGTTTAGGAAAAAGTTGTTTGACAGTTTCCCGAGTGTGGAGAGCAAATATATTAGAAATGTTTTGTGTCATAAATCCTAATAGTGACTAAATAAAATAAAACTTATTGCCACGCATTAAGATTCATGCATTATAACCGTTCACGTGAAATTTTTGAGAATACTTTTATCCTTTTTCAAATCAATTTTTGAAGTGATAACTTGTTATGGGAAGAAAAATAGCTACGTATCGTGTTATGGTGCCAACTAACACATGAGTAATTTCGAATAATAATGTCAGATACGTGTAGCGCAGTTAGGTAAGCTCTAGGATTTTTGACCGATTTGTTTTTGGGTCGAATCTCGGTCAGACGAAATATTTTTATTCTTATTTTCTTTTTTTTTTCTTTTTTCTCGCACTATTTTTTATTTTTTTACAAAATTTAAAGATGGTCTCCTAGGTTTTTGTTTAGTTTAGTTTAAAATATACACTTCTGTCAGGCATCCCGAGACACAGAGTAAGATAGAGAATATAAGCAATTACTTTAAAATGGATTTAAAATTAATCTTTGGGTATTTTTAACAATCGAAATAAGCTATAAAAGAGCAGAAAAATAATACTAAACACGACCTATTTTTATCAATTTTGGGCGGAAAGGTTCTGGAAAATTGTTTTTGCTATACTATAAATCTTATTTTTTTATTTTGTTTTACCGATTTTTAAACAAAGAAGTATTTTATTTGTGACAATTGCTAGTTTTTAACCCCTGAGGGAAAAACGACGGGATGGTATATAAGTTTGACGTGTCTCTCTCTCTGTGTGTGTGTGTGTGTGTGTGTGCGTGTGCGTGTGCGTGTGCGTGTGCGTGTGCGTGTGCGTGTGCGTGCGCGTGCGCGTGCGCGTGCGCGTGCGTGTGCGTGTGTGTGTGTGTGTGTGTGCGTGTGTGTATGTGTATGTGTATGTGGCATCGTAGCTCCCGAACGGTTGAACCGATTTTGATTTTGTTTTGTTCCCCGACTCGACGATGCTTGGAAAATAAAAATATATGAACTTACACAATATATGTGACGATGATAATTATAATAGGTTTAAAATATTCGGGGGGTTAATAATTTTTTTAAATTTTACTTTTATGTAGGATTTGTTTTCCTCCATACGTCCACATATACAAAACTTTACCTCACTCGAAGTCGAACTCTACTCAATTCACCTGTCATTTAAAATTAAGTAAGTGTTATTATATTTTCATATATTTATTAATTATTATTATTATATATATAGTTCATTAAAAATGAAGACGAAAATTAAAATTCATTGGTTAGAAATTATAAAGAGTTATAAACATTCTATTTTTAACAATATATGCAGAAGTATTTGAAGGTCAGCCGCAGTATCTTATAGTAGGTACCTACAGTTGGTCTGAGTTTATATGATTACGTGGCAACAAAAATGCAATCCACAATATTAAGATTGGGAATGAATATTACATTTTACTAGCTGTTGTCCGCGGCTCCGCCCGCGTAAATACAGTGTCCCTCGGAAATACTGTACTTTTTCAGGATTATATCCTATGTTTTAATCCAGAGCTAAAACTACTACCATACCAAATTTCATCGATAACCGTTCAGTAGTTATTGCGAGAAAGAGTAGCATCCATCCTTCTATCCATCCTTCCTCAACTTTCTTTATAATATTTGTTGGATTTAATTATAATGGCCGCGCCATCGTCAAGTCAATTATTTTATGTGCCCGTACCTACTAGCTATCTTTTCTCGAAGCATATTGGGGTTTTTCTCTTTCTTGATTGCTTTATATATTCTTAAAAGCAAAAGTAAAAAAAAATGCACAATATTTATTTGTATTAGTAACCTTACCTCAATGATACGATAGTTTAGCTAACTTAGTCTAAAGCTAACTTGTCCCAAGGCTGCAGGTTGGAGAGGGGAGAACTCCTCGTGTCTGCATGAACGCTTACGCGGGTTGGTAGTGTTCAATGGAAATAAAAGTATATAGGTAGATATAAAAAAATAAACAAAATGTATTTTTAATATTTTTTAAAAGAATTTAATAAATAAAAAGTCCAATAAGTCCAAACGGACATTAGTAACAACAAGGCTGTCATACCAATATATAATTGTTGTTCCAATTAAAAAGAGCTATCCAATAACACATTGCTATTGAAGGGTGGTCTCATTCTGCCTATTGTCCAATCGCTTGTGTAAATCCAGCTAAAAAGAAGCAATTACAAACATTGTGAATGTAATAGCTCGTATAATAGAAACAAGTCTATTTCATCTCTGCTATTTTAACTCAACAAATCGCCCGTGTGTGTGTGTTAGAACATTTCGTTGGAAGACATTGTGATGTAATCATGCTCATGAGTGAGTTTATCTTGAATATCGTCGAGACCATTGTCATGACAATATTGTTTAACATTGTAGAGCATTGTGTCTGTTCATAGTACCTCCCCATTATACATAATGAAGCTTTTCAAGTGAAACTGCTTGAGTGGCGTTGAGAGCGAAATTTCAAGGTCGCGTTCGCGTCGTCTCTACACGATTTTGGAAATAACGCCATAATATGTCGGAAGCTACATATACTTCTTACGTAACATTGTCATAAAAAATTATAAGCCATGTAAATAGATCTCTCTTAACCTTTTTTTCGGGTAAAGATTTAAGGCGGTTGGGTAGTGAGGTTTTTTATATTCGTGACATCTGACAGCTTTAGGACACCCTCGGGTTAACAAGCGCCGCCTGTTGACAGAATAGAATAGAACATTCTTATTCACCGTTTTTGATACCACTTACACCACCAGATGACGCTTCATGTGCGTTTGGTCTGCCGCCTAACAACAAAAAAAAATATCCAATGAGGGTTCATGGATATAGCCACACAATACATATTACTACTGTACATTTTGATCCATTGCTTTGGTATTTCTAATTTAAATTTATCTTTACAGCTTCTCGACATAGTTTTCGATTTCTTTTATGAAATATTCGTCGCCATTTTTGTAGATTAATTAGTAAAATTGTAAAATTTCTTCGATTGTAAAATAACTAACGAGATTATAAAAATATTATATCAAAAGATCATTACTATATATTTATAATCTAACGAAAAATAATGTGTGAAGTTATAGGCAGCATATTCGCGTCGGAAGTTTATAAACATTTTACAATTTCACTAGTTATATTAGGTACAATATAACGGTTTTCACAATTTTACGGTGACATATATAAAAATAAACATAATATTTATTATACGAAGATCATAGACTAATGATTGGTCTCGCTGGACGCTCTACGCCTAGCGAGACCAATGATTTCTCTATGGGTATTGTAAATGATTATGTAATTATTACATTTAGAAGTTTATTTAAGTGTAATAACTATTATGTGATATTCTGTGATACCCATATGTATTGTTCTTAAATTCTGTATTTATATAACTACAGAATAAAGTTAGAATGTCATTGCTGCATGTTAACCTGGTTCTCTATTGAGCTGAGTACGAGGCGAATGTCTTGTAGAGCTCGGTAAAATTCCCTACGGCATGTCTAGGAGGCTTGTTATGAAAGACTTTATTTGATTTCGAAGACCATCTTTTGCATAGTTTCAGTTTCTGACAATTCTTTTGTTCTTTGTAGAGAGAATTAGTTTGTTCAGATTTGGTTTAAATAAAGTCTGATACCTAAGTCTTAACTTAGGTATCAGTCTTAAAAATAAGTGAAATTATGTATTAGCTGAATGTGATCATAACGCGTATTTTAATAAATAAATACATTATTATGTGATTTAAACTGTGCGAAACTAATTAATTTGCAATTCTACTTTTCTTATAAGATGGAGTACAAAAACTAGTAATGCTTTTGTAAAATCGCGGAAAGTCTTTCAACAGTGCCCATTGCGAGTAAAATCTCTTTCATCGCCCGGGCTGTAATTGTTTAGGAAATATTTACTTTGTTACAATTATTTGCAGGAATGAGAGAATTTTTAGATTTTTTACTAAGTTTCCCCGGTTAATCATGTTACGTAAACTAAAATTTATTATGTAGTATTTAAATCGGTAAGGTTGGAAATGTTTCTTTTTTAAGTTTAACGTAATTATATTAATCAAATATGGATTTTTGAATCTACACCTCAATTCTCGACCATTCAGAGCGCATTTCACGTTGGCTTAACGTTTACGAGAATACCGTTTGGCAGTTTTAGTATCGTAGTATCGGGACTTGATTGTAATTGTATTAGTGCAGGCTTTATTTAGCAGAATTGACCCTCAGTTATAAAGTCGTACTTTAGTATTTCGATAATGTAGCAAATCTTTCTACCAAGCACCTACTGTTCAGTGTTCACATATTTGAAGACCACAAAACTTATCATTGCCACCAAATATTTCAAAACTAAAGATATAGGTACTATGTACGTGTATTTGACAGAAAAAATATTCATACAAGAAAAAGTTACGCCATCTTGCTTTTCACCATACCTCATGTAAGCGATCTTGATTTCGCCCCACCTCAAATGTCAAAATGGCCCCAAAACTTCAAAGGTTGGGCCGTTTAAGTGGGGAGTAGGGGACAAATTTTGCCTCACCGTGCCTCGTCTATAATAATATATATCTATGTCTATGATTGGCACGAAAAATTCAAATACAAATTGTATCATATGGTCAATATTGTGTTCTACGTCTAAATTGTACAACAGGGGATCAAGTAAAGTGCATTAATAAGTTTCAAACGTAGTCCGCACGGCTATGCCTTGGAGAGTAATCTGAGCCGCATTCAAAGTTTAATTACCACTTGCACTTAGGGGCGATTTCACCAATGAAATTGAACGCGTTCAGTATACCCTAAACTCGCTTTGCGCGTTTATACGCGCTTATAACTCCGAATTGCATTTCACCAACGTAAACGAAACCCGTTTCTAGCTAAACTGAGTTTAGGTTCTGAACTCCGGATTTCGTCGGTTTAACTTCGTTGAACGTGTTCAAGAGCCGTCATGTACGAAGTTTCATAAGATGACAGTTGTGATGTTTGTATTTATAAAATCAGTATTCATTTGTGTTTAATATCGCATTAGGTAGCTCTCACAAATCGAATTTCTAAAAAAACACATTTGTCCAAATATATTTTACGTCTTTAATATTTTAACTTAGTTTTAATTATCGCGATTAGCGTAAATATGGTGAAACCCGTTTGGCGTAAAACGAGATTGACATCGACGCATGAACGCGCTTAGTGAGAACTAAGTTTTATAAAACCAAGTTTTTATTGTGAATGGTGAAATCGCCCCTTAGTATGCAAGGATAAACGTGCTTCTTGCAAATGTAATGTTATGTCCCTCGCAATCTGCAAACTTTTTATTCGCCGATAGTTGAATCGGAAAATTTGTGCGCACTACGTTGCGGGCAACATCTATATAATGTCTCCGAAAATCATCGAATACTTCGGGCACATGATCCACTGCTTATGTCAAGACGTTTAGGCATAAAAATAATTGTCATATCAAAGTAAAAAATCATCTCATGTATGGGTGACTCTGCGCAAAACGAAAAACTCGCCCATATAAAGAAAAACATTTGTTTTCTAGTATGACAATTTTTTTACTGCTTAAACGTCTTTACATAAGCAATAGATCATAAGCTCAAAATATCTGTAATTGATTTTACCGAACCTTATATAATAAATAGATTTTTATTAATTAGAATTTTACATACTAATATAAATAGATATATTAGTATGTAAAATTATAATTAATTACTTTGCAAGCCTATAAATATAACACTTTTAAACACTTGTTTACGTGACTGGTTGCGGCGTCAACACTTCGGTATTCAGTTTATGAAAGCCCGTTGATAAAGCGCTATTGACGGCTATAATCTAGTTTGTTCGTGAGTTGCATGCGCTTTTGCAATTATTGTGATTGTCGCACGACTGTACCTACTATTAAAAGTCGTTTATAATTCAATAATTGTAGTTGGCATAGTTTATGTTAACTACTCAGATCAAATAAAAAACCAAGATAGCGCATGGCGTTTGTTTGAAGTGAAGCCTAAATAAAATAAATAATTAAAAAAATAAAAAAACCCGACTGCAAAAAAGAGATATACCTAAGAAACGCACTAAAAAGACCGAAACAAGTTTGAGAAAACTGACTACACTATGAGCTGAAACCCTAAGTGAAATAATTGACGTTATGTTTGGTAGCAGGCGGGACCCATTCGCAAATTATAAATCGTACAAAAATATATGGATATCTAGGTAACACTGAAAATGTTTAGAACTGAACTGAACAAATATGCTGCGATTAGCATTTTTAAACGAAGCCCCATCTCGTGCCACTATTTACAATTGGTTTAACGAGTTTAAGCGTGGACGTAGCAATCTCAATGATGATCCGCGTGAGGGACGTTCTACAGCGACTACTGAAGATAACATTTTCATTATATTAATCATGTAAAAACTAAAAATTATAACTAATATGTATGTGTGTCTTGCTAACCACTATTTGATTCTTATTTACAAAGACTAGAGTGATTGAGATAGTTTTGAATTTTTTATTCTCTATATGAAACAGGTTTTAAAAACAATACATTTTTACAGATGCGACTTTTGCACAGTTAAACTTTGTAAAAGGCTTCCAGCCGGCTTGAATTCAGCTTTTGTTCTAAGGTGTTGATTAACACAATAGGATTATTTTCAAAATGTATACTGTTCGTAGATATTTTCGTGTTTTAACTACAAAATTAACCTCTTTATTATATAAATAAATTCCTCAGAATAAACTCGTATGAGTTATGATGACATGTAATTTTATTTATGAATAATACATGTGCACTTATTGTTGCCGTATAAGTAGTTTATTATGCCACTCATTAAAGCTGATAATTATGTGCTAGCATCATCCCTCAAAGTCAGACTCAAGTACTGTACTACTTATGAGACGATTAATGGTGTCTCAGTTTTTTCACGTTTCCTTAGAGCGTTTTTACATCTTATCGCACCGATATCCGATAACATACCGGAAATACTCGTATGTGGCATACATGCTTTTTAGGGTTCCGTAATACTTAAGGAACCCTTATAGTTTCGCTCTGTCCGTCTGTCTGTCTGTCTGTCCGCGCCTCTAGCTCCTGTAATTATGAATATAAATTTATGAAATTTGGTGCAGTTATAGATTGTGTATAGATCACGGTTTTGGGATCATAAAAAAAATATAATTTTATATTGGAACGAAGTTCCTTATATTTTAGGGGTGGCTCTCCATACATGTGAAGTGGGGATGAAAAATATTTTTTACTCTACCCCCTCGTGTGGGGTATCGTAGAATAAGTCTTTTAAAATAAAGGCAAGATTGCACACGTAACTTTTTTATAAAGTTGACCATTTTCGAGTAATCGGCCTCCAAAGTAGTTTAGGGGGGGGGGCCCTAGCATTTTTAAACTATAGTAGATAGAAACTTGCAAATTTCTATGCTGATAGATCATGCTAAAACTCTTTAGGAAAATTATTGTGAACCAAATCGGACGGTAACTTTTGGAGTAATTAAAAAAAAAGCATATTACGCGTTTATAGTTACGGAACCCTCCTTAGACATGTCCTGACATGCTCTTGGTTAGGTTATTTTCAATATCCAGTCTGCTATCGGATATCGCGACGATAACGATAAAGACAGGTACAACCCGTCGGAAATATCTGCGAACCTCGCTGGAATGCGCTTCCCTCGCGCTTTACCGGACTTCGCCCCGTTTTCGCGCCTATCCATTAACGTTGCCAACGCAATTACCGACGCACGTGTATTACCTATCTATTCTCGCTTTAGTAATCGCATTATTGTTTCTCAGTTTGGTGAAATATTCATATCAATTTTCATGACGTCACTAAGCCAGGTTCGCAGATATTTCCGACGGGTTGTATGTATGTTTCATATTGTGAAATATTAGTATTTCTCCCATACCTTCGTAATTTATCAGTGCGATATCTCGTATCCGACATCGTATCGCATATATGGGAAAACGCTCGTCTTTACTTAAATTGACACAAACATTTTTTTTATTTGATGTTTTCTAATCTTATTATTGTTTAAATAGTTCTAGGTTTACTTGCTTAAAATACTTGGTATTTAAGCACATAATACAGATAATACAGAATGAGTGTTCGATCACATTTGTAATTTTGTATGCAGCGCACTGTGTCCAAAACCATGGCGAAACACCGCCCCGCCCGCTTTTTACTTTACTCTTTACACTTACAAAACAAATCACGTTATTATGTTACGACAATTAGGTATTCAATAAAAATTAATTAAAAAAAAGTTGGGTAAAATATTCCGTTATTCTGTGGCAGTATATTATGTAGAGTTAGTTAGAGTAGTCCTGACGGCTTCACTTTCAAGCGCGTTGACGGTTTCTGGATGTTCTGTATTCTGTATATTTAAATAATTTAAACGCGACATTTCTCTCAGTGATTATTATGAATGCTGATGATCATATTCAAACGGTGGTGGCTACACAAGAAACTCGACTTGAGTATTAATTAGATAGTACACAATATAATCAGACCGCTTTGTCAACATTCTGAACCAAGATGTGGTCTTTGTTTGTTTCAGTTTCAAACCCGACCTAGCCGAAAGATTGACGAGTCCTATGCTATAACAATTTACATGTTCTAAATATGATATTCGAATGTTATTAATGGCGTTTTGGTCTAATTATAAACATAATGAATGTATTATCTACGTCTAATTTTATTATTAGCATTATATTATTAACTGAAATGACTCTGAACAGAAGAATGATTACTAATTCCAACTAATTCACTACTCTCTTTAAACTGATCATACCTACTCTGGAGCAAAAAACGCGATCATTTATAGATTAATCATAAGAATAGGCGAGAAAATTACAACTATTGGCTTCGTCTCTCTTTTAAAATATAACTTATTTAGTAATCTAACTTAAGTAATCTACACATTTACTTTAATAATCTAACTTCTTTGTTTACAAATTAAACATTTAAGAAGAAGTTTTATGTTGTAAAAAAGCCATAAAAAGTTCAAAAGTACCATACGTAAGAGTTAACCGTAAAATATTATATTCTCTTTTTGGGTGTTTTGCCATAAAATATGAAACGGAACGTGTATTTTGTTACGGCCATAATACACGTTCATATACCTAATATTAGGAACATCATACACAGACAGTGAAGGTGCTAAATGTAACACTATAAACCGCCGGAGTACGGCAATATAAAGTTTTAGCACGAAACAATTGAAAACACGTTTTTAGGGTTCCGTTATACATAAGGAATCCTTATAGTTTCGCTCTGTCCGTCCGTATATCTGTCTATCTGTCCGCGCTTCTAGATTCTGTACTTATAAATATAAATGAATGAAATTTGGTATAGTTATAGATTGTTTATAGATCTCGGTCATGGCCTAATAATAATTTTATATTTTAGGGGTGGCTCTCCATACATGTGAAGTGGGGATGAAAAATATTTTTTTCATTCTATTATCGTTGAATAGGACTTTTAAATAAAGGCAAGGTTTCATATATGGCTTTATTACAAAGTCGACCATTTTCGAGTAATCGGCCTCCAAAGTGGTATGTGAGTTAGTCCTCCCCAAAAATTCTGAAGTAAAAATAACATAACCTCTTAAGAGCATGTCAGGACATGTCTAAGGAGGGTTCCGTAAGTATCAACGCGTAAAAGAAAACCTATTACACGTTGATAATAATTACGGATTACTTCAAAAGTTATTGTCTGATTTCATTCAAAATAATTTTCCTAAAGAGTTTTAGCATGATCTATCAGCATGGAAACTTGCAAGTTAAATTTGACCCACTTTCCGGTTTTCGATTGAGCTGAAATTTTGCACGAATATGTAAATCACGTGACAATGCAATATTATCATAACGTGGAGCTAAACTGACGATGAAGCTGGAAGGTGGCCATAGGAACTCCGTAATAAAACCACATAATCCCATCGAGTTTGGGCTCATTGGTACGCCTTGATGAGTATTTTAAGGTCTTCAAATAGTTTTTGAAATTTTTAGTTCTTTTTACTCTCCAGTATTTAAAGCTTGTTTTTTTTTAAATCGGCCAAATGCTAGTCGGACTCGCGCATCGAGGGTTCCGTACAAACATGTAGTGATTTTGTTACAGCTTAAAGATATTATAGACCTGTGTATTTGATATGAATTTCAATTTAATACCTCTACGCGTTCATGAGAAAAGGGGTAGTGAGTTTAAAAATATTAAAATATTTTTATTATATGATGTAATCAAAAATTTACGGTTTTCGCACTTATTTCTTTATCTGTGCTATAAGTATAAGATATTGCTTCGTACCAAATTTCAAGATTCTGAGTTTACGGGAAGTACCCTGTAGGTTTTGATTCCCTTGCGAGTGTCGAAAATTTGCGGCATAAGCGGCTGTATCTTTTGATTGCGTTGGCTTAGAAGTTTGATTGTTTCACAGCTCCAAGGGACAGTAAACCTGAGTATTTGATACCTCCACGCGTTCCTGAGAAAAAGGGGTTTAACAGACAGATGGACGGACAACAAAGTATTCCTATAAGGGTTCCGTTTTATTCTTTCGAGGTACGGAACCCTAAAAATTAAATTGTAGTTATTTATTAATATAATACATATATGCATATATTATATTATATTTCGAAGTACATCGTTGTAATAGGTTGGGGAAAAAGTCTTTTCGCATTATAGTATGTATGAACTTGTCATAAAATATCTTGGGCTATACCAATTGTATCTGGCTGATTTTGGTATCATTAAAAAGTTTTAATTTTACAGAAGACAATTCCAAATTCAAATTAGGTAAATTTGAGATTTTCATTTGTTTTTCTTATTGTTAAAATGAGTGATTCTTATGAAGAATTTCGATACATTTTAAAATTTTATTACAAAAAAGGTAAAAATGCAACACAAGCCGCGAAAAAAATTTGTGATGTTTATGGACCTAATGCAGTATCTGTGAGAGTAGCGCAAATTTGGTTTTTAGCGTTTTCAATCCGGAAATTTTGATATCAAAGATGCACGTCGCTCTGGTCGCCCTGTTACGGACAAAACTGTTGCCATTTTTGAAAGAGTGGAGCAAGATCGGTATATTAGTAGTTACGATGTAGCTGAAGAACTGGGGATTGACCACAAAACGGTTTTGGCGCATTTGAAAAAAGCTGGGTACACAAAAAAGCTCGATATTTGGGTGCCTCATGAGCTCACTGAAAGAAACCTAATGAACCGTGTACTCATTTGTGATTCTTTATTACGACGTAATGAAACCGAACCATTTTTGAAGAAGCTGATAACTGGTGATGAAAAGTGGATCACGTACGACAAGAACGTGCGAAAAAGATCGTGGTCAAAGGCCGGTCAGGCTTCACAGACTGTGGCGAAACCCGGGTTAACTCGCAACAAGGTGATGCTGTGTGTGTGGTGGGATTGGAAGGGCATTATTCATTATGAGCTGTTACCGCCAGGCAGGACCATCAATTCGGAACTGTACTGCGAACAACTGATGAGATTAAAGCAAGAAGTTGAGAGAAAGCGGCCGGAATTAATCAACAGAAGGGGTGTGGTTTTTCACCATGATAATGCTAGACCTCACACATCTTTAGCCACTCAGAAAAAATTACGGGAGTTTGGCTGGGAGGTGTTAATGCATCCGCCGTATAGTCCTGACCTTGCACCTTCAGATTTCCACCTGTTTCGGTCGCTGCAGAATTCCTTAGGCAGTGTCAGGTTGACATCACAAGAGGACTGCCAAAACCACTTGTCGCAGTTTTTTCATCAGAAGCCCCAAAAATTTTATAGCAATGGGATCATGTACCTACCAACAAGATGGCAAAAAGTTATCGAACAAAATGGCACCTATATACTTTAGTCACTTGTAAATAAACTTTATAAAAAAACCTTTTGAATTTTTATATAAAATGCGAAGAAACTTTTTCCCCAACCTAATATTTAGAGATGGCAACTTGGCTAAATGCTCAGGATTTCTAATAGGGTAAACGCACTCACATGGCATACCTAATTTAATTATAATCTGGTCAGTTAGGTACGGCGCGGCGCCGGCGCGGCGTGCGTGCAGCCGTTAAGGCCGTGTGGACCCAATTTTACATGACTTTGAATCGATAATAAACAAACAAATAGTAACTTTAAAAAGCCAAAAAAAATACACATTGTTGTTTACTTAATGTTTTTTTACAATTTGTGGTTCGAAACATAATATTGAAAACTTCACTCGATCAAAAATAATTCCGAAGAGGAGGCTAAATTTGAATATTTTTCTTTTTGTTCATGAAGTTCATGATAGTTTTACTTTCAAAAATCATATCTACGAAAAGCTAAGAACTTAAAGAAGAATAATTTGTGGTCACATTTTGCGTGTTGGTTTAATTATTTTAACATTAAATAATTATTGAAATGCAGCGTGCGTAAGCCGCTTGAGTCACCCCACAGTCGCCCGCTAGGCGTTGACGAGGATAGACCTATGTCAGTTTTGCTAGCGCACGGCTTACCCGCGTATTTATCGAACAATTCTTTCGTTTCTAACGCAGTGTAGGAAAGTCAGTTTGTTTTGTTTTTTTTATTTTTGAACTAAATTATACATATCATACACAATAACATGTTATATTTTATCGTCGCCGCGTCATTTCTTTTGCCAGATGAGACGACCTCTGTGGCTCAGTGATTGAGCGTGTTGGTGCTCAAGCCGGGGGTCGCGGGTTTGAATCCTACCGAAGGAACAAAAAGTTTCCTGTGTTCCCGGGTTATGGATATGTATAATACAATAAAAATCTAAAGGAAAGTCAGTTTGTTTTGTATTTTTTTATGTTTCTTTTTATTTTTGAACTAATTCTATATTTCTATACAGATAAATAAAATTGAAGTGTCTGTTTGTAACTTCAAATTAACAGCTTTTCATATAAGGAATCCAAAAGTATATTCGGTACTTATAATAAAATACCAATTTTAAAAATTTTTGTCTGTCCGTCTGTCTGTCTGTCTGTCTGTTTGTTCCGGCTAATCTCTAAAACGGCTGGACCGATTTTCACGGGACTTTCACTAGCAGATAGCTGATATTATAATTTATAAGGTCTAACATAGGCTACTTTTATTTTAGGGTTCCGTTAAAAAAAATCTTCCGGGTTCCGCTTTCGTTAGATCTGCGCAAAGGAAGTTGCGGGCATCAGCTAGTTATACATATAACCATACACAATAACATGTTACATTATATCGTCGCCGCGTCGTTTCTTTTGCCAGATGAGACGACCTCTGTGGCTCAGTGATTGAGCGTGTTAGTGCTCAAGCCGGGGGTCGCGGGTTTGAATCCCGCCGAAGGAACAAAAAGTTTCCTGTGTTCCCGGGTCATGGACATATAATACAAAAAATCTATAGGAAAGTTTGTTTTGTATTTTTTTATGCTTCTTTTTATTTTTGAACTAAATCTATATACAGATAAATAAAAATGAAGTGTCTGTAACTTCAAATTAACAGCTTTTCACATAATGCATCTGAAAGTATATTCGGTACTTACAATAAAATACCAATTTTTAAAATGTCTGACCGTCTGTCTGTCTGTCTGTCGGTCTGTCTGTCTGTTTGTTCCGGCTAATCTCTGAAACGGCTGGACCGATTTTCGCAGGACTTTCACTGGCAGATAGCTGATGTCATAAGGTCTAATATAGGCTACTTTTATTTTAGGGTTCCGTTTAAAAAATAGGGTTCCGCTTCCGTCAGTTAGGCGCAAACGAAGTTGCGGGCATCGGCTAGTTATACATATAACCATACACAATAACATTATCGTCGCCACGTCGTTGCTTTTGCCAGATGAGACGACCTCTGTGGCTCAGTGGTTGAGCGTGTTGGTGCTCAAGCCGGGAGTCGCGGGTTCGAATCCCGCAGAAACAAAACAAAAAAAAAAGCCCGAAGGAACAAAAAAAAATTCTGTGTTCCTGGGTCATGAATGTGTATTAAATATGTGTATAATACAATAAAAATTTTAAATATGTGTATAATTTAAAAATTATTAAATATATTTCTGTTGTCTGGTACCCGTAACACAAGTTCTTCGAGAACTTACCACGGGACCAGATTGACTTGGTGTGAAGCGTCCATAGATATATTATTGTGTTTCTCATAATACACTATGAGAAAAAAGTAGCTGATGCGTGGAGTAGCCTTAGTACATTATTGAATAAGCCAGTAAACAGTTTTTATGAATTTGTAACATCTACCATCTTCTTTGCCGTACTTTTCGTTTCTTTTTATTTCGATTTCTGTTTTTACAATAATAATAATAAATAACTCCCCACGCCGATTTCGGTGACGGTGGCTGGTTTTATTGTAGCCTAGCCAGTTACACAGGAGTATTTTTATAGTGCCCAAGTGTGTGCGCAGTACACAAAGGCACTCTTTTTTTTTTACTCTCGTAATCCAGTGGGACGGATAACCGACACGACTAACGAGAGATGAGGCGCAGGTCCGACTTTTTACCTGCCCATCCGACGCATGGATCATCTTTCTTGTCAGACAATCAGGTGATCAGCCTGCATTGTCCTAACCAAACTTGGAAACAACATTTTTTGTTGTTCCAGTGCGGGAATCGAAATTAGAACCTACGACCTCCGAGTCGAGAGCCAAGCTCTAACCACTAGACCACGGAGGCTGTTCTATTTACAATAAAATATAAGGATACGTGCTCAACATCCGTCATGCTTGCCTTTGCAGAACACACCAAGTCACTCGCAAGTAGGGGTTGCAATCCGGATACTTCGAAATTCGAAAAATCCGGATTTTCATTTAAAAATCCGGATTTTTCGATTTTTTCGAATCTTGGTTACTACTATGAAAATTACATATTTTAATTGTAATTAGTATGTACTCTAGACGTACAATATTTGAATAAGGGATATAATTAATCGAGCGAACAAAAAATAAGTTGGTGACTGCACGTGAGCATACTGTATTGCTGAATTTGGCAGCGAATTAATATGATGGCGACTAAATTACCAAACTGGTGGAAACACTCAAGTGACAAAAAAATACAAAAATTGGCAGATAACAAGTAGCGAAATTTAATCCAATTAGCACCGATGAGTTGGTGACCATTATACCATGTAAGTAGCTAATAAAGATTTGATTGATACATAAATAGCTGCTAAAAATTCAATTTGCAAGCTACGGAAAATCCCAGTTTTGGATACTATTGGAGGTTTTTTTTTCTTTGGTATGGGTATCGTTTTCAAGGTTTTTGCGGGTGCAGAATAATATGAAAATAAAATCCGTTTTAAAATTCCAAAATGGCGTATATTTTTTTTTTATTAAAAATGGATGTCTTTTTCCATGTTTCATATGCTGATTATAAAATTGTCTTCCAATTTCATTTTCCAAAATGGAGACTATCCAATCTTTGTAAAATTAACATGTAGTTTGTAGAGGTACCAGCTATGTAAGGTATAGAAACTTTTCGAAATTCAGGATTTTCAAATTTCTTTTTTTGGCATTCATGAAAAAAATATGCGAAATCCGGGTTAAGGGGGAGGAAATTTTTATTATTTTTCCAGTAATAGTATTATTTTTCCGTTTCAAAAATAGAAGCGATTATAGAAAAAAATATGGCAATGTTCTACTTTGACACGAACAGTGTATAAAGCTATAGAAATTTTGGAAAATTCAGGATTTTCAAATTTCTTTTTCTTCCATCGTGAAGAAAATATGGTGTTGCGAGGTTCTTTAGGGGAGGAAATTTTCATTATTTTTTCAATAGGATGCACCGTTTCCGAGATAGAATCAATTTTATTAAAAAAAAAATGCTCTACATTGAGATACGAGGGATGTATAAAGCTATAGAAATGTTGGAAAATTCAGGATTTTCGAATTTCTTTTTCTCTCATCTTGAAGAAAATATATGGTTACGGAGTTATTAAGGGGGAGGTAATTTTCATTATTTTTCAAGTAGGATGCACCGTTTCTGAGATAGAAGCCATTATAGAAAAAAAATACGATAATGCTCTACTTTGAGATACGAACGGTGTAAAACGCTATAGAAAATTTGGAAAATTTGGGATTTTCAGATTTTTTTTCTTCCATCATGAAGAAAATATGATGTTGGGGGGTTTCTAAGGGGGAGGAAATTTTCATTATTTTTCATTAGGATGCACCGTTTCCGAGATAGAATCAATTTTATAAAAAAATATAAATGCTCTTCATTGAGATACCGGGGATGCATAAATCTATAGAAATGTTGGAATATTCAGGATTTTCGAATTTTTATTTTCTCCCATCATGAAGAAAATATATGGTTGCGGGGTTTTTAAGGGTGAGGTAATTTTCATTATTTTTCAAGTAAGATGCACTGTTTCTGAGATAGAAGTGATTATAGACAAAAAATATGGCAATGCTCTACTTTGAGATATTATGAGCGATGTATAAAGCTATGGAAATTTTGGAAAATTCAGGATATTCAAATTTCTTTTTCTTTCATCATGAAGAAAATTTGAGGTTGCGGGGTTACTAAGGAAATTTAAAATGGATGACTTTTGTAATCAGCACCCCCAGAAACCAACAAAGGGACAACCATATTATTTTTATAAAATTAAGTATGTCCGCCATATTGGAATTTCAAAATGAATGTCATTTTCGTATCCAGCACCCCCAAAAACCTGGTAACGACACCGGGATCCTCTTCTTTCGCATAATTTTATTTGTCATAATTTCATTTGGCATACCTCACTTGGCATAATTTTACTACGCATAATAATACTTTGGCATAATGGTTTCTTGGCATACTACATCATTAGGCATAACTATCATTTAGACTAATATTGTTTGTCCTAATTTAATGAGGCATAACTCGTAAGGCATAATTTTTCTTGTCATAATAATACTTTGGCATAATTGTTTTTCGGCATAAACTCGTTAGGCATATTTTTTTGACATAATAAATTCAAGGCATTCTGTCACAAGGCACAAATGTGCATAAAATGGAACGACATAATGAAAACACGGTTAAGGTAATTAAATGCATATTTATGAAACATTAAAAGCAGGTATTACACTCATATACCTAGTGTAACATGTGTAACAGTAGGTTAAGTTGCGGCGGGGTGGCCCTTGGGCCACCCGTAAGCCGCTAACATTTTTAAAATAATAAGCTCGGCATGTTCTTAGATATTATTATTATAATATTATTCAGTTCGTGTTTTTTTGTCCGAGTTTAATTTCGTAATCAGTCGAAAATTACAATTATAATTGTTATTTCGTCTTAACTCGCATACCTAGTAGAATTTATCATTCATTAGTATGCGAAAAAAAATGCTACAAAGATGTATGCGTATATATAATAGTATGCTTAAATATCATTATGCGTAAATATATTTATGCTTTTTAATATTATGCATAAAAATATTATTCTTAATGAATATTATGCGTAAAAATAGATATGCCTTACAATAAGTATGCCTAACAATTATTATGCTTTTAGTAATTATGCGAAAAAAAAATTATGCTAAGAAAGTTATGACAAATGAATATTATGCGAAACTACTATTAGGTCAAATGAAATTATGCCAAGTAAAATTATGACATATGATTTTATGCGAAAAAATAGGGAACCAACGACACCTATGTTAATTTTGCGAAAAATGAATAACCGTTATTTTTAAATTTCAAAATGAATCTACACAATATCTACACCCCCCCTAAAGTCGAAGAAAATTAAAAATTGGGAATTTTGTACGCTCCTTTGTTTTTTTTATGTGCGCTGGTTTTGCTGCTTGTATGTTTTTTGAGTTACCTACATTACGGAAAATATATGTACCTATTCTTAAATTAAATGTGTACTCACAAATTGTCGCCAAGATGGTTATTTGTTCGCTAATATAATATCTGTCTGCCAGTTTGGAATATTCAGTGGTATTATTTAGTCACCAGATTTGTAATTTTTTATTCCTTACATTCTTTAGCCAACATGGTAATTTAGTATTCAATATTCGGTATTTTCTCATCCAAAATTTAATTGTTTTGTCGTGATTGTTTTAAACACTTACGGATTTTGTCGCGGTTTATGTTTTACGGTTACGTTTACGTAACGCGACAAAATCCGTAAGTGTTTAAAACATTGAACAATATTCGCGTAAACATAAGAAATCAATATGTTCTGTCGTGAGTTTAAATACATGCCTTTGGATAATTTGATATTATTTGTTGTCCTGTTGAAATTGTTGACACATTTTTCCATTTATTCAAGTTATTTGGTAGAACATAGTCAATCCATTAACCCTGGAGTCGTCGCGCGGATTACAATAGTAATCCACCGTTGCAAATCTAAGTATTTCAGAAAAACTACGCAGTGTCATTGTTCGTCACTCCGTGTACTTTACACTGGATAGTTGGCACATGCGCTCTAGGGAGCGCAAGCGCCGATCGCGTGTGGTTGTCGAACAGGAGTCCCGTAAAGTTCGCGGATTACTATTGTAATCCGCGCGACCTATTACGTAAGTATTTTTTTCAAGTTATTGTTTCTGTTTTTCATAATTTTGTGGTTATTTTAAAACGGATTTGTTTTTTTATCTATTTATTATTAATTTTTATATTATATTAAATTAACTAAGGTTTATAAATTACTGGCATGATGCATTTTTCTTATAAAAATAATTAATTTTAGAATCACTATGAATCAACAGCGTGCTGCTCAAACTGAAGCTCGGCTTCATGAAGATTTTGAAGAAAGGGAAGATTCTGACGATGTTTCCAGCTCGGATGATGAAGAAGACTTTGTTGAGGAGCAGAACCACGAGTCCGAGTCTGAGCAGGAGGCAGACATCTCAATTCTCAAATGAGGTATTCGAAAATAACTTTGTCTCAGTAGACGATCAGTATTACGTTGGTGTTGATAATACTATCTGGTCAATGACTGCGCCATCTCATAGAGGAAGAACTCGTCGACAAAACATTGTTTTCGTGCCTTGTGGACCCAAAGGAGTGGCACGGTAGAAAACAGCTGTTGAAGACAGTTTTTCTCTCTATTTACAAGATAATATGATTGATCTCATTGTCAAATACACCAATATAAAAATTTAATCTATCAGGACCAAGTACGGAAGAGAGAGAACCTAACCGTCTACCTCAACATCTTCGCGAAGTAGCTCAATAAGTCGCTGCCATGATTGCGGGAGGTCACGAAATAAAAGCACTCGCCGAACATGTAATTCTTGTACCAAATTCGTTTGCCCGGACCATTCCAAATATGTTTGTTCTTCTTGGTTAGAAACCACTGATTACTTTATTTTTTTCACTTAAGTTTAAAATTTGATCTCAATTTGAAACTAAAGTGCCATTTTTATATTAAAATAAGGAGAAGATTTTTGTTTTGTATTTTTTAAGTACTTAAAGTTATATTTTATGTTGTGTTCATTTAAATAATAAAGAATATTCTATATTACTACGTTTTTACCTGTAATAAACCAAATTGATTACTACACTCTCGTTTTATTCTTAGTTTAAAATGGATTACATATGTAATCCACGCGACCACTTACGTTATTTTTCCAAGCGCGACGACTGTAGGGTTAAATGGAGATGCGAGGGATGAAGATCTGTTAAAATATTATGGCCGCTATATACTGGGTGTCCCAAAAATACCGTCTCATAGTGACATGGGAGATAGATTAGCCTTATATCTCTCGGATAAAATAAAAATGACCTTAGTAAAAGTTGCTTAGTTTTCGAGATATTTGGATTTTTTTGGTTTTATTCAAAATCTCCATTTTTAGTTAGTTTTTATTTCCGCATTAGTACAAATTCCTTTAATTTATTCATTTTTATTTTTTTTAAGTATCTCGAATAGTTGTTTGATGCATACAAAATAAATTTTTGTCAAATAGTAGTGTATTTTTTAAGAAAAAAATATTTTTGTGTTGCGTTTTAGCTCTCCCAAAATTTCGAACAAAATTTTGACAATCTGCCGTGAAAAAAAAATGTACTAAAGTAAACTGGAAAATTATTTTAAAAATTACTCAATTTATTGCAGATTTAGAAATGGTATAACACTTACATAAGAATTTTACAGAAACTTAGAAATTGCCATTTTTATCATTAAAGTCTGATTCAAGCCAGACTCTTATGTAGTAAAGAAGATGAAAAAGTACCGAATTTTCATCGCAATCTTATTATCTATCGACCTTTATTATCTTTTGTATCTGTAGACTTGTAAAACTGAATGTACTATTGCAACCCTAATTTGTTATTTCGTTCTTTCCTTCGCTGTTATGGGGCACTGTGATAGTAAATAAAATTAGAAAAAAACTTTAGAACTTAGATTTATTACAGTAAATGCTCGAACTGTCGACCTCCAACACGAATGCACAATCGACATCTTCTGATAAAATTATTCTTTAATCTTCTCAAACTTATCTGAGATATTTCTTGAGCCGCTGCGGTGACTCTGTCGCGTAGTTCCCTTTCGTTGCGTATTGGTTTACCATAAACTTTGTCTTTAAGACATCCCCAATAAAAAAAATCCAGGGGATTAAGATCAGGGGATCGTGGTGGCCATAAGATTGGCCCCAGTCGCCCAATCCACCTTCTCGGGAACCTGCGGTCCAGGTGTGCTCGAACGTCTCGAGCGTAATGTGCTGGGCAGCCGTCGTTTTGAAACCACATCGTTCGTAATGATTCCAGTGGCACATCCCCGAGGAGCGTTGGCAATTGGTTTTCTAAAAATTCCAAATAGGTGTGACCATTTAATATTGGAGGCAGCTCCACTGGTCCTACTATTGTACCGTTGTAGATTCCGGTCCATAAATTTATTTTAAACATGTGTTGCGACCGATCTTCTCTATTCTCGTGTGGGTTTTCTAGCTGCCAGCTATGAATATTATGAAGGTTTAAATAACCATCTCTTCTACATTGCGACTCGTCACTCCACAGTACTTTATGAAAAAAGTCGGGATCTTCCCTATTTTTTTCCAACATTCGTTGACAAAATTGTACCCGTCTGGCATAGTCACTCGTAAGGAGAGTTTGCACTCTTTGTATGTGGTACGGATGATACCTGTTCCTTTTTAAAACGCGATGAGCAGATGATTTCGGTATTCCAGTCCGACTTTGAATCAAACGAACCGAAGTTGACGGATCTTCGGTAACTTGCTGTAACACGACATCTTCGTCGGTTGTTTGCGGTCTCCCTTCACCACCTCGAGTTCCTGGGACTCTACCCTCTCTGTAGGCAGAATCCAATCGTTCAATCACATGATACGATGGCGGTGTACGGTTTGGATAACGTTCCGCGTACAATCTTGCAGCTAATCTTGAATTTAAAGTTACTACGCCTCGATTAGAAACACGCCTGGTTTCCCCATAAATTAAGTACATGTCGGCGTACTCACGATGAGTAAATTGAGTAGCAGCACCTCGTGGATTTTCCATTCTTAGCACAGTAAAACCAGCCAGCTGTCTGTAAGAGCGCAAACCGTCGTTGTTGTCACCAAATCAGTTCAACAATAGTCCAAATCGAAAGCAAATCAGAGTCCAAAAATAACGCCTAGTAATAAAAAAAATGAGAGAAACGAGAGCAGTACAAAATAGCACGTGTATCGCACAAAACGGAAGAGAACGTACTAAAGTCCACGAGATCGTTCGTGGAACACGGTGTTGTAAAATGTGGGAAGAGAGTAGCGCATATTGCGCGCTCCCTTGCACTTATTAGGCCTTTAACAAACATTACCGTTGATCATTGACAGCTATCTCACTCAGTTTTTAACCTAAGAACAGGATCACAAACGCCGAACACAAAGGACAACATGTGGCCTTTTCATTGTGTTTGAATATTGAATATTCACTTCATAGTTGAGTCCGGCTTGAATTAGACTTTAATGATAAAAATGGCAATTTCTAAGTTTCTGTAAATTTTTCATGAAGTGTTATACCATTTCTAAATCTGCAATAAATTGAGTAATTTTTAAAATAATTTGCCAGATTACTTTAGTACATTTTTTTTCTACGGCAGATTGTCAAAATTTGGGTCGAAATTTTGGGAGAGCTAAAACGCAACACAAAAATATTTTTTTCTTAAAAAATACACTACTATTTGACAAAGGTTTATTTTGTATGCATCAAACAACTATTCGAGATACTTAAAAAAAATTAAAATTAATAAATTAAAGGAATTTGTACTAATGCGGAAATAAAAACTAACTAAAAATGGAGATTTTGAATAAAACCAAAAAAATCCAAATATCTCGAAAACTAAGCAACTTTTACTAAGGTCATTTTTATTTTATCCGAGAGATATAAGGCTAATCTATCTCCCATGTCACTATGAGACGGTATTTTTGGGACACCCAGTATGTATATGTATGGACTGTTTCTAAGATACTTACCATTTTATATTTTTTCAGTAGTAGTACAGTTCAGTAATAGGTGATCCAATTTATAAAAACACTGAATATGGTTTCAGTTTCAATTGCACAAGTAGTTAGAAGTATAATAAGCAAATCCAAACCCAATTAAAGCTTTGTATTTTTATATTTATTGAATTCTTACTAACGAAAGTCGAAACATATTATTGCAATTTTAATTTCTGCAATCATAGAATGCCAAATTAATATGACAGCTTAAAAAGAAATGTAGTGGTTTAACTATATTTAATTATCTTCTAAATAATGAATATCTAAGTCCAAATACCTAAATCTTATCTCTATGATATCAGGAAGAAGTTTTAGAGTCGATAATACCTGACTGGTTGGTTTAAGATTAGAGAGAGTTTTGCCGAATGAATGAAGGTAATATTTTTTTTTATTATTAAAATTAATTTGATTGAACTAAACTAACCTAAACTAACGAGTCAGTAGCAAAACTAAATGAAAATCAACGCTCCTGTTTTTGCGTAGAAATAATTATTTTTAGATAATATTTTAAAGATAAGATATAGGTGTCAAAAATAACACCAATGATTTGTGTAAACCACTGTTATTTTTTTTAAGTAATGTAGTTTTCATCTTATAGCGGAAACTTCAAAGTGCAATGAAGAGTAAGATGTTACTGTTTATTTGTAAGTAAAATGTTAAAATAAAGATCTTACAACAGTTATAGATTTTAAATTGTGCTTAGAATTGCTTATTATACTTCTGTTAGTTACCGAGGGAATTAAAAGCACCATTTACGTGTTTAATTATTACCCAAATAGGTGGGTGGTTTTTACTTTCAATAACTCAAAAGTGGTCCAATTTCGTCTATACAAAATTATTTGTTCAGCCCCATGCTTCAAATGATTTGTCTTCACTCCCCGGATCTCGATTTAAAGGATTTTCAGTTTCCTACGTTTTATTAAACTGTAATAATTTTCCTACGTTAGTGCTTTCACATAAAAATGGAACTTTACGAAAACGGTAGTGGTGAACTGTGGCGTAGATATGTAAAAAAAAGCGTTAAAAAGGTCACAGGCTATTACACTTTTTTATAATTCTTTACTGCTGGAACATTTAGTAAATAACAATATATACATACCTTATTCAAAATAAAATACTAACTATAAAACTGAACATTAGTAGGATTTGAAACGTAATCAAAAATATTTCTAAAAATGAAAAACTAAATATAATTAAGTATATAATTTTGATATAATCTCATTATGTTTTTATTTATTCAGATTGTAATTCTAATACTTACAACTTAAAATAAGAATTTATTTAAATTAAATTATAAAAAAGTAACTGTTTTTTTTACTAATGAGTGTTAGTTTTGCTACACATAGTAGTAAAATAAACATTAAAGTTTTATAAAATATGCAACAAATTTTTAAAAAATTAAAAAAATCTGAATTATCCGGATAATCCGGATTTTTGGGAGAAAACATTCGAAAATCCGGATTTTCAAAAAGTCAAACGTTTGTAGAAATTTGGATTTTGCGGCAAGTGGCAAACGTGCGGACTCGGCAGTAGGAATACATTTTTTGCAAGTGTTTGCCTTAGTAGTTACCATCAAATCGTCAGCACCTATGTACCTGACACAGTATTTTTATCTCACGAAACGACACGTACTTTAGTGACCACACGAGCTAACGATAGGTACTCGTCTCCATGCACACATCGAACACAGCGTGTTTTTATACTTGTAACAGAACACACTGCATAGAAACTGTCAAAATAATTGAATAAAATTTAAGCATTTTTTACTTAGGTACCTATAATATTTCTTCAAATTATGTGTGCTATGTGTTGGATTAAAACAGTTATCTATGGATTTTATTATCTTTTTCAATACAAATAATAAAATAAATTGACCTACTGCCGACACGACTACACTGTAACACTTTGGGTTCATGTAAGTTCACGCCGGCGACTTAGGCGCGCGGCTCGCTTTGCGGCAATTGCGGGCAACTCTTGGAAGCGTTAAATGCCTATTTCGCTTGGTCTACCTGGTCTTAACGCCATTTATCGCTATTTTACATGCAGGTGTTGCTTGTCCTCGGTAAATAACCAATCGATATTCCAAACCTATTCAATAATAAAAAAAAAATACAATGATTTATCCTGATGACTTACTACATGTTGCCCACGACTTTTGACGACACGACGACGTTGCGCAAAAGGGAATCCCGCTGAAACCGTAAATTTTACCCCGATAAAAAGTAGCCTATGTCATCCCCCATGATCTATTATATGTCTGAGCCAAATTTCATCAAAATCGGTTCAGTAGTTTCGGAGTCTATTTTAATGCAAACCTTTGATAAATTATTACATAGATACGTTATACCCTTACAAAACTTAGATTGTTTATTCAATAAAAATTACAATAATACAACAAACATAAAATTAACAATAAAACTAGAGGCAAATAAAAAAACTAAAAATTAGTACTAACAAAAAGAAGACTTACCTACAAATAATCTATATCTAAAAAAAAACTATAAATAGAAAATTTTCCCCAAGTCGTCCCCATCTGGCAGAGTACCTAGCAAACTGATAGCATTGCCTCGTTGGATAGCAATGGCTATCCGTTGTGCCAGGTAGTTCCCGGCTCTAGGGTCTCGGGTGGCTTCAGTAAGCTTTTTAGAGATTTCTTTAAAAAGCTTATGTGCGCCCGGACCCCATGCGCCTAGGGTTTGCACCCCAAACGGTTCAAATATGAGGTCTCCGCTAAGGTTCTCATACTTGCGCCGTTTGAGGTTCTCCGCTTGGTTTGCAGCCGCGCCCGCACAGTTCGAGGTGCCCTGGATATGGGACGGAGCAAGAGTATCGACACAAGTAGCGTCCCATACAAGAGCCCGTCCCACACTCCAAGGAACCAGGGTCATTCCATCAGGTCTCTTGCCATCGTCGCGCGCTAGACCGGAGGGCTCCAATATAGCTGGCACACCGGCGGTGACAAGAGCCCGACGAATGAGGTCATTCAGACTGTGATGCCGGGAAATGCGTCCAGCGCTTCGTGAGCAGCACAGCCCGTGATAACCGTGGCTGTCTACGTTCGCGCCGCAAACACACTGATGAGGGACGACATGGGGGGCACCAAGACGTAGGGCAGTAGCTAGCTGAAATGTATTGCGGCCCAGCAGTGTTCCAGTATTGGCTGACGGTAGTACCTGCAGCCAAACGCCCGACTTCCACTTCTCCACAGCCAAAAGACGAGCCCGCTCTGCAGGACTGGAAGACGTGTTAAAAAGTCTATTCCGTACCAGTCTGCAGATGGGCTCGTCCCAAAGCCTTTGGGAAAATGTGTTCTCGGGCACATTGCTGCCGGCACTAGCAATGTCCCAGGCATTCTTGGCCTCGTCCGCAAAAGGGATAGCTAACGGACAGGATGAGCGCTCTAATATTTTTAAAATTACTGCATGGTTTGCGTGAACCGAGGACAAGAACGCTGGTAAGGCTACGTCAGACGTTTGTCGAATGCCCAGGCCACCGAATCGTACTGGAAGCGTTGCTTGAGTCCATGAGCGGTGGTCAAAATTTATATTAAGAATGGAAGAAAGCGTATGTTTTATGGTGTCGTCTAAACGTTTGAGGAGTTGGGGGAACTTCCAAAGTTGGCAACACCGCAAGACATACGTAAATTTTGGAACAAATAAGCAATATCGAATTAAGGTAAAAACCATGTGACAGTTAATTTGGAGAAGGCGGTCTAAAGTTTCACTAAAATTTTGTAATTTATTGTTTATAAATTCCGGAAGGGAATCGTCTAGAAAATTAAGAATTTACAAAACTGACAATATTTCTGTGCCGTGACACACATTGACAAGAGATGCGTAAACGTATTAGGTATTAATACACAGTAATACTCGTTGACCGGCTCGACGCATACTAAAATATATATCTGTATTATCTATGCATACTAACACAAAAATAGTGTGCGTTACCCCAGCCAGATGTTGTGGATTTTGTTAACTATTTACCTATGCTCAATTAGAGCGTTGTCTCCTGTAATTGAGCGTTGCATTTTCATAATTTGCTCCTTTGTAGTTTTCGAGAAAAACTCGAAAAACAGATCTGGCTGGAGGAACGTTTCAAAACGTTACTCCAGCCAGAGATTTTTTCTTCTAAAGGATATTTTAAGAAAAATAATATGCAAATAATTAGAGCGTTGCAGGGTGTAATTGAGCGTATAAAAATTTCATTTGTAGCTTGATCCGTTATGAAGATATTCAAAATCCTGCTGGAGTAACGTTTGGCGATTTCTTAGATCTCGAAGACTGTTGGATGCAGATGTACAATTTTTGGCACACGGCTTCTCACAAATGTGCTTAAATTTGCTCGCTAATAAAAAATAAATAATAATACACGCTTTAAAAGTTTTTTGATATTTTATAAAAACTACTTAGCACGTTCTAGCACTTTTTTTAACAGGTCTAGAGACCTAATTCAAATTGCATATTATAGTTTACATCAATCTTCAATTGAGCATTAAAGTCTTATCAAGATCCAGTTGGTAGTTACCTAATTATGACGAAAATTAATTCATAAAAGTGCACAATACCAGCGAGATCCTATAAAATCGGTATCTTGTGTGTTTCCTATTTCTAGGTGATACCAATAATTAGAGCGTTAGTTTAATTATATACAGGTAAATTTTTACCTAAAAACACTCAATAATTTGGGAGATAATAGAAATAATAACAAATCGATAAATACGCTTGACAACCCGACCGAGTTAAGATGGTCACAAAAAAGCGGCCGTTTCATACATCAAGCATATATTCTGAAATGTATAGGTTGATATTGGTACTAAAAGTACAGTTAAGTAAGCAAGTATTAAAATGTTATAATACTAGAATTTAAGAATCACCCATATACATAATACACAATAATACTTTTTAGGGTTCCGTAGTACTCAAGGAACCCTTTTATTTTTGCTCTGTCCGTCCGTCCGTCTATCCGTCCGCCCTTCTAGCTTCTGTAGTATAAATATAAATTGATGAAATTTTTTGTTATATTTATAGATTGTAATATATAGATCTCGGTTTTGGCATAATATAATCATAATTTTATATTTAAGGGGTGGCTCTCATACATGTGAATTGAGGATTAAAAATATTTTTTCATATTACCTCGTCGTGTGGGGTGTCATTGAATAGGTCTTTTGAAATTATAGGTATTTCTAAACTATGAGACTTAAAAACTTGCAATTTTCCCAGCTGATAGATCATGCTAAATACTCTTTAGAAAAATTGTTTTGAACGAAATCGGGCAGTAAATTTTGAAGTATTTTGAAAAAACCTACTACGCGTTTATAGATATGGAAACCTCCTTAGATATGTCCTGAATTCCTGACATGCTCTTGGTTACAATTATTGGTGATTAATACTAATCACTGCATACTCGGCATGGAGAATAGAGGTAAGGAGAACCATCTCGTGTATTAAAAAGTGTCCGTTGAAAGGGAGCAAGATAAGATGGCGCAATAGTAGCGAGTGGAAAAATTTCAAAAAGAGCGCCAAAAAATGGCCACAAATATAGTAACTAACCAATAATTAACTTTCAAATAACTTCACTCCATCTCTTATTGCTAACTTCAAATCATTTCCACTTCCTTCACGCTAGTGTATAGCGCTATTTCGGTGAGTTTTCGAACTATAATATTTTGTTCTTTACGGGTGGACACTTTATCAAGTTATCCCCTTTACAAGATGGATCTCCTTACCTCTATTCTCCATGATACTCGGGTTGAATCGGCCCATTCCTCTCGAAGCATCTTCTCGAATTTAAAATAACCTACCACTTCTCAATTTATGACGTTTGGTAAACAAATAAGGATTACAAGGTTACCAGTGAACTTATACATTTTGTTTATGTGAATTCTTAATATACATACATACATATAATCACGCCTTTTTCCCGTAAAGGGGTAGGCAGAGACCACTTCTTGCCACTTTCTACGATCCTAACATACTCGTTTCGCTTTGTTCACTTTCATTCTTACCATCCATTCCTCCTCTTACATCCAACGTAGCAAAGCGGCTCTCCATGGTCCGCTTTTCATCTCCGCAAGAAACGAGACGTGATGGGTGGTGAAGTGAACCACATCGCCGCCATTTTGGATAATTAAATTATTTTTATGATTATCCATTGCATTTCCACGGATTGGTGGAGAGGGTAGGAATAGGGAAAGGGAAGGATAGGTGGTGTGGAAAGGAAGATTGGTAAGTTAGAGTGGGAAATAGGAAATGTAGGATATTACCGCCCAGGAGGGCAAGGGATAGGACAGTAATAGCTAGGGAAGCCGGGGTCGCATACCCGTATACTATACCACAACTACCGGACAGGTAAGTTGAGATGAGTATCCCATGACATACGCAACATCTAGTAAATTATAAAATCATTATTTTTATTCAGAATTTTTACTTTTCCTATATTTTCCCTTTACTTGTAGCAAGATTACCTAGCCTGGCAGAAAATTTAAATTTCTAAGTGTGCTATAAGTATGCTTTGAATTGTGCTTACGATGGCTCCATACCTCCATCCATCTTTCAAAATAGTTTTCTTTCCCGCTTACCTAATATCTCCTAAACTATACACACGATTTTTATGAAATTTAAAATATTAGCTTGTGCCGCCAACGACGTCTTCGTTACAAAATTTCAGACCGCTAGCTTGATTACAAATACAAACGAAAATATGGGGGCACGAAAAAGCCGCAAAATGCTTCGAGAAAAGATAGTGCGTCCGCTTATAGACTAGCTAGCTCTAGCTAGGTCGTCTACGACCTCTGTGGCTCAGTGGTTAGCGCGTTGGCGCTCAAGCCGTAGGTCGCGGGTTCGAATCCCGCCACGGAACACAAAAAGTTTTCTGTGTTTCTAGGTCATGATTCATGAATATGTATTAAATGTGTGTATTATATAATACAAATCTATACTTAATATTATAAAGCTGAAGAAAACTCTTTGTTTGAACGCGCTAATCTCAGGAACTACTGGTTCGAATTGAAAACATATTTTTGTGTTGGATAGTCCATTTATCGAGGAAGGCTTTAGGCTATATAACATCATGCTAATCTCAATACGAGCGGAGCACCAACCAAGAATGTTTCAAAATCGGGGGTTATTTTTTCCTTTTGAGAACTTTCGCTGCGTACGCTGCGGAAACGGTAAAAGTTTTGCTAAAATGATGTATGACAGAATTGTTCCCCTTTAAAAGTTCTAAAAAAAAGTCCGCGACAGTATATGTCTATCTTTTAAGGTTGGCTCACAATAAACTTTTTATGCTAACCAAATTTGTTCTAAAATTAAGCATTATTTGTGAGGGTGTTTTCATAAAGATTATATTAATCCTTATCCAAGTAAATACGTTATTCATTACAAGCATTTAATTTAGAAGAAATTTGCCATTTACATCATTTGATTTCAACGAGTATTTTAGAAGATATCGCAGTCATAAAATAATGCGGCGCGCGGCGGGCAGTCGCGGGCAGGAAAGCGCTTCTCCTTCAACGTAAATGAAGTTGCCGGTATATTTTAGCGATATCCCAAAGTAACTATTCCACGCGGACGAAGTCGCGGGAAAAAGCTAGTCTTAAATATAATATAACTAAATCTACACTACATAATTATAAAGAGGAAAACTTTGTATGTTTGTTTCTTTGTTTGTAAAAGTAGGGTTTTTAGTTAGGGTTTAAGTTTGTAAGTATAGGCTCAAAAAGTACTGGACCGATTTCAAAAATTCTTTCACAATTCGAAAGCTTCATTATCCACGAGTAACATAGGCTAAATTTTATTTTGGAAAAAAGTAGGGTTCCGTAAGATATTTGGGTTTTTCGGACACAAGGTGTAAAAAATCAACCAAAAAAGTTACTTATTTTGCGTACGCTGCCTAAACTATAAAAGATAGAACCATAAAATGTTCTAATTAATTGTAGATCTTATAAATATCTACAAAAAAGTCCCAACGACCATTTTTTTATTTAGAAATCTTGAATTTTTTTTGGACTACATTTAAACGCGTTTATTTTACTCATGATATTAATCCTTATCAAAATAAATTATTTCATCACTAAGTACAGTTTAAGTAGACACTTTTTGGTCTTTGAATGATTAAAATTGGACGTTTGGTTTTGAAGTTTTGGCGAAATTAAAATATTACGATTTCTGCTGCAAGGCCCGTTGCGAAGTGGGCGTCACCATGGCGGGCGCGGGGGTGCGCGTGCGGGAGGGGAGTTTAGATCTATGAGATATGAGTAAGGTACCCGCAGTATTAGTATTGTACCCGTGCGAAGCCGGGGCGGGTCGCTAGTATTATATATTTCCGATGTCTGATACCCGTAACACAAGTTCTTCCGATACTTAGAACGGAACCAGATTGTTGTGAAGCGTCCATAGATATTATTATTATTATTATAATACTTGGCAGCCGCACTGTCAGATTTGGTTTGAAAGCCTTATTGATATATTTTGGACCAGACTGCAGGCGGACTGTTAGTATTACCTTAAAATTGTAAATAGTAGACCTTAAAATTGTCCGCCGTTTATTAGTTTATCTTGTATTAGATGTTGCCCGCGACTTCGTTTGCGCAAAAGTTAATTTCGCAGAAATCGTACATCTTTCCGCGATATAAAGTAGCCTATGCCTTTCCCCATGGTCTACTCTACATCTGTGCCAATTTTTTCCATGAAAGAATCGTCCATACCGTAAACAAATTTTCTGAGCACACTGAGCATACAAAGCCCATTTAATCTGCCTTCGGTCATAGTCGATCTTATGGTGTCTACAGACACACGAATTTGGTACGGAGCGTACAGCGGATCTGGTACGCTCCGTACCAGATCTGAGCGTGTGTAGGGCAGTCCGGCGAACATAAGAAGAAGGTAAAGAGTTCGCCGTTGTCCGCATCGGATGTGGTCCGCTCCGTACCAGATCCGTGCATATGTAGAGCAGTCCGGCGGTACGGCCGTACAACGGTATCAGCGTTGCCAAATTAGGGATGTACCCCCCAAAATTAGGGAAAATATCTACGGGGGTTTACTAGTGGACAGGATGTTTAGAGTTTACTCCTTATGAATCAATTTGTATGTAATAATAAAATTTATTTTAATGTGTGTATATAGCCAGGGATATGAAAATGTATTGGGAGTGAAATCAGATTAAGACAATTTAGTTTTATGTTATTCACGCGTAGGTCTTTATGTTAAACATATAACCTTCCTTTCTAGCTTATTATCTCTTAGACCTGTCAATTGTATAAGTAATCAGGGGTAAAATTTGGGAGAATATTTTTTGAAGTGTTGGGTATCACTACCCGTTATCAATGAATTGCGGGAATCATCGTCGTCGTTTAAAAACAGCACTGTAAATAGAACTCTGTGCTAATGTAATAGAGCATAAAATCGAACACACGAGTGTCGAGCTTTACGCTCCACTGCACCGTACCAAATCCGTGCGTGTGTAGCGACACCGGATTTGGTCTCCGGATATGGTCCGCTGTACGCTCCGTACCAAATTCGTGTGTCTGTAGATAGCATTAGGATTTAGCCACGTTTTTACACGTCTAAGTTTGCTGAATGACCTTTCAATTGAAGCATAATTTAACCAAAACTCGTTGTGCGCTTTGAAAACTATATAACATGTCAAATAAATGCAAGCCGCTCGCTCGTGGGTGTCACCACTCTCTCACAATTTGGCTATTTTCTACCAGCAAGCCAAATTTTCGGAATAATAAAATAAAAACCGACAAGTAACAGGTTTAGAAATTGCGAAGGTTATAATATTATAATTGTACCCAGTACCAAGTACCAAAATTGTATCAAGTACCCAGGAGGGCAGGGCCACCCCCCCCCCCCCCCCCCCCGGGTACGCCCATGTGATCCAATATTGTGTACCTACATAAATTGTCTAAAAAGAAATAGCGACTAACAGCGGCTTTGGCTACCTTTTGGAGATAACGAGGTAAATATGCAGTCTCAGTTTTTGAAGTGAAAACTCCTTTAGCTGCGTTTTACACTTTTCTTGGGATTGGTAAAAAAATTTAAACTCGCGCCAGGACAAGTGTTCTGAATCCTGATTGAAAAATCGTAAGATGCAACTTGAAACTGTTTTCTGTCTTAGTTCCTTTACGCGAGCATGAAACTATTTTATAATTCGTATATTTTAACCTAGATGGCACTTTTCTTGGGATGGGTAAAAAATGTTAAACTCGCGTCAGGACACGTCACCTGATCGAAAATTCGTAAGATGCAACTTGTAACTGTTTGCTGTCTTAGTTCCTTTACGGGAACATGAAAGTTGGTATATTTTAACCTATGAACCATCTGGCTCATAGTGGTATTTCCATTTTAAAGTTCAAGTTTTCACTTCTGTCAGCACTCCTGGAGTGCAGTGCTTATTTGTTCAATGTGCCAGTTTTTTCAGAAATAAACTTAATATCCAAAATTGTAAAGACTTAAATTTCAATGGCCGAGAAAGACATAGGTAATATTTTTTTTCTTTTAAAATAAGAAAAAAGAGATTTAATTGATTTATTAAAAGTGTCACGACACGTAATAATTTTTTGTGCTTATTTGTACTATCTACCTATGTCCATTGTTGAGTGGACTAGAAAACTTATGCACTCAACGTCTTTTACGTAAAAGATGTTGAGCGCTTAAGAGTCCAAAAGCTTCGTTTAAAGCTCGCAATGCATTTATTGTGTTATCAATAATTATGCCTACCATTTTTAGGAATGGTTTGGTTTATAACTTTTCGAGCGATATTAATAAAGTGAATTGTTATTGTTGAGTGTTGTTTATTTTTGTTGGTCATCCATTGTTGAGTGGACTAGAAAACTTATGCGTTCAACGTCTTTTACGTAAAAGATGTTGAGCGCTTAAGAGTCCAAAAGCTTTGTTTAAAGCTCGCAATGCATTTATTGTGTTATCAATAATTATGCCTACCATTTTTAGGAATGGTTTGATTTAAAACTTTTCGAGCGATATTAATAAAGTGAAGTCTGATGATCTCTTAGATTGAAATAAATTTAAATTTTTACACTTGCTTACATACCTGTACTAATATTACCCTATAAATTTCAGAATGTCAGCTTAATGTATAAAACGGCCGCTTTTTTGTGACCATCTTAACTCGGTCAGGTTGTCAAGCGTTATTTATCAATTTGTTATTATTTCCATTATCTCCCAAATTATTGAGTGTTTTTAGGTAAAAATTTACCTGTATATAATTAAACTAACGCTCTAATTATTGGTATCACCTAGAAATAGGAAACACACAAGATACCGATTTTATAGGATCTCGCTGGTATTGTGCACTTTTATGAATTAATTTTCGTCATAATTAGATAACTACCAACTGGATCTTGATAAGACTTTAATGCTCAATTGAAGATTGATGTAAACTATGATATGCAATTTGAATTAGGTCTCTAGACCTGTTAAAAAAAGTGCTAGAACATGCTAAGTAGTTTTTATAAAATATCAAAAAACTTTTAAAGCGTGTATTATTATTTATTTTTTATTGGCGAGCAAATTTAAGCACATTTGGGAGAAGCCGTGTGCCAAAAATTGTACATCTGCATCCAACAGTCTTCGAGATCTAAGAAATCGCCAAACGTTACTCCAGCAGGATTTTGAATATCTTCATAACGGATCAAGCTACAAATGAAATTTTTATACGCTCAATTACACCCTGCAACGCTCTAATTATTTGCATATTATTTTTCTTAAAATATCCTTTAGAAGAAAAAATCTCTGGCTGCAGTAACGTTTTGAAACGTTCCTCCAGCCAGATCTGTTTTTCGAGTTTTTCTCGAAAACTACAAAGGAGCAAATTATGAAAATGCAACGCTCAATTACAGGAGACAACGCTCTAATTGAGCATAGGTAAATAGTTAACAAAATCCACAACATCTGGCTGGGGTAACGCACACCAAAAATAGGCCCGCAGCGGGCCAGTAGGTACACCATTTGCAATACCTAGAAAACAATATGCTAAAAATGTAGAATAAGTAGAAAAAGCTAGTGTGTTGAAACATATTTTTATGTATCAAGCGAACGAGGCCGCAAGTAGTGACTTTTTATAAATGTTTGCATGTACCTATGTTTGTTCCATCGAAGCGCTAAACTACTGTTCTCATTTAATGAATGAGGTGTCAATGATTCGTAATAATAGCCAGTAACTTTTGCTATAATATTATTTACGCATTCGGGTTATAGTTTTTTTTAAATAAAAAGTGTAGTCATTTAATATGATTTTATTAAAATGGTCCCAATATTATATCTATTCTAATATTATAAAGCTGAAGGGTTTGTTTGAACGCGCTAATCTCAGGAACTACGGGTACGACTTGAAATATTATTTTTGTGTTGGATAGTCCATTTATCGAGAAAGGCTTTAGGCTATATAACATCATGCTAAGCTTAATACGAGCAGAGCACCAATTAAGAATGTTCCAAATATATTTTTTTCTTTTCTTTTGATAGCTTTCGCTGCGTACGCTGCGGAAACGGTTACAGTTTCGTGTCAAATTGTTCCCCTTTAAAAGTTCTAAAAAAAAGTCCGCGACCGTATACGTCTATCTTTTAAGGTTGGCTCACCTTTTTATGCTAACCAAATTTGTTCTAAAAGTAATCATTTTTTGTGAAGATATTTTTTCATATACAGATATTCATCCTTATCCAAGTAAATACGTTATCCCACAAAAACATTTTCATGTAAAAAAAATATGCCAAGACGATACCATATGACTAGCACTGTCAAAAAGTTATGAAATCTCATGTAAAACCAAGCTTCTTACCCTACACGCCTTAACTCTGCAAGCGTAACTTCACAAACTCTACACCTTAGTCATTTTATGTGGTCTGGCCATTTCGCTACATTCACTTGGCCGTAAGGAGAAAAATTTATAATCGACTGTTTTTCTATTATACTCTCTTATAATAACGAAATAGCCAAGCCACATAAAATGACTAAGGTGTAGAGTTTGTGAAGTTACGCTTGCAGAGTTAAGGCGTGTAGGGTAAGAAGCTTGGTTTTACATGAGATTTCATAACTTTTTGACAGTGCTAGTCATATGGTATCGTCTTGGCATATTTTTTTACATGAAAATGTTTTTGTGGGGTTTCACTTCTTTTTGTAACTTATATACTTAGTTCATAATAACGCGATAGATGGCGCTTTCACAGATAATTAACTTTAACTCCCTTGTTTAAGGGGTTGGAAGATGAAAGTTCCAATTTTGAGAATTTTTATGTTGGTTGTGTACTAATACAATCTCACGTAACAAATTTCAGCTTTCGAGAACATCCGGAAGTACGATATAATTTTGTTGATCATCAGTGAGTCAGTGACGGAATCAGGGGTTTTTAGATAACAATAAAATCTAAAGTATAAGACGTAGGTAATCGAAACTTTAAAGGCCTTACTAATAAAGAAATCTTAAAATGAGGTATAACGTTAGAATAGTTAAACTCGCTGTATAAGTTATACGTTCGATATAAAGCGCATAAACAGCTGACTACTAATAAAGATATTCAAGACCTTGTATAACTATACTCACGCTACACACCATAGACAGAAGACTCAAAGAAAAACGTTCAGGAATTGAATAACACGTAAATAACACGTATCCGATGTTCGCGTGTTGATGACAAAAATTGACTTAAAATGTACGTTATTATGGACTTCGTCATTTTAATTAAATACAAAATTGATGTTTACACATTTTTAATCAGTTTCAATTAGTTAAGTATGTGAATTTTGTAAATATTAATAGTTCCACAAAATTTAATAAGGTACTAACATTTTTGAACGCACCTCTGCCAAACTGTCAAACTGTCATTGAAATTGACATTTGTCAATGTCACAAGACGTAATTAGGGATGCTCGATGTTGCAAAAACATCGATGTTGGCATCAATAATGAGATCGATAGCTAAAAATCGATGTTCAATGTTTATCGAGCTCTAAACATCTATGTCAGGCAACATCGATGTTTTTGTACAAACGTCTTCACGGCCGTATAATATATATTGGTAATACATCCATACTAATATTAAAAATAAATGGGAAAGTGTGTGTGTGGTTGTCCGTCTTTCACGCCAAAACTACTGAACCGGTTTAAATGAAATTTGGTACACATAATATAATTTAGAACCTGAGAAAGGACATAGGCTTCTTTTTATCACAGGGAAATGTACGGTTCCCGTGGGATACTTTATTTACAGTTTCATGTTAAAACTATTAAGCCGATTATCATGAAATTTGGCATAGATATAAAGTTGACCACGGGACCTTTCCGTGAAACCGTAAATAAAGTATCCCACGGGAACCGTACATTTCCCCGCGATAAAAAGTAGCCTATGTCCTTATATGTACGGTTCCCGTGGGATACTTTATTTACGGTTTCACGTAAAAATTACTAAACCGATTATTATGAAATTTGGCATAGATATAAAGTAGACCACGGGAATGGACATGAGCTACTTTTTATCGCGGGGAAATGTACGGTTCCCGTGGGATACTTTATTTACGGTTTCACGGAAAGGTCCCGTGGTCAACTTTATATCTATGCCAAATTTCATGATAATCGGCTTAATAGTTTTAACATGAAACTGTAAATAAAGTATCCCACGGGAACCGTACATTTCCCTGTGATAAAAAGAAGCCTATGTCCTTTCTCAGGTTCTAGATTACATATATTATGTATTTACGGTTTCACGTAAAAATTACAAAACCGATTATGAAATTTGGCACAGATATAAAGTAGACCATGGGGAGGGACATAGGCTATTTTTTATCGCGAGACATATAAGGTTCAGGTGGGTTACTGTACGTACGCGGGCGGAGCCGCGGGCATCAGCTAGTAAATTATAAAAAAAATCACGTTTTTTTAATGAAACATAGAAATTTTATATTGGAGATATAAGGAGGAGCACATTATAAGTTCCAATATTTTTTGTCAATAATTGACTGTAAAAATGATAATTTTGAAAGCGCAGAACCTTTTAACCTGTTGCGCTGTAAATATAGGGTTGAACCAGCCTTAGAAAATAATTGCTCCGATGGCGTTTATGTCGCAATAGTGGTTAAATATACTACCGCAAGTTTTTTCAACTTTGGGTTTTTCGATTATGTATGGGTCAATAACATCGATGTTACGATGTTTTAAATAATGCAATATCGATACGATATAAAACATCGATGTTTTATCATCTAACATCGATGATCATCGATTTTCGATGCGAGCATCCCTAGACGTAATTTATTTTCTAATGAGACTGCAGTTCTTGTCTTCTTGAGATTTTTAATTTTCAGCTAAACTGGAGTTTTCTAATTAGAACATCAACTCTGATAACTTCTGATTGTTTGGAGTTGTAATTAACACAAGCAAAACACAGAAAGTAACAAACAAAAGGGTTATTTGTATAAGGTATGTGCGAACATCTGTGAAGTGTCCAACTATTAATAAACATATTTATGAAAATAGAATGCCTTTCATTGGTTTTTAATTTACTCCAAATGTTTCCAAGAATACACAATGGGTTATGTAATGCATCTTTTTCCTTTTTTATGACTGATTGTAGGTAGGTATTGTATCCTAAGTATTATGTTTTTAACTGTCTATCACATAATGTGATGTTTATTGTTTTGTGTCTCTTTATCTATCTATATATAAAAGGCAAAGCTGATTGACTGATATATCAATGCACAGACCAAACCAGAGCTAGAAAGCTGCACCCTAATAGCTGTATGATAAATAGCTGGGTAAGCCGTAAGTATTAATGTCAATGGACACTTAATTCATAAAAGTAAGTATATTATAGGTTGCATTGCAACAAAAAAGCTAGTTAATAGTTGGATGAGCTCGATTTCAATAAAAAATGAAAGTATAGTATCAAAAATTATCTATAATAATTATATGTAATTAATCTTAAAAGTGTTTCATATTTTCAATTGTACTTAAAATGCAAGTTGCTATTATGGTAGGGTTGCCATCCGTCCCGGTATACTGGGACATGTCACCAATTTGAAAGTTTTGTCCCAGTTAATCTAGAAAATGTCCCCGTCAATATGCATACAGCAACAGCACAGCCCGGCAAGTAGTGGCTGGGCTGGCGCATTTCAAGTAGACATGGTTGAAAGTATAATACAGTGCAAATTTAATTTTAATATGACATGTTCATAATTTCATAAATATATTATGGGTAAACCGGACCTGCTGAATAAGGTATATAATACAAATTAATATTTCATTTAGAACATTTGATTTCATATTTGTTTTTTAATTTTTATATTTGTAAGCTATTTTTTTAAGAAAATAAAGGTTCCTTATAAAGTTAACTGGTAATAAATATCACATTTTTCATTTACTTGTATTATTTTAGTAATTCACTGTTATGGTCCCGGTCGGTACATAGGATGTTATGGCAACGCTACATTATTATGGTGCTTACAAGGATTACAGTATGCACTATAATCGATTAATCGCAACTCGCATTTTAAACATAATAATTGCTCACTTTGAGCGTTTATCTTTGTACTTTGAACTTTAAAGATTGTAGAGATTGTCGTTGCAATCTCAAAACACTGAAATTCATTAAATTTCATTTACTGGCATTCCGTAGTTCTACTATAATAATAAGCTTTAGTAAAATTAATTATGGATCTTCTGGCCTTATGGTATACTGCTGCTGTAAATACACTTATATACAGAAAAAAAAATTGGGCAAAAAAATAATTCTTTAAATAGTTTTGTGTTAGGCGAAGGGTCACCTACGCCTGAGATTAGGATGTTATATTTCTGCCTAAACATCTTAACGTAAGTAGTAGATCATAATTAGCAATAATTATGCACAGAAGATCCTTGATTTTAAATAAGTTAATTGACTTTACCAAACCTTAATGTACAAGGCTGGTTCTTCTTCTTCAGGGGATAGCCCTAGCCTGTATAATTGATAGGTTGCAACTCGCAATAGGTCTAACTCCATTTCCTTCGGGGGAAGCTCTAGTCTGTATAAAAGTTAGGTAGTGTTATAGGTATAAGGTAGTATCCATACTCCTTACCTACCTATCTTTTGAAGACCCTCATCTGAATCCCATAGCACTACTGAGAACCCTTCTAACTACTTAGTTTAGCCCTGTCTTCTCTTACGTTAGTAAGAACAGTTAATTATACATAATATTAGGATTGAAATTGATGAAATTAGGTCATTGTCTTTTACCAAAAATACAACAATAACGGATCATCACGATCATTATACATTTGTATTTTTCCGGGCGCAAGAATAATTTCCTAGCCTAAGAATCAATATTTATGTAGATTGTAGTCCAACTCTTAAGTTAGGTACTAGAAATAGAACGCTAACGAGTTTCGAAAGAATATAAAATCAGCTGATGAATTGAAAATCCGCCATCTTGTCCTTATAACACGCTTATACTAGGGTATGGCCTAGTATAGGCGTGGAATAAATTAGTATGGAAATTACAACATCGCTATCCTGGCCTAATGTCAAAAAAATGATTATTAGTAGTAGAAATCTTAAAACGCCTGTATACACAGTGTGAATTTTTTTATTAGTAAGGGGGTATATGTTTAATGAGACCGCTGATGGGAACAAATCCTGAAAGTTTCATTTATCTGGTACAATCCAAACTCAAGTTATGAGGGTTCAAAAAATCGACGAAACGCTTCGAGAAAAGGTGGTTTGGTAGTGCCCTTGCGCTTCGCTTGACGTCTTGGCATGGGGGCACTTCCGTGCCCCCAGATTAATAACAAGCATTTAATTTAGAAGAAATTTGCCGTTTACATCATTTGATTTCAATGAGTATTTTAGATGACATCGCAGTAATAAAATAATCATGCGCACAATAATAATGTACGGCGCGCGGCGGGCAGTCGTGAGCTTCTACGTAAATGAAAAATTCGCGGGTAAATTTTAGCGATATCCGAAAGTAACTGTTCCACGCGGACGAAGTCGCGGGCAAAAGCTAATCATAAATAAATTGAATGGTTCCTACTTCCTAGTTTCTGTAGTTTTACGGTCAATGCGCATAAGCTATGGGATAAGCTATATGGGATGGGAAACTAAAGCAGATCAGCACATTCAACGGAGAAACACTTCAGTGGACTGCCAAAGATTTCAAAACTCAAGATAGGCTATGTCGTACATTTGACAGAACAAATCTCCATACAATAAAAAGTTACGCCATCTTGGTTTTCACCATACCTCAAAATATGTCAGCCATCTTGTTTTCACCATACTTCAAAATGGCCCCAAAAATCTCAAAAGTGGGCCCTTTAACTGGATACACTTTTTGCCTCAACATGCCTCGTCTATAATATAGGTATATCTACGTCTATGTGGATTGTGGACTGCTTCAAACAGTTCACAATACAATCTCTGAGATTAGTTTACTTGAACGCTCTCGGGATGATTGTATCCCTGTGGCAACACTTGTGTCTATCAATTGTTAATTTTATACCACTTTAGATACCAAAGAGATAATAAGTGCCATATGCGAATTGTAAAATGTAAATTGACTCATAATTTTTAAATGTATCTTACCTTACAAAATCTAAATCTGTTATCAGTTTATTCTTTTGTAAGACGAGAAAATACTACATAGGTATCATCTGTAGGATGTAGCAGACATGAAATGTATAAAAAAAAGAAGAAATTAAATTCGTCTAAATTAAATTGTACTATTGTATTTCTATATTGCGCTGCAGTGAATAAGTAATATTTAAATTGGGAGCATTATAGTCGCCCATATTGAGCTTTGTTTACATTTAGATCACATTGAATCGAAACATGTATCCTATACATAAATAATAACCAATTTATATTTTCTTATTACTTTTCTAATATCCATTTGGCAGTCTCCGAAGTTCACACTAGGTCTTGGCCGACGTCCATAGCGAGGGTTCATTCGAACAATTCAAATATACTCGCAGGCATTCCTTCGAGTTAAGATGCTACTCCACTGCAGCGCACGTAGTGTACGATGCGCCCACGCCCACATTAGCTGCGTGTGTCTGCTAGTTCGCTACGGTCAACGTTTCCACTGCAAACCTATACGTGGCCAGCCACATAACACGCAATAGAACCCCAGCCTCAGCTGCGTGTATAATCTTCGCAGCATATTGTGTGTGGAACGCTGCGTCGCTGGCAGACCACGTGTACCAATAAGAGCGAGGCTCTATACTAATAGAGCGTTGTTGCAGCGTCAATTTATGACATGCCCCATTAATGCGTTATTTCAAAGGAACGACGGACAGAAGACGAAAAGGGAGGGTGATGTCGTGAGTCAACGCAACGCATGTCTGGCATACATGCGTTAATCCGTTTCGACGACAACGCACTAATGGGGCCCCAGCCTAACGTCATTTCGTGCGTAGCGTATTCGTGTGGATGTGATTGAATGAATAAATGAAAACTCTTTACTGCACCAAAAACAAATATGACACACAGAGCATAGAAAAACTAAACATGAATAAGCACAAAAGGCGGTCTTTGTGTCATTCTCAAAAGGATTTGACCCAAACTCTCCATGCGCCGCAGTGGAGTAGCGCCTTTAGACTCTGCGTACAGAGGCTGGATCGATCGCGCTCCTAATAACATCCAACTCGTTTTGCGAATATTTTACGAACCTTACATAATATGACTTTTGGGTCAGTGTTACTAAAATAAACGTCTCGTACTTGAAAGTAATACGAATAAAGATAGACCCTCTTTTATAGTTTTTGCGGAGTCTTCGTAAAAATTATGCAATATTTCTACTACCTACTTAGTATTTACTTACATCGTAAAATAGTTTAACTTTGTTAAGTTTATAGAGTCAATGCGTATAATTTTAAAATTATATTCTACGCATTACTGTTTTACAACAATCCAGTAAAACACCTTTTCATACTGTTTTCAAATTTAACAATAAAATATTATTTACAGACTAAAAGAATGAATGTGACCTCCGAAATGTCAAACAGTGAGCGAGCTGATGATGATGAACTTGAACACTCTCGATCATGTCAGCTTTCAAACAATATAATTTAATCACAATCGATTTATCCGTTTAAGAGCTACAATGCCACGGATAGACACACCGACAGACTGACGGACGGACAGACAGGGGGTTAAAAAGGCTCGAACTCGAACGCTTTGAGAAACAAAAGGCACCTAACCCGGTTACAGCGGCTAATCGCCGCCTTACCCTATTAACTTGAACTGCTCTGTAGAGCTCTTAAAAACTTGCAAACAGAGTGTTTCCTAACCAGGAAACTTTGTACTTTGTGCTGTAAGTACTATTAAATCTTTATAATACTCGCTTTAGCTTCGATAAAGAAGTAGATACTCGGTACTCCCCCGGATCGATGGATAATATTAAGCGGGAAAAAGTAGAAGTTAAATATGACTTGTACTAAAATATACATTCGAAGTAAAATTACCAGGTTTTCTACTTATTTTATAGTAGACTGGCTGCTCCCCATGGCTCCGCCCACGTAAATACAGTATCCCACGGGAACATTGTAGTTTTTTGGGATAGAAAGTATCCTATATTTTAATCCACAGCATAGACTATTGCCATACTAAATTTCATAGAAATCCGTTCAGTAGTTTTTGCGTAAAAGTGTTACAATCATCCATCCTCACAAACTTTCACAGTTATAATAGTAAGTAAGATTTTTAAGATGGAAAGATGCAGGTAAGTAATTGGTTTTTTTAGGATTCCGTTCCCAAAGAGGACTCTATAACTGAAACTTCACTGTCTGTCTGTCTGTCTCATTAACCGTGATAGGACAGTTGAAATTTTCACAGATGATGTACTACATATTTATGTTGCCACTATAACAAATACTAAAAACAGAATGAAATAAATATTTAAGGTATTTTTGACGTTTGTCCTAAGCCTAACACAACTTTAGTGCGCGAGTCCGACTCGCACTTGACATGTTTTTAACATTTATCTACTACATTAGAAAAAAATACTCTGAAATGTTGTTTTCAATCTAGTCTTAATTGCAATTAATAAGGGGTTTGATATTTTTTCTGCTGTTGCCGGGCCGGGCAGACCCAAAAACGGTCAATAAGAATTTTCGATTGTTTTTCTGTCACCAGGCGGTGTTTGGTAGCCCGACGATCCTTGTCGTGTCAAAAAGCTGTCAGATGTCACGAATTAAAAAAACTCTCTGAATTATGAGGTACTGATGACAATGATATTTAACGCGTATACAATTTCCCTGTTACTAATCCTTATAATAACGGCGTTTAATTAAATTTAAACGTAACTCCGCAAACATTTAAATTTTAAGCGCTTATTTGGGACAATAATAATTATTTTTATTATAATTTTACGGCTCCCATTAAATATTAAAATGTGTATTTGGTGCCGAATATTTTGGGGAAACTCCCAAGCTTTCCGCTGAAACAATAAAAGTTGTGAGTATTCGTAAATAAGGTTTTATGTCCAATATAGGAGCCACTCGTAGCTCCCAAGGCTTAAATGATTTACAAGACACTGGCTGCTGCCCGTGGCCCCGTTTGCGTAAATCTTCTTCTTTTTATATAATATTACAATGGATTTTTCAGTTTCAATGTCTCGCTAAAACTCGAGAACGGCTGGACCATTTTGCTTATCTTGAAATTCTAAGAAACTTTAAACGGTGAGAAATATGTCCGAAAAATTGCGCGGAAAATACCATATATACGTCAATCGAATTCCCATACTAAGGCCGTACACCGTCACGTAACCGACAAAGACATGACGGCGCGCCGCCGAATTAGCGATAGAATCCGCGCCACCAAAGAAGTCCGGCGGCAATTAGTGGAACTAAGGCCGGCCACATACATCAGTTTTCCTGATTCGGAAACCGTATCATGAAAAATTCCGTACAACTACCACACACATTAGATTTTTTCCGTTCGGAATACCTAGATTAGTCTTGGAGTAGCTTCAGTGGAGTGCACACGTTTGGAAGAAACATGGATTTCGACGACGATTTGCTCCTTGCAATCGCATTTTTAATTTCTCAGAAAAAGAAAAAGCGTCGTCGTTACTGGGTACATCCACTAAACACACAAAGATTAATTATATATTCGTTATATATAATATATAAAAATTTATATATTATATATAACGAAATAATAATAGGTAATAATAACGATTGATCAATGTAAATATTTTATAATACGTAATTAACTAATAAATATTAAAAGTTGTAATAACAATTAGTGGGTATAGAAATTAAAAATATAAATAGAAAAGCAACTTTCATGAGTTTAATTTCTGTGTGGCATCTAACGTCTCCCGGTCAGTGTAGATTTCCTTTCAAATTTGTTGCCAGGCAAGATCTTTCATATCCCTGTTATGATAATCTTCGTTATTTAGATCCCACGGGCATGGGAACCCTTATACAGTAATGATTAAATGTTCAATATCACTCATCGTCAATAGTCGTATTCGTGGGTGTCCCAGCAATGACTACGCTACGCGTCCGCTCAGCTTGATCGCGCTGCGCTGATTGAGCGTTCCGTTCGGAATTTTCGAATGTGTGTGGCGGACTTTACAAAATGTAGCAGAATGAAGCAGAACAGCATTCTGCTGTTCTGCTTCACAAAACTCCTTTACCTTCACAAGGTATTCTGCTGCCCATAAATAATGCTGACAACATCTTGTCGCGCGATCGCAGCGCCGCGTCTATCGGACTTCAGTTGAGGCGCGGACTCTACATAACATTTACTGTAGCTGTGTCCATCGCACGCCCATCACGTCAACATAATCTCGGCCCGAAATAATCTCGTTCTCGGAGACGTCCCAGTGATGGTGGCGGTAGACAAATGGCCTCACTGTTCATTGTGCTCAATTGCCACTTGATTATCACTTATTCAAAGGTGTATTCAGTTTACTTGTTTCGTTAATTTCTGTAAGTTGGTAGGTGTAGGTGTAGGTTGCATTTGGAGGTTGTAATTGTAGGTGTAGGTTATAGTTGTAGGTGTTGATGTTGGTGCAGGTTGTACCTATACGTGTATTTTTTTTATTTATTTCAGTACATAGTCAAGACGGAACAGCTGGTCGGGACAGCTGGTTATAAGAATATATAATTGATGTTTCGGAACCAGTAGTAGAGAACAAACACAAATTTGTTTGTTTCGGTAAAGTTTCATTTAAACTCTCTTTAAGTCAGTTCGGTACAAATAGGAATAAATCTGCCACAATATCTCGTTATTTGAGTCAGGATTAGTGCGGCACATAACAATTTAACGCGAAAAGTATTTGGCCTAGGAATTTTGGCTGTATCACCATCAAATTACTGCAGTCATTCGACATGGTAAGAATGTAGGTGTAGGCGTAGACATATTCATTATAATGTTACATGTCTAGCGCCGCAAAGCTGTAACGACCTAGCCCTGGCAAATAGCCAGAATCCAGCCCCGCTAAACCCTCGCGGTTTTGCCTCTTTACACACCAATTATAAGGAAAAAAAGTTAACTACACGGTTGTTTTGCTCATGTCTTCATTTGTTTAATAAAAGTTAAAACGATTGTTACATTGTTTGTCAATGATATTTTGTATTTGTAATCTTGAATATAGGCTTCAAGTAATTATCCTAAAGTACGAAATTATCCAAGAATTAATATTATCTATAATTAATAATATCTATGGATGCTTCACACGACATCAATCTAGTCCCATGGTATATCCTTTTGTACTATACATATATTTAAGATTTTTAAACTTTTCTACACATGTCTAATCCAAGACATCCATGACTCAGGAACATAAAAAACTTTTTTTTTCCTCCGGCGACCTCCAGTTTGGGCGCCGATACACAAACCACTGAGCCACAAAAGCCGTCTCATTGCTAGGATGTTCGCAAAATTATTCCACACGGTACAAACAAAAATTATGTGTAATATAAACGTGTTTTATGACTTTATGTAATATATAAAATTCTCGTGTTCGTATATAAAACATAAAACTATAATATAGTGTTCGGGGACATACTCCTCCGAAATCTGAGAATCGGTAGTATTTTTTATAATATATGGAAAAACAACGTTTGCCGGGTCAGCTAGTGTCATAAAAAATATAATAATTAAGTAATCGTAAATAGGAATTTTCAATCTCTTTCATTTATGGAATTAGTTAGAAGCTAATTAGTGGTGTATCAATGTTTGTTCCTGCATCATAATATTCCCGTGCGTCGCGTCGAGGGAATATGCATAAAAATTTAATTTGCCTGAAATATTTTTTTCCCTGTTCTTTATTGTCGTCACATTATAACTAAAATGATTTTTTTAAATTTGGTTCTTATTTAAGCCGAAAAAAATATATATAAAAAATGCAAAATCAGCCCGGGATATTTAAAATTGCGAAACGCGTCACCATTGGTCGTGAGTCGTGACCAATGGTGACGCGCGTGTGACGTCACGCTACACGACGCTGTCTTTCGTGACAATGACATGACTGACGTTAAATTGAATTTTATGCTCTGACTCGTCTATGATTTTATCTGTCAACTGTCTTTTTCGTGTACGATGACGTCACAACCCAAGCCCGCGAAAATGGCGTGTTTAAACCGCGCAAAAATTATAGTGATATTCAAACATTTTTTCTAGCTTAATGGATAATGTTTTTGATGTGTTATATATATTTTTGGTAATGTTATAACCAGTAGAAACGTTTAAAAAAATAAAAAAAATACATGCATATTCCCTATTATGGCAATATTAATTAATGCGAAATAAATTAGTTTTGATTAATTAAGTTAGATACTATTTTTTTATACATGCAAATAAATTTGCCATATTTAATTTTATAAAACGTATCATCATAGTATGTATCTAGTAATTTTTTTTAATGCTGACTTATAGGAGTATTAAATATGTCTCGGAATATTTTGATTTATGAGGATATATCTTTGAATTTAATATCCTACTATTATAAATGTGAAAGTTGAGCATCCTCAATGTCAGTTGAGCATGGATGGATGGATATTTGTTACTCCTTCACGCAAAAACTACTGAACGGATTTTGATAAAATTTGGTATGATAGTAGTTTTAGCTCTTGATTAATACATTGGTTACTTTTTATCCCAAAAAATATAGTGTTCCCGTAGGATCCTGTTTTTACGCGGACGAGCAAAAGCTAGTCAAATTATAAAGTTGGTTTCATTTTGAAGGAAATTGAATCACAACTGATTTGTTCATCGTTACTCGTTAGTTACTCCAGGGCCATCTGGATGAAGCTCCAACAGCCGGACCCCACTCTCCTGATTACGCACCGCACTCCAATATTTCGAATAACTTGTGTTTTCCTCATTCCGTTGTTTTCGAGTGTTAGCAATATTTGCCCCCGAACTCTTAAGAAAATTCTTTGCGGAGAGCCGTAAATAATAACAGGTCGACAACAATCAACTTTTTTTTTGGATCTAATTTGTATTTATTATTTTAGGATTGTTTACATTGAACAGTACCCGAAAAGTTCATTCATATTAAAAAAAATTTGCTTTTGTACCTACATGTATCTTAGCTTTATTTTTTCAAAATATTTCTTTGGTTTGAGTAGAATTTAAAATATCGTATTAATGAATCCTACTACTATGATAAATGTGAAAGTTAGTGAAGATGGATGGATGGATAGATGCTCCTTCACGCAAAAACTACCGAACGGATTTTGATGAAATTTTGTATAGTAGTAGATTGAGCTCTGGAATATTTAAGAGTATAACAAAAATATTAATAACAAGAATATTTATAACTAGCGACCCGCCCCAGCTTCGCACGGGTACAATACTGATACTAATACTAAAGAATGTCTTTGAACCTCTAACAAAACGGGCGAAATCTACAAAACAAACAGAAACAAATTAATATAGGTACCTACTAATGAAATAAGTAGGTGGGTATACTTTTATCGTATGAAATACCATAGATCTAAACTCCCCACGCACGCGCACCCCGTTGGTGACGCCCACTTCGCAACGGGCCGTGCAGCAAAAATCGTAATATTTTAATTTCGCCATAACTTCAAAACCACACGTCCAATTTCAATCATTCAAAGACCAAATATTATCTACATAAACTGTACTTAGTGATGAAATAATTTATTTTGATAAGGATTAATAGCATGCGTAAAATAAACGCGTTTAAATGTAGTCCAAAAAAAAATCAAGATTTCTAAATAAAAAAATGGTTGTTGTGCCTCACTGGACATAGATAAGTATAGTGTGTCGCGGACTTTTTTGTAGATATTTATAAGATCTACAATTAATTAGAACATTTTATGGTTCTATCTTTTATAGTTTAGGCAGCGTACGCACAATAAGTAACTTTTCTGGTTGATTTTTTACACCTTGTGTCCGAAAAACCCAAATATTTTACGGAACCCTATTTTTTCCAAAATAAAATATAGCCTATGTTACTCGTGGATAATGTAGCTTTCGAATGGTGAAAGAATTTTTGAAATCGGTCCAGTACTTTTTGAGCCTATTCATTACAAACAAACAAACAAACAAACAAACAAACAAACAAACAAACATACAAACAAAGTTTTCCTCTTTATAATATTAGTGTAGATAATTAGAAGTTGCGCGCGACTTCGTGCGCGACAAAAGGAAATCTCGTGGAACTGTAAATTTTGCCGCAATAAAAAGTAGCCTATATTCTTCCCCATAATCTATTCTATATCTGTGCAAAATTTCATCAAAATCGGTCCAGTTGTTTCGGAGCCTATTCGATGCGAACAAACAAACAAACTTTTCCTGTTTATTATTATTTATAATTATAAAGTATAGATTATTTAGGTATTGTTTAGAAGTTATAAAAGTGGTTAATCTGAAAGTATTTAATATAATTAATAATAATTTTCAGTTCTCTTAACGTTATTACGAGTAGGTACACATACTTTGCTTTATTATAGGACGTAAAGGTCCAAAGATGTAACGTTTTATTTCCCAAAGGAATAAATTATGTTGTACAAATACTTACATATTATTATGAGCGAGCACACTGTAATACATATGTAATGCGACCAAAATAAATTAACGAAGATCATGAAAAAGTTACGTAACAACTGTATGCGCAAGTATTTTATGGCCGTAATAAAAACTTACAATTTGTTACAATTTGGAAGAAGTCCTGAGTTCTGTTGTTAGACGTTGTACATAATATATAAAGATTTTTGACAGACTCACTTATTATAAGTACCTACAATCTACCTACATATATACCTACTCGTAATGTCTCCGAAAATCAATTACGGATACTTCGGGCATGTGCCCATGTGATCGACTGCTTATGTAAAGACGTTTAGGCAAAAAAATAATTGTCATACTCCAAGTAAAAAATCATGTCATGTATGGGTGACTCTCCGCAAAACGCAAACTCGCCCATATAAAGATTTTTTTTTCTAGTATGACAACTATTTTACTGCTTGAACGTCTTTACATAAGCAGTAGATCATAAAATCAATTACTTGATTTTACCGAACCTCATATAAATTTTGAACCTCTCAAAAGCTTCCAATACCATAAAATAATTACATTTTTTTTTTCATTTATCTGTAGTTTGGCAAATATCGCGAAACAATACATTTTTTATTTCTGTTTTATCCCATTGTTTTATGTTGCATTAAAAGTCGAAACTACTTAAACTTGGTTAGTAAATTTAAACAAACTCTATTATAACAGACGAACTTAATTAAATTATGCAATGCAAATTTTTACTCCTATGAAAAGTAAACATTATTCTGACAAAATTATGAAAGTGTGTCATGCTTTGATTAATTATTACATAGATAGGTACGTTATATCCTTAAAAAACTGACAATATTTCTGTGCCACGACACACATTGACATGGGACGTGTGTCAATGTGTCAACGTCGCATAGTAACACAGAACACGCTATTACTGGCGGAGCACACTAACCAAAATTGGCCCGACGTCGGGCCAATTTAGGTCTTCACTTTTTACGCGTAATGCCATATCTACCTCTTTTTAATATAATACATCTTTGATGTCATGCATAAGTCATAACATAGTAAATTATATGTTGTTTACTGAGACCCGTTTTATATAAGGTTTGGTAAAATCTATTACGGATGTTTTGGATATATGATGTGCTGCTCTTATAAATACGTTTCGGCAAAAAATTTACTGTTATACTCAAAGTAAAAAAATCATCTCATGTATGGGTGACTTTCCGCTCAAAGCAAACTCGCCCATATAAAGGAAGAATTTTTTTTTGAAAGCAACAATAATTTTTCTGCCTAAACGTCTATACCTAAGCCGTAGATCATATGCCCAAAATATCCGTAGTTGATTTTACCGAACCTTATTATAATATAAGGTTCGGTAAAATCAACTAGGGTAACCGGGTAACCGAACCGAACCTTATTATATAAAGGTTCGGTAAAATCAAATAACTAATCAAGGTATGCTTTAGTAAAATAGTTCTTTATGTATATTCAGACATCAAAATATATTCAAGAGAAAAGGTTCCCTTGGTAAAACAATTATTACCTGAGTATAGTTACAAGAGATCGACTTCACTGATTTAAGCAATCAGCTGAGACTATATGATCCGGAATTCAATGGACCCGGGAAAATACAGAGCTGAAAATAGAGCTCTGCCACAGATTACTAAACAGCTACTACGTAATACTACGTGGCTTTACGTTAATACAATAGTCTTAAAAATCGAAGTGTCAAGTATTGAGCTGTAATTATGACATTGACATTTGACTCGACACTCATTTGTTCGATTTTCAACTCTATCGTCTTAGTCCAGGGTTCTAACTTTACTGGTCTGAATTTTCACCGGCGTTTCGGATTCCGGAGCATATAGTCCCAGCCTTAAGTCCGTAAGAGGAGTTTCGGGACCTCCTCCCTTTCGTCACTCAAATATTAGAACCACCCTCAGCCAACAACAGTCTATTGTTGTAGTTCTTTTGCTGCTATAGTTCAAATGCTCAACATTATCTGCTTTCTATGTTGCTAAGTATAGAGGTAGAAAATTCGAACGTAATGTGTTAATAATAAGTGAAGAGTACTTAATAGAAGCAGCATTTTTGGTTTAATCGATGTTTTAATTTCTGACTGTAAGCTAGGTCAATACTATCGGAACTTTATTATTTAAACCTTTTTAAATATTGATTCGTGTAAAAAAAGTACAAATATATAAATATATTTTATATCTACCAATTACTGCCACTTGAAAAGGCCATATTGGTTCGTTTAAACACCAAGAATGTTAACCTGTAATATTTAAAATGAAAAATAGTATTTAAAACATGTATGAATATGTTTTTGAGCTTTTATGAAATAAACGAGTGAAAAGTGAAGTGGAGGCTCAGTGTGTAGTACCATTACATGTAGATTACTTGTGGCTCTACCGCCTTACTAATAAACACTGTATAAGCTTTGAATAGTTATACAGAGTTTTGTTCACGTCACACAAGTGACATTTTTAATTCGATAGAAGGAGACAAAACACTGTGTAACTATTCAAAGCTTATACAGCGTTTATTAGTAAGGGGGCTAGTGTCGAGTGATGGGGTTAAAAAGTTTATTACTTTTATAATATCATAATCCCAATAGTGCACCTACTTTCAAATGTTGTGTGAAAATGCATAATCTTTTCGTCGTCGACGTCGTCGTTTATCGTTTCAGCCTGGTGACGTCCAGGGCATAGACCTCCCCAATAGATTTCCAGTGCGACCGGTCGCTAAAATATTTTTTTATCCTAGCAAAAAAAGCTACGGCTGACGTGGGATAAATGAGAAAAGCTGGGGGGGTTTAATATAGTTATTATTAGTTCATATAATAATTATATTTCAGTAAACGATGCAAATGAAATAAATAGGTTAATCTCATGTCTCAGAAATAATGTCGCGAGCTTTCTATACGATAATAATAACCGTACAATATTGCGCATCGCTTTGATGTTAGCAAGTTGCTGGTGTATTTTATTATTCTGGACTAGACATTTTAGTTATCTAACTGTAAATTATTTCTAGAAATATAAACCAAATTATCGTGATAACTTACTTTAGTAATAAGTACTTACTATAATTTAGTATAATTTTTGATGTTTTTCAACCATTTTTATGTCGCGACCCACGAAAAAGCCAAAAAGTTGAGTAAAAAGTCTTGCGACCCCGTCACTATAGAATTTTAATATTACTAGCTGTCCCGACAAATGTTGTTCTGTCTTAACTATGAACTGAAATTTTTCACCGTTTAAACCTTCCCTAGTGAACTGATACGATTATTTTGAGATCAATAGCGAAATCAGTCCAGCCTTTCTCGAGTTTTAGCGAGACTTAACGAACAGCAATATCCTACATAGTGCGCTATTTTTATCTGCTTTGGAATGATTTTTTCGACGTTCTAGTTTCTATTTATTATTTTCAAATAGACTGCGACCTCCTTTAAAAACAAACTCGACCCCCCCAAGGGTGTCGACCCACCGGTTGAGGCGATGATTTGGTAGAAACAGCTACATAGCATCCTTGCAAGTCTGAATCTGAGACTGAGATTCTCTTTTAGAAAATTAATTCCAGTAATTCGGAAGCGAAAAACCACCGTCCAGCTGACTAGTTGATCAATTAGTCGTGCGAGAAATTATTCAACATTAGCCGATTGGGTCATAATTCGATTAAGTAGAAGATTAAAGGCCGGCAACACACTCGTGACTTCTTTGGTATTGCGAGTGTCCAGTGTCCATAGGTGACGGTGTTCGTTTTCCATCAGTCGTTGACTCGTTTGCCCGCTATTTTTATAAAAAAGTTACTAAAATAATCGTCAATTACCTCGAACGACCAACTGGCTGACAGGTTGGTCGGCTGATCTAGCAAAAGGTTGTTAGACGAGTCAATTTTAGTGAAAATGTTAAAATGTTTTGTGATGTGAAAATATATTTCAGTCGGATAAAAGATTTTGTTGGTATACCTACCTATATCTAATCAAAAGAGCTTTTGATTGGATGACTCAAACGCGTTAACCAATCAAAAACGTTATTGAATAGATAAACTACCGACAAAAACCAGAAACTGGGTATGTATGTGGTACACCGACTGCTTTGGCATGTATCGTGTATGTATAGAAATATTAACTAATCTATCTTAGTCTTATTAACGATAAGAAGATGACGTAGACATAAAAGTGTTAACTAATAATAGTTAAAAAATTTAAAGCTGAAATTATAAAATTGTTTTGTATGTGCAAAGCAATTACTTTCACTTGATATCCTCACAATAAATATCAGGACCTTTTAGTATTAACTGATGTGAGAGAAATATTTTATAATACAACATATTATGAAGACGGTTCGCTCTTTCACGGAGTAAGAAAATGAAAAAGAAGAAAAACTAATAAATCATATTGATTTCTTATCTTTACGAGAATCTATGATACACAATATTACGTTGTGGTTTATATTATGACATATTTATTTTTCCAATATTTTAGATTATAATGGGATCTTATTGTATTCATTTTATTTTTTCTATAACCGTTAACTTTCTTTTACGTTAAAGCAGCTTTATTTTATAATTTTATCCATATTAAAGTGGTCAGCTTAAAAATAAAAGCAGATATCAATCTATAAAACGCTAAATTAATAAATCAGTGTACAAGGCGAAATGTTTGGAGGACATTTGCCTACGTCACTACCATCCCTAAGTCCGCGCTTCCCAACCTTTTTTCGTCAAGGCTTTGCGGTGTATAAATAGATTTCATAGCCATTATAATGTGTTTTGATTAGATTAAAAATATATTCAGCAATTTGGCATAAATTTAATCACCAGGGCTACCTTCTTCCTAGATATGCAATCGATAATAATTAAACAAGAAAACTTCGAGTTTTGGATTAAAAAAAAAAATTAGAAGACAATTGATAGATCATTATCCAGAAAAAATATCAATAAACGACTTTGAATGACGCCGAGTGGTATTTCTAAAGTATGTACTTTAAAAATTATGATCACAAAGTACCTTGTTATAATTAAAAATGACAGTGGCGCCATCTGTCGCAAATTGGTCGTACCAACTCAGAAACCTTGTTTGGCTCATGCACAACAACTTTGCTGAAGATCATCGCATAATCAAATGCATAGTTTACGATTCTATAAAGGACATACAGACAAATATTCATTTTTATATAAATAGATTATGATATGAAATTTGTAGTGTCTGCCTCTAGTGCAACTAGAGCAATTATTGCATTAGTAATTATTAATTAATGTTGCTCTCAATGTTCTGTTTAATATTTCGTATAATTAGACTGCAGATTCTATGCCGAGGGCGGGTTTGGCTAATTTTGATTTGAAATAATTGTGGAAGTTCAGGGATGGTCTAAACAGCGAGAAATATAGGATAAATTCCGATGAAAATACTAAAACCGACTGATTGATATCTCCCATACCAAAAGTTTATTGTTCAGGTGTAGGTGTTTATGTGGGTGTAGGTTGTAGCTGTTGAAGGTTGTAGTTGTAGTTGTTGTGTAGGTAGTAGGTGTAAATGTAGGTGTATGTTGTAGTCGTAGAGGTAGGTCGTAGGTGTAGTTATTTTAAGTTAAGACAAAGCAACGGAAGCAATAATATGTCGACCCGGGGCAACTAGGAATAAATAATAATAGACTCAGTGTTTTATAATTCAATTTCAAATTCAATTAAATTGTAATTGCAATTTATAATGTCATCTTATACTTAAAACGAGACGATCTTGTATATCCTTAATATAATATCGGTATTTCAACAACGGCTACAAGTACATATTACCATGCAATTTTGTATGAAGGGAGATTTGGGGGAGAAAAAACGATCTAGCTAGGTCTTATCTCTTAGGAACTGCGACTTTTAAGCAATATAATATGTTTTTTTATTTCATCGTGCAACAATATATCAATAATTTCGACTCTCTTGCGTCACCTTGATTGGCAGTTTGGTAAGTATACGTCCTATAATTTTTGCATTGTTTGGAAACTCGGAATGTGGTGGGATCGGATGCCGGTATGATAAATATTTTTGTGATTCTTACAATTTCTTAATCTTTTATTTTTATTTTAATTGTTTTATCGTTCTACTAACACAGCGAGCAAAGCTCGGTCTCCCAGGTACTTATTATAAGTTTTATTGGTCCATGCTATAGTTTATAATATATATAACGTTGTCACCAAGAAACCGATAAGCATTTACACGCCTTGAATAGGTCGTCACGGCCGTCACCTACAGTTTGAGAGCCCTAAACGATCGAAGCAGGAAACTTGAAAAATAAGATCGTAATCGACATTGACCTGGTGTCAGGAAGTGGGTTAGGGGAGCGCTGATGACGCCTGACACCTTCACCGCAAATATATTTTTACATTACCATAACTATGATTTGTTTTTTGTGCAGCGTTTCAAGTTCATTGTGTTTCGTGTTATATGTGTTAGAGTACGTAGCAGCACGGTTTTCATTTCATTTAATAATAATTTAATAATATCTATGGACGCTTCACACCCCGTCAATCTGGTCCCATGGTAAGTTCTCGAAGAACTTGTGTACGGGTACCAGACAGCGGAAATATATTCAATACTTTTATATTATACACATATTTAAGTCATATATAAGTCCCATATGACGTCACCATTTTTGGCGGAATCAAAAGAAATTAAAAGGTTTTTTACTGGGGCATATATTGCAATAAACGTGTGCCAAGATTAATACTTTTGGAAGCTATGATTGGTCTTTTTTTTCTACTTCTAGTATTCAATATTACTAAAAGATAAAGCAGCCAAGTTCATGATGAGCGAACTTACTCGATTTATTATACCATGTCTGAGAATTGTCTAACTTGAGACATAATCACAACTACGGTCTTTACAAACACTATGTGAGAGGTTTTATTGGTTCGACGATGAGATACACTTTATTGACAAGACCAAAAGTAATTAAGGATTTGCGACTTATGGATTTACTTATTTGGTTATTTTGATTTGTGTCACCTTTGCTGCTCGTTAGTAAAACATGTCTTAGGTCTTATGTAAATTAAAAGGATTTTCTCTAAATAAATGCATGAAAAAGATAAAAAATGAAACGTTAATACATTCTAATTGGCCGTTCGTTAGCAGTAAGCGCGGGCATCAGTATTGTAGGATTAAACTGAATATATTTACTTCTCGCGATCTGTTGTCGCTATTTATCGAATTTCACGTTTTTTTTTTCGCTATCTATCGGATTTTACGCTGGCTGCAGTTTTTATACCGTACCAATAATACATTTTTAACAATAAATGACTGACTAATCAACTACTGAAAGTTTCTTTGTAAGTTTTATGGACATCATATTGCAAAACCATCTTATCCACAGACTTTCAAACATCTAAATTGTAGTTTAATCACTGTAATCACATGTTTTATATCTTCTAAACAAAACAAATCACCATGAGAATGGCTGCGAAATATAAGATGGCCTCCAATAAAACGAAAGTTAACTACTGTCATAATTCATCAACTTTGACAATTAATTCTGCGATAACTTACACAAATAACGCCTCTGTGCCTCTAGTTGGCGGTTTCGAAAACCTTCTCAGTTATTAACTCATAGATAATTCTCAGATATCCTATGTTTACCGAAGTATTTCTAATCTGTCCACTATTATATTGTTTTCTAGTAAGTTTGATTCAAAGCTAAATTCGCCAAGATATGTAGAAGTAAACTGTAAATATCTTTTACGTAGTAACTACTTAGTGATATGTACTTTTATTATTAACTATCTGAATTGAACCTACAGCATTTTACTTATACGCATAGATAAGAACAAGAGAACAGAAACCACCGATTCCCACAGAATCTTTAAATCATCGTTTTTCAACAATTTTTATGTCGCGAGCCACGAAAAAGCCAAAAAGTTAGGTTTTTTACCTAACTTTTTGGCGACCCCGTCACTATAAAATTATAATATGTACTTACATAGCGCGCTATTTTTATCAGCGTACGTTGTATTAGCTTTCACTAGTTCGAACACTCGATGATTTTTTCGACATTTGATACAAAATATTCGTTCGAAAAACGAATCTTTTGTACCTACACGTAGTTTATATTTTTCAACAGACTGCGACCCTTTTTAAAAACAAACTCGACCCCCCCAAGGGTTGGTACCCACTGGTTGAGAAACGATGCTTTAGAGAATCAAAAGATACGGTCGCTGACAAATCCGTGTGATGAGTGCGAGTTTTTGCCATTACTCGCCGTAGAAGTTACGTAACTACAATTTACCATTTAATTGTTATACAAATTGTAGTTATCTTCTTCACGTCCAGTAGGGTAGTGACAAAAACTCGCAGTCGTACTGAAATTGCAGCGGGTCTACGAGTACTGAGTAGGTAAACTTTATTACTCCGTATTACGACATGAATCCATATCGCTTGGTCCGAGTTTTGTATAATATTATGTACAAGCAAAAAGCGTACATTAATAAGCAAAAACTCGAGCCACATTTTCAAAGAAACTTTCACGATAGTGTTTACTTAATAATAATTGTATATAAAATTGATTATGATTAGAAAACCATGCACGAACTTATGCTCAATAAATAGAGTAGTATGACACACTTAGTTTACTTTTTTCTTTTTTTCTAACTTGGTGTAAATTTGTTTTACAAGTTAAAACACTCATAGCTTAAAATTACCTAGTTTAATTTATTACTCGAGTCACAAACTTGACTAAGTAGGAATTTCGATAAGCGTCAATTCACACTGCGACGCGATGCGACTCGACGCTGCGCTGAATTTTTAAGGTAGGGATTCAAAATTCAACTTTAGTCAGTACCCAAGAAGAAAACATTTCACTGCAAGAGTTCGAATTATGAGCAGCAGTGCTATTCTCTTAGAACATTTTTATATATCTCGATTGTTTAATACTTACAAATTCCTTGACCTCGATAGCGGAATCCGCGGTGAGTGTCAAATTATACGAATTTCACACTCACCGCGGATTCAGCTGTCAAGATTTGAAAATGTTCTTAGAGAATAGCACTGCTGTACCGAGGTGCGCCGCCGCCGTTCGATCTTGCAATGAAACGTGTATCTTCTTGTATAGATAAAGTTTAGTTTTTAATCACTATCTCAAAAATGCAGCCTCGTCTCGTCATATTCTGGTGTGAACAGGTATACTGGTATTATTCTAATATGTACGTACCATTTTAGAGTTACGCGGACTAAATGAAACAACAGAGGTAAAAAAGCTTTGGTACAGTTATGGAAATACATCCATACTAATATTATAAATGCGAAAGTGTGTCTGTCTGTCTGTCTGTCTGTCTGTCTGTTACCTCTTCACGCCCAAACCGCTGAACCGATTTTGATGAAATTTGGTATAGGGATACTTTGAGACCCGAGAAAGGACATAGGATACTTTTTATCCCGGAAAAATGTACGTTCCGCCGCGATAAACGAATTTTGGCGCAACGGAGTTGCGGGCGTCATCTAGTTTTATTATAATCCTTAATTTTATTATAATACTAGCTGATGACCGCAACTTCGATTGCATAGATGATAGAACTGACGGAAACGGAACCCTATTTTTTAAACGGAACTCTAAAATAAAAGTAGCCCTAAGCCGTTAGACCGTCAGATATCTGCCAGTGAAGTTCCCGTGAAAATCGGTTTATCCATTTCAGGGATTAGCCGGAACAAATAGACAAACAGACAGACGGACGGACAGACTATTTTTTTATATTGGTATTTTATTGTAAGTACAGAATATACTTTCAGATGCATTAAGTGAAAAGCTGTGAATTTGAAATTACAAACAAACACTTCCAAAAGAAATGTTCTAGAAATGTATGAGGCGTAGGCCAGCACTATGTACACTATATGTAAATATAGCTACATAATATAGTTACTGTTTCCTATTCTTTATTTTATTTAATTTCACTTCGTTTCTATATACATTAAAAATAAATTCGTCAAGGAGAGCAACACAACGTAAAATAACATGGTGGATCAGATCAGAATTATTATCTAAAGAATGTCATTTTGACAATGACATAACATTTGACAAAAAAGACGTAAGGCATTCAAGAAGACATCTCTTCCTAAAACTGTCAACTACGTCAAAAGACATGTGAAAACAACTGTCACGGCCTAAAAATAGGGTTCTTGCAATAACTCTTGAAATAATCATTTTTGTACGCATGTAGGTCTACCCTTCTTCAAATTTTTTTTGTATTTTTATGAAATTCCCATATTTTTTTCCTATTTACCTATATAGTGTACATAGATCTGGCCCAAAATCAAACATCTCTTTTATTTATCTGAATAGATGTATCTAGAGTATAGACCCCAGATAGAATTTTGGATTTACAAGGTTTAGTGTTGGAACCTAATTCGGTTAGGGTTTCTTCTGTCGTGTGAAGACCCTCAAGGGCTTCGTGTTACTATAACCTAAATACCTGGCTTTGTGTCTGACTTCATTTGCTAAGAGGATATTACATATTATTAGCTTTCATTTCGGTTATATAAATCGATTAAAAACCATATAAATGAAACATAACCTGTTTCATTTAATTGAAGACCTACAAACTTTGATCTTTATACTAGCCCCCCTTCATAATAAACGCTGTATAAGCTTTGAATAGTTATACAGTGTTTTATTCACATCACACAAGTGACATTTTTAATTCGATTGAAAACACTGTATAACTATTCAAAGCTTATACAGCGTTTATTAGTAAGGGGCTAGTGTAAATTCTTATTCGGTGGACTATTGATGATAGTTTGGACAGATTGAAATTTGTCGTTTCACGCCATCTACAGTCGCAGACAGATCCGGTTTTACTTTTGAACTTTAGTGCCCAGAAATAAGGTCGAAAAGCAGTATTCTCATCTATCTTTAACTGTGCATACCGCTGACAGAAAGAAAAAACCGAAACAAAATAAAAGTGACACAAACTTTATAATTATAATTCAGTATAAAAATTAATCTAACAATAAAAAGAAATAGCAATATCAGTTCAGTTATTTTTTTTACATTTAAATTAGGTACGATAAATGTATTCAAGTTTTTCACGGCGAAATGGAACATTAAAATTCAAAGGGTATGGCGGTGATCCGCGGAAAAAAGCGCTTGCTAGCGCTTGCGCACTAAAGAAAAAAAAAACAGATTATCGGCCAGGACACGTTTGCAAATTTCAATACTACTAACATAATCCGCCATTTTGCTTATTTAATGCTAGCGGTCGCTATTTTTCTTTTTTTGTTCGCGCTATTTTCCGCGGAACACAGCCGACACGAATCGATATAGGTTTGAAAATTGTAATAGGTACTTGTTTATGTTTGACGGCGATTCCAAAATCAATTTGATTCTCAATTTGAATCACTTTCCCGATGCGACATCAATATTCAATATCGAGTAAACTTCTTAATCCACATCCCAGGATCAAACCTGCACCACCTCAACTTCAATTCAAGCCTTGGCCACGGACGCTCTTGGGCTGATGACGTTGAGTCGATAATAGTCGGTTTCCATGAATTTCATTTTATCGATGATTTCAGCGGTATTGGATTTCGCATAAAATGCTTCCCGGAATTAATATTTGCGTGGGTTAATCCGGTAATCAGTGGACTGGTTTCACAATTATAGATTGTAAAATTAAAACAGCGGTCGAATCACGGTAGCAAAATGTCCCGCTTCATTTAATACAAAATACTGGAAGAAATAATTTTATATTGAATGCTATATAATAACTCTCCAATCGGCGATTTATGATTCAACTTTGTTTTTCTGAGACAGAGAAGAAGATTGCAAGAGACGAGAGAAGAGTATTCTAATTTAATGCAGGATTACTCTTTTACAGCAAGAAAGTAGTGTTAGAAGAACACTGTTTAATCTATTTGTGGTTGAGAAATATGCTCAATCGAGTTTATTTGATACTAGATGTTGCCCGTGACTTCGTTCGCTAAAGTTAATTTCACAGAAATCGTACATTTTTCCGTCAAAGTAGCCTATGTACTTCCCCGTGGTCTACTCTACTCTGTGTCAAATTTCATCAAAATAGGTCCAGTAATTTCGGAGCCTATTCGATGCAAACAAACAAACTTTAACTATATTATATTAGTATAAAAAATAGATGAAATTATAAAGATACTATGAATAAAGTATTTAAGTAGGTATTGTGTCATATCATAGGCCAATCATCTGTTTCACACTGGTTTTATTTGAGAATAGTGGTATTGAATGATATATGCTAGGCTGCGATTGAAAATATCGATAAATATTCGGATTTGACGAGCTGACTGAACGCCTTCGACGATCTAAGAAGGAAGAGGTTTTTATTTTATTTTTATTTTATTGTATTCGGAAAACTTACAGCTTACAGATAATTACAATGATGATACATTTATAGACACCATAAAGCCATATTTTGTCGATACATTCTCACTCAAGAAATGTGAAGAATATTTCTAATGCGAGAATGGCGTGGTGAAAAATTTATTCTCAATTTTTCATTAAATAATACTGTAAAGGCAGCTTCAAGAATAAATTACATTTTCTTGTCCGTGACAAAACCACGTAGGATCCAGCTACGGCCGACATCGTGTAAGCCATACCGTGCTTCGTGAAAGAAAACTGTCACAATAAATCCTTGTAAGCAACTGGAAACGGTATTTATATGGCTCCAATATTGCGTATAGAAAATAGTTGAAGTATTTGTTGTAACAAAACTAATTAAATGGATTTTGATGATTTTTGTATTGAATAAATGAATAAAACCAGAATAAAATTGTAAAGTAGTGACTTTACAATTTTATTATTAATGTAGTGACATTAAAACTATTATAATCATACATAAGCGATTGAGGTTGTATCTAACAAAATACTTAAAGTGAATACACAATACAAGATATTCCAGATAAAAAGTTGTTTCTATAAATCTTGGTCAATGGTGTAATTTCCACCACTAGCTTCGTATAAGTAGTACTCCATGTGAGCCCACTTGGGTTAAAATTTCCCTCAGCTCCATTAAGAAATTGACACTTGTCTAAATCTGACACTGTAAACTTTCGAGTTAGTAGATAAAAGCAAGGTTAAATAAATGCCTAATGATAGTTTTATCGAGTATCCGAGAAACGAAACGAACGTAAGAAAAAAAAAAGATGTTGAGGCAACATTATAATCAGTAGCTTATACAAAAAAAATGTTATATAAGTATTCGTAATATTTATGAAGATAATAAATGCAAAACGCACGTAAATTTTTCGTCCTGTCACCACCGCGGTGGTCGGAAAACTCCAATTTCGTATTCGGCGTAGTTAATGTTTTAACACGCTATGGTTTTTTTATTATACGAGGAAACTATTCACAACAAGCGTTACTTCCGTGCATGACATGCCAAAAACGATATCCGTAATTAAAGACGTTGAGAACGAAAGTTTTTATTTCGTTCTGAATTTATTTATTAACACTTTCTGCACAATGTACAATAGCGAACTTAATGCCATAGGGCAATTTACATCGTAAGAATTAAAAATACAATTTTACTTGGCAATAAAATTGTATTTTTCATTTTTTACTGGATGCAATTGGAGTAAAAAAAATAGCTAACTGCAGTTATAAATTGTAGAGCTTATATAATATGATATTTGTGATTTGTAAATATATTATTTTAAGTAATAATAAAATCTAAGGACGCGTTCAGACTTCGAGAATCACTCACGGCGTGTCCATGCTATCTATACTAATATAATAAAGAGGAAAAATTTGTTTGTTTGTTTGCATCGAATAGGCTCCAAAACTACTAAACTGATTTTATTGAAATTTGGCACAGATATAGAATAGACTAAGGGGAAGGACATAGGTTACTTTTTATTGCAGCAAAATGTACGGTTCCACGAGATTTCCTTTTATCGTGCACGGAGTCGCGCGCATTATCTAGTCTGGTATGATATAAATTGTAGGTGTAATAAATACTTTCTGTTACGGATATCAGCTGATTAAGCGAAATCATTTCATACATACTTACATAATATTTATGAGTATAGTGTGTATAAAGCATTTTAAACTGTATTTAAGTGAAGGGCAAAACGTAATGGGAGCGCAAATACTTTTAATTTAATATGTAGAGTTTATTTGGAAAATGTTTTTTTTTTTGCATTTTGTTATTTGTATCAATAAAAGATATAACTTCGGAATGATAATAAAGATAATGTCCCATTTATAACACGGACCCTAAATAAAAAGTTGCGTGCGACCTAATTTACAGTTGGGTTCGAAAATAACATGACATTGACCCATTTATATTGATTGGGTCATTTGAATTTATATTAAAGTCGGAGGCTTCGAATGTCTGTCTAAATAATTTGTTTTATTTGTTAATATATTGAAAAGGTAGTTCGGAGTTTAAGCTACCAAAAAAGTTAATGGAGCCCGCACACGCTAGGCAAATAACTTGGAAATCAGGGATCCATGAGGGTGGAGGCTAGAGGTGAATTCTCTAGGGGAAGAAAAGAATTTGATTGCTTGCCAAGCTGTTTGTCAATCTTGAAACACTAGCATTAGAAGTTGTTGACTGGCTGAATTGATTTTAGAATAACAAAGTTTAAATTAAATTTATTTAATACAAAATTTTAAAAGCACCCGCAGAAAGCGTAACTGCTTATGAAAAGGGTATTATATTATAGGTTCTTAGACTGATTGACAGTTAAATTCATTTAAATATAACCCAAATTACCATTTGCTGCTTTTAAATGCTGCTCTCGAAATGGCTTTAAAAGTTGTAAGGAACATTCAATTAAATATTAATAGTCTTTTTTATGAGCTCTTTCTGCGATGCGAGATGCATTAAATTTTTGGTGTTATTAAAATTATTATTATTCATGTATCTATATTAATAAATATTTCATATTCTCTCGACATTCTCATTGAAGTTATAATAATCAATTAATAGTGAATTTGTAATTTGACTATCTTATGGACACAGTCTACTAAATAATTATGGATATGTACATCAAAATCCCTTTTTCTTGTGACTTCCGAGACAGTTTAAAAACATCAAGTAGTTAGCAACACTTGGTCCAATTTTATATGCCATAAAATGTAATAGTAAGCTTTTAATATAATATAATATAATATAATGGCAGTTGCAGCGTACAATGATTGATCATTCCGTATGTCGTTAAAATTTTTACGTGCGCATAATGTGAAACTATTTGAATGACAAGTTGCACAAAAATCGCGATCAATTTTATAGTCACGGAAATGTCTGTAATAAAGTTTTCATGTCTTTCAGCGCATAATTCCGAAAATTTAATATGGTTATTCCTCTATTTTGAAGTTGGCCGCAAAAACCTCGTTGATAGTAAAAATATAAAGTTTAAAAAAATCAATGCCATACAGGGAGACAGTTACGAAAAAATATCCCTTCTAATAATATGTACCTAACTAAAGTAACGCTACTCGTTAGAGTAGCGCCTGATGTCATTTAAGTAATATTATATCTTTTTAGTAGCACAACTTATGCAGTATAAGTACTTTATTTCCTTTATTGCTTGTTTTAAAAGCAAAAAGCCTTTAACAGAACCACGATAACTGATCGTACGCCAAAGGCAACATGCAATGCACCAGGCCCATTAATCTTCTTATGACAACTAGGTCGTTTTATGACGTCATCGATCAAAGTGAACTAATTTAAAAACCTACATTTTATCCTTATGAAAACCTAATTTTTATCAAAAAATCATCATAATTGCCTGATCAAACAGGCAAAACAAATTGCCTGAAAAAATCATTATACCTGCCTAGGTATACTCGTCTTAATTTTCCTATCTTGATCAAATATTATATTAAATTTTTTACATAATATATAAGAAGGGCACACAGGGCCATTTTAAGATATTACAATTCGATAAAAATTTAATTTATTTTCATATCAAGACCGACCTTTGCCACTTGAAAATAGATGGCTAAAGTTGGAATTAAAATATCAGTGGACTTTCATAGGAAAAACCAATCAAATGTGAAATCGCACTTGGACTAAAATAAAACCAGCGCCGTACATTTTAATCCGAGCTGTCAGCCAGTATTGCTGACGGGGCCGCGTGGTCTGTGACAAGTGAACTAACACTTTTTGTTCTTGCAGTTTAAACTAGTTCTATCTATGAAACCTATTTTCTGTATAAAAATTTTCTGCTGAAAAAATCTGACTTTATTATGATACAACCAGGTGTTTAGTAGTTCACTCACTCATTTCTTATTTATTATACTTATTGAAGAAAGTACGGCAATTATATTTGTCTTCATCATTACCAATTTCCATAGTGGCAAAATGCAATTGATGAAAATATGGCGAGTGTCATGTGATAATATGGATAAAATATTGTAATTCTATAAAAAAATATAAACACCGACTTCCAAAGTAATAACAATAACATTCCTAAAATCACTAAAAATCTTCAATCTTCTTATTTCTGAAGTCGGTACCGTCGTTGAAATTTCCAAACGTGTATCTTTAAAGACTGACGAGTTCTATTCAGTCCTTTTGGATCCAGAATATACCTTGGCACAAAATTTCACATTTTGGTAGCTGTGAATGTTCAAAGAAATCGTTATCAGCGTAAAAAACTATGAGAAATACCTAGATATAAACAATATCATGTGTATGGTGTGATGATGGTGGTGGTGATGATTATTTTTTATTAGTGACATTTGCTTGCAGTTTTATGAACAATGCTGAAATTTCTAAACGTGTGTCTTCAAAGACTGATGAATGCCGTTCTGTGCTTTTGCATCCAGGGTATACTTTGGCACAACATTTCACTTTTTGGTAGCATATGCTCGAGTTACTTCAAAAAAAGACAAAATCACTATCGGTGTCCCTATAAATTTTGAGGACTTCTCTCAATCCTCATGGATCTCATCACCAGGTCTACCATTTGGTGACAATGGGACCAATTCAGGAGTCAACCCTTTACAATAAAAAATGATTTTGAAAATCACTCCACAAACAGCAGAGTAATCGCGTAACATACACACAAAAAACATACACATAACACATGAATTAAGAACTTCCTCCTGTGTTTTGAAGTCGGTTAAAAATTGTCTTCCAATAGTCTTGGCATTTTGCCAGGATTCAAAATTCTTGTTTACTTTGATGTAACATAATATTATGAGTACCTACTATACTATAAAGACGAATAAGTATACAAACGTGGATGAACTGCATAAATTTCGTGTAGTGTACTATATAGTAGAGACAGCTGCCAGATTCCTAGTCTGTCGTGAAACAGAAGAGTTTAAATTTAGTAGTTATAAAACTGGTGATCGAAAATGCAGTCCTTACAAATACCTAACAATCTCGAGTTTTTTCCCAGGGTACCGATTGCATGTTTTTTATTGGCTTTTCGAAAAAATACATAATAAGCCAAGAAATATTATTTTTGCAGTCGCATATCTACGATCAGCCGTTGACAAAATACAGTTATCACAAAAGTTGAGCATTAAAAACTTTCAGAAAACATAGAAATTGTGCATACTTTTATTTTACAACCTGATTCGTATTAAAAAGTTTAGTATTTATGACGAATGTTTATTGTTTCAGATTTAAATGTTCATCGAAGTAAAGGTTCAGCATGAAGCTAAATAACTCACACGAGAAAGAGTCACTAACACGAGGTATTATAATGACTATTATTTTATTTAAGGGAAACTGGGGACACATAATCCCCTCTTATGTTTTTTTTACTACATAGAGATCCTATTTGAAACAAATTGGCATTGATACCCGTGGAATTTTCTGGCTACAAGTATGTGCGAGGGCAAATTGAATATCAGTGAAAAGATACTAATTTATCTACTAAAACTAAAGACAGACAATTATAGCATGTTTCCCCGTATTAGGGATAATTTATCTCCATACCATAACTTTCATTTATTGCTGAGCAGATTACACATTACATATCTTAAATAAATTTTCTAAATAACTGTTGAATCAGAATAAAAACTGTAACTGTTGATTGCAACAAAATCAATTTTTCCGCCATCATTTAAAAAGAGCCACGTCTGACGGTCATTGGAAAAGTTTACCCGCGGGCTTATTACGTATCTTGCAAAAGCCAAGCAATAGCAAAAATTGCGCAATTTTTGCTCTAAAATCGCAAATTCGTATTACGTATCTGCAAAAACCTAGCAGAAGCAACCTAGCGACGGTACAGCCTCTACCGAACAATCGAGGAACTATAAATTGCAATTAATTTTTCAATCTCTTCACTGCTGTCTAATTTTTCGTATTACGTAAGACTTTTACAGCAAAGCGAAAACAATCAGCGAGCGATTTGAACTGTCAGTTAGCGAAAATGAAGCAAAGTGCATTCAAACACAACAGCGAGCGATTAGCAATCGATCGCGTAGGTAATACGATTTTATTTGACCTTCAGCAATCGATTGTGCGTCTATCGCGCGATGACTGCAAGATTTTTGCTAATCGCTATTTTTACGTAATACGGCGGCGGTATTGCATACTTCTGACATGACACACTGCCACTGTAAAAGTAGCAATTGCCCATATTTTGCCTTTGTATCAATTGCCTCTGTAAATTGAGTGTACCTAGTCTCCCTTGGAGATCATGTGTCCCTCACCTCCCGTATTTAATATAATATTTAAGTCGTATTGTCATTCTACCAAGAGGAAATAGTGACAACGTGTAATTTAAGGAGTCCTTAACTTTAGGTTATAATATTTAAAAAAAAAAAAGCTTCAACATATTTTTACAATCCTGCTAGTTATATTACAATTTTACGGTGACATAAGTATATATCATAAATCATTCAAATAATTAAAATTTCACTTTCATTCAAATAATTAAAATGTCCTTTTATTATATTATTTTACTTATTTAAAGGCGGCCCTTTGACCCTAATCCCTGTACAGGCAGTTACTTTTATTGTTTTTTCCTTTGCTATACATAGTATTTCCCTTGGGTGAAAAAAGACCAAAAGAAATAACAGGCAATTTTTATCATAGTCATATTGTAGTTTTCAAGACGAAAATTACGTATAAGATGGTAAAGATTATTTTGGTAAATCTTATTCTATGTTTTACATTAACTACCTAATTAAAAAAGTATTTTAAAATGAAACTTAACCATAAATCGTTCGACCGCAAACGATTCATAGACAATGAATTGCTATTTTCCGTAATTTTCCTATACCTTATGCTAAGCACAACATTATCTTATGTAATCTAGTTCAAATTTTAAGATTCCTATAATGAAAACGACTACTTTAAGCTTATAAATCATTATGCCAAATTATTGTTGTTAAAATTATTATAGATGTAAAAAAAGTAAATTGAATAATGATTGGGCTATTCTAAGCGGAGTTCTTAAAATAAAACTCAAATAAAAACGTTAATAGAATTTAATAATAGTCAGCTTTAATTATAGCACTAGAAGTACGATGTTAAAGATAGTTCTATCGACTGACAAAAAGCGTTCGAAGCGGTTTCAAACGAGGTCGAGAGTCAAGAGTGATAGAAATGATAGTGTGCGCCGTGCCTTATCTTGCGTCCGCTACTTTACAGCCAGTAGATGGCCACTTTCTTATCACCTATGCCTTAATAGACTATTAGCGGGGAGAGTTATAAGATTTAAAAATAGGATCGTGCAATAATATTTTTTAGTTAATTAAAGGTTAATAATAAACCCATATTCTACTACCAACATTAAAATATTACAATGAGTGAGAGATTATTACTATAAGCATAACCAGTCGTGGCATGTCATGATAATTCATAGACAGCACACAACGTAACATATATATATGTTGTAGGCGCCAACTCTTATCTAATGGCTTATAAAATTGCGAAACCGAATTCAATGCTGGCGAAACCGCGGGCAAAAGCAATAGACAAAAAATAATACAATATATTTTTATCAAATCGGTGTATTGCTGTTGAGGAAAATGTTGCGGTAAAAATTTTTCGTACGTTTCATAATTTATTTTAACAGCGTGTCTTATTACTTGTTTACTCTTACGGATTCATAACACTGAGTAAATAAAATGCAGAGAGGTTTCAGCAAACTCATATTATTATTACTCTTATTCACAATACTGTTACAAAAGCCTCCGTGGTCTAGTGGTTAGAGATTGGCTCTCGACTCGTAGGTCGTGGGTTCGATTCCCGAATTGAATCCAAGTTTGGTAAGGATAATGCAGGCTCATCACCTGATCGTTTGGCAAGAAAGATGATCTATGCGTCGGATGGGCATGTAAAATGCCGGACCTGCGCCTGATATCTCGCCAGTCGTGTCGGTTATCCATCCCACCGGGTTATAAGAGTAAAGGAAGAGAGAGTGCTCTTGTGTACTGCGCACACACTTAGGTACTATAAAATTACTCTTGCGTAACTGGCCTGGTTTCAATGGGACCGGTCACCGTCACCGAAATCGATGTGGGGGAGTTATATTCACTATATTACGCAGCTTCTTCCAGGGCCTTGCTTATTTTAGCCTAACCAGAGTCTACTTATACCTTTGACAAATATTCTTATTAGTACTTTAATCCACTTACATAAAATATAAACATGGATTGCAACTTTTGAGAATGGCTGGACCGATTTAGCTCATTTAGGTCTGGAAACAATTATGGTACCGTACTGAACTACCGTTCAAGGAAAGTTTGAACGATGAGAGATATTGATAAAATTGTGGAGAAAATACTAAAAATAACAATTAAAGTTTCCCTTTCTAATAGTTAAGACAGAACAACGCGTGTCAGGGCAGCTAGTAATGCAATAAATATTAAAGTTTTTTCGCGTGATAAGGATGCCGTTAAAGTTTTTAATGTATTTAAATTTCATTAGGGGGGAGATGTAAGCCTCTATCTCTCGCTGACAATTCACGCAAGATCTGTTGGCAAGAATACCGATATTCAAATTGTCGTTCCTTTCGGTTTCGTTCGTAACGGCGCGGCGGGGGAAAATACAATTATTTGTAAACGAGAGTAAAAACAAACCAATATTTTCGTACGCCGAAAATAACCTGTTACCGACATGCCGAATAAATACAAAATCATTTTATATTGTTCATTAAATTACAATATTCTCTTACACAAGGAAGAGCTTCACAGTTATTTCCTTTGTTCTTTTAAATTAAAATTCGCGTTCATATTTAAATAGCGTTTAGCGATTTTCGCAACTGTTATATTCTAAGTATTTTTTTAAGTGAAAACTGCTGCGTAAAAAATGTTAAACTCGCGTCAGGACATGTGACCTGATCGAAAATTCGTAAGATGCAACTTGCAACTGTTTGCTGCTTTAGTTCCTTTACACGAACATGAAACTATTTTAGTTCGTATCTTTTAAATTAGATGGCACTTTTCTTGGGATGGGTAAAAAATGTTAAACTCGCGCCAGGACACGTGACCTGATCGAAAATTCGTAAGATGCAACTTGCAACTGTATGCTGTCTTAGTTCCTTTACGCGAGCATAAAACTATTTTAGTTCGTATCTTTTAACCTAGATGGCGGTTTATCCAACTTAATGATTAAGTTTTTACTTCTGCAGGCACTCCCGGAGTGCAACCCGTTGTTTTTTTTTACTTAACAAAACATGCACACAACTCATAATTTTAATATGTGTTCATGTTTATGACCAATTTTGCTTTGAATTTTCACACAAGTACCTAAACGATAGGTAGATTTATGTATGCTTCTTGCACACAACCTTACAATAAACAAATCAACTCTACAGACTAATTTCGTAGCAGCTCGTAGCACGCCCAAGCCTCGTAGATTGTCTACGGCGTAGCGATGTACGGATTGAAGTCTCATACATCTCATGTGCCTTTTGCTCGGGTTAATTATTCTGTAGAAATGTAATAAAACCTTCTGTCTTTGCGAAATTTCACATTGTGAAACCGAACTTGTAGAATAGGAGTTGGTAAATGAAACACTTGTATATTGCTGTAAAGCACACCCGCTCTGGTCGGCGGTCGGTAAAGGAATTATAGTGCCAGCGAGTGCGTGGGGAATCCCACCACTCGCTCAGCCCCCACCACACCACCGATACCACGCCCCATAAGTGTGCGTGCTTTATATTTATTATTATGAATGTCAATACACTACAGAACTGTGCTTAATTTAAATTTACTTTACACCTTTTAGGGTTCCGTACCTCGAAAGGAAAAAAACGGAACCTTTATACGATCACTTTGTTGTCCGTCCGTTCGTCTGTCTGTCTGTCTCTCAAGATCTCTTTTCTCAGGAACGCGTGGAAGCATCAAGCTGGAATTTATATCAAATACTCAGGTCTACTGTCCCTTTGAGCTGTGAAAAATCAAACTTCTAAGCCAACGCAATCAAAGGATACAGCAGTTTATGCCCCAAATTTTCGACACTCGCAAGGGAATCAAAACCTACAGGGTATTTTCCATGAGTTTAGAATCTTAAAATTTGATCTCGAAGCAACGTTTTATAGCACATATAAAGGGAAGCAAGGGGAATAAAAATATATTTAATAATTTAAAACTTACTACCCCTACTATGACTCGATTGTCGTGATGGGTGAACTTTTATTTATATACCGACAGGTTTATACGGAACCCTCGGTGCGCGAGTCCGACTCGCATTTGGGCGGTTTTTATTATGTCTTAATTCGTAAAAAACAATCACAAAAATAATAACAGCAAGAACAAGCCATTTTCCTTCGATAACAATGAACATTGTACTCGTCGAGCTTTTTCCAATTAGGTATAGTTATAAGGTACTACCACTACAGCTCATACATCAGTTTATGTTATAATGTTATGAACAATTGTGTAACTAGACGACTTTCTTCACTATGTACAAAAGTATGAAATTATTTTAAAATAACAAGACAAAAAATATCGTATAAATGCAATGTAATTTACAAGTAAAAATATAATTTAAATGGTATTATGAAAATACTGAAACTATATTAACTTCCCCTTAAGCTGTGCTATACGTAACGGTATACCTGTGCAGGTTTTCTTGCACAGATACACCTTTCAGGTAAGCTCGAGTCAACTAGCGTGGAAACCTGCACATATTTACAACAAACACTGCTTCGGTTTACCTATATCTTCACAGGTTTACAGGCAAACCTATCAGGTATGCCTTTACGTAAATGGCGAGCATTAGACTTCTAATATTTAGCAACTCATTATTCGCCCGTATGAGTTACCCGTCAAATTTCAAGCACGTACTCGATAAGATGTAGCGGCGCTGAGTATGGGCTGCACGTAGACTAAGTGATATGGGCGTGGGAAGTGACGTACGCTACGAACGTAAATACTTTATAAATGCGACCACGAAAATAGCTGAAGGCATTGATGCAAGCTTAAGTTTAAGGTTATAATTTGGAAAATAGCGATGGATTTTAAAAAAGCGTTTTTGTTGAAATGGTAATTATGGTTGAACAAGGGAACAATAAGCGTAGAGTTGCTGGCGTGAGGCAGAATCGAGTTTACTGGTTTCCATTTTACAACTACCTTTTCTTAAGAGGAGAATTAGGCTGTTTTATTATACTAGCCTATTTAGATTGCCAGTTTTTTTGTAATAGATGTTCCAGAAATGCAGTTTTACGTCATCGATTCTTTAATAAAATTCAAATAATACAGGGTTATCTTAACTTATTTGGAACACGCCCCCTTTCGACCAAAAAAAAAAATTCGCACCTCCCATCCCTTTGTCCAGATAATTAGATCAGAATTAAAAAGTATCCAATAACAAAAAAAGTATTTTTATATATCTCTAACTAGCTGTTGCCCGCGGCTCAGCTAGCATACATATAATCCCAAGGGAATACTGTGCTTATTCGAGATAAAAATATCCTATGTTTGAATCCAGAACTTAAACTACTACCATTTACAACAAATTTCATTGAAATCCGTTCGATAGTTTTTGCGTGAAAGAGTAACAAGTTCTATTTATTGGTCGTATCAAGTAATCTAGAATGCATTCTCTCAGCGCGAGCGGTCGCAGGTTTTTTTATACTATAGTGGCCCGCACCCCCCCTTTGAAGTTCTCTGCGCCCCACAGTTTGGAAACCCCTGGTCTAGAACATTTACATAGAATAAACAAATATAATACAAGCCATAGTACAGTATAACCCATATAAGGGGTCCTTGAGGAATTCGAATATCGGTAACCTTGGCACGGATAGGGCAGGTAAGTTCTGGCAAGTACGGGAATGTGGGCAAAAATTACACAAAGGACTGCAATTACAGGCTACATAGTCGTGTAATATTATCGTTATATCGCAGACACTCATGAATTACAGTATTTTGTAAAGTTATAGATAATAATTTATTACTACATTAAAATACTATAGCTGTTGCCCGCGGCTCCGCCCGCGTAAATATAGTTTTTTCGCGGTCGCAGATATGTGACTGATGCAAAAAATAGATAATAACAATCCTTGATGCGGATTATATATCATGCTAAAATTTCAGCTCGATCGGTGCAGAACTTTTTGAGTTTTAGAAGCGTACACAAACCAACATAACATTTTTATATATATAGATTTGCAGTTTCCAATTAATAACGATTCGGTCGAATTTTTCTGGACTACTTAGATACTTAGATGCTGACATAATATTATTCTTTCTCTATATCAATTGAAGAAATATTTAAAGAATTTTTAAAATTATTTCGGTTCAATTAATCTTAGTAGAACAAAGGAAAAATCATAAATTAGCATTTAAAGAGCCTATTCATTTTAATCAAAAGATGATGAGCGATTACGGACCTTTGAAATGAAAAAAGCGGGAAAGTGTTAGTTAAGAGCTCCGTTTTGTGTAAATGTATTTTCGCCGCAATATACAATTACGTTGTCAAAATCCTCGCAGCCGTTTTATTTTTCAACCTTTATTACCAAGTATAAAGGCTTACACTAATTTGGGACAAGTGCAAATTGTATTTTGTGATTCCGTGTAATAAAAATACGTGTTAAGCTATTTTTTTTGGATAAATTTACGGTGGTAAACGTGGGAATGTAGTAAAACAAGTTGCTAGATATAGAGGTATATTAAAAAAATAAACAGTTTTTTTTTTCGAAAATCTATTCTGTTATAATAACAAAGCGCCGTTTTTCGAAAAAAGGAAATTCGCACTAACAAAGCCACGTATAGAAGCTTTACGATAAAAATCTAAAAAAGGCATAATAAAAATACTTAAAATGTGACTGAATTATTATCCTCGGATCAAAAAGGTGGGATGAAGCTGAGCGTGTAATAAACATCGCTCCCCTGAGATGATTTGACAAAAATAGGGTTTGATGTACAGTCGAGAGAGAATAGCTATTGACTTTTATCGGCGACTATCTTTTAGTTGCAATCGTTTTTACTCTCTATTATATACTGTTTTATCGAGTTGTTGACTTTTACTGTCGTGTAGCTTTATAAGTTAAAACTAAACATTGAATCTTCGATATTTTTATAAAGCAAACAGTTCTTTTGTTGTAAATGATACAGTTATAAAGAAAATGACATTAATACGTTGTCTATAATATTAGTTTGAGTTGGTCATCTAATATACCAACGGATTCTAGGCCATAATAACTATCTGCGTGCCAAAACTCAACGCAATCCGTCCTGTTGTCGATACTTCACAATACAAAATTTGGACCCTCATTTCATCCCTTTGTGGGATGCCCAAATTACACTATTTCTAATTGTCAGTGAGTCAGTGGGCACATCTCCTTTTATAAGGGTTTTGTGGTTAACTACAAGGAACCCTTTATATAGGCCTGCTCTATCCGTCTGTCTTTCCTTGATAATTTCAGTAATTGTGAATATATAAATATATAGACTAAATTTTGTATAGTTGTATATTGTATAATTATAGACATTACTTTTGGCATCAATGAATAATAATTATAATTTTGTATTTTAGTGGTAGCTCCACATACTTCTGAAGGGATGAATTTTTGTTAAATTTCATCCCATCATGTAGGATATCGTCGAATAGGTCTTTTTAAATAAAGACAAGATTGAATACATGACTTTCTATAATTTTTGATTTTTTGCATTTTTGAATCTGGGGGCACGGCAGTGCACCCGCCAAAGTCGAGCGCGAAGCAAACACTGCCGTACCATCCTTTACTGGAACCATTTCGCCGCATTTTCAGGCCCCTATTTAAGAACCTCTGGATAAGACCAGAACGCAGAAATTTTCGTCATCCAGTAAGCTATAATCACATACTTAAAATCCAAAATTTCAAGTCTGTAGGTCATTTAGTTCCGAAGTTAAGCGAAAGCAAAGTTTCGCATTTACGACACTCACTCACTCACTCACTCACTCACTCACTCACTCACTCATGATCATCAAAATAGAACTAGTACTTCCCATAAACTCAGAGAGCTGAAATTTGGTACAGAGTTAGGGTTTAATGGCCACATAAAGGGAAAACTATAAAAACTAGGATAATCGATCTGGGGGCACGGCAGTGCCCCCGCCAAGTCAAGCGCGAAGCAAACACTGCCGTACCATTATTTACGGGAACCATTTCGCCGCATTTTCAGGCCTCTATTTGAGAACCTCTGGATAAGACCAGAACGTCGATCTGGGGGCACGGCAGTGCCCCCGCCAAGTCGAGCGCGAAGCAAACACTGCCGTACCATTATTTACTGGAACCATTTCGCCGCATTTTCAGGCCCCTATTTGAGAACCTCTGGATAAGACCAGAACGCAGAAATTTTCGTCATCCAGTAAAGTATAATCACATACTTAAAATCCAAAATTTTAAGTCTGTAGGTCATTTAGTTCCGAAGTTAAACGACAGCAAAGTTTCGCATTTATGACACTCACCCAGTCACTCACTCATGATCATCAGAATAGAACTAGTACTTCCCATAAACTCAGAGAGCTGAAATTTGGTACAGAGGTAAGGTTTAATGGCCACATAAAGGGAAAACTGTAAAAACTAGGATAATCGAAGATCTGGAGTACCTGGTGACCCTTATTAGAAAACACAAGAGCCCAACTAAACTATTAGAGATCGACATACTGCCTTTACAAAAAATATTCAACTTGGTGGGCCACTTCATTTGATGTCAAAAATCGAAGGTCTGAAGTATCTGATGAAGAACCCTCAGCTGGTCACAGCTGATTAGAGATATGGTAATGCCCCCTTCTACTATTGGTACATAAAAAAATCGACTGTCATTGCAAAAATCCAGTGAAGTAGGACACATCTTCTAATTTAATCTAGCCCTAGCGTCCCACTGCTGGGCGAATGCCTCCCCTTCTGCTTTTAATACGCATATAAATGAAATTAAAGGAAAACTCTGGTTAAGACTGGACTGGCTTTTATACTTATACTTACAAGTTTACAAGAAGAAATAGTCGAACAATTAACTTTATTCTACTCGAACATTACACAAATTAAATAAACAAATTACACTAAAATCTAGTAAAATAAATCAATATTCCTACGTTTCTACAAAAATAAGTGAAATCCCACCAAAAACATTCTGTAAAAAACTAGCCAAGTCTCGATGGAGCTGCTTGTTTATCTCTAAAAAGTAATTAAATCTAGACAAAGTCGTGCCAAGTCTAAGGATCCTTACTGCGATTTATTTATTATTATAGTTAATGTTGTGTGACTTGGCCGTTGAAGAGTACACAAGGGTACAAAAGGGGCTCCATGACACCATTGCTCCAATACATGTGTTATACAATCAACAACGCCTAAAATAAGACACTAGCGTCCAATTACCAATACCAGTATGGGCTATTATCTCGCTTAACAAACATAGGTAGTTACAACAGAATCTGATATAACATTACGTGTAAACAAAATTGACTTGTACCCACTAACGTATAAAGAATTTTCAACGGCCAAGTCACACAACATTAACTATAATAATAAATAAATCGCAGTAAGTATCCTTAGACTTGGCACGACTTTGTCTAGATTTAATTACTTTTTAGAGATAAACAAGCAGCTCCATCGAGACTTGGCTAGTTTTTTACAGAATGTTTTTGGTGGGATATAATTGACCTCTAAAGGAGACTGAAACCATTAATTTCTAACTAGCAACTATGAGAATTGGAAACTTGCAATTTTCTGATAGATTGCTTACATCTGTAAGCAATCATGCTAAATACTCTCTAGGAACATTTTTTTATGAAATTCGATGATAAGTTTTGAAATAATTTGAAAAAAAAAATGATCCTTATAGTTACGGAAGGGAAGTAAATAGTTACGGAACCCTCTTAAGTCATATCCTGACATGCTCTAGGTTAGGTTATACTTAATATATAAGTAAATATAGATGTATGTTCGTATGTTGGTTGGTGATATTCTTTAAAAACAAAATCACATACACAACTATCTCTTTGTTTACATTAGAAACCTCGTTATTGATTCGAACTTTAATTAAGAGCTTAGAGTTTGATGAAGTTCGCACAGACCTGAGGTTGGTACACAAACATAGTGTGATCAAACGTAAGGTTCCGAGAACCGAGTAGGTACGTTTGTCGGTAACATATTATAAACTTTAGGGTCAAATCAAACCGAAATGGCTGTGAACTGTCATATAATTTTAAACTTTATCTTCGTGTCCATAAAACACAGTTTCGCTTGAGACAACCACCGCTGCTCACGGCCGCTGACCGCCGGCGGTTCCGGGACGTCCCCATTTTCTAAGCGATAATATGTACTATAGTAATGAAAATAAAGCTTAAAATTGTATGACAGTTATGCTGCTTGGCGCTCTACTGCCATTTCGGTGTGAATTGACCATTACTCTGGGTTTAAGTCCGCTAAGATCGAGCTGAACTTTTAAACTTGTCAGAACACTTCCAAACTTCAGCTAGATAGTTTTGAATTATTGATTCTCTATTGGTACGAAAAATAAATTGATAGTTTTAGCTCAAACTTTACGATCAGCTTTATGGAGGAGATCTTACAATGTGATTTCTCTTAACACCCTCGTAGAATGAATATCCTGTCTTCTCGTGTACCGATCATATTAATCTATTAGCAGTCGAGAGCCTAACAAATTAAGAACTTAAGTTTACAACAAATTAGGAACTAAATAACTGATCTGATACACGGTGTATTCAAAACAAAAAATAGATATTCAAAGAAGTTTAGATTATGGTTTGAAAAAAACATGTGACCTTAATTTGACCAAAACATCGTATGAAATAATTAACGTCTATTAATAAACGCGGTAAGTATTGACCATACTGCGTTCTGTCCGGTGACCATCCGCTATGGTAATCCGTTAATCATGTTATTTTTCTCTATATTATGATAATTTTTTGTCATGCAAACTGTTATTACTTACGTATTGTAGCCTAATTTGGGTAAAATATAACATTCAGATAAAAATACACCCTGTATAGCCAATAGCCACATACTCCCTGGTATAGCTCCCAGCGACCGCTCATTAACTGCACTCGGCCGATACAAAGCGAACTAATTACACCCTTCACGGGCTTGTGGATTAGCATTCGGCCGCACCACAGTCGATTTTAGATAGATACGGAAAAAGAACAAGTTTTGTGACTAAAGATGCATTTTAAACAAGCGTATTTTTATGTCACGTTTAACCAAAATCAAGAACTATCTTGTCAAATTACAAAATAGTGGGTACAACATTTATCTTTTAACAGTAAAAATAACTCTTTTCGTTGCGCTTCACTTTTTATATTATAAGACCAGCTATCAGACTGTTGGAGTGTTTGGTAAATATAAATCGTGATAGTAATTTATGCGATTATCACTATACACGTGGATAGAGATGTGATAAACGGCTTAAGATCAAAAGTTAACTTATCCGTTATTGAATATTCAAAAGCAACTTATGTTAACTGCTTATCTGCTTATCTACTTATTGCCACTTATAATGTTTTTTGCGCTTATCTTACGTTTTTCGATCGCTAAAACTGATTTCAATGAACTTTCCTTCGTACTTTGCAGGCTTAGAACTATCTGAAATCTGAATAATATTAATACAAATTGTTGCGTAACGTATAACGTATTTTTGTCAAACCGCAACTAACAAAAAGTGAATAAACATGAAAAAGCATATAAGTATAAAAAATAAGCCGTTTATTAAAACTTAAATAAGTGATGATCTACATTAAAGAATTTTCACTCTTATTGCGCTGTCATAAGAACTATTTTTCTTTGCTCATACCACACTTATGGCTTTATGACTATAAACGATATAAACGATAAGTATAAGTATTAAACGCTTACGTTTCTAAACGACTTTTCAACTTATTTATACAAGCACGCTTTTTTAAACGCTTTTCGTTTAAACGGCCATCTCTACCCGTGGATACCTGCAACGCCAGAGCAGTTACGATAGCTCTGGCAGCTTCTTAAGCTTTATTCCTTGTGCTATTAGAAATAATAAAATAGGGTTAGCAACTTCCGCAGCATATAAAGTGCATTAATCATCAAGATTAGGGTTGAACCAGCACTGGTTGTTAAAAGTGTTGCAGCCCTAGACACAAAAGTGTATCGTGCCTTGGCGGAGCTCGGTTAAAAATTTGTTTGGGGGCCCTTAGGAATGGCTTTAGATTTAGATTTCTCACAAAAGAAAACAAAATTGCATAAAATTAAAAGAAATGTTTATTCACCATAATTATCTATCTGTCACTTTTTCCAAAAAAAAAATCCTTTTTTTCGTCAAACTGATTTACTAAATCATTTAAAGCTGATGATGAAATGAAGATGAAGATGAAATTTGGGAAGTTTTTATAAATTTTTGCTTACTATAATTGACATGGCAGATACGGCGGTAGTTACGCCCCTGCCTAGACAGTAAAAGAAGTTGAAGCGGCGCGCGCGGCCCTAGGGAAGTGTTGCGGTGCCGCGGTGGCGTGTGGCGATGGCGTGCTGCAGCACAGTTCACTGCACCATGCACCATGCCTTATCGCACTTCCTGGCAACCACCGGCGCAATTACTGCAAGTCAATTTCATATTTCCACAACTCGAAACTTCCATCACGTATGCATTTGCACACTGTACTGTACACGAGAAATTACCTTGAGTACCTAGATAGCTGAATAAGGCTTTAGTGAAAATTATCGCGCTCTAAATATTTCGTTTATTTCATTGTAAAATATACTCGTATACCATACCCACCGCGTAGAAATGAGTTCTTTCTTGGCAAGAATTGAGAAATTAGGTTTCATAGCAAAGTAGTTCTTAATCCAAGGTAGCAAGGCCGTCAAAAAAGTCAACATTTTTTGGCAGCCATATTTTTTGGGTTCCGTAATTTACGACTCGGAAGTTTCGTCATGTCCGTCCGTCTGTCCGTCCGTCCGACTTCGGCCTACTTACCTAACGGTTAGTGCTAGAAATATGATGAATTTGCATAGATATGTGTATTTACTACGCCCAACAAAGTGCTATAAAATAAAGTGTTGAAAAATATATTTTTTGGGGTACCTACTTATTAATTTTTATATTATACTAGGAGATCATGAGATAGGTCATTTGAAAACATTAAGAGGTTGCTAAGACGATTATTTGATTTAGGTTACCGTTTGCGAGATATTCAACTTCACAGTTCGACGCAAATTGATTTGCTTGATCGTCGATCGAAGAAAAGACGTTCTCTTCTCCTGGCGGTGATACTTCGAACTTTCTGCCTTACAATAAGAACTATTTTACTACGAATAGTATTAATGTTTTTACACTCTGTCACTTTGTCTACTCTTCCTTCTAGGGTAGTCATGATGATTATAGTTATTTAATAAGGCGTTTACCTTATGTCATGAGTCGTGAGTCGTCACTAAAGCATTGCTGTGAATTTCATCGAGCTCAGCTTTATTAAAATGATTGTCGTTGGCCAAAAAACGTAGCTAATATCAATTTATCATTAAATCTTTTAACGTTTTTCAAAAATAAATTAAAAAAACTTAGGCCTTTTCATCCGTTAATGGATGATTTATACAGTATTCTCCGAGCAAAGTACCTAACCATTCTTGAAATACTGTAGTGCCTGGGACAGTCGGTGTTTAAATGTCGTATGGTTGCCCAAGCACGTACCTATGCATTCTCACAACATAGTCAGCCTAGTCCAGAGGAACGACTGGTCAATACGTCTGGGGTCAACCATGTGCGGGTTTCCTCACGATGTTTTCCTTCACCGTTAGAGCGTCCGTCTACTTGCTACTTGAGATCTGAAAAAGTCTCATTGGTACACGCCACAACCTGGAATTCGAACCTGCACTCTCTCGAGTGCGAACCAAACGGTCTACCCAGGATAGGATAGGCCACGAAGCTCATGATTCAAAAATCAATTACTCAAAGTATAAATTGTCGTTTAAAATAATACAATAATTATTGCTTAAATTAATTAGTAAAGTATGAAGTTTTACGAGTATACTTTTTACGGCTGCGATAAATATTTTGTTATAAGCTCTACTTGTTTTATGGATCATAATTAATAAATTTTTATATGAAATACTTATTGTTTTATTCTAATCAAAGTTTAATTTATTACGATTTACAGCCGTAATTTTAAAGTACGGTCAAATAAAGTTAAAAGCACAATATAAATAATGTACAAGTAGATGTACATGTAAGGTACAGAAGATGGTCTTCCGGTCTTCCTACTATACCGCTACTGGACAATGTACTCCTACTACTATTAAAAAATATGTGAAGTTTGTGTGGATAGATGGATGGATGCTTGTTATTCTTTCACGCAAAAACTACGTAACGGATTGTGGTGAAATTTGGTATGGTAGTAGTATATAGTAGACACGCACATTAAGAAGGGATTTTGAAAAAAAATCACCCTTAAACGAGTGAAATAGGAGTTGAAAGTTTGTATGGATTTTTTTTGCAGCGATTTCAAAGAAAATTGTGATTCATGGTCTTAAATACATTTCATTAAATAGGTCATATTACATCACGCAAAATTTCGACTTTTTGAATATACTAGGGACTTATATTTAAGATTTTAATTATAATACTTATTTCACATCTATGACCCAGGAACACATAAAACTTTTTGTTCCCTTGGCGGGAACTGGTGACCTACGGCTTGAGCGCCAACGCTCTAACCACTGAGCCACAGGGGAGGATAATGGGAGTCAGTATAAGTAATATTCATAAATAAAGCCAAAATAATTACAATTAAGTTAAACTGCATAGTACATACTGGTAGTAAGTTAGCTAACAAAATTTTAGATAAAAGCTTAATGACGTCATTCTTTTTAATTACGTAAGCAAATACATTCATCATAATTATCACGAGTATATTCATAGAGAAAAATAAGTTATCTGCCAGCAAGTATAATTGATGTTAACCATATAAATTATCTCAAACGAAACTTTCTTTTGTTTTTTACTGCGAGGCTAAATAGTTTTCTTAAAGCTCCAATATTCAAAAGTATTTTGCTAAAACTTTAATTTATAGTTCTTGTGAAGAAATGAAATATATTTTCATTATAATCTATATTTTAATAATAAAGTCTGTTTTGTATGGATTTGACAGGGGTGAGTGATGTATGGGAAACGACGATACCCGAAATACACTAAGAACTAAGGTGTAAGTGTAGTTTTTGGTGTTGAAATATTGTAGGTATAATCAGTTGTATGTACGCTTATAATTTGAATGTACGGAGGTACGATTTCGGTAGTGCGATTTCTTTGAGGCGAAAACGAAGTTCCGTTCTACTTCTAATTTATATTCTTTAGTTAATTAAAAAAAAATCAATATGTATTTGTGTACAAATTTTGAGGAGTTCCCTCGATTCCTCATATATCCCACTTTGATGTCAATGGGACCAATTTCGGTGGGATTTGAAGAGGGAATGAGAATTTTGTAAACCGCACACCCGGCGGAGTAATATGCAAAAAAATAATATAATAAATATAATCTATTAATATATTTTTAATAGAAAGTCGTGTTAGTTACACTATTTATAACTTAAGAACGGCTGAACCGATTTGGCTAAAAATTGGTGGGGAGGTAGCTTAGAACCAGGAGACTGACAAGGGACACTTTTTATCCCGTTCCCAAGGGACGTGACATAAAACGTGGTATTATGTATATAAAAATGGTTGCAATTCCAATGTCTCGCTAAAACTCGATAACGGCTGGACCGATTTGGCTAATGATGGTCTTGAAATAATTGTGGAAGTTCAGGGAATATTTAAACGGTGAGGAATATTGAAAAATATGTTGGTTGTAGGAGTAGGTGTCGGACTAGGACGTAGGTTGCATTGTAGGTGTAGTTATTTACTCATTCCAGTTCATATTTAAGACAGAACAACGTGTGTCGGGACAGCTAGTTTTTTTATAAAAACTACTTAACCAAACCACTTACCCAACTACTTAAATTATATAGCCTATCTTACCTGGGCTGTTATTAAGTATCCGACGACACCTAATTTATTAAAATTGGATGAGAAGTTTAGGCGCTACGGTGGAACAAACATATTCAAACTCAAACTCAAAAATATTATATAGGTTATGAAATAACGCTTATAGAATTGTCCTACATGATGCCTACTACCGGTTCGGAAACTAGCCCGACGGGAAGAACCGGCGTAAGAAACTCGCACGGGGCCACCTTTTACCAATTAATTATATATGTCACCGTAAAGTTGTAAAAACCGTTAGATTGTAATATTACTATAGATATTATAATATGCTGATAGATTGTCAAATAAAAGTTCCTCCTTACAATTGTACGCATTATTTTTCGTTATAATTATTATTATTATTACAAATGTGGCAGCGCGAGGCATTTGCCGTTTGACCAATCGGCACGGCAAATATTACGATATAACGCAAAATAACGTGGAAATTGTAAGAAGAAATTTTTATTTCACAATCAGTCGACATATTACATTATCTCTAGTAATATTACAATCTAACGATTTTTACAATTTTACGATGACATATACATATTAAAAACATACATAGACTGCCAAAATCATTATTAACCTTCCTTTTGGTTTCGCCTTAGTAGGGTAAAAATAAAATCAAATATTCAACAAAGAACCTTCACCATATTAACATTTAAGTGAAAATATAAAACACTAAATAGATGTTTTTCGCGACTACGTGCACGCAAAAGTTAATTTCGCAGAAACTGTAAATTTTCGGCGATAAAAAGTAGCCCATGTCATTCCCGTGGTCTACTCTACATCTGTGCCAAATTTCATCAAAATCGGTCCTCTAGTTTCGGAGCCTATTCAATGTAAACAAACTAACAAACTTTTCCTGTTTGTTATATAAGTATGGATGAAAATGAAGTCTACTATGTTTACAAAATAAAAAATTTCACAGTTAGAATCCCACATGAAGGGCGATGATTTATAGCGACAAAAATCGAAGAAAACGGCTCTCCTGGGAGCCCGCAGCTGATCGTTATCGAACTTATAAATTGAACCGGTGTTGCCAGCTCAGAATTTAGAATGTTTCTTTTTTGGGGAAACGAGCAAACGGATCGTCTGGTTGTAAGCGCTTACCGGTTCAGGGGCACCCGCAACATAAGGGAATTTACAGGTGCGTGCGTTACAGGTAAGTACATAAGGAAAGTCACAACGCAAGCAATATTTTACCAACTAGCTTTTGCCCGCAGCTCCGCCCGCCTAAATACAGTATCCCACGAGAACACTATTTTTTTTCGGTAGATATAAAAGTAGCCTATATGTTAATCAAGAGCTTAACTACAACATTTTATCAAAATCTGTTCAGTAGTTTTGCGTGGAAGAGTAACAAATATCTATCCATACATCCATCCATCCATCCGATTATCCTCACAAACTTTCACATGAATCCTGCTACTTCCTACTATTACTATAGTAGTATTACATACATCACAATTCTACTAATTCCTACTACTATTATAGTAGTAGGAATATCAGTCTCCATGGTCCAGTGGTTTAGAGCTTGGCTCTCGACTCAGAGGTCATGGGTTCGATTCTTGCATTGGAACAACAAAAAAGTGCTTTTTCCTAATTTAGTTAGGACAATACAGGCTGATCACCTGATTGTCTGACAAGAAAGATGATCCATGCGTCGGATGGACGGGCATGTAAAAAGTCGGGCCTGCGCCTGATCTCTCGTCAGTCGTGTCGGTTTTTCCGTCCTACTGAGTTTCGAGAGTAAAGGAAGAGAGAGTGCTCTTGTGTACTGCACACACACTTGGGCACTATAAAAACTCCTGCGTAGCTGGCCTGGTTTCAATAAAACCGGCCACCACCACCGAAATCGATGTGGGGAGCTAGTATAATATTATAGTACTTAGTAGTAGCATTTCTGTAACGCCATAGTATTTCTCCTGCCAAGCAGATCCATTCAATCCGAGGTATAAATCTCTCATGGCAAACTTATTTAGAACACAATATATTATGCTGTGAATATTGCACGTTTGGTTATTATAAAGTTTGCACCTCTCGCGTTAGTTTTGGTACTTTCATCTCAGCAGTATAGTTAATTCATCAGAGTAACTTCATAGTTCGTACAAACAAACCAACAGGCATGCTATTTATCAGCATTTTTCTTAACTGGAATGATATATTTTATCTAACAGAAAAAACGTTATAATGGGGGAGAAGGTTAGAAGGCAAACTTCAACATTAAACTCTAGGATAGACATGTTAATGTAAATCTTATGATATTATAGTGTACTTAAAGTTTTAAGACACGATGAAAGTGGAATATATTCCAGCCTTTGAATAAATATTTAATTTAAATACAAAAATTAAAACCAGAGTAAAATTGTTATAATATTTTCTCTTACGTTTTAATTTCGAACGAAAGTCGGATAAGAACTTCCTAATTGCAGTAACACACTTTTACTTTATATGAAATTTACTTTTTGCCACCACTCAATGGATTTTCATGTTAGTCGAGATATTGAAATTAAAAAAATACACATTAAATTTAACACTGTATGTGTAGTAGTATCAAAATCAAAAGTATTATTTCTTACTCTACTATAAAATTTTACAAGCCCTTATTGAGTTAAAAACATTCTCACAGCTAAGAGCTTCACACTATTTTCTTATAAGTTGTAATTAGACATAAGTAAATGTAAAATAAGTTAACCATTTTATTTACTAGTTATATTTACCTGGAGAGATTAACTAATTTTCTGAAACTGCTTTCAGTAGTTACAGCGGCAATTTTATTTTACGATTCTAAATTACGTTTTCAAGCACTACGTTCCATGAATGTAACTTTTCAGAAACAGTAGGTACGGAGTATTGTGTCATCTAAGACATCATATTTTCTTACTCCACGGTTTTTAAGTTTTACGAATAATACTTATAGCGTTTCCGTATATATTTTATAAAAATATAAAAGCTTAATAAAACTATAGATAGTAACAATCGCCTTCAGCTCTCCTAGCAAAATAATTAAAATAGACACGAGGTGACGCGATAAATTCGACACATATAGTTATACGTAAGTATGTATTTTTACTCTGTGCTTAACAGGGCTTGTCAAAAATATAAATGACAGATTTTTTATCTACTTTCTTCCGCCAGTGCGCCTGATTTCATAACATTCAATGTGTTACAAAATTGCGAGAATTACCGCGTTGTAAAATGTTGCTGAGCTGACCGGTCTTTCGCTTAATGCCACATGTGTAGACTAGATTTATTTCGTACTAGCTGTTTCCCGAGGCTACGCCCGCGTAAATATACTATCGAGTATCCCGCGGGAACACTGTACTTTTTCGGGATAAAAAGTAGGCTATGTTTTAATTCAGAGCCTAAACTACTCCCATACCTGATTTCGTCGAAATCCGTTTCGTAGTTTTTGCGTGAAAGAGTAACAAATATCCATCCACACATCCTCATAAACTTTCACATTCATAATATTAGTAGGATGTATAGTAGGATTAACTCATGTGTTCTAGTATTAATTAATACTCCTGAGCATCATAATTTTCGTGACAATTGACAGAACCAGTACAGTCTCAGTTTTTGTGTATAGCTTGGTCGTTCTAGTCGTGATTAAAACTTTGACATGTCAGTGCAGTGAATAAATAACAGCATCGGAGTAGTCTGCCGCGAAAATTAATTATGTTGTTCATTATTACTACGCTTCGTAAAAGCATCTTGTACTTGTTAACTTTCATTGTACTCAAATGCATTAATTTTACAATTTTGAGATGTCAAATAAACCTAGACGTACCTAGTTGGTACTTCTTAGTTCCTACTACAGTAGTTTCTTTACAACCGTTACTACGATAATACCTAACTACGCCAGATATTCAATATTATGTTAACTAAACGAAATATTTTCAATATGTGAAGTTCCAATAAGTTTCATGATCATCATCATCATCAGCCTATCGCCGTCCACTGCGTAGTTAGTTAATAAGTTTAGTAGGGTAAAATGTCTTAATGCTTCTAAAAAAATAAGTTCTAACAAATATTTTTATTCATTTAATCTATCTATCTACCTATAAAAGGCAAAGCCGATTGACCGATGCCAAAACTGTGCGTTGATAAATCGGTCTAGTTTGAAATTTTGCACACGTATTTCTCATGTGATGTAGGCATCTACTAATGAAAGATTTTTAAAAATTCAACTTCAAAAGTGGTAAAATATGGGATGAAAGTTAAAACGTAATTTCACACGGGCGAAGCCGTGGGTTATTAATGCTAGTTGATATTATATAAATTACAATTCAGTGATAAGTACATATCTAACTAATATGCAATGCACGTAATCATTTCATTAGTATGTGAACCACCCGGAACAATCTATTGTTATTAGTTCAGTGTTACTATTAATTAATAGCAATATCACGTGAACTAATCCTGGAATTGTATGGCTCATTATATTCCAATATGTTTTGTTTTGTCCTCAGATATAGTCGTGTAATTAGTATTATGGATATCAAAAGATTTTCACGGTTCGTTGACAAAGAGATACTGTATGCTTAATGTTATCTATGTCAAAAACAGCCCCTGTGGTCTAGTGGTTAGAGCTTGGCTCTCGACTCGGAGGTCGTGGGTTCGATTCCGGCATTGAAACAACAAAAAAATGTTGTTTCCAAGCTTGGTTAGGACAATGCAGGCTGATCAGGATTGTTTGAAAAGAAAGATGATCCATGCGTCGGATGGGTAAAAAGTCGGTCCTGCGCCTGATCTCTCGGCAGTCGTGTCATTTATCCGTCCCACTAGGTTACGAGAGTGAAGGAAGAGAGAATGCTCTTGTGTACTGCACACACACTTTGGAACTATAAAAATACTCCTGCGTAACTGGTCTGTGAAAACCGGCCACCGTCACTGAAATCCGTAAAAAAATAGTGGATAAACGAGGAGTTTTTGTTTTAGAGATTAGACATAGAGGTAGTTCCTAAAATAGTTTGTAGAAATAATAACAACTATTAGAAATATAATACTATTACCTATAATGTGATATTAATACTAGTTTTTCCCGCGCGCCAGCTTGAATTTAGCATCCCACAGCAATACTGTTCTTTTTCGAGATAAAAAAGCCTTTATTTTAATCCAGAATCTTAACTACTACCATACCAAATTTCGACGAAATCTGTTCAGTAGTTTTTTCGTGAAACAGTAACAAACATCCTTCCATCCATCCTCACAAACTTTCTCATTTATAATAGTAAGTAGGACTAAATATATACAATATATTTAAGATTTTTATTAAATTTGATTATACACATTAATAATAAACATCTGAAGATACAGAACTATATCTGTATAATCTATGATACAGAAAACCTTTTGTTCCTTCGACGGGATTACAGCCTACGACCTCCGGCCAGTACCAACACGCTAACCACTGAACCACAGAGATATTCGTTGAACTTAATATATTATTTATTTAAATAAACTCTGGAAAACATATTTCATGAATAAAGATTTCCACAAAATATTTCTGTAGCAGTTCAACTTTGATAAAAATCAATTTTTTTTTGAGTAATAGATGAAATATATTTAAGCAATATCATTACAATATTAAAAAAAATACCGCTTTAAAAAGCTAGTCAACATAACTAAATTAATATCGAAACTATATATAAATTATTTTCTAAATGAAAAATAAAAAAGGGCTAAGTATAGCTTTTTGAGTTATTAAAAGTTTGTAACTTGAACTCTATAGTGCACTCGACTGTCGACACAGGCTGCGGAAATTAAGTGTCCTAACCAGATTAATTGTGTTGAAGTGTAGGTAACTTTTTTATATTTTTAAAACTAGTGGCTAATTTAGTTTTCAACAACACGAAGTCTCTTTGATATTATTATCTATGTACTAGCTGTCCCCGACAGACAATGTTCTGTTTTAATTACTATGAACTGGAACAAATAAATTACTACCTATAGAGATGTGATAAACGGCTTAAAATCAAAAGTTAACTTATCCGTTATTGAATATTCAAAAGCAACTTATTTTAACTGCTTAGCTGCTTATCTGCTTATCTACTTATTGCCACTTATAATGTTTTTTGCACTTATTTGCGATCGAAAAACGTAAGTACGTAAAACGTAAACGTTTTTTGATCGCTAAAACTGATTTCAATGAACTTTCCTACGTACTTTGCAGGCTTAGGACTGTCTGAAATCTGAATAATTAATTTTTATATTAAACAGTACTTACGACAAAAACTTAATAAATTTAATACTAAAACACTGCACGAAAAGTTTATATTACGTCCATATAAAAGTTCACGGTAAACCACTAACACACCACTATTACGATTAAAATACGAATTATTGCGTAACGTTATATAACGTGTTTTCGTCAAGCCGCAAAGCGCAACTAACAAAAAGTGAATAATCATGAAACAGCATATAAGTTATAAGTACAAAAAATAAGCCGATTACTAAAACTTTAAATAAGTGATGAGCTACATTAAAGAATTTTCACTCTTATTGCGCTGACATAAGAACTATTTTTCTTTGCTCATACCACACTTATGGCTTAATGACTATAAACGATATAACGATAAGTATAAGTGTTAAGCGCTTACGTTTATAAACGACTTTTCAATTTATTTATAAAAGCACGCTTTTTTAAACGTTTTTCGTTTAAACGGCCATCTCTAACTACCTACATACCTACACTCTATAGTTTCTACACCAACGACTACCTCTGCAAGCTACCTCTGCAACCTACAAGTGATGTAAAAGTTATCGACCACTGAAAGTCTAAGATTATTACAATAATAATATCGCTATTAATGAATGGGGTGTTAAAAGCACAGATTAAAGACATAGGACTAGATAAACATCTACATAGTGAACTGTCGCACCCTTTTCACTTAGGCCTTAGAGTAAAAAAAAATAGCTTACAACCTATTTGCATACCTACCGAATACACCTGCACAATGTCATCGAAATTGGTCAAGCCGTTTCTGAAACGTTCTCAAACAAACACTGCGACACGAGAAACTAGCTTTTTCCCGCGGCTTCTCTCGCGTAAATATAGGTAGTATCTGGTATCCCACGGCAATACTGTACATTTTCGGGATAAAAGTAGCCTTTGTTTTAATCCGAAGCCTAAATTACTAACATACCAAATTTCATCGAAATCCATTCCGTAGTTTTTGCGTGAAAGAGTAACAAACATTTATCCATCCATCCATCCTCACAAACTTAACATTTATAATATTAGTAGGATTCGATTTTTTGTCCTAATTTATTTGAAGTATGCGAGTTACCTACTTAGGTACTATTCATAATATACACAATATTATTGTAAACAATATTCAACCAGTTGTTTCGACTTAACTCTTATCCACATACTCGTAGAACGTAGTTTCGTCTTGCACTCAGTTTAATTTCCTTATGAGTTTTGTAAACATTACAGGTTATGTAAACAAGGTATTCTGTATTTTGGCACAGAATAAATATTAGTCTAACAAATTTTGGGTTGATTCAATTACTCGTACTTGGTTAATGGAGCACACAGTATACGAGTATAGCAGATAGCTACTGCCATAGATTTTCTCGAATTATTTCGTGGCATTTTCATACTCCCTCTGATCAACCAAATTATATAGATACGTGAAATTATAAGATACGTAAAATTATAAGATATCGCGTGGATTTTATCAAATGAACCTTAGATATGAAATATTTTACATTCAACCAGTTATTTCGATAACCGATATTGCTTTTAAATAATGTAGTCCGGTGGTCGAGTTTGCCAAATGCGCTCATATAAATTTTATGCGATGCCAACTTTGTTTAAATGGTGTACTGGAAAATATTTTTATCCTAATGCTCGTTCGTATTCATAGATGATCATTGATCGTATTCGAAAATGTCGAAATTCGACCATAATTAATTTAGTTTTTGAGTTTGAAGTTTATAAGGGAGGAAGAGTCCTCCTCTATATAAGCTTTAACTGTGAAAATTTCATAAGTCCTCAGTTCACATAGTTTTCGTAAAACAGAGTAGGTACTAAGTTTTTGCTTCATGATGGTAAGAAGCTGTTAACTATGCCGCTATTCGTCGTTTTCAATTTATCCGCTATTACGATTTTCGTCCTTAGAGCATGCTATAAGTTTTTGTCTATTATAAATAAAAGAAATAAAAAAATACAACTAAATAGTAATAATATATTAAAACTAGCTTACCCAGCAAACTTTGTTTTGTCATTGTATGTATTTTTATTGCCACATCATATAAAAATAAAAATTAACATTTTTGTTGAAAAAATAAAATTAAATTAAGGGTTGGGTCACCCTTATCATTTAGGGGTTGATAAAGTAGATTTTTATGTACATATTAGATACTTATTACGAGTTATAAATATACTGTTTTTCCAGAATTAAAACATACCTACTATATTTAGATCGTAGGCTAATGGCGATTATTAACAAAAAAAGTAAATACTAATAACCGCCTCCCTTTTTATAGTCGGTTAAAAATGTAAAAAAAATATAGAAGAGAACTTGATCAGAACGTCACATAATATTATGCGGAGGAAAGCAAATAAAACGAAAAAGCTCGGAAATGAGAGAGTAAGCTCGTAATTCGAGCTCTACGTGCTTTCGAGTGGAATTGAATATTTCAACTGCTTCATTTCTTCAGCACCGATTGAATATTTTAATTATGTAAGATAAACTATGGAAAAGGTGGGGACCGATGTTGCAATGAGCCCATATTATGCCAAGCCTTGTTATTTAAGTTTAATAAGACTCGGACATACCGATAGGAGTCTACCTTTATTATTGGGATCCATAAGTTTCATTCTCTTCCCCGTAGAAAATACACAAGGTATTTTATTTCATAAAGTGATTAAAATGCAAAACTTAGTGTAAAGCAAATTACATTTGACAAGCTCCAGCGCCTCAGACGTTTAATAAGGTGGCTTGCGCTGTACAATAACTAATTTACCTGCAAGCAAATGAGGTGCATTTTAAATTGACGTCATAAATTACAAGCTTTGTTTATATTTAAAGATAGTTTGTTACTGTACACGGGTGTACAGTACACACTATAATACAATATGCAAAAATTGTAGGCAAACAATTAGTGCAGCATAAAAGTTGTGACTAATAAGCGAATGTATGTAATATGTTTTTGAAGTTAACCTCCTTTAGCGGTGTTGAGAGTGAAATTTCAAGGTCGCATCACATCACGGCAAGCGTCACGACACGATTTTGTATATAACGTCGTATGTCGGATGTTACTTACACTTCTTATATAATAACTTAACTTTCTAAAATACGGCTCAATACACAAATAGCGCGAGGTGTACAATTTTAAATTTTTCTATTATTTTTTGAAGTTATGAACTTCAGGCACGATGAGAGTATTTTATGAATTTAAAATAATCAATGAAGTATTACTTCTGCTACGTCTACAGTGTACACGTCGTGTTTTTATAACTTATCGGAATTACAAACACACATAAATCTGCCATTAACAGTACTTACTTTTCCTCACAACAAAGAAGATTTTCCTCTTACTTTATATCTTACTTAAGCTAACCACAAAACCGTCTAATTTATCGAAAATTATAACGAAGTGTTCTTATTTCAGTAAAGCGTATAAGGACTTGCCCAATTTCAAATTTCCAATCTCCAACTTTGAAATTATACTTTACCTACGGGACAAAGTTCTTTGATTTCATTACGAGATGAATTCAAACTTTGCCTTGATAATGACATTCAAACTCACACGCCCTTATCAATAAATAGAGAGTCAGCCAACTTTGAAATTAGAAACGGGACACTATCATGAAGATTTTAAATTGTTTTAGCAATTATAGGAATTAAAATATAATAAATTCAGTCGATATCAGTTTTTTTTTCACTGTATGTAATTATAATGTTACAAAATATGAAAAATGCGATTAATGTTTTTGAAAAATAGCGCATTTTCATTAAAACAGCATTCGTTTTATTGATAGAAGAAATTTAAATTCATACTCAAGTATATTGATCTGCGTCTAAAAAAAGATGACCTTAAACTTAATATAACCCGAAGCAAAATATATCGATGCCAATGCAAACCAATTTGAAATTCATATTTTATGGCAACACTCACTGCACTGTAATAATTGTTGATAATATTGAATGTACTACCTACTCTAATTCAATTTTATTAGTAAGTAGTTCGATTCTGTATCTTATATTTTAAACGAGACAATCTTGTATATATAATCGGTTTCTCGAAAACGGCTGCAAGTATTACCATAAAATTTAGTTTATAGAGAGTTTTGGGGAGAAAAATTAATCTAGTTAGTCTTATCCCTTCGAAACTTGGCATTTTTATGTTAAATATGTTTTACCCGACTGGGTTGTTTTTCGCGCGTATCTTATATGTATGTAAATTCCTTTATTCCCACGTATCTTCCAAACGGCTGTAAAGATTTAAAGAGAAAATACAAAATGGCGGATTTTGGCGCCAAATTGTAAGTAGTTAATTTTTTTTTGTAACCAAACCTATCGAGTAGGAAACTAATAATAATAATTAATAATTAAGGAATAATTACAACAATTTCAAACAGTCGTATTTTTGCTTTAAATCGACCAAGTGTGTGTTGGATAAACTAAAAAACCCGACTACAAAAAAGGGAGATACCTAAGCAACGCAACGCACTAAAAAGACCGAAACAAGATTGAGAAAACATACTACATTATGAGCTGAAAGCCTAATATACTTAGGGGTCGTCCATTAATCACGTGATGCCTAAAGGGGGAGGGGGGGTCCGAAAAAAAATCACCAAGTATCACCAAGGGGAGGAGGGGGTATAAGGAGACATCACGTGTATTAATTTTCGAATCTAGTCTATGCATACCGAAATTATTTTCGGCTGTAGATTCGTAGTGTTGTTTAAATACTTACAATACAAATGACTCGTATAGTTTTTAATTGCTTAAATTATTTGATTAAACGGTTTTTTAAGTTAAAGTTTTTCTTCAAACATGACCTGCTTACTATGTAAAAAAAATACACGTGATCTTAGGTGGGGGAGGGGGGGTAGTATAAAACCTCACCACGTATCACCAGGGGGAGGGGAGGGGTCTAAAAAGTTGTTAAAAACATCACGTGATTAATGCACGGCCCCTTAGGCCTTTACATCCGGTAATGGATGATTTATACAGTATTCTCCGAGCGAAGTAACCACTCTTGAAATACTATAGTGCCTGGGACAGTTGGTTTTTAAATGTCGTATGGTTGCCCAAGCACATACGGCATTCTCACAACATAGTCAGCTTAGTCCAGAGGAATGAACAGGTCAATACGTCTGGGGCCAACTATGTGCGGGTTTCCTCACGATGTTATCCTTCACCGTTAGAGCGTCCGTATAATGTACTTGAGATCTGAAAAAGTCTCATTGGTACACGCCACAACCTGGGATTCGAACCTGCACTCTCTCGAGTGCGAACCAAACGGTCTACCCACTAGGCCACGGTGCTCTCCTAAGAAAGCCTAATATAAGCCTAATATAAATATAAGTGATGTTTTGTTTGGTAGCAGGCGGGACTCATTTATTTTTGTAAGATTTATAATTTGCAAATGGGTCCCGCTTGCTACCAAATATAATATCAATTATTTGATTTAGGCTTTCAGCTCAATCTTGTTTCGGTATTTTTAGTGCGTTGCTTAGGTATGATTTTTTTGCAGTTGTTTTCGTCGCGTAATAAGATATAAGTGATTTCAATGTCAATCTCAAATCTGGTTGGCGGCTTGGATGCATTAGACTTTTTGCGTTGTTGATAAATTAGTGTCTCGGGTTTGAATCCCGGTCAGACGAATATTTTTGTTATTCCTTTTTATTTTTTGTTAATTATTTTTCATTATTTTATCGTCGTACTAAAACTCCGAGTTAAGGTCTCCCAGGTACTATTGTTGAATAGGGCAAGATGGTTTATATCTAAAGATGGCCGGTGTTCTAAAGGATGTTCTTGTCTGAGAAGGCAAAATAAGAACCTCAATTCTCGTATTTAATCTTTCATTTTACTTTGATTGTGTTGTAAGTGAAGCGAGGCAGCGACATGTTATCATGAACAGATTTTATGAAGTATTGATAAATCAGAGCGCGTTTTACGTTTAATCGTTTACGAGAATACCGTTTTAGGCCCACTTGCGCCAATCCGGGTTAAAGTTAACCCTGGGTTAAAATACCCAGAGTTAACTTTAACCCGGATTGGCGCAAGTGGGCCTTAGCGTATCGGAACTTGATAGTAATTGTATTAATGTAGGTTTTATTTAGCAGAATTGCATTTATGCACCAGCTATCCTTAATTCTATAATATTGTAATTTTTGCGTCCCACCAGAGCCGCGTGGGTGCGAATCCAATGATTAATTCAAAACATTGTTTTACGCGTAAACTTGAGCTGAGATACTCCATTAAGGTTTATGGGACCTCGTCTTTGGAGATAGCATGTTAATTGCGTCTAACCTGACAGTAAAATAGTTAAAGATAAACCTCTTTAAATGTAACCTTGTTATAAACAAGTAATTACTTTAGTTTCGTTTATCGTAAATAATTAGTTATTAAATGAATACCAAAATCTAAATCTTTAATATTATGTGTAAATTGTTTCGCAAAAATAAATAATTCTCTGCTGACGATTTTTTCGCAATAAAATTATATAAATAATATATTAGATAGATAGATACTAAAGTGCAAAAATAGAATATTTATCTTAAGTACTGTGGTGTATTCGTGGGGGCGTAACAGGAACTATACAACCTACACCCTACGTGCTCTCTACCGTTCTCTTCATTATGAGTTGTGTTTGAAGCTCGGCTATCCACAGTACTTTAAAATTCTAAAATCTATCTTCAAGCTTTGTTTTTCAAAGAAACTCCGAGTTGAATTCCTAGTATATTTTTAAGTCGAGTGCCTGAGAGGATTTCAGAGCTAAACCTTTATTGCAATTTAGGCTTTGTATTCTTTTCCACCGTACTTTATAAGAGCTGAGTCTAGTGGGACAGTAGCATCCGTCTATTGTTTACAATATCTATACAGATAAATATAATTGAAGTGTCTGTTTGTAATTTCAAATTAACAGATTTTAACTTAATGCATATGAAAGTATATTCGATTCTAGCAATAAAATATCAATTTTTTTAATTTTTGTCTGTCCGTCTGTCTGTTTGTTCCGGCTAATCTCTGAAATGGCTGGACCGATTTTTACGGGACTTTCGCTGGCAGATAGTTGATATTATAAGGTCTAACATAGGCTACTTTTATTTTAGGGTTCCGTATAAAAATAGGGTTCCGTTTCCGTTAATTGCGGGCAACGAAGTTACGCAAACGGAGTTACGCAAACGGAGTTGCGGGCATCAGCTAGTTATAGTATACGTTCGAATCACTATTAGAAATTTTAAATATAAATCTAGTAATATACTCGTATTATATAATTATGTACAGTTGGAAATAGGTAGGGACCGAGGGTGTTTTAGTTTTGTTTAGAATCGCAAAAGGTATACCTTTACATACCTTTACATTTTAAATATTTTTATTTATTTAAAGGTGATGGTCAAAAATATCCCAGCGTCGATACCAATAAAATGGTGTTCGCTTAAAATCATAATATCACAAGGGCCAATCCTGAACCAAAAGCTGGGTGTAGAGCAGGAATAAAATACAAAATAAAACAGTTTTTCTATGGAGATGACAGAAGTAAGATTTTCCGAAAAACATTAAGAACGCGGTTGTAATGTATTATATATATATGTAGATCTGTGTAGATGGTACGTGTAGGTGTAAATTTTGGTGTTGAAATTGTAGGTGAACTCGTCCATGCACCTACAATTTCAATGTGCGGAGGTACGATTTCTTGCAGAAGTGCTGTTACGGAAACGAAACGTTACAATTCTAATCTATATACATATCTACATACTCCCCAGTTCCTACACAAACAAATACATCTACATCTTCACCTACTTTGATATTGGATTTTATTCTTGCTCATAACTTCTATACTCCACATATTTCTGAGTTTTCCCTAAAAGGAAAATCAAATGTGATAATAAAAGTGAATCTATTGGCAAACATTTTAATGCTGTCGACTCCTATTGTAAAGATTTTTAGGGTTCCGTATGTCGAAAAGAAAAAAACGGAACCCTTATAGGATCGCTTTGTTGTCCGTCAGTCCGAGCATCTGTCTGTCTGTCAAGACCCTTAAGACCCTTTTTCTCAGGAACACGAGGAGGTATCAAGCTGGAATTTATATCAAATACTCATGTCTACTGTCCCTTGGCGTTGTGAAAAAATAAAACTTGTAAGCCAACGCAATCAAAAGGTACAGCCATTTATGCCTGAAATTTCCGACACTACTTACTTACTTCCCGTGAACTCAGAATCTAGAAATTTGGTACGAAGCAACGTCTCGTAGCACAGGAAAAATTGCGAAAACCGTAAATTTTTAGTTACGTCATAGGTATAGTAAAAATATTTTTAATAATTTTAAACTTACTAGGTACTCGATTGTCGTGATGGGTGAACTTTTACTTATATACCTACAGGTTTGTACGGAACCCTCGGTGCGCGAGTCCGACTCCCACTTGGCCGGTTTTTTAACCATTTTCTTTAGTTCCATAAGTTTAGTTACCCTTGTTTTTGGTTCTATAAAAACATCTTTCAAAAAGGTTAAGTCGTCATTTACTGAGACAATAATATTAATAAAAAAATACTTTTATAGAATTAAGACATTTATTAGGATCAATATTTACCAAATTGATATGATTGTTCATGTCTTGATAAATCTCAGTTGTTTGAGACTCTGAGTTGTTCTCCCAATCTGTAAGAGAGGGAGGGTGATAATGTAATGAGTCTGTCTTTATCTTTATCAGTACACGTGTCGTACAGTTGCTGCCGTCATCTAAATATATAAGGCAAACCTGACTGACTCCTCTATTAGTGCACAGTCGAAACTACTGAACAAATTTTGATAAAATTTGGCATACAGATAGTTGTAATGATGTAGGCATCCGCTAAGAAAAGATTTTTGAAAATTCTCCCTCTAAGGGGGTGAAAAAAGGGTTATATTATTGTATGGAAACCGAACTCCACGCGGACGAAGTCGCGGACAAAAGCTAGTTTACATATATATCTCTTCCCATAAATTTAAATAAGACTCGAAGACAACTTCGTAGAGGCACCGACTGTGCTACGCGACCTTCGTAGCCCTCTACGAATTGATTCGAGAAACTAAAACTTTAGTATGTGTTTTTTTGTTTAACCCATTTATGTTTACCAACTTTTACATCATCATATTTTTTTATCTATCTGCTGCGACAAAATTATTCTAATATAAGTAAAAATAAATCCAGAGATTACTCTACCATGCAGTCTAAGTAGTATTTTTTACCCGACAATGGTAAAGCCAAAAGGAAAGGTAATGATTTTGTATGTATGTATGTTTGGCATTGACTGTACCTAACTTGGTGTGACCACGGCTCTAGCTTGACCATTTTGTACCTATACGTTTCTGGATTTAGATCTGAATTATTTTCTTGTTTCGGCCTTTTTAGACCTTTTTTTTTCGTAATCGGGTTATAGTTTTTTTAACTTTCTAACGACTTAGGTTATTTCATACAAAATTGTCTTCGAAACAAGACTCGGTTAATATAATTATACACGTTTTTCATTACAGGAAAATTCCAGGGTGTAAGGAAACTCTCTTCAATATGCCTCCTAAGTAAGCTCATTCTTTCTTAATAAGCCATTTTTGTTTTGCCTTTTTTCTTCATTATTTTTTTAAATACTTTCTTAATATGCTTTCAATGTTTTCTGTTCTCTTTTTAGACGTAAAAATTAACTCGAAATCTAATGCATTATTATTTTTAATGTTGAAACTTGCCACATAGATACAATATTGTAAAGATATAAAAAAGTGTGTGTGTGTCAGCACTCAGCTCCGACGTACTACTGGAGTTTATTCTAAAAAATAGCAATGCTAAGCGACCGATGCATCTTTGGCTAACATCGTGTAACACCGTATAAGTGACATCGTGAATTCGATTTTATTCTCATAGATATTCATACCCATCAGTGGCGTAGGGTTCCTATAACTCCATTCCTATCGGCTTCCCTAGTCACTTACCTTTTGCAAACCTTCATAGAAATCCCTACCTATTATACAGGCTCCGGCTTCCATATGAAGGAGAAGCAGCCTTCGCCACTGCCGGACATATATGAAAATCGTTTCCTAAGGAGTAAACCCCAATAAGATCTGTTGTAATTTTTGCAGTTTTTGTCCACTGAATACTGTGTATAGTAAATACAGCTTTTACTGTATTCTTTAAGCTTATTGTAGTGGCTATACATAATTAATAGGTGTAAGTATAGTACGACCAAATTCCTTATAGCTCTCGGGTATCGTTGTTTTTTTATAAATCGTTTGTCATTGCCATAGAAATACCACGTTTGTAACATAATAATATTATACCTCTTCTTTGGAAATACGATGATTGCCGAGGGTATTAAAAATTAGATTTACTGTACCTACTAATAATAATATCTATGGACGCTTCTACCATAGTATAAGAACTTCTACACTACGTCAATCTGGTCATGTACCGACAACTATCCGAAGAACATGTATCATAAGTCCAAGTGTATTAAAACTAATTATGAAAAAAAAAAACTCATTTCCTGCTTTGCACGTCTATAACAAGAACTAATAAACTAGAAGCTATTAAGAGAAGCGATACACATATTAGTTTCTTCTTTTTAATAATAAGTTAGCTAAGCTGTACTTGACCTAATTAAGTTACTTTGATGGTGAGGCGCTAATTCTATAAGGAGCTTAACTTTTACGATATAACGACTTTATTTATGGCATATGTTTTCACGTATGGATAAAGTGGATGAATATAATGACCCCAGCTTAATATTTGTAGATTATTTGGTTTCATAATATTATTAGATGTCATGGGGTACTCTTCCCAACTTACCTGTCCGGTAGTTGTGGTATAGTATACGGGTACGCGACCCCGGCTTCCCTAGCTATTACTGTCCTATCCCTTGCCCTCCTGGGCGGTAATATCCTACATTTCCTATTTCCCACTCTAACTTACCAATCTTCCCTTCCTCACCTATCCTTCCCTTTCCCTATTCCTACCCTCTCCACCAATCCGTGGAAACGCAATGGATAATCAAAAATAATTAAATTATCCAAATTGGCGGCGATGTGGTTCGCCACCCATCACGTCTCGTTTCTGGCGGAGGCGAAAAGCGGACCATGGAGAGACGCTTGGCTACGTTGAATGTAAGAGGAGGAATGGATGGTAAGAATGAAAGTGGACGAAGCGAAAGAAGTATGTAAGGATCGTAGCAAGTGGAAAGAAGTGGTCTCTGCCTACCCCTACGGGAAAGAGGCGGTTCTGCCTACCCCTACGGGAAAAAGGCGTGATTATATGTATGTATGTATGTATGTATAATATTATTATGTTTTAACTTTTAATAGATTTATCAGTGTGATAGTGTTTTCATTCACAAAAATAGTACGTCTACATAGGTTTAAGAAAATATGTATTGGAAAAAGGCGTGTCTGTCTCCTATTTAATTTACACTTTCAACTTACTTTTAATTAATTATTATATATGTATAATGAGTCGTCTTAATATAAACTGAACAAAAGTCAAGTAACAAGTAAGATTGTATACGTGTGTGTGTGTGTGAACCAAATCCATGGTTAGAATGTGTTACTAATATTTTCAATACTGTATTTCTAATTGCTTATTAATCTATTATTAAAAACGTATTTCAATAGGGCAAAAGGGGCAAAAAGTCGAAATTTTGCGTGACGTAATAGGTATGTGGATGTGCCCTTTTAAGAAATTTAGTTTTAAAAAATTGTGCCCTAAAACAAAACAAAACTAAAACAAAACGGCAATCTGTTACTATTAACAGATAGCCGTTTTGTATGGATAAGTGGTTCATTCAATATACGGTTAGGTTTCGGTACAATCATAACACTGAAGTCTACCGCGATGAAAATTCTCATCGCGGTAGTATATAGACTTCAGCGTTTGACATTAATTGTTAACGTATCATATTGAACTGAGATACCAATCCCGCAAGACTACCCATTAAATGTATTCTTACTGATAAAATATATATCATATTGTAGTATTAGTGTGTACAATGAACGTACATATGTTTCCCGGTACCCGGTAGTTTGTGGCTAAGAATATAAGGGTAGTCTGGCGGACCTGGGATCTCAGTCCATAATTATATTATATTTTTTACTTTTGCGCGCACGAAGCCGAGAGTGACATCTAGTATTAGATGTCGCTCGCGACTTCGTGCACGCAAAAAAACCGTACATTTTTCGCGATAAAAAGTAGCCTATGTCCTTCCCCGTGGTCTACTCTACATCTGTGCCAAATTTCATCAAAATCGGTCCAGTAGTTTCGGAGCCTATTCAATGAAAATAAACAAAGAAACAAACAAACTCTTTATTATCTTATTATATTATATATAAGTACTAGCTGTTGCCCGCGGCTCGACCCGCGTTAATATAGTATCCCTCGGGAACACTGTACCTACTTTTTCGGGATCAAAAGTATCCTATGTCCTTTCCCAGGACTCGAAGTATAACTGTACCAAATTTCATCAAAATTGGTTCAGCGGTTAAAGCGTAAAAAGGTAACAGACAGATAGACAGACACACTTTCGCATTTATAATATTATTAGTATAGAAGTATAGATAGTATAGATTATAAAGTATCGTAACTGATTTAAATAGCAGAATAGCCTTCGCACTAAGTTCAGATCTGTCGTCTTCTTTAAACTTTTTTATTAGATTTGAAGTCTGCCCATAAGACTTATCAACAACGAGAAAGTTTTTAACAAAGGCGAGCTTGAGATGAAGTGTCCCTTTTATTTGGATAATTATTCTTTTGCCGACTCCCCCTACTATTTAAAAAATATTTTAACATCAAAGCTTACCATAATTTATATCAAAGTAACTTGCTGGTAACTGGTAAGTAAAAAACTATTCCACTTGCCAGAGGAATTGGAAATACAATCTTATAAAATTGGCATAGTATATTTTACAAAACTTTGCCAAATAATATCGTTTCCTGAAGAAAGTAGCGAAAACTTTTTTACTTCAGCTCTTGTTTTGTACTTAAAATATCCATATAGATAACGAAATAATGAGGAGAATTGGATACTAGAACTAGTCATACCATTTCTGAGTAGAAATTATGATTTTCTTGGATTGAATAGATAAAGCTCTGGTTTTCTAGGATAGCGGTTATAAGCACCTGGGTGGCTTTGCTTAAATTAAAAAATAAACCGATTATGATCAGGATTCGAAACCACCACAGTCCGAGTTTCTTGAATAATACAAAAATTATACATACGCATAACAAACTGGAAATGAAAAACAAATATAGCTTAAAAATGCGCAGTTTCTCAGGGATAGGACCTAGCAAGATCGAAGTTTTTCCCCCAAAACTCCCTTCATACTAAGCTTCGTGATGCTTGCAGCTGTTTTCGAGTTCCCGTCATATAGCTAATTTGAGATACGTTATAAAAATAAGCACTAACTAAAAAAGGATTTAATGAAAAATTTCAAATTCTGAAATGTAAAAATTCTGTTTAATATTGTGTAGATACTAGGTACCTACTTTGTACATTCCACGTTATGTAGCCCACTTTCTGAAGTAATGAGAGAGCTTAATGAAAAACTAAGAAGCCTTCGAGAAGAAGAGAGTGAGTTGGTAATGCAAATTACAAGAGCACGAAGAGTCACATTAAAAGGTTTTACAATCCAGTTTTAGAAAATGTGATCTTTGGTATCTCATGTATACCCAGACTTAATAAGCATTTTGATAACGTTGAAGCAAAATGTACGAAACTACACACAACCGTCAAGGTTGAAAAATAATTCCACAGAGGATTGGAAAAAGAAATATTTTTATTGAGTAACATAATATCACAGAATTGTTTTACGGATTCTGATTAGTCTTGTTTTAAAGATGTTTCTGGGTCTCTTAGCTACCAGATAATGATTGTTGTTATGCGTATCAAACCTATCTAGATATTATATTTTTAATTTCATACACGTTCATGTCTGCTTGTAATATGGTAAAAGCCTCTTTTTAATATTATACATCTATGGGTAAAAGTCTTGAAAATTGCAATACAAATAATAAAAATACCGACATTCTGGAAACAATTATGTATTTTAATGAAATTCCACAAATTTTCTAAGCGTTCTTTAAAGGCATTGTTAACGATGTGGTCGAGGGAACACAATGACAGGGACTTAATTAAATTTGTTAAAGGGCAGACTCCAATGTGGAGCAAAGAAATTGTTATGAGCCTCAAACTTTACGTACGTTGATTTTTACCCGACGACGCAAAGGAGTGGTAATGTGTTTATCAGCCTATGTATGTATGTATGTATGTATGTTCCTTTGAAGCACTATACAGACCAAACGCCTGGGCCGATTTTTATGATTCACACGTCAATCGATTCCTCTTAGTCCGGCGAGTGTCACTAAAGACATGACGTTAGTGAAAATTCAATATGGCGACTACTGGACGCCATATTGTGAAAATGAAAAAAATGAAAGTCAACAAACTATATCAAGTGGGGTATCGTTGAATAGGTATTTAAAAATCATTGTTAGTTTTCTCTCAACATTTTTCGATTCGACTGACCGTTTAGGATCTATATCGATTTAAAGTTGCGTAACAACCATTCTCACATTCCAGTGATGTAGTACTGATGCTGATAGGAAATCCAGTCTGGTAAATAGCTAGCTAGGTACTCATAACTAAAAAGTATAAAATAAAAAATTATAATTTAAAAAATTTAAAAACCCGACTGCGTAATAAGTGAACTAAACTAAGTAGGTACATAATTAAAACTGAAAAGAAAAAAACAAGTATTAATTCAATAATATATTATAGAATTCTAGACCACCGGATATCTAAGTGCTTGTTTTTTTCTTTTCAGTTTTAATTATGTACCTACTTAGTTTAGTTCACTTTTTACGCAGTCGGGTTTTTAAATGTTTTTAAATTATAATTTTTTATGTTTCGCCGATTTTAATTATGTACAGTACGACGGCTTCAATGTCTTTCGGCAATTGTCAATTTTCATAATTTATCTGTTACTTCTATATGTAGAAAAGAAAAGGATTGCCGAGGGCCATTAGCAACATGGTTTTACTGTACAGTTTTACGAAATCTAGAAATACTTGCCAACTGCTTAAGTCGAATTAATTAATGTTCGGAAAACTATTATTTTTATTATAATATGCTGTTAGGCGTCCATTATAATTCGTAAAGTGTTTTTTGTATGAAAATGTACAAATACTAAAATAATCAATTTGAATTAAATATACTTCCTTTTAGGATTGTAAAATTCTTATTTCTTAGTTCTTTTAGCAAAAACTAGCGTGAAATATATTATCCAACATATCTAAAGAAAACATCGTACGTAACACAAAGTAAAGGAAAAGGCAATAAAAAATCTCTAACGACCTTAACAACCCATTTTCGTGTAATTTCTTACAGGAAAGCAACAGGAAATGTTCCTGGGCCGGACTTGTCGGACCTATCAAATCCGATTCCATGTTGATGTCTATTTTAAACGTATGTGGCTTTTTGCATACCCTTGAATACTCTGTTCAGGTCAAAGAAAGAAGAACAGATAAGCAGCTACGTAGTTAGCGTTCGATTTGATTGCATAACTACAAGCATACGACGTGTCCACGATTATCTGGAATAATTATTATGGGACGTTGAAGGGGGACGTCAAAATTTTCAAATTTGGATCGATTTGATTCGTTCTATGAAACCTGTTTCTCTGTGCTTTATTGCTATCAATTTAAATTTTACTTACCTATTTGCCGTCCAATAAAGAAATACCTGACACCTGACTGCCGGTGGGAGACATTTCTGACCTTTGCCGGGCCAGTGAGTAAAAAAATATGCCATGATAATATTATTACGGGAGGTCACGACATTTTTGGTAACGATATCCAAAATGACTTACATTGCATTGACAAGATAAAGAGCAACTCTCTGATGCAAAATATGTCGGTCTGCCTGCGTAAAGTAGTTGCGTTCTCTGTATAGGGCGCCTGAAAACCCAGTTATCATGACCAAAAAAAAAATGATAAGGTAAATGGCTGAGTAAGTTATATTAGGTAAGTACTAGTTGTTCTCATATCAGTAGCGTAAAAACTGACCAAATATTCGGTTGCGTTATGAAGCAACGAGCGTTCAAACGTGACTTATTGTGACCAAAAAAAAAAATGATCAGGTAAATGGCTGAAAATTACAAATCGTAAACTGTCAGTACGTACTAGCTTATTGGCACCAAAACTGACCAAATATTTGGTTGCAATTCATAGTTATCGGCGACCTATGTCTGAACGTATCTGGGGGCACGGCAGTGCACCCGCCAAGTCGAGCGCGAAGCAAACACTGCCGTACCATTATTTACTGGAACCATTTCGCCGCATTTTCAGGCCCTTATTTGAGAACCTCTGGATAAGACCAGAACGCAGAAATTTTCGTCTTCCAGTAAAGTATAATCACATACTTAAAATCCAAAATTTTAAGTCTGTAGGTCATTTAGTTCCGAAGTTAAACAAAGCAAAGTTTCGCATTTATGACACTCACCCAGTCACTCACTCATGATCATCAGAATAGAACTAGTACTTCCCATAAACTCAGAGAGCTGAAATTTGGTACAGAGGTAGGGTTTAATGGCCACATAAAGGGAAAACTATAAAAACTAGGATAATCGAAGATCTGGAGTACCTGGTGACCCTGATTAGAAAACACAAGAGTCCAACCAAACTATTAGAGATCGACATACTGCCTTGACAAAAAATATTCAACTTGGTGGGCCACTTCATTTTACGTCAAAAATCGAAGGTCTGAAGTATCTGATGAAGAACCCTCAGCTGGTCTCAGCTGATTAGAGATATGGTAATGTCTACTATTGGTACATAAAAAAATCGACTGTCATTGCAAAAATCCAGTGAAGTGGGACACATCTTCTAATTTAATCTAGCCCGTAGCGTCCCACTGCTGGGCGAATGCCTCCCCTTCTGCTTTTAATACGCATATAAATAAAATTAAAGGAAAACTCTGGATAAGACTGGACTGGCTTTTATACTTATACTTACAAGTTTACAAGAAGAAATAGTCGAACAATTAACTTTATTCTACTCGAACATTACACAAATTAAATAAACAAATTACACTAAAATCTAGTAAAATAAATCAATATTCCTACGTTTCTACAAAAAGAAGTGAAATCCCAACAAAAACATTCTGTAAAAAACTAGCCAAGTCTCGATAGAGCTGCTTGTTTATCTCTAAGAAGTAATGAAATCTAGACAAAGTCGTGCCAAGTCTAAGGATCCTTACTGCAATTTATTTATTATTATAGTTAATGTTGTGTGACTTGGCCGTTGAAGAGTACACAAGGGTACAAAAGGGGCTCCATGACACCATTGCTCCAATACATGTGTTATACAATCAACAATAGCCTAAAATAAGACACTAGCGTCCAATTACCAATACCAGTATGGGCTATTATCTCGCTTAACAAACATAGGTAGTTACAACAGAATCTGATATAACATTACGTGTAAACAAAATTGACTTGTAGTGTATAAAGAATTTTCAACGGCCAAGTCACACAACATTAACTATAATAATAAATAAATTGCAGTAAGGATCCTTAGACTTGGCACGACTTTGTCTAGATTTCATTACTTTTTAGAGATAAACAAGCAGCTCTATCGAGACTTGGCTAGTTTTTTACAGAATGTTTTTGGTGGGATATTCTTTAAGTATTTTACTAGCAAAGTGCTTGGTTTAAAAACGAAAAACACACGCTTTTATGAGCGGTGAGGAAACTTTTCATCGATGATTAAAATATCTAATCGCTAAAATATCTGAAATCTCACCCTGCTCCGTCATCAGACTCTCACCAGTCACCACCAACCAAGTGTAGCGAATTAGGTCATCAGTAGAAACCACAAATGAGCCCAAGCACAAGGGGTTTCGCAACAGCCATGGAAGAGTTATAATTGCCCACCACGACACCATCATCGATCAGCTCGATGGTAGCAATTGCAATTATCAACGGACTCTTATAAACTTCATCATCATCATCATCGTCAGCCACTAAGAGTCCATTCCTGGACATAGGCCTCTTCCATTTCCATCCTTTACAGCGATCTTGTGCCCTCCTCATCCAGTCGTGACATGTGTTATAAACTTACAAAGTTTCAAATCGATACGATAATTAGAAGTAGGCTGAAATTGAATTCCAAGATTTTCTTACATTGTGACTCAGTTACAGGTGAAGCTAATAAAAAAGCGTGTTAAGATTCCCACACAGAGATTCTTCGATTTACATATGTACTTATCCCAATAATGGTGATCGTAGGTTCGTGGGTTCGAATTCCAACCCGGACCTTGTACCAATAAGTTTTTCAGAAGTTATATTCATTCTTGTCATAGTAACCGACTCTCTTACGGTGGAGGAAAGCACCGTGACGAAAACCTGCATGTATCAACTTTATCAGAGTAGGTAGGTAGGTAGTAGTATCCCAGCATTAAGACGTAAAAAGGCTGAACCGTAAATTTTGATATCGCTAGTTACCTATCTATACCTACTAAAATACTAAATAGGCACCAGTACGGGCCGTACTTTGAGTTGCGCGAGCGGCATCTTTGTGCCGATTAGCGGGAGGGGAATATTTTTAGTAATATGATAACGACATCATGTTTCAAAATGTTTTCATCAGTAACTTTAATATAATTTTCAAATTAGGTAGGTATGCACTGCATACTATGCAGTGATAGTGATAAAAAATAACTGTAACCTAAACAATCTTATACCCATGAATTGCAACAAAATATTTGGTCAGTTTTGGTGTCACTAAGCTAGCACATACTGATACTTTACACTATGTTGTTTTCAGCCATTTAACTGATCGTTTTTTTTTGGTCACGATAAATCACGTTTGAAGTTCAAACTTTGAACGCTCGTTGCTTCATAACGCAACCGAATATTTGGTCAGTTTTTACGCTACTGATATGAGAACAACTAGTACTTACCTAATATAACTTACTCAGCCATTTACCTTATCATTTTTTTTTGGTCATGATAACTGGGTTTTCAGGCGCCCTATACAGAGAACGCAACTACTTTACGCAGGCAGACCGACATATTTGGCATCAGAAAGTTGCTCTTTATCTTGTCAATGCAATGTAAGTCATTTTGGATATCGTTACCAAAAATGTCGTGACCTCCTAATCTATATATTGTACTAGCTGTTTCCCGCGGTCTCGCCCACGGCAATATAGTGATTCACTTTATTATCTACGCGGGCTTTATTTTATTAGTAACGTTTTTTTTTTTGGGATAAAAAGTATCCATATTCAGAGCTGAAACTACTACCATACCGTAGGACAGTGTTTTTCAACCTGTGGGTCGCGACCCCCTGGAGGGTCGCCGGAGGTCGAGAGAACTTTAGTAAAAAAACAATAAAGATTAAAAATATTGATTTATTAAGTAAGAGAATTTTAACAAAAGGATATACGGATATAAGGATATAATATATATATATATATATATATATATATATATATATATATATATATATATATATATATATATATATATATATATATTCTGCAGTAACGGGCCATTTCAAATCAAAATTTTCGTTTGGCTAAGAATTCTAATTTCAAATTAATATAAATAAAGACGACCTCTGTGGCTCAGTTGGTTGAGCGTGTTGGTGCTCAAGCCGGGGGTCGCGGGTTCAAATCCCGCCGAAGGAACAAAAAAAGTTTTTCTGTGTTCCTGGGTCATGGATGTGTATTAAATATGTGTATCATATAATAAAAATCTTAAATATGTGTATAGTATAAAAGTATTAAATATATTTCCGTTGTCTGGTACCCGTAACACAAGTTCTTCGAGAGAACTTACCACGGGATCAGATTGACGTGGTGTGAAGCGTCCATAGATATTATTATTATTATAATTAATTTTATTTTAAAAACATGGCATTCTTTTTCCAAAAGTAGTCGTTTGTTTATTTATTAGTGTTACATTTTCATCGCATTTCAATATTTTTCGTCATCATGGATACGTTAAAAATTCGAGTAAATATGGAATATGAGTACCGTCGTGGCAGCAACGCGGCACAAGCGGCACGCAACATCAACGACGTTTACGGAGCTAACACTACAAACCAACGCACCACCTGTTATTGGGTTGCTGCTTCCGTTCTGGAAATTTCGACCTGAAATATGAACCTCGCGGTCGACCGAAGACTTGGTCGACAATAACAAATTAAAGGCGATTGTGGAAGCTGATGATACACAATCTACGGCTGAATTAGCAGCAGCTTTCGACGTTAGCGTCAAAACAATATTCGTCCATTTGCGTCAAATTGGCAAGGTAAAAAGCTTGTCAAATGGGTGCCCCACGAACTCAATGATCGCCAGCGCGAAGTACGCGTCGAGACGTGCCTTGCACTGCTCAACAGACACACAAATAAAGGAATTTTGAACCGCATTCTTACCTGCGATGAAAAATGGATTCTGTTTGATAACCGCAAGCGCTCAGCAAGTCAGTTGGATCCTGGTTCAGCACCTAAACAATGCCCTAAACGAAAACTTACCCTTAGAAAAGTGATGGTCACTGTTTGGTGGTCTAGCGCCGGTGTCATTTATCACAGCTTCTTACCAAACGTGGTGAGCATTACTGCAGATGTGTACTGTGAAGAACTGAACACAATGATGGAGAAGCTGGCACATCTCCAACCAACATTGCTCGTCTTCGCAGCTCCTGCACGACAACGCGCGACCTCATACTGTACAAGTGTACAGCAGACGGTCTCCAAGTTGCAAGAACTGGGGTTGGAAGCTCTCCGTCATCCGCCCTACTCACCAGACCTTGCGCCTACAGACTACTACTTTTTCCAGAATTTGGATAACTTCTTGGCGGGAAAAAATTCAATACCCGAGAGGCAGTACAAAATGCCTTTGATGAATTTGTTGCCTCCCGTCCAGCTGATTTCTTTAAGAAGGGCATCAATAAGCTGCCATTGCATTGGCAAAGATGCATTGATTGCATGGGTATTAACTTCGATTAATACAAATAAAAAATACATGAAAAATATTCGTTTGAATTTTTTCATACAAAACGGCAATTTCATAGTCAAAGACCTAATATATTATGTACTTATATCCGAATCCTAATTATGGAGACGCATAAAACGTCGTATGGAATGAATATTTGTAATACTGTAACGTACACACACATACATGATAAAAAAGCGAAGGGTCGGGGGGTCGCGAAATATTTTTTCATACAAAGGGGGTCGCGTCGTGAAAAAGGTTGAAAAACACTGCCGTAGGATATACACATAAATAACGTACCTTACTATCGGTCAGCGCGCAACGGACGCGCATCACCCGCTTTTAGCCCTATTATCACCAGTTTTAATTATAAATATTGATGATAGAGTTCCGGGAGGTAGGATTTTTTTAGGAAATTTCCTCCTCTTTATGGACTTTTTTTCAAAATTTGGATATCTTTAATAGTTTCCGAGATATTTTCAATATTTTTTTTACTAAATTGTTTATAAATGTTGCAATTTTTCCGAGCCCCTCTTGAAATTTTTTAAAAAGGTCCGAATCGAATGAGACCTGGATCAAAATTTTCGATGCCCTTGGACAGAAATTTCACTGAAATGGATCTTGTGAATCAGACTATATAGCCTACTTCTGTAGATACATTAACAATTTCAGATACTTTTTATTTAACTTGTAAAAAATGTAATAATCATTGTATAATGGCAGTCGACACTTGAGGTGTGATAGCCAAGGGCTGATTTCGATTTTCCGCACCAATTCTTATAAAGAAAAGTCTCTAAATTTCACGATTCTTTGAACCGCAGCCATTACAACCCAAGTAAATATTGGACGGATATATTTATTTATATTTTGAAACGTTCCTAGCGAATCTAAAAGCTTGGCAAACTTTGAGAGACCAGCGCTTATGTAAATATATTTTATGCGTATCCATTCAAGTGCTTTTAGGCTGCCTAGATAGTAAGGGACATTTATTTACTTCATAATACATACATAATTCATAAGTATAAAGATCGGTTAAGTTACAGTGCAGCTACTTTCGTAATGTCCCTCGCATAGAGCTAGAGCTTAGGCAAAGAAAATATATATTATTCGTATTAAAGTAGCAGAGGTCCCTTGTGTCCACGTCTGTAGCGGTGCACAAATAAGTTACCGTCTATATGTATGTCTGTGTCTGTTTGTTCCGGCTAATCTCTGAAACGGTTGGATCGAGAACCTAGGGTTTCATTAAAAAAAAAAATAGATTTTCGTTTCCATTCGTTCCACGCAAAAGAAGTTGCGGGCGATAGCTAGATCCTACTATAATATTAAATAATCCTGCTAATATTATAAATTTAAGAGTTTGTGAGTATATATGAATGGATAAATAGATGCACGGATGGATGGATGGATGTTTGTTACTCTTCCACGTAAAAACTACTGAACGGATTTCGATGAAAATTTGGTGTGGTACTCGTTTAGACTATGGATTAAAACATAGGCTACTTTTTATCCCGAAAAAGTACAGCATTCCTTATACTTTTTCGGGATATTTATGCGAGTGGATGCGCGGGCAACAGCCAGTCCTACTTTTGTAAGGATGGATGTATGGATAGGTGGATGGATGTTTGTTATTCTTTCAACAAAAAACTACTGAACGGATTTTGATGAAATTTGGTATGGTAGTAGTTTAAGGTCTAGATTAAAACATAGGATACTTTTTATCCCAAAAAAGTAAGTTTACTGTATTTACGCGGGCGGAGCCGCGGGCAACAGCTAGTAAGGTATAAAGTAAAAGCATTAGAATTTTAGCGCCCCACATAACAACACAATTTATCGTGCAGGTGTTGCATAGTTGTTACAAACTACAGTTCAGCTAACGATGTTGAAGCGTTAGGATTCCAACATTTTCAAACTTTATCACAAAATTATAATAGCAATAATAGCTCCCCACACCGATTATGGTGAAGGTGGCCGGTATCATTGAAACCAGGCTAGCTACGCAGGAGTTATTTTATAATGCCTAGATGTGTACGCAGTAGGTAGGTACACAAGAGTACTCTCTATTCCTTCATCCCCATCCGACGTATGGATCATCTTTATTGTCAGACACTTTTTGATAATCCAACGCGGGAATCGAACCCACGACCTCCGAGTCGAAAGCCAATCTCTAAACCTTTGTACCACGGAGGCTGTTAGGCTGAAGTCGAAGTCGAAGCCGAACGTATAACCGCCTCCTTTTTTGGAAGTAAAAATAACAAGTCGCCAAATATTGTAGATTTTATCGCACACCAAAACTGTTAACCGCGTCGTAACGTTTTCATGTTTATTTAAAATCCCGCTAAACCTCAAAAATATCTGTTGTATGCGGAGCGCTTATGGACTTTTAAAACGTCATATTTTCCATTTATGTTTCCGACTGTACCGTATTGTAGCCATAACAGTATATAATGTGGACCGGACCGACATCGGGTTCTGTGTATTTTGCTGAAATGTCTATATGCTCCACATAAGTCAAGTGTATTCCCCGTGTAAATGCATACTGAAATGTTAAAATTTTACCTTTGTGACGAATTTTGTTTTTGTTTTTCGAACGCTTTGTGCACGTAACTGTTTACGAACAGTAAATATGTCTTTTATATGGGACATTCTTATATTATAGCTGATGCTAAAAGTAGTAATGCGTGTGATTTTTAGGTAGGTACGTCTTACGTAAAGAAAACATAACTTAACTAACATAACAGACTTAAGTTAGTTGCCTTAACATCATATTATTCATAAACATTATTTCAAGAGTTGAAACTGTTTTTAAGTGGTCTCGCCGTGTTTACTATTATCCTATATCCTTAAAAATAAGTAGCATTTAAAACATGAAAATAAAAATACAATAAATCATAAAAATTAAGCAAAAAAGGGTGTTTACAAAAGGCAATTTATCAGCAGTGTAACAGTTAAACTGTTAAAGTTTAAAATATCGGTGCAGAGTCCGCTGTGATAAATGAGCCACCATTAAACACCCCTGACACTCAATCCCGACGATCAACGGACGATGGACGGAATGAAAAATGTTATTTGACGTTCATTACCTGAAATCGCTGAAGCTGTATGTAAAGTTAAACTGCAGATTACTTACTACATAGTTATTTTAAAAGTCAAACTATACAATGTTTAGATTTATGTGATTACTCAAAATCCTAATATGATATCTTAGGCGCTTCACGTTTATATCTGGTTCCTGCTAAGTATCGTGTCGTCGAGTACCGAACAATGGGAAGTATGTATATTTAATACTTTTCTAGGACGTAGAAACACAGAAAACTTGCCAGGATTCGAATCCGCGACTTCCGGCTTGACCGATTCGCTAACCACTGAGCCACAGACGTCGTCAAAAATTGTCTAGCCTTACTATGTACTAGGTATTCACATTTTTGTACGCCTTGAATATAGTGATTGGAGGGACTTCAAAATTAAGAAGATTGAGTAGAGAAATAGTAAAAATTTTAGCCGAATTTGAAAGGGGAATTATTTAGAGATTAAGTTTTATTTCATACTTTTTTGTGTATTTTTACTTTGGAAGTCGGTTTAATTTTTTGTTTAAAAATAATAATTTATTGGCACAAAATCTGGTGGCCACGTCTACAAACTAACAGCATGTAGTAGCCTGCTCTTTCCTTTTAATTTTGATGGTTCTTGTGGAATATTCGTAGAGCGAACGAGTCAATAATTCAGATGCTCCTTGAAGAGAGACGTCATCTTCTGATAAAGTCAGTCTAATTTTTTCCTTTTATAGTTGTTTTCCTATGACTGGTATAAAGGATTCGTGTATTATTGACGATGTAATTTCAGTGTGATAATATATTGTGACTTAAATCGGGTAGTCGGGACCAGACTGAATTTTATATCTATGGAATGACGGATGTAAGATCAATTTAAATCTATTACTTTATGCCTATATTATATAGCCATTAGTAAATCACAAAAACTCATAAGTTTAAGTAGATTTTTGATTAAAATATGTTTAATTGCTATTCATATTATAAAAGCCTTTTACTCCTTATAATTGTACATACTTTAACCTAGACGGCGAGCCTGACGACAAAAATTTAAGCAACATTTTCAGCACCGAACAATTTAACTTTTATTCAAACGGCTGGCTAGAGTTACGTACCAAAATTGAGAATTAAAAGATCCAAAGTCTTTGTGAGCTGGACATCGAACAGAGGAATACGGAATTCACGAGTTAGAAACTAATTTCCTGCACAAAGCAATCGGCTCTGCTGGCGACCGCCAGGCACGTCTCTTTGATTGATAATAATTGCTACCACTTTCATCGCATTTCAGTAGTTGCTAGTTTTATAAGCATTTGCAAATTAGGAGACTTTAAAGCAATTTCTAATGATTTAGATGAAACGACAGATGTGTATTATGCATTTTACGCTCTGCAACTAAAATAGGTATTTGTTTGAGTTAATACGCTCCATACCCTTTATAGCTAATATTTTATTATAATTTACTTTATTAGACTCTTTCTGAGTCAGTCGTGAATTCTATTTATTAACCCTAAATTCAAAAGATTTAAAATAAAAATTAGCTTAATACAAAATATCTAATAATTTGTCAATTCGAATTCCAAAAAAGGAGGCGATTATATTTTAGCCATTTCATTTAATCACTTACAATTTAAAATTAAAATTATATCGCTAGGTAGAAAGTGTAAAACCCGCCGCAATAAGCGATGTGCTGGAAATGAAACTTTCAAGTGAATTTAAACTTCACGGTAATGAAACTGCATTGGTCTTAATTTGATCGAACTAGTGAAGCGTGGACGAGTTATTCGCCCACTACTTTTAATGAGGAGTTATATTTGTTATTACACAACATTTTTTCTTTAAAATATTTTTAGGTAATAACTCAAAATATTTACGTACTAGCTTTTTACCGCGGCTCGGCCCGTGTAAATATAGTATCGTGTATCACACGGAAACAATTTACTTTTTCGGGATAAAATGATGTCTATGTTTTGATCCAGAGCCTTAACTACTACCATACCATATTTCATCGAAATTCATTTAGCAGTTTTTGAGACAATCCATCCATCCATCCACTCATCCTCACAAACTTTTAGATTTTTAATAGAAGTAGGATTTTAGAGTCAGTAGATATAGTGTATAGTAACTAGTAACATATACCTATTATAAAAAATACATGCTTTATTTATTTTTTTACTATGAATAACCAGCAAAAGTTACAAATTATTCATCATATAAATACAATGGAATTAGAAAAGAACTTATTGTACTTTATAGGTTATTTCATCGTGCAAAGTAAAAATAAGGAATATAATTAGAAAAATTAACATTAAAATAAAATAATTATTCATATTCATAAAATAAAAAAAATCGTGTACAAAAATATGCAAAGAAGTAAATACCTACTAAAATGACAAAAATAAAAATTAATTAATTAATCACAAGAATTAGAAGTAGAGAACAAAACGCTTTGCACAGGAAATGCAATACATGAAATAGTAATAAAATTTAAACACATTAAGATTTGATCAAATAAATGTCAAAGGCGAGATAAATTATTGTTAACAATGATAATAATAAAATTGATAATGATGTCAAGATTAATAATACAATCTATAGTTCTATACTAATATAATAAAGAGGAAAAGTTTGTTTGTTTGAATTGACTAGGCTCCGAAACTACTGGTCGATTTTGATGAAATATAGGTACAGATATAGATTAGACCACGGGGAAGGACATAGGCTACTTTTATCGCGGCAAAATATACAGTTACCGCGGGATTTCCTTTTGCGCGCACGAAGTCACGAATAAAATTATATCACACAATTAAAAGACAATTAAGTAACATTAGCGGATTAATACTAGGTATTTGAGGACCTTTGCTTCGTAATTACGAAAACGATCATAGTTTAGGTACATCGAGATCCGAAATCCTCGATGATAACTCATTGTATTAACATGTTAATTTAGTTATGGGGTAACTTTTAGGTTAAACTAACCTGTAGTTTACAGGAAAAGATATGACTTATGGACGTACCTAAGTGCAGTTAAATTACGTAATATGCCACTTACGTCATTAATCTAACAGTTGTGTTTTTTAGTGAATGATACGACCGTTTTTCGCTTTAAAAAACCAAGAATAGCAACGACAGTTCTAGGGAAATTAAAACACAAATCCAAGAGCGTCGTAGTAAAATCTGGTGAGTGAGTGGTTAAGTTTGAGAGTTTGTACGGAAATCGCAGTTAAACTGTTCCCAGCTCGGAGAGGGTAATTGTGGACCAAATGTTACCTAGTTGAGAGGAGGACATAACATACCCACTTATACATTCTCACTCTAGCAAAAACTTTATTCTATAGAGCTAATTAAAACCACTATATATGAACTTAGTCGCTATTAACTGACAAACTAAATAAAAAGAAATTTATTAATTTAATACTCATTTATCACCAAGGCAATACCTTAGTATTACCTCATGATACTTAAGGCTCCCACAGACGAGAGGCCGATCGTTTCAGTTAGAACTGACGTCAGTTCGGCCTGAACGGATTCGAGCACACACACGGAAAAAATTGCATCCAACCCAATTTACGTCAGTTCGGCCTGATCTGATTCGGGCCCACACACGGAACAGTCGCATCAGTCCATTCTGGTTTGCCGCGCGCTACGGTCGTGTTTTTTAAATTTTGTATTTAAACACCGCGAAAACTCATACAACGCTTGTACACGATACACGCCCGCACGGCCGCGGCTCGGGCAAGAACTGAAGCGATTTGTCCACACACGGTCAGGACAGGCCGCGCGTTCAGGCCGCTCGGTCAGGCCAGAATTAATGTTGCCAACTTAGTTATTTTACAAAATTTTACTAAATTGAGTATTTTATTCCCTCCTTGGTAGAAATTTAGTAGAATTGTAGTCTGCATAAGTTAGTAGCTTATGCAGACTACAATTTACTATGTGCGTAGAAACGTTACAAATCGTGTTGACGTGAAACCACGTAGGTAATTATAAAATACTAGATGTTCCTCGCGGCTTCGCAAGCGCAAAAGTTAATTTCACAGAAACTGTACATTTTTCCGCGATAAAAAGTAGCCTATGTCCTTCCCCGTGATCTACTCTACATCTGTGCCAAATTTCATTAAAATTGGTCTAGTAGTTTCGGAGCCTATTCAATGCAAACAAACAAACATTTCCTCTTTATTATATTAGTATTTAAATATATACAAGATTGTTTCCCGCGACTTCGTGCACGCAAAAAAAAATAAACTCGCGGGAACCGTACATTTTGCCGCGATAAAGAGTAGCCCATGTCCTTTCCCGTGGTCTTATTTATATCAATGTCAAATCCCATCAAAATCAGTCCACAACAAGCACACAAACAAACCTTTCCTCTTTATAATATTAATATAGATGGGAGACTGTCATTCAAACATAGGTTTTACCTTAGATTATTTATTAACTAAAGACTGTCAATTTGAAATAGTCAATGACTATTCTGCATGGCTAATTACATCTACGTTTCTAATCATAACTGAACTTACTAAACAATAGACACGCACAAATAATACGTCCAATCGAAGGTTTTTCTTTAGTTATGTAAATAAATTATGCAAAATCGCACTATTTGCTCCTAGGACCCTAAGTAAACCCGCCCCAAATATTTTAAAAAGCGCTGAACAAAATGCTCGGTCATAAGATGAAATCTGCATTCGTAAGTTTTTCACATTTTACCAGATATATTGTAATTTTTTGCGGCGATCATGAAAAGACCAAGTAAATTGAAAAGATCGAAAGATAATAGAAAATAAAAGAAAATCTTCTCCATCATGGTGGAGGCAAACAATAGGCAATCGGACTATTTTTTTTTATTACATAAATGAATAGTACTCTTAAATATGAGTAACTTCTCAAAAGAAACCGTATATCAAAAGTCAATATTTTCAAAGGTACAGCGATTTGTATAAAAAATTTCGCGAGCCTCCTAAAAACGCTCCATACTAAAGTCGACCTACAAATGACGTCACTTGTAGGTTATAGTATATGAAGTAGTATATGAAGTATATGGCCGCCGGAATATATTTGTAAATATCTCCGATATTTGTGCGTTTAAGTTCATACTTACCAATTACCATAATGAATGTTTTTGTATATGATGTGAGTAAACTAATGATGTAGGTTTTGTTTACCAATTTCGCAAAAAAAAATTTTTTTTGGTACTTTTTAAATGTATTTAATTAGTAAACTACACATAATTTTATTTTTACATTTACCAAGTAGTAATGCCTCAATATTTCTGAATATATTAATGAAACTAAATATTTCAGATATAGTCCGATCCCCAATTCATCAGAAGGAACTTGTGAACTATTTTACGTTTACGTTTAAAATAGTTAACGAGGAATGTCAAGGTGCCATTAATTTACTGCCTTGTTCTTCAGCGCGTTCACATAAAGTGTTTATTGTTAGTTGTACTTATTAATGTACCTACTACAAAACAAGCAACAATTTAATTCTAATTCGGGGGATAAAATATATATGATTAAGGGACTGTTTCAATCTTAATCTTAGTTTATCCGGAAGTATGTAAATAAGCTTATATCAGCGGCGAAGGGTTCCTATAACTCCATTCCTATCGACTTCCCTTGTCACTTACCTTTTGCAAACCTTCATAGAAATCCTTACCTATTATACAGGCTCCGGCTTCCCTATGAAGGAGTAGCAGCCTTCGCCACTGTTCGCTATATATTTTTCAAACGATACCTATGTAAACGCTCTTAGTAGATAAAATAATCTTACTATTATTATAAACGGCTCTGGATTGAAATATAGGCTACTTTTTGTCCTGGAAAACTGCAGTATTTCCGCGGGATACTCAATAGTATATTTACGTGGGCGGGGCCGCGGGAAACAGCTAGTAGAAAATTGAGACTGGTGATTTCTTTTTGCAAGATTCAAATTGTGTCAGTGTTAAATTACCTATGATTTTAAATCAACACTGAATGACGTTGATATTGACAGCATGACAACCATTAGCGCAGTTTACAACGCGACGTGTAACAATATGGCTGTGTGCCGCGGAAAATAGCGCTTGTTAGCGCTAAAGAAAAAAAACTATCGGCCAGGACACGTTTGCTAACTTCAATACTGCTAACATAATCCGCCATTTTGCTTATTTAATGTCAGCGGTCGAAATTTTCTTTACTTTTTTTGATAGTGCTATTTTCCGCGGAACACAGCTATTGCTCACAAATATATTTGATTGGTCTCGCGCGCCCAGCGAGACCAATGATTAGTCTATAATTACTCATTATTTTTATGATAATAGGTTGGGGAAAAAGTCTTTTCGCATTATAGTATGTATGAACTTGTCATAAAATATCTTGGGCTATACCAATTGTATCTGGCTGATTTTGGTATCATTAAAAAGTTTTAATTTTACAGAAGACAATTCCAAATTCAAATTAGGTAAATTTGAGATTTTCATTTGTTTTTCTTATTGTTAAAATGAGTGATTCTTATGAAGAATTTCGATACATTTTAAAATTTTATTACAAAAAAGGTAAAAATGCAACACAAGCCGCGAAAAAAATTTGTGATGTTTATGGACCTAATGCAGTATCTGTGAGAGTAGCGCAAATTTGGTTTAAACGTTTTCAATCCGGAAATTTTGATATCAAAGATGCACGTCGCTCTGGTCGCCCTGTTACGGACAAAACTGTTGCCATTTTTGAAAAAGTGGAGCAAGATCGGCATATTAGTAGTTACGATGTAGCTGAAGAACTGGGGATTGACCACAAAACGGTTTTGGCGCATTTGAAAAAAGCTGGGTACACAAAAAAGCTCGATATTTGGGTGCCTCATGAGCTCACTGAAAGAAACCTAATGAACCGTGTACTCATTTGTGATTCTTTATTACGACGTAATGAAACCGAACCATTTTTGAAGAAGCTGATAACTGGTGATGAAAAGTGGATCACGTAAGACAAGAACGTGCGAAAAAGATCGTGGTCAAAGGCCGGTCAGGCTTCACAGACTGTGGCGACACCCGGGTTAACTCGCAACAAGGTGATGCTGTGTGTGTGGTGGGATTGGAAGGGCATTATTCATTATGAGCTGTTACCGCTAGGCAGGACCATCAATTCTGAACTGTACTGCGAACAACTGATGAGATTAAAGCAAGAAGTTGAGAGAAAGCGGCCGGAATTAATCAACAGAAGGGGTGTGGTTTTTCACCATGATAACGCTAGACCTCACACATCTTTAGCCACTCAGAAAAAATTACGGGAGTTTGGCTGGGAGGTGTTAATGCATCCGCCGTATAGTCCTGACCTTGCACCTTCAGATTTCCACCTGTTTCGGTCGCTGCAGAATTCTTTAGGCAGTGTCAGGTTGACATAACAAGAGGACTGCCAAAACCACTTGTCGCAGTTTTTTCATCAGAAGCCCCAAAAATTTTATAGCAATGGGATCATGTACCTACCAACAAGATGGCAAAAAGTTATCGAACAAAATGGCACCTATATACTTTAGTCACTTGTAAATAAACTTTATAAAAAAACCTTTTGAATTTTTATATAAAATGCGAAGAAACTTTTTCCCCAACCTAATATATTATTTTGTTTTCGGTGTAGTACTAACTTTTGATTACCAACTTCTAAATACTGTACATTTTTTAGGAAACTAACTTACTTTACTTACTTTTATACTTAAAATTAAAGCCACATTATGTTTAAAGCTTATTTATTTTTAGTAAGTCAAAATTGCCAATGTCCTTGAAAAATGTCCTTGAAGCCAGAGGAAACCAGTAAAAATTAAAGTGGTTCTGTTACCATTATGCCATCGTAAAATAAAAGACTCTATGATGGTTCGATGTTAGTTTGTGAAATCCAAGTTTAATCCCATAAAAATATTTAAACCAATGTCCTTGAAAAATGTCCTTGAAGCCAGAGGAAACCAGTTAAATTAAAGTGGTTCTGTTACCATTATGACGTCGTAAAATAAAAGACTCTATGATGGTTCGATGTTAGTTTGTTAAATCCAAGTTTAATCCCATAAAAATATTTAAACTTTATAAGAAAATAAAAGACGTTAATGTCGTTTATTTCTACATAATGACTTGTGACAAGTGAAAAGACTTTGATACCGGGATTTTACGGTTGGCCGTGCCACAGCCCCTGGGAAATACGAGCGTGAAGGTGTTCTGCATTTATGTGCTAGGTAGCGTATTCGTTTGTATTTCGAAATTCGAATGCATTAAGTTTTTTTTATATTTAATATTAAGTAAATGCACTCGAATTAAATATATCAGACATAAAAAATATTACGTCTATAACATGATAAGCATGATAGTATATATATTTTTTAAGGTAACAGTAACTTTATCTATAAATAGTATGTTTTAAAATTTATTTATTTTATTGTTGAAATCCTATCTTTGAATTTGTATTCTGAAACATAGTGAATCCTCATTTTCTACCGTAGTACTCCTACGGTTTACGTTTCTTTGAGTATATTTTACTTTAAATACAAAGCAACAACAAAAAATGTGTGTGTGTGTACTTATGTACACGCGTTAGAAGTGATACCTACTTCTTTGGCGTCTGAAAAAATTTTCAAAATACAAAACTGCAGTAAAAATCAAAGAAAAATACTAAAATTAATCAAAAATGTATTATTTCAGTAAAAGTAACTATACAATCAAAATAAACAATCATTAATTATCATGTGAACGAGTCAAATATACTCATCAAAAAATGACAAAAGAGATGTTTGATTTTGGGCCAGTTCTATGTACACTACATAGGTAAATATGGGAATATCATAAAAATACGAAAAAATTAATTTGAAGAAGGGTACATGCGTACAAAAATGATTATTTGAAGAGTTTTTTATTGCGAGAACACTATTTTTAGGGCGGCCATGACAGTTGTTTTGACTTGACTTTTGACGTAGTAGACAGTTTTACGAAGAGACGTCGTCTTGAATGTCATACGTCTTTCTTTGTCAAAAGTCATGTCATTGACAAAATGACATTCTTTAGTTAATTCTGATCTGATCCGCCATGTTTTATTTTACTTTGTGTTGCTCTCCTTGACGAAGTTAATTTAAATGTACATGGGAACGAAGTGAAATTAAACAAAATAAAAAAAGGAAACGGTTACTATATTATGTAGCTATATTTACATATACTGTACGTAGGGCTGGCCCAGGCCTCATACATTTCTTGAACATATTCATGATAAATGAACTAATTCTGAAGTTGTAAAGTGTTAATAGTTTAAAATAGATATTTCTTATTAAATAGTTTTTCATTTATTTATTATCTTGATGATCATTTTTTTTAATTAATATTTTTTCAAAATTAGTAGTACAGTCGGACAAGGATCTTTTGGCACTTGGATGGGGGCGTGAGTGTCGCAAATAAGAACAATACTTATTACTAAAAGTGAAATTTTACAAGACGGCGATGTTAGTACTGATTTTATCCACGTGCCAAAAGGTAAGTGTCGCAACTACAAAACAATACATAATACTAAAAGTGACATTTTACAAGACGGCGATGTTAGTTCTGATTTTGTCCACGTGCCAAAAGATCCTTGTCAGACTGTAATCACCTATATTAAAATACTTACCAGTATTGCATTACAATGCTAGATATTATTTTCACTTAAATTCCGGAAAATTATTAAGATAATCTGTAATATAAAATATGAAGATGTTTAGAATTAAATTTGGTAAATAAAATGAATTAACCTAAAATATTTGAAAACACTCAGAATTTTTACAGTTTTTGTAACTGACAAATTTATATAATAAATATACGTATTATTCAAAAATATAATATTTTATTTTGTATAAATATATAAGTATATGTAGGCGCGTTTCTACAATTACAAGATATTATCTGTTTTACCATATTACTAATGCTGTTTTATCGTACGGACTAGTGTTGCCATGGTAACAACACTTGTATAACGTCAATCATATCTTGATACCTATAGTACATTTAAAGGAATATATTATTTATTCCATTCTGTAGCCAACTTCATCTTGTGAATTTTTTCGTTAGGTACATCGTGCGCGCGCAGGTCACAAATTCACTCTCATCCAAACGCGCCAAAAGAAGTATAACTTCAAAAAACGTATCTTTTTATTTAATTGACTGTAACACACAATCAAATTTTAATTTGACTGTACCTTTCAATTGATTACATAAATCCAATATTTGTTATTTTATAGAAAGTTATTTATGCACTGACTAATTATTGACTATCCTTTTTATAAAGTATAGTCTTCAAAAATGTTGACGTTGAATGATCCGAACAAAGTTTTAACGAGTGAACCTAGCACCTCTTCATGTGCGATCGCTGACAAGCCGGCATACCACTTGTCGACCTTATTACGAAAGCAATAAGGTTCACTGCGCACAAGGCTTGCATTCCTTTTATTCAATTTCTATATTAATGAACCTTCTCAAAACAGTATTTAAACTCTATCTTCAATAGCTTTTCTTTTGAGTATAAAAAGATTTTATCGAGCGCTGAGATAAAGCAGGGTTTTGTTGAAAATAAATTACATAACGTCTTAGAATTTGATTAATTGACGGAACATTACAGCTTAGTTGCTTCGTACAAATTAGTATTATAATATTTGCGCAAAAAAACTGTTAATTAAAAAGGATATAAGCGCCTTATATTTTTTGATTGATATACCATAGAAACAATTTGCCATAGAAAATATAATACTGCCTGTTTTAACGAGCTAAATTAAAGAAAAAGAACGAGACAGAACGGTGAATTGTCTCTGTCCTTGATAGGTAAGTTGTGACTTGGATATTTTCGGAATCGATACGACCTTGTGACCCTTAAATAGAATCATCATATATTCCAGACCCTTGACGCAAATGCATGCCCTCTGGGGGCTACATATGAATAACAGAAGTTGCTGGCTACGAAGCAGCGTACTGCGAAGTCAGCAACTTTTTTAACATCGAATATGCTACGTTAACTCTAATGCAATCGAGTCGTAAATAAATAATGGTTTCATTGTAAGGACATTCGATATTATGATCGTAACATTATTTCTCAAACGTTTCACAATAGGGAATTTTCTATAGTTTCTTTTATTGGCTTTTCGAAAATTACATAATAACATCTGTGTCTCCAGTTAAATGGCCCTACTTTTGAGATTTTTGGGTCCATTTTGACATTTGATGTATGGTGAAAACCAAGAGAGCATAACATTTTCTTGTATGAAAATTTGTTTTGTCAAATGTACGTCATAAGCCTATCTTTAGTTTTAAAATCTTTGTTGTCTTTGCAATGGCATATCTACGATCAACAGAGAATTAAAAACGCTCTAAAATTTTGCGGTTGAAAATGTATAAAGATAAATACAAAATTAATTTTAATTTTATTAATTACTTAAATACCTACGGCGTTTATGTATATCATTGTAAAAAGAAAAAGTGTCTCAAATAACAAGGATTTCAACATTAATTTTCGCCTTTGAATCATAAAAAAGTCGTTTTTTAGTCCCTCTGAATCCTGCAACTTTTTACTTCAGCAACTGATTACTGTACTTTTTGCATTTTTCAGTCCATATTTATGTTGCCTTTTGGAAAATGTAAAAATTTTGCTGATTTCAAACAACTGTATGTTTCCCCCGATGCATATTTATAACATTTTATTTTGCCAATATATCTTTATTTTACAGACGAAAAAGGACAGTTCATTTAATAGAGTGTAAAGTGTCACGAACTAATAATAATTTACAATTTAACAAACATGAAAACAAATACTTAGGTACATTATTAAAATGTACGTGATGTGGGTAATGGGTTGTATTGTGTGAGCCTGTGGGGCCACGAATATAATCTATTGTTTTATCGAAATATTTTATCGCAAACATAATCGACAAGCGATGAGTGTGGTTTAATTTAATAATGTAGTAACGGAAATGGTAATGCAAATGAATACTGAATATATATTTAATGACAGTATATGTAATATAAATCGATAATGAATTCACTAATAATGAGCGCTGCGTCACGTTTCGGTGTGAGATGACCTTTACGCTGGGAAAAACTTTACTATAAATATTTTACTCAACCCTTACATTAAGTGGTTGGTACATAGGTATAATTGTACTAATATTACTAATAATATTATAAACGTAATAGTTTGAATGTATAATGCAGGTATGTTTGATTATCTTTCACGCCAAAACACCTTAACGGGTTTGAATGAATTTTACACACAGATGTTTTGTAATCTGGATTAACACTAGCTATTTTTATAAACGATAAAAAATACGGATTTCTAAATAATACGAGTTTAGCGTAACATCTAGTCTACACTAATATTATAAAGATTTGTATTCTTGTATTTTTGTGTGTATGTTCGTAATGAATAAACTCAAAAACTACTGTGCCGATTTTGAAAATTCTTTCACCATTAGAAAGCTTCATTCACCCCGAGTAACATAGGCTATATTTATTGCTAGAAAGGATTAGGGATCCTTATTAAACTTTAGTAACGTTACCAAAGGTGTAAAAAATGCCATAAAATATTTCGTCGCATCCGCTGCGGAAACTTCGACGATAGACCAAAGTATGTTCTACAGTAATAAAGAACATCCATCCATCCATCCATCCTCATTATATTAGTAGGATGGATGAATGGATATTTGTTACTCTTTCACGCAAAACTACTGAACGGATTTTGATGAAATTTGGTATGGTAAGGCTTGAGCTCTGAATGAAAATATAGGCTACTTTTTATCCGGAAAAAGTACAGTGTTCCTGTGGGATATTAGTATTAAATAAAATTAATCTTGTCATTAATATCACGTGATGTTCTCACGTTCTTAGTTAAGTATCCCTTGATTTGAATCGGGACATTATCTGTGAACGTTCGATATATCCTGGGGCTGTAATCTCCGCTAGTTGCGAGAAGTTGACACAGTGACCCGTGTCAGCTCGTTTGCATACCTGACGTCACATTTGACATATACCTGCGTGACTAATAAGGTTTTAGTGAGTTGCCGCCCGTTCAATACCCAAGTTTTGTCCCCCGAGTATAGAGTTATAGACAATAAATTATGCCCCCCGATAGGAGACCATGTTCGAGCACTGTCTCTCATTATAATATTGTGTATATATTAGTTCCAAATAAAGAAAATAATATGAATTTTTTTATCACAAACTCAGAAACATGATCCATGTCATTAATTCTGTAGTTGCTCGATTTTGTTTATAGATGCCTAGTTAATTTTAATGTACAGGCTACTAGGCGCCGCATAAAAACAAAACAATGTTCATGAAACTTTCTAAGTACTACCTTAGTAGTTTAGTACGCATCAGATAGCATGTTGTATCTCTGTTGTTCGATATAAAGTAAGCAGTGACAAAGCTTTCGAATATGGAATCCGATACGGTGACGGTGGCCGGTTTCATTGAAACTAGGCCAGTAACGCAGGAGTAATTTTATAGTGCCCAAGTATGTGCGCAGTACACAAGAGCACTCTCTCTTCCTTTACTCTCGTAATCCAGTGGGACGGATAACCGACACGACTGACGAGAGATCGGGCGCAGGTCCGACTTTTTACATGCCCATCCGACGCATGGATCTTTCTTGTCGGACAATCAGGTGATCAGCCTGCATTGCCCTAACCAAACTTGGAAACAACATTTTTTGTTTTTCCAATGCGGGAATCGAACCGACCTCCGAGTCAAGAGCCAATGCTCTAACCACTAGACTATGGAGGCTGTCAATACTTATTAGAAGATTGTGAAACTGCCCCTAAAACTTATATTATTTATTGTGGAGTCAGCAGTATGGCTACGATTACGAGCCCTCATATTTCACCATGGGTCCTACGATTTCGTACAAAAGGGGATTCAGAAAAGATTGAAACGAAATAGTACTAAGCCGACTTCCATTTGCTTTTATGGTTTCTACTTTTGTCGAACGCGATTTTCTTGAAATTTTTGTGACCATTAAAACTTTAAAGATTTTTAGTGCATTTCAATCACATAACGGCTTTATAAACAAAATTGAACCCAAAACAATGATTTTTAGAATTTGTCTGTTTGTTTGTTCGCGCTTATCTCAGAAATTAATGAACGTATTTTGATGAAAATCGGTATGGCAATAGTTGAAGCTCAGGATTAACACATAAGCTACTTTTTATGGCGGCAAAATTTACGGTTCCTGCGAAATTTCCTTTTGCGCGTTCTATGTCGCTAGAAGTAGCTAGTCATAAAATATAATTCTTAAATGTTTATAACCCAAGTACATAAATATTAAACATATATGAAAATGTAAGCAGAATGTAAACAAACACTAGTTGCTTTTCGTTAAGTACTCTATCCTTTACAGTTTTTTGCATTTAATCGTACAAAAACAAGGTAAAATTGGTCGCTGAGTGCATCTATGGTTCGAACAAAATAAAATCCGCGTTATAGCCCAGGTTAATGTTTTGGCAACTTGCCCGCTAACACTTTTCTGAATGTTTTCTTCGGTGTTGACTTATTAATTACTCTAACCAAAACATTTTACAATTTAATGCGCAAGTTATAAAAAAAATGATAAACAATACATATTTTCAGGCTTACTTATGATACTTTGTCTATAAAACAGATTCGAGGTGAAAATAACGATCAATACGCCTTTAAGTGAATGGATTTTAAATGTTCTTTTTGCATGTTATATTTTTATCAAGGAATTTGTAAGTAAAACATACTTACAAATCTCTTGATTTTTAGCAACTAGGAAGTGCCTGAAACAAAGACGTATTTGACGTAAATCTAAGAATTAACTTTAAAATTATTGTTTTTTTTTTGGTAAATTTAGATATTGGTAACTTTACTTTGAAATAGTCTCTCTTTTTCAATGTTCCGTAGTTCACGTCTCGGAACCGTTACGGTTTCGTCATGTCCGTCCGTCCGTCTTCTGCTTACCATCCAAACGGTTAGTGCTAAAAAGATGAAACCTTGCATGGATATGTATGTCTTAACTACGTCAACAGTGCTAAAATAAAAACACGAAAAATATTTTTTGGGGTAGATAGGTACCTCCCCTACATATAAAGTGGGGATGGTTTTTTCTCACGTTAACACGTTCAGTGCCACCGACTCACCTGTATAGTTCACGTAAATTTGATTCCAGTGCCGACGACTCACCTGTATAGTTCAGTGTTTTTCACTAATATTTCCAAAATGCGTCCGTATTTTCTGCTCAAAATTATAGTTTAGACTAAATACATGCTAAACTAAAGATTTATGCGGTGGGCCGGGCGTGGAGATCCCGTTTATTTTTGAAAGGAATAAAACGATTATGCAATGCCATGAACTACACAGGTGAGTTCCCGGACATAGATCCTCAAACTGTAAATATGTATGACTGTATGTACATGTTAGAAAACGACGTCAACATAATAGCATGGACGACCTGCATACTTGTGATATGGAACTAATATACAACAAACTAGTTCCATTAGAATCTATACGGTAGGTATATATATTATAAGTCGTGTTAGTTACACTAATTATAACTGAAGAACGGCTGAACAGATTTTTATGATTTTTGTGTTTTCGGATTTGTCTTCGTCGGGAATAGGATAATAAAAATGAAAAAAATTTAATAATTATTATTATCAGCCCACATTCATCTAATGTTGATTTTAATGTAATAAAATGTTGTTTCACGTATAGACATTATTATTGTTGCATATTAATAAGTTATCATTTAATTTTAATTCAGCAGATTTTAAACTTTTTAAAAATGGTTTATTTTTTAATTATTATCAATTAAATTCGTCGTTTCCACAATAAAAATAATACATTTTAATCTAAAGCCCGTATTAAAATATTTCAGGGTAAAATTGACTATTCACAAGTGTTAGAAATTCAAAATATAACCTTAACAATAACCAAAGTTTAAAAGATTGACAACCACTGCTTAAATTACGAAACAAACTTACCTTTTATTTTATTCAAAGAGTTTTTTGCCATTTTTACAAGCTAAATAGTCCTACAACAACACCTAACACTTTTTAATTGCGTTAAACACCTTATTTACACTGTAACGACCACAGAAATAACAAAAAATTGAATTTACCCTTACGCAGTGCCAGTGAACTCATATTGTGAGTCGATTTAATTCATATTGCAGTGCCGGCGACTCACCTGCTGAGTCCGCCGTACAATGTAGGCGGCATCCGAGAAGACATCATGAAAATCGTAGTGGGAGCGAAAGTGTTAACCCCATAGTGTAGGGTATCATTAGATAGGTCTTTGAAAAATATTGAGAGGTTACTAAGATGATTTTTTGATTTTATTTGCGAGATATTTCTACTTGGATGCGCGTTTATTGTTAAAATTCCTCTCTAAAAGTCTCCCCTCTAAAAGATATTAAGCGGCTGGCTAAGCTGGATAAAAAAGTTGCGGCTATTAGCTTCACTGTCTTACACTATAACTATATTATCATGTATGTAAGTAGCCAACTGTTAAACTTTTTCGGTTCATAAACCCTGACCTTATTCATTTAGTGCAAAGTCGAGAATACTCGATATTTAGCCGAACCTCAAGGAGCTAACATTGATATATTATTATAGTACCTGGGTAACTAAGTTTTGTTCGGAGTTCTGATTAAAAAATATTGATCTAACCGAGCTTCTTCGAACTCATTACATTTCAAATTTTCGAACAAAGCAAAAATTTTACATATACATCACCAAATTGCCAATCGGACTGACAATTCAAATTTCATGGTAATATTTGCAGCTGTTTTCAAGAAACTCATTATATACATTTTTATGTAATATGTTTAATCTTATATTTTTAACGGGACAATCTTTTGATTGTCTCGTTAAAAATATAAGATTATTCTTTAGATTATCAGATGGGGCAAGGTGTTTGTGCTTGTCTATGACATGTTATACCTTAACTAACCTTACTTTTTATTAAAACCTAATAATAACCTTACCTTACTTTTTATTAAAACCTAATCTTTTTTAGGTTTTTGAACTAGAAATTATACGTTACATAAAAAGAGAACATTCAATTCAAATTCAAATTGTTACATTACGAAACCCTTTAGTTGCAAACATTTAATATTGTACCCGGTACAAATAGCTACAAATGATTTCGCCAACTTGCTCTTTTGAACTGGCCAAATCGGACATCGGGTCTTAGTTTAATATAAAGTTTGTGACAAACTTATGCAGTGTTGAAATGTCCCCGACGAAGTTTTTAATGCAATAGTTTTGAAATTGATATACGGTATTTACAGACTACTATATATATGGTTCTTTACATATAATTTTTAAGTCTGAACTTATCTAATAACTTATTAAGTTCTTTTGTCTCCTGGATAAAAAAATATAATTTTTATGAATATTATAACGTGAAAATGAGCTTATTATCATTTTTCGTAACAATTACCTTTAAAACATGTTCTTACCCCGTTTCTCCTCTTAAATTTTTATTATGTATTTAGGTAAGTCTCCATTTAAATCAGTTAGAATAATAATAGTATGATACGTAATAGGGGATCGGACAACATCTGAAATATTTAGTTTCATTAATATATTCAGAAATATTGAGGCATTACTAGCTGGTAAATATAAAAAAAAAATTATTTTATGAGTAGTTTACTAATTAAATACATTTAAAAAGTACAAAAATTGTGTAAAAAGTGCGTAATTGGTAAACAAAACCTACACAATTAGTTTACTTACATCATATACAAAAACATTCATTATTATAAGTATGAACTTAAAGGCACAAATATCGGAGATATTTACAAATATGTTCCTGCGGCCGTATACTTTATACCTACTTATTACACTTTAATCCAATAGTGACGTCATTTGTATGTCGATTTTAGTATGGAGCGTTTTTACGAGACTTGCGTAATTTTATATACAAATCGCTGTACCTTTGAAAATATTGACTTTTGATATACGGTTTCTTCTGAGAAGTTACTCATATTTAAGAGTACTATTCATTCATGCAATAAAAAAAATCAGTCCGCTTGCCTATTGTAACAAATAACAGCTGTAGCTCGTAGGCCGTAGCGGGACTCACATGAAACACGTAGCAAACGCGTAGCAGCCCATAGCAGCGCGTAGCGGCACTGAAGAACACGATCGTCCAAATGGCAAATAGTCCCAACAAAAGTATCAACATTCTACAAACCCTGTACGTTCAAGTAAGTTTCCTCTTAAATCAGTTAGAATAATAATAGTATGATACGTAATTGTAACAAATAACAGCTGCAACTCGTAGGCCGTAGCGGGTCTCACTGCTCACATGAAACACTTAGCAAGCGCGTAGCGACACTGAAGAACGTCCAAATGGCAAATAATCCGCACAAAAGAATCAACATTCTACAAACCCTGTACGTACGACACTTAAAATAGAATATGCTTATTGTCATAACTTTTCACATGTTCCAAAGCTCGAAGGACAGAAAGTACATTTAACATTGTATTTAACTTTAAAAGTTAGCGGGGGTACGGAAAACGCGGGCAAACTCAAGATATTCTCTGGAACTTTCGAAATACTTGCAATGGATATGGCAGACGTTGAGAGAAAGTTTATTAACAATTTCGTCACAATTTTAATTATGTTTTCCGCTCTGTGGCTCCACTCACATGTTGCTCAAGTTTGTAACATGACGTTTATGAGCAATAATTACTGACACGTTCAAGTTTTTAGACAAATATGTTGCATTGCAGAGACATTTTATTTTTAAAATGCGTCTTAACATAAGAGTTGATTATTTCTTAATGAATTTTAATAAAATATTGGAATATTTAAATAGTGGTAATTTATTATAAGTTGTATTTTGTAATTATTATTGAATTTTATTACATCGTACATAAGTACGTTACCACAAAATAACCCTATAGGGTTATATTATAAAACTTTTTAAATGATGGTTCACCTTTAATTTTAAAGTAAGTAAATAACTTTCGTAAGTTTCGTAAAATCGGTCAAAAACTCTAGATGAAAATTCGCTACTCCCTAAATTTTATATTAAAACTAGATGTTGTGCACGACTTCGTGCGCAAAAATAGTAAATCTTGCGGTAACCGTAGATTTTTTGCAATAAAAAGTAGCCTACATCCTTCCCCGTGGTCTATTCTATATATGTGCCAAATTTCATCAAAATCGGTCCGGTAGTTTCGGAGCCTATTCGATGCAAATAAACAAATAAACAAACTTTTCCTTTTTATCATATATTAAGTATAGATAATAGTTATTATAAATATATTACACTTATAACTTATTTTCCTCTAAATTTCTAGATATTCTCTAGATGGATTGCCACCCAGATTACGTAAAGATGCATTGTAATAAATTAAAATGTTCGTTTCGTTTACGTGAAACTAAGTAGAACACAGCTCGATAGAAATATAAAACTTGAAAATAAATAAGAAAAAGAAATTAATATATTCTTTGTCTTCAAAGTAAAGGTGATTGCACGACATATTATCAACTTGAGCTCCCACGCGGTACCTGGAACCAGGCCGACAGTGACAAGTTCTCTCTTTTCTCTCTTTTCAGCGTTATTTTTAGATGGCCCTTAGGAGCCGAGTGGTCTTGGGGTCAACAGTTAAGTGTTCGCGTACACTGTTATCTGTAAACTTGCTTACACAAATAAAGCGCGCCAAAGCCCTGACATTTCTTTTTTTAATTTTTTATCTTGATGGCGAAAGATAAAAGTTTTTTGACATATAATTTGGTAAGTTTGACAAAATACTCAGTTATTTAATGCAGTTTTAAACTCAAATTAATATAAGATAAGATTTAGATTTTAGTCAAAGCCGAATAATTTCATGCTACAATTTTAAGTTAATGAGCTAACATAGAACAAAAAAAATAAAATTTACCAATCATAGTAAAAATTATAATGTGCGTTTTCCAAATTTATTGTTCTATAATTTCTATTTTTCCATGCAGCATACAAAAGTTATCGTTAAAATAAGATCAATAGGTTTTTAAAATATTTGCCCTTGACATTTATCGCTTATGCAAATTAAACTGTAACATATTTTGCGTCTTACAGCTTACTGGATAAGTATTAATTATGCACTAACATTCTATGTAAAGTGGATTTGGATTTGATTAATACCTTTTTGAATTGCTTTTGTTTTTATGATTTCAAGTCACGATAGAATAAGGTGAACGTTACGTTTTCTTTTGTTTTGGATAAGTCGTTTAATAGCCTTGGCATGTTATGGTAGGCCATACATCATTCAACCTATCATCCCATCGCGCATCGGCATGATCAGTCCGAATGGATCGCGTAGAACTGAAGAATTGGTGTGGAATAGCGTGGATTGTCTTGACAGTCTATCCTACTTAATATTATGAAATATGTGAAAGTTTGTGAGGATGGATGTACGGATGTTTATTACTCTTTCACGCAAAAAGTACAAAACGGATTTTGATGAAATTAGGTATAGTAGTAGTTTGAGCTCTGGATTAAAACTTAGGAGTTCGCGTGGATTACTATATTTATGCAAGTAAAAGCTAGTAATAAATATAATATAAAACGGTGGTAGGCATTATGTAGGACAATTCTATAAGTGTTATATTATAACCTATATGTAAATATTTTTTTTGTTTTTGAGTTTATAAATATCAATATAGAACTGATCAAATCGATTGTGTGGTGTATGGCTACTATCAGAGTGCTAAGTGTGAGTTTTTCTTTTCGCATTCGATCGTGAGCGCGTTTGGCGTTAACGTAAGAAAACTCACAATTAGTACTCAGATGTATCTATACATCTATACATCTATACATACAGATAAATAAAATTGAAGTGTCTGTTTGTAACTTCAAATTAACAGCTTTTCACATAATTAATCTGAAAGTATATTCGGTACTTACAATAAAATACAAATTTTTAAAATTTTTGTCTGTCCGTCTGTCTGTCTATCTGTCGGTCTGTCTGTCTGTTTGTTCCGGCTAATCTCTGAAACGGCTAGACCGATTTTTACGGGACTTTCACTAGCAGATAGCTAATATTATAAGGTCTAACATAGGCTACTTTTATTTTAGGGTTCCGTTTAAAAAAAAATAGGGTTCCGCTTCCGTTAGTTCTGCGCAAACGAAGTTGCGAGCATCATCTAGTTGAAAATAAAATTCCAGTTATCAGGCGGTAGTAGTCTGTTATTGGAGGTAAATATTGGTTTACGATAACTAATAAACAAAGTATGCAATATGTTTGAAGATGGATTGTGCCAAAAAATAAACTTTTTATTAATCATTTTGTGTATCGTAAGTTTGCATGACTATTCTTTTAGATGTAAATCATAATAATAATAATATTGTTAAGATTTTTTTAGCTATACCAACATAATTATATTTAAATAATAATAATACTCTAGATGGATCGTTGATATCAGTTAAAAAATGGGAATATTCATCAAAGTGAAAATTCAAATAATTATGTAGTTGTCTGTAAATGTTTATATAGAAACTAGCATTTAATTTATGCTGCAAATTACAGTTACTTGTTTAAATAATAAACGCACCAGATACTTGCTTATGATATAAATTCAGTTGTAGTTTGTGAAGTGGCTTTTGGCGCTTTCGACGAAGCTTAATATTAGCTAAAATAAATATTAAATATTTTGTTACAAATTTCAGAGATAAAAGTTAAAATCTTATGGCGAAAAACACACTACACCACGCGGGATTGTGGTTTTTATACGAGTATAATGAAATGACAAGCAATAAAGGGGTGCGTTTTCATAGTGACATGCCTAAAATGTAGAGATCATTTTCAGGGTTCCGTAATACTCAAGGATAAGTATCCTTGAGTATTATTATATAGTTTCACTCTATCCGTCTGTTTGTCTCTCTCTGTCTGTCTGTCCGCCCTTATATACTAACCTATTATAAAAAAAAAGTTTCTGACGATGGTTTGATGGTTGGATGTTATATAATCTTTCACGCAAGAACTACTGAACTGATTTTGATGAAATCTGGTATGGTAGCTGTAGTTTAGTCTCTAGATTAAAACATAGGCTACTTTTTTATCCCGGAAAAGTACAGTATTCCCATTGAATATACGCGATAGTAAATATACGCGGGCGGAGCCGCGGGAAACAGCTAGTTATGAATCATCGATGTGATTTGTTATACCTGGTTATAGAATGTGAACTCGGTTTTGGCATTATAAAAAAGAATATTCTAGGAGTGGATCTCCGTACGTGCGATAAAAATACATTTTCATTCTATCTCATCCTATAATAAATAGGTTTTTTAAAATAAAGGCAAGGTTTCATACCTGACATTACAAAATCAACCATTTTCGAGTAATCGGCCTCCTTAATATAAAGTAAGAAATGCCATGGGGTGACCTACTTATACAGAAAGTGTCAGTGTTATGTATAAGTTGGTCACCCCATGGCATTTCTTATCTATAGGAGATGACAGTAGTAAGTTTCCATGCTAATAGATCATGCTACAAACTACGAAAATTATTTTGAGCAAAATTGGACCGAACATTTTAAGTAATTCAAAGAAAACCAATTGCGCGTTTATAGTTACGGAACCCTCCTTAGACATGTCCTGATATACTTTTGGTTAGGTTATCTGAATTACGTTATCTGTGGGTGGATTTGCTCCTATTGTAAAAAGTAAGAAAACAGATTACGCATGTATTTTCTTGAGAAGAGGAAGGGATTTCCGTTTCCTATAATCCACTGATAAGACGGCGTGTAAGCTAACTTTAAGTCGATACTCTATTTGCGGGAACCATAACATATTACTAGGTAAGGTATATATATCCATTTTGTGAGTTTATTTTTATATCTTGTTTGTTCTATTTTCATATACTTACCTTTAAAAATCTATATTTTTGCTTTTTGGTGCGAACGAGCGTGACGCTTAATCGTAATTTAAAGATTCGAACAAAATTGACGTGTTATTTATTTTATACCACATTGTGTAATATAAGATCTGTATAGATACTATCAGCTATATTATTTAACTGTATATATTATATAAACGTGGTGTTTCGTCGCCACGACAGCTGATAGTTTAACTATAAAAAAAAAAAAAATCAACAAAACGCTGATATTGTATCACTAAGTTGTACTTTCGTGTATGACCTCGAACGAGATTTTCCTACGTGTCAAGTGGAGCGAGCGTAATATAATATGTACGAGTAGTATGTAAATATACCATTTGCTACTGTTACAACTTCAAGAAACTGGTACTTCATGGCTCATGCTAGATTGCGAAAATATACCAAAAACGTTTCTTTTTTCAAAAAGCGGCGTTTCTCGTTAACCTCTTTGATTTTTTAATATTCAAAGGTTACGAATTACAATGCATAAAATCAAGTAATGTATTTTGCCAGATATGGCAACAGACAACACACATTAAGTCCGCATACTTGGGATAAGAATATCTACTCTGGACTTAAGAGTTAGAAAAAGAATTTAGCAATAATGCGGGGCTTGAGTTGGCTCTTACGTAAACACACGCTCAATAACCAGTTGAGAACGCTTTTGTCCTAAATCAAGTGTCACCTGCTTACACTTTATGATTCCTTGTATTAATAAGGATATTTCTATTTGTTCCAGGTCTAGAAGCGGTCTGTTAGGCGTGCTGCAGAGGCTCGCGCGGCCCCTCCTGTGACTAGCCAGGCTTCCTGCCCGAGGCACGGGCGGTGGATTGTAAGTGTATTTGAAAAGTAAAAAAAAAAACTTATTATAGAAATATTGTCCTTCTTCAAAAACCTTTTCCGAATATCCTCAAATTACTTCTTATAAAACTCTTTTCGTAGCTCCTAAGCTACCTTTATCATTTATTTATAGGTAAAGAAAATCTAAATTTCTAGTAGGTACTTATACAAAAAAAATACAACATATTACGTAGCAGATAAATATTTGCAAAGCGTGTGTTGCAAATGGAATTTTACAGCTCATAATATATTCTGGAATTCCAGTGTAATAATGGTTTTCGAGCTCTGAATAGATTTAGTCAGATGTTCCATTTAAACGTTTACACATGCTGTACCTATTAAAACATTCAAAGTATTAATGTAATTTTACAGTCTGTCTGCAATAATAGTAAATATTTCTTATTGTAGGTCTCACTAACAGGTTCATTGTTCCTAGATAGATATTTAATATTTTCTTATTAAACTTATTTTTAACAGCTATAATATTATAATTTGTATGGTGTTGTTGCAGAGGCGTGGGGCGCGGCGCGTGGCGGCGGCGCGGGCGCGGGCGGCGCGATGACGCGGCGCCCGCCACCATGACGCTGCCGCCGCCCGCGCGCCCCGCGCACTACCCCGCCGCGCACCGCGCAATGCGCTATTACCGCATCTGGATTTACGCGTGCAACGGGGCTCTGCTGCTAGGGGCGCTGGCGTTCTGTGCCGCCGCGGGCCGCGCCCTCGTCGACTACCGGCGCGCGCTCGTGCCCGGCCTCGGCGCCGCCCAGCCCGGCTTCCTCTACGGCTACGCGGCACTGCCCGCGCAGGCGGGCCTCCTGCAGCTGCTCGGCTGCCTGGCCGCCCTCCGCCTCTCAGAAAAGATGCTCAACGCCTACTGGCTGGCCCTGCTAGCGCTCCTCGTCGGCGACGCGGCGATAGGCGTATACTGGGCGTTTAGATTCGAGCGAGTGTGCAGGGAGCTGCGCCCACAGCTTCGCATAAGACTGGCCCGCGAGTACGACCTCGACTCCCACTTCTCCGAGGCGTGGGACCGTCTGCAGAGGGAGCAGCGGTGCTGCGGGGTGACGGGGCCGGCGGACTTCGCGGCGTTCAACCGCACGTTGCTGCCGCCGAGCTGCTGCCGAATCCCGGCGCACACGCCCGCGGTCACGCCAACCTCACTCGCTGCTACCTCCACGTCGATGTTGCCCTTCACGCCGGTCCACTGCGTCCCCCACACGGCCGCCTGCGCCGAGCGCCTGCTCACCTGGCTCCGCCGCACCGCCGACGCCCTGTTCGTCCTGGGGTACTGCGTGATAGCGTTTTTAAAGTTGTGCTTCCTTGGTATTTTACGATACGAGATAAAGGAGATGATTCAAAAAATTAAAATATTGAAGAGCGAGCTCGGGGCCGGCGAGCTGTTCGAGGGCAGTCCGCTCCACGGCGGGCCGCTGTCGCAGACCGTGGTCGTGAACGCGGTCAACGCCAACGGGGGCGTGCGGGCGCACGGCGGGAGCCCCGAGCGGGCGGGCGAAAGGGACGCTTTGCTGGGCCGGGCGTCCGAGGCCATGTCGAGGAGGAGCATACACGAGGAGACCCTCGGGCCGAAGAACGTGAACGGCAACAATAACTGCGAGATGCGGGAGCTGGCCCGCGGTGAGTACCGCCCACTCGCGATGGACAACGCGGCTACCAGAATCTGACTAAGATGTTACTTGGAGCGACTGTTCGGGCGACGATGGCGCTCGTTCCCGGCGGACGGGTTCGAGGTGGAGCCGCCGCTGGGCCGCGGCGTGCCCGCGTGCGTGCGGCGCTCGGGCGCCCGCGTGCGCCTCGATCACCGCCGCCACACTCGCTCCGAATTCGAGTTGTAAGCGAACCAATATGGCCGCCGCGCGCCCGCGCCGCCGTCATCGTCAGTGTCGTCACCTGTCAATTGTGAGGAACTGTGACGTGGTGAGAGGGTGCGTTCGATAATAACGTAGTCTAGTGATGACTGCTTCAGTGAACCGAACATTAGATACATTATTTATCAGCAGTGATGTGTGAGGACATACGGCATTAGAAGAATCCAAACGATTCCACGAGCTAAGCTTGTGTTTAGTTCCTATGCTTGGCATGTATTCTAGATAATAGTTCTATGAGAGATTGCTGTCAGAAAATAGGTACTTAGTACCCTATCTGTATTTTTTTCAAAAAAGAAAAAAACATCCCTACAAAATAATTATGAGATGTGAACAGGGTATTTATTTATTTTCTGACAGAAGTTATATATTTTATTTTATTTACAATAATTAGAAATAGAGAAAATGTATAATTTGCATTTGTAATTTAGTTTCATAAAACTTTAAAAGTTTTTGCGTCGTACAGACCTACTTCTTAATTAACTTTAACTTTCAAGTTCAAGTAATGATCGTTTTATTTTGAATATTATTATATTGATTATCATATTTATTATGGCGACAAAGCATCAAATTTTTGTATTTACATAAAATCAATTGTAAAGTGTCTGAAAAAGTTTGAATAGTGTTAGTCTTACAAATTCTTAGTTTTTATTATTAATTGTTCTCCTGGAATAAATAACCAAAAATCTTTAAAAATGTCATGGCTTTACCATCTAAAAAAAAATTTTTGGTATTGATTTATGAACTTTTAGTGTCATATATTTTAAACAAAGACTGATAGTAAATTGGCAAAAAAAAAAACAGGCTAACATTGATTCAAACTTTTAGTGACACATTTTTGTGTTGGAAATTGTAAATAAAATAGTATAAGACTGTTGCAGTAATATCGTAAAACGCCAAAAACATTAAATCGTAATAAAACGAGATTTTAAAACGAGGTAGGGTAAAACCCTTGTATTGGCTAATAACTCCTTATTGGTACTTTATGTAAATTCTAAGTTAACAATTATCTTACTTATTGTGGGTTACAAAAATACTTAAGCTTATTTGAATTTAGTTTTTTATTCAAAGTTAAACAAAACACTTTTGAATACGAGTGTTACCATAATATTATAGTTTACAATATTTCTGCAACATACAGTGAGTGTATGAATGCCAGATCGAAATAGTACTGATATGAGCTTAACGATGTAGTGCCTATAACTTTGTGCTTACAGTAATAGCAAATTTTATTATTATTTATCTTTAAAACACCCTTAATAACTGAATACTAGGGCTGACTTTTGTTAAACAATTTAATAAATAAAAAAAACACACAAACGAAAACAATAGAATAAAAGATGATTTGCTTACTTTGGGCACACGAATCTATAATACAAAGTAATGTAATGTAATGCAACATAATATTATATTATGTGTCGTAGGCAATTAAAAACTCCGCGTCATATTAAAAAGCGGTAGCTTACAACTGAACCAAATAAACCAAGGGAAAAACGTTTACCACAAATACCATACGTGAAACTTCACTATATTCAGTTGATATCGGAAAGTTATTTTTAAAATGCCGCTTTGTGGACATCGTCCGCTATTTGTCTACTGCAAAAACTTACTAAATGCTTACAACTGTTAGAATAATGTATAGTTTGAAAAACCAAATAATAGACAGTATGCTGGTAGTACCTTATTGTGTATTGAGTATTTTTTATGGCTGTATAAAGTATGAGGAAATGATTTATTCGATTCATTTAAGGCTTGTTACATCAAAACTAGCTTACGAAGTATACTTAGAAAGAACTTGCATGTTCATAGTGTATCATCAACTCGCATTGTTACAAAAGAACCAAAAACATGTTTCACACTGTTTTTATACAATTAGAGCTAGTATGTTCTTTCACCTCAGGCGAAGGGCTACATTACACTTATCCATTTTACAGAAAGACAGATTGATGACGAACGACCTAAATCTTACTACTTCACTTTGAACAACACATGCCTACGAGTCGGGTGAATGTAAGATGGCTTGAGCAGTTTTGCTACAGTCGTGCCGAAATTAGAAATTAATCACATACATTGTCACAGACATTCTCTTATTGAATGTAAAGGTTGAATTATATTTAAGCGATATGCAGATACGTAATATTATTCCTATTTTTTCGTTTCTGGAAATTGGACGAGTGTAATTGTAACTCCAAGTCGGTTACAATCAAGACATATTCTCGAGCCTCGGTGAAAACTATTTACAAAACGTTTGTAAACCTATCCATTTGTAATATTACAGTTGGATCTTTCTAGAAATATTGTAATTGATAATAATATAATGTAACTTATTATGTTCGCTTAGAGTAGGTGTAAAATTTTGTGAATTTATGCAGAAAAATAGTTTTTTAATATTGTTGTCACTGAATGTACCAATCTTATTAATATTTGTACCTATACTCGGAAAGTTGGATAATTCGTAGTTAGGATCAAATCTAAATCCTGCATTTCTTCCAAAATGTTAAAATAATATGTGCCTTGGCTAAAATATATAACTCATGTTATGTTTAAAAATACAATTGTTACTTAAATTTGGAAGCACTTCGTCTAACGTGCTGCCTACACTATATTTTGTTCTCAAGTCTTGTGAATTTCAAATAAAAATGTACTCATAAGGAAATACATGGTCTGGTTCTGGAATAACTGGTTCAACTTTTTCATTTTTATGCCTAAAAATCTTCTTCCTTTACTTGAGGTTCAACTAAAATGTATTTTATTGCTTTACTAGCTGGTGTCCGCAACTTCGTTTAGCGTAGAATTATTGAAAATGGAATCCTATTTTTTAAATGGAACCATAAGATAAATTGGCCTATGTTATACTTTATGTCCTCAGATTTCTGCCAGTGAAAGTCCCGCAAAAATCGGTTCAGCCGTTTTAGAAATTAGCCGGAACAAACAGGTGGACAGACAAGAGTAAAAAAAAAAAAACAGCTAACAGCTTGTGTCCACATCACGAGCACTTAAACTAGCTTAGCATACGTTAAGCTGTCGCTCTAGAGATACGTGCCGAGGGCTACATTGAGGAAGGTTATGAGTTCTTTTGAAGAAAGTTAAATATTATCATAATGTGTATGTAATATTATGTTTTAAGAGTTAATGAGCTTTAATAATATTAATATCAGTACTGGGGGTCTAAAAAGGCCACTTTAGGTATTTCATTTTATAAAATCGTAAAATAGTTAAAGGGCTACCTACGCTCATTCAGGGTAACTTTGAATGACGAGAGTAACTTTGACAGTTTGTTCACAAAATTCTTTTCTATTGTTTTATGTGGGAAACAATTGCCGCATAAAATTTAATAACTATTCGTGTACGTAACATACTTCGTAAACGAAATCTAAAAAAAAAGCAGCCGTCAAAAGAAGATAATATCAAAAACTTTTGTTTTTAACCGCGCGCAACATAATGGGTAAAAATCAGTGCAAAACTTTGTTTAAAAATCTCGTTAACTTTGCTGCTATCAAGGTATATAAAAACATATTTAAATGTAATAACTTTATGGTTTTTTTGACTTGTCTATGACCCCACTGCATCAATATTTGATAAAAACATAAATTATTGTCACCCTGAAGCTGTAAATTAATTAAAAGTTAGTTTTAATTAATTTACAGCTTAGCAAAATTGCCTAAAACTAGCTTAGCAAGTTAGTTTTAGGCAATTTTGTCGTGTGTCAAAGTGTAACCCATAAATGGGTAACTTTGACACACGACAAAATTGCCAGTTTTTAATATAATTAGTCATTTTTAAAGACGTTTTATAACTTTATAGCATGAAAACCAACCTGAGAGCACAGATTAACTAAACTCTTTTGACTCATTCTTAACATAGTAAAAGTTTGTTTAAAAAATATGTCGATGATGTATCAAAGTTACCCTGATTGACTGTACGTGATTCCTCTGATTGCATCATATAAATAAAACATCAATTTTGACAGTTTTCAATAGAAATGCGTAAAATAGCACACATTATTATGTTTTAATTTTTTTTTCAACTCACAATATTTTGTGAGTTGAAAAAATAATAATTATGAAACACCTAAAGTGGACTTTATAGAACTCCAGGTAGAGTTGTATGACCTGTACTGATATTTCCTTATTCAAACACTTCACATACCAGACCATACTGATTGAATTTCCTAACTTGTACTTATTTATATACCTCTGGACTAATATTCGGACCCATTTTATTTATAGTTATAGAAATATATTGTAATATAAACTTTCATTTGGATGTGTTCTCCGTTACAACTTTCCGAAGGTACGCACTAGGCGACTGAGAGCTAATATTATCATAATAAATGCATTAATAAAATCTTTGTTAAAAACTTGTACTTTTTTCAATCCGCCCTTAAAACATTTACCCCCTTACTAATAAACACTGTATAAGCTTTGAATAGTTATACAGTGTTTTGTTCACATCACACAAGTGTCATTTTGAATTCGATTGAAGAAGACAAAACATAGTGTAACTAATAAAAGCTTATACAGCGTTTATTAGTAAGGGGGTTAACATATTGTTTAAGTCTAGATGTTGCCCGCAACTTCGTGCTCGCAAAAGTTGATTTAGCAGTAACTGTACATTTTTCCGCGATGAAAAGTAGCCTATGTCCTTCCCCGTGGTCTACTCTAAATCTGTGCCAAATTTAATCAAAATCGGTCCAGTAGATTCGGAGCCTATTCAATGCAAATATTAATATTTGCATCAAATAGGCTCCAAAACTACTGGACCGATTTTGATGAAATTTGGCACAGTTATAGAATAGACCACGGGAAAGGACATAGGTTACTTTTTACTGCGGCAGAATGTACGATTCCACTAGATTTCCTTTTGTCGCGCACGAAGTCGCGCGCAATATCTAGAAGTTATTATTTACATTCAGATTTTATTCATTTTCTTTCATAAACAACTACGAAGATTAAGCGGCAATCAAAAAAAATATGCAAAAATCTGGTCTCGTGTGGTCTCGTTATCGCATGTGGTAGATATTGTACAGACAGCTGACATATGACGTCATTATTCAGGCGCATTTGAGGAAAACAGCGCGGATCATTTTTCAAATGTTAAGTAGTTTGCTGATAAAAATTTGAAGGCTAAAATATGTTGAGGGGTGGTAGAGTTGTTGTACGAGTGTGAGGTTTTTACTCAGGAATTATAATCGTAGAGTAGTAAATCATTAAAGTAAGCGTCTTATCTAGTAAAATACTAAGGTACGATATGCGATGTGATGAATCGAAAATAAACAATTGTATCTTTTTGTGTAAGGAACAACGTTTAGTTTTGAATAGCTATCTTAAAATTGCGGTGCCGCGTCGCATATCGTTTCGTTTCAGTGTGAATTGACCCTAACGGACTAATAGGCAATCGGACAAAATTTTTTTTATAGCATAAATGAATAGTACTCTTAAATATGAGTAACTTCTCAGAAGAAACCGTATATCTTTATTTACTCACAAGTCACATCATATACAAAAACATTCATTATGGTAAGTATTAACTTAAACGCACAAATATCGGAGATATTTACAAATATATTCCTGCGGCCATATACTTTATATACTACTTCATATACTATAACCTACAAGTGACGTCATTTGTAGGTCGATTTTAGTATGGAGCGTTTTTAGGAGGCTCGCGAAATTTTTTATAAAAATCGCTGTACCTTTGAAAATATTGACTTTTGATATACGGTTTCTTCTGAGAAGTTACTCATATTTAAGAGTACTATTCATTTATGCAATAAAAAAAATTAGTCCGATTGCCTATTACTCTGTCTAATCTACTTGTACCCTCCATACATTATTGTTTATCTGCTTCATACATTCATTAAGAACTTTGCCCAAACTCTGAGCTTTTAAAATATATGGGTTTTATTTAGGTAAGTAAATAAAACCCGTAAAATGTTACAGTCGACTCTCGATAATTCTAAACTCGGGGACATAAAATATTACGAATTATCGAGTGTTCGAAATGTCAAATGGTTCGAAAACGAAAAAAAAAAGGTTTGAAACTTAACTAAACATACCAATGCGTGCGCAAGTGTGTGTCAAACTAATCACTACAAAAACAAAGGCTCATGCACGATTATACGAATTTGTGTCTCAAAATGTACTTATGTAACTCTGCAAGTTCTGTAATCTTTCTCTCTCTTTTTCTGTGCAACTTTGAATTGTCGAGTTTGACGCCGATGAGTTCGAATTAACACGTCATTTTGTTACGTAGCGATGATTTTTTCGTTCGAATTACCAAGTGCATAAAAATTTATTGATTTAGTTTGAATTATAAAGAGACTTAGAGATAACTTTGAATTACAGAGTGGTTCGAATTAATGCAGGTTTGAATTAACGAGAGTCAACTGTATATAAATTAATCAATTAATAAAGTTCTTAGTTAAATAAACCGAATGTAACTGCGAACATAATTAGTTTTCTATACAATGAGATGCCGAACAAGCGTCTGTCGGGAACACACCTTTAATTAGCCGGTCGAGACGGACAAACACTGTATAATGGGTCAGCAGACCTTCGTTTAGATTGCTAGGACTTACGGCCATCGGAAATTCCACTAAACTGTAAAACGATTTAGTTTCGTGAAACTTGTAACAAATGTTTCAGTTGCACGCCACGCTGTCCGTAATTCTGTACCTGTATTTTGGTTGTTTTTTGGCTGTTGGTAAGTTTTATTTATGTTTTCAAGGAAAACGATGAAAAATATGTTCATGTTTATTTAGAAATCGTGTATATTTACAATTTATCAATAGTGTTATTTTTAGCCAGGGATACCGCAATTGAAATGTTAAAACGTATATTCATAAAAAAACTTTTAATTCATTCAGGTCCATATTTTAGACAACAATTTTCAAATCCTGGGCCTTTAGTCAAGATGCATTCGATAATTTCGATGTTGAAGTTCGAAAACAAAATGTACTATGGGATTCGACTTAAGGCCTCGCAAGCGATATGTCACAGCGATTACTTATGGCAAATCTTATACATTTCTGATTTTCGCTGTCGAAATTATCTAATGCAAGTTTGACTAAAGGCCCTGTTAACGTTTACTTCACAAATTCACCTGATATTCTTGATACAAAAGTCTCACATGCGTTATAATACTTTACTTACCTGTACATTATCTTCGGTGGCACGGTAAGCTCGATCCACATTTGCACCTCCAATCACCAACACATCAGTTTCTGCCTCACTGGCTCTGCCTCCACATTTGGTGTGAAATTTTCTCTTCATGTAATCCAATTCACTTTTCCCAGCAATCTTATAGCTATTCCTCAATTTATTAAACTGGACCGCTATTTCAGCGCCAACTCTCGCGTTGTTTTTTATGAGCGCAATGTCTGGGATCGTTAAGGAAAAGAAATTGCTACAATTAGTTCTACTAGCATCATTTTAGGGACACTAACGTTTCTAGTTTAATCGTTTTTACAGTAGGTCAAAGAATTGTTTGTGAGCTGAACGACAAGGATTTGTTAATTTATGTTTTACTTTAATATTCATAAAAGTATCTTAGTATTTAATTTAATAATAATATGCTAGCTATAGCTTTTTTAATAAATAAGACCACAAACGATTATTAACGCTATATAAACGATTTACAGTGAAATGGTGAACATGCAAAGTCTTTTATTAGCTTTTAGGAAAGTACATTATTAAGCCAGGAAAGATTGTCTTTGCAAATACAGTCATCACAAAAGTGTGATTGTTGGAGAGCAAAGCAAAAAGATCTATACAAAAATTATGCACGACTCACGAGTCACGACTGACGTCACAGCAGTTAAAATGTATGAAGATAAATATAAAATTGATTTTATTTACTTCAATACTGCGTTTATATAACGTATGTTTCATTGTCATAACAAAAAATGTCACAAACAACAAAATCGTTATCGATTACAACAGCAATTTTCGTTTTTGAATCATAATATCAATTAATAGTTTAAAAAAACACTACAAAAACATGCTTTTATAAATGTACGTAAAAACCAAAAATAAATTATGGATCGTTCCAGTTGTCTTCATTTCTGGGCTGAAGTGTAAATAATGTGCTTTAATTATAATATTTGATTATAAAAGCGTAGGCCCTGGTTTAGGAAATACTTTCTTGTAAACAAATACTAATACTAAAATGCCCCACGCTTTCACAATCAAATATTATAAATTAAAAGCACATAGTTTACACTTCAGCCCAGAAATAGAGACAACTTGAACGATCCATAATTTATTTTTGGTTTTTACGTGCATTTATAAAAGCGTGTTTTTCTAGTATTTTATACAATTATTTTAATTTATGCTTTTTAGTATTTGATAACTAAAGGTATAAAGGTTTATTATAACCTTGAAACTTGATTGTATTCAAAGTCCATTATGGGACATTTTTCACAAGTGCAAACACGACTATGATATGATATTGCATCATGGAATTCCGGCTTCATCATTAGACCTTGAAACGTAATCGTAGTCAAAGTTCATTACAAGACTTTTCTAACAAGTCCAAATACAGCTATGATACGATGTTCCATCATGAAGTTCCAGTTCATATCTTCCGGCTCCATCATCAGATCAGTTCGACAGTACCATATTATTGTATTGTCATCAGAACTACATACAGCTGCCAATTTTCATGACGCTACGATCCTTAGAAGATGGTTAAATTAGTTATCTTACATTCCATTAGATAATTACACACAGGTCGAGTGTTGATCAAATAAAAGCGAGTTAAAAAAAAAGAAATCGTCTCTTTAGGTATTACAACTTTTTAATTTAGCAGCTGATTACTATACTTTTTGCATTTTACGGTCCATATTAATTAGGTATGTTGTTTTTGTAAAATATAAAAACATTTGCTGGTGTAAAATAAAATAATGCATGTTCCTTAAAAATAATTAATATTATATATCTATGTAAATAGTTAATAGAATCAGGGTTACTTTGCGGAAATCCATAGCATACAATTTAATAAATAACGCTTAAGCATGCGTGCCACTTACCTACACATTTGCTTGCAGGTTGTGGCTATTTTTTCGTCGGAAATTGCAAAGAATAACATTAATTAAATTGGATTAATATTATCGAAATACTTTACGAGAAATGTCTAAAAGGAATGTTCTACTCTTACGAATCTAACTATTGAACTACAATTTGAAACTTACTTAAAAACTTACAAAATAAACATGAACCAATTAGTGTTGTGAAAGGATACTCGTATTTAACGAGGCGCCCTCTGTAGCTCGGGAGACGGCGGTCAGCAGGAACGGAGTGACTTCTTTACCACGAATGCCGAGGGATTTTGCATCCAATAACGCCTGAGTTATAGCTGCCTCTATTAAGTTACCTGCAACATGAATATTTAAATTTCCAGAAACGATTGTTTTATGTAGCTACTAGCTGTTGCCCGCGGCTCCGCCCGCGTAAATACAGTATCTCTCGGTAACACTGTATTTTTTCAGGATAAAAAGTAGCCTATGTTTTAATCCAAAGCCTAAACTACTAAAAAACTAAATTTCATCAAAATCCGGTTCAGTAGTTTTCCGCGAAAGAGCGCGAAACATCCATCCATACATCCCCACAAACTTTCAAATTTATAATATTAGTAGGATGTTTCAGTGTGCATTTCTATATCTTAAACCTTGTATCATGTCTATATTAAGACGGTATATCTAAGCTAATATTTTATAGAGCAAAGTTTTGTATGTTTGTTTGCATTGTATAGGTTTCGAAACTATTGGACCGATTTTGATGAAATTCGGAACAGGGGCCTTATTCCTGAAACTATACGAATTCGATTTACGAGTCTAATCCAATGTCGATTTTGATTCAGCTTCGATCGATATAGATTGAAAACGGGGTCGAAAATACTACTTTTTATCGCGAAAAAATGCACAGATTTCACGTTATTTTCTTTTGTGCGCGCAAACGAGGCTACGATCTAGTATAACTCAAATCTACTTCAATATTCATTTTAAATTCTAGATACCTATTAACAATTTAGAAACGTAAATCATTTATAAGGCAGGCATTAATTGTTTTGGACAACATATTTAGTTACAATAAAAAAAGTGTGTAAACGCTCTTACAAAAAACTTTTAGCAAAAGAATTTTTAAATAAATAACTTTATTTTCTTTATAATAGTACATTACGATACGCGTGACCTAAGTTGCCTATTACTGCACGGCGTGAAGTTAGCGCCCGAGCGGAGCGAGCGAAACGCCGTGCAGTAATAGACAACTTAGGCCACAAGTATCGTATATTATTTTATAGCAAGTGTGACACAAACCTGCACTTTACGCACGAAGCGTAAAGTGCGGGTTTAGGTCACACCGTGCTATAAAAACTATAACTCGACTACGTCAATTATATAGCCTATGTTACCCGGGATATTATTACAAATCTATTAACACCTGATTGGTTTAGACGCTACGGTGGGACAAACATACATAACACATCCATAATCTGCCAAAATCATTCCTATTGGCTTCTATTCGCCGTAGTCGGGTGAAAAAGTTAGCACACAAATTTGGTATAAAATTGAAGAGTGAATTTCAGATGGTGGGAATTGCAAACTCTATTATTCAACTAGAGATAAATCGAGGCACAAATTAGAAGCGACGCATGCAGTCACCGGCAACACAATAGACCGACTGAAATCGGAACGTAATGGGATTATTATCGGCTCAGACTTTCCGACGACAGACCGCAAGCCTTCACGATAGATTTCCTAGGTGTTCATTGAAATCCATTTTCTGTGCTCGATTTTTTGAGATTCAATCGATAATAATGAGTATATGACCTAGTTTACGTATTTTTTTTATAAAAATATTAGGAAAACAGTTGACATAAAGGCCATCCGTACAACTTTAAAATTTTATCTAATGCGTGTCATTTTTAGCTTATAGAGCTCAAAAATAAAAGTGATTCTAAAAACTTTCACATATAATACCACAAGAGCTTTGCAGGGAACCTTGAGGGAAATGCCAGATAATTTTGAAGCTCGTGTGGTATTCGGAGGATTATTTTTCCGTCCCAAATGTCGGCCAATAGAATTGCACCATGAGACGAAATGTACAGATAAGAATTTCATAATGAATAAAACAACATTTAATTAAGATTCAGCCTAGTGCAATTAAAATCTCCAATTTTCACAATTGAATTCAACCTGTCAGTTTGACGTGTGGTTAATTTGACTGGATCATGTTTTGTATAGCAACGACCAGAGAAAATTTTCAAAAAATTATCAGTATAATACCATGTAGGTTGTACCACGTGACGTCGAATGGTGCAATTCTATTGGTCGATATTTGGGTCGGAAAAATAATCACTGATAATTTTCTTTTATCGTTTAATAAAACATTATTTTTTTAAATTTCAAACTGTCATAACTTTTAAATAAATCAACCGATTTTCACGCGATAGGCGAAAATCGATGCATTTTTTATGTCCTTTGAAAGAATCTACAACAAAATTTTTTTCGATGAAAAATTTCGGAGTAATACCAAAAACACTTTTTTCGGTTTTCTTTCCAGCACGATATCTCTCGAACGAATCAACCGATTTTGACCGGATTAGCGGCGATCGATGTGGTTTTTCAAGGTTGAGAGCTGATTAGTTTTTGGAGTTGATCGATAACGCCGTTTAAAAGTTATTAAAAAAAAACACTTAAAAAAATCACAGTTTTTTTAGATTTCTCGAAATCTATCTGTCCGAATCGGTCCAAATTGTATTCAAAATCTAATTTTGGCCAAGCCCTTTCGAATGGCGCCAGCCGCAATAAACTCAGTCAAACCGTTCAAAAGTTATAAGAGGTTTACATACTTACACACTAACAAACCACATACAAACATACATACAAACATAGTGACACCCTCGCGGGGGTAGACGGGGAACCTCAGAACGTTGAGATCTCATGAGAATTCGATTTTTGCAAAACGGGGTAAAACCAATAATTTCCCGATTTTTAAAAATCTTACATTTTCTTAGCTGGAAGTTAAAAATGTTATGCTACATAAAAGAAACTGCGTCGCCAAAAGCCTGTTTAAGCCATTAAAACAAAAGAAAGATCTGCATTAATTATTTACCGTCCATAGCGTCCTGTTCTGGCACGGGTACAGCTATGACGATGCCAGAGCTCAGTTGAATTTTTTTTGCTGCGAGCAATATGCGGGCGGCGTGATTGGCGTCGACCGCGCGATTTGGAGCCAGATGACCAGATTTTCTCGTGTAGAAAGCGGGGAAATCGTAGGTGTCACCGTACGCGCAGACTGTCACACCTTGTGTTTCCTGTTGTTGTGTAAAATTGTAATTAAGTAGCTGGGTAATCGAGATTTTCTTAAAAAAAAAAATAACAACATTATTCATCAGACCGAGATTCGAACCACATTTAAAATTTCCAGAAAAAAAAAACCTAAAAATTATACATACGCATACTAATACAACATATAATTCATAATATATTGTTGCACGCCGGATGAAAAAATGAGCATTGATAAGACTTAAGCTAGATCTATTTTTTTCCCCTAAACTCTATTTGTATGCTAAATATCATGTAAACCGTTTCCGAGATTCCGATTATATATACAAGATTAGATCGTTCAAAGTGTAAGATAATAATTAATTACATTCGAGGGTAGTGTCCTTGACTATCGTGAGTGCATTAATAAAATTATTGAATTGTCAAACAAATACCTACCCGAGTAGAATGCACTTGCAATAGATTTTGCATTGAGGCTCCTATATTAATTCTACGTATGTTTGTTAAACACAATATACAAAAAAATAATATATGTAGCAAAAGAACCCCAAAATGTTAACAATATCGAAAAATTTCCATTTAGAACCAAATGTTATTTAATAAAAAACAAGTGTTCTCAAGAAACCTTTGCAAAGTAACAGGTGGTATATTAATATTGAACAACAAGGTAAGATTACTTTTCCGCGCGAAGGGAAACTGCTCGCTTCTATTAAATATAACGAAGACAACACAACATGATAATTTCTTCATTGGAAATTCTTTTCTGCGCTCACTGGAGTGTATGATGAAAAATTGTTCCGTACAAACCACTGAGCGAAACGGATCCGCAAAGGATTTAATCAGAATGTAGGGTTAAGCTAGAATAATATCGGTCGCTCGCGAATCAAAGGCGAAGATTGCGGCACAGATTGTCCTGTTGTGTCCTTCGAGACTGTTCCAGAATAAGAAGTTTTCTTTTACTAATATTATAAATGCGAAAGTGTGTCTGTCTGTCTGTCTGTTGCCTCTTCACGCTTTAACCGCTGAACCGAATTTTATAAAATTTGGTATAGATACTTTGGGTCCCGGGAAAGGACAAAGGATATTTTTTATCCCGAAAAAGTAGTGTTCCCGCGGGAATTATATAATATTATGCAATTTTGTACTTTGTACTACAAGCTCGAATATGTGCGCACATTTTCAAAGAAAATGTAAACTATTGATAATATATAATGATATAATATGACCTTATTACTAAACGCTCCGCCGTCCGTCTGTCCGTCACCAAAATATAGTCTCATGAACCGTGACAGTTAGACAGTAGAAATTTTCACAAAATATGATGTATTTCTAGCCGCTATAATAACAAATACTAGAAATAGAATTAAATAAATATTTAAGCGGCTCCATTTAAACATACATGATTTTTTACCGTTTTTCTAGATGGTAACCCTTCATATGCGAGTCCGTCTCGCCCTTGGCCGGTTTTTTTAAATAATTTCTTAGTAGTACCTAGCATATAACCTACTTTATTATATTTATTAGTACGTTTTTGTTTTATAGTAAACAATAATAAATGTGAAAAAAGTACCAAGTACTCCAGAGTTCTTCCAATATCCAGAATGGACTTGACGCCGCTGCAGACGACCAGCGTCTTGCTCCTGCCGAGCTCTGTAAGGTCCGCCGATATGTCCATAGTGCTCTCTGCTTCTCGGTGGACACCGCCTAGACAAAAACTGCATGTTATTCAAGCTACTCGATCACATCAATTCTGCCTCGAAATAGGCAATCGGACAAATTTTTTTTTATTGCATAAATGAATAGTACTCTTAAATATGAGTAACTTCTCAGAAGAAACCGTATATCAAAAGTCAATATTTTCAAAGGTACAGCGATTTGTATAAAAAATTTCGCGAGCCTCCTAAAAACGCTCCATACTAAAATCGATATACACATGACGTCACTTGAATATGAAGTAGTATGAAGTAGTATATGAAGTATATGGCCGCAGGAATATATTTGTAAATATCTCCGATATTTGTGCGTTTAAGTTCATACTTACCATAATGAATGTTTTTGTATATGATGTGAGTAAACTAATGATGTAGGTTTTGTTTACCAATTTCGCAAAAAAAATAAATTTTTTTTTGGTATAAAGACTCGAAGAAATTTTGTATACAAATCGCTGTACCTTTGAAAATATTGACTTTTGATATACGGTTTCTTCTGAGAAGTTACTCATATTTAAGAGTACTATTCATCTATGTAATAAAAAAAAATCAGTCCGCTTGCCTATTCGTGATGAGGCGGGCGCCATAGTCACCACTTGACAGGAGGACATTACTCACAAGCGGTGACTATGAATCGCCTGCGCGCGTCGCCGCTTCGACTTTTCGAGCAAATTCGAGGCAGCCGCCTAAGACTGGACTTAATTTTCTATTTCCGAATTCATACTTTTATTATAAGTATGAATTCGGAAATAGAAAATTAAGTCCATAATATTTACTCCAATGGCTAGCCGCACACATCATATTATGGGCAATAATGTTCATATCTCTAAGTCTAAGGGAGAGGCATTGGCTGTTAGTTTGGACATAGCGAAAGCCTTTGATCTGGTTTGGCACAAAGCGCTTCTTTCGAAGCTTCCTACCTATGGGCTCCCCGAGAAATTATGCAAGTGGGTCACGAGTTTCTTAGCAGACCGAAGCATAAGGGTCGTAGTCGACGGTGAATGCTCGGATACTCTGTCTGTTGATGCTGGTGTCCCACAAGGCTGTGTGCTATCACCTACCCTGTTCATACTGCATATCAATGATATGTTACAAACCAATGGCATTCATTGCTATGCAGATGACAGCACGGGTGATGCCTTATATACCGGCCACGCGAACATCTCTCGGCAAAATGTCATTGAGAGTCGAAACAAACTTGTCTCTCAAATTGAAAATTCATTGGAGAAGGTCTCTGAATGGGGTAGACTTAACTTAGTCCAATTCAACCCCTCTAAGACACAAGTTTGCGCGTTCACCGCTAAAAAGTTACCAATGGTCGTATGTCCTCGTTTTGAAAGCATACCCATAACTGTCTCCTCCAACATTGGAATACTTGGTGTTAACATATCGAGCGAGGTCCAGTTCCGATATCATCTGGAGGGCAAGGCCAAGTTAGCCTCCATGAAGCTTGGTGTTCTGAACAGGTCAAAGCAGTATTTCAGTCCGGTCCAACGCCTACAACTCTATAAGGCGCAGGTTCGGCCTCACATGGAATACTGTTCTCATCTCTGGGCAGGGGCGCCAAAGTACCAGCTTCTCCCTCTGGATCGTATCCAACGTAGGGCCGCTCGAATTGTCGACTGCCATAGTGTTTCAAACAGGCTTGACTCCTTAGAGCTACGTAGAGATGTAGCATCGCTCTGATCCTCTATCGGTTATATTATTACGGGGAGTGCTCCGAGGAATTGTTCGGACTTATACCTGCTGCAACTTTTCGCCACCGTTCCATGCGACAAAATATTTATCATCCTCATTATCTTGATGAGTGGCAGTCCTCCACCGTGCGCTTTACCCGAAGCTTTCTGCCGCGCACTGTAAAACTCTGGAATGAACTGTCGCCAGCAGTATTTCCGGACCACTACGACCTGCAAACCTTCAAGAAGGGAGCGTATTCCCTCCTAAAAGGCCGGCAACGCACTTGCAACTTCTCTGACGTTGCGGGTGTCCATGGGCGACGGTAATCGCTTTCCATCAGGTGATCCGTTTGCTCGTTTGCCCCCTAGTTTTATAAAAAAAAAAAAATGACAATAATATTCGTTGTGTGCCGTTAAATTGCCGTTTTTTGTATGTGTTGACTAGTATTGACAAATTTATCGTGTCAATAATATCCCACCAAAACATTCTGTAAAAAACTAGCCAAGTCTCGATGGAGCTGCTTGTTTATCTCTAAAAAGTAATGAAATCTAGACAAAGTCGTGCCAAGTCTAAGGATCCTTACTGCAATTTATTTATTATTATAGTTAATGTTGTGTGACTTGGCCGTTGAAGAGTACACAAGGGTACAAAAGGGGTAGGTACTCCAGATCTTCGATTATCCTAGTTTTTATAGTTTTCCCTTTATGTGGCCATTAAACCCTACCTCTGTACCAAATTTCAGCTCTCTGAGTTTATGGGAAGTACTAGTTCTATTCTGATGATCATGAGTGAGTGACTGGGTGAGTGTCATAAATGCGAAACTTTGCTTTCGTTTAACTTCGGAACTAAATGACCTACAGACTTAAAATTTTGGATTTTAAGTATGTGATTATACTTTACTGGATAACGAAAATTTCTGCGTTCTGGTCTTATACAGAGGTTCTCAAATAGAGGCCTGAAAATGCGGCGAAATGGTTCCAATAAATAATGGTACGGCAGTGTATGCTTCGCGCTTGACTTGGCGGGGGCACTGCCGTGCCCCCAGATCGATTATCCTAGTTTTTATAGTTTTCCCTTTATGTGGCCATTAAACCCTAACTCTGTACCAAATTTCAGCTCTCTGAGTTTATGGGAAGTACTAGTTCTATTTTGATGATCATGAGTGAGTGAGTGAGTGAGTGTCGTAAATGCGAAACTTTGCTTTCGCTTAACTTCGGAACTAAATGACCTACAGACTTGAAATTTTGGATTTTAAGTATGTGATTATAGCCTACTGGATGACGAAAATTTCTGCGTACTGGTCTTATCCAGAGGTTCTCAAATAGGGGCCTGAAAATGCGGCGAAATGGTTCCAGTAAAGGATGGTACGGCAGTGTTTGCTTCGCGCTCGACTTGGCGGGTGCACTGCCGTGCCCCCAGATTGCACGTGTGCGGCTAGCCATTAGGTGATAGCATAGATATATTATACAGTTAGGTGATAGGTACTAACTCAAAATGATAACTACCGTAATGAAAACTGTAATTCCTTATATCAGTAAAAAACTTCATACTTAATTATTTAAAAATACTAGCTATCCCGGCAAACTTCGTACCGCCTTAGAATTAAATTTGTTGTCGTAATGACAGCAGCGCTACCTACCGAGTCCAATTGCAAATCTAAACCATTCTCGAATCCACCTGAACACACACAAAACATTTCATTAAAATCGATCCAGCCGTTTAGAAGGAGTTCAGTGAAATACTAACGCACAGAAGAAACATATACCGGTATAGATTATAGAAAGTCGTGTTAGTTACACTATTTATAACTCAAGAATGGCGGAACCGATTTGGCTGAAAATTTAGAGATTTGGAGAGGTAGCTTAAAACCAGGAGTCAGACATAGGATCCTTTTTATCCCGTTCCCGCGGAGGGTCTCCAAATTCGAGAACGCCTGGAGCCCTGGACTGATTTGGCTAATTTTGGTCTTGAAATAATTGTGGAACTTCAGGGAAGGTTTAAGCGGTGAGAAATATTAGATAAGGTGTAGGTTGTAGGAGTAGGTATAGGACGAGGACGTAGATTGCATAGGTGTAGTTATTTATTTATTCCAGTTCATATTTAAGACAGAACAACATGTGTGGGGACAGCTTTAAACGTGGTAGAGCCATGCTTCGGCACGAATTGGGCCGGCTCGACCGGAGAAATACCACGGGCTCACAGAAAACCGGCGTGAAACAGCGTTTGCGCTGTGTTTCGCCGAGTGAGTGAGTTTACCGGAGGCCCAATCCCCTACCCTATTCCCTTCCCTACCCTCCCCCATTACCCTATTCCCTCTTAAAAGGCCGGCAACGCACTTGCAGCTCTTCTGATGCTGCGAGTGTCCATGGGCGACGGAAGTTGCTTTCCATCAGGTGACCCGTTTGCTCGTTTGCCCCCTTATTTCATAAAAAAAAAAAAAAAGCTAGTCAGCAATAAAACCTTCATTGCAGGACAGAGTCCTCAATGTTATTCAATCATGTACCTTACCTGATGGGATAACACTTGGTAGGTAGGTACTAATAATATACCTACCTACTTATACCCGCAGTTGCTTGCAGATTTTACGTTATATTTTGGAACTTCCCAGTGATGTAGTTAAAGCGGTTATCTAGCATAAATTGTTTCTACATGATATTATATCTGACAAATAATCATCTGTGTAATGTGTCGAGCTCGCGAACGGACGCGCTCCGCGTTATACACATGCAGCAAATATTAATTATTTAATTAATATTTTCGCGAATCGCGCGGCTGATTGCCGCTGCACGTGATCATGGCGCTCGTGGCCAATGAGTTGCTGGCGTTTATCCAGCATGCCATCGACACCATGGACGAAGTCAGCATAATGCAGATCTGTAAGTCTTCTTTTACCAGCGAGGAAATTTGCGAAGGCAAGCACTTGCTGTACGAGACGCTCGGCCAGAGCGCGAACATGCCATCGCGACGGAGAGATGGAACCGAAAGAAGCGTGCAGGACATCATCTCCCTGCTGAAGCAGACGGATCCGGATGAGGTGCCAGCTTTTGTAGCGAAAAATCTGCATAAGCTGCCGCCTGTGACACTGGACCACGTTGACGTCGTCAGCCTACTGAAGGACATCAAGTTCCTGAAGGAAGAACTGGCCGGAGTTCGAGGTAGATTGCAGGCATCAGAGTCTACCATAAGTGATCTACGTAGTGAATTATCACAGCTAAAAAGTGTTAATTCAATATGTAGGTCACCTGGTGCAGCAAACGTCACTCGTCGTCGAGGCGCGCAGGCGGTCACGTTTAGCCCGTCAGCATTATCCGACGGGTCAACGAACATCGTTGCTGTCGCCCCCGCTGCCCGCTCCCCGCCCGCTAAGGAGCCGGTGCCGAGTTACGCAAGTGTCGCCGCTAGCGAACCCCCGCCACCTCCCCCGCGTTCGAAAAACAAAGGGAAGAAGGAGGCCCCTTCAAAAGAGCGTCCTCTTTCTAAAAAGGACCGAACGTGCGATGATGACGGGTTCATCAAGGTCGAGAGGAAGAAGAAGAAACCCGTCGTCCGCAACCATCGCGGCACCGCACCCGGAGGACCCGAGCAGCTGTTGCGGTGTGAGACTCCCGCGACACCGCTGTACGTGTCCCGGCTGCATTGGTCTACGACGGTCGAGCAGGTCGTGGATAGGGAATATTATTCGAATATTCGAATATTCGTTTTATTCGAATATTCGACGATTTTATTATTCGAATATGACTGGGTTCAATATTCGAATATTTCGAATAAAACGAATAATAAAAATATTTTATTTATTTTTCAAAAATATGTTAATAATAGTAATAAACTTGCACATAAACCGGAAAAGTTTCGTTATTTAATACATTATTTTTATTATTTATTAATATTGTCGTCAATAATATCCTAAAACAGATTTTACTACACTGTTTGTGAAAGAATACAAGACTGTTTTTAAAGAAAAAAATATTTAAGGTGCATACTTCCTACAGGCCTCAGCGAAAGAATCCATGTTCACACGCTTGTCAAAATAACCTAACCAAGAGCGTGTTAGGACGTGTCTAAGAAGGGTTCTGTTACTATAAAGCGTAATACGATTTTTAGTTTCTTAATCTCACTGTTCGATTTCGTTCAAAATAACTTTCCTAATCCTCATAGTTCAGAAATGACAGAGGGGGGTGAAACCAATTTGGAGGCCGATTACATGGAAATGGTTGACTTTGTAAAAGTCATGTATAAAACTCTGCCTTTATTTTAAAAGACATAATATTCAACACACAATTCACATGTATGGAAAGCCGGGGTGGCTTTCCATACATGTGAAGTGTACTTAACTATATAATAAAATTATATTTTTTTATCAAACCAAAACCGATATCTAGACGCAATAGAAGAGCAGATAGAAAGAGAGAGGCGTACGAACAGAGTGAAATGATAAAGGATACCTAGTTAAGTTGATTATTACAGTATTACACTGGCCTGCAAAACTAAATACAAATCGTTTAAAATTTCATACTTTTCAAAATATTATAACAAGTTTTATCAGCTTTCTTTAAAAGTAATAAATTATATATATTATATATAAGTATATTATTTTTATCTTTATACAAAAACTAGCTTTTGCCCGCGACTTCGTCCGCGTGGAACATTTACTTTGGGATATCGCTAAAATTTACCCGCGACTTCATTTACGTAGAAGGAGAAGTGCTTCCAAATCACGACTGCCCGCAGCGCGCCGCACATCATTTTTGCGCACTGATTATTTTATTACTGCCATATCTTCTAAAATACTCATTGAAATCAAATGATGTAAACGGCAAATTTCTTCTAAATTAAATGCTTGTAATGAATAACGTATTTATTTGGATAAGGATTAATATCATCTTTATGAAAACACCCTCACAAATAATGCTTAATTTTAGAACAAATTTGGTTAGCATAAAAAGGTTATTGTGAGCCAACCTTAAAAGATAGACATATACAGTCGCAGACTTTTTTTAGAACTTTTAAAGAGGAACAATTCTGTCATACATAATTTTAGCGAAACTTTAACCGTTTCCGCAGCGTACGCAGCGAAAGCTCTCAAAAGAAAAAAATACCCCCGATTTTTATACATTATTGATTGGTGCTCCGCTCGTATTGAACTTAGCATGATGATATATAGCCTAAAGCCTTCCTCGATAAATAGACTATCCAACACAAAAAGAGTTTTTCAATTCGAACCAGTAGTTACTGAGATTAGCGCGTTCAAACAAACAAACAAACTCTTCAGCTTTTATATAGTATATAGATTAACAGTTTTTATCTTAGTATTAAAGACTAAATTTAAATATATTGCGGTTTTGAATAACTCCTCGAGGCCTGACAACAGCTTGGAGGAGGTTTGTCATACTGAAAATGAGGTTTGGGAGCCGAATTGTGCAATATTCTCTCCCATTCTTATATCAGGGCGTGTTTTAGTGCTGTGAGGGTACTAACTGTAGGTGACAATTTGCGGCTTCTGACTAGCTTTCTAAGCTCTTCTCATGGTATACTTAATCGGGTTGAGGTGAGGACATTAAAGAAAATCTTGAAGAATCTCTTGACCATATCTTTCTCCAGGTAGAGGTCCAATTGTCATGGCCACATACTCAGTGCGAATTCCTGAAGGTATGCCAGCCCATTTTATATGTACTCTGCCTGAACATACTCTATCTGAAAAGTAGGCTTGAAGATATCGCCTACCAGGTCATGTTTACTTATCCCCCTTCAGAAGTTTACTTTAACTTGTGAAGTTAAAGTGAGTAAATCCACTCATCTGGGACCAAAATTCTGAACCATTCTCGTTCATCCTTTTGTATGTGTTCACGGACGTATCACAGTGTTGCTACTCGATACTAGGGCTCTCGACTTTCCCAACATTGGAGGACCGGGGTCCAGTTGTCGGAGAATCTACGCGGGGGTCCTACAATCAATGGCCCTGTATGGAGCGCCCGTGTGGGCGGATGACCTGAGCGCTGCAAATAAAGCGCTTCTGCGGCGACCACAACGAGCTATGGCGCTGAGAATGATACGCGGGTACCGCACAGTATCATGCGAAGCGGCGCTCGCTCTTGCTGGAACCCCTCCATGGGATCTGGAGGCCCGAGTGCTGGCGGAGATTTACCGCCGCACGGCGCATTTTAAACAGTGCGGAGAAACGGTGTCTCCCGAGTTTACAGCCCGATGGCGTCGTCAAGCGCGCATTATTATAATGCGCACCTGGCAGGACAGAATGGCGTCTCCGACTGCTGGCCATAGAATAGTGGCCTCAATCAGACCGATTTTACAGGAGTGGGTGGCGCATAAACAGGGCACTCTCTCATACCGGGTGGTGCAGGTGCTGACTGGGCACGGGTGTTTCGGTCATTACCTGCACCACACAGCCCAGGGGGAACTGTTGCCCCAGTGCCACCACTGCCCGGACAGTGACGACACGGCTCAGCATACGCTCGAGGCTTGCCCCGCCTGGAACGAGCAGCGAGCAATGCTATGCGCCGTAATTGGAGCAGACCTAAGTCTCCCGGCCATCCTTGAAGCGATGTTTCGGTCGAGAGAGGCTTTTGAGCCACCTTTTGCGAAACCGTGATTTCGCAAAAGGAGGCCGCAGAACGGGAGAGAGAGGCGGACGTAACCGCAGACCCCGTTCGCGACAAGGGCGCAGGCGCGCTATATACGAGCGCCAGTTACCGCCCTAAAGGACTCGGGTGACGGATTGGGGAAACCGTCGCCCATTGCACGAGTCCTCCCGGTAGCAGAGCATCCAGTGCCTGGTCTGCTCTCCCGGAGTGATGGCAGAACAAACTTCCATGCGAAGGCTCTGCATTATAATGCAGATGCCGCTAGCTAGGCCGCTGCTGTTATCGCTTTAGTGGGTCCGGCGGTCTAGCACTACAGCGGGGAAGAAGGCACCATGGGGTTTTAGTGGCTAACCTCCGGGTGCGCTCCTCACCACGCACCCGGGTGAGTCCCACATACTTCGGCTGGCGTCCCCAGTCCGCCGGGGATGCATAAAGCATTTCCCCATGAAAAAAAAAAAAAAAGGGCTCTCGACTTTGGTCTCGAAGTGAGACCATTCGCCCTTCGCCTCGGTCTTTAGGGTTTCAGATTTACGTAAGCAAGTCTTCTTCACTGTGCTGTCAGTAACATAGTCCCTTCGGGTCTGAAGAAGCTGTTTCTGAACTTAACTGCATTTATGTGTTGATTTTCAACAAGTGGAAACAATTTAACGGTTTTTCCGAGCGCTTAGTCTGCCATTAAAGTCTTACACGGCCTTGTCAAATGTTTTTCAGTCTCTTTGTATCGTCGCTTCATCTTCTGAACGGTTCGTAACATGACACAATCCGTTCTTGCAGTACAACGCCTGATGCCTACTTCTGCACTGATGCCTAGTTTCAGAAAAATCATCAACACATTCTTCAGGCTATGATACAATTTTTAAATCTATTGTTGTCTGGCTTCCTTTTTATAATAAGAGTCATTATTCAAGAAAAAATTGAAAACATAAAGAGACAAAAAACATGGTTAACTTGAAAATGGAAAAAGGTTATTTTTGTTTTAAAGATTTTCCACCCACTTTTTACCAACTATGAAGTTTTTTCTTATGATAACATAACATTAAAATCTTTTTTGAGTGCTTTTTATTTTGACGGTTTATCTTGTTTACTTATTCTTACTACGGTTTATACATGTACCGATTAGGTCTGGAGCAGACCATTATGACTGCACGATACCCGTGTGTTTAGAGTTTTCAGCTGCATTATATTAAAAGAGAGCATTATTTACAGTGCATTCCGATTTATGTGCAGTGTTCCAACTCTGCAAATGTATTTATCTCCAATCTTAAACAAACTGATATTTATATAATAAAAAATATATTCTGTAATACGAGTATGAGTGTACTTTATACATTAAATTATACTACCAAAAGCATAATTTAAAAAGTCAGACTGTAGGTCTGACTATTTAAATCGATTGTCTATGTTGAATCGATCAATAGCTTAACTCAATTAAAAACCAGAAAATACGAACCTCTTAAACAAACCCCAAAAATTCTCCCCCTAGAGGATCTTTTCCCTATTTTTTGGGATAAACTCCTTAGTTGGCAACCAAATACATGATCTGCTCCAGACCCAAGCCGTTCATGTTTTAATAGTTTGAAAAAGTGATTGCAATTTAGTATTTTAAGTTTGAAACTTAAAAGAAGATTTTTTTATTAAAAAGACGTTGATTTTTTAGAGAAATTTATTTAACACTTCACATTTTAATATTATTCAATATGCAGGTATATATAAACGCATTATATTACTTGTATTTAAATTTTATTGCCAATATTCGTATTATTCGAATTATTCGAATTTATTCGAATAGTGTTTAGCCATTATTCGAATTATTCGAATAGTAAAATTTGTCGAATAATAACATTCCCTAGTCGTGGACTACATCAGGAGCAGAACCAACTTCGCCTTAAGGGTCGAGCGGTTGGAATCTCGTCATAGAGTGAATTTTAGTTCATTTGTGGTGAGAGTTCCAACCCATCATTTACCGACCTTCGAGAAGGAGGAGTTCTGGCCGATTGGAGTCGCCTACAGAAGATTCAGAGGACGACTCCCGAACACTTCGCGTCCCACGTCGCAGACAATGCGTGTTTAGTGTTAGTGTTAGTTATATAATATAATATAGTAATATGTATGTTAGTCTATAAGGTATTTATAATATGGGCCTATGCAGCCCGAAATAAATGGTATTTAATTTAATTTAAAATAAAATGCAACATATATTATATTACGTACAAAATAAATGTGTGAAATCTGTGTAAAATGATTTGGCGCTGCCGTGGCTATGAATATGAAATATGCGGCGGAGCGGAAACGCCGCGCCGTGTTACCCCGTGATATCTGATTCTTTGACCACATAAAAATGTAAAGACAGAGATTTGTCAAACAAAAAAGTGAGGTGAGTTTTTAGGGATCCGTAGTAAATACAAGGAACCCTTGTAGTTTCGCTCTGTCCGTCCGTCCGTCTGTCCTCAATTGATAACTTTGAAAAAATGTGACTATAAAATATAGAGTAAGTACATTTTGTATAGACTTTATAGATTGCATATAGACTTTATTTTTGACATCATATTATAATAATTACAATTTTATATTTAAGGGGTTGCTACATACATGTGAAGGGGGGATGATTTTTTTTTCATTCCATCCTATCATGTGTGGTATCATCGAATAGGTGACTTGACTTTTTTTATAATTTATACAATTTTCAAGTAATCGACCTCCAAAGTAGTTTACAAGTTGTCCCCTGCCCCGACATTTCTAAACGACGAGACTAAGAAACTTTCCATGATAATAGATCATGCTATATGCTCTTTAGGAAAATTATTTTGAACGAAATCGGACAATAACTTTAGAAGTAAATTATACGTTTATAGTTACGAATATTTTCTTTATAGTTACAAAACCCTCCTTAGACATGACCTAACATGGCCTTGGTTAGGTTATCGCTTACCGCAACAGCTCGCCTAACAAGGTAAGGCGTAGTTTTGTTACATTTGCGTATGTGACACTATGTAAATACACGGCGAGGCTTAGAATATGTCCAGAAACTGCGTATTCTTACGCACGTAAGGTCTACGCACGTAGTCGAGGTACTAGGGCCCCATACATTGCATCCAGGAGCTACGTGCGTATTATTTTAGCTATGCGCGTATCATACAAAATTGACCTATTAAACCGCTTTGGTTGATTCAGGCACGGATCCAGCTCTCAAAAGAAGATGTGGCCCGAAAATTTTGATTTTATTATTTCCTTCATAACATGGTTATTAGAATTTAAAAAAATAATTGTATTAATTTCTTTATAATATTATGTTAATTAAAAGCTAACGCGCGGAGTGAGCGAGAAAGTTTTTCGCTTATTTAGCAAAAAATTTATTTTATGTTTGGTAAAAAAAATAAGCTTTCAATATATAACCTTAAACAAATTAACATCAACTAAGATTATAAATTAATTAAATAAAAAATATATGCATATATAGTACACAAATTATAGATTATATAACATCGGCAGGAGTAATTCCTATCGGTTCAATCAAAGTATTATTTTTTCTTAAATCTGTTGGTTAGTAAATAAAAAAGGGCTGAAAATTTATGGGGAGGTGATAAAAGTGCGCTTTCTTCAATCTACCTGACTAAAGGTCCGCTTAACACTAAATCCACTACTATAAATATGTATTTTAACAATAATATAAGTATGACCAGCAGGTAAAAAGCACCAGGTAAGACTCAAAAGGTTAACAATGCCAATACTACTACCCACTGAACCTATTTTGATTATAAATTAATAGACCTTGAAAGTATGCACTCACAAGGCTGTTGGGGTTGTGGGTATGCCCATACTACACGTATAGGTGCTCCGCTCCTGACTCAATAGGTGCAGCAATTACGCTGTAATACGCAGCTACCTCGAGTACGCGCGAGACACGAAGTGAAAGAAAAATGTTTTTCTCGCTCCGATTGTATGATTCAGAGTGAGACAGAAGTATTCAGTTCATTCCTTACACAGCATTCAGATCGGTTGACACCGTTTGGCATTTGGTAATTTTGGCATTTTCACAGTACTCACACTAGTGAAATTTTACTTTACAGAGTGTTCCAAAATTTTGTGCTGTCAATGTTTTGTCAAAACCAATTTTTTCTGAAGACAACTTATATTAAAACCTTCAACACACAATTGACATCGATTTGAAATAGTCAAAAGTGTCACCCCCTGTATTTTGGAATGCAATGAAAGCGTAGTAAGATCGAGTTGCCAAGTTTCAAAATATATTTCTCCCTAAAACAAATAGTACGGTTCCCGTGGATTTTACCTAGCATGCGAAGACTCTCAAATATAATTATTAAAGTACTTATGCCACATCGAAACTTCATAAAGTTACATAATACGATAAAATATATAGGTACCGTTAAAAATCAAAAAAGTTACATACCAAATATGTAAGTATTACTTATTTAGAAAAACATACCTATAAAGATACTTTATACAGTAAAACTACTTTGCTAATATCTTTCGGAAGTCCCACACATGCTTTCCAACATCCGTCGTTTCCGTAGAAAAAAAAAACGATGATTGCCGAGGGCATTAACAAATTAGTTGCACTGTACGCAGCACATTGAATGACGCGGTCGCGTCCTATTCGTGTTATATAAAGTCTATACTTTAGCCTTTTCGCGTTATGAAGGCAGTGAATCATGCGTACATACTATGTCAAAATGGCTTACTTTAATAGGTAAATTAATGTAATCACAGCTAATGCGTCAATTTTGACATTTGTATGCATGATTCACTGCTTTTTTAACACTTACAGACTATAAGTTATTTTGTAGATATCTAGAGGGTAAAAACTGTATGTCTGTCACCAGGCTATGTCTCATGAGATCATAATCCTTGATAGCTAGACAGTTAAAATTTTTAGATAACCTTTACTAAAAATAGTCGATTTCGTAATAAAAAGGAACTCTTATAGTTTTGCTCTGTCCCTCCGTCTGTCTGTCTGTCCACGCCTCTAGCTTCTGTAATTATGAATATAAATGGATGAAATTTGGTATAGTTTTTTGTATATTATATTATCTCGGATTTAGCATCGTAAAATAATAATAATTTTATATTTTGAGGGTGGCTCTCCATACATGAGAAGTGGGGATGAAAAATATTTTTTCATTGTACCCCGTTGTATTGCATAACGTTGAATAGCGCTTTAAAATAGAGTCAAGATTTCATACATGACATTTTTTCAAAATTTTCGAGTAGTTGTAGAGTAGTTTTCTAAATTATAGGTTAAACTTGTAAGTTTCCATGCTGATATATAATGCTTAAAACTAAGGGAAAATTATTTTGAACCAAACCGGACTGTGACTTTTGAAGTAATTTGAAAAACCTATTACGCGTTGATAGTAACGGAACCCTCCTTAGACACAACAAACGTGAATTTTTTGACGTTTTTGGCGTGATTCTTTAATGGCAAGTTGGCAACAGGTAGACGCTTGCAATAAGAATTTTGGTTTTTTACACAATACATTTTTTATACCAATAAGTGATAGGTCAGCTGTAATTAAATAATAATAGTATATTATATAACTTATCGTCAAGCAAATCAATTGCATATTTAAATAAAACAAGCATAAAACCCCCCCTAATAACCCCTTCAGATACCTTTTCTCCCTAAATTTAGGGAAAAAGTCCCAAGTTGGCATCACAGATAGACCGGCAGACATTTTGTTGTGATAAGATAAGAATCTCTACGTGCGTAGGTTTACGCAGGCTTACGCACTTTCTGGACAGAGTCTTAGATTAGACCGACCGCGGCGCAGTCTCACCGTGTGGTTCGCAGAACTCTGTCTTCACTTTTTTATTTGGTCTAATAATCAAATATCTGATTCTAACTGCTTCTATTTCAAAACCTATTTATTTTAGACGAGTTTAGTTTATCCTTTAGAAAATACAGTTCCGTTCCTTGCTGCCATTGCGGCTAAAATGGAATATTATAGATATTCTAACTACATCACTATCTAGTGAGTAGGTACCCACTTAGTAATTCATAGTTAAGGCATAACAACATTTCTCGGGACAGCTAGTATATAATAAAATTTACTTTACCTATATTGGATAGGATAATAAATTCTCATTATTACTTTAATATTTAGTGTCTGTATGGATCAATCTGACAGAGATAATAATTTTACCACATGTTATACATATATACATATAATCACGCCTCTTTCCAGTAGGGGTAGGCAGAGACCACTTATTTCCACTTGCTACAATCCTTACATACTTGTTTTGCTTCATCCACTTTCATTATTCCCTTCATACATGCTCTTCGGTTTAGGGTACTCTTGACCTGGCCTTTTTTCAAGACGTCCCCGATTTGGTCCTGAAACGTCCGCCTAGGTCTACCCATTCCAACACTTCCATTTACACTCGCATTATACACTTTTTTCGTCAATCGTTCTTCATTCATTCTCTCAACATGGCCAAACCATCTCAGCATACCTTTCTCAATTTTTGACACTACATCTTCTTTCAGACCACAACGTTTCCTTATCTCACTATTTCTTATCCTGTCACCCAGTTTAACTCCTATCATACTTCTTAATGCTCTCATCTCAACTGCATTTATTCTGCTTTCATGTTTCTCTCTTCAAAAGTCTCTTTCAAACACCATCGCTTTCGTCTTCTTTACATTCATCTTCATTCCCTTTCTAGTAAAAGCTCCACTCATCGCAGTTATCATCTCCTGCAACTCCTCGGCCGAAGACGCAAGTAATACTTGGTCATCAGCATAGAGAAAACATTTGACGAGTAACTCATTCATTCTCAACCCACTTTCATTCTCTTTTAAATCTGTCAAGCATTGTCCATGAACAGATTAAACAGCCACGGTGACGCTACACCTCCCTGTCTAACACCTTTTTCGATATTGCCCATTCAGTGTATGCCCCGTTTATCCTTACACAAGCACTAGAATCCCTATAAAGAGATTGTAATGCTCGTATGAGGATACTGCTCACGCCGTTCACGGACAAAGCTAATTCATTCCTCACCACTCTATCATTGGCCTTTTCCAGATCCACGAACACGGAGTAGACCTTCTTGTTTTTAGCTAAACACTTTTCGGCTATGCACCGCAAGGAAAATACCTGATCCGTTCATCCCATTCCCTTTCTGAATCCCGCTTGTGCATCCCATACTTTTTCATTTGTTTCATTCACAACTCTTTCAATCAACACTTTCGCATGTAATTTACCGACGACGCTGAGAAGGCTTATACCGCGGTAATTAATGCAGTCCTGCCGCGACCCTTTTCCCTTGTACAATGGCACGATTACGGCTTTGCACCAGTCTCCTGGTACTTGCCCATTTTGCCAGCACAAATTAAAAAGGCGGTACAGCTGGCTAGCCGCTATGCCCTGTCCAGCCTTCAGCATCTCGACTGTAATCCTGTCATATCCTGCAGCCTTTTTGTTATATAAACTTTTTATATAGATATATTTATAGTTTTTAAATAAACAAAGACATGGCGTATTGCGCGTTGCTATGAAATACTAACTAGCCTTACCTATTTAAATCTAAATTTTACAGCTACCTACAGGTATTAGTAACTACATTACAATTTGTTAATGTTTTTCAACATGATATTTGACAATTAATTTCAATAAAAACAAAACGTAATTGCTAATAGCACGAATTAAAAATATATAAACTTGTTCAAAAATTCAATGTTAACAAAAATTTTCGTTTGACTTAATTAAACGCAACATTTTTATTGAAAGCAAAACGGTAACAGTACCTAGATATAAACAAGTCAGTTTTTTTTAAGATTTTTGAATTGATAACTTCTTATGGGAGGGTAAGCCGCTTCGTTCCGTAACGCGTTACGGCGCCAAATAAGATTTATGAGTCATTTCCTACTATCTAATGTCAGATAGGCGTAACACAGTTACTTAGGCACTCGGATGTATGATCAGTTGGTCTCGAGTTCGAATCTCGGTCAGACGAAATATTTTTATTATTTTTATTTTTTTCTCGCACTATAAACTTTTTATTTTTCTACAGAATTTAAAGGCGGTCTCCTAGCTTTTTGTTTAGATTGGTTTAAGTTATCACTTCTATCGAGTGTCTCGAGACGCCCACTTTTTTTGTATAAATCTAAGTTATGCGCGCAAAAAAGAAAAGTGGTAATATAGAGAAAAACTCTACTTCCAATAGGTACATATTTTATGCAACGGTTATACCACCCAAAGATTCATCCAATATCGCTTTTCGTATTTATTCCACCGAATATAAATTAGAGTAAATAAACTTTAACCGAAAACCATCAAGTTTGTTGATATTTAATTTATTCTTTTGACACATCTCGTAATATTTTATCTTTGAACGCCACTCATCCGTTCGGCAGACGCCGCGCCGGGCAAACTTTGATTACGTGAAAATGCGGAACGATCCGTGCCAAAATTCATGGCAACTTAATTAAATGCCATTCCTTGCATGCCATCGTACTGTGCACGGGCTATTTTTAATTATAACTGGTATCGCGTTTTCGATTTCACCATGCCATACCTACTATTTTAACAGCATTTTTGAGTGGTTAGTGGTTGTCGAAATTCCAGCGCGCATTAATTAAAGTTAACATCAACATTTATCTATCGTTTATATTAGGAGGTATTTCAGATTTTATTTTAGTATATATGTTACGGGTAATGCTAGAAGATAGAGTAAACCTAGGTTTACTTGGGTTTACCTAGGATTACCCAAGCTTTGTGGATAAAGTCCGAATATTTATTTATATTCGGCGTTTACCCGTATAAAACTAAGTTTACCCAACACTGGTTGGGTAATATTCGGTGTTGGTCTGAATAATAATTGAAATAAATTTTAATTCGGAATTTACCCATACTCAACTTATAGGTCTACCCAAGACAAGCTGGGTAATGTTACAATAATTAATGAAATTAAAAATCATGTGCATTTATAGCCTTTGTTTAATTAAAAAAGTGTACACAAGACAATCATTGCTTTTTTATATTTTCAATGTCGATCAGTTTATCCTGACACATAGAAAACTGGTTCCTTGAGAACATTTCTTCGATAGTTCCACGTTCGTTTCCTAGCTTGTAAATATCATCAGTAATTTCTAAAACTTCCTTATGCTCCTTATTTCCATAAGCACGTTCCAAAAATCTCCTCTTCCTCTATCAACATTATTATTACGACCAACAACAAACATTACCCAACCAGTGTTGGGTAAACTTAGTTATATACGGGTAAACGCCGAATATAAATAAATATTCGGACTTTATCCACAAAGCTTGGGTAATCCTAGGTAAACCCAAGTAAACCTAGGTTTACTCTATCTTCTAGCATTACCCGTAACATATATAAAGAAAACGCTTGAAGAAAGTTAATCTAAGAAGTGTGGTTTAGAAAAAGGGAGTAATCTTCAGTAGCATCTTCTCTGTTTTTCTCCTCGTACAGTCGTACCCCTCATAAGATTATATATTGTTATTGATTGAAAGTCACTATTAATGAAGATAGTTAAATGATACCAACCTATTCCACCAGTAACAAATATCGGTATATCGGCCAGCTCTGCAGCGATGATAGTTCCCGCCACAGTGGTGGCGCCATCTTGTTTAGCCGCCATTACAGGGGCCAGGTCCCGCCTGGACGCCTTCACCACGCCCTTCGCCTGCGCCAGGTACTCCAGCTGGGCTTGAGATAATCCTACATGTAGCTGACCCTTGATAATTGCCATCGTAGCTGGTATTGCCCCCTGAAAATAAAGGTTGATGGCTAGCCGCACACGTGCAATATTATTGACAGAATAAATTTGTCAATACTAGTCAACACATACAAAAAAGAAAAAACGGCAATATGAGAAATATTATTACCAATATGAGCTTTATTGACAATAATATTTCACGTGTGCGGCTAGCAAATGTAATAAGATTTAGATTGTGAATTTAAGTTTATAATTGTCTGAATCTTGAAATAATAACAGTTATGCACTAGGAGGCGCGTTTTATTACTGTTCTACAAAATGATGGTAGAGTTGATAATATTATGATTGTCTACTGAAAACCCAGAAGAAAATTTTACTTATTACTTAAATGTTACTTACGATGACGTTTATCGTTTAGGTAGGCAATAAAGGCGAAAACGATTCTTTCGAACTTTGTCTTTAAAACGTTTTTCGTACTTAATTGTCAGGTCCACCGTCCAGCCAGTGAAAAGTTTCATATTTTATTGTAATAGTCAATAATGCGATAGGAACGGATGCTCCTAGAGTTTATAGTAGAGGAGACCAACAGGGGATTTTTGAAGTAACGCGTCAGATTGAGATAATAATTATAGGTAGGCATGCAACTTAAGTATGTACTGATGATTTGAAAGTAAGATTATTATTTTTAAAGAAAAAATACACAAAAAGTATGAAATAAAACTTATTTTCTAAATAATTCCCCTTTTAAACTTGGCTAAAATTTTAACTATTTCTCTACTCAATCATCTTAATTTTGAATTCGCTACCAGCTAGCTTGACGTGGTAGAGCCATGCTTTGACGTGGTAGAGCCATGCTTCGGCACGAATTGGGCCGGCTCGACCGGAGAAATACCACGGGCTTACAGAAAACCGGCGTGAAACAGCGTTTGCGATGTGTTTCGCCGAGTGAGTGAGTTTACCGGAGGCCCAATCCCCTACCCTATTCCCTTCCCTACCCTCCCCCATTACCCTATTCCCTCTTAAAAGGCCGGCAACGCACTTGCAGCTCTTCTGATGCTGCGAGTGTCCATGGGCGACGGAAGTTGCTTTCCATCAGGTGACCCGTTTGCTCGTTTGCCCCCTTATTTCATAAAAAAAAAAAAAAAAAGCTAAAACGATATCCTACAATATTTTATAGAACTCACGCTCATATTTGCTCATTGAGCCATGTGACATTCTGTCGACATGCAAAATTCCAGAATTTTCTATACCTAGTTTAAAAAGTTTTGACGATAAAACATGACGTTATAAGCGTATCCTAGTAGGTATTTTTTCTAGATGTACTTTTGTAATTTGGAACCTAATGTCGTATGAATCAAATCTATAGTTTATTAAGGCCACGTGGACCCAATTTTACATGACTTTGAATCGATAATAAACAAACAAATAGTAACTTTAAAAAGCCAAAAAAGAAACACATTGTTGTTTACTTAATGTTCTTTAACAATTTGTGGTTCGAAACATAATATTGAAAACTTCACTCGATCAAAAATAATTCCGAAGAGGAGGCTAAATTTGAATATTTTTCTTTTTGTTCATGAAGTCCATGATAGTTTTACTTTCAAAAATCATATCTACGAAAAGCTAATAACTTAAAAAAGAATAATTTCTGGTTACATTTTGCATGTTGGTTTAATTATTTTAACAATAAATTAATATTGAAATGCAGCGTGCGTAAGCCGCTAGAGTCGCCCCACAGTCGCCCGCTAGGCGTTGACGAGGACAGACCTATGTCAGTTTTGCTAGCGCACGCCTTACCCGCGTATTTATCGAACAATTCTTTCGTTTCTAACGCAGTGTACGAAAGTCAGTTTGTTTTGTTTCTTTTTATTTTTGAACATATCATACACAATAACATGTTATATTTTATCGTCGCCGCGTCATTGCTTTTGCCAGATGAGACGACCTCTGTGGCTCAGTGATTGAGCGTGTTGGTGCTCAAGCCGGGGGTCGCGGGTTTGAATCCCGCCGAAGGAAAAAAAGTTTCCTGTGTTCCCGGGTCATGGATATGTATAATACAATAAAAATCTAAAGGAAAGTCAGTTTCTTTGTATTTTTTTATGTTTCTTTTTATTTTTGAACTAAATCTATACATCTATACATCTATACATCTATACAGATAAATATAATTGAAGTGTCTGTTTGTAATGTCAAATTAACAGCTTATCACTTGATGCATATGAAAGTATATTCGATACTAACAATAAAATATCAATTTTTAAAATTTTTGTCTGTCCGTCTGTCTGTCTGTCTGTCTGTTTGTTCCGGCTAATCTCTGAAACGGCTGGACCGATTTTCACGGGACTTTCACTGGCAGATAGCTGATGTTATAAGGTCTAACATAGGCTACTTTTATTTTAGGGTTCCGTATAAAAAATAGGGATCCGTTTTCGTTAGTTGCGGGTAACGAAGTTATGCAAACGAAGTTGCGGGCATCAGCTAGTTATACATATAACCATACACAATAACATGTAACATTTTATTGTCGCCGCGTCGTTGCTTTTGTCAGATGAGACGACCTCTGTGGCTCAGTGATTGAGCATGTTAGTGCTCAAGCCGGGGGTCGCGGGTTTGAATCCCGCCGAAGGAACAAAAAGTTTCCTGTGTTCCCGGGTCTTGGACATATAATACAATAAAAATCTATTGGAAAGTTTGTTTTGTATTTTTTTATGCTTCTTTTTATTTTTGAACTAAATCTATAGGTACAGATAAATAAAAATGAAGTGTCTGTTTGTAACCTCAAATTAACAGCTTTTCACATAATGCATCTGAAAGTATATTCGGTACTTACAATAAAATACCAATTTTTTAAAATGTCTGTCCGTCTGTCTGTCTGTCTGTCTGTCGGTCTGTCTGTCTGTTTGTTCCGGCTAATCTCTGAAACGGCTGGACCGATTTTCGCGGGACTTTCACTGGCAGATAGCTGATGTCATAAGGTCTAACATAGGCTACTTTTATTTTAGGGTTCAGTTTAAAAAATAGGGTTCCGCTTCCGTCAGTTAGGCGCAAACGAAGTTGCGGGCATCGGCTAGTTATACATATTATAACCATACACAATAACATTATCGTCGCCACGTCGTTGCTTTTGCCAGATGAGACGACCTCTGTGGCTCAGTGGTTGAGTGTGTTGGTGCTCAAGCCGGGGGTCGCGGGTTTGAATGCTGAAGGAACAAACATTTTTTCTGTGTTCCTGGGTCATGAATGTGTATTAAATATACTAAAAATCTTAAATATGTGTATAATATAAAAATTATTAAATATATTTCTGTTGTCTGGTACCCGTAACACAAGTTCTTCGAGAACTTACCACGGGACCAGATTGACTTGGTGTGAAGCGTCCATACATATATTATTGTGTTGTGTATTATGAGAAAAAAGTAGCTGATGCGTGGAGTAGCCTTAGTACATTATTGAATAAGCCAGTAAACGGTTTTTATGAATTTGTAACATCTACCATCTTCTTTGCCGTACTTTTCGTTTCTTTTTATTTCGATTTCTGTTTTTACAATAATAATAATAAATAACTCCCCACGCGACATCCGAGTCGAGAGCCAAGCTCTAACCACTAGACCACGGAGGCTGTTCTATTTACAATAAAATATAAGGATACGAGCTCAACATCTGTCATGCTTGCCTTTGCAGAACACACCAAGTCACTCGCAAGTAGGGGTTGCAATCCGGATACTTCGAAATTCGAAAAATTCGAAAAATCCGGATTTTTCGATTTTTTCAATCTTGGTTACTACTATGAAAATTACATATTTTAATTGTAATTAGTATGTACTCTAGACGTACAATATTTGAATAAGGGATATAATTAATTGAGTGAACAAAAAATAAGTTGGTGACTGCACGTGAGCATACTGTATTGCTGAATTTGGCAGCGCATTAATATGCTGGCGACTAAATTAGTTCAATCAATCTTGGTTACTACTATGAAAATTACATATTTTAATTGTAATTAGTATGTACTCTAGACGTACAATATTTGAATAAGGGATATAATTAATCGAGTGAACAAAAAATAAGTTGGTGACTGCACGTGAGCATACTGTATTGCTGAATTTGGCAGCGAATTAATATGTTGGCGACTAAATTACCAAACTGGTGAAATCACTCAAGTGACAAAAAATACAAAAATTGGCAGATAAAAAGTAGCGAAATTTAATCCAATTAGCACCGATAAGTTGGTGACCATTATACCATGTAAGTAGCTTATAAAGATTTGATTGATAAATTAATAGCTGCTAAAAATTCAATTTGCAAGCTACGGAAAATCCCAGTTTTGGATACTATTGGAGGTTTTTTTTTCTTTGGTATGGGTATCGTTTTCAAGGTTTTTGGGGGTGCAGAATGATATGAAAATAAAATCCGTTTTAAAATTCCAAAATGGCGTATATTTTTTTTTTTATTAAAAATGGATGTCTTTTTCCATGTTTCATATTATGCTGATTATAAAATTGTCTTCCAATTTCATTTTCCAAAATGGAGACTATCCAATCTTCGTAAAATTAACATGTAGTTTGTAGAGGTACCAGCTATGTAAGGTATAGAAACTTTTCGAAATTCAGGATTTTCAAATTTCTTTTTTCGGCATTCATGAAAAAAATATGCGATTTCCGGGTTAAGGGGGAGGAAATTTTTATTATTTTTCCAGTAATAGTATTATTTTTCCGTTTCTAAAATAGAAGCGATTATAGAAAAAAAATATGGCAATGTTCTACTTTGACACGAACAGTGTATAAAGCTATAGAAATTTTGGAAAATTCAGGATTTTCAAATTTCTTTTTCTTCCATCGTGAAGAAAATATGGTGTTGCGGGGCTCTTAAGGGGAGGAAATTTTCATTATTTTTTCAATAGGATGCACCGTTTCCGAGATAGAATCAATTTTATAAAAAAAAATTAAATGCTCTACATTGAGATACGAGGGATGTATAAAGCTATAGAAATGTTGGAAAATTCAGGATTTTCGAATTTCTTTTTCTCTCATCTTGAAGAAAATATATGGTTACGGAGTTATTAAGGGGGAGGTAATTTTCATTATTTTTCAAGTAGGATGCACCGTTTCTGAGATAGAAGCCATTATAGAAAAAAAAAATACGAAATGCTCTACTTTGAGACACGAACGGTGTAAAACGCTATAGAAAATTTGGAAAATTTAGGATTTTCAGATATTTTTTCTTCCATCATGAAGAAAATATGATGTTGCGGGGTTTCTAAGGGGGAGGAAATTTTCATTATTTTTCATTAAGATGCACCGTTTCCGAGATAGAATCAATTTTATAAAAAAAAAATGCTCTACATTGAGATACCGGGGATGCATAAAGCTATAGAAATGTTGGAATATTCAGGATTTTCGAATTTCTTTTTCTCCCATCATGAAGAAAATATATAGTTGCGGGGTTTTTAAGGATGAGGTAATTTTCATTATTTTTCAAGTAAGATGCACTGTTTCTGAGATAGAAGTGATTATAGAAAAAAAAAATGGCAATGCTCTACTTTGAGATATGAGCGATGTATAAAGCTATGGAAATTTTGGAAAATTCAGGATTTTCAAATTTCTGTTTCTTTCATCATGAAGAAAATTTGAGGTTGCGGGGTTACTAAGGAAATTTAAAATGGATGACTTTTTTGTAATCAGCACCCCCAGAAACCAACAAAGGGACAACCATATTATTTTTATAAAATTAAGTATGTCCGCCATATTGGAATTTCAAAATGAATGTCATTTTCGTATCCAGCATCCCCAAAAACCTGGTAACGACACCTATGTTAATTTTGCGAAAAATGAATAACCGTTATTTTTAAATATCTACACCCCCCCCCCCCCTAAAGTCGAGGAAAATTAAAAATTGGGAATTTTGTACGCTCCTTTGTTTTTTTTTATGTGCGCTGGTTTTGCTGCTTGTATGTTTTTTGAGTTACCTACATTACGGAAAATATATGTACCTATTCTTAAATTAAATGTGTACTCACAAATTGTCGCCAAGATGGTTATTTGTTCGCTAATATAATATCAGTCTGCCAGTTTGGAATATTCAGTGGTATTATTTAGTCACCAGATTTGTAATTTTTTATTTCTTACATTCTTTAGCCAACATGGTAATTTAGTATTCAATATTCGGTATTTTCACATCCAAAATTTAATTGTTTTGTCGTGATTGTTTTAAACACTTACGGATTTTGTCACGGTTTACGTTTTACGGTTACGTTTACGTAACGCGACAAAATCCGTAAGTGTTTAAAACAATGAACAATATTCGCGTAGACATAAGAAATAAATATGTTTTGTCGTGAGTTTAAATACATGCCTTTGGATAATTTGATATTATTTGTTGTCCTGTTGAAATTGTTGACACATTTTTCCATTTATTCAAGTTATTTGGTAGAACATAGTCAATCCATTAAATGGAAATGCGAGGGATGAAGATCTGTTAAAATATTATGGCCGCTATATATGTATACTAGCGACACGCCCCGGCTTCGCACGGGTACAATACTGATACTAATACTACAGATAACAGAATGTCTTTAAACCTCTAACAAAACGGGTGAAATTTAGTCAAAACAAACAGAAACAAATTAATATAGGTACCTACTATGCTAATACTTAATGAAATAAGTAAGTGGGTATACTTTTATCGTATGAAATACCTACACTTTTCAGAACTAACAATACAACAATCACTAAATAAATAGTTACTCAAGTATCTATCCATCATAGTTACAACGAACACAAAACAAAAAATTTACTCATAGATCTAAACTCGCACGCCTTGGCGACGACGCGACGCCCACTTCGCAACGGACCGTGCAGCAGAAATCGTAATATTTTAATTTCGCCATAACTTCAAAACCAAACATCCAATTTTAATCATTAAAAGACCAAATATTATCTACATAAACTGTACTTAGTGATGAAATAATTTATTTTGATAAGGATTAATAGCATGAGTAAAATAAACGCGTTTAAATGTAGTCCAAAAAAAATTCAAGATTTCTAAATAAAAAAATGGTTGTTGTGCCTCACTCGACATAGATAGGTATAGTGTGTCGCAGACTTTTTTGTAGATACTTATAAGATCTACAATTAATTAGAACATTTTATGGTTCTATCTTTTATAGTTTAGGCAGCGTACGCCAAATAAGTAACTTTTCTGGTTGATTTTTTACACCTTGTGTCCGAAAAACCCAAATATCTTACGGAACCCTATTTTTTTCCAAAATAAAATTTAGCCTATGTTACTCGTGGATAATGTAGCTTTCGAATGGTGAAAGAATTTTTGAAATCGGTCCAGTACTTTTTGAGCCTATTCATTACAAACAAACAAACATACAAAGTTTTCCTCTTTATAATATTAGTATAGATGTATGGACTGTTTCTAAGATACTTACAATTTTATATTTTTTCAGTAGTAGTACAGTTCATTAATAGGTGATCCAATTTATAAAAACACTGAATATGGTTTCAGTTTCAATTGCACAAGTAGTAAGAAGTATAATAAGCAAATCCAAACCCAATTAAAGCTTTGTATTTTTATATTTATTGAATTCTTACTAACGAAAGTCGAAACATATTATTGCAATTTTAATTTCTACAATCATAGAATGCCAAATTAATATGACAGCTTAAAAAGAAATGTAGTGGTTTAACTATATTTAATTATCTTCTGAATAATGAATATCTAAGTCCAAATACCTAAATATTATCTCTATGATATCAGGAAGAAGTTTTGGAGTCGATAATACCTGACTGGTTGGTTTAAGATTAGAGAGAGTTTTGCCGAACGAGTCAGTAGCAAAACTAAATGAATATCAACGCTCCCGTTTTTGCGTAGAAATAATTATTTTTAGATAATATTTTAAAGATAAGATATAGGTGTCAAAAATAGCACCAACGATTTGTGTAAACCACTGTTATTTTTTTAAGTAATGTAGTTTTCATCTTATAGCGGAAACTTCAAAGTGCAATGAAGAGTAAGATGTTACTGTTTATTTGTAAGTAAAATGTTAAAATAAAGATCTTACAACAGTTATAGGTTTTAATTTGTGCTTAGAATTGCTTATTGTACTTCTGTTAGTTACCGAGGGAATTAAAAGCACCATTTACGTGTTTAATTATTACCCAAACAGGTGGGTGATTTTTACTTTCAATAACTCAAAAGTGGTCCAATTTCGTCCATACAAAATTATTTGTTCAGCCCCATGCTTCAAATGATTTGTCTTCACTCCCCGGATCTCGATTTAAAGGATTTTCAGTTTCCTACGTTTTATTAAACTGTATTAATTTTCCTACGTTAGTACTTTCACATAGAAATGGAACTTTACGAAAACGGTAGTGGTGAATATGTAAAAAAAGCGTTAAAAAGATCACAGGCTATTCCAATTTTTTATAATTCTTTCTGCTGGAACATTTAGTAAATAACAATATATACATACCTTATTTAAAATAAAATACTAACTATAAAACTGAACATTGTAGGATTTGAAACGTAATCAAAAATATTTCTAAAAATAAAAAAAATTAATATAATTAAGTATATAATTTTGATATAATCTCATTATGTTTTTATTTATTCAGATTGTAATTCTAATACTTACAACTTAAAATCAGAATTTATTTAAATTAAATTATAAAAAAGTAACTCTTTTTTTTACTAATGAGTGTAAGTTTTGTTACAACATAGTAGTAAAATAAACATTAAAGTTTTATAAAATATGCAACAAATTTAAAAAAAATGAAAAAATCTGAATTAACCGGATAATCCGGATTTTTGGGAGAAAAAATTCGGAAATCTGGATTTTCAAAAAGTCAAACGTTTGTGGAGGTTTGGATTTTGCGGCAAGTGGCAAACGTGCGGACTCGGCAGTAGGAATACATTTTTTGCAAGTGCCTGCCTAAGTAGTTACCATCAAATCGTCAGCGCCTACCTGATACAGTATTATTATCTCACGAAACGACACGTACTTTAGTGACCACACGAGCTAACGATAGGTACTCGTCTCCATGCACACATCGAACACAGCGTGTTTTTATACTTGTAACAGAACACACTGCATAGAAACTGTCAAAATAATTGAATATAATTTAATCATTTTTTACTTAGGTAGGTACCTACCTATAATATCTATTCAAATTACGTGTGCTATGTGTTGCATTAAAACAGTTATCTATGGATTTTATTATCTTTTTCAATACAAATAATAAAATAAGATGACCTACTGCCGACACGTCTACACTGTAACACTTTGGGTTCATGTAAGTTCACGCCGGCGACGTAGGCGCGCGGCTCGCTTTGCGGCAATTGCGGGCAACTCTTGGAAGCGTTAAATGCCTATTTCGCTTGGTCTTCGTGGCCTTAATCATAATATGAATATTTCTGAGTAAAATGATTACTTGAGTATAATATAGTACACGTGGACTTACTTAATCTAATCTGAAACTTCCACATGAAATCACAGGTGTACGTTGAGACCTAGATACAGATATAATATGATTATGAGTACGTCAGCTCACAAACAATTGACTTGGTAGCTGTAGGCGGGTAGCGTGAGTCATGACACCCATCGGATTAGTGAAGCCAAAGCCGCTTTTACTCAATTAAGGCCATTAAGAGCTCGGCTAAGTCTATTTTGGCCCAGCATTAAACTTAGAACATTTGGCCGTTTTATATACGGCCATTGACCACATTAGATATAAATAGACATTGTGGACAATTCTATAATCTACTTAAATGATAGGTGTACCGTTTTAACAGAATAAGGCAATGAGTTTGTTAATATAAAATTAGTTTTATATGTTTAACCACAGATTACTAAATAGTTTGGTATAGGTACCTTAAAACAAATCGTCTTTTCAGTAGAACGTTCTTAGAAAATAAAAGGTAATGCATAAAATATGAGAAATTGATTAAAAGAGTATAAACTTTAGCACCCGATTCTTACACATACAAAGCATTGCATAGTAAATAATATAGGATATTATGAAACAGGTCATTCTTTTTATATATTATTATGTCGGACTTTAACAACAATAAATCCTTGTGCTAAGCTAAGCCATAATATATACATTGCTACAATTTAAATCACGAAATGTGTAAAAAATTAAAACGTACATGCATTAAAACTCATCCCGTAAAACAAACTTTTAATCCTTTTAATCTTTTTGTTAATTCTTTGACGCTACCACATAAAGGATACAATTCTAAAATAAAGCCACGGATTACACTTTTTCATGTGTGTTTTACTTTTTTCGGCATAAGACCCCGAATTACGTTTCATTTTCAGCGGATTTTGCTTTACCTTATAAAATTTAACATTAGGCCAAACAAAAATAAATTGTAAGGTGTAAAATCTACATTATAGTCATTATTATTCAAAAGTATAAGATTATGATGAAATTAATAACAATGATGGACATTTATTAGGTTCTTTTTAGGCGTAGGTATAAGGTTGTAGGTGTAAGTTGGTGTAGGCAGTATTAAGTATGAGTAGGTGTAGATTTCAGGTGTAAGTAGGTAGGTATAGTTGTTGGTTATTGTAGGTGTATGTAGGTAATTATTTATTTACTCCAGTTCATAATGAAGACGGAACAACGTCTGTTGGGTATCATTTTATAACCTCTTCATAAGCAAGCCTTTATAAAACCTTCTATAAAATATTTTATCGTACAAATAAATGTATACATGAGATATAATATTATCTTGAGCATATCTGCTATCTTCAGCAACTGCAATAAAAATAATAAAATAACACTTACATGTTCTCTTATGATATTCTCTACAGCGATAGCAGTTTCGATGTTGTGCGGGAACGGCATGCCATGTGTGATGATCGTCGATTCCAATGCCACAAGCGGTTTATTGTCAATCTTCGCTTGCTGCACCTCCGCCGAATACACAATGGCTTGGCTGGCGTGGCGTGTGTGGCGTATGTGGCGCAAAATGGAGCGGCACGATACTCTCAGAAGGCACGCCATGCTGCAAGCTGCAAAATACAATTTGCTTTAGATGGCCCTATTATAACACCAGTCAACAGAATTTTTGCGCACGGGTTATACATACTTTATTTTTATTGCTTTTATACTTAGAAATAAGAATAAGAACAAAAATTAGTTCTGAATTTGCTTTTGAGTGTAAAAAACTGAAAAATTCAAATCAATGAAAATACATGAAAAATTTACATAGAGATGATTTTTTTAAAGATACCGATCATCCATTTATGATTTATTCTTACAATAAAAGTTTTAAAATAGAGTCAAAATGTTTAAAAATTAACGGTTTTACTTTTCCTGTCATGTTCAGTAGAAGTTTCTCTTATTTACCACCAAATATAGTCCCTCAATCCTCATCATGTTTTCAGTGCTATACTGGCCTTTGTAACGTCTCTCAAATTCTAACTATATCTTGATGGAAGCGTTCCCTTTGTTCTTCTTAATAAGCTCCCATAGTATCTTTAAATTTATCAAAATCAGAATGTCACATTTGCGTCTTTAGAGACAATTAACTACACCCGATGATGTAAACTTCTTAATCATATTATAGTTTTATTCATACATTTAATTCATAAGCCTATTTCTCTCTTGATTTGTAACAGGCAGACGGAAGTGAGCTTGTTATGTTTCGCATATCTTTAAATGTGTACTTAAATCATACTTTTCTTCCCTCTCCCTTTAATTAATTCGCCGAAAATATAGCAAAATGAGTCAGCGTATAGTTTACAACTTCTCGAAGCCATTTTGTACAAGTTAATACAGCGAAAAAAAATGAAATGCGTTATTTCTCTATGATATGCAAACACATACCGTCGTACACAAGAAGCGATGCAAGAAACAAACACCATGGCCTCTTACCTCTCTTTCGCTCGCAACATAGCGCAAAAATCGACAAAAATTGGGCGAAAAAATGAAAAATGGTCAAATCGCTGTAACTTCTAAAAAAGCAAATATTTTCGATTTGAAATTGCACTTTTTTATATTTGCTTATATAATCAGAATAAATCAAGTAAAACCCATGCGCAAAAAAAAAAAAAATTGTCGACCTATGTATAATTCCTATTGAGCTATCCAATAAATATTGTATGAGGTTGTTTAAAATTACATACGGATATAATTTTAGGCATATGATCGGATGATAATATTGTATTACCATGAGAAAAAAGTGTTACATTAATTTAGGTCGGCAGTCAGGCCTGAGGGGCAATTCTGCTAAATAAAACCTGCATTAATACAATATTTACAATCAAGTCCCGATACGCTAAAACTCTCACACGGTGTTTTTATAAACGTTAAACCAACGTGAAAGGCGCTCTTTGAACTTCATAAAATCCGTTCATGGTAGGCAACATGTCGCTTCACTTTCAGTCCAATCAAAGTAAAATGAAGGTGTACTTTAAATACGAGAATTGAGGTTCTGGACCAATAATAATTAATTTATGTTCTCGATTAACGTAGGAGAATTAAGTTATTACGAGTAAAATATTCTAATCATTAACCATTGATTTATTATTTATTTAAATAATCGATTCCTCCATTCATCATAACTAATGAGGTATGATGAAATAAAAATATGTTTTTGTGAGGGCATTCTATAATATATATATGTAGTTTGCGTATCATATAGTAAATTATAAGTTATGTAAGTATAATGGTTCCGTTTTTTCTTTTGAACCTTAAAAATCATCATAACTATGGTGAATGACGCTTATTAGGGATAGCCATGCTTCGGCATAAATTCGCCAGCTCAACCAAAGATGGTTTCATAAAAACCGGTTTAAAAAAATTTGGGATAAGGCTCGGTCCAATTTTTTTTTTAAAGGTAAAACTAATTGGTGAAATTGGTAACTCGAATCTTATCTCACAAATAATGAAATTACGGACCAACAAGTTCCGTAAACGAGAGCCTTCATATAGGCTGACATCGGCCAAAGTGGAGAGCCCTTGGCGATGGCCGATTAACTTGAATGGATCAAAGCAACAAGTACAAGCAATTACGCTTAAAGCCTATACAAATTCGCCATTTTTAACAACCTGTACTGTACTAATCTAAACAAATCAAATTCAAATATCTATACAGACAAAAAAATTGAAATATCTGAAATGTTTTTAATTCACAACATTGCATTTAATGCATACGAAAGTATTTACGGTACTAACGATAAAAAAAATGTCTGCAGCTTATCTCTGAAACGTCGGGTCGGGACTATTTTTTCGGGACTTTCACTGGCAGATAGCTGATGTTATAAGGTGTAACATAGGCTACTTTATCTAAGGGTTCGGTTTAATAACAGAACCTCAATTCTCGTATTTAAAGTAGACTTCATTTTTCTTTGTTTGGATTGAAAATGTAGCGACATGTTACAATGACCGGATTTTACGTTGGTTTAACGTTCATAAAAACACCTTTTGAGAGTGTAAGCGTATCGGGACTTGATTGTAATTGTATTAATGCAGGTTTTATTTAGCAGAATTGTCCTCAGGGTTCCGTTTCCGTTAGTTCTACGCAAACGAAGTTGTGGTCACCAGCTAGTTTGCAATAATTAAGGTTCAGTAGTACCTTTTCTTCTTTTAGCTTTTCTTCAAAACTCATAATTATTACCTTCGTGGCAATTTAAAGGTGCTGTATCTTTGAGTCTGTGGCATTATAGCTTGAATAAAACATACCTAGGTATTATATTTTTGTTTATGAATCTTACTAATATTATAAATATGAAAGTTTTTGAGGATGTATGGATGGATGTTTGTTCCTCTTTCACGCAAAAACTACTGAACGGATTTCGATGAAATTTGGTATATGGTAGTTGTAGCATTCTGCTATCGCACACACTAATACTGGCTCGCCGATGTTCTAAAATCTAACCCACACGCCCTGCCCGATGGCTTCTCTTCTCTAATAAAGACTGACATCTACTGTCACTGTGACATGTCTACTGTCATCTTTGACTAGCACTCGAGATAGTATGATATCTATGCTTACATACACAGCCTTACACTACAGTAGTAGTTTAGGCCCTGGATTAAAACATAGGCTACTTTTTATCCCGAGAAAACACGGTGTTCCCGAGGGATACTATAATTACGCGGGCGGAGCCGCGGACAACAGCTAGTCCTACATGTTTCTACACACAAGTCCGCACTCCGCAGTAATTTGTAATATTTTTGGACTTTTACGGCGATGGGCAGAGACCAAAAATTACGCGATTGCCCCATTTGACCGTTTAATTCGTTTGATCTATGAGGGCGACCTATTTCCGCCCTTTTCAGTTCAAGGCCTGAATTTGCCCTAAAGGGCGAAGTCGTTTCGCAAATACCAGAGTGGCGTAGATTATTATTAGACTATACCTACTTATATTGTTTGGTATAATAATAATGACCACCCAATAAAGGACCATGCAAAAAACTGTATGGGCATTGGGCAGTGTAAAGATACTGTGTAAACATTTTTAGTAATATTCTGTTAAATTATCTATGTTTACTATAGTAAACTGTTATTAATTAGTGAAGATATGCTAAAAAATAATTAAAAATAAGACAAGTTACACACAGTATAAAATGAAGCAATATAAAGAAATAAAATTCCAATTTCTATCAAAATCCCACTCCTAGGGTCAATTCTGCTAAATAAATCCTGCATACAGTTACAATCAAGTCGCATTACACTAAAACTGTTAAACGGTATTCTCGTAAATGTTAAACCAACGTGAAACGCGTTTGCTTGGACCGAACTTCACAAAATCAGTTTATGACAACATGTTGTTCAGCATATAATACAGTCAAAGTAAAATAAAAGTCTACTTTAAATACGAGAATTGAGGTTTTGAGGTGGATATCGCCATACTAAATATTACCTAATATTAATAATCAGCGTGGCAAAAGCTAGGATTGAAATCTGTTGGTGGGTGGGGACGAATTTTTGCATGGTTTCAGAGAGTTTGCATTTAGTCAAATTCGAGAGATAAAATAAAAATCGTAAACAAACATTTAGATTTCAGGATGTATTATACCTACTGCAGCCTCTTTTTAATATAGTAGCTCCCCACACCGATTTCGGTGACGGTGGCCGGTTTCATTAAAAACCAGGCCAGCTACGCAGGAGTTATTTTATAGTACCCAAGTGTGTGCGCAGTACCTACACATGAGCACTCTCTTTTCCTTTTTCTCTCGTAACCCAGTGGGACGGATGACCGACACGACTGGCGAGAGATCAGACGCAGGACCGACTTTTTACATGCCCATCCGACGCATGGAACATCTTTCTTGTCAGACAATCAGGTGGTCAGCCTGCTTGTCCTAACCGAACTTGGAAACAACATTTTTTGTTGTTCCCATGTGGGAATCGAACCCACGACCTCCGAGTCGAGAGCCAAGCTCTAAACCACTAGACCACGGAGGCTGTTAATATTATACATCTTTGACCTACTGTAAGTTTTTCCTAGCCGTCCCGAGTCCCGACACATGACTATTTATAAATCTGTGCCCCTCATAATATAATACAATATTTGATTTTACATGTTTGTGCCAACGTGATGGTTTAACCATGATCTCAAACGTGATAGTAAATACATATTTTGTAAATATCTTTTTAATATAATACATCTGTTTGAATTTATGCTCGTGGTACATATACCTACAAACATATATATATCTACACTAATATTATAAAGAGGAAAACTTTGTTTGTATGTTTGTTTGTTTGTTTGTTTGTTTGTTTGTTTGTTTGTTTGTAATGAATAGGCTCAAAAAGTACTGGACCGATTTCAAAAATTCTTTCACCATTTGAAAGCTATATTATCCACGAGTAACATAGGCTAAATTTTATTTTGGAAAAAAATAGGGTTCCGTAAGATATTTGGGTTTTTCGGACACAAGGTGTAAAAAATCAACCAGAAAAGTTTCTTATTTTGCGTACGCTGCCTAAACTATAAAAGATAGAACCATAAAATGTTCTAATTAATTGTAGATCTTATAAATATCTAAAAAAAAGTCCGCGACACACTATACCTATCTATGTCGAGTGAGGCACAACAACCATTTTTTTATTTAGAAATCTTGAATTTTTTTGGACTACATTTAAACGCGTTTATTTTACTCATGTTATTAATCCTTATCAAAATAAATTATTTCATCACTAAGTACAGTTTATGTAGATAATATTTGGTCTTTGAATGATTAAAATTGGACGTTTGGTTTTGAAGTTATGGCGAAATTAAAATATTACGATTTCTGCTGCACGGCCCGTTGCGAAGTGGGCGTCACCAAGGCGGGGTGCGCGTGCGGGTTAATGTTTAGTTTAGTTAAGGGGCAAATAGCCCCTAAAGCTTAAAAATCGCTCAGTTTGAGTCGGAACTACTCCGAAAAATGGGAATAAAAAAATTCAAAAAAATATACATTTCACACTTCAATCCTTCATCTTTAATATCATCGTTATTTTTTTTAATAAGACGAAGATTAATATTAAATAAATTAAAATTAAAAAGCCCTGTTTTCAGATTTCTTTTTCTATCTACTTACTACCTACTATAAAGATGGTTCTTTTACGAAAATGTGAAGAATATATTTATCTAACATTTCATCGTTGGGTTTTTCGAAATACCGTTTTGTTTTCAAAATATACGTAAATAACTATTATTTTGTGAAAATATTTGTAAGCGGTGCGTGCGCGGGCGCGCGGGACAGTGAGCCGCTGACTTTCGTACGAGGAGGTTGTGTCACTCTCCGCGGTGCCGCTATTTCGCAATCGTTTGAAATAATAGGAAACAACATGCCGTAAAAAATAAATTATGAAAACCTTAGCGAGCACTCTGCCTGCGATAGAATGAAAATGTTCGATCGTTGAATGCACTTTTTTGTTCCTTCAACTTCTTACTTGAAATTTTAATAATATATTAATATAATATTATATAGTATATATTATAGTATAATATTTTATTATATAATATGTACTTGTAAATTTCACAGAAAGTGTATAGTTCTATTTCTATGACGACCTCTGTGGCTCAGTTGGTTGAGCGTGTCGTTGCTCAAGCCGGTGGTCGCGGGTTCAAATCCCGCCGACGGAACAAAAAGTTTTCTGTGTTCCTGGGTCATGGATGTGTATTAAATATGTGTATAATATATTATAAAATGTTAATTATGTGTATAGTATAAAAGTATTAAATATACTTCCGTTATCTGGTACCCGTAACACAAGTTCTTCGAGAACTTACCACGGGATCAGATTGACGTGGTGTGAAGCGTCCATAGATATATTATATTATTTCTGTTTTAATTGTCTATGTAGTATATCAATGTTTTGAGGTATATAGTATATGAGGTAAAAATGCCTAAGCGACATTTATTTATTTATTTAACATACATACAACTACCATTACAGACAAAATCCAATTCGATAGCGTAGGAGAGCAAATTCATATTTTATATAATACATATTATGATATTTCCAGTTTAAATAATAATTGATAAAAAATAATAATTAAAGAAAATATAATAATTAAAGAAAGACACATATTATGACGCATAAATTTAGTAAACTTTATAGAAGAGTGATTTAACGTTAAAATTTTTAGAAAAAAAAATCATTAAAAATCACAAAATAGTCGGATTTAGATGGTTTTAACATACATCTAAATATCTATATATCAATAATATACAACGTGTGTCTTATTTTTATAGCAATTTTTGATATTAAAACGAGTCATATAGCTTTCGAATTACAGGCAGTTTATGTCGCTTAGGTAAAAAAGTCCTAATTCGAAAAATAGGTAAAATTATCTAAGCTATCAACGAAAGTTATGTAATATCAAGTAAAATTGCCTACATTTTATTTTAAAGGTTTTCAGCAACATGTAAAAATAGATAAGCTATAGATACATTTTCTGTAATAACAGGTAAAAATAACTAATTCCAAACACTTTAAAAAAATTTTAGGAGTATTCATCTAAATGGCCTAAGAGTTTATAAAATAAAACAAGATAAGTTACATAAATGTTGCTTACATTAAGAATTTTCTACGGCTAAAGTTATCTTAGTAAATTTATTATTCAATGACATTGTAAATTTTTGCTCCTAACTGACAATATTCTCCTTCTTCTTGTTTATAAAAATTAATTGCAGTTCCCTTGTCTGACTAAAACGAGCTAAAACGTTAGCTAATTTTGATCTTGAAATAATAAAAAATATAGAAGTAAAAACTCAAGGCCTAGGATTTCAGCCCATTGCTTTATACTTAGCTGCGGCCCCATTCCTTGAGTTCTCTCTTGGTAGTGCTGGGAGATATTCCACATACCGATTCTGGGCATGACACCGTGACACAATTGGCCCAAAGCCTACCCAGCTCATCCGCGGTTTTGTTGCCGGAGATATTGCCGTTGCCTAGAACCCATACCAGACTGATGCTGTTATCTCGTCCTAGCATGTTTAGCGTTTGAACACAAGCCATAACTAATTTAGATGAAAGAAGAAGGGGCAAAAAGTCCCCATCCTTGTAGCACTATAAGACATATATCAAATGAAAGGGCTTAAAAAAATTGTCATTGTTTTGTATGACAAAAATCCTCTAAACCATGGGAGAAAAAAGTAAATGAGGGTTAAAAAAGTTTAAAAAAATCATTCTATATTATTGCACCGTTTCATAGTGTTGCTACTATGGAAAATTTTTTGGAAAGTAATGGTATACACTCAACTTTAGAAAAGTGTTATATTTTGATAAACTGCCTCATATTTTGATGAAATGTATGGAATGATAATAAAATACTAAAAATAAGCTCTTTCCTCAATTTTTTCGCACATACCTAATTACTTTCTGGAAATTGTTTCTTACTTGCAACGCTATCTAATGGTGCAATAATACAAAATGTATTTTTTTCTTTAATTTGCGGATTCGAATCCTGGCCTGGAAAAGTGGTTTATGTAAAATCAAATAATTCAGATAAAACAATTACATTAAAATACATATAATTAAATAGCAAAAATAATTTTAAAACGATTAGGTACAGAAAAAAAGGAAAAAAGATATTGTACATGGTGAATTATTCTTCTGGGCGTTGTAAGAGAAGTCAAAAAAATTAGCAATAGCAATTTAGCCCTACGGGATATCGAGGCCGACTTGATGAAAACTTAAACTGCATCATTTTTGATAACTCATTTTTCCTAGACAGGATTCGAACCCATAAATTATGGAAAAAAAATACATCCTGTGTACTGCACCTTTAAATAGTATCGCAAGTAAGAAACAATTTCCATAATGTAAGTATGTGACAAAATTGAGGAAAGAGCTTATTTTAGCATTTTATTATCATTCCATACATTTCTTCAAAATATGGGACAATTTATCAAAATACAACACTTTTCTGAAGCTTGCTGTATACCATTACTTCCCGAAAATTGTTCCTTATTAGCAACACTATGAAATGGTGCAATAATACAGGGTGATTTTTAAACTTTTTTTCACTTATAACTCTCATTAACTTTTTTCTCCCATGGTTTAGAGATTTTTCGTCATACAAAAAAATTACACGCTTTTTAAGTCCTTTGATATATTATGTCTTGTAGTGCTACAGTAGTAGGGACGGGATCCATACAAAAATGCCCCTTCTTCTTTCTGCTGCTGTCAGTACCTTCAGCGCAGTGTGATTGTTCTGACAGACTGCGCTGAAAGCATTGACAGTAGCAGAAATATCATCTAAATTATCCTAATTTTCTCTATAAGATTAGGATGTTTTATGGACAAGGACAATCTGTAGGCTCTGTAGTGAACAACTCATCACAGCCTCAAACATGGTTGTAAATTGTCCTAAGCAAGTATATAGGCAAGCCTGTAGGTGGCATGCCCCCGTAGAAGGTCCGTCCACCCGGTTGTCTTTCCTGGATCCGTCCGTGTACCAGACTATGTCATTGGAGTGAACATTGATTCCTATCCTCTACTCTCCCTAGACGATAGGAAAACCTGGTGTTGCTTTGAGAAGCTATGCACCTTGATCATATCGTCTGATGGCATGGCCATGATAGGTGTCTTAAGAAGAGACTATTGCATCTGTCCATGAAGGGTGGAAGTCCATTTGGCTTCCTGGCCTTGAAAAACGCTACTACCGTCATACATTTGTCATTAAAAATGTACGGTGATAGCAGCTTTTGATGGAACAAAAGAGATGAACAATATTTGTTATATTCTGATAATTTTTTTATGAACATCAACTTGGCAAAATCGCTTTAAAATTTTATCATAGTAACATATTTTGTCGGCAGCGTTAATTCGTTAATCGTTGAAGTTAATTCTTAACCCCAGTTAACATAATTTTTCCAAGGAATCCACGGAAAACTTTTTATTCTCTTATGGATTCGAACCCACGCCCTCTGGCTTGAGCACTAAAGCGCTAACCACTGAGCCACAGATATCTTCATCTAAACTGATTCAATTTAAGTCTCTATAACTCCTGAATTTATGAAGTTTTTTGGACCGTTATAGTTTTCGTTCAAAGTTTATTACATGGACTACCATCATGAATTTTTCACATTTTTAGAGCCAGCCGTTTGGCTTTTAGAGGGGGGGACGCCGTATTTTAACAAGAAATGCGCTTAAAAGTGGAATATCGTGCAAACGGATACGTACGTACATCAAAATATAATCTCAGAAACCTCTCAATGTTCTTATATTGTCTATGTACCTAATTATATCTCCCCTTTTCGTGTAGGTGTAACAAAAATTATCTTCATTTATTTTAGCACTATGTCGACGTGATAAATAAACTTATCCATTCAAAGTTTCATATTTCAAGCACCACCGTTTGGATGGACAGACGGACGGGCGGACGGTCGGTCGAATGGAAGGACATGACGAAACTATAAGGATTCCGAGACATGAACTACGGAACCTTAAAAAAGGAATAATAATGAAACCACACCGATTTCAGTGACTGTTGCCAATTTAATTGAAAATAGACCAGCTATAGGAGCTATTTTAGTATGTCCAAGTATGTGCGCAAAGTTTACTCCCATAACCTAGTATATTGATATTTTCTACTACCGACAGGACTAACTAGCGAAACATTAGGCGCATAAATTCATTCATTCATTCATTCATATAATCACGCCTCTTTCCCATAGGCGTAGGCAGAGACCGCCTCTTTCCCGTAGGGGTAGGCAGAGACCACTTCTTTCCACTTGCTACGATCCTTACATACTTGTTTCGCTTCGTCCACTTTCATTCATACCATCCATTCCTCCTCTTACATTCAACGTAGCGAAGCGGCTCTCCATGGGCCTCCATGGGCGCATAAATATAGAAATATATTTAGCAATGTTTGCGTTCATTAAGGTTCCCACACACTGTAAATTTAATACTTTTAGTTACATTTTATCTAACCGACGACAAAAAAAATATCTAACCGACATACTTAAAAACAAAAGTTTTCAAGTAAAAATATCTACATAGCACGAATAGTTATTGTGTCAAATATGTAAAACTATCTTTACGCCAATATTGTTTTATTTCACTATGGGTAAAATTCTACAAGTTGCACTTTCGTAAAATAATGGTATCAAATTAAATGCACTGTAAGGACAATTCACAAATAATTTGTATGGAGAAAATGTACAAAGTGTTCACGAAAAGAATTTTTTAAACAAGTAAAAATATTTTTGTGCAAACAAAAGAAAAGTAACAACATGAAAAATAGACTAAGTAGATTTTTAAAATTCTTCAAAATATCCAAATGAATTTTTTTATAAATAGCTTTTTGTTGTCGCTTAGTGAACATAACATTCATGATTTTGTATAAATTTCACTATATCTAAGCGACAAAAAAATCGTCGTAGGAAGACGACGATTAGACCAATCGACGCAGAAAAAAAAAATACAAACTCATTGATATAACTCATTTTCGGTATTTTTGTCGCTTAGGAAAGCGAAAAAACACCTAGTGGATATTTTAGTGATTCTGTCAATAGCACTAAGTATTGCATTTTGGTGGGCGTAGAGGTGGAAAATGAAATCAAAAGTGATGGGTTGGAAGCCGCATTGCCTACCAAATAATTTCTAGATTTCGGGAATAACCTCGACCGGCTTCTACAGAAGAAGGAGAAGCGGCTTATACATTCTACGTTTTTTCTTTGCTCATAGACCAGAAATAAATTAATATTTTCAAGTTGCATTTAAATCAATCCTAAAGTCGTTTAAAAGGGCCGTTCCTCAGTTTATAATTTGAGTCGCAGCGCGGCCGCGCGCGGAGATCGCGAGCGCTGCGGGGTGTATGCGGGTGGCGCGGCGGGAAGTGTTAGGCCACGCCCGAATCTGTGACGTCATCTACGTATATTTTCGCCTTAAATAGTTTAGTTATTTTATAAACATCAAATCGTTAATATCTTAAAATATAATACCTACATTATAATATCTATACATCTATACAGTTAAATACAATTTAAGTGTCTGTTTGTAACTTCAAATTAACAGCTTTTTACTTATTGAATCTTTAAGTATATTCGGTACTTACAATAAAATACATTTTTTTTAATTTTTGTCTGTCCGTCTGTCTGTCTGTCAGTCGGTCTGTCTGTCTGTTTGTTCCGACTAATGTCTGAAACGGCTGGACGGATTTTCACGGGACTTTCACTAGCAGATAGCTGATGTTATAGGGTCTAACATAGGCTACTTTTATTTTAGGGTTCCGTTTAAAAAAATAGGATTCCGCTTTCGTTAGTCATTTAAAATTTAAAATTATTATAAGTCCAATTAGTTAAAGTTATTCCAGTAGTATTCTCATTCTTCTATCCCTGTGGACACCCGGGTCTAGAATACCATCCCATCCGACACATTAGCGTGTAATTTTTCCAAAGATTTCAACTCAAGATAGGCTATCACGTACATTTAGCAGAAAAAAATTTCATACAAGAAAAAATTACGCCATCTATGTAAAATCAACGGAACTTCGATGTTCCTTTGATTTTACGATTTTACCATCCGATGGAACAGTCGCTAGTCGTATGATATAACTTTGTAAGGGCGTACAACGCATACATTTTTTTAAATACATAATTATCTTGACTAAAGAAATTTTAATAAAATTGTCCGGCGTAATATAAGTTTAGCTCGCATTAATACTGGAATTACTAAAATATTAACAACAATAAATGAATAAGGCTTACAAACAAATATAAATTTTACAGATACGTAATGTAATTTAAATATTTCATATTTCTTTTTACATTACTCTCATTATCATAAAGCATAGACGAGGCGTGTTGAGGCAAAAAGTGTCCACGCTTAAACTGCCCCACTTTTGGGGTGTTTTTGGGGCAGTCGAGGTTTCATATTTTGTCATCTTGACATTTCGACATTTGCTTTCCGCAGATTTTTCAGTCCACATTTAGTTGAAAAAATCTTCTGAAATCAAGATGGCGTAACTTTTTCTTATATATTATTTGTCAAATGTATGCCAAAGATTAGGAACGCACTTTTAACTCCTCTGGTGATTAGTACCCATAGATGGCGATAATTACATACTAGAATATTATACAGTTATTATAACGGTGTAATAGATCAGTGCAATGGCTAATGTTGTATGCATACTAGATATTTTAACCTAAGCAAGATATTTTAAAGGATTTTACAAGAAATCCATTTTTTTCTTCTATACGGCGTATGGACCTAGACCAGACAACAAATTTGTTTTTACACATGTGCCGTAGCTCCAGCGGCGCCACAGAAGGGGCGGACGTTTCACAGCCAGCGCTGCAGCAAAAATTACATACAAATCCTAGCGCAACAGCACTTAATATTCCTTTATTACCTAGATAAATAAAACAAGACTTATTAAAAATAAAACTAAATATATTAAGTACCATAAAAAAATGGAATTATAATTTATAAAAACTTATACATATTCTAATTCAGTTGAAAATAATAATCTACACTAATATTATAAAGAGGAAAACTTTGTTTGTATGTTTGTTTGTTTGTTTGTAATGAATAGGCTCAAAAAGTACTGGACCGATTTCAGAAAATCTTTCACCTTTCGAAAGCTACATTATCCACGAGTAACATAGGCTAAATTTATTTTGGTAAAAATAGGGTTCCGTAAGATATTTGGGTTTTTCGGACACAAGGTGTAAAAATCAACCAGAAAAGTTACTTATTTTACGTATGCTGCCTGTTTAGGCAGCATACGTTTTACGTAGAACATTTTATGGTTCTATCTTTTATAGTTTTATAAAAGATAGAACCATAAAATGTTCTAATTAACTGCAGATCTTATAAATATCAACAAAAAAGTCCGTGACACACTATACCTATCTATGTCGAGTGAGGCACAACAACTATTTTTTTTATTTAGAAATCTTGAATTTTTTTGAACTATATTTAAACGCGTTTATTTTACCTATGCTATTAGTCCTTATCAAAATAAATTTCATCACTAAGTACAGTTTATGTAGATAATATTTGGTCTTTGAATTATTAAAATTGGATGTTTGGTTTTGAAGTTATGGCGAAATTAAAATATTACGATTTCTGCTGCACGGCCCGTTGCGAAGTGGGTGTCACCAAGGCGCGTGCGGGAGGGGAGTTTAGATCTATGAGTAAATTTTTTGTTTTGTGTTCGTTGTAACTATGATGGATAGTTACTTGATTACCTATTTATTTAGTGTTTGTCGTATTATTGTTTACAACAAATGTCCACTAAGTAAGACAAAAGAAAAAAAAATAAACTAAGTATGCCAAAGTACTCTATTTTGTGTAACATTTCATTTAGTAATATTTCAGAAATACTACTTTTTTTTTCTCCAAAAGTGCATAATGTTAAATCGGCTGGCCCCTGAACATTGTAGGTGGTTGTTGTAGGAGTAGATATAGACAGTAGGTTGTAGGTGATCTACATCTAGTAGATGTAGCTTGTAGGTTTTTAGTGGGGTAACTACTGTTTACCTACCAACCTACCACCTACCAACTATAGGTATGTAGTAGGTCTAGATGTAGGTTGTAGGTGTAGGGTATGACTTATGGGTGTAGCAACCTACGCTTACAACCTTCAAGTAAAGTTATTTTTTATTCAATTTCATAATTCACAGAACAACGTCTGTCAGGTCAGATGGTAAATAATATTTTTAAATATATGTAAAAATCAAATAAATAGTAAACCTCAGTTTCATTTTATTTAAATTAATCAAAAATGTGAATACTGACGGGTAAGGTTAGGTTTGGTTAGGTACTGAAATAAAAAAAACTTCATCGCTTATTTCTGTACTAATAAATCAATAATAAAAATGACGTCCCTACAAAGTTACCTTTTCACTGTTGCGCATACAATAACCATAGTTTCTTTCATAGTTGGCCGCCATTTTTTGAATAGTTATTTAAAATTCCATAAGTATTTTAATTGTAACAAACAATATTGTGATAATTACCCGTGATGAGATATCTTTTTTACAAGTTTGTCATAGTTTTTACAGCCTTTAATTACGCAACTACTCGGCATTTTATGAATTATATGTGGACTGGATAAAGCAAACGTAGAAATGGTAAGATCACGAGTGCCAAACCTCAACTGTCAAAATGGCCCCAAAATTTAAAAATTGGGGCCATTTTACTGGAGACACTTTTTGCCTCACATGCCTCGTCTATAATATACGTCTATGAATTTTTCATTTTAACACGCATCACGTTTCGCTGAGTTGGGTCGCGTATGACAAATGTTTACCTTTTTGCGGCATGTCAACTATATTTTACGTCACCTAGCAACCATTTTGCAGTATCCTAGCAACGCTTTTGACGTTTGTTACATTATTTTATTTGAAGCGAGAAAAGTTTTGATTTTATAATTTTATTATTTGGTGCATAGCTACTATTTTAACTTTTGTACTAATAACTTTGTGTTGTCTTTTGTATAAAACAACCAGAAAATTGTGTTAATTTCGACTGGTGAAGTTAACTCTCTAGTAAGTTACCATAGTATCATCGGGCCTCCGATATGGTGTTATGATTTTCTCAGCGAAAAACAACAGATGCATTATTTTGATTCGGTTTTGTGTGAAGCCAAGGTATCTCTCATATAGCCAGTTCATTCGAGCTGAAGCATGGCTCTCCTATGATAAAAACATAGGCCCTAGTGGTCCAGTGGTTCAGGCCAGCTCTTTCTACATTATGCATAATATTATGTTTCTATGCTGGTCATAGTGTATTTAATAACTGACGTGAAATATCAGTTTTCTCTGTCTTTTTGCTTTTGATGAAGTCAGGTTCGTTTCGGTAAATGCAATTTTTAACTCAACCCTCTTACTCCATAAGCTTTAGTGCCGTTGCATACGTTCCGGTTGCCGGGTAGCCGGTGCAGAGTAGTCGGTTGCGAAGTGTATGGCCATGTACGATAGCTTTCACACGTACTGGCCATACACTTCGCGACCGACTACTCGGCACCGGCTACCCGGCAACCGGAACGTGTGCAACGTCACTTACTATTATATTATTATAGTTATTTTCCAATGCACTACTATAGTTATTTTCCAATGTACTTTAAAATAGATTATTTCCAATATATTATTTATTGTCTACGGTGTATGTGACTGAAGTTCGAACATAAAATATGAAGCTGGAATCCAATAAGACGCGAGGGCGACTGGCGCTGGAGCCCTGACGCTAAATGACGGCTACGGAATTATTTAAAACGAGAAAACTTTCTTCCTCCAATTCGTTTATAACTTATAACTCGTTATAGGAAAATAATTTTAAAGTCTATGCAATAATTTAGTATAATAGCTTGTACCTTTATTTCTATATACCTATTTTGTGCTGTTGAGTATTCGATGTGATGCAAAATGTGCCGTGGCGAAGCCTGAAACATGTGAAACATCAAAATTATTATATTCAAATCATCCTACTACTATTATAAATGGGAAAGTTAATAAGGATGGATGGATGCATGTAAATCTTTCACGAAAAAACTACTAAACGGACACAACGGCTACTTTTTATCCCGAAAAAGTACAATGTCCCCGTGGGATACTGTATTTACGCGGGCGGAGCTGCGGATAAAAGCTAGTCTTATACAAGTCTATTTAACAAAATATCTGACTGTCTCAAAGTTAGATGTTTTTGGATAGGTTGCCTGATTATTTAATCAAGCTTTTGCCTATTTCCAGCCATGGCGTGGGGTCTGCCGAAGCTGCCAGGCTTCACGTTCTCGGACCCCACACGGGGGTCGCACCACCTGCGGAGCTCCATGCGGTTCTACCAGGGCTACATGATGCCGGACAACGTGGTGCGCGGGCCCGGCGGCACCGACACCGACGTCGACAGCAGCGCCTTCGCGCTCACTGACGACAGCCTCAAGTGAGTGAAGTCATTTTAACTGATCATGTAGTAGATATAGGGGCCCGACGTTACAGACAGTGATGTTACGACGAGGGTTACTATCTGACTGGATAAATCCGGTCTAGATCGGATCTTAAGGATAGACACCGGATTTTTAATCATGTCAATAAATAGAAATTTCTAAAAAAAAAAAGATATATCCCTCGCTACATACTCGTAAATTCTCTAAATTGAGTACTCAAACAACTTCCAATTACAACAAAAAAAAAGAATACTTTTAAATTATCCACTTCCGTCACTTTGATCTAATATTTGCAGTATGAAATGGGCATTCATATTAATATTATTGGGCGGGGGGGAGGTGTATTCCCTGTGTATTCCCTGGGTATTCCCTGTGAGTGCTGACAATGCTTGCTGAATCCGGCACTGTTATGAATAAAGACCGGACATTTTAACAGAAATCAGAATTTTTTAACACTTGCAACCAGCGTTTCGATTTCAACCCCTGGTAACCCTTGTTACGACAGCAACACTTTTGCACTTTTAACAGCAAACCTTATAGTTCCTGAATGTAATCAGGAACGAAACCATCATTAAAAATTATTCAGTCCCTTGTTCCTTGGTTATTATTCACGGCGAACAGCCGTACATCAAAATAGAAAATAGTAGAACATATTATTTTATATTTTGTTGTAACAACCTGTGACCACCGCGTAGAAATCAGTTTTTTCTAGGCAAGAATAGAGAAATATGGTTCGTAACAAAGTAGTAAGTAAATAACTATTTATTTAATGTAGCAATGGTCGTTAAGAGAATTCAATATTTTCTTAGCAGCCATAGTTTTAATGTCTTCTTTTGAGAAAAACGAACAAATTTTAACATAAATGAGAGAACGCATAGAAACTGTTTTCTTGGACTGCCAATTGCCATGATGAAGACTAGGTATTTATATATTTTTCAAAGAAGAAATGTTTCTACACATAGTTGTCAACAGACAATAAAATATCGTGCTTGATCGTCGATGGAAGAAAAGAATTAATGTTCTCTTATCATATCGGCCATACTACGAACCTGCTGCCTTATGCCCCGTCCAGACTGCTCGCGAAGTACCGCCACGCCACGCCACGAAGTAAGTAGGCCGAAGAAGTGCTCCGCGAAGTAACCCGAAGTATGAAAATGCGAAACGAAGTGCGTGCCCACATTGTCTTATTCGGCCAACCTCGGCCTACTTCGCGAGTAGGCTTAAATAGTTCTTATTGTTCGTTCGTCTGAACGAGGTATTACAATAAGAACTTTTTAAGCACGAACTATATTAATGTTTTTACAATCTGTCATTTTGTCTATTCTACCTTGAATAAACTCATGTGATAATGATACTAGGGTGCTCATGCTAAGCCTTCTGGAAAATTTTCATCTATCTATAGCTATATCTATCTATAATTTAGACACATTTTTTTCTAGCTACGACCCGTCTCTCACCTACGGGAGGGTGAAGCAGAGTGCCCTGCCCGCCGTGATCCCGCACTGGGTGCACTACGACAAGCGCTGTCTCAACTTCACTGCTTTCTTTAAGCAGCCCGTTTTCGATGACCCCGTCGAGAACTACAGAGTTAGGGTTGTCAACATCATCTACTTCCTAGAAGACGATACGCTGACTGTTATAGAACCGAAGATTAGGGTGCGTATAACTACTGGGTGATTTTTTATTCCGTCTCGAGAGAAACACGTTGTATGAAGAATATAATAAATACAATATAACTTCACAAGTCACAACTATTGCACTGCGAGTAAAGGGGTCTTGTATTTCATTTTAGCAAACGCCCTCTTCTATCGTTTTAGAACAAAAAACAAGCAAGTTAATGGCCTAGATTTTTCACAAAAAGCAAATAATTTAAAAAATACACCAAAAAAATTATATATATTTTTAATTACCTTTTTTATTTTTCTGTTCAAAGAAAATTAAAACATAGTGGTTGTGAATTATTGTCCACATTTTTAGCTATCAAATGATACCTTGATGATTTTTGATGTTCCTAGGACATTTACACGAGTAGTGGTGGTCGAATTAGTACGAGAGCCCGGGTCTTAGTTACCAAAAAACAAAATGGCTGCCATTTTACAAAAGTGAGAAAAATAAAATTTGAGGGGAAATTTATCGATATAAAATGCCATATTTTTCACCATTAAAGGCTCCGATACAGCTGTCGGGACACCTTGTATAAATTAGTAGTGTGATGTTATGAAACAAATTATTACTAAATTAAAAAAAAAGTACCACGTAAGATAAGTCTGCCACCTATCATAATTATCCTGTTTCTCTCGAAACGGAATAAAAAATCACCCAGTATTTTGATATTTCAATATTTACAGTAAGTAGTTTTGTTAATGTTCTTTTAAAGTTTATAATTAAACTTTATCTTTAGAAAACATTCAGTTGACAGAAAGAGTTAGGTCAATAACATTCAAGTATGTATAAAAATATCTCAACTGCTTATTACTTATTAGCAATCCGCATATTTACAAAAAACAATATTGAAAATATTAGGAACAACATATCTTTCGAGTTCGATCAAGAAATAAGAATAGTATTCCAAGAATAATATTCCACAAGAAATGATGACTTAATTGCAAAGACAAGATTAAAAAAACTAGGTAGTTAGCTGTAAATTTACTTTTATGGCCAATTAAAAACTTACAAGACCTAATAAATTGTAACTCTAGGTTTACTTATAAAACGCCAGCAATTTCGGATCGTCGGATTTTTAGTCTAGAATCGTCGGAATATCGGAAAGGAAATAGTCGGAAGTGGTTGGAACATTGTCGAGATGACCTTAGCGATTACATTGTAGAGGAATATTCGGTGTCGAATGGTCGCCATCGGAAATACCTTTTGCAACCATTCGGATTAAATGTCAAAGTCAAATTCAAAGCTGAAAACGTCAAAAGTTTTTATGGTAGAGACATTAAAATGTACTATGAGAGAATTTTTAATAAGGGGTTTTTGCACGAGTAATAAAATTGTAGCTAATAAAATTATAATTTATAATGCTTTAGAGCTTATTATAGAATTATCTACCATTTTGAGCTGTAATCTTCTTCTTCTTATATATAAAAATGAATTGCTGTTCGCTATTCTTGCTAAAACTCGAGAACGGCTGGACCGATTTGGCTAATTTTGATCTTAAAATAATCGTATCAGTTCAGGGAAAGTTTAAACAGTGAGAAATTTCAGTTCATAGTTACGGCAGAACAATATGTGTCGGGACAGCTAGTTATAAATATAAATTGATGAAATTTAGAACAGTTGTGGATTGTGTATAGATTTTATTTTAGTAAAAAATAATAATAATTTTGTAGTTAGGCACAGAATACATAATAGTAGGTACAAGGTTTAGGGCTGGCTCTCTATCTACATATAAAGTAGGGATGTTTTTTTTTTCATTCTACCCCATTGTGTCGTTAAGTTTGTGGTATCGTCGAATAGGTATTTTAAATAAAAGCGAGGTTTCATACATAGATTTTGTATGGCCTCCAAAGTGGTAAGTTGGTCCTCCCTGGCATTTCTAAAATATTGTAATATGTGGAAACTTCTAACTTTCCATGCTGATAGGTCATGTTAAATACTCTATAGGAAAATTATTTTCAGAGAAATAGGACAATAAATTTTGAAGTACTAAAAAAAACAATTGCGTGTTTATAGTTACGGAACCCTCCCAGACATGTCCTGATATGATCCTAGGTTATTATTTAGGTATTCACATGGAAACGATAAATTCTATTCCATTTTATCAAAAGTCTATAAAGACTTTTGATAAAACTAAACCATGATTTTTCAAAATCGAAAACGCTTTACCACTCTGTCCTAAGAAATAAATAAAAACCTACTATATTTACGGTAAATAAAGTGAGAATTTTATGACCTGTTTTAATCCAAGAATAGTTTAAGATTGAGTCGTAACAATGAAAGTAAGAGAGATTTTCATAGTTGGGGAGGAGTTTGTTTTCAAAGTTCCAAGTCTGTAAGATAAATTGCTGTGCGCCCACCTGCTTCAGAGTGCTCAGTGCCTCTGTAATGTAAATATACTGTCCACAGCTACGTTATAATAAATTTTCAAAGCTTTTTTCCCATTTTTAGGGTCCGGCACCTCGAATGGAAAAAACGGAACCCTTATAGGATCACTTTGTTGTCAGTCAGTCCATCCATCCGTCCCTTTTCTCAGGAACGCGTGGAGGTATCAAGCTGGAATTTATATCAAATACTCAGGTCTACTGTTCCTTGGAGCTGTGAAAAAATCAAACTTCTAAGCCAACGCAATCAAAAGATACAGCCGTTTATGCCAAAATTTTCCGCAAATTTTCGACACTCGCAAGGGACTCAAAATTCAAAACCTACGGCTACAGGGTCCTCCCCGGAACTCAGAATCTTAAAATTTGGTACAAAGTCTTATAGCACAGATAAAGAAAAATCACTACAGGTTTGTACGGAACCCTCGGTGCGCGAGTCCGACTCGCACTTGACCGGTTTTTTATTAATCTTACTTCGTATTTAATAACTTAATAGATATTGATAAATTACCTACTTTAGTGTCGTTCGAAAACTACGATTTTCTAATATTGAGTCACCTGTCAAATATTTTTAAATTGAAAATAATGCAATAATACTCGACAGAGTATATAATTGCACATGCAATTATATACTCTGTCCCGCTGCCCTATTATGAACTTCAACTGAAAAGTGGGAATGGGCTTCATTTTGAAATTTAGAGCCCATTCCCACTTGTCAGTTGAAGTTAATAATAGGGTAGCTGTGTTGTAAGATCCAATTTAATTTAAACGTAAACAAGGATATTTCTTCTTTAAAAAGGCCTCCCTTGAGGTATTCCTCATGGCTATTGCCAGAACAAGGATATTTAGTTCGATCAAATTAATGTGTATAATATAATTCCATATAATTATAATATAAGTATAATTCCATATTACACTTAAATTCATTGACATTTAAATTATGCAGTAGCATTAAGTCCGGTAGTAGTCCAGTAGTCGTTTAATAAGTCCGTTTCGTTGTTTATGTTTAAGTTTAATTATTGAAATATTTTAATTTTGTTCAAAATTAAAGTTTAAATTAAATATATAAGGTTATTAATATAAGGATAATTATATTGAACAATGTCTTTTAATTTATGACTAATAATACGACGCGGCATTGAAAATACAAGTGTTGATCTTTGCACCGCTTAATCACACGTAATTGACTTGTATTCACTTTTATTATATTAATAAAATTCAAGTCATCGTCTTTACAGAATTCTGGTCTATGGCAAGGCAAGCTGGTGAAACGAGGCAAGATACCCAAGAACGACTTGGGCGACCCATGGCACTGGAAGGACCTGGACATTGGAAAGGACATCTGCATCTACGGCAAGGTCTTCCATACCGTCTCCTGCGATTTATATACTAGGGTAAGAGTTTTATGTAATAACTTCCACCTTATGTCAGGATAGCTAGATAATTAAGTATAATTAATATCATACCTCGGGACAAAAGGTATGAAATTATTCCTAATTACCATAACAATTTATAAGGAACTATTTTAATTATACACGTCTTGATGCTGGTAGAATCTCAGAAGACTATATTTTAACTATCCTAATGTTACATATAATTATAGTCATTTGCATGTACCTACTACCTACATCTTTTTTAAATATCACTATCAATATATTTATAACCGTTTCATTATAAGGTCGCTTTTCTTGTCAACTTTTGTATCAGAATAACATCAAAAAAGTTGATTGTTTTTGTGAAGTTTATAAATATCTACTGCGTATCTACTATCTAGTTATCTGCTGTATTAACATGACTCGGCAGTATCTAATATTTTCGGTCTAGACACATAAAGGGACGTCATTTCTCGTGTAATAGACTTTATCTTTCATCTTAGACGGTGGCCGCTTTGTATGCTGCACTTGTTCTAAACTCCAATCTGCAAGATTTTGTCGGTAGACGACAGTTCTTAATACACTTGCGATAATATACGTGGGATGCGCTTTCCTCACAAGGCACGTACCGTTTTCACGTGCGAATAAGTTTATGTCTGTATTTATTTTAGATTTAAATCTTTGGAAATGTCATTCTTACGGCTGATAGTTTTGACTTTATGTCAAAATCTATACCTACTAAGTACTAAGCAGCCCCAGACCCCAGTAAGCAGTAAATGTCTCTTGAGTGTCTCGTTTCTTATTATTTACTTTCATATAAATAAGTAAGTATATAGATTGATAATATTATGTATAGTAGGTACCTACAGACCTACAGCTGCACTGGTCAGCTAATTAATTAGGTACTTAATCCAAATTAGAAATTGCCACAATACACATGATTTTAATTTAATAAAAACAAAATGAAAGAAAAGGAACATCTTTGTTTGCCTGTGTTTAACCTTGACACCCTCGTTCGGCTCGTTAATCACTTTCATTCCTTCTCGTTTTCGAAACAGGTATCACAATAAGAGTAAAAGAGACAGGCTTATCAATACTAGATACGAATGAAGCATGGCCGCCGACCGACAACGATTCATGAGTTGGTTTTGTTTACAAATATAGCACCGATTTGTATTCACGCGACTATAAGTCGATTCTCCATAGAAATAGGGTTGAAATTTAAAAAGCACTTAGCGAAAAAAGTGCTTACTATAACCTCAAAATAGTACAAACTAGTGAAAAATGATATTAAATTTATCAGTAATGCTTCAATCGAATAAGTATTTTATTAAATAAATCCACTTACCTTATTTAACTGATATACGAAGAGTACCGGTTTGAAAAGAGATACAGCTGTATCCTTCGAAGTTCGAACGCGCGTCACAAAACAGACTCATACATTAAACATGTCCGCTATCCGCTAATAAAAAATATTTTTTCTGCCCGCATCGTTTGCGTCGTTTCACGTGCCCATCGCAGTTTCAGTTGACGACCGGAGCCCAGACATTTGCAATCATTTCATTCGTTTACCAGAATAATAAATTTCGTAGCATAAACCCACATATTATTATTATCTACTGAATATTACATACTTAGAGTGCCTTTTTACTATATTATAATTTCCTGATTTTTTTAAATAATTTGAGTAATAAGAATACAACTTATTTCTAGATGCCCAAAAAACATTGAATATTTAATTAAAATAAATTACAGTTGGGTAGGTTCTGTCAGTTGTATTAGGATTAACTTCGTTAAATCGATATTTTGTTTTTAACTCTTTTTAAACATCAGAAAAAAGTTCAATGTAATTTTGAAGGCGCCTTGGGCGTAAAAACATGGTCGCGGCAATAGAAGCAAAAATAAAACTCAAACATAAAAATTATTAATTATTATTGCCTATGGGCGAACCACGACCACAGGGCGAACTCTAGTTATTAATGATATATCTATAACTATATTTTCATCAATTTGAGACTGACTTCACAAGCAGTAGGTACTGCTTCTGTTCAAACTCCAAGGTAAATAATATCATAAATAAGAAGGAATATTAACAGCTCCATAATATACTGGCTTAAGTATTTTAATTCCTTTACTAGTATCCGTATTATTGAATAGCAAACAGTATTATGAGTAGAAAAAATATAAATAACCATTCCTTTGCCGTTAAAAACGAAGTAGATACCTTCTTGTTGCTTAACAAATTCTTACTGCAGTAGACGACCTCCGTGGCTCAGTGGTGAGCGCAGTGGCGCTTTAGCCGGTGGTCGCGGGTTCGAATCCCGCCAGGGAACAAAAAAGTTTTCTGTGTTCCTGGGTCATGGATGTGTATTAAATATGTGTATAATATAATAAAAATCTTAAATATAAGTATAGTATAAAAAGTATTAAATATATTTCCGTTGTCTGGTACCCGTAACACAAGTTCTTCGGATACTTACCACGGGGCCAGACTGACGTGGTGTGAAGCGTCCATAGATAAAAAAAAAAAAAAAAAAAAAAAGAATTTCATAAATTTTCAAAGTTTCCAAGAAGGTTTCAGGTTTTAAAAGAATCACTTTACACGGATCTGTCGGTAGCAGTTGATAAATGAATCGGATAGGAATTACTGGTCTGAGCGAGACCGTGACGACTCTCATCCATCACTCGAGCAGGTGTCCTCAACTGACGGATTGGTGCCCATCGATGTTTGCATGTTTGTAATTTCATACCGATCCATCAATAACCCTCCGACAGCGGCTGGCTAGAACTGATTTGGGGTTAATGAGTGACCTTTCACCTTTAGCTTGAGCCGCTTAGGGATATTGGGGTTAGCTTTTATGGGATAGTGCTAATGACTTAGCTTTTCACCTTTAGCTTGAGCCGCTTAGGGATATTGGGGTTAGCTTTTATGGGATAGTGCTAATGACTTTCATATTTAGGAATCTGTAAGTAAGCGTTCTTTTACTTAAATATAAAGATATTAGAATGTAAATGTAATAACAAATTTATTATTAAACTAGATGTTGCCCGCGACTTCGTGCGCGCAAAAGTTAATTTCGCAGAAACCATACATTTTCCGCTATAAAAAGTATATGTCCTTCCCCGTGATCCATTCTACACCTGTGCCGAATTTCATCAAAATCGGTCCAGTAGTTTCGGAGCCTATTCAATGCAAACAAACAAACTTTTTCTCTTTATTATATTAGTATATATTAGCAAGACATGGTCCAGGGTGTGTCATCATCCATTATAGCGGCTGATGGCAATCCGCAGGTTCAGTTTTAGTGGGTAAACCGGCGAGTCACGTCGGGAGTCCCACATATCCCCGGGATACTCCTCCCGAGGAAGGCGTAACGACCTTTCCCCTGCGATATAAAAAAAAAAGGATGTGTCATCTTGGGAGGTTAAAGGTCATTCAGTACTAAGATATTACAGAGGGTATCTATCAGACATTAAAATTACACATGTATATCTTGTAACTAAGCTTGATCCCTCGGTGCTCAGTGGTAATTAGTAACGACTCCATAACTAATCACAATTATCGTGCCTTCGAATATTAACAGTCGATGTTGGCCTTCGTCTTTTGGGATCTCGATAGTGTAATTGTTACACTATTATTTCCTACTAGCTTTTGCTCGCGACTTCGTCCGCGTGGAGTTCAGTTTCCATACAAAAATGTAACCCCTTTTTCACCCCCTCAGAGGGCGAATTATCAAAAATCCTTTCGTAGCGGATGCATATGTCATTACAACTACCATGCCGTAAAAGTAGTTTCGGCTGTGCGTTGATAGATGAGTCAGTCAGGTTTGCCTTTTTTAAATTATTTAGATTAATATTTCTGATTTCGCTACTATTATTTTTATTTAACGGTACTTACCATACTTACCCCATCAGTCGTTTTGTCAGCTGTGACTCGACTCTAGCACTTTCTCACACTTACCTATCTCTGAAGTCTGGTGTGATACGGCTGTCGTTTTTAATTAATACCTATCTAGGTATAAAATTTTAAGGTTAATATACATAGTTGCATTAGCGTAATTTAAAATACGATAAATTTTAGATAACAGCTGATATTATTGATAACAATGATAACACAGCATACTACCGTTTGAAACAATGAGTGATTAGTGATCAATTAAAAATAAAATTTAAATGAACACAAACGTAAAAAAAATTACATAATTTATTTCACACCAAAAACAAACCATCTAAAAATGTCGATAAAAAGGTTAACTTCCCAGCCTCCAATTGAATGCAATCAGTCTATCACAATGACGTTTACAGAGCACTTGCGTAATGCATCACCACCGTGATACCCATGTACCACATAATTCCCATCGGGAACATGAAGGCCAGAGCCCTAGCCGGCTGCGGCAGAGGCTTGACCGCGTAAACTATCGTATGTACAATGCGGCTAGCGGTATACACTCTGAACAGCGTAGTGGCCAACCATGCAGAGGGTGACGTGGTCACATACAGTGCTCCTAAAATCCAGAAAGCGGGGATATTCTCCAAATCGTTCAAGTGTGCCCGGCGCACCCTCTCCACGTCTGGGTCATTCAGTTTCACGACGCCCTTGGCTGACTTTGCGTCCTCTTCGTTCGCGAACACTTTCTTCTTGTACCTCTGTTTTGCTGTCAAAAACGCCATAGCCAGCACTTTCAAGGACAGAATACCGGAGTACACTAGGTACGACCGTAACGCTGGATCAGACAGCGATATCGATGCCATTGTAATATATTTATTATGTATAGTTTTAACTAAACGTGCTCGCGTCTGAGCGCTGAGGTCACCGGACTGTTACTACACTGTGACGTTCCGCTTGTTATGTTAATGCCGGGCGGCGTCGACTGCCGGCAAATTTTATCAAAACTCGTTTATGCCTTTTTGCCGCAAGTCATAGTGATACCACATCGATACTACGTTACATCAGTGTCCATGAGTGGGAGCGAAATTTCAAAGTCATCATTAGCAAGCAAATTGTGTTTTCTTAAAAAAAAAAAAAGGTTTTGCTCCACAAATAGGCAATACCTACATATTCAAGGAAAACTAAGGCGATTGGAATTCTGTATCAGCAGCGATGCTTACCTAACTGTATTATAATATATTATAGTATAATATTAATACATGAAGCAAAAACTTTTGAGTATATTTTGCAGGAGTACCTATGAAATTTGGCACAGCTAAAGTTTATGTGGAGGAAGGTGTGCAGGAAGATAATATGCTTACATACGTACAAAAATTAATAAAAATAAACTTACACACACTACCTCAATAACATACCATCAGTTTGACTCAATTCTTTCACATTCCATAGACAACATTTTTATTGCGCATATTTAAGAGGAAAAAGAGTCCTTATTATGAAAATGAACAGTAATAATATTATGTATTATGGTCGAATTTTGACCACTAGGCGACCTCTAGTGTTATTATTTATTGGAGATAACGGTGGTGTCATGTTAACATTATTTTGCAAAATCTATGCGCCTAGGTATATTGTCGTTTTACAATTGCTATGCTACGTTGTTACTCAAAATTAAAGTACGTTGTTATTTAATGTTTTAATTCACAAAGCAAAAAAGTATAAAGTTATAGGTGTAAGTTTTGTCGTAAAAAATTTCTTAGTTGTAGGGTAAATACGCTAAATGTCGGCCACTTACGGATTTTCTAACTTTAGATCGCTCCGGATCCATCAGTTTGAAACGAAAGCATAGCTTGTTATACGGTTTTAGACAGGTTGATAAATCTATTTTATATTTATAGGCATATGGTTGACTTTTCTACTAAACGGAAAAAGTATTAAGGTTTAAATGCGTCGAAAACGAAAATACCTTAAAGTCGGCCGTTCACGGCCCAATGGTCGGTCGCGTTTTTCCCAAATGTCGGCCGGGTATAGAGTGTAACCTCTTATAATATTATTAAATTATAATAATACGTAATTCAATTTTGAGACAGCAAGTTTGATAAATAAACTAAAAAATGACTATCCAGTATCTACACAAACAATGAAAAATACAAAAGTGATCGGCCTGTACAGTAGCATTCGATTCTTAGGCTGGCCGACATTACGATCTTTAATATTTCCAAAGTCGGCCCCTGTTTCGTATAGCTTATTTCTCGAGATTCAGCTAATACCATCCCGGCCGGTATTTAGCGATTGAACGTAAAATATATTTATTAACATAAAAGCGTTACAAATTTTACTATTAAGACAATGGAATTCGTAGTATTGGACTTTATAAAACATACTGCATTTACCTTAAGTCGGCCCCGGCCGAGATTCCGATTTTCAGTCGAAACTGGTATTCTAATGGCGGCCCCCTATTTTTCCCTAAAATCAAATCGCAAAATATTGAAAAAACTATCTCAAAATATAGTAAAAATACCTTTTTAGTGATAGCAAAGCTAAAAACCCAAAAAAAGAAATGTCTTACCGTTGTAATATCAATCCCCGAATCGTGGGTATTCACAGCAAGTAAGCTGCTTTAACTACGAACTTCAATGCTTCAACGGCGCTATCGCTGCTGACGCTCAGTGTGTGAAGAGCAAGTGACGTAATCGGATAGTAATGGTTTGCACATAAAGAGTATGAACTAAGCTTGCAATTTCAGTGGCAAAATTACCACTTAATTACCTTTTGAATGAATGCAAGCTGAAAATGTGCAGACGGCCGAGGATTGGGGGGAGGCCGACGTTTGGCGTATTTACCCTAGTAAGTAAGGATTAAAAGCAATCAAAATGCTGTTTATTACAAATATAATGCGTATATTCTGTATTTTGAAACAAAATCCTTCACCTATTGAAAAAAAAAACAATTAAACAATTAACGGGTACAATTAAGTACTTATATCTAAAAATACCATCACCAGACAAAGTAAGTGTATTCCATGATCCATCATCAGCCGATTCTATTTAGATTGCAGTGATGTAGAACAATGCAATTTGAACAGCCATATACAGCATTATTATAAAGGGAACGGCATATGCGATCGCCCGAATAGGTTGGGGCATTGGGCATATCGCGTAGACGAAAGTGTGCACGAGCCTGCTAGCCGTGAATATGCGGAAGAGAAGAATGGCCCAGGTATCCCAAGGCCCTGTTGTTATGTATAACGCCGCCAGGATCCAAAATGCAGGGATATTCTCCAAATCGTTCAAATGCGCGCGTCGAATTCTCTCCACCGTTGAATCGTCGTATTTCACTTCTCCCCGGAATAACTTTGCGTCTTCTGGATTTTGGAACACTCCCTTCGTCATTCGAACGGTCGTCGTCAGTGTTGCCATCAGCAATAGTTTTGCCGTTAATATTGTAACGTGTACAATATAACACTGTACTATTGGATTTTGTAGTGTTATTTCTATCATCATATAAAGTTTTTAGTATATTCAATATGTAACTGTATACTATAAGCCGTCTGTTTTGACTGTGAGTGCAAAATAGAAAGTTCTGTCCGAGCTGCCAGTATGTGGGGTAGGTAACGGGCCTCTAAACGTGTTTCCTCGCAGCTCTTTTGCCAGCAATTAAAACTTTGAATTAAACACCATATTCACCAATTCAGAAAACAATGGTGCCAGAGAAAGAAGGCAGTTATTTTGTATTTAATAATTAAATGTTCACATGAACTTGATGAGAAAAACGAGACAGATGTACCTATTACAGTTTATTGCTTAAAAACAATTAATTTGTATAAAACAAAAGGCAATAAATAAATAAACAATGTATCGATTATAACAAAATCTTTATTCAGTAAAATACAAAAATAAGTCTTTTACATTGCTGTCACATAATATACGGCAACTTGCAGACCCATGTAGAAGAGGATCAGTAGAGGAATTCGAAATGCGATTCTTCGAGCCGGCTGTGGCAGGGGGTATATCGCGTATACCAACGTGTGCATGATTCGGCTGAGTGTAAATATGCGGAACAGTATTATAGCGAATAATTCGTTCGGTCCAGTAGTGACGTACAGTCCCGCGAGCACCCAGAACGCGGGGATGTTCTCCAAGTCGTTGAGGTGCGCCCGACGTATTCTCTCTACACTAGCGTCGTCGTACTTCACTTTGCCTCCGAATCTCTTGGCGTCTTCAGGATTGGCGAACACACCTTTTACCAAGCGTGTCAAAGAAGTCAGTGATGACAGAAACAATAATTTGAGAGCCAATATCGCAGAATACACGATATACGATTGTAATACTGGATTTGATAATGCTAGTAGCGACATTTTATATTTTGAGGTTGTCGTTACCGATTTTAAAGCTTTCGGTGCGCTTGTGTCCGAATCTGTGTGAACTGTGGACTGGAATCATGCGCTCGGCGTTCGTAAACAGGTTATTTAAAATTGTGACTCATCACTCAGCCCATACAGCCATAGCTGGTGCTAGTGTGTACTTAAATCCTTAGAGTTCTGTTTGTAATAAAATATATTATACTAATACGCCACAACTCACAGTCTACATAGTACATGTTGACAAAATATATATAAAAAAATAGTATTGTGCGGCGTGTAACCCTGATTTAAATTTTTTACTTATACTTATTAATTATCGGTTAATTTTAACTTACATTAATTATCGCTTAATCCCCATAATAGGCTTCTAATTGCGATAAAATAAGTCTAGGCTTAAAGCTGCTCTTATATATATTATATGTTTAGGAATTTGCAAAAGACATAATTGTATAATTTAGTAAGTTCGTCAAAAAAGGATTTCTTATAGTTTTACGGTATCCTAAAATCCGCAAAAAACCCACATTTTGATATGAAACTTCTTCATTGAGAGCGAAATTTCTACATCACGTTAAGTTTTTTTATATGTATAACGCCATCTATCGGAAGATACTTATACTTATAACATAACAAATTAGCTTTCTAAAGTACTACTCAATAGACAGATGACGCTAGGTGTTTTTTTTTTTCTAAAGTGATGTTCTTTAGGCACAATAACTATTTTTTGGGATTTTAATGACGAATGAAGTTTCCCGTCTGGCAAATTGACATTTCAAAATGGCGTCGTTAGTTCTTCTTTATGCCGCGTCCGCACGTTTGCCAAACCTCGACAAGCTCTCACAAATTCAAACGTGCGGATAGAGCGTTTGCCTTGGTTTGTGTAGGTTTGCAAGCGCTTGCTGCCGTTCCGATCGAGTGTCGGTTTTTTGACACAAATCAAAGGGAATTTGTCGCAAGCGCTTGCGATGCATCCACACGTTTGTGCGCACTTAGTCTGGTTTGTGTACTGGAGACGGGCAGACGTGCCTACGCTCGCACAAAATGAGTGGTGATTGATCAAATATTAGACATCTTGTTTTTTCTCGAATGTTATCAGGCTGAACCATGCATTTGGGACCCGAAAAACAAGCAAAATTATTGTATCTAAGTGTATAATACACTTAGATACAATAAAAATCTTAAATATGTATATGTCACCGTAAAATTGTAAAAAACCGTTAGATTGTAATAAAACTAGTGAAATTGTAAAATGCCGATAGACTTTGGACGCGAATATTCTGCCTATAATTTAACACATTATTTTTCGTAAGATTATAAATATATAGTTATAAATATTTCGACATATTTTTACAATGTCGTTAGTTATTCAATGTCGTTAGATTGTAAATCTAACGATTTTTACAATTTTACGGTGACATGTATAATATAAAAGTATTAAATATATTTCTGTTGTCTGGTACCCGTAACACAAATTCTTCGAGAACTTACCACGGGACCAGATTGACGTGGTGTGAAACGTCCATAGATATTATTATTATTATTATTATGAGAAAAAGTAGCCGATGCGTGGCTAAGTACATTATTGAATAAGCCACTATACGGTTAATTTGTAACTTAATCCACCATCTTCTTTGCCGTTTTTTTTGTTTGTTTTTATTTATGTATTTTTTTACAATAATAATAATAATATCTCCTCACACCGATTTCGGTGACGGTGGCTGGTTTTATTGAAACCAGGCCAGTTACGCAGGAGTATTTTTATAGTGCACAAGTGTGTGCGCAGTACAAAAAAGCACACTCTCTTTTACTCTCATAATCCCAGTGCGGGAATCGAACCTTCGACCTCCGAGTCGAGAGCCAAGCTCTAATCACAAGACCACGGAGGCTGTTGTTTTTACAATAAAAATAACTCAAAGCAAATGCTATAGCCGATACCTACGAGCTCAACGTCCGTCATGCTTGCCTGTTCAGAACACACTAAATCACTCGCAAGCGTGCGGATGGCGACGTTTGATTCCCTTTTTCAAGTCAAGCGTTTGTGGAGGTTTGGAGTTTGCGGCAAATGGCAAACGTGCGGACGCGGCATTAGGCCACCGGGCCAGATAAATTTGTGGCACTGAACTCTGTCTGTAAGTACACGTCATGGTTTTTTAGATGTTGATATATAATCAAAAGATTTAAGTATTTACATTGTAAACTATTTAAAATAGGAATGAAATTTACCAGTTATGCGTTTCCATTTTCTTTAGTTAATATTTTCCATTGTACCAATGACCTTTGTACCATACAGTGACATGGTAACTTTCAAAATATAAATAGGTATAAACATACGTGGTAACTTCAAAGTATAAATAAATAACATCATACTATTGTTTTGTAAATAAAGCTTTAAATAAAAGATCAAAAATATGTTTCAGGTTTAAATTGTATTTAGATTAGGTAGGAACCTAGTTAATTATATTTCAGATATAATGAGGTAATCAAAACATTGACGATTGAAACCATTATCAGTGTTTTATTAAGATTTATGACCCAAATAAAAGTCAAACTCTTTAAAAAAAAATGGCGTATATCTCGGAAAGATTTAAATGACTTGTCTTTACCCGGTACCCCCCTGTTCTATAGTTGGTAAGTTGGTAGGTAGGACTTACACTAATTGACTATCCCGTTCTTCCAAACTCCCTGTAAATACAAGAATTTCTCGTTTAAACTATAAAATAATGTACCTAATACACTAGCCCCTTACTAATAAAAATATTTAAACATTGTACCTACCTATTGCTTAACCGTTGTGTAAATATTTTTATTAGTAAGGCGGTTGTAATATAAGTACTTAGTACCTAATAATAAAAAAAAAAATTGAATTTCAACAAAAAGCATAGGTTATTGTTTCATACAGGTTTATTTAAATTAAGGGGAGTTGAAAACAATATTTATGTTTGTATAAAAGTTTATACACAAGTTAACAATTAACACACACTCACTATCTTTATTATTTTATATCGCTGTTATGTAATACAGAACGACCTGTGACCCCATGTAGAATAGAATTAATAGAGGTATTCCGAATGCGATACCACGGGCCGGTTGCGGCAGAGGAACGATCGCATACACCACCGAATGTATTATCCTGCCGAGGGTGAATATGCGGAAGAGGAGAGTGGCCCATGCGGCAGCCGGTCCAGTAGTGATGTACAGCGCCGCGAGCACCCAGAACGCGGGGATGTTCTCCAAGTCGTTGAGGTGCGCCCGACGTACCCTCTCTACTCTAGCATCGTCGTACTTCACTTTGCCTCCCAAAGCCTTCGCGTCCTCGGGATTTGCGTAAACACCTTTCGTCATGCGAGTAGCAGCTGTCAGTACTGACATGAACAGTAATTTGAGTGCCAGTATCGCCGAATACACGATATACGATTGCACCACCGGGTTCGTTAGCGTGAGCTGCATTCTGTATTTGTACGGTTATCAGTTTACTTTTACAGTCTACACACGACCGACACGCTTCCCGCGAGTTATCGGACTGACGATAAATTATAATTTACACTAGTTCTTATTATAGTGACGTGGCGTTAAGGTACGTGCACATTATGCCGGGCTGCAGCGTGTCGGGGCGGACCGCAGCGCAGCGTAAAATGCTAACCTAGCACACTGGTGACGGGCCCACCTAGCACACAGGTGACGGGCCGGGTCGCAGCGCGATTGACAGATTTTGAGTACAGTTAGACGGGTCGCGCTAGGCGTATTCGAGGTGGTTAGTGGAAAAAATTCTAAAGTCGCTGAATTTTTGTGTGTTGATAAAGTAGTCCCTGGGGAGCTTATCATTAAGTTTTGTGCCATTTCTGCCCACTGCGTTTTCAGCAATTCCATTATTTGTGGTTGATTTTTTTATATGGCTATAAAAGTGGCAATATTGATTTAAAGTTTAAAATATTAATGGTATCTTAACTGGGACAGCTTCCAGAGTATGGAGACTTAATTTGCGTCGTTTTCGTCCAGTAAAAAATGCCTCAGGGTCATTTTTTGAAAACAGTACCGGCAAAAATTCTAAAGTGTGATAAACGACAATTTTCTGTTTAAGACCACTAAAATAGGCCTAATTCCAAATTTTGTGCCACATTAAGCGACTGCGATTCGAGAAATTAGGTTTTTTAGTTTCCCTAAGCTAAAAGCGCTCCAAAAACACATAATAAAAATCGTTAAATAAAGTTCACGTATTCAATATTATTAAGTCATAAAGAATCTATATTCCAAGTTTGTGCCTTTTTCATGGAGGGTTTAAATAATAAAATGCAAAAATAATATTATTATAATATGCGATCGAAGTATTGTGGAATATTCGCACTACAACATACACATTACACATATACGTAAATGTGTGTGATAAAATGTCATTAATTCGACTACTGTATTTCAAAAATTTTATATTTCGCATTTTACAGCGATTACAAAATTTAAACTTGCTTTTGCCCGCAACTTTGCGTAGCACGAATGATGAAGCTGAATGTAATTGTCGCCTGATTTTATACAATACATAAATGCACAATAAAAATTGATATCCGATAGGCTTCCACATGAAACTTCGGTTATCTAACACCAAAAAAATTACAATTTCAAATACCTAATTTTAGTTCTTGAAATTAGTTGTTTAACCGAATAGTCTCTTCAGCTACATCATATTTATTGTTTAAATAGTATTATTTAATAAAAAATAAATAAATAATTTCAACGCTTGAATTTTATACGTAGGTTTGTTTCTAATACTCGTGGTTAAGGACTTATTTATTAGGTTATTAATTGATTGTAATAATTTATATAATTAAATACATTTTACAAACCAACAAAATAATATTTGTATATATTGTTATTCATCCCGTTGACAATTTTATATCTAGGGGCACGGCAGGTCGAGCCTAGTGAAACATCAGAGCACTACGTACGAATGTGGACCGATCCTTGTACTGCTTTTCGATATATGTTTACTATGTTTAGCATTAATTTATAATAATGTTAGTCTTATAAAATAATTGATTTATAATACCTAACGTTAGTCTTAATTTAATTTGTAATTTTATTATAATTTTTATTTAGTATTATAAAAAGCATTAATTTGTGAAACTGGAAATAAAAGGTTTTTTATTTTTGAATTTTTATTTATTTATTATTGCTTGTTAGTTTTATGTTAATACTAGCTGATGCCCGCAGCTCCGCCCGCGTAGGTACAGTAAGTAGTATTAGAAGCTATGATTTTTTGTATCTTTAAGTTATTTTGTTTTTTGTATAACTGACCTTTGAATAGGCTAGACGACTGAATTTTTTTTATTGCATAAATGAATAGTCCTCTTAAATATGAGTAACTTCTCAGAAGAAACCGTATATCAAAGGTCAATATTTTTAAAGGTACAGCGATTTGTTTACAAAATTTCGCAAGTCCCGTGAAAACGCTCCTTACTAAAGTCGTACGTAGCTATGACGTCACGTCCATGTTAAAGTGTATGAAGTATACGGCCGCAGGAACATATTTGTAGATATCTCCGATATTTGTGCGTTTAAGTTCATACATATAAAAATAAAAGTTTTTGTATATGATGTAAGTAAACTAATGATGTAGGTTTTGTTTACCAATTTAGCAAAAAAAAATTTTTTTTTTTTACTTTTTAGATGTATCTAATTACTAAACTATAAATAAAATATTATGATTTTTTACATTTACGAAGTAGTAATGCCTCAAATTTTCTGAGTATATTAATGAAACTAAATATTTTAGATGTAGTCGTGTACCCAATTACATCAATTTTAAACTTTGCTTGCCTTTTTGGGAACACTCCTTGACTTTTTATTTTTTTAAAGTCTCACGTTACGCAGCCACGGAAAAATTAACCACAAATAATCGAATTGCTGAAAAGGCAATAGGCAGACATGGCACAAAACTTAATTATTAACTCCCTAGGGACTACTCTATCAACTACATATAGGTACAGAAAAAATTCAGCAACATTAGAATTTTTCCACTTCCCACTAAAAAACAGCTAGCGCGATCCTTATAATGAGTCAAAATGCATAGCTTGAGCGTTTCATTACTTCATGAGCTTTTGTATAAGGCACACCCCACACTAGCAATATTCGAGCGTCGTCGTTGTGCCAGAACATTGTGTTCTCTAACAGAAAAGCTACGAACAGTGACTAAAATATTTTTTATCTTAAGCCTATTTTCTACTTTACGAGTTTGTAAATTCAAGCTTTATAGAGTTAGAGAACGTAGAGTGGAGTCAGAAGGTTCTAGACGAGATCTGAAGACATTTTTTACTGGCGAGTCATAATATTATGGTCTCGTCTTGGCATCATTAAACATGAAATAAATTTAAAGTTGAAATTATAAATTTCGCATTTAGAACATTATTACTTGTCAAGTTGTCACATAAATTGTCATTTCATTTTGTCGTATTAATATGAAACTTGGGCCCCTCCCCGCGTGGCGAGAGGCCCGCACCCCGTATTCGCCATTGATACATGATAAAAGTTGTTTTTTTACATTCTAATAAAAAATCCCGCGGATAAACATGATTAAACTTATAGAAAGTGTTTTGTAACACCATAATCATCATATAGATATGAACTCTACTAACTAAAAGTTTCATTAGTAGTTTTTATAGCGAGTTTGAGGAAAAAAAATGGAATATCTTTATACGAAATTGCTGAATGTGGCACATCTTTCTTACAGACTCAGATATTAACACTCTGAACAGTTTTTTAAGATTTGTCAGACATTAGAATAGTTGTGGGCCTGGTAGGACCATGTTTTATATAGTAGCCGAATACCAGGAAACCCCTGGTTGGATACGACTCAAACTGCATATGTGCATCGGTTACTCTTTCCTTAATATCGTGAAAGTAAAATTTTTAGCTATAATTTACTTTTGGGCCAATATCCATGAAAGACACAAAAACCTAAATTGCTACAAACGCAGCCATCCAAAATGGCACAAAATCAAATTTTAGACTAAGAAGAAGGTCCGGAAACTATATGCAAAAAATAAAAGACTTTAGAATTTTTGCACCCTCAAAACTTATCCAGACCCGTCTAAGTGTACTGCCAGAATTCAATGCAAACAAACAAACTTTTCCTCTTTATTATATTAAGTATAGATAGAGACAAATTAAATTAATTATGAGGCAAAAATTTCATAATATAAAATTAAAGGATTAATAATGCTAAAATAAAGTTATATAATATATACCTAAATGGAGCTTGAGCAAAGAAAGCAAAAAAAAGTAGTGTAAAAAACCGTGAACCAACCAAAAAAAAAAAAACAATATTACCAAAGTATCAGATCAATTTATTAACGCGTGATTATCGGTGATGCGCATCCCGCGCGCGCTTACCGATAGTACGGACCGGCGCGCCGCGGTGCAGAGCTTTTATTGCTGTTTTCACCTCTAAATTAAAATTATAAATATTGGTGATAGAGTTCCAAGAGGTGGGACTTTTTTTGGAAATTTCCTCCTCTTTAAGGATTTTTTTTTTAATTCGGATACTATAATATTTTCCCAGATATTTTCAAAAAACCATACCCCCTTTTTTTACTAAATTGTTTATAACTTTTGCAATTTTTTCGAGCCCCTCTTGAAATTATTGAAAAAGTTTCGAGAGGTCATTCCGAATTAAATGAGCCCTTTTATATCGCTGTTATATAATACAAAACGACCTGTGACCCTATGTAGAATAGAGTTAATAGAGATAGGAAGTATGCGATACCACGGGTCGGTTGCGGCAGAGGAACGATCACATACACCACCGAATGTATTATCCTGCAGAGGGTGAATATGCGGAAGAGGAGAGTGGCCCATGCGGCAGCCGGTCCAGTAGTGATGTACAGCGCCGCTAGCACCCAGAACGCGGCACAGTGTTTTATAAACCCAAAAAAAGTGACATCGTTTTTTTATTGCAGTTCTTTAAAGATTAGATCAAAAGAAATGCGAGAGTAGAATTCCCGATTTTCTAGTGTGCCTAAATCCGGAGATAGAAGCCTTCGAAAATGCGAAATTTTTCACCCGGATTTACAGATAAAAATTAATTAAAAATTACTGGTGCATATTAGCATCAACTGGATTTATTTCATCAATGAAGACATTAAAGACGCACATAATTCAGTTACAAAATTTATTTTAAGTTTATTAGAAAATATTTTACAATCATTTTTAACATTTTAGATTTTATTTAATAACTCGAATAGTCCGCAAAATCGACACTTCGTTCTAATTTATAAATATAGGTATTAACTTGGTCTACACGTATAAAAAAAATCAAAGGTCGATCCCGTGAACTAACAGAGTTATGACGATTATACGCACACCCGGCGTATTACCAGGTCGGATTGAGGTTAGGGTTGTCAAATAGCAATGCGGATTTTGTAGTCTTTTCGTTTTCGGTCGGCCATAAATCAAACATTGTTTTTGGTTTTAGACTGATGTAAGAAATCAAATTTGCTAAAGTCATTGTTCTTTAAACTCAGTATGAACGGGGATATTATAGATTGAAAATCACAAAAAAAGTTTAAAAAAATATCGTCCTATATTATTGTGCCATTTGAAAGTGTTGCTAGCAAGGAACATTTTTTTGTAAGTGATGTTATATAGAACATTTGATAAAAATAAATTTATGCACGATATTTTCCATAGAGCTCATGTCATCAGATCCAATAATTGCTGCACACTCATAGCTCAATAAAAAATAAAAATAAAACAGCCATTGCCTGCTGCCGTTCTAGCTTTACTGAAAGCCAATGAATATAATATGTTGGGATTTATTGACGAGATATGATCAGAAAATATTGTTAACTGAAGATGAATAGTAGACTTTCTTTAAATTAAATTTCCCGCCATATTCATTACATTCTTCTTGTTTCCCGTCACTTTGTGCGCGCTAAAGGAAAGCGGCCAAATGTACGGTTCCCGTGAGGACCTTACATTTTGCCGCTACAAAAAATTGCCTAATATGTCCATCCTTGTGGTCTAATCTATATCATCTAAATCGGTCCAGTAGTTTCAATGCAAACAAACATTCCTTTCCTCTTTATAATATTACTAGTATAGATATACTCATCCTTTTAATATAATAATATATCAAGCGGTCTCACACGTCGCATCGTTATCGCATTGATATGATAGGGTCCTGTTTTTACCCATCGGGTACGAAACCGTAATAACATTTTCAATATTGTATACAGAAGTATACAGCAGTGAGTGAAGTTATTTGCTGAAGAAGTTTTTTCTCCAAGAACACTATTATGCGTAAATATTCGAAAGACATTATAGATCACCATATTATATGAAAATGACGCAATCCCTATAATATCAAATTGATAATCTCTTTTTTTTGTTGGGTAATATAGCATACAAGCGTTATGATAATATTGGCTCATGCATAAAGTTTTAAAATTTCGTTTAAAAAATTACAATTCATAATATTATCAAATCCGGGTTTAAGTGACAACCCTTCGAAAAATATTTGAATGCTTTTAACTCTGTTAGTTCACGGGATCGACCTTTGATTTTTTTTATGTGTGTAGACCAAGTTAATACCTATATTTATAAATTAGAACGAAGTGTCGATTTTGCGGACTATTCGAGTTATTAAATAAAATCTAAAATGTTAAAAATGATTGTAAAATATTTTCTAATAAACTTAAAATAAATTTTGTAACTGAATTATGTGCGTCTTTAATGTCTTCATTGATAAAATAAATCCAGTTGATGCTAATATGCACCAGTCATTTTTAATTAATTTTTATCTGTAAATCCGGGTGAAAAATTTCGCATTTTCGAAGGCTTCTATCTCCGGATTTAGGCACACTAGAAAATCGGGAATTCTACTCTCGCATTTCTTTTGATCTAATCTTTAAAGAACTGCAATAAAAAAACGATGTCACTTTTTTTGGGTTTATAAAACACTGTGCGCGGGGATGTTCTCCAAGTCGTTGAGGTGCGCTCGACGTACCCTCTCTACTGTGGCGTCGTCGTACTTCACTTTGCCTCCCATAGCCTTCGCGTCCTCGGGATTTGCGTAAACACCTTTCGTCACGCGAGTAGCAGTTGTCAGTGCTGACATGAACAGTAATTTGAGCGCCAGTATCGCTGAATACACGATTTACGATTGAACCACCGGGTTCGTTAGTGTGAGATGCATTTTGTGCGGTTATCGGTTTACACACGTGCGATACGCTTCTCGCGAGTTATCGGACTTATGATATATATCTAATATACACTTTATAGTGATGCGGCGTTATAACGCGTAACGATTGTAACTTAGGCCCGCTTGCACAGATCTGGGTTAAAGTTAACCCTGGGTTAAATATCATGTTATCTCTGTCGTTCTTCGTATTTATGAAATAGAAGGCATGATAATGCAATCCAGGGTTAACTTTAATCCAGATCTGTGCAAGTGGGCCTAAGCGAGTCTATATGAATAACTAGCGACCCGCCCCAGCTTCGCACGGGTACAATACTGATACTAATACTACAGAATGTCTTTAAACCTCTAACAAAACGGGCGAAATCTAGTCAAAACAAACAGAAACAAATTAATATAAAACTCAATAAAATAAGTAGGTGGGTATACTTTTATCGTATGAAATACCATAGATCTAAACTCCCCCCGCACGCGCCTTGGTGACGCCTACTTCGCAACGGGCCGTGCAGCAGAAATCGTAATATTTTAATTTCGCCATAACTTCAAAACCATACGTCCAATTTCAATCATTCAAAGACCAAATATTATCTACATAAACAGTACTTAGTGATGAAATAATTTATTTTGATAAGGATTAATAGCATGAGTAAAATAAACGCGTTTAAATGTGGTCCAAAAAAAAATCAAGATTTCTAAATAAAAAAATGGTTGTTGTGCCTCACTCGACATAGATAGGTATAGTGTGTCGCGGACTTTTTTGTAGATATTTATAAGATCTACAATTAATTGGAACATTTTATGGTTCTATCTTTTATAGTTTAGGCAGCGTACGCAAAATAAGTAACTTTTCTGGTTGATTTTTAGGGTTCCGTAATACTTATGGAACCCTTATAGTTTCGCTCTGTCCGTCTGTCTGTCTGTCTGTCTGTCTGTCTGTCTGTCTGTCTGTCTGTCTGTCTGTCCGCGCCTCTAGCTCCTGTAATTATGAATATAAATTGATGAAATTTGGTGCAGTTATAGATTGTGTATAGATCACGGTTTCGGGATCATAAAAAAATAATAATTTTATATTTTAGGGGTGGCTCTCCATACATGTGAAGTAGGGATGAAAAATATTTTTTCACTCTACCCCATCGTGTGGGGTATCGTAGAATAGGTCTTTTAAAATGAAGGCAAGGTTTCATACGTTACTTTTTTATAAAGTTGACCATTTTCGAGTAATCGGCCTCCAAAGTAGTTTGTAAGTTGGTCCCCCCCCTAGCATTTTTAAACTATAGGAGATAGAAACTTGCAAATTTCCATGCTGATAGATCATGCTAAAAACTCTTTAGGAAAATTATTGTAAACCAAATCGGACAGTAACTTTTGGAGTAATTAAAAAAAAACATATTACGCGTTTATAGTTACGGAACCCTCCTTAGACATGTCCTGACATGCTCTTGGTTAGGTTATTTACACCTTGTGTCCGAAAAACCCAAATATTTTACGGAACCCTATTTTTTTTTTTTCAAAATAAAATATAGCCTATGTTACTCGTGGATAATATTGAGTAATTTAAAGGTTTTAATAATATCTCTGGAGTCAATTTCTTTAAAATTAAAATTGACATCACATTCCTTGACATTTTCTCTGAGTATTTTTTCAGCAACTGCAGGTGAAGAATTTAAATTTTTTGTAGTTGAGACCGGAATGTCAGCAAAAAATTTTTCGAAGATTGTCGCAACCTCTAGGTCAGAATTTACCTTTTTATTATTAATACAAAGTTCAAATTTAGAGTTACGACTGCCTTTACCTCTTCCAGTCTCATCTGCAATTATCTTCCAAGTGGTTTTCACTTTCTTTTTAGCGTTCATTATTTTTTCTTTTCTGTGAAGTGCCTTCGCTGCTTGACATACTTTTTTAAACATTTTTGAATATTGCTTGACATACAGTTTAAAAGATTCACTCCTATTAAATGTTTTTTCGTTATACAAATCATATAATCGCTGTTTACTTATTATAACTCCTGCAGTTGCCCAGGTTTTAAAATTACTTTTTCTATTATTTAAATTGACCGTTTTAGAAGTAAATACAGAGTTATACTGGGTTCTTATTATTTTAAATAGTTTATGAAACGCTTCATCTGAGCTATTAAACCCATCTAACTGTTGAATATTTGAAACTAATTTTCCTCTAAATTTCTCAATACGTTTGTTCTCAATACGTATTTTTTTTTTTTTTTTTTTTTTTTTTTTTCGCAGGGGAAATCTTCGGTAAGATACCTCAAGCCAGGGGATTAGGCTAGAAGGTTATGTGGGATTCTTACCCACTAAAACCCCTGCGGCGGCCTACTTCAACACAACTGAGGGCTACGGGAACTACAGGATTACATCCGCGGCCCCCTGTGTTTCGCTGTTATGCTCATAATCGGGTCTAATAGTCCGCAAAAACTACCAACATGGTACTTAGTACTCAACCACTCGGGTCACTTAATTGGATAGTATAAGTTCCCCTAACTATACATCCATGACCTTAACTATTAAATAAAGACTTGTATGCGACTTGACGACGCTCAGTGTCGACTTCGCACCTGTTGAGTCTGGTTGGATCTTTGACGAATCCGTTCAGCTACCTCCTTCTGCGCCATAACAGAGTCACAGAAAGAGGCAACCGCGTTCCACGCAGAGTCTCCACTTATCATGGCAGAGACAACCTTCGCCAAAGAGAGATCCGGTCCTATATATTGGACCAAGATTTGACGTTGAGCATTCCACGCGGGACATATTTCGAGCGTATGTTGGGCGCTATCCTCTTCTTCACCACAATGGTAGCAGAAAGCCGTCATCTCACGTCCAATCCTACACAGGTAGCTGCCAAAGCACCCATGACCTGTCAGCACCTGTGTAAGATGAAACGTCACACGACGCTTTTGCGTGGTCCAATCTGTAAACACAGGCAGCACCGCCTGAACAAATCGCTTTTGGGAATATCGCTCTTCTTGGAGGCGATTCCGCCATGCTTCAATAGCAAGGGTTTGCTCCTGACGCCGTATTTCCCCACGTAGGGTGCCTTCCGCGCTACGGATTCGCTCGTAAACTTTCCTATCCATTTCTGCCAGAATATCAAAGGGTGGCAAACGTGCAAGTAAAGTGGCAGCCTCAAATGAAATTGTTCGGTACCCCCGGGCAATACGAATAGCCACTCGTCGCTGTAAACTGTAAATTTTATTTCTACAGCGACGGACACCTGACAGTCTGTGTGACCATATTGGGGCCCCATAGAGGGCCATTGATCGTACGACTCCAGCATAAAGGCGACGTACCTCCTCACACGGTCCTCCAAGGTTAGGTAAAATCCTATGTAGAGCACCAACCACTTTTTCAACTCTCAGAACAGTACGCTCAAAATGTTCTTCAAAGCCCCATCGTCCATCTAAGGTTAGTCCCAGGTACTTCATGTACCGAGCCACATGTACAAATGAGCCATCAACCCGGATAGACAAGCTAGGAGGTTCCCTATTTCTCGGCAATTTATGGAACCATAACGCTTCGGTCTTGTGAGGCGCTATTTGTGAACCTAGCTCACGTATTCTGCAAACAACGATTTCCACAGCAGCCTCAGCCAGTACCTTACAACTTTCGAAGTCTGTTCCGGTCACAAGTAGAAGCGTGTCATCTGCATAACAAACAATGTAAACGCCTTCAGGGAGATTCAGCCTTAAGACATCATCATATGCCATATTCCATAAAATTGGTCCCAATACAGAACCCTGTGGAACACCACAGTATACCTTCCTCCGACAAATAACGCCGTTAGGGCCAATAAAGATTATATATCTATCGCGAAAGTAGTCTTTTATTATAGCTTTCAGGTAATCAGGAATACAATGATAGTCCAAAGCACGCCATATTGCATCCCACGGTAAGGAATTAAAAGCATTAACTATGTCAAGACTTATAGCTAATACTATCCTACCCTGAGCAGTAGCTTGTTGCGTTATCAGACGTACACGCATAATAGCGTCAATAGTCGAACGTCCTTGTCGGAACCCAAATTGATTATCAGACAATTTAGGTCCAATACAGGATAAGTGTTCATTAAGCCGAGTCGCTATGACACGTTCAAAAATTTTTCCGACATCGTCTAGAAGGCAGATAGGTCGGTAAGCGGATGGAGAGACAGAATCTCTGCCATCTTTTTTAAAAAGGACCAAAAGAGCCTCCTTCCAGGAATTAGGAAAAATGGCAGTACGAAAACAGCTATTAAATAGACGCCTCAGCTTATCCTCAAGAGCTCCTAAAGCAATAGCCCATACCCGACCTGGTATGCCATCAGGACCTGGAGCCGTATTTCGGTTCTTGAAGCGTTTTACTGCTTGATCTAACTCCTGCTTAGTCACTTCCAAATCGTCTCGCCAGTGATTTAATATAGGAGTGGTAGATGCACCTGATTGGTTAATTGGGAAAAGACCAACGATTACCCTTTCTAAAACAGAGAAATCAAGTGTCTGCGTAAGAGGGGGCATCCACGGGCGCAGTTTGCCAAGCACCATACGGTATGGTCTACCCCATGGATCCCTGTCCAGTCCATTCAATAGTTCCTTCCAGGAGCGAGCCTTGGCACTAGTTATAGCCTTTTGTAGTGCCAAAGCCGCAGCACGAAAGTTATTATACGCCTCGGCAATTTCCTCAGGTGTAGAACGTCTTCTTCTACGAGCACGCATAAACCTGCGACGAAAACTAAGGCATGTGTTACGTAGCTGTGAAATTTCACTAGACCACCAATACACTGATCTCCGTATCAGGCGACTGGCTCGAGGCATTGAGGCATCACATAAAGATGTCATCTGGTGCCGAAACCAGTCTGCCTCACTGTCAGGATTAGAATATACAGTAGTATCATTACTATTATTATTTGACGACCATGCTGCTACAATAGCTGCAGCTTCAAGAATATCTCGATTGAGCTGTTTAATAGACCAACGCGGTAATACATTGACCCCATGCCGACTAGGATAATTACTTTGGTTAACAGCTACGTCTCAATACGTATACACGCATTTGAGGTATACGATGTATTTGACACTATAATGAACTTCACGCGAGGAACAGCGACAGTAATGCGTTATTGTTGACACGAATTTGAGGGATACGATTTATTTGATTTTTTAAATATTAACGTTAGATAACATTTTAATAAAGTTTTAAGACATATTTAGCTACAAACGTATTATAATATCAAATATTGAATAATTACTTACCGAAAATAATATATGCCATGTTTTATAGGATGGTTAATGTATTATTTTTGCACTTTTTTACCGGGCACTTCGGCATGTTGCCGGTCGGATAGTTTGCGCATCACTGCGAGACACAAGTGCTTACTCGAGTTTTAAGCACTTGTCAAAAGGGGACTTCGAGCGTTCGTTCGTGGGGCATCTTTATGTACCTATATAAAATCGTTGGATTTAATAAATAAAATGAAAAGTTAATAAAATATATTTAGTATACTCCATTTCACAATCGCATAATAAGTGACGAATAGCTTATCCGGAAGTTTTATCGCTTCTTACTTTACACTAAGCCTCACTTATAAGGCGGTTATGAAACAGGCCCCAAAGATAATAATTACCCTATGTATATTACGATAAATATTATGTTAAGAAAAAAAATCATTTAATTTTTAAGCAAGCGCCTTGTTTGTCCTGACTCCTGACACGTCTACACAAATAAGCTAATACATTTTTGGAATTTTGAACTAATTTTTACAACTTTCTTACAATAAAGTTTAATTCTGAATAAATACAGGAGTGGCTGGAGTCACAGGGAATTGAATTATCAAAAGAGGAAGAATTACCAGAAGACGCGTACACTGAAAGGGAAAAATGGAAGATGGTAAAACCTCCACAGAGGGCTAAAATCCATGACGACCCTGTGCGACGGTTTCTGGAATACGATGGCAAAGTTCTTGCGTAAGTTTCCTCCAAATTAATAATAATTCATTGCACTGTAAATAATACATTACCCCTTACAAATAAAATTATTTACACAATGGATTACTTATACAACGTCGCTGTCTTTGTCTGATACGAAAAGTCACTTGAAAGACATGGATATTCCGTTGTATAATTGTTTTATTCGTAAGGGGAATATTGTATGAATGAGTCCGTAGGTACATTCGAATTTCTCATTTATAGTGGTAATGGCCTAACCTAGTGCATCCTTTTGAAGACCCACTTTTCCACCCATGGGCCATAGCCCATTTGGGGTGCTAAAATCTAAATATATAAAAGGCAAACCAGACTGACACATCTATCAACGCACAGCCGAAACTACTGAACGGATTTCGCTGAAATTTAGCATACAGATAGATGTAATGACGTATGCATCCACTAAGAAAGGAGTTTCGAAAATTCACCCCCTAAGGCGGTAAAAAAGGGGTTAAAATTTTGTTTGGAAAACGAACTCCACGCAGACGAAATCGCGAGCAAAAGCTATATATAGTGGACCTCCTATTTAAGAGGAAAAGCCTAACTTAACTAATGAAAGCTGCCTAAAATTTGGAAGGTACATTTAAAAACAACAATAATTTTAATAAATGTGTCCAAGTCTTCTTTGTTTTGTGTTTGTTAAGTTAGTGTTGTGTATTTTAATATTTTCTCTGTAGCTACTCGAGTTATTTTCATTTTCTGAGTGAATTGGCCGTCGTCCAGTTATATAATATATTCCCCTTTTCCTATGTAAAGGATTGTTATAATTATCACAATACGCCCCTGGGAAAACATTTCCCTCGATGAAACAAAAACACTAGACCCTCCTTGTTAGTTTTACATTTTAAAATCTCGTTCATTACCTACTCAAGACAGTATTTTTGCACAGGATGTTTCTTTGGTAATTTAGAAATGGATTTTTTGTAATTCATACAGTTTCAAGTAGTAATTAGGTACTGCTGTATGTATGTAGGTATCATATTATTATTAGAGTAGGTACCTAAATTTTTAGTGCTCACCAAAATAATTTTTAAGACTAAGTACTAAGTAAAATAAAGTAACTACATAAAAAAGGCATGTATTTTAACTTGCGACAAAACAATTAAATTCTGGATGTGAAAATATCGAATATTGAATACTAAATTACCAAGTTGGCGAAAGAATGTAAGGAACAAAAAATTACAAATCTGGTGACTAATTAATACCACTGAATTTTCCAAACTAGCAGACAGATATTATTTTAGCGAACAAATAACAATCTTCGCGACAATTTGTGAGTACGCATTTAATTTAAGAATAGGCACATATATTTTCCCTGATGTAGGTAACTCAAAGAACATACAAGCAGCAAAACGAGCGCATATTAAAAAAAAAGATATAAGTACGCTACTTACAAAATTCAAAATTTTTAATTTTTCTCGGTTTTAGGGGGGATGTAGATATTGTGTAGATTCATTTTGAAATAAAAAAATGGCGGATATTTATTTTTCATAAAACTGATATGGGTGTCGTTTACCAGATTTTTGGGATGCTGCTGGATACGAAAATGACATTCGTTTTGAAATTCTATAAAATTATTTTATAATTAATTTTATAAAAATTATATGGGTATCCTTTTGCTGATTACAAAAAAGTCATCCATTTTAAATTTCCTTAGTAACCCCGCAACATCATATTTTCTTCATGATGGAAGAAAAAAATAATTGAAAATCCTTGAATTTTCCAAATTTTCTATAGCTTTATACACCGTTCGTGTCTCAAAATTATTTTTTCATATAATGGCTTCTATCTCGGAAACGGTGCATCCTATTGAAAAAATAATGAAAATTTCCTCCCCCTTAGGAACCCCGCAACATATTTTCTTCATGATGGGAGAAAAAAATCGAAAATCCTGATTTTTTCCAACATTTCTATTTTTTTTCCCATTTATACATCCCTCGTATCTCAATGTACAGCAAATTGCCATATTCTTTTCTATAATCGCTTCTATCTCAGAAACGGTGCATCCTACTGGAAAAATAATGAAAATTTCCTCCCCCTTATGGCAGAAAAATTCATAAATCCTGAATTTTGAAAATTTTCTATACATAGCTGGTACCTTGAACTACATAACATACTGTAATAATAATCATCAATCCTAATCAGCATCCCCAAGATCTTTTAATTTAGTATTCATATTCATTTTACGAAGATTGAATATTCTCCATTTTGGAAAATGAAATTGGAAGACAATTTTGTAATCTGCACCCCCAGAAACCTGGAAAAGGACATCAATTTAATTTTAATAATAAAAATGTACGCCAGTAGTGGAATTTCAAAACAGATTTTATTTTCATATTATTCTGCACCCCCAGAAAGCACCAACCAGAAAACAGTATCCAAAAATAGGATTTTCCGTAGCCTGCAAATTGAATTTTTAGCAGCCATTTAATTTATCATCCAAATCTTGTTTCATAGCTGCTTATATGGTATAATGGTCACCAACACGGAAATTAAGTCACCAACTTATAAATGTCGGTGCTAATTTGGATTAAATTTCGCCTCTTTTTAATTTGCCGACTTTTGAATTTTTTATCACCTGAGTAATTTCGCCAGTTTAGTAATTTAGTCGCCAACATATTAATTTGCTGCCAAATTCAGTAGTTCAGTAGTTCAAAGTTCAGTTCCTTTTGAGAGCTTTCGCTGCGTGCGCTGCGGAAACGGTTAAAGTTTCGCTAAAATTATATATTACAGAATTGTTCCCCTTTAAAAGTTCTAAAAAAAGTCCGCGACTGTATATGTCTATCTTTTAATGTTGGCTCACAATAACCTTTTTATGCTAACCAAATTTGTTCTAAAATTAAGCATTATTTGTGAGGGTGTTTTTATAAAGATGGTATTAATCCTTATCCAAATAAATACGTTATTCATGACAAGCATTTAATTTAGAAGACATTTGCTGTTTACATCATTTGATTTTAATGAGTATTTTAGAAGATAATATGGCAGTAATAAAATAATAATGTGCGGCGCGCTGCGGGCAGTCGTGAGGGGAAGCGCTTCTTCAACGTAAATGAAGTCGCGGGTAAATTTTAGCGATATCCCAAAGTAAATGTTCCACGCGGACGAAGTCGCGGGAAAAAGCTAGTGTAATATATTACTAACGTACCAACGTTTCGTTCGTTCGTTCCGTTCGTTACCCTACCTTAGCACCTACCTACCTACCTAAGTACCTACCTTAGTGAAAATTAAATTTATGAATCTAAAACCCATAATGACCTTAGTCATAAATCATAATGAGTTGCATTAATTGAGAATGAAATATTTATGTAACTACTTTACCATATTTTAATTAAATTCATAAAGCAATAAATAAGTACCTACCTAAGTACCTAACTTGTGTTTTTGGAGTAAGCAATATTATATTTGGTTTAAATTAAAAATTATTTTTAAATAAAAAATTTAACCGACAGCAAAGTAAAAATACACAAAAAAGTATAAAATATTTTTTTTCTCTAAATAAGTCCCCTTTTAAATTCGGCTAAAATTTTAAATATTTCTCTACTCAATCTTCTTAATTTTGAAATCGGTACCAGCTCAAACAATATCCTACAATATTTTATAGAACTCACGTTTATATATTTTGATGGTAACAACTTCAAATTTAAGAAGATTGAGTAGAGGAAGACGGCTAAAAATATACAGTCGACAGTTAGGTTTTTGCCTCAGCAAAGATTACTTAAATGAAAGTCATAAAATAAAATAAGTAATTTATAAATTTGGCACAGCTATAGAATAGAGCACGGGAAACACATAGGCTCCTTTTAATTGCGGCAAAATGTACGGTTCCCTCAAGATTTACTTTTGCGCGCATGAAGTCGCAGCAACATCTAGTATAAAATATTTGGTCTAAAGTTATCTTTAACGGCGTTTACATATTAATTTTTATGGCATGCAATACAAAGGAAATTAGCTTCATTTCAACTATAATACTTCATGTAACACAATTTGTTGAGCCTTTGTTTAGTTTTGGCAGGTATTTCCAATTTATTGGAATTAATATAAGTGCATTTCTGGTAGACATGCAATGCTAATTTCATATCTTCCTCACACAATTCATGATATATCATCTCTAATATTGACTAACATTAGACTAACATTTAGGTAATCAGTACAGCGGGTCTAAAAAGGCCACTTACGCAATATCATCGCAATATTGCTATTTGACACTAAAGCAATTCTGCTTGTAAATCTGTTAAATGAATGCATTTCAGCCAATTTCTGCATATGAATTGTATCCAAATCTTAATATGAATTGCAATTCAAGTGGCCATTTTACGATCGCTGTCAGTAATTCATAACAAGAATTGAAAATGAATTGCCAAAACGGCCTTTTTAGACCTGCAGGAATTCAACTTACCGATTGACGTTCCTTTAATTATTATTCTTGTTGCCTCCGTGGTTCAGTTAAGAGTTTGGCTTTTGACTCCATAGGTCGTGTATTCGATCCCCGCGTTGGAACAACAAAAATGTAGTTTTCAAGTCTGGATAGGATAATGCAGGCTGATCACCTGATTGTCTGACAAGAAATAATGATCCATGGACATACGCCTGATCTCTAGCCAGTCGTGTCGGTCCGTCTCACTGTGTTACGAGAGTTAAAGAATATAGAGTGCTCCTGTATTGCGCATACACTTGGGCACTCCTGCTTAGCAAGTCCACTTTCAATGAAACTGACCGGTATGGGGAGCTATTATTGTCATCATCATCAGCCTATCGCCGTCCACTGCTGAACGTATAGGCCTCTAGCCTCTAGGCTACAATTATTATAGTATAATCCATTGATCTTCACTAGAAATACATCCGAGCCAGTAGTTTCAAACTAATAAACGATACGATTCACGTGTGTCGAAATAGAAAATATCAATTAGGTACAATTGATAGGTAAAGGTATATAGTTAGGTATTTAGATAATAATCCTAGAAATAGAATCCTTTAGCTTGTAAGCCAAAAGTAACATATTATCACTTCTTTTGAGTTTAGTAAAAGCTGATGGCCCATAATTCTTAGAAGATATTTAGGAATCTGATATCTATGCCTTTACGAAAAAATAGCTCTCACGTAGGTCCATTAAATTGCTACATTAAATTATTAGTATCTAATAATATTATTAAGTATATCAACATCCTACATGATAGAAACTAAGCTAAAATTGGCTACGTGGTTAAACTAAATGAATATGTAATTAATTATTATCAGTATTTAGTAGGTATAAGAAACTATTACCTAATATAAGACCACAATGGCAACAAAACTGAGACGTATTTATTATATTTCTCCGTTTTGATTTTTAAATAATTATGGGATTTGTTATTAAATTATAGTAAAAAGGATTGCCGCCCCCGGGTGGGCTCGAACCACCAACCTTTCGGTTAACAGCCGAACGCGCTAGCCAATTGCGCCACGGAGGCCTCCACTCATCTGACAAAAGAAACAAAATATTTTTTATTTAATTTAGGTTATGGAATGGATACCTTAGGCCTTACCACAGACATCTTAACCACGCAAATCTCATCGTCTGTGTAGAAACCGGCGTGCCATTATTTTTCAAATTACTGTGACGTCACAAGAGCGATTTAGTGGTGATAATTCCCCGTACCCGAGTAAACGATACAAAGGCCGTAGCCGCGCACCGCCCTGTCGCGTTTTTAGCTTTTTTAGTTTTCGTTTGACATTCGGCACCGAGAATATTCGAGAGGAAGTGGCGCTAAAGAAAGCTAATTTCACTCCTCTTTACACGGAAAGTTACACGCGAAGAATATACACTTGCGTGGTCTAGTCAATAGACGTATGTAGTCCTTTTGACGACCTCTGTGGCTCAGTTGGTTGAGCGTGTTGGTGCTCAAGCCGGGGGTCGCGGGTTCAAATCCCGCCGAAGGAACAAAAAGTTTTTCAGTGTTCCTGGGTCATGGATGTGTATTAAATATGTGTATAATATAATAAAAATCTTAAATATGTGTATAGTATAAAAGTATTAAATATATTTCCGTTGTCTGGTACCCGTAACACAAGTTCTTCGAGAACTTACCACGGGATCAGATTGACGTGGTGTGAAGCGTCCATAGATATTATTATATTATTATTATTATTATTATTATTATTATTATATTATATTACCTACAATAACAGATATCTAGATTGGTAGATAAGAATAAATATGTAAATGATGTAATTAAAATTATCTTAGGCCCACTTGCGCCAATCCGGGTTAAAGTTAACCTTGGGTTAAAATATCATGCTTTCTCTTTCACAATTATACGAAGGACTAGAGAGATAACATGATTTTAAAATAATTTGCATTTTATTCGAAAAATTCACTGAAATATGTGGATAACAACACATATGTGAAACAAAAGGCTAAAGTAATATTGTAAGTAAATTAGGAAAACAGTTGACCTAAAGGCCATTTTCACTGATAATTTTATTTCATCAGACTTTTGAGCTCTCCGAGCTGTTTAATAAAACACCATTTTTTTAAATTTCAAACTGTCATAACTTTGGAATGAATCAACCGATTTCAACGAGATTGGCGGCAATCGATGCAGTTTTTCGAATCGAATATAAGATAAACCGTTGCAGGTTTGTTGACATTTTATAATACATATCTCTAGTATGATAATATTACAATCTAACAGTTTTTACAATTTTACGGTGACATATACACAGTGATGCCAGGTGCCTGTAGCAAACTGATAAAATACGTAAGTATAAAATCTGTATCTAGTTAAATATTATATTTATTAATGTATATACTGAATACACCTAAGGTGGTTTTATGTGAAAATTATGTACACTTATACCTATAAATACACGTATCTACACTACATATTAGTTTCAACCGGAACAACATTCATGTAAATTGTTAAGGCAGCTTTTTTATTGTGTAAAGCTTAATTTCGTGAAAAGTTTGGTAGAGAAATTATTATAGGTCATGTTAAGAATGGAACGCACCCCATAACGTTGTGTTGGGGCATTATTTATTCATATGCTGAAGTATTAACTGGGGCCATTACGGCCGAATATTATATCAATAAATCTCGGCTGTTTACCTGTAAAGTGAAAACCTTCCGCATTATTCGTGATATTATATCGGTACATGTAAATTGTAAACTCCAACTTTTAAAAGTTATATTCAAATTTGTTTTTTTTTTTTAGCTAAAAGCATATCGGATATTAGGTTTATAACGAATAACGAATGTATGTAAAATACAATGATGGCCACGTGTGATAAGGATAAAACAATATTAATATTTTTATCCGATGTGGGGCTACTGGCTAGTGATTGTGACTTGTGATGAAACGGCAAAAAAGCATAAAAAAAAGGAATAAGTAGGTGAAGAAGTGCCTATCTATTAGAAAACTTTAAAAAAGATCTTCCTTTCAATAAAATAACCATCTACAGAAGGTTCCTTATCTTTATTTCCTTCACTTTAGTTTTTCACTCGACTTTCGATGTTCTTTATTGTGATGTCATTATTGATCGTTTTAAAATTCAAGCTCTCCCGTTCCCGACCCTACTCGAAATCAGAGATGTTAAGGATATGACATTTCGGATCTGGATATGGATACGGAATATAGGAATGAAATAATAACGGTTTATGTTACCGATACGGATTATAAAATTATTATTTTGGATTATCCGTTTGGTTTCGAATAATTTCGGCGATGACTGATAATGAATGTATGTAAAATGCAATTAAGTAATATTATTTTTTTATGATCCCGAAACCGTGATCTATACACAATCTATAACTACACCTCATCTCATCAACTTATATTCATAATTACAGGAGCTAGAGGCGCGGACAGACAGACAGACAGACAGACAGACAGACGGACAGACAGACAGACGGACAGAGCGAAACTATAAGGGTTCCTTAAGTATTACGGAACCCTAAAAAGGCACTCATTTGGCCTAAAAAGCTAGTGAGGCTGGCAAATTAAATAAACGTGTCATATTATACTCCGTCTATAGCCGAAATTTTATATCGGATTCGATTACGGTAACGGATAGTTTTCTTTTTCGGAATCCGATGGTTTCAGTTACGGAGCTCGTTTTTATTTCGGATATCCGACTGTGTCGGTTACGATTACGGAGCCGGAGTTCCATAACATCCATGCTCGAAATATATTTGTAATCTAACCTGAAAACTTGTTTTAGGTTTAATGTAGTCTGGGATGACCGGGATTCTGCGTTCGGCGAGCTGGCTGAATACAAGTTGTTTTATTACCTTCAGGATGATACCATTGCTATAAAGGTAAACATTTTTCTTATTATGAGTATTACAGACGCATATTTTATTTACGGTCCTAAAAATTACTTTTTTTACGTGAAACCGATGTGCGAGTATAACAATACCTACTTACTAATAAATATACATGAAAATAAGAAATAGGTAAGTCATAAAAAAGTTTTGATAAAATTCACAACTTTATATTTTGACACCGATCTCACCTTTACGATATCAAAGAGTTAAGCAAATTTAATAGAAAATAATTCAAAGCCTGCTCCAATCAAATTTCAAACGCCTCCGTTTGAACTTTGATTGGGGCAGGCTTTTAGCTGCACCATCACATCATCATCTGTTTTAAATATTAGTTCAGCCATTTTCGTTGCTATCAGGGATGAACACAAACACAGTCGTAATTAAAAAAAAACTTTTTAATTTTACTTATTTTGATTAGAGAGAACTCTTTGAAAACCAATTGGCCAATTGTTTTTGCAATTGCAAAATAAGGAAAAAATGGTTTGCTTCTTAAAATGTAAAGGCATAGAATTTTCTTATATTTGTTGTCTTTGCGGTGAAGAGCAAAGACTTACTTTAGACTAAGTAGGTAGATCTAGGTAATCAGTTAAAGGTTTTTTTAATACCTGGACGCTTTTACACTACGCCAATCTGGGCCCGTGCTAAGAAAAAACTAAGAACTTGTGTAGTACGTGTAGGTAGGTACCAGACAACGGAAATATATTTGATTATTTTATACTATACACATATTTAGGATTTTTACTATATAAACACATATTACAATATACATCTATGATCCAGGAACATTGAAAACCTTATTGTTCCTTTGGCGGGATTCAAACCCGCGACGTATGGCATGTTCACTAACGCTCTCAGCCACTGAGCCACAGAGGTCGTCTAGTTGCTACAAGTATAATAATAATAATAATCTTTTTTTCAGAAACTTAGAAAACACACAACAAACCTGTCAGCATTTACAGTGTTAAAATTTTTCAGGAACTGCATGACGGAAGAGGAGGCAAGGATCCATTCCCGATGCTTCTTAAGAAAAGAAAAGTACCCAAGAAATGGAAAGAAAGACCAGGTTTGTAGCAATATTTATTTAATTCAACATCATGGAGTGTAAACGACTTATATATGTCACCGTAAAATTGTAAAAACCGTTACATTGTAATATTACTAGAGATATTATAATATGCCGACATATTTTCAAATAAAAATTTCTATAAAAATATCTAATTACACATTATTTTTCGTTAAATTGTAATATTTACCGTGCCAAATGGTTAAACGGCATGTGCCCCGCGCCGCCATATTTGTTTGCTTTTTCATAATAATTATAACGTAAAATAATGCGTACAGAAATTTTTATTTGAAAATCTGTCGGAACATTATAATATCTCTAGTAATATTACAATCTAACGGTGTTTACAATTTTACGGTGACTTATACAATGTAAAGCAGATTGTTTCTGGCTTATCTTTGCTTACCTTATAGAACTTGATTTTAAAACATCGGAGAAGCTTCTAGCATCTTTAGATTTAATAAAGATATTAAGTACACTTTTTTTTAACTTTACTACTAAAACTTTCTTTTTAAAGTCTTAACTGAATTTTAAGATACCAGGCCTTAAATACCTACGTTCTTGGGTTATAGCCATGTCGACGAGGATTAACTCTCCTTGTCATTAAGTCTAGAAAGTTTAGTTTCATTTATTAACTAGTAGTTAGTAAAACTAAACTCTGGTACTAAAGTTTTAAAGATGGTAACTACAATTATTTCTATTCGATTTTTCTTTGCCAAATTTCACTTTCAATGTGGCTTAAGAAAACCACTTACACTTACAACTATGAGTATAACTGGATAATATTATGATATCTCCTTAGATAATACTCGTAATTTAAACTGTATGATGTAAAAGACAATTATAATGTGTATGAAAATGACTAAGACATTAAATTTGATAAGGATTAACATTGTATTTAAGAGCCCCAAGATGACTTGATTTTTTCAGACAACATTCCAACCATTTTCCACAAACCTTTAAAAATTATACACCTAAATCTTGCTAAATAATCACTCTGTCGACAGATGAAAACTGCATAAAAATCTGTTTAGTCGTTTTTGAGATTATTGCGAACGTACAGTTAGACAGCGCATCTATTTATTATCTATATTTTGTTTGGGGGACTTTTATAAAATTTATAGATTACTCGTAACCACATAATATATTGTAAGTATATTTAAATGGACTTCACAACTGCGGCTGTACAAGTGTACATGTCGGGACTTACAGTCCAATGCCAGTGTATTGTCAGTGGATAGTGGATACATCGTGCATATATAACAATAACATCGCATTGTGCATCGTTTCTCAACCTTTTTATGTCACGACTCACAAGAAAGCCAAAAAGTTAAGTAAAACAGTCTTGCGACCCCGTCATTATAAAATTATAATAATATACACATAGTGCGCTACTTTTATCAGCTATACGTTAAAGCCTTCATTGGTTCGAACGTTCGAACGATTTTTTTTTTCGTTTGATTCAGAATTCGTTCGAAAAATCGAAACTTTTGTACCTATAAATGTAGTTTGTATTTGTTTATTTTGTTACTTTTTAACATACTGCGACCACCTTTAAAAACAAACTCGACCAAGGGTCGCGACCCACCGGTTGAGACACGATGGTATAGTGCATACCCGACTATTATTGTATGAGATACACGCCATACAATGTCATACAACTGGACGTTCCGTGACCGTGCATATCATACAATAATTTCCCTTCGATGTACTACTGGCTTATTGGCTTATTGGTAAAGTGTTTGTTAAATGTAAGATATTGATATTATGTATTTGTCTTTATTCTTAACGTTACAATAAATTCTATTACGAGCCCCGACGCAAAATAGTTCATCTAGTATGGAAAGTAGTGCAAAGCGTAAAATATAGAAAGTAAATATTGGTAAAATAATTAAGAATGCTTAATAAAAAGTAAACCACAATTTGAGGAACATTTTAAAGTTTATTTTAATATATAATTGAAATTCTTTCATGACTTTACGTAACATAAAAAAATTAAAAAAATACTTTAAAAAACATAACGCAAAAGTATTCGTTTACCCTTGTCACTCAGTTGTGTCGCCTTTGCTCTCAATGACAGCCTTAATGCGAAGAGGCATGGTTGCAACCAACGCTGCACACTCCTCAGGCGTAATTGACTCCCAGACAGCCAAGAGTTTAGCCTTTAAGTCGCTCTTCAATCTTGATGGATTTTTACGGAGAACTTTTTTCATTTTCCACCATAGGGTTTCGATCGGCGACAAGTCCGGGCTGTTAGATGGCCATTCGATTGTAGGGATGCTTTTCGCCAGTAGCCACGTCTTTGTTGTCCTTGCAGTATGGCAGGAAGCACCATCCTGTTGAAAAATGAAGGAATCTTGATGCTTAAGTGACGGAATCGAGGGCAGTAAATTCTCTTCCAAAAAGTTTGATACCTTGCAGCATTAATAGAACCATCCACAAACTGCATACCACCAACACCTTGTGAGACATGCAGCCCCATATTATAAGACAATCACGTTTGAGACAATCAGTATGAAATACATCATTTTTGTCCCGAATCACTTTTTTCCTTTCGTCGCCGACTGTCACTTCAAATTTGGACTCATCAGTCATCACTCCAAATGATACTACGCCACTGATCGGAAGTCCAATTTAAATGATCACGAGCAAACTTCAACCTCTTCTTCTTCTGTACAGCAGTCAACAGTGGTTTCTCCTTAGCGGTGTAAAATCCGTAACCCATTCTTTTTAGGACTCTTTTGCAAGTATCAACTGAGACGTCTTTGTGAATCATGTCCTTCCATTGCACCGTGAGTTCTCCAGCTCGAGCACGACAATTATTTTTGATAATTTTCTTCAGGATTCTGTTTTCTACTGCACTTGTAATGTATGGTCGACCAGTTTTCTTCAAACAAGAAGTCGTTCTATTATTTTTATAGTGCTGAATGATAGATTGGACTGTAGACCTGGGAAGTATCAAGTCTTTAGATATTTGGTAACTTGATTTGCCAGCATCGACCCCACAAACTATTCGCTTTCGAAGCTCTTCACACACGGGTTGGCCACGACCCATTGTTATTTGAAAACTAATGAAAAAAACTGAAATTTTCAGATTTTATACTGTCTCACTAGACAAATGACACAGAATTACTTTTACAAATTTAAATTATGCTACATAACAGTGGCGAAGGCTGATTCTCCTTCATAGGGAAGCCCTAGCCTGTAAAATAGGTAGGGATTTGGATAAGGGTCTTCTAAAGGTAAGTGGTAAATGAAGCCGACAGAGAATGGATATATAGGAACCCCTCGCTACTGCAACATAAAAGAAGGAATAATCTTATTTAACTCACCGATAGACGAACTCTTTTGCATCGATTAACAATTAGACGAACTATTTTGCTTATAATTTCTTCGAATTTAAAACAGGATCCCTCTTCCTAATAAACGTCGTATAAGCTTTGAATAGTGTTTTGTCTCCTTCTATCGAATTAAAAATGTCACTTGTGTGACGTGAACAAAACACTGTATAACTATTCAAAGCTTATGACAGCGTTTATTAGTAAGGGGGACAATGTATAAATTTAAAAAGCTAAAATAGTTTATTGGTTAATAATTTAAATAAATAATTTAAAAAATAAAAAAACCCGACTGCAAAAAAGACATATACCTAAGCAACGCACTAAAAAGACCGAAACAAGTTTGAGAAAACTGACTACACTATGAGCTGAAACCCTAAGTGAAATAATTGACGTTATGTTTGTTAGCAGGCGGGGCCCATATATTTTTGTACGATTTATAATTTGCGAATGGGTCCCGCCTGCTAACAAACATAACGTCAATTTTATAGTATATTATAGTATTGTAATAAAACTAGTGAAATAGTAAAATGCTGATAGACTTTCGATGCGAATATTCTGCTTATAATTTAACTGTTAACACATTATTTTGTCGTTAGATTATAAATATATAGTTATGAATATTTCGTATAATTATTACAATTTTTACAGTCTCGTAAGTTATTTAACAATGTAACGTTTTTACAATTTTACGGTGACAATATATAACTTTAAACGATTTTGAACCCGTTTACAAGTAACTAAACTCTATCCTCGAGCTCTATTTGTAAGGTTCCATCAAATTACGTCACGTTCAATAGGCAATCGGACTAATTTTTTTTATTGCATAAATGAATAGTACTCTTAAAATATGAGTAACTTCTCAGAAGAAACCGTATATCAAAAGTCAATATTTTCAAAGGTACAGCGATTTTTATAAAAAAATTCGCGAGCTTCCTAAAAACGCTCCATACTAAAGTCGACCTACAAATGACGTCACTTGTAGGTTATAGTATATGAAGTAGTATATGAAGTATATGGCCGCAGGAATATATTTGTAAATATCTCCGATATTTGTGCGTTTAAGTTCATACTTACCATAATGAATGTTTTTGTATATGATGTGAGTAAACTAATGATGTAGGTTTTGTTTAACAATTTCGCAAAAAAAAAAATTTGGTATAAAGACTCGCGAAATTTTGTATACAAATCGCTGTACCTTTGAAAATATTGACTTTTGATATACGGTTTCTTCTGAGAAGTTACTCATATTTAAGAGTAGGTACTATTAATTTATGCAATAAAAAAAAATCAATCCGCTTGCCTATTGCTTATTACTTAGGTACCTCTGTTTTTTTTTAATTATTTTTTATTTAATGTGGTTTTGTTGGATTATAAAAATAATTTGTAGATTGGTTAATGTTTTCTTTTACGGTCTAAGTATATTTAATAACTAGAAGTTATCTTATTTAGATCTTACCAAAAGATTATATGAATGAGGAATACTTGAAAGTTTACTCTGTTTGTATGTTGTTTATTGATTAACGACTGGTTTCAATAAGTAATAACTAATAACCTATCTATCAATAACTGTTTGTTAAAAACGTCAATTTGGTATCGTAAAAAATGATACCAAAGTCGGAAGAAACAGGTTCGAATCACGCCAAAGGAACAAAAAGTTTTATGTTCCTGGATCATGGATCTACACTAATATTATAAAGAGGAAAACTTTGTTTGTATGTTTGTTTGTTTGTTGTTTGGTTGTAATGAATAGGCTCAAAAAGTACTGGACCGATTTCAAAAATTCTTTCACCATTCGAAAGCTACATTATCCACGAGTAACATAGGCTAAATTTTATTTTGGAAAAAAATAGGGTTCCGTAAGATATTTGGGGTTTTCGGACACAAGGTGTAAAAAATCAACCAGAAAAGTTACTTATTTTGCGTACGCTGCCTAAACTATAAAAGATAGAACCATAAGATGTTCTAATTAATTGTAGATCTTATAAATATCTACAAAAAAGTCCGCGACACACTATACCTATCTATGTCGTGTGAGGCACAACAACAATTTTATTATTTAGAAATCTTGATTTTTTTTGGACTACATTTAAACGCGTTTATTTTACTCATGCTATTAATCCTTATCAAAATAAATTATTTTATCACTAAGTACAGTTTATGTAGATAATATTTGGTATTTGAATGATTAAAATTGGACGTTTGGTTTTGAAGTTATGGCGAAATTAAAATATTACGATTTCTGCTCCACGGCCCGTTGCGAAGTAGGCGTCACCAAGGCGGGGGTGGGCGTGCGGGAGGGGAGTTTAGATCTATGAGGTAGCCGCAGTATTAGTATCAGTATTGTACCCATAGATTATACAGATATATACATTGTACCCGTGCGAAGCCGGGGCGGGTCGCTAGTAATATTATAAAGAGGAAAACTTTGTATGTTTGTTTGTTTGTAATGAATAGGCTCAAAAAGTACTGGACCGATTTCAAAAATTCTTTCACCATTCGAAAGCTACATTATCCACGAGTAACATAGGCTAAATTTTATTTTGAAAAGATATTTGGGTTTTTCGGACACAAGGTGTAAAAAATCAACCAGAAAAGTTACTTATTTTGCGTACGCTGCCTAAACTACAAAAGATAGAACGATATAATGTTCTAATTAATTGTAGATCTTATAAATATCTACAAAAAAGTCCGCGACACACTATACCTATCTATGTCGAGTGAGGCACAACAACCATTTTTTTATTTAGAAATCTTGAATTTTTTTGGACTACAATTAAACGCGTTTATTTTACTCATGCTATTAATCCTTATCAAAATAAATTATTTCATCACTAAGTATGTAGATAATATTTGGTCTGTGAATGATTAAAATTGGACGTTTGGTTTTGAAGTTATGGCGAAATTAAAATATTACGATTTCTGCTACACGGCCCGTTGCGAAGTGGGTGACATTCTGTAGTATTAGTATCAGTATTGTACCCGTGCGAAGCAGGGGCGGGTCGCTAATGTGTTATAAAGACGTGTTTATTGTAATAAAAACCTTAAACATGTGTACTATTGTGTATTCTTAGTATTAAAGTATTTAAATTATATTTACATAACTCACATATTCTTCAGAAACTTACCACGGGACCTGATTGACGTAGTGTGAATATATATAACATAAATATAATAACCTACCTACTACTATTATAAATGTGAAAGTTTGTGAGGATGGAACGGATTTTGATAAAATTTAATATTATGTAAGTAGTTTATGCTCTGGGAGTCTGGATTAACACATATTATACTACTTTTTATCTCTAAAAAGAACAGCATAGCCGTGGATTATTGTATTAACGCGGGCGGAGCCGCGGGCAAAAGCTGGTTATTGAATAATAACCTACATTTTAGTGACCTTCCCGTCCATCCTCCTGGAGACCACGGACGCGGAGGTGACGGAGTACTACGCGCCGAGAGACCTGATCGTGGGGCAGACGCTGTTCATCCTAGGCCGCAGGTTCCTGATATTTGACTGCGACCAGTTCACCCGGACATATTACAAGTGAGTTTGTGAGTTTGTTGTGGTGCATCTGTAACCGTAAAATCGTAAAAACCGTTAGATTGTAATAAAACTAGTGAAATTGTAAAATGTTAATAGACTTCGGACGCGAATATGCTGCCTATAATTTAACACATTATTTTTCGTAAAATTATAAATATATAGTTTTGAATCTTTAGACATATTTTTACAATCTGGTTAGTTAATCTAACGGGTTTTACAATTTTACGGTGACACAATCCATAGACGTTTTTCACTAGGGGCGTTGTTTCGATGTCATACAAGTTATAGTTAGCATCTTTACGGCGAGTAGTGACAAAAACTCGCAATCCGCACTCTGTAGTACAGCTAATAACACTGCCTACAAACATCTAGACGTATATAGACGAGGCATGTCGAGGCAAAAACTGTCCCCACTTAAATGGCCACTTTTGGAGTTGTTTGGGGCCACTTTGACATGTGAGGTATGGTGTAATCAACATGGCTGACATTTGAGGAATGGTAAAATCAAGATGGCGTAACATTTCATACAAGACTATGAAGATTTGTTCTGTCAAATGTATTTTGAAATCTGTGGGTGCATCTGTATCTTGATGTTTTTTTTTATTTTCTTTGTTGAACTTTCTATGGTAATAAAAGAATACTTATTAGGTTTAAGCAAATCAATTAAGTTGAACACTTTGTTATTTTAGTTTACTAAAAAACTAGCTTTTTCTAGCCTTTATCCTCTCAGGAACACAAGCAATTTACCTCCTCATAGGAGTTACCTACCCCATTAGGTGTTGAATTTCATCAACCTCTACTGCTTGTTTACACTGTGGTCCAGTGGTTTAGAGCTTTGCTCTCGACTCTGAGGTCGTGGTTTCAATTCTCGCATTGGAACAACAAAAAAAAAATGTTTCCAAGTTGGTTTAGACAATGCAGGCTGATCAACCTGATTATCTGACAAGAATTAAACCGACTTCCAAAGTAAAAATACACATAAAAGTATGAAATAAAACTTATTTTAAAAATAATTCCCCTTTTAAATTTGTCTATTTCTCTACTTAATCTTCTTAATTTTGAAGTCGCTACCAGCCCAAACGATATCCTACAATATTTTAAAGAATTACTCACGTTCATATTTGCTGGTACCGACTTCAAAATTAAGAAGATTAAATAGAGAAATAGACAAATTTAAAAGGGGAATTATTTTTAAAATAAGTTTTATTTCATACTTTTTTGTGTATTTTTACTTTGGAAGTCGGTTTAATTTTTTTGTTTAAAAATAATAATTTCACCCTTTTTAGTGATATATCTTGTTAAGTTATTATTAATACGTCTTAAGAACGTCTACAATAAACGATCGAATGTATAATTGAATACGCGCCAAGCTTTCATTAGGTATTGTTATTAAAATGATGATGATGATTACTGTAAGTAACAAAGTGGCATATGCTTGCAGTTCTTTAAACAATTCCGAAATTTCCTAACGCATATCTTTAGTGCTTTTGGATTCAGGGTATACCTTGGTACAGCATCTTATTCTTTGGTAGCATATGCTTGTATTACTTCAGTAAAAGTCAAAATCACTATATGTGTCGATATAAATTTCGAGGAGTTCCCTCGATTCCTCATGGATCGCATCATCACGTTTCCACTTTAGTGACTAAAGGGCCAATTTCGAAGTAAACTCTTTACAACAACAAAAGAATTTTGCAAATAGGTCCATAAACGGCAGAGTAATGTTCAAAGATCTCCGTGTTAGTGTAAAATACTATGAGAAGTACCTTCTTTATCATCATAATGTGATGATGTATGCTGTGATAGTGGTGGTGATGATGATGATGATTACTCTAATTGACAAAGTGGCGTATGCTTGCAGTCCTTTAAACAACGCCAAAATCCCCAAACATGTATCTATAAGGAGTCAGGAGTTCTGTTCTGTACTTTTGGATCCAGGGTATACCTTGGAGCAAAATCTTACTTTTTGGTAGCATATGCTTAGAGTACTTCAGAAAAAGTCGAAATCACCATATGTGTCCATATAAATTTTGAGGAGTTCCCTCGTTTCCTCATGGATCCCATCATCAGGTCACCAATTTTCTGAAAATGGGACCGGGATTCGGATTATACCTTTTACATCAAAAAAAGAATTTTGAAAATCGGCCAACAGACGGCGGAGTTATCCGCGAACATACAAAAAAATAAATATATATATACAGCCGAACATATAACCGCCTCCTTTTTTTGGAAGTCGGTTAAAAATGATCTATGCGTCGGATGTAAAAATTCAGACCTGCACCTGATCTCTCGTCAGTCGTGTCGGTTATTCGTCCCACTGTATTATGAGAGTAAAGGAAGAGAGAGTGCTCTTGTATACTGCGCACACACCTGGGCACTTTATAATAACTCCTGCGTAGCTGGCCTGGTTCAACCGTCACCGAAATCGATGTACCTCCATGGTAACTCCAGACACTTTTCAAGTCTTACAAGAAAGAAAAGTGTCTTGGATTCAACATGGAGGCTATTCTGCCGTCCTCAAACTAAAAGGCGGCTAAATGACAAAAAGAGAGTTAAAAAACACGGGATTATTTTAAAACTGATTCTAGTTATTTTCTATAAACAATCGTTAATGTTGTCATAAGACATTCACGAAAACATTAATAATTGTTTATACAAAATCACTAGCATCAATTTCAAAATAATCCCACGTTTTTTAGCTCTACCTCAAAAACTCTTTTTGTCATTTAGCCGCCTTTTAGTTTGAGGACGGCGCACAGTGTATTTTTTGTCCAAAAAATTGGCCATGCCGTTTTTATTACTTAATTTTATAGGATTTGTGATTATAAATGCAGGACGAGAACACCCGACTGCCCATTTCATATAGAAGAATGTAAATTAGTACTTGAAAAAAATTTCTATGGTTTCCAGAAAAAACATAGAAACAGTTATAGCTCAAAAGTTTGATATTCTTTTAAGATTTTATTAATTGGTCTAAATAGTGTCTTAAAAGCCCTACGATAGCGAAAAACATCCAAGCTTTATTTGTTCATGATAACGTATTTATGACTGATTTTGTAAATGTATGTTTTAATTTTTTTAACGCCATGCCGTTTCATATTTGGATTTGAAACTAAGACTGAACTATTCTTTTTATTGATACTTATGACCAAAAAAAAATGGGATCCAAATGAGGCGGGGCATCGGAGTTATTCAATTTTATATTAGTTTGGATAGGGTTATCACCGCATAGTTTAATAATATTTGAAGTAGGTTTTTATATGCTCATTTTTCTAATGAAGTTCGTAACTTCAACAAAACAAATAGTAATAGTCTTTTTTACTTACTAGCTGCTGCCCGTGACTCCGCCCGCGTGGAAATTCATTATGTTATCCACAGTTTACATTTTTTTCGCGTTATACCTTTGCTCCCCTTTGCTTCACTGCTGTTCCACTCTTATATTGAGTTTTGAAGTCAGTGAGATACTGAGAAGCTCAAGGTCACTATTTGGTTTGAACCTTTCTGTTTTTGGTTATTTATGTTTATTATACTGCATATTATATGATGTACCTCCGCCGTGTTCCATATTTCTTAGAAGTATCGATCTAAATATTTAAGTGTTCAGATTTATTTCAGCATAAAATATTAGATATTGTGTAGATTAATTTTGAAATTTAAAAATGGCTGATATTTATTTTTCGTAAAATTGATACGGGTATCGTTTATCAGGTTTTGGGAGTACTGGATTACGAAAATGACATTCGTTTTGAAATTCCAATATGGCGGACATACTTAATTTTATAAAAATAATATGGGTATCCTTTTATTGGTTTCTGGGGGTTTCTGGGTTAAAATATGATGTTGCAGAGTTCCTCAGGGGGACGAAATTTTCATAATTTTTTCACTAGGATGCACCGTTTCCGAGATAGAATTAATTTTATAAAAAAAATGTAAATGCTGCACATTGAGATACTAGGAATGTATAAAGCTATAGAAATGTTGGAAAATTCAGAATTTTCAATTTTTTTTTCTCCCATCATGAAGAAAATATGAGGTTGTAGGGTTACTAAGGAAACTTAAAATGGACGACATTTTTGTTATCAGAACCTCCAGAAACCTGGAAAAGGACATCCTTATTAATTTTAATAACAAAAATGTACGCCATTGTGGAATTACAAAACAGATTTTATTTTCATATTATTCTGCACCCCCAGACACCTAGAAAATGACACTCATGCCAAAGAAAAACATACTCCAACAGTATCCAAAAATAGGATTTTCCGTAGCCTGCAAATTGAATTTTTAGCAGCCATTAATTTATCAACCAAATCTGGTTTTATAGCTGCTTATATGGTATAATGGTCGCCAACTCGGAAATTAAGTCACCAACTTATAAATGTCGGTGCTAATTTGGATTAAATTTCGCCTCTTTTTATCTGCCGACTTTTGAATTTTTTGTCACCTGAGTGATTTCGCCAGTTTAGTAATTTAGTCGCCAACATATTAATTTGCTGCCAAATTCAGTAATACAGTATGCTCACGTGCAGCCGCCAACTTATTTTTTGTTCGCTAGATTAATTATATCCCTTTTTTTTAATACTAAAGATTTATTTTAAGTTCAATGAGAGTCTGATAATTTTTAATATTTTCTATACAAATTATTATCCGGCGTTGTAAATACCTAATATTTTTACAACAAATATGCTGATAATTCGGTCTGCCAGTGAAAGACACGGTTAAAAATACATGCAGCCATTTCAGAGATTAGTCAAAAGCAAAACAAACAGACAGACGGGCATTCTATTTAAAATCCAATGAAAGGTAATATGTGGTGCAGGGAAGGATTCCGCCCTCGTTAGGCTACAGCTAAAACTAGGTAAAATCCGAAACCGGACCCGGTGTGCATCGGCTACCTATTAAACAATAGATTTCCAGTTATAGTTAAACCTATACGAGTCCATTTTATACCGGAAATATATAAAAGATTTTAAATGTGTCTCCATGTGTACATTAGAAAAGTATTAATTTGATAAAAAAATTTCAAGTCAGTATTGTAGGATTGACAGGTCAAATTAATATGAAAACAGCAAATTTGCTTTTGTAATAGCATATTGCTTTACTTATATTAAAAACTAAAATAAAAAGTAATCGTTTGTTTGTTTCTGCTCAAAAATATTTCACGGCATTAATAAAATATTTTCTCGATTTATCGAGTCACTTTAGTGACTAAATGCAGTTTCTCTAATCTTCTATGTAAGTATTAGTCAGGAATAAAAAAACAAAGTTCAAATGAATAAAAAAATTTGGTATAGAAATATTGACAACCCTAAAGCCATAGTTACCATAGATAAATTTAGAAGCCTCTAACTTCGGTGCCCTTTATTATTTGGACCTAATTTTTTTTACACGAATTCTAGTACATTTAAGTAATAATTCTGTATAAAAATAAAATCCAAATAATTAGAAATACGTTCATAAAAAATTAAAGAAAAAAAAACTTAAATCGTAAATAAATCTTTAAAAACTTATTTAAGAAATATATAAATCAGGTTAAATTGTGTGTTTTTTGATGATTGTCGATCAGAATAATCAAGAAGACAATTAAGACCAGGTAGACCAAGCGAAATAGGCATTTAACGCTTCCAAGAGTTGCCCGCAATTGCCGCAAAGCGAGCCGCGCGCCTACGTCGCCGGCGTGAACTTACATGAACCCAAAGTGTTACAGTGTAGTCGTGTCGGCAGTAGGTCAATTTATTTTATTATTTGCATTGAAAAATATAATAAAATTCATAGATAACAGTTTTAATGCAACACATAGCACACATAATTTGAATAGATATTATAGGTAGGTACCTAAGTAAACAATGCTTAAATTTTATTCAATTACTAGCTTTTCCCCGCGACTTCGTCCGCGTGGAATAGTTACTTTAGGATATCGCTAAAATTTACCCGCGACTTCATTTACGTAGAAGGAGAAGCGCTTTCACCTCACGACTACCCGCCCGCGCCGCGCGCCGTACTATAGCGCGCATGATTATTTTATTACTGCGATATCTTCTAAAATACTTATTGAAATCAATTGATGTAAACGGCAAATTTCTTCTAGATTAAATGCTTGTAATGAATAACGTATTTACTTGGATAAGGATTAATTATAATCTTTATGAAAACACCTTCAGAAATAATGCTTACTTTTAGAACAAATTTGGTTAGTATAAAAAGGTTATAGTGAGCCAACCTTAAAAGATAGACATATACTGTCGCGGACGTTTTTTTAGAACTTTTAAAGAGGAACAATTCTGCCATACATCATTTTAGCGAAACTTTAACCGTTTCCGCAGCGTACGCAGCGAAAGCTCTCAAAAGGAAAAAAAGACCCCCGATTTTGTAACATTCTTGAATGGTGCTCCGCTCGTATTGAGCTTAGCATGATGTTATATAGCCTAAAGCCTTCCTCGATAAGTGGACTATCCAACACAAAAAGAATTTTTCAATTCGTACCAGTAGTTCCTGAGATTAGCGCGTTCAAACAAACAAACAAACTCTTCAGCTTTATAATATTAAGTATAGATTTTGACAGTTTCTATGCAGTGTGTTCTGTTACAAGTATAAAAACACGCTGTGTTCGATGTGTGCATGGAGACGAGTACCTATCGTTAGCTCGTGTGGTCACTAAAGTACGTGTCGTTTCGTGAGATAAAAATACTGTATCAGGTACATAGGTGTTGACGATTTGATGGTACCTACTTAGGCAGACACTTGCAAAAAATGTATTCCTACTGCCGAGTCCGCACGATTGCCACTTGCCGCAAAATCCAAACCTCCACAAACGTTTGACTTTTTGAAAATCCGGATTTTTGAATTTTTTCTCCCAAAAATCCGGATTATCCGGATAATTCAGATTTTTTCATTTTTTTTTAATTTGTTGCATATTTTATAAAACTTCAATGTTTATTTTACTACTATTTTGTAGCAAAAATTACACTCATTAGTAAAAAAAACAGTTACTTTTTTATAATTTAATTTAAATAAATTCTTATTTTAAGTTGTAAGTATTAGAATTACAATCTGAATAAATAAACACATAATGAGATTATATCAAAATTATATACTTAATTATATTTATTTTTTCATTTTTATAAATATTTTTGATTACGTTTGAAATCCTAGAATGTTCAGTTTTATAGTTAGTATTTTATTTTGAATAAGGTATGTATATATTGTTATTTACTAAATGTTCCAGCAGTAAAGAATTATAAAAAAGTGGAATAGCCTGTGATCTTTTTAACGCTTTTTTTACATAATTATCTACGCCACAGTTCACCACTACCGTTTTCGTAAAGTTCCATTTCTATGAGAAAGTACTAACGTAGGAAAATTATTACAGTTTAATAAAACGTAGGAAACTGAAAATCCTTTAAATTGAGATCCGGGGAGTGAAGACAAATCATTTGAAGTATGGGGCTGAACAAATAATTTTGTATGGACGAAATTGGACCACTTTTGAGTTATTGAAAGTAAAAACCACCCACCTATTTGGGTAATAATTAAACACGTAAATTGTGCTTTTAATTCCCTCGGTAACTAACAGAAGTACAATTAACAATTCTAAGCACAATTTAAAATCTGTAACTATTGTAAGATCTTTATTTTAACATTTTACTTACAAATAAACAGTAACATCTTACTCTTTATTGCACTTTGAAGTTTCCGCTATAAGATGAAAACTACATTACTTAAAAAAATAACAGTGGTTTACACAAATCGTTGGTGCTATTTTTGGCACCTATATCTTATCTTTAAAATATTATCTAAAAAATAATTATTTCTACGCAAAAACAGGAGCGTTGATTTTCATTTAGTTTTGCTACTGACTCGTTAGTTTAGGTTAGTTTAGTTCAATCAAATTAATTTTAATAATAAAAAAAAATATATTACTTTCATTCATTCGGAAAAACTCTCTCTAATCTTAAACCAACCAGTCAGGTATTATCGACTCCAAAACTTCTTCCCAAACTTTTTAAGAATTTATTCTGATATCATAGAGATAAGATTTAGGTATTTGGACTTAGATATTCATTATTTAGAAGATAATTAAATATAGTTAAACCACTACATTTCTTTTTAAGCTGTCATATTAATTTGGCATTCTATGATTGTAGAAATTAAAATTGCAATAATATGTTTTGACTTTCGTTAGTACGAATTCAATTAATAATAAATATAAATATACAAGTTTGGATTTGCTTATTATACTTCTTACTACTTGTGCAATTAAAACTGAAACCATATTCAGTGTTTTTATAAATTGGATCACCTATTACTGAACTGTACTACTACTAAAAAATATAAAATGGTAAGTATCTTAGAAACAGTCCATACATATACATATATAGCGACCATAATATTTTAGCAGATCTTCATCCCTCGCATCTCCATTTAATGGATTGACTATGTTCTACCAAATAACTTGAATAAATGGAAAAATGTGTCAACAATTTCAACAGGACAAAAAAATAATAATATCAAATTATCCAAAGGCATGGATTTAAACTCACGACAAAACAATTAAATTTTGGATGTGAAAATACCGAATATTGAATACTAAATTACCATGTTGGCTAAAGAATGTAAGGAATAAAAATTTACAAATCTGGTGACTAAGTAATACGACTGAATATTCCAAACTGGCAGACATATATTATATTAGCGAACAAATAACCATCTTGGCGACAATTTGTGAGTACACATTTAATTTAAGAATAGACACATATATTTTCCCTAATGTAGGTAACTCAAAAAACATACAAGCAGCAAAACCAGCGCACATAAAAAAAAACATAAAGAAGCGTACAAAATTCCCAATTTTTAATTTTCCTCGATTTTAGGGGGGTGTAGATATTGTGTAAATTGATTTTGAAATTTAAAAATAACGGATATTCATTTTTCGCAAAATGAACATAGGTGTCATTACCAGGTTTTTGGGGGTGCTGGATACGAAAATGGCATTCATTTTGAAATTCCAATATGGCGGACATACTTAATTTTATAAAAATAATATGGTTGTCCTTTTGTTGGTTTCTGGGGGTGCTGATTACAAAAAAGTCATCCATTTTAAATTTCCTTAGTAACCCCGCAACCTCATATTTTCTTCATGATGGAAGAAAAAGAAATTTGAAAATCCTGAATTTTCCAAAATTTCCATACATCCCTCGTATCTCAATGTAGAGCATTTTTTTTTTATAAAATTGATTCTATCTCGGAAATGGTGCATCCTATTGAAAAAATAATGAAAATTTCCTCCCCTTAAGAACCCCGCAACACCATAGTTTCTTCACGATGGAAGAAAAAGAAATTTGAAAATCCTGAATTTTCCAAAATTTCTATAGCTTTATACACTGTTTGTGTCAAAGTAGAACATTGCCATATTTTTTTTCTAAAATCGCTTCTATTTTAGAAACGGAAAAATAATACTATTACTGGAAAAATAATAAAAATTTCCTCCCCCTTAACCCGGAAATCGCATATTTTTTTCATGAATGCCAAAAAAAGAAATTTGAAAATCCTGAATTTCGAAAAGTTTCTATAGCTTACATAGCTGGTACCTCTACAAACTACATGTTAATTTTACGAAGATTGGATAGTCTCCATTTTGGAAAATGAAATTGGAAGACAATTTTATAATCAGCATAATATGAAACATGGAAAAAGACATCCATTTTTAATAAAAAAAAAAAAATATACGCCATTTTGGAATTTTAAAACGGATTTTATTTTCATATTATTCTGCACCCCCAAAAACCTTGAAAACGATACCCATACCAAAGAAAAAAAAAACCTCCAATAGTATCCAAAACTGGGATTTTCCGTAGCTTGCAAATTGAATTTTTAGCAGCTATTAATTTATCAATCAAATCTTTATTAGCTACTTACATGGTATAATGGTCACCATCTCATCGGTGCTAATTGGATTAAATTTCGCTACTTTTTATCTACCGATTTTTGTATTTTTTGTCACTTGAGTGATTTCACCAGTTTGGTAATTTAGTCGCCAACATATTAATTCGCTGCCAAATTCAGCAATACAGTATGCTCACGTACAGTCACCAACTTATTTTTTGTTCACTCGATTAATTATATCCCTTATTCAAATATTGTACGTCTAGAGTACATACTAATTACAATTAAAATATGTAATTTTCATAGTAGTAACCAAGATTCGAAAAACTCGAAAAATCCGGATTTTTAAATGAAAATCCGGATTTTTTGAATTTTTCGAATTTCGAAGTATCCGGATTGCAACCCCTACTTGCGAGTGACTTGGTGTGTTCTGCAAAGGCAAGCATGACGGATGTTGAGCACGTATCCTTATATTTTATTGTAAATAGAACAGCCTCCGTGGTCTAGTGGTTAGAGCTTGGCTCTCGACTCGGAGGTCGTAGGTTCTAATTTCGATTCCCGCACTGGAACAACAAATATTGTTGTTTCCAAGTTTGGTTAGGACAATGCAGGCTGATCACCTGATTGTCTGACAAGAAAGATGATCCATGCGTCGGATGGGCAGGTAAAAAGTCGGACCTGCGCCTCATCTCTCGTCAGTCGTGTCGGTTATCCGTCCCCCTGGATTACGAGAGTAAAAAAAAGAGTGCCTTTGTGTACTGCGCACACACTTGGGCACTATAAAAATACTCCTGTGTAACTGGCTAGGCTACAATAAAACCAGCCACCGTCACCGAAATCGGCGTGGGGAGTTATTTATTATTATTATTGTAAAAACAGAAATCGAAATAAAAAGAAACGAAAAGTACGGCAAAGAAGATGGTAGATGTTACAAATTCATAAAAACTGTTTACTGGCTTATTCAATAATGTACTAAGGCTACTCCACGCATCAGCTACTTTTTTCTCATAATACACAACACAATAATATATCTATGGACGCTTCACACCAAGTCAATCTGGTCCCGTGGTAAGTTCTCGAAGAACTTGTGTTACGGGTACCAGACAACAGAAATATATTTAATAATTTTTATATTAAGATATAATAGAATAATATTTAAGATTTTTATTGTATTATACACATATTTAATACACATTCATGACCCAGGAACACAGAAATTTTTTTTGTTCCTTCAGCGGGATTCGAACCCGCGACACCCGGCTTGAGCACCAACACGCTCAACCACTGAGCCACAGAGGTCGTCTCATCTGGCAAAAGCAACGACGTGGCGACGATAATGTTATTGTGTATTAGTACTTCGTTTGCGCCTAACTGACGGAAGCGGAGCCCTATTTTTTAAACGGAACCCTAAAATAAAAGTAGCCTATATTAGACCTTATGACATCAGCTATTTGCCAGTGAAAGTCCCGCGAAAATCGGTCCAGCCGTTTCAGAGATTAGCCGGAACAAACAGACAGACAGACCGACCGCGACAGACAGACAGACGGACAGACATTTTTAAAAATTGGTATTTTATTGTAATTGTAAGTACCGAATATACTTTCAGATGCATTATGTGAAAAGCTGTTAATTTGAAGTTACAAACAGACACTTCATTTTTATTTATCTGTATATAGATTTAGTTCAAAAATTAAAAGAAGCATAAAAAATACAAAACAAACTTTCCTATAGATTTTTATTGTATTATATGTCCATGACCCGGGAACACAGGAAACTTTTTGTTCCTTCGGCGGGATTCAAACCCGCGACCCCCGGCTTGAGCACTAACACGCTCAATCACTGAGCCACAGAGGTCGTCTCATCTGGCAAAAGAAACGAAGCGGCGACGATAAAATGTAACATCTTATTGTGTATGGTTATATGTATAACTAGCTGATGCCCGCAACATCGTTTGCGCAGATCTAACGAAAGCGGAACCCTATTTTTTTAAACGGAACCCTAAAATAAAAGTAGCCTATGTTAGACCTTATAATATCAGCTATCTGCTAGTGAAAGTCCCGTGAAAATCGGTCCAGCCGTTTCAGAGATTAGCCGGAACAAACAGACAGACAGACGGACAGACAAAAATTTTAAAAATTGGTATTTTATTATAAGTACCGAATATACTTTTAGATTCCTTATATGAAAAGCTGTTAATTTGAAGTTACAAACAGACACTTCAATTTTTTTTATCTGTATAGAATTAGTTCAAAAATAAAAATAAACATAAAAAAATACAAAACAAACTGACTTTCCTTTAGATTTTTATTGTATTATACATATCCATGACCCGGGAACACAGGAAACTTTTTGTTCCTTCGGCGGGATTCAAACCCGCTACCCCCGGCTTGAGCACCAACACGCTCAATCACTGAGCCACAGAGGTCGTCTCATCTGGCAAAAGCAATGACGCGGCGACGATAAAATATAACATGTTATTGTGTATGATATGCATAATTTAGTTCAAAAATAAAAAAAAACAAAACAAACTGACTTTCCTACACTGCGTTAGAAACGAAAGAATTGTTCGATAAATACGCGGGTAAGCCGTGCGCTGGCAAAACTGACATAGGTCTGTCCTCGTCAACGCCTAGCGGGCGACTGTGGGGCGACTCTAGCGGCTTACGCACGCTGCATTTCAATATTAATTTATTGTTAAAATAATTAAACCAACATGCAAAATGTAACCAGAAATTATTCTTTTTTAAGTTATTAGCTTTTCGTAGATATGATTTTTGAAAGTAAAACTATCATGAACTTCATGAACAAAAAGAAAAATATTTAAATTTAGCCTCCTCTTCGGAATTATTTTTGATCGAGTGAAGTTTTCAATATTATGTTTTGAACCACAAATTGTAAAAGAACATTAAGTAAACAACAATGTGTATTTTTTTTGGCTTTTTAAAGTTACTATTTGTTTGTTTATTATCGATTCAAAGTCATGTAAAATTGGGACCACGCGGCCTTAAGTAAATATTTAAAAAGTTATGGCAATTTTTAATTTTATTGAAACAAAAATAATAAGTGTTTTTTTATTGTTCATAATAAGAAATTAACGCATGTAAATACTAATAAATTATTTACATAACATTTCTGTATGAGATTTCCAAAAAAAAAGGCATGGCCAATTTTTTGGACAAAAAATACACTGACAATAAATATTAGGTATATTAAAATAATTGTTATAATTAATGGCAACTGCAAAATGTTTGAATACGTTTTTTTATTTTAATACCAGAAAAAGAGCTTATTAAAACTTTTACATTTCAAACATTGTGCAGTTGCTATTTGTGATTTAAATTTTAACAAGTTGCATGTTTCTAACGCTGCACGGTGGATCGAAAATCGGCTTTCATAGACATAGAAATGAAGTCTCGAAAGTGACTGATTTTGGCTGGATATTACTTTAATTAGGTATTACTATGAAAAAAAATGAAACTTGAAATAATTTGGCCTAAAACTAAGGGTGTAATAATTATTTTTTTACAAAAAACTTGTATGGAGCCAATGTGAAAAGCTAATTTAAAAAAAAACGGCAAGTTTAACCATAATATCCTGGTTTTAGTACTGATTTTGGCATTCAAAACCATTTTATAGTATACATCATAAAACGGTTTTGAATTTGAATTTTTGAACATAATATAGGGTGAAAGCATCAATTATCAGCACTTTAAAAATGGTCCAAATTTAACCTCGATTATTACAGAGGAAAATATTTTATAGCTTAAAGTATGGTGTCGCTGGCAGTAGATTCCAGAAACATTATTAAGTGGAAACAAAAATTAATTAGTGAGAAGCTTATAAATCTACTATTTGTTCGGGTCGCGATAATTTGGTACAGTGTTAGGAATAGGGTGTGCCACCCTACATAACTAAACTTTTAATGCAAACTATAAGCACAGTATCAGTTCGCAACAGCTTACAAAGCCTCATTGTCCCCCGTCTAGTGCCTCGGCGACGGGCGCCGGGCGTCATGTGATACAATATACATCCAGCCCGTTTACAACGCTTATCTAGCTCGCGAGATTCTGGTCTAGCTTTCACATTGAAATAAGATGGTGTCGTTTAAAAGTTGCTACTATTCATGAGGGTTTTTAATTAAAATAATGTACGTTTTGAAGTGTTTTTCTAATTAAAATAATGATTTCTTTAGTGACGTTGTGATTTATTACTTTATAAAATAGAAAACGATATCTAGTACAAAAAATCTACTAATCTAACAAATTTACCGAATCTTCTAAATATATAAACGGTAAACCTGACTGACTCATCTATCAACACACAGCCGAAACTACAGAACGGATTTTGCTGAAATTTGGCATACAGATAGTTGTAATGACGTAGGCATACGCTAAGAAAGGATTTTTTTAAAATTTTCCCCCTAAATGGGTGAAAAAGGGGTTAAATTTTTGTATGGAAACCGAACTCCACGCGGACGAAGTCGCGGGCAAAAGCTAGTGAGCTATATTTTCGTGATGGCGATTCAATTATTCATACATTTTTCAGGACAATGCTAAATATTGACCAGCCTGCGCGCATTAAGGTTAAAAAAGAAACAAAAAGAGAAATATCGAAGGTTAGTTGGTTTTAAAATAAATGGTCAAAAATCATGACAAGGACTTCAATATTAACTGAAAAACATTTGTTCTAGAGCATTCCACCCCACATTGGCATCGGTACACCAGAAGACACGCTGCAGTCCTGCTTCGGGCTCATACCCAAACCACCGCACAAAGATATCATAAAATACAACCTCAATGCTAACAAGGTTAGTGGAAATGTGTCATTATAGAATCTAGAATTTCTATAATGAGGGTGTTTGGTATTTGTTCTGCCGTTAGGGGGCAGACCCAACGAAAAAGCGTCATCTGGTGGCGTACCTACCTATAGGTACCCAAGTGGTATCAAAATCGGTCAATAAAATATCTGTAACTGATTGAGTGTAGGTACTGTTGGTTCTTGGTGGAAGTTCATGTTCATAATAATATTACACAATTTTTTATATACATTTTTTCACTTTATTTAGATTTTTACAATAATTTATATATGTAAACACGACCGGTTTCGATTAACTCCTACACCTGATAATGAGTTAATCGAAACCGGTCGTGTTTATATATAAATCTAAATAAAGTGGAAAAGTGTATAAAAAAGTTGTGTAATATTATTAATAAAATTTCTGTCACCAGGCGGTGCTTGCTAGCCCTGTGGCCCTTATCGTTGAATTTAAAAACCGAGGGAATCGTAATCTAGTTTCACTGAAACTTCAATTTCAACTATGGAAGACCCTCATTCCTTAAGTGGTCGATAAACTAGTATTTATTTTAAACCATATTTAAATACATATCATTCTATATGCCTCAATATGATGTAAACTTGCCGTTTAATTATTTTAATGTCTATTTTTGTCGGTTTCGTAGTAATATTTATTCTAGTGAAACTAATTTCGCATAATATAATTATTTTGTAGTCTTTTATAGATAATAAAGCGGATATTTTGCAAATAATTTAAATATAGGTATTGCAAAAAAGTGTTTTGGGTTGTTTAGAAATAATGATCGTAGGCATAATTAATAGTTTTGTCAATTTAGTTTTAAAAAGTTTTGAAAACCAAAGCTAAGTAGGTACTTCTTTCATTTCCTAGAATTAAATAATCTAGCTGCTGATTTCTACTAAACTGTGCGTATTAAAAAAAATACTCTAATACGGTATTTTCATATTACAATGAACAGGGGTCTGACAGTTGTAAAGGGAATAGTATACTAAAATTCAATGTTTTCAAAGATATTGCGGAATGTTTGAAGCACTTTTGTGAGTCTCGTGAAAATGCCCCATATACCTAAAAGTCGTACTTTGAATACACGCTAATAATGTTGCTACGAAATGTATGGCCATAGGCACAAACTTTCTAATATCTCTGAAGTTTGCTCGTTTACGTTCATAATATATACTTTAGTAAATCTTTTTGTATTTGATGTAAGTAAACTGTTCATGTATGTTTTTTACCCTAATGTTGTAAAAAAATATTTTAACTTCGCAATGCATGTAATTACAAATTACAATATTACACATAAAATGCTAATTATTTTTACTTTTATCAAGTTAAATTACCTGATTATTTCTTTATTTATTAAAAATAAACTAAATTTTTACACATGGGAAAATATCCAATTTAAATATTAACCGGGTGATGATGTTTACTTTTCAAATACAAATAGTCACTGAACATTGTAGCTGAAGAGCTGGCACCAATTAGAAATTATTATTTGAGATTAGGTTACGTTCGGCGGGCCCAAAAAATTTTAGAGCTCTGAACATCTGTTGCCCGCGGCTCCGCCCGCGTAATTATAGTATCCCCCGGGAACACTGTACTTTTCCGGGATAAAAAGTATTATGTTTTAAGAGCCTAAACTACTACCATACCAAATTTTATCTAAATCCGTTTTTGCGTAAAAGAGGAACAAACATCCATCCATACATCCTCACAAACTTTTATATTTATAATATTAGTAGGATTGATATTTGACTTGACATTCGTTGTTATCTTGTTCAACATTCAGCTCTATTGTATTAATCCAGAGTTTTATTTTCAATGCTTTGAATTTTCCCGCGCCCGATGTTTTCCGGATCATTATGTAGTCCAAGCTTATTATTATAGGCTGATTGCCTGAAATATATTTTTGAGAAAAAAAATATTAAAAAAATTAGGGGTTGATACTCATCCCCACTACTCACCTGCCAGCTCTACGGTTCCGTGTTGGGGTATAATAGAGGAGGTAGGTAGTACCTACAAGACAAGTTACCAGCTTGCTTCAAATACCTACTCTTAAATTGGCACCAGCTCTCTGGCTATTCGGATTCCAAAATTCGTCTTGATTTATAAAACGTTGCCTTTATAGTTTTAACATTATTAAGTATAATAATATCTTTATTACGCTGTAATAATATACTGTATTGTAATTAATGTAGAATAACGAATCAGTGGTTATGTCTAATAAATGTAATTGATTGTAGGTACCTACTGTCGGTTCTTGGTGGAAATTCATGTTGAACACTAATAAAACAAAATTTTTCGTGCACTTTTTCCACTATATTATAATAAATGATGATGATGATTTATTTCGAAACCGGTCGTGTTATTTATTAAAATTTATAATTATATCTTAATATAGTGGAAAAAGTGCACGAAAAATTGTGTTTTATTAGTATGTCTAATAAGAATAGTTTAATAAATTAAGTTCAGAATAGCAAATCTTATAAGTAGTTTATTTAGAACACAATTAAAGTATAAACTACTAAACTAAATTAAAATGAGTCGGAAATTATTCTGATGTTGTTGCGAGCTTAAACACGACTTCATTACAAAGTTCAGAACATTCATTTTATGTTTCATATTTTCTCAAACGATTCAGAATATTGTGTTACAAGTTTTCCTGCAATTGCTCCTATTTACGACGAGGGTGATTTCATAATTTATTCTCTTTTTCTTTGTGTACTGGACTCAATTATCTAAGCAATTAAAAAGTAATAAGATTTTGTAAACACTGTACTTATATAATTATTACCTATTCATAAATAGCTTGCATAATATTAATTGAATAATTAAGTAATATTATGCAAGCTACCACTTGTTAAAAATATAGGCCTAACAGAACATACTTAGTCACATTTAGTTTGCTTTCAGTAGGTACTTTAACTAAAAAACTTAGGCCTTTTCATCCGTTAATGGATGATTTATATACAGTATTTTACGAGCGAAGTAACCACTCACGAAGTATAGATACCTGCAGGCTTAGCATGGCGATCCATAGAAATACAATATTTAAAGAAGAAATATTCTATCCTAAACAGTTCGTTGCAAAATAGTTCTTAATCAATGATAACAAGGTCGTCAATAGAAGTCAACATTTCTAAGCGGCCATGTTTTTAAAATGGTTGCCGGGAAATCTTCTGTCAAAAACGAACAAATAATCAAGTATATGACTCAACGTAAAGAAACTTTTTGTCTAGGACCGCCATGATGTGGAGTGGTTGACATTATTGTAGGACTTTTTGACATTAAATTAAGAAAATGTTTCTACTTTAGCTGTCAAAAAAGGCCATTGTGAGCTCATGCTCGGGTTATTTCTCATAACGACGATACATCGACCTTGCTACCTTATAATAAGACCTATTTTGCTCCGAATGGTATTAACGTTTCTTCAATATGTCATATTTTCTATTCTTCGGTGTTTCTTCTATGCGCATGCTAAGCCTGCAGGAGTCCGAACGGTATAGGCTTTTCCATAGTAATTATGTACACAATAATACCAGATCTTAGTTCTCTTTTCTGCCGCTAGCTGTGCGAGAACTTGTTACGTACCGAGTGTTGCCAATACTATTATACCGAGTGTTGCCAATACTATTATTTATTACAATTATTTTTAAATTATTACCGTTAGTCTTTCTACGGTATCTATTTTTCGAGAACAGTTTTTAAGAATTTCCTAAAACTTTTATTTATTTAGATTTAAATCCACGTTTCTCATAATATTTTCTTCCAGAGCTGTCAATAGCAACATTTAAACTTCCCGCGTAATTTCAAACGAGTGCTTGTCGAACTGTCGCGCGCTTTACCGGCAAAAATCTTTCCCCGTAATTGAGACCATTATTTTAACATTACGTTCGGACTCCTGGTATCTATACTTCGTGTAACAACTCTTGAATTAATACTGTAGTGCCTGGGACAGTTTTTTAAGTGGCGTATGGTTGCCCAAGCACATACAACATTCTCACTACATAGTCAGCCTAGTCAAGAGGAATGACTGGTCAATACGTCTGGAGCCAATCATGTGCGGGTTTCCTCACGATGTTTTCCTTCACCGTTAGAGCGTCCGAATAATGTACTAGAGATCTGAAAAAGTCTCATTGGTACACGCCACAACCTGGGAATCGAATCTTCACTCTCTCAAGTGCATACCAAACGGTCTACCCACTAGGCCACGGAGCTCTCAGTACTTTAACTACACTATGGAAATCTCTACGATTCTCTACATATCAAATTATTATTGTTGTAAAATATTATATAATTGAGTTCACGTATTTTCAAACTGTTCTAATATTCGCTCAAATATTAATGTACATTCAGTACCTTCGCTACCTCTGCGAGCTGGACTGGATCCACCCCGAGGACAAGGGCAGGCAGTTCGTGCTGAAGTACAGCCTGGCGGACGGCACGGTGAAGATCGGAGAGATACCGCGAAGGAACTCCGGAATAAGAGAGGGCACGTTCCTGCAGTCCATGCGGCTGCAGACGCCTGAATCGGACCCCAACTTCCCTACTTATTATACGCCAGATAGATTCTATATTGGTGAGTAGGTAGTATGGAAGGAGTCTGTACGTCAACCGAACAATGTTTGTATGAGAGTGATTGATATTTTTTTCTGCCGCACTACCTGGGGCAAACCTAACGCACACAAAGCGTCATCTGGTGGCGTGATATCAAAAACGATCAATAAGAATTTTCGATTGTTTTTCGGTCACCAGGCAGCGCTTGTTAGCCCGACGATCCTTGTCGTGTCAAAAAGCTTACAAATGTCACGAATTTAAAAACCTTCATTACTTCTTTGCAACTGGTGTAGCCGGATCCTACTCGATCCACTATGATTAATGGTGGTGGTTCGAAAATGATTAAGTTGCATTACCCGTGCGTACAATATGTGTACACACTACAATCATATATTTAAAAGAGTCTGCCTTAAGTGGCGGCACATTCAGTAAGGCTGCTACCTCGAATTTCGCGGCCAGCATAGTGATTAGTGGCCATAAACAGTAGCTGCAACGCGCACAAGCGGTAGCCACTAGACATGGCTAGACCAGGGGTGGTCGACTTTGTATGAATGACCTTGGACCAAAAAGGGGGCAGTTCGGTGCGACAAGAATAGTTAGTTATATTTCAATATATCGCTCTCTGTCTTACATGGTTAATATTACATAAAAGTTACTTAAAAACCACAACAGATGGCGCGCAACAGACACTATGCCGCTTCTAGATCGCGCTATCGAAAACACTAGACGTATGTATTTAAGGGCTCACGAACAATTTGTGACGTACAGTTGGAGGTGGTGACCACCTGGTGGTCACTCGGTTTTGTTGGAATGCAAAATTTAGCTCTAAAGAGAAATTTAACGTTTACTTAAAAGTTAAACTTTAATTACGTATCTTCAATTTCCCGCCATATTCATATAATCAAATATTTAGTCCTCCTTTGTTGGAAGGCGGTTAAAAGTTTGAGGGGGCAGCTCACTAGAGGCGCTATTTGGTCCCAATTTTTTTGTATGAAGTCGACCTTCTTCTCCGCGAGTAATAGTGTTCTGTGGGCTAGACAGTAAGGCTAGAAATGGCAGCGGAGCAGCATAACTGTCATATAATTAACACTTTATCTTCATTAGTATAAAAAACGTTTCGTTTGACTCTTGAGACAATAGCCGCCGCCGCTCACGGCCGCCGATGGCCGCTAGCGACCGCTGGCGGCCGTGAGCGGCGGCCGAAATGGCAGGTTCGCGTCGCCGTGAAATAATTTCAAACCTTATCTACAGCTACATAGTTATAAGACTTAGTATCGTTTAAACAGTTCGAAAAGGTCCAGCAGCCGCTTTATATGACAGTTATGCTACTGTCCGCTCTGCTGCCTTTTCGGTGTGAATTGGCCCTAATGCACTCCTATCAAGCGGTGACTATGGCGACCGCTGCCGCGCCGTGCCGCCCACCGCAATGTTCGAGGCAGCGGCCATAAGGAGGTTACGCTTGTTACAATTGACTAACTATGTTCCAGGTGCCATAATTCCAGTATTTAAGCATCGCTTCAAGATAGTGGGCTGCGATCTGTTCGTGTACCGGTACATGAGCGCCAACCCGCACAAGTTCCCGCCGGAGGTCGTGGACAATGTGCGCAACTATCACATGCGCCAGGGCAACCTGCGCGAGGAGCTGGAGGTAATTTCTGTTTTTAGGATTCTGTAATACTCAAGGAACCCTTACAGTTTTGGTAAAATCGGTTCACAAACGGCGGTTGGATACCCATGAAGAATCGAGAAAGCTCCTCGAAAAGAGATGTTTGACTTTGGGCCAGTTCTATGTATACTACATAGGTGAATAGGAAAAAAATATGGGAATATCATAAAAATACGAAAAAATTAATTTAAAGAAGGGTACATGCGTACAAAAATGATTATTTGAAGAGTTTTTTATTGCGAGAACACTATTTGAGAGGCGGCCTTGACAGTTGTTTTGACTTGACTTTTGACGTAGTAGACAGTTTTACGAAGAGACGTCGTCTTGAATGTCATACGTCTTTCTTTGTCAAAAGTCATGTCATTGACAAAATGACATTCTTTAGTTAATTCTGATCTGATCCGCCATGTTTTATTTTACTTTGTGTTGCTCTCCTTGACGAAGTTAATTGAAATGTACATGGAAACGAAGTGAAATTAAACAAAATAAAGAATAGGAAACGGTTACTATATTATGTAGCTATATTTACATATACTGTACATAGGGCTGGCACCGGCCTCATACATTTCTTGAACATCTCTTTTGGTTAGTATAAAAAGGTTATTGTGAGCCAACCTTAAAAGATAGACATATTCTATCACGGACTATTTTTTAGAACTTTTAAAGGGGAACAATTCTTTCATACATAATTTTAGCGAAACTTTTCCGTTTCCGCAGCGTACGCAGCAAAAGCTCTCAAAAGGGAAAAAAACACCCCCATTTTGAAACATTATGGATTGGATCTCCGCTCGTATTGAGCTTAGCGTGATGTTATATAGCCTAAAGCCTTCCTCGATAAATGGACTATCCAACACAACAATAATTTTTCAATTCGAACCAGTAGTTCTTGAGATTAGCGCGTTCAAACAAGCAAACCCTTCAGCTTTATAATATTAGTGTAGATATATATTGGTTTAGACTTTTCCTCAAATAACACAAGCATATGCTACTAAAAAATAAGATTTTGCACCAAGGTATACCCTGGATCCAAAAGCACTGAACAGAACTCCTCAGTCTTTAAAAGATACGCGTTTGGAAATTTCGGCATTGTTCAAAGAACTGCCAGCATATTATGCCACTGTGTAACTTACAGTAATATTATTATCATCATCATCACGCGCCAAGCTTCCATTAGGTACTGTAATACCCTGCCTTGCTACCTAGCGTATTCAATAATAATTACCTATACATGCGATCGTTTATTTTAAACGTTCTTAAAATGTTTTAATAATAATTTAAGAAATATATCACTAAAAAGGGTAAAAATATATTTTTAAAGTAAAAATGCACAAAAAAGTATGAAACAATACTTATTTTCTAAACAAGTTTAGTAGTCCCTTTTAAATTCGGCTAAAGTTTTAAGTATTTCTCTACTCAATCTTCTTGATTTTGAAGTCGATATCTACTAGCAAATTTGAACGTGAGTTCTATAAAATATTGAAGGATATTGTTTGGGCTTATTTAAATAATAAGTTTAACTTCATACTTTTTTGTGCATTTTAACTTTGGAAGTCTGTTAAATTTTTTGATTAAAAATAATTTATTAACACAATACATTATGTAAATAAACAAGATAAAAAATATATTTACATCACTATTTAATTAATATTTAAGGCCTTGAAGCGAACAGCGAAATAAGAAACATTTAAATTTAAAGTATTTTCGTTAAAAAAACTAATATAATAATGTTGATTGTTCCTGAAATAATGAAGCTTAATAATACTATACCTATACTATGTACTATACCTAAATGAGACTATAAATAGAAAGTTATGAAAGTTTATGTATCTAATATTTTATATTTATAGTATTGTTGTTCCGGCTAGTCATTTCTTGTTATTGATTCCCATTGGAAAAAAAACAATTTAAAAGCATCATTATATTCTATAATCTATTCCCTGCCTCAAGCGTATGGGTCATGAATACTCATGAGTCATGACTCATGGCCCATGGGACGTTTGGTTGTTATTACGTCAATGTGTATCGTATCAAATTATGAAAGAGTTTATAATTCATTTTAATATTTTTTGATTTCTTTAATATGTTTTAAATGTTCAATAAAAGTTTTATATTATAGTATGACTAGCAACCCAACAAACGTTGTTCAGTCTTAACCATGAACTCGAATAAATAAATAACTACCAACGACTACACCTACAATCTACACCCACTATCTACCAGTGGTTGGTTCTCCTTCATAGGGAAGCCCTAGCCTGTACTATCTACTCCTTACTTTGTGGGTCTTCAAAACGTAAGCGGTAAGTGAAGCCGATACTAGGAATGGAGTTATAGAAACCCCACGCCACGTGTTTCTACTCCTACACCTACTACCTACACCTACACGTATGCTTACAACCTACAGTTATCGACAACTGAGGGTTGTAGATTGTTACAGTACTAATATCGCTAACAGACAATAGTCGTTACTCGTTAGTGTTAGAAGATTGAAAATTTAGTCATAATATGTATTTTTAATGCCAAATCATAATAATATAACAAAAGAAAAATAAAAAAATTGGGGTCCCTCCCTCCGTCCCTACCACTTAGGAGTATAAAAATAGTTTACAACCTATTCTCAATTCTCATACCTACCAAACACATTTGCAAAATTTTGTAAAAAATCGAGGTCTTTGTTACAGATCTCCTGCGAAATGTAGACCACATTCAAGCATTTTATGTATTAGTTACCTAGTAATTGAGCCCATCGTATTAGATCTAGCTACGCTATTCCAATTACACTATCAAATCGTAAAAAATAGGGACTTTATTAAGCGAATAATAATATATGTTTGTCTGTACATATGTGTATTCGTATTTTATCGAAGTCCATCTTTGGGACTTCAAACGTTGCTCTTGGGCGTAATAAACATGATGACTCCGTATTTTTTGCGAGTTGAACTTTAAATCGTAGGAAGCTTTACGTGATTTGTGTTTTAATGTGATAAAATACTTTTATTGCCTACACTTAATTAAAGAGGAAAAAAATATATAAGTATACCTATAATGTTAGGTTTAGTTATCTCTTTTCGCGGCGGAAGCTGCTATCTAGTTAAAGATACATTTTTTTTTATTGCAATTAATAATGTTATGTAACTAAATAAATAAAACGTTCCTATTTTAAGTTTTCCTCCAAAAGAGATGTTTGATTTTAGGCCAGCTCTATGTACACTACATAGGTAAATAGGAAAAATATGGGAATTTCATAAAAATACGAAAAAATTCATTTGAAGAAGGGTACATGTGTACAAAAATAATTATTTGCTGAGTTTTTTATTGCGAGAACACTATTTTTAGGGTGACCATGACAGTTGTTTTGACTTGACTTTTGACGTAGTTGACAGTTTTAGGAAGAGACGTCTTCTATAGTGTCATACGTGACTTCTTTGTCAAAAGTCATGTCATTGTCAAAATAACATTCTTTCGTTAATTCTGATCTGATCCGCCATGTTTTATTTTACTTTGTGTTGCTCTCCTTGACGAAGTTAATTTAAATGTAGATACATGGAAATGAAGTGAAATTAAATAAAATAAAGAATAGGAAACGGTTACTATATTATGTAGCTATATTTACATATACCCCCTTACTAATAAACGCTGTATAAGCTTTGAATAGTTATACAGTGTTTTGTTCACATCACACAAGTGACATGTTTAATTCGATAGAAGGAGACAAAACACTGTGTAACTATTCAAAGCTTATACAGCGTTTATTAGTAAGGGGGCTAGTGTACATAGTGCTGGCCCAGGCCTCATACATTTCATGAACATCTCTTTTACCATAGGAAGCGGCTCGTGAAGAAAACGCGCGGGAGACGCGTGCGCAGTTGGCCAAAATCGGACAATCGGCGGTTGCGGATCCAGACTCAGTGCAGCGCTGCCTGACTGCGCTCAACGTGGTCGAGGGCAAGGCGAGCCCGCCGCGCCCGCCCACGCCGCCCACCACCACCGACCAGATCACGTACGACCACGCACTACGTATGGCGCGATCGGGGTAAGTTTATCAATAATAAACTTTTATTTGATCGTAATTAATGTTTTGATCCTATTTTGAACTTTGAAGATGCATACATGGACGTAGAAAAAAAGGCGGCGACTTACGTTTGTGTGAGATAATTGCTATTGGCGTTTATATATTGCCACTAATATTTATTATGTGGTACTGGCGACCGATCGTCTTACTTTGCTGTGAATGTGTGCGTGCGGCACGTGTTGCTACGATACGGCCGTCTTACTTTGATTGCTTCACTATTCATATTACTGAAGCGGTGTCTGCCTTTTTTTCTACGTCTATGGATGCATAATATAATGTTTCCTGTGTACTTTAATTTTTCATCTTTTCAACCACCTGTATCTGCCGTTATAATGTGAAAAGGAAACGCTTATATTATTGTTTGTTACAGTAAACTCGGCAACGATGAAGTGACCCCGCTCAAGGGCATCCTTAAGTCGGGTACGGCGACCGATGAACACCAGAAGGTGGTGTGCTTCACCGCGCCCGCGCCGCGCGCCGACGACGACGAGATAGACCTCGACAGGCCCCTTGACACGCGCCCACGGTACGACGAGGCCAAGGACTTGTGCGACAGATATAGGGACACGGTACGTAGTGAATAATACTTTTACTAAAACAATAGATTGGCAAATGCAACGAGTCCCCTGACAACACAGAACACATGATACTCGCGGAGAAGATTGTCGACTTCATACAAAAAAAATCTCTTTCGAGTTATATTTAAAATTCCAACAAAAGTCAAAACTGATCAACCACCTCCATGAACAAATCATTACTACTACATTACAAAATGTTCGTGAGCCCTTATGCATACGTCTAGTGTTTTCGATAGTGCGGTCCAGAAGCGGCGGCAGTGTCATCTATTGTGGTTTTTAAGCAACTTTTACTGCCCCCCTTTTGGTCCAAGGTCATTCATACAAAGTCGACAACCCCTGCCTGTCTGTGGTGAGCTTGTGGTGAACACTAGAAGGTGGCGTGCTTTACTGGGCCCACGACGATATAACTCGACACGCGCTTACGTTACGACGAGGCCAAGGACCTGTATGATAGATACAAGGAACCGGTACGAGGTCAAATCCGATTTCATGTTGCACTGTAAAAACAGACGAAACATCAATTCTAAGGATGGGAACTGGGACTAATATGATCCGGAATCCGGAGCGTCGAAGAAAATTCCAGGCACTTAACCCTTTCAGACCTGATTTTTTTTTTTCATCCGATGGATTTGGTAAATTCCATGCATCTAAAGTATAGTAAGTAAAATAATAATAAAAATCTTAGCCTTGAACTTTTCGGGAAAAACTAGTTTTTCTTAATGTGCACAAATGCGGACACCCTTCCTATATAGTAAGAAGAAGATTTGTCAAGTTGTTCTGAAATTAAATAATGTTTATTTAGGAACATTTTTATTACAAAATTTTAAATGAATTAACATAGTAAAATTATTTCTATGAAATAAAAGAAACATTTGAGAGTTTTTGTTTTAATATACGTAAAGAATATATAAGAAAATATTATAAGCATTAAGCGTTTTTTTTTTTATGAAATAAGGGGGCAAACGAGCAAACGGGTCACCTGATGGAAAGCAACTTCCGTCGCCCATGGACACTCGCAGCATCAGAAGAGCTGCAAGTGCGTTGCCGGCCTTTTAAGAGGGAATAGGGTAATAGGGGAGGGTAGGGAAGGGAATAGGGTAGGGGATTGGGCCTCCGGTAAACTCACTCACTCGGCGAAACACAGCGCAAACGCTGTTTCACGCCGGTTTTTGTGAGCCCGTGGTATTTCTCCGGTCGAGCCGGCCCATTCGTGCCGAAGCATGGCTCTACCACGTAAAAATAAACGCGTATAATATTTTCTTATATATTCTTTAAATTTATTGTCCTTTACATATAATAAAGCAAAAATACTACCTATTAAAACCTGATAGTTACTATAAAAATAATCTTATAGCGCGTAAGATCTCGCGTCCATGAATATGTTACAATATTTTGACGTCTACAGTTAAATGATCCCAATTTCACCTACAAAATTATACCTAGCATTTATATAAAACAAATAAAATTGGCTCTATTGTATCGACAACCGACAGGTTGATTGTTAGTTTTGGATTTTTTATTTTTCAGCAAAGCTCAATGTTTATATAGTATAAATTTTGCGACAGTTTTGACATGAAAATCCTAGTTATTTTTTATCTGGATTTTACGTAACATGCACATCAATTTGCAGTTTAAGGTTCCAACATAACGACTAACGTACTTTGACCTCTAAACTACGGTTTCTTAGATGTGATTTGAGGAAGTCCTTGTCCTTGAGTCATTTTGCGGAAATCAAAAGTTGTGTTTCCGTAAATAATAACTTTAAGGTACCTACTACTTAATAATTTTTATAACATTCCCGACCCTAAAACTTTGTATTGTTTCTTTATTTACTCTTGCTAAATTTAGAAATAATTGTACTAAAGATAATTATAAACGTTACCTTATATACCTAATACCTTCAGCGTGGAATATTTTTTGTCATTAAATTATAAATGCATTTTTAGGGTTCCGTGGTACACAAGGAACCCTTATAGTTTCGCTCTGTCTGTTTGTCTTTGATCATCTGTCTGCACAACCTTCTAGCTTATGTAATAATAACTCCCCACGCCGATATCTGGATATATAACCAGGCCAGTTACGCAAGAGTAATTTTATAGTGCTCAAGTGTGTGCGCAGTACACAAGAGACCCGTATACTATACGGGTATGCGACCCCGGCTTCCCTAGCTGTTACTGTCCTATCCCTTGCCCTCCTGGACGATAATATCCTACATTCCTATTTCCCACTCTAACTTACCAATCTTCCTTTCCACACCACCTATCCTTCCCTTTCCCTATTCCTACCCTCTCCGCCAATCCGTGGGAACACAATGGATAATCATAAAAATAATTTAATTATCCAAAATGGCGGCGATGAGGTTCGCCACCCATCACGTCTCGTTCTCGCGGAGGCGAAAAGTGGCCCATGGAGAGCCGCTTCGCTACGTTGAATGTAAGAGGAGGAATGGATGGTATGAATGAAAGTGGACGAATCAAAACAAGTATGGAAGGATTGTAGCAAGTGGAACGAAGTGGTCTCTGCCTACCCCCACGGGAAAGAGGCGTGATTATATGTATGTATGTAATTTAACGTCAAACGTAAAATAACGTCGAAAATGTTACATGTTTGTAATTTTGTATAAAAGTATATATTATAAAAACCTATTACTAAACTACAAAACCTAGTCTAGTCAGACTTGCGCACAAAAAGTACCGTAAAAATAATCACGTTTGTTGTATGGGAGCCCCCCTTAAATATTTTATCATTATGTTTTTACTATTTGTTGTTATAGCGGCAACAGAAATACATCATATCTGTGAAATTTTCAACTGTCTGGCTATTACGGTTCGTGAGCGGTGAGATACAGCCTTGTGACCGACGGACGGACAGACAGGCCTCAGTAACAGGGTCCCGTTGAGTTACGGAACCCTAAAAAATATTAATTAAATGCAAATTAAAAATATTAATTATGTGGATAATGGGTACTGGGTAGTAAATAAGTGCATAATAAATATAAAAATACTTCCAGCAAATTAATGAAGACGGATTATATTTAAAAAAGTACCTAAGTGTAACATTATATTATATAATATTTCATAGGTACTTATGACTTATAGTATCCACCACACACGTTCAAATGGTTTGGTCAAATATTAAACATAAAAACATCTAATCGAGATCATGTCAGAAGTCGGGACAATATGTGAGGAAGGAAAGGAGGAGTGAGGAAAAGGATTCATCCCCACTTCACATCACAATAAACATGCATGCCACCCCTAAAATATATTTATGCTAAACGTAAAGTCAATACGCAATCCGTAAGTATTCAAAATTTCAGCAATTTAAAATCATAAAATATACAAAAGTTAGCAGGGGCGGATAGACAGATGGATATGCAGAGCGAAACTATAACGGTTCCTTGTAGCACTACAGTACCCTTAAAAATACATAGGTATCTACCGAAAAGTAAGTGCTTAGGTACATGAACGCTTTATCTTAAGTTTAGAATGGTTCTTATTTTAAGCTTAAAAGAGTATAATAATATACGACAGGACAGATTTTTTTTTTCGGTGATTTGGTTAAGTAAAACCTATAAATAATAAAAATAAATTACAGGCAGCTTAAAATTAAACAAAAACTGACATTTCAAATTGAAATTGTCTAATAGGTACATAAGCATACTGTATATTTTAGAATCTGATAAGTATAGGTGTACCAGAATCTCATGGCAAATAGGGAAATAAAATTTTGTAGTGTGCAATACTGGGGAAATTGGATTAAACGATCTTGATACTGGTTAATTTTGAATTATGTTTTTACCGCATACCGTACCGCATAGTACCTAGTACTGGAAACACATTTAAAGAAGTCAAAATAAGTACCTAAGAAAATATATAAAAAATAAAAGTATCAAAACAACTAACTCTAACTTACCGGTCAACTCTACCACGAGCTTTAAATTATAAGATTGAGTTCGATTTACACCTTCATCTTCCTGTATTTTATGATAGACATTAAAAACAATATTTCTCGCTTGAGATCGAATTGCCTTTTTCGACATTTGCACAAAAACAACAAATTCCAAGAACATAATTACAAAATTTTAGCAGCGGTTGACAGTTCACGTACTTTAATTTGACGGGTCACACTTGACATTGCCATATGAAAATCACATTTTTTCATTTTTTTTAAATGCCATGAGATTCTGGTACACCTATACCTACCTACTTAACTGATGTAAAATAGAGATTAAACTGTCATAATAATATATTTTGCTAGAACCTCGTTACATACCTGCTAATATTATAATCATATTCAACGAAGTACTTATAATATTTTATCTATTCAAACCTATTAACGAAACTTTAAACAGCATAGTTATAACATTTTATAAAGTAACAAAAACACATTTCACAAATTAATTCGAAAAACATAATCTATGATATCTCTCGAGGCCAGTCATGACTTGAGATTTTTCCATTCTACGTGATACCAGTAATAATATAACTCCAGTAATAAATAACAAATAATAATTTATAGTAGGTAGCTCTCTTAATATGAACGAACAATATTTTCGAATAAAGATTCCACCCCACCTGAATCCGAAATTTTCGGTTTCTTGTTGTCTAGGAAAGCCACGTAAGAAGGATGTTTATTTAAGGCAAAGTATTATCAAAACAAAGAACTTGTGTAAGGTCTACTAAATGTAGGGTTGCCATATCTTACATATGACTCCCCGGACAAGACGCGTAAAAACCCCGGATTTTTGAGTACGAAACCCGGACATAGAACAATTTTTACCCGACTACGGCAATGTCAAAAAGAAAGGAAGATTTATAATTGCTGCAAATCAAAAAAAAACTTAGGCCTTCCTAATTCTGCCTAAAAAAACCCGGATAGCAAATAAAATCCGGCCCGGACGCTCCCCGGACGCCCTTTAAACTAGGACAAATCCGGGGAAACCCGGACGGATGGCAACCCTAACTATTTAGTTAGTAGTCATTTGACTAAACCCTTACTAATAAAATGTTTAGACAGTGTATAAGCACAATGTTTTGTCCTTGTCTGATACGTCAGAAAAGTCATTTGACAGACAACGACAAAAATTGTAATAGCATAAACACTGTATAAATATTTTTATTAGTAAGGACACATATTACTAAAATAGGTATCTATAGTTACTACCTACGTGTAAGGGGGTTAGTACACAGTACACTGCATAGCGTCGTTCTTTTGGAATTTGCTTATCTGTCTTTAATAAAACTGTCGTTAACAACTTTATCGCAAAGCTTATCACATTGAAAAGCTTATACGACTCGGAAACATATATTCAGGGAGCCACAAAAGCTAAAGGAAGCAATTTCTACAGTGACTTTTCAACTTATTTAACTTGTCTCCCCTGATGAAACTGGCAACTGCACTCTTTTTATTTGGTCTGAGTCTGCAGCTTAAAACGGCGCTTGGATAAATATTTCGTCCAATTGTTTTTGGTTCTGAACCTCAATCAAAGTAAATTAAAAGTATTTAAGTAGACTTTCATTTTACTTTGACCCCCTTACTAATAATCGCTGTATAAGCTTTGAATAGTTATACAGTGTTTTTTCTCCTTCTATCGAATTAAAAATGTCACTTGTGTGACGGGAACAAAACACTGTATAACTATTCAAAGCTTATACATCGTTTATTAGTAAGGGGGTGATTGTATTATAAGTGAAGCCTCATGTTATCATAAACTGATTTTGTGAAGTTTGGACCAATTAAAACACGTTTCACGTTGGTTTAGCGTTTACGAGAATACCGTTTGACAGTTTTAGCGTATCGGTAATTGATTGTAATTGTATTAATGCAGGTTTTATTTAGCAGAATTGACCCTCAGGGCTATTTTATACAGGATATAAATTGGTACAAAATTTTTGGTAGCAATATATGCTTGTGTTACCTCAGAAAAAGTCAAAATCACCATATGTGTTCATATAAATTTCGAGAAATTCCCTCGATTCCTCATGGTTCCCATCGCCAGATCACCACTTTGATGTCAAAAGGACGAATTTGAGATTGTACCCTATACATTAAAAAAAACCATTTCGAAAATCGGTCCACAGACAAACGTATAATCGCCTCCTTTTTTGGAAGTCGGTTAAAAATATAAACAGCGGACTGCCGAACGTATAACCGCCTCTCTTTTATTGGAAGTCGGTTAAAAGTAACTATTTTACCTTAAATCCAATAACTTCTTGTGATTTGTGAATCTATATCAGGCATAACCGTGATCATCATTTCTCTGCGAAAAAGTGATAATTTCCATTTGACCATCAATCACGTTTTCCAGACACAAGGAGAGAATATCATATCAGTTACTGAGTTATTACTTATTTATGAAATATCGCTCAGTTATTCTTATTCCAACTCTGATGTTCTTAAATATATGAAAGTGTACATATATGTTGCCCGCGACTTCGTGCGCGCTTTTGCCGCGATAAAAGTAGCATAAGACAAATATCATCAAAATCGGTCCAGTAGTTTCGGAGCTTATTCAATGCAAACAAACAAACCTTAAGCTCTTAAAAAATAATGACTTTATAAAATAATAATACGAAATTCTTATCTTAATAACTCCCCACACAGTTCTCTTTGATGGTGGCCGGTTTCATTGAAACCAGGCCAGTTACGCAGGAGTAATTTTATAGTGCCCAAGTGTGTACGCGTTACACAAGAGCACTCTCTCTTCCTTTACTCTCGTAATCCAGTGGGACAGATAACCGATACGACTGACGAGAGATCAGGCGCAGGTCCGACTTTTTACATGCCCATCCGACGCATGGATATCTTTCTTATCAGACAATCAGGTGATCAGCCTGCATTGTCCTAACCAAACTTGGGAACAACATTTTCTGTTGTTCTAATGCTGGAATCGAACCCACGACCTCCGAGTCGAGAGCCAATGCTCTAACCACTAGACCACGGAGGCTGTTAATTCCTAATGACGATAAATAGAAATTTTGTTATGTTACCGTATCTACATAATACTTACAAAAAATAAAACTTTAAAGGGGTAGAGTCGTATAAAACATATTCTGTCGCATACGCGACATATGTACAATATTGTCCATCGCAGTTTGTATAGAAAGCCGAAGGCGATAAAAATTTACGTCGTGTCTTTTCGGAAACGGAAGTCAATACTCAATAAACTCCTGTGTCACGTCTATCGTCACAAGATCGTCATTCGTCACGTATCCGGTATCTAACTCAGAGTACATAATTACGAGGTATAAGCGACGTGTAGGTTTTTTAAGCCTTTTTGATTATCAGACATGAAATTTAATTAAGATTCAAAGAAATATTTGTGGCAAGATAAATTTAAAACTTATACTGTCACTCTTCTGGATATTGCCGGTGTCCTTGGGCGGCGGCAACCTCTTACTTTCAGGTGATCCATGAGTCCCGCAGCCCGCATAATAGGGAATATGCACAAAATATAAAAATAGCTTAAAACATAATAATATGATACTAGACTGAAAAATAATGGATATGGCGAAAAAAATTTCAATATCAGCTGTTGATAAATGAGCAAGATATGAGCGGTCAAAGTTTGTAATCTATCTCTTTCTAGCAAAACGAAATTTAGTATGAACTTTCTATGAAAGTCGTGTTATGTGACGTCACGATACACGTCCGATCTCTCTGTCTAATAGACAACTTTAAACGTTCATATCTTAGTTATTTTTAATGATATCAAGAAACTGATTTTACCATATGATTTACCAAACAAGATAGATCTATATAAAAAAATAAAAAAATTACGTGCATATTCCCTATTGCATTTCTTAAGTATTGTTCTTGATTTCAGGGAGCACAACAACGAGCAATACGGCGAGCACAAGACATCTGCGCCTACGACGTTATACCCGGAGAGAAGACTGAAAATGAACCGGACGATGACGTAGGCAATGGAAACAAGCTGCCGGGATACTTGGGCACTTATGATGTGGACTGTAAACAGGTAAATAATTCTCATAATATAGGGTTACAACCTTTTTACCATCGGGTGGATAAGAGGGTTATAAGACAGCCACAAAATATGTGGATCACTAGATTTTTTTTGTCAGATTTTGATAATATTTTGTACGGTCAAAGGTAGATCCTGTCTACCACTTTTCGACCTTATTGCCTAGTAACAAGGTTAAAAATTGATACACCGGATCTATCAGCGACTGTACCTTATAATTTAGCTTGAAACTTGAATTTTACATCTACGTGTGAGATCACTTAAACATAGTTTAATGTTTATTAACGTGTAATTATCGTAAAATAAACAAAAAATTTACAGCCATAATTTGTTGTTAATACATATTTTGTTCTTACTAAGTTACAACCTTTTTATCAGCTCCATGGTTACGACGGACGGTTTTTCAATCCTACTAATCTTACTAATATTATAAATGTGAAAGTTTCTAAGGGTGGATGCATATATGGAATATGGATAGATGGATGGATGGATGTTTGTTACTCTTGCACATAAAAACTACTGAACGGATTTTGATGAAATTTGGTATGGTAGTAGCTTGAGCTCTGGATTAAAACATAGGCTACTTTTTATCCTGAAAAAGTACAGTGTTCCCGTGGGACACTGTATTTACGCGGGCGGAGCCGCGGGCAAGATTATCAGCAAAGAGTCATCGTAGGGCGCCTGGCAAAATATCAGCGTAAGCCCTATATTCCCTCGAGCGATCCAGTGGCGGCGTTGACTGTTGAGACATAATAGAATCAACCGCCACAGCATCCGAGCCGATTTTACCGACAAGACGTGCCACTATTAAAGTAATTTCATTTACTTAACGCCTCCATAGTCGAGTGGTTTAGAACATAATACGGCTCACGATTCCGGTGATCGTAGGTTCGATCCCCATTTGTTTGTTGGAACAATGCAAGCCGATCACCTGATTGTCTGACAAGAAAGATGATCTATGCGTCGGCATCCATGGGCATGTAAAAATCGGTCCTGCGCCTGATTTTTTGTCAGTCGTGTTGGTCATCCGCCCCACTTGGTTACGAGGGTAAAGGAAGAGAGAGTGCTCTTGTCTATTGCGCACACACTTGGTTTCAATGAAACCGGCTACGATCACCGAAATCGGTGTCGGGAGCAATCGGGGGGAGAATATACAGTAATACCCCGGACTTACGCGATAGGTGGTACCAAGTGCTATTCGCTTAAGTCGAATCCGTGTAAGTCGGGGTTTATAAAATAATTACGCGTACGTAAAATAATTTCACCATAAACCTTTGCAATGTGGACGTAATGTTTTACGGAATTGGAATTGTTATTCCACACAGAACACGTTGGAATTTGTCATAAACCAAACACGCCGATGCGCGCAATGATCAAAAAGAGAAACCGCGTATCTCCGAATTCGCGTAAAACGGGGTAGCGTATATCAGGGTATTACTGTGTTTTATTATTACTTTAATTTAGTTATTTAACAACATAATATCTTATTTAACAGGTACCGGAGTACATGCGTTTGGACGCCGCCGACTACGACAAGGTGAAGGCGATGCGGAAGGACATACCGGAGATATCTCCAGCCGCCGCCCACCTGGCGCACTTGCCCCGCGCTGACTTCCCCCCACTGGCTGATTGTCAGCAACCCAACGATAGCACTAGGAGGAAACCAGAAGATGTGACCTTTAGTTGCCCCCGAGTTTCTGCCAAACTGCCTGACGGATGCGAGTAGTTTTGTTTTTTGTTTAGTTTATAAATGTTTTGTTTTTAAACAGATTTGTTATTGTTGTACTGTAGCAACCTTTGGCAGGTATGAATTTAAATTAAGGTGAACTATATTATCCAATTAAGGTTGTTTCAAATCACTTACGTACATTTTAGGCATATAATCTACTGCTTATATAGACTAAGACAGAAAAATAATTTAAAAATTCAAACATAATGCTCTCTAAGAACCTGAGGAAACAGGTGATTTAAAGTGGAAGGCTGAAAGCAAAGACTTTGCCTAAATACAATCAGCTGTGTGAGGTTACGCAACGGTTCACGGCGTAGAATATCACAATAACAAATTAGGTATTAGAATTTAGAAAGTATCAGACACTATAAAACTAAGATCACAAAAACTTCGTGAGGTAGATAGGCTATTGGTCAGATCAGTCAGGTCAGTGAGCGACGAGTGTTGATCAGGGTCAACATTTATTGCAAATAAAATATAAATAATAGAAACCAAAAATAAACGTTAAATTACACTCATTCGATTTGTTTCGGATTGCAGCAGTTATTTAAAATGGGATGCTAAAACATTTATTTATTTATTTTCCATAATTATATAATATAGAACAATATATTCCAAAAAATAAACACACCTGCTTTTATAGGTATCTAATATGTTAATAACAAATTGTTCTTTATTTACTTAAATCATTTATGTAAACAAAACGATACCTGATTTAATTTTAATTTTTCAACTGTTTTAACGGACTCCAAATTTAACTAAATTAAGGATTACATTAATTAGTTTTTGTCTAAAATGTTATATATTTTATTTTGTTTTAAATATAAAAAAAAAAAACTCCTTTTCATCCTAATAATAATTAATTGCTCCAAGCGGCTTTTGGGAGATTATTATTAATATGCAATCTAGCTATCTATCAATTTAAAGGAACCTTGAAGCTCAATCATAATTTATTGCGTAAGGTACGACCTTGCATTGCGGATAAATTTTTTCCATTTTAAAATTTGCATCAACCTGCAATACTGCTCCTTACAACTCACTCCGCGACCGGTTTCAGATAACAAAGGATCGAAACAGTACGTCAGTAGATCTCTGTGGGTACGACTTTTATTTTTGGATTTACCGTGGAATCTTCCATCACTTTATCCTGTTGTCTAAAATTAAGCAAACAAGTAACAAGACGTAATTATTCGTTAGAAAATACATACTTTTCTAAAAACCTCTTTAATTTAATACATCTATGCCTAAAAATAATCAATGTAGAAAAAGATATATTTTTGTATTTGGTGCAAGTAAATTACTATTTATGTAGGTATTTTACACTTATGTCGTTAAAAAATATTCTTTAAAAGATTTTTTGTCATCTGATTCCAAACCTACACATAAAATCTTAATTCTTTTTACTTCTGTCATGTTCTAATATCTAATTATTTCTGAATGTTTAAAATAACTAAAGAAGAAGGGACAATACGTCTCCACCCTTGTAGCAATACAAAACATAATCTTATGTACATATCAAATAGAAGGTCTTTCATTTGACACATGTCTTGTAGTGCTACGGTGGTGGGGACGGTCTCCATACAAAAAATGCCTTGTTCTTTTTACATGTAGGCAAAAAGGATAGGCACACATAACACATTCAACAGTTTGGAAGACCTTAAGGTAGAAATAAAAGTTTACTGTAGGTAAAAATACAATATTTATAAATATCAATATACAATATACAAATGAATGTCGCTATATCAGTTTTCTTACACCAAGTAAATTATTACCAAGACGATCACGGTTAGAGTGACGAGCATACCACCGAAGAGGACGTATTTGTCTTGGGCCACTCTCCTCTCAATGAGGGAAATGGTTGCGTTGGACAGACCTAGCGTGTTGGCCAGGTCTATCATCCGTCGATGAGCACCTTTCAGGGTTTCCCTATTGTACCTCAGAGTCTCCAGAATATTCGTACCTGTAAAGATGAAAGTTTTTGTTGAGTATGCTGTGTTATTAAATTTGGCTATGAATTAATATATTGGCGACTAAATTACTACACTGGCAAAAGCACTCTGGCACAAACAATACAAAAATGTGATTAAATATGGCCAAAATTAATCTAAACTGGCACACAAATTTATAAGGTGTGCGAATTAATTCCCGGGTTGGCGACCGTAATAAGATGTAAGCTGCTATAAAACCAGATAGGGCTTATAAATTGATGGATGCTAAAAATAAATTTCAAAATTAATGTCATTTTCGTTTTCATTACCCCTAAAAACTTGAAAAAACGACACCCATATAAATTTTACAAGAAAAATATTTGAAAATTAATGATTTCTTTGTAATCTGCATCCCAAAAAACCCAGTTAATTGTAATAAAATGAATGTCCACCATTTCGGTGTGTAAAAGCGCAATTTTGTTTTGCTTTTTTTCGCATTTTTGCGCCCATGGTTCACTGATTATAATATTTTTGAATAACCTAGATTAGGGAAAAAATATGTGGTTTAAAATTGTTGCCAAGATGGTTATTTATTCGCCAAAATATAATTATCTCCGCCGGTTTTGAATATTCTATGAACTGATAACAGTTCATAGAATATTCAAAACTGGCGGAAAAATACTAAACCCGAAGACAATAATGTTAAGTATTTTTGTGCTAAGATTATTTTGCCAACTTAGTAATATATATTCAGTATGTTATATTCGGTTTTTATACCAACAATTTGAAACTTTAAATACACGCCTTTCTGAAATAGAACTACTTTCCAACCAACGAGTAAGCTAAACGCACCTATAAATGAAGGGTACAGGGCACAGGGAAAGAGCAGGAAATGTCACAACTTTCAATAATTTTCTTTATTTAATGGAAACAATATCTATGATATTTTAATTGATCAGATAAAAAAAAAACATATTGCACCATAAATGCGATATTGCATGGTTCGATCTCAAATTAAATCTAAAAGAATCTCGTGGGACTCGATCCTTATATCCTCGAGGCTTAGTAAAGGAAGATTTAATTGTCGTTTTTATTATTTTTCTCACAATTTTTTGTATTATTTCTCACCAACCTTCCTTGAACTTCCACAAATATTTCAAGATCAACATTAGAAGCGAGTCAAAAGGAATGTAAGTAATGCATTTTTCTTTATTAAGGGAAGAAGAAGAATTTTTCCAACTTTGTACCTAATTACTTCTAAGGGTTTCGAACAGATCCCATTGATGCTATTTTATAAGTCACTAGCTGTTGCCCGCGAGTCCGCCCGTAAATATAGTATCCCTCGGGAACACTGTACCTTTCCGGGGTAAAAAGTAGCCTATGTTTTAATTCAGGGCCCAAACTACTACCACTGAATTTCATCAAAATCCGTTCAGTAGTTTTTGCGCGAAAGAGGAACAAACATCCATACATCCTCACAGACTTTCACATTTATAATATTACCGATTATTTATATAGTTGACCGGTCAAACGTTGTTTTGCCTTATAAATTAGGTATGGAAAATAGATAGTAGCCGACTCTCAGACCTACTGAATACGCATATAAAATTTGGTAAAAATCGGTAAAGCCGTTTTGGAGGAGTAACTACGGTAACTAACATTGTGACATGGAAATTTTATATATTAGATAAGTAGGAAAAGGCGCAGGTTTTTGAACCGAGGGAAGGATTATAAATATAAGCGGTTTTAGTCGCCTCTAACAGCTTGTCTTGGTAACAGAGCCATGGTGGCCTTGGCCTTAGCATAACATGTTGGCTATACTTACCGGATATATTCTCAGTAAATTATAGTCCACGGAACATTGAAAACCCTTTTGCATTCCTACTATATTTCCTGCTCTATTAAGTATTAGCTATAAATAATTAATTTTATAGCAATGTAGATAAAGCGATTATCAAATATTTAATAAATATTTATTATGACCATTAATTATCTAAGTACCTAATAACAATAGGTGTTTTATATTGTTTCCTTTTTATGTACGAATACCTAAAGGGATGCCATTTTTGACAACCTCTGTGGCTCAGTGGTTCAGCGCGTTGGTGCTCAAGTTGAGGGTTCAAATCCCGAAGTGTTCCTTCGGGATTTAAACCCGCGAAAGTTTTTCTGTGTTCCTGGGTCATGGATGTGTATTAAATATGTGTAAAATATAAAAAAAATCTTAAATATATGTATAGTATAAAAGTATTAAATATACTTCCCGTTTTCTGGTACCTGTAACACAAGTTCTTCGGATACTTAGCACGGGGCCAGATTGGCGTGGTGTGAAGCGTCCATAGATATTATTATTATATTATTTTACCTACTATTATTTATTTTGGTTTAAAAATCTGCTCAGTAATATGGTACATAATCAACTAGTGAATAAATATATTATCATAACAAGTTTCAAACCGCTCCTACTCACGTGTATATTTAGATATAATGGTAATAAAAAACCTACTTGTTTACGGCATTTGTACAAGTTCTGACTTTTGTAAAGTGACCAATTGTGACAGTTGACCGATGCGTGGGCGCAGACTGACCACGCGTTATTCAAAGACAAGTTCTTTCAAAATTAAAATGAAGACAGAGGTACCTACTTGAAACAAAAAAAATGTAGGATGAAACCCATTGGAAAAGGAAGAGAATATAACAAAAATTAAGGGAAAAATAAATTACGGGCGATTTGAGGTCGGGAAGTGTAAGCGGGCGAGTTTTAAGGGTAAAAAACGGTTTATCTCGATCTCCGGCAAAACTACAGTCCTATGGAAAAAAAGTCAAATGACAAAGTTGTAGATAATAAAAAAAATGCATAACCTAGGAATGCAGCGCCGCGTCGCGTTTCGTTACAATGTGAACTGAACTTTACTTACTACTTACTTACCTTTTTGGTTTACCGATTTTTCAATTACTTTCAGTAGCTTTTCTATCTTTTAATGTTATGCGACTAGCGAAATCGTTTATGTTGAGGGAGTACTGACTGAGGTTCCCAGAAAAGCAAGTTAAAAATCAAATCTCTGGTTAAAATTCTAACAACAAAATTCCTAGAATTTTAAATAGCGGGTTAACATTTTTTTCGCGTATGTACCTTCGAGTTTTTTTTTTTTGCCTTTCAAACTATAAAACTTGTAGATTTTTGGCGCAAAATAATTTCTTTAAATAATACGTATAAAATCCGATCGTTACATTAAATGGATAAGTATTTAATCATAAGGCGCCTAAGAAAAGCAAGTAACACCTTGGACTGTAACAGCACTAAATAGAAATTACTTGTAATTGCTATGGAAACCTGAGTTACGAGTAATTAGTTTGCCTCAGTCCAGGGACAACACGCGCGTCGGCGCTAGTATAACTTTAAATATATTCGAATTAGACGTGCAGTGAGAAAAAATACGCATCGTACATAACATTTGTACAATTACAATAATATTCAAGGTGACTTATGTAAAAAATGTACAATTTCTCAACATATTCGATTGTACACCGGTCGGACTAATTAAAAACATAATACTACTCCAGTCTCGGATCTTGTTTAGAACTGATGTCAACAAACATCTGGCTTCTCGCGTCGCGGCATGCGCGAAAAACATTAAATAAATACAATCGTGAACTGTGAACCGACTGTGTTGTGTATTTGTGTGGTGGCAGTGTATTCGGATAATTAAAAATGTGGTAAGTACTTGTTTGTTGTTAGTAATGCAATAAATGCAGTGTTTTGTTAAAAAGTGACAAGTCGACCTTGCCGGTGGTTTACGGTCTGTTTTGAGTTAGATATCTTTAAAATGCAGGTGGAACGTGACTTTTATGTTATAATTATAACACAATGTTATTTAAAAATAATACTAAAAAAATTAAGATAAAGGTAGTCCTAGTATAGTTATTAGTATTTAAAATATGTAGGCAGATTTTTTTTAAACATTATAGCCTAGTCAAGACTTTATCTATAATTTAGTAAGAAATAAATCATATATTCATATAACATTTGAATACCTAAATGTCAAAGTAATAACTATGACTAAATCGTAGCTTTACACATTATTTTAATTTTGTTTAGTTACACAAGTTGAGTTCTTAACATTTAAAATATTTATTTTATTTTATTCTGGACATTCCATGTTATACACATGTTTGTTTATATACTTAATTTCAATTGTTATTTAACTGCAAAACTCTAACCTTCCTTCACTTAATAACCCGGTGCGAAGAAGGTTAAAATGAACATTTTACACGCAGTTTCACCTCCACTACAACTCACAGTGTATTTTTTGTCCAAAAAATTGGCCATGCCGTTTTTATTACTTAATTTTATAGGATTTGTGATTATAAATGCAGGACGAGAACACCCGACTGCCCATTTCATATAAAAGAATGCAAATTAGTACTTGAAAATTTTTTCTATGGTTTCCAGAAAAAACATAGAAACAGTTATAGTTCAAAAGTTTGATATTCTTTTAAGATTTTATTAATTGGTCTAAATAGTGTCTTAAAAGCCCTACGATAGCGAAAAACATCCAGGCTTTATTTGTTCAAGATAACGTATTTATGACTGATTTTGTAAATTTATGTTTTAATTTTTTAACGCCATGCCGTTTCATATTTGGATTTGAAACTAAGACTGAAATATTCTTTTTATTGATACTTATAACCCAAAAAAAAAATGGGATCCAAATGAGGCGGGGCATCGGAGTTATTCAATTTTATATTATTTTGGATAGGGTTGTCACCGCATAGTTGAATATTTGAAGTAGGTTTTTATATGCTCATTTTTCTAATGAAGTTCGTAACTTCAACAAAACAATTAATAGTAATAGTCTTTTTTACTTACTAGCTGCTGCCCGCGACTCCGCCCGCGTGGAAATTCATTATGTTATCCATAGTTTACATTTTCTTCGCGTTATACCTTTGCTCCCTTTTGCTTCACTGCTGTTGCACTCTTATATTGATATAGTGAGATACTGAGAAGCTCAAGGTCACTATTTGGTTGAAACCTTTCTGTTTTTGGTTATTTATGTTTATTATACTGCATATTATATGATGTACCTCCGCCGTGTTCCATATTTGTAAGAAGTATCGATCTAAATATTTAAGTGTTCAGATTTATTTCAGCATAAAAAATCTAACATGCCTTGAATATACATAAATAATATAAATAAGTAAAAAATATAAGTAAAAAATAAGAACATAGTCTTGTTCGCATGTACTAGTCGAAACACTGTGTGTTTGGTAGAGTAATATTTCAGGAATTTCAAGTGAAAACAAAGTTTTATTCAATTACCTAGCAGTTGCGCGCGGCTTCGCTCGCGTGACATTCAATTTCTCTGCACCTTCTTAATTTGATCGTTTTGGTATCAGAAACAGACACTTATTTTTTTAGGCATGTATTTAGTTGCGACAAAACAATTAAATTTTGGATGTGAAAATACCGAATATTGAATACTAAATTACCAAGTTGGCGAAAGAATGTAAGGAACAAAAAAATTACAAATCTGGTGACTAAATAATACCACTGAATTTTGGCGACAATTTGTGAGTGCACATTTAATTTAAAAATAGGCCATATATTTTCCCTGATGTAGGTAACTCAAAAAACATACAAGCAGCAAAACGAGGATACATAAAAAAAACATAAAGGAGCATACAAAATATCCAATTTTTAATTTTTCTCGGTTTTAGGGGGATGTAGATATTGTGTAGATTAATTTTGAAATTTAAAAATGGCTGATATTTATTTTTCGTAAAAATGATATGGGTGTCGTTTATAAGGTTTTTGGGAGTGCTGGATTACGAAAATGACATTCGTTTTGAAATTCCAATATGGCGGACATACTTAATTTTATAAAAATAATATGGGTGTCCTTTTATTGGTTTCTAGGGGTGCTGATAACAAAAAAGTCATCCATTTTAAATTTCCTTAGTAACCCCGCAACCTCATATTTTCTTTATGATGGGAGAAAAAGAAATTTGAAAATATGGAATTTTCCAACAATTCTATAGCTTTATACATTCCTAATATCTCAATGTGCAGCATTTACATTTTTTTTTTATAAAATTGATTCTATCTCGGAAACGGTGCATCCTATTGAAAAAATAATGAAAATTTCGTCCCCCTTAGGAACCCCGCAACATCATATTTCCCTCATGATGGGAGAAAAAAAATTTCGAAAATCCGGAATTTTCCAACATTTCTATATATATTTATACATCTCTCGTATCTCAATGTACAGCATTTACGTTTTTTTTATAAAATTGATTCTATCTCGGAAACGGTGCATCCTATTGAAAAAATAATGAAAATTTCGCCCCCCTTAGAAACCCCGCAACATCATATTTCCCTCATGATGGGAGAAAAAAAATTTCGAAAATCCGGAATTTTCCAACATTTCTATATAGATTTATACATCTCTCGTATCTCAATGTACAGCATTTACGTTTTTTTATAAAATTGATTCTATCTCGGAAACGGTGCATCCTATTGAAAAAATAATGAAAATTTCGTCCCCCCTGAGGAACCCCGCAACATCATATTTTCCTCATGATGGAAGAAAAAAAATTTCGAAAATCCGGAATTTTCCAACATTTCTATAGATTTATACATCTCTCGTATCTCAAATGTACAGCATTTACATTTTTTTTTATAAAATTGATTCTATCTCGGAAACGGTGCATCCTATTGAAAAAATAATGAAAATTTTGTCCCCCTTAGGAATTCCGCAACATCATATTTCCCTCATGATGGGAGAAAAAAAATTTCGAAAATCCGGAATTTTCCAACATTTCTATATAGATTTATACATCTCTCGTATCTCAATGTACAGCATTTACGTTTTTTTCTATAATCGCTTCTATCTCAGAAACGGTGCTTCCTACTGGAAAAATAATGAAAATTTCCTCCCCGTAATAAACTTGGAAATTGCATATTTTCTTCATGAATAGCAGAAAAATTCATGAATCCTGAATTTTGAAAAATTTCCATACATAGCTGGTACCTTGAACTACATAACATACTGTAATAATAATCATCAATCCTAATCAGCATCCCCAAGATCTTTTAATTTAGTATTTATATTCATTTTACGAAGATTGAATATTCTGCATTTTGGAAAATGAAATTGGAAGACAATTTTGTAATCGGAACCTTATTAATTTTAATAACAAAAATGTAGGCCATTGTGGAATTACAAAACAGATTTTATTTTCATATTATTCTGCACCCCCAGACACCTAGAAAATGACACCCATGCAAAGGAAAAACATACTCCAACAGTATCCAAAAATAGGATTTTCCGTAGCCTGCAAATTGGATTTTTAGCAGCCATTAATTTATCGACCAAATCTGGTTTTATAGCTGCTTATATGGTATAATGGTCACCAACTCGGAAATTAAGTCACCAACTTATAAATGTCGGTGCTAATTTGGATTAAATTTCGCCTCTTTTTATCTGCCGACTTTTGAATTTTTTGTCACCTGAGTGATTTCGCCAGTTTAGTAATTTAGTCGCCAACATATTAATTTGCTGCCAAATTCAGTAATAGAGTATGCTCACGTGCAGCCGCCAACTTATTTTTTGTTCGCTCGATTAATTATATCCCTTTTTTTAATACTAAAGATTTATTTTAAATTCAATGTAAGTCTGATAATTTTTAATATTTTGTATACAAATTATTATCCGGCGTTGTAAATACCTAATATTTCTACAACAAATATGCTGATAATTCGGTCTGCCAGTGAAAGTCACGGTTAAAAATACATGCAACCATTTCAAAATTTAGTCAAAAGCAAAACAAACAGACGGACGGGCATTCTATTTAAAATCCAATGAAAGGTAATATGTGGTGCAGGGAAGGGGTTCGTTAGGTTACAGCTAAAACCAGGTAATAAATTCCGAAACCGGACCCGGTCTGCACCGGCTACCTATTAAACAATAGATTTCCGGTTATAATTAAACCTATATGAGACCATTTTATACCGGAAATATATAAAAGATTTTAAATGTGTCACCATGTGTACATTAGAAAAGTATTAATTTGTTAAAAAAATTCCAAGTCAGTATTGTAGGATTGACATGTCAAATTAATATGAAAACTGCAATAAAAAGTAATCGTTTTTTTGTTTCTGCTCAAAAATATTTCACGGCATTAATAAAATATTTTCTCGATTTATCGAGTCACTTTAGTGACTCAATGCAGTTTCTCTAACCTTCTGTTTAAGTATTAGTCAGGAATAAAAAAAAACAAAGTTCAAACGAATAAAAAAATTTGGTATAGAAATATTGACAACCCTAAAACCATAGTTACCATAGAAAACTTTAGAAGCCTCTAACTTCAGTGCCCTTTATTATTTGGACCTAATTTTTTTTACACAAATTCTAGTACATTTAAGTAACAATTCTGTATAAAAATAAAATCCAAATATTTAGAAATACGTTCATAAAAAATTAAAGAAAAAAAAACATAAATCGTAAATAAATCTTTAAAAACTTATTTAAGAAATATGTAAATCAGGTTAAATTGTGTGTTTTTTGATTATTGTCGATCAGAATAATCAAGAAGACAATTAAGTAAATATTTAAAAAGTTATGGAAATTTTTAATTTTATTGAAAAAAAAATAAAAAGTGTTTTTTTATTGTTCATAATAAGATATTAATGCATGTAAATACTAATAAATTATTTACATAACATTTCTGTATGAGATTTCCAAAAAAAAAGGCATGGCCAATTTTTTGGACAAAAAATACACAGTGCAACTGTGAAATCTGCGTCAATTTCGAGCATGAAATTTTTACGGTTCGGGTGCCCAGCAGAAACGTTGACAGTGTAACGTTATCGAATGAAATTTGTATGGGAGCTGTCATGATTTTGACAGATTTCTTACAATTCTCATTGGATTTCTCTCTCTCTCTCTCTCTCTCGGATCTCGTTTACGCCACTATCAAATGTTCCTGCTAGGTATCCTAAACGTAAAAACGAGCAAGAAATTGACCCACTGCACTTAAAACTGCCACAAAGACACTAAAATTCATTGTAGTGTATGAGTTATGGGCCGGGGGATTTTAATTTATCGATTTACCCCGCACGATTTCCACCGCACGGCTAAAATCGACCGTGTAAATGATGAAAATTCGTCTAGTTCGCAAGGCAATTTTGCGAACAAAAATGACAAGGCTAAGATCGACTTAGTTAAATCCCGCAGAAGGATGTTTGTGACTCTTTCACGCAAAGGCTAATGAAAGGATTTTTATGAAATTTGGCATGATAGTAATTTAGGCTCTGGCCCGCTCTGGATGTACAGTAGTACAGTGTTCCTTTAGGATACTGTATTTACGCGGGCGGAGCCGCGTGCAAAAGCTAGTGAGACACATTAATAGTCAGCTATTAACTGACAATGGATAATATCGTATGTAATACCTACTAATTACGCGCCGGCTACGTCAGATATAATTACTGAAATGACAATTGAGAACTGACTCCCATTGTATCAGCCGGCAGCTCGTAGCTGCAATAGCGCATCATATTTTTTGCCATTTTAACATAAGTTCGAATATCATTATATATTTTTTTCATTTGTCATTATTATTTGTATTGATTTATTGGCTTAATTGCTAACGTTTTCGTAATCTGGTAAAAAATTACGTGGTAGAGCCATGCTTCGGCACGAATGGGCCGGCTCGACCGGAGAAATACCACGGGCTCACAGAAAACCGGCGTGAAACAGCGTTTGCGCTGTGTTTCGCCGAGTGAGTGAGTTTACCGGAGGCCCAATCCCCTACCCTATTCCCTTCCCTACCCTCCCCTATTACCCTATTCCCTCTTAAAAGGCCGGCAACGCACTTGCAGCTCTTCTGATGCTGCGAGTGTCCATGGGCGACGGAAGTTGCTTTCCATCAGGTGACCCGTTTGCTCGTTTGCCCCCATATTTCATAAAAAAAAAAATCTTGATACGCCAAGAACGGTCGTGCTATCAAGCGCCACCTGGTGACAGATAAAGAATCGAAAACTCTTATTGACTTTTTTTACGTTGGGTCTGCCCCCTAACGGCAGAAAAAATATAAAACACCCTCATTGAATATATTTTAAAAAGTAATACATATAAAACAATTAGGCTTTTTTTTTTTTTATGAAATGGGGGCAAACGAGCAAACGGGTCACCCGATGGAAAGCAACTTCCGTCGCCCATGGACACTCGCAGCATCAGAAGAGCCGCAAGTGCGTTGCTGGCCTTTTAAGAGGGAATAGGGCAATAGGGGAGGGTAGGGAAGGGAACAGGGTAGGAGATTGGGCCTCCGGTAAACTCACTCACCCGGCGAAACACAGCGCAAACGCTGTTTCACGCCGGTTTTCTGTGAGCCCGTGGTATTTCTCCGGTCGAGCCGGCCCATTCGTGCCGAAGCATGGCTCTACCACTGCTAGGCTACTTAGTTTACCCTCAAATCACTGACCACTGACAATGATAAACGATATGCAATTCGTACCACAAACTAGTTTTCCTTAGCAAAGATATTTTAGACGTAGATAATTTTGTTTTTTCTATTTTTATTTAAAAATAACGAGATTTCGGTGTTTAACAGATTAACTCGCTTTCCGGTTTCCCTAATTGTGTGTAGCTTGGGTCACCTTGGACACAAAGCTCATCTGTGTGCTGAGTGTGAGTCCCACAAATTTTTTCGATTACTTTACTACCTTGTAAATCGAGTTAGCGCAAATCGAATCGAAAATTAAAAGCTAACGAGTGCGAGTCATTATCAAATCTTACTAATCGAACGCGTTTCCTCACCGAGAGTACGCTTTATTATTTTTGTTATATTGGTAGCACGACTTCACTGTGAGATTAACCGTCCAAATTGAATGTCATTTTCACTGTATTATTTTGTTAAGAAGCTGCTGTCATCAAGATTGTGACGGGTTATATCGAGTGTTATTGTTTGTGACACTGACATAAGTCGCCGAAATTTTGAATTTTATTTGCAAAGAATTTTACATAATTTTATATTTTATTTAAGTATAATAAATTGTATTTAAACTTAAAAATGATGAAAACAAGTTTTTTTCAGTTTGATACTATAATAACATTCGTGGAACAGTAAGTGTAACAATCGGTAAACAATAATGTCCAATAAAGGATCGAAAGATGCACGAGCATGAAATTGCGGTCGTCTTGAGAATGAGCAGCCGCAAATATCCTCCACGCGAAAAAAAAACGTCCTGCCATAGCAAATTAATTGCTAAAATGTTCTTTTATAAATGCTTTCACCGCAATTCACTAACTTGTCACTGAGAAATTGGAAGTGAGCGCGGGGTGACAACTTTTCGACGTCGTTAACACAAATTTACTATTCGAATGTCAAAAAGTGAAACTGGCACTCGGAAGACATTTGAAACAACCAATCAAAGCGCTGAAACACCCACATTCGAACGTGGGTGTGAGACGATGCTCGATTAGTTAAAATCCACAAAACTCACACTCGCTTATTATGTTTCCTATTTTTGCCACTAGGGGCGTTGTTTCGATACCATACAAATTGTAGTTTACTTTTTCATGTCGAGTAGTGATAAAAACTCGCACTAAGCACACTGTTGGCGCAAGTGGTATCAAAAACGGTCAATTTTTCGATTCTTTTCTGTCACCAGGCTGCGTTTGCTAGCCCGACGGTCATTGTCGTGTCAATAAGCTGTCAGATGTCACGAATTTAAAAACCCTCATTGTACCTCTTCCTCTTACCAATAAGTTAAAATCCACTCACCGAGCACTAATTCGGAGATCCGGATTCGCTCGGCATGTGCAACCGATTAGAACGAATACAAGGTTTCAGCTGTTTCTATTTATAATAAATATTTTTTTTACTTTATAAAAAGAGTTGGACGCGTTCGATAAAAAGTGACCAGAAAGAGCTAAATATCGGGACTTGTGGAAGGAGAGAGGAGGCCTTTGCCCAGCAGTGGGACACTAAACTTAGGCCTTTTCATCCGTCAATGGATGATTTATACAGTATTCTCCGAGCGAAGTAACTACTCTTGAAATATAAATTGCCTGGGACAGTCGGGTTTTAAATGTCGTATGGTTGCCCAAGCACACTCTCACAACACAGTCGGCATAGTCCAGAGGAATGACTGGTCAATACGTATGGGGCCAACCATGTGCGGGTTTCCTCACGATGTTTTCCTTCACCGTTAGAGCGTCCGTATAATGTACTCAAGTATCAAGATCTGAAAAAGTCTCATTGGTACACGCCACATCCTGGGATTTGAATCTGCACTCTCTCGAGTGCGAACCAAACGGTCTACCCACTAGGACACGCAGCTCCACAGTGGGACACTAACGGCTAATAATAATAATAATGTTTTGAACTACTAACAAAATTTGTAAGCCAAAAAAATAAAGGTTCAAGAGTTCGCAAACTAATTCCTACGTAACAGACCTACATATTTCGGTACAGCAGGCAGTAGGCCTACTAGTAAGTACATTGGAATATATTATATTATACACCTTATCTGTTAAACACTTGTTTTATACGGTAGATGAAAAATCAAATTAACGCATGAGTCAATTTTCATGTACCTACCACTAACTTAGCTACGAACTGGAATGAATAAATAACTACAGCTACAACAAGGTACACCAACATATTATACATTTAGACAAAATCCTACACCCACATAAATTAAAACTGCTGGGGATTGACCGATATCTATACTAATATAATAAAGAGGAAAAGTTTGTTTGTTTGTTTGCATTGAATAGGCTCCGAAACGACTGAACTGATTTTGATGAAATTTAGCACAGATGTACAGTAGACCACGGGGAAGGACATAGGCTACTTTTAATCGCGGGAAAATGTACGGTTTCTGCAAAATTAACTTTTGCGCGCACGAAGTCGCGGGCAACATCTAGTTTCGAAATAAACCAAACAGGTAAACTGAACGCACATATATGGGAAAATTCAATGGCTGTTTTAGGGTTCGTACCCAAAAGATAAAAACGGGACCCTATTATTGAGATTTCGCTGTCTGTCTGTCAATCCGTCCGTCTGACTGTTGAAATTTTCAGTTTATGTATTTCTGTTGCCGAACAACAAGTATTAAAAACAGAAAAAAATAACATTTAAGGGGAATATGTATTTTTAATGCCACATCATATAAAAATAAAAATATACGTCGAAAACGGGTGTTAATAAAATTAAAATTCACGGGTGGGTCGCCCTTATCATTTAGGGGTTGAAAAAAATAGATTACGGCCGATTTTCAGACCCTACCGAATATGCAAAAAAATCAGGATTGTATCTCCTAACACTATGTCGCGAGAATTTTATTAGATTAGATAAGAGGAAAAGTTATCCCAAATAAATAACAGATAATTATGAAATAAATAAGGTTCGCTAAAATCAATTAAGGATATTTTGGGCATATGATCTACTGCTTATGTATCTAAGACGTTTAGGCAGAAAAATAATTATCATACTCGAAAAAAGTCTATCTTTATATGAACGAGTTAGCGTTGAGCGGAGAGTCACCCATATATGTATGAACTGATGATTTATTTTCTTTGAGTACAACAATATTTTTTTTTGCCTAAACGTCTACACAATATAATAGATAAGCGGGAGATCATTTTCCCAAAATATCGATAATTGATTTTGCCAAACCTTATTTATTTCTTACACCGTAGCTGAGACCACACATACGTCATATAAGAACATTACCTATAGTTAATACGTATTAACTATAGGTAATGTATAACTATACGGTATAGTCAAAAATTTCAAAACTAAAGATAGGCTATGACGTGCATTTGACAGAACATAAGATATGTTAAAAAGTTACGCCATCTTGGTTTTCACTATACTTCAAATGTCAGCCATCTTGTTTTCACCATACTTCAAATGTGGCCCCAAAAATCTCAAAAGTTTAACTGGAAACAATTTTATACCTCGTCTATATATTATATATTTATATATAGACGAGGTACGTAGGTATATATATTATATACCTATATAATATACATTATATACCTACGTCTGATGTGTATAGTTCAATCCTTCCTTGTTTAAAATTTTCCATAATTAATTAATATTATCTAGTGTCCGACCGAAAGTTCGGTTTCGGTTTCGGTTTCGGTTTCGGCCGAGTTTCGGCCAAAAATCAAGTTTCGGCGGCAGTTTCGGTTTCGGCCAAAAGTGGCCGAAACTTTTGCCGAAACCGAAACTGATTTCGGAAATTGTCGTGCACGCTCGCCTAACTTCGTTTCTTGTGGCAACGCTTTGGCGGACGCTGGCGGCCCTGTTCGGGAATTGTCGTGCGCCGTTCGGATAGCTCTGTAGCAAAACAACTTAGTCAATGCGTTATCGCCCGACGCAAACATTCTTTAGAGGTTGTTTTGATGGAACTGATTACATGTAAGTTTTTGTTTCGTTTCTGTACTTGAATGATTTATATAGTTAAATATTGAGTCAGTAACTTTGTTTTGTTGTGAAGTGTTTAATTTGTTAAATTACGTTGTATAGGTAAACTTAATTCAAGATTTGTTTTTCATTCCGATGACCTATTGATATAGTTTTGCTGTATTAGGGTTATTATTACAGTTTTATTTTTATTTTTGTTTCAGACTAAAATGTCGCAAAGAGAAAAAAATTGTTTCGATTTCATGTCCTAATTAATGCAGAATAATGGATAAAATGCACCAAATTTCAGTATTTTAAGGAATTTTCTACTTGACCACGTGAGTTTCGGTTTCAGTTTCGGTTTCGGCCGAAACTGAAGCCACGGCCGAATATTCGGTTTCAGTTTCGGTTTCGGCCGGAAAACCAGTTTCGGTCGGACTCTAATATTATCATACATGATACATATTAGTGATGTAACGAATATTCACATTCGCATTCGCATTCGCGAATATTCGCACATTTTTGTATATTCGCATTCGCATTCGCAAAATTGTTGCGAATGTTTTGCGAATATGTATATCAGAAAACAAATCAAATGTGCGAGTTTCTTACGCCGGTTCTTCTCGCCGGGCTAGTTTCCGAACCGGTGGTAGGCATCATGTAGGACAATAAATCTATAAGCGTTATATCATAACCTACATGGAAATAAAAATTTTGAGTTTAAGTTTGAGTGAGCGGAGCGGAATGAATGACGCTTTATTTAGATACTCGAAAGATACGAACGTAACGAACCCATAACGAACGTCCGAACGCGACTGCCGCCAAACCATAGACAAATTGGCGCCAAATATTGAACAACAACTGAATATTCGCATTCGCATTCGCGAATGTCGGTAGCAGATATTCGCATTCGCATTCGCATTCGCGAATGCTAAAAAATAGACATTCGTTACATCACTAATACATATTAATTAAGGTCTCTCTTGTAAAAAATACTGAAAAAGCGACACACAGTATATTATAATTTAAAAATATTAAATTTATAACAGATGGTACGTAGGTAGGTAAATACATAAAATTAAAAGTCCAAAAATTTTTCCACTAAAACATTAAACATCATGACACAATTGGCAGTGCGAAAAATGTAGTTTATTAAAACAGCATTTAAAAAACGTAATTCCTACTCAAATTTAGAAAATTTCATTGGGTAGGTATAATGTATAGTATAGCTTTTAAGTTTTTTTTCTTCAATTTACTTTCTTTAAAGAGCAATCTATTCGCAGAAACTAACAGTGTCAGGGCAGAAGTCTGTTGAAACTACTGCTAACAGAAACTGTGAAATTGTGTTAGTGTTAGTGCTAACACTAACATTAAATCTTCATAGTTTCAACCGCAATCAATCTGATAATGGAGCTTGAAAATTGCTGTACGTTTTTATTGATATTTTTGTAAAAGTTATATCATTGACCTTTATGGTTTTTTGTCATATTGTAAGAAGTTAAATACTTTATGATATTCAAGTCGTTGTTTGGGTACTTTACCCTAATCAAGTGTTTCAATCGAATCATAAAGCTGTGCAAGGTCTTTTGAAAGTTTATGTGTTAAGTGTAATTGCAATTACAAATGATTATCTCAGCGTTCTACGTTATTTAGAGGTTTTGCCCAGATTATTATGATAAGAATTTTAATATTTATAGACGCTTCACCCCGTCAATCTGATAAGTTCTCGAAGAACTTGTGTTACGGCCTACGGGTACTACACATGAGTCATGACACAACAGATATATATTTAATACTCTTATACTATACACATATTATATAAAATTTTTAATATGTTATATCTACACAAATTTAATACACATCCCAGGACAACAGAAAACTTTTTTGTTCCCTGGCGGGATTCGAATCCGCAACCTCCGGCTTGAGCGCCAACGCGCTAACCACTGAGCCACAGTTTGACACTGAAAATTTGAGCAATACATAAGCTAACATAGAATTTAAGGTCCACCACGTGTACCGCAAGCACACCACACCGATGCGACAAAAGGTGGCCGGGTAGTAGATACCTACGTATAAATAGTGTCGCTGCGTCTTCTTGCGATTGCCTTGTGGTTCCGACAAAATTGCGATGTTTGTTATGAATTACATACATACATACATATAATCAGGCCTCTTTCCCGTAGGGGTAGGCAGAGAGCACTTCTTTTCACTTGCTACGATCCTTACATACTTGTTTAGCTTCGTCCACTTTCATTCTTACCATCCATTCCTTCTCTTACATTCAAACTTCAAAGTAGCGAAGCTGCTCTCCATGGGCCACTTTTCGCCTTCGCAAGAACGAGATGTGATGGGTGGCGAACCACATCGCCGCCATTTTGGATAATTAAACTATTTTTATGATTATCCATTGCGTTCCCACGGATTGGCGGAGAGGGTAGAAATAGGGAAAGGGAAGGATAGGTGGTGTTGAAAGGAAGATTGGTATGTTAGAGTGGGAAATAGGAATATAGGATATTACCGCCCAGGAGAGCAAGGGATAGGACAGTAATAGCTAGGGAAGCCAGGGTCCGTTTACTATACCACAACTACCAGACAGGAAGTTGGGATGAGTATCCCATGACATAATTGAATTTTTATGAGAATACCAACATTATGAATTGCGGTTATAAATAATAACCCAACTAACATTTTGGCGCTAAGGGAAACCTTTATTGACACTTAAAGTATTATAAACGACATAATATAAGAGCTCTGACAATAGCTTTGGACTCTACTGCGGCGTTAGGAATAAATAATTAAAGTTTCAAGAGGCATAATAGAAATAAAGGAAAAATATATAACTTAAGGTGCTAACTTGGAGTTTGTCAGAACTTTTGTATAACTTACTCTTACATCTTTAGGAAACGTAAAACACTATCACCAATTGTAAGGTGTCTGCTAATACTTACAAACGGTTAAAGTTCTTAAATGGAGTTAGTCAATACCTTGTACCACCTAACGAGTTCTATGGAGCCCTAAGAGCTAAAAGAAAGTTATAGTAGTGATAACTATTTGTATTATAGAGCTATAGAAGAAAAGAAGTGATAACTATAGGTATTATAGAGCTAGATGCTGCAAGCGTCAGAAACCACCTTTAAATCATTACAGGTTGTATAATAGGATTTAATCCCACATTATAAAAGTCTAAGTGGCATTAAAAAGCTAGCTATAGTTTTTTTAACACTACGTTAGGAATAAAAGAGTTATCAGGAACCTTAGGTAATGTAGATTTTACGCCATTAAATAAACATAACCTATAAAATTTTAAAAGTAAATTTATGGTCAAAATATTATTTTCCGACTTATTGATTTACATTATTTACTGTTTTCAATTAAAATATACATAGACGTACTGAGAATTGTTATTTACAACCACAACTAAAATAAAAAAAATGCCGTGGCACTGATTTATTTTACCTATTAATATGAAATGTTGTTTATTTTTGAGGCGCTTCAAAATTGAGATGAAAACTAGTATATATTATCACAGAATACTTATCACCGCAGGGAGAATTCATAATTATGAAACCGATAATGTATAAAATTATTAATTGATGTCGGCCATGATTGTCGGCCATGAATATGCTCACTGCTATTATATTTTATCATTTTTGACGGTAATAGAAACGTAAAGTAAAAAAAAAAAACTTTGGGTGATGTTTATTACTACTTATTATGCACAATATACAATCGAGCTATAAATAGTATCGTAGGAGCACTCATATGTTGTTAAAAAATCTAATTGAGTCAATTTTATAAATTATTTATTACTAAAGGTGCAGTTGTAACCTGTGTATAGCTTATAATACACCTAAAATGGTGAATACTACTTCAATAGCACTATTGTAACTCTTTATTCCCACCTATTTTATCACTTTTCTACAACTATTATGTCACTCTAAGCTCTAAAATTGTGGGCCCAATCGAGGGTTATAAATAAGATAGTTATAGCGCGCTATACCACTAGTTGTTAGACCTTTTATAGAACCTTAGGTTTATAAGTTTCTCTTAAGTAGCTCATTTAGCGCTTATTCTTATTACCAAAATGTTAGTTGAGAATAATCGGTGTCGCTGGTGGATCGCGTGGTGTGGTTGTGGTCCGTGTGAGAAGACCCTTAAATGTAGGATAAAATTAAGTACCTACCTAAATCGGTAGGTTAAACAGCAGGGGTAAATACCAAAAATAAACTATTGTCAACAAAACAAAATTTTATAGACACATATCTTGTTTAGGGAATGTTATTATTCGACAAATTTTACTATTCGAATAATTCGAATAATGGCTAAACACTATTCGAATAAATTCGAATAATTCGAATAATACGAATATTGGTAATAAACTTTAAATACAAGTATATATAAGTATATAATGCGTTTATATATACCTGCATATTTAATAATATTAAAATGTGAAGTGTTTCACAAATTACTCTAAAAAACAACGTATTTTTAATTAAAAAAAAAACTTATTTTAAGTTTCAAACTTAAAATACTAAAATTGCAATAACTTTTTAAAACTATTAACACATGAACGGTTTAGGTCTGGAGCAGACCATTGATTTGGTTGCCAACTAATTGGTTTCTGCCAAAAAATAAGGAAAAGATCCTCTAAGGGAGAGCATTTTTGGGGTTTGTTTTAGAGGTTCGTATTTTCTGGTTTTTAATTGAGTCAAGCTATTGATCGATTCAACATAGACAATCAATTTAAAAAGTTAGACCTACAGTCTGACTTTTTAAATTAAGTTTTTGTTAGTATAATTTAATATACCTATAAAGAACATTAATATTACAGAACATATTTTTTTATTGTTTAAGATTGGAGAGAAATATATTTGCAGAGTTGGAACATTGCACAGAAATCGAAATGCACTGTAAATAGTGCTCTGTTCTAATATAATGCAGCCGAAAACTCTAAACACACGAGTATCGTGCTGGCATAATGGTCTGCTCCAGACATAATCGGTACATGTGTATATAAACCGTAGTAACAATAAGTAAACAAGATAAACCGTCAAAATAAAAAGCACTCAAAAAAGATTTTAATGTTATGTTAACATAACAAAAAACTTCATAGTTGGTAAAAAGTGGGTGGAAAATCTTTAAAACAAAAATAACCTTTTTCCATGTTCAAATTAGCCATATTTTTGGTCTCTTTATGTTTTCATTTTTTTCTTGCACGATGACACTTATTACAAAAAGGAAGTTAGGTCAGGCAGAAGGCATCAGTGCAGAAGTAGGCATCATGCGTTTTACTGCAACAACGGAGTGTGTCACGTTACGAACCGATCAGAAGATAAAGCGACGGTACAAAGAGACTGAAAAACATTTGACAAGGCCGTGCAAGACTTTAATGGCAGACTCAGTAATAATAGTAATAAGAAGACTTGCTTAAGTAAATCTGAAACCCTTAAAGACCGAGGCGAAGAAGGAGTGGTCTAACCTCGAGACCAATCTCGAGAGCCCTAATATCGAGTAGCAACACTGTGATACGTCCGTCAACACATACAAAAGGATGAACGAGAATGGTCCAGAATTTTGATCTCAGATGAGTGGATTTACTCACTTTAACTTCACAAGTTAAAGTGAACTTCTGCAGGGAGGCTAAGTAAACGTGACCTGGTAGGGGATATCTTCAAGCCTACTTTTTATATAGAGTTCAGTATGCTCAGGCAGAGTACATATTATACAATGGGCTGGCATACCTTCAGGTATCCGCACTGAGTATGTGGCCATGACAATTGGACCTCTACTTGGAGAAAGATATGGTCAAGAGATTCTTAAAGATTATCTTTAATGTCCTCACCTCAACCCGATTAAGTATACCCTGAGAAGAGCTTAGAAAGCTAGTCAGAAGCCGCAAATTATCACCTACAGTTAGTACCCTCACAGCACTAAAACACGCCCTGATATAAGAATGTGAGAGAATATTGCATAATTCGGCTCCAAAACCTCGTTTTCAGTATGACAAGCTGTTGTCAAAGAGTTATTCAAAACCGCAATTTTATATAACATGTAAATTTAGTCTTTAAGACTAAGATTAAAATTGTTAATTTTTGTTTAAACATAAAAATAATATACTGATATATATATTTTATTACTTTTAAAGAAAACTGATATATCTTGTTATAATATTTTGAAAAGTATGAAATTTTAAACGATTTGTATTTAGTTTTGCAGGCCAGTGTAATACTGTAATAATCAACTTAACTAGGTATCCTTTATCGTTTCACTCTGTTCGTCCGCCTGTCTCTCTTTCTATCTGCTCTTCTAGCTATATTGCGTCTAGATATCAGTTTTGGTTTGATACAAAAATATAATTTTATTATATAGTTAAGTACACTTCACATGTATGGAAAGCCACCCCGGCTTTCCATAAATGTGAAGTGTATGTTGAATATTATGTCTTTAAAATAAAAGTTTTATACATGACTTTTACAAAGTCAACCACTTCCAAGTAATCGGCCTCCAAATTGGTTTCACCCACCTCTGTCATTTCTGAACTATGAAGATTAGGAACTTACAAATTTTCTATGCTAGTAGATCATGGTAAATTCTCTTTAGGAAAGTTATTTTAAATGAAATGGAACAGTAAGATAGTAGTACAGTGTAGTAAAATCTGTTTTAGAATATTATTGACGACAATATTAATAAATAATAAAAATAATGTATTAAATAACGAAACTTTTCCGGCTTATATTTAAGTTTATTACTACTAATAACATATTTTTGAAAAATAAATAAAATATTTTTATTATTTGTTTTATTCGAAATATTCGAATATTGAACCCAGTCATATTCGAATAATAAAATCGTCGAATATTCGAATAAAACGAATATTCGAATAATATTCCCTAATCTTGTTGCAATGCAACGTCTAAAAAACACCAGTTACAAGTTACATAAAAACCCGTTTCTGCACATTAGCTAATTTTTTTACCGAATTTTAACGTTTATAATTTGTACTTATAAAAACAATTTCCCATAATTGTGTTTAACTTACGCGCATAATCTATACTAAAGAGGAAAAGTTTGTATGTTTGTTTGCATTGAATAGACTCCAAAACTACTGAACCGATTTTGATGAAATTTGGTACAGATGTAAAATAGGACATAATTATGCTACTTTTTATCGCGGAAAATTACTGTACGGTTTCTGCGAAATTAACTTTTGCGCGCATGAAGTCGCTGGCAACGTCTAGTAATATGATATAGTTTATGCTTAGTATACTACCTGACTCCCTAACCAACAGACATTGTTCTGTCTTTAACTATAAACTAGCATAATTATTGTACATATAGTTACCTACCTACATACTACACGTACAACCTACACATACTTCCTACATCAACAACCTACATCTACATCTACTACCTACAGTACACCTAGGTGTACTGTGTAGGTAGTAGATGTAGGTTAATTTTGAAGTCGGTAGGTACCGGCAAATTTGAACGTGAGTTCTATAAAATATTGTAGGATATTGTTTGGGCCGACTTCAAAATTAAGAACTTTGGTTACTTTTAATTGGATTGGATGTTACTTTGGAAGTCTGTTCAATTTTTTGTTTAAAAATAATAATTATTGCTAATTCTAGTGACTAATCGGGACTTGTAGAAAGAAAGTTTGTCCAGCAGTGGGCCACCAATGGGTAATAATAAGCATTATTATGTGAACAATCATTATGGTTGAACACAAAGTTATTTTTAGGGTTCCGTACACAAAGAGTAAGAACTAGGGAATGGAAGAACCGGTCTTATTTTGAGAACCGGGAATTACGGGACTGGGCAATTTTGGAACCGGGATTTCCCGAGAAATTCGGGGATTTCGGGACTGGTGTTAAGGCATAAAATCCAAGTGTAATTACTGTCTCAAAAGTAATTCAAAATATAAGAATAACATTTTATAGTACAATTACGAATTAAATAAGCTTTTGATGGCAACTCGACACATCAGCAAACATGTCACCGCCATATTATGTCATTTTAGTTTATAAGCATTTATTCATAAGATTTAATATATTTATATAAATATTTTTTTTAGTCAATAAATCGGGAATTCCCGGGAATTTCGGGACCGGGATTTCCCGGTTCCATACCCTAGTAAGAACAGAACCCTATTATTGAGACTCCGCCGTCCGTCCGTCTGTCCGACTGTCTAACTCTGTCACCAGGGTGTATCGCGTGAACCGTATTAGCTAGACAAGATTTATGTAACACACATATTTTTTTATTTTGTGTATCGAGAACATTATCGTGAACAATCGGACTATATTTGAAATATTAAGTTTCATTTATATACTCAGAAATATTGAGGCATTACTACTTGGTAAATGTAAAAAAATATGATATTTTATGTGCACTTTTGACTTTACTAAATTTTTCTAAATTAGTAAACAAAAGTCAAAACCTACATCAGTCATCATTGTATATTTGAGCATTTCTCAAATTTTTTGACCATAATTTTAATTATCTTCTTAAAATACAATAAGTATATTTTGGACATATTATGTTAAATACAGCTAGCTAAAACTAGACAGATTCTGAATTTATGGTTGTTTTTTTGTTTTAATACAGTTTTTATACAAAAAACCTGTAAATTATTAGTTAAGGGCGAAATAAAAGTTCTTATTTTGTTACTTGGAAATTAATGAAAACCATAAAGAAACATGCAGACTGTATTATAAATTTATGTTTTTCTATGTAGATCATAAATTAAACAACATCTGATAAAAGTAAAAATTGTGAAAAAAAATATTTAAATTGTTTTTAGCAGTACTGAGTATTTTTTGTTACCTTTTTTAAACTTTCTAATCAAAATGTTTAGTTTTCCTCTAAAATAGAAAAAGGCATGTTATATTTACTATTTATAATTATAATAATATTTATCATAAAATTGTTTTAAATTATTGATTATAGCATTTCAATTTAAAGAAAAAGAAATATCTACCATTATTATCAGAAAAAATTTGGGACAGTATCAAAACAAGAAACTTGGGTAACAAAATCGGAAATGTAAGGCTAAGCATACACACACTTGACACTCCATTATAAAATGAAAACAAAATAAGTGAAAATGAAAATTATTTAGTTTTATCCTGTGTTATAATCTTCAAATTTAGTAATATATACATAACAAAAGATATATATAACATTATGGGGATTAAACGAATATAGATACCTACCTACCAGTATGGCAATTTTACGAAATGTGTACTTAGCTTTAAAAACTCCTTTTTTGTTACCCCTCGTTCTGGTTATACGTTACCACGCGAAAGTAACAAAAACAGAAGTAACGAAATGACGGGTACAGATTTTGAATAAAATACATATTCTTTAAAACTCAATACTTAAAACAGTATTTTACATCAAATTGTAGCCCATTAAAAGAACTATTTATCAATTTCAACAAGAGTATTAAGTATCTTGAACTTACCTTCACACAGTATAACAAAATCCAGATCGAATTAGTCGCAGTGCAGAGCACTACGTCAAGCCGCGGCTGTTGTCGACACCGAAATGACATCACAACAAAATAGCAATGTGAAATGTCGTCAATAGTGTTGCCAAAGGAAAAAAAAACAATTAACTTTGTAGTTTAAAAAATCTTTCGACACAAAAATCGGTAACAAAATCTGAATTCCGTTTTGGAATTTTTTTATGGGACAATATTATTTTCCTAAAACTGATTAACTTACGACGTATTTCACTATTATACTACATAAAATATGTATTCAAATACTCTAAGTAGTGTTTTAAGACGATAACATATATTCCGTTTCTTAGAATTTAATGAAATAAATGAGTTCAAAATCACCGCGGTCGCAATGGGACAACCTATTTTCCATACTACGAAAATTTTGGTATTTTAGATTATTAATTATTTATTGTAGTGAGAGTGTTTTATTTATAGCTTTGATATTTTCTCTGATAATTAAATAATATCAACGAAGTTACGACAGTCATGTATGTTATTTATGTTATCGTAGTAAAAAAATAATCAAAGACCAAAACATGGGACATCGACGTTGCGGCTATGGTCAAAAAATTTGAGAAATGCTCATTTACTAGTTTACTTACATCATATATAAAATCATTCAGTATGGTAAGTATGTATGTATTAATTTTGTATACAAATGGCTGTACCTTTGAAAATATTGACTTTTGATACACTATTTCTTTTGAGAAGTTACTCATATTTAAGAGTAGGTACTATTAATTTATGCAATTAAAAATAAAGTCAGATCCCCTATTTGTGTGTATAAGTAAGATGTAAGTAAACGAGATGTAATCGTTAAATAACGAAATATCAGTAAGATATTTGAGTACGATGTAAATTAGAGTCCAGAATCAGATACCATATTATTATTATATTATGTACTGATTATCTTACCAATAAATTAGAACATTGATTGACAAGTTTAAAATCAAGAGCACAGGAATTAATGTAATTGATTTAAACCTTTTTTTAGTTAATTAACTATGTAGTTTAGAACTCTAGTGCTACTCGTACATAATCGCTACTAGGTCCACCGTGACCCACTAGGTCACGGTTTACCAGTTACATTTGATACCAATTACATTGCATAGGACATGCATTTTATCACTTAATAGCAGGTTGTTATAATTTTAAAGCATAAATGTATTTAAATTGGGGTCATAAAAAACGTAAATTAAGAATCGTGGGAAAAAAATCTTTAGATTTATAAGAGAACATAATACAGCGTGTATTTTAATCCGAATAAAATGCTTAACCCAAGATTAAACTATAATCTATACTTCTATATAATATAATAAAGAGAAAAAGTTTGTTTGCATTGAATTGACGACCTCATTGGCTCAATGGTTCAGCGCGTTGGTGCTCAAGCCGGCGGTCGCGACTCGCGGATATGAATCCCGCCGAAGGAACAAAAAAAAGTTTTTCGGTGTTCCTGGGTCATGGATATGTATTAAATACTTTAAGGCCCACTTGCGCCAATCCGGGTTAAAGTTAACCTTGGGTTAAAATATTATGCTTTCCCTTTCACAAATACGAAGAACGAGAAAGATAACATGATTTTTAACCCAGGGTTAACTTTAACCCGGATTGGCGCAAGTGGGCCTAAATGTATAATATAATATAAATCTTAAATATATGTATAGTATAAAAGTATTAAAATATACTTCCCGTTTACTGGTTGGTACCTGTAACACAAGTTCTTCGGATACTTAGCACGGGACCAGAATGACGTGGTGTGAAGCGTCCATAGATATTATATATTATTATATTATTATTTTTGAATAGGATCAGAAACTACTGGACCGATTTTGATGAAATTTGGTACAGGTATAGATTAGACCACGGGGAAAGACATAGGCTACTTTTTATCGCGGCAAAATGTACGGTTACGCGTGATTACCTTTTGCGCGTACGAAGTCACTTGCAACATCATAGTAAGTAGATAATATTGTGGCGGACCAATTAGCGCCACGATCCAGTACCCCAAGCAGGAACATTTTGCGTTATCGTTACGTGTACGTAAACGAGAATTATGAAGAAAATTGTATGAAAATTTTAGTTACTTTTACGTCCGCTAGAGGCGCTTTCATGGTTTTCATACAATATTTCTCGCTTACGTACACGTAACGATACCGCAAAATGTTCCTGCTTGGTGTACTGAATCGCACTTTCGAAGTTTTCATAGTTCGGACTTTCGGAGATATATGATAAATACTAGCTGACCCCGCAAACGTTGTTTTGCCATTGTATGTATTTTTAATGCCGCATCATACAAAAATAAAATAAAAATGTCGAAAAAAAATTAGGTGTTGGTCACCCTTATTTAGGGGTGATAAAAATAGATTACGACTGACTCTCAGACATACTGAATATGCAAAAAAAAATTATAAAAGTCGGCCGAGCCGAGATAAACGCCTAAAGTGAGTTGAATAATGGGGAACATGCATATATAGTTATTTTTTAATGGCATATCGAAAACATAACAAGCGAGAAAATATTCCTAATAATAAGCCAGCCTGTGCACTTGCTATCTAGGGTAAATACGCCAAACGTCGGCCCCCCTCCAATCCTCGGCCGTCTGCGCATTTTCAGCTTGCATTCTTTCAAAAAGTAATTAAGTGGTAATTTTGCCACTGAAATTGCAAGCTTAGTTCATACTCTTTAAGTGCAAACCGTTACTATTCGATTACGTCACTTGCTCTTCGCACACTGAGCGTCAGTAGCGATAGCGCCGTTGAAGCATTGAAGTTCGTAGTGAAAGCAGCTTACTTGCTGTGAATACCTACGATTCGGGGATTGATATTACAACGGTAAGACATTTCTTTTATTGGTTTTTAGCTTTGCTATCACTAAAAAGGTATTTTTATTATATTTTGAGATAGTTTTTTTAACGTTTTGCATATTGGTTTTAGGGAAAAATAGGGGGCCGCCATTAGAATACCAGTTTCGACTGAAAATCGGAATCTCGGCCGGGGCCGACTTAAGGTAAATGCAGTCTGTTTTATAAAGTCCAATACTACGAATTCCATTGTCTTAATAGTAAAATTTGTAACGCTTTTATGTTAATAAATCTATTTTACGTTCAATCGCCAAATACCGGCCGGGGTGGTATCAGCTGAATCTCGAGAAATAAGCTATACGGAATAGGAGCCGACTTTGGAAATATTAAAGATCGTAATGTCTGCCAGCCTAAGAATCGAGTGATACTGTACAGGCTGATCACTTTTGTATTTTTCATTGTTTGTGTAGGTACTGGGTAGTCTATTTTCAATTTATTTAACAAACTTGCTGTCTCAAAATTAAATTATGTATTATTATAATTTATTAATATTATAAGAGGTCACACCCTATGCCCGGCCGACATTTGGGAAAAACGCGACCGACCATTGGGCCGTGAACGGCCGACTTTAAGGTTTTTTCGTTCTCGACGCATTTAACCCTTAATACTTTTTCCGTTTAGTAGAAAAGTTAACTATATGCCTATAAATATAAAATAGAGTTATCAACCTGTCTAAAACCGTATAACAAGCTATCCTTTCGTTGCAAACTGATGGATCCGGAGCGATCTAAAGTTAGAAAATCCGTAAGGGGCCGACATTTAGCGTATTTACCCTACGATCAACCGTCGCGTTGGCGAAATATAAGGTTTGGTAAAATCAATTACGGATATATTGGCGCGCACTTGGCCGGTCTTTATTTGTTTAGACTGAGAGTATTTTTAATGTTCGCCAACGATCTCACTTTTGTGATAACTATATTATAAGGTCCTGTAAAATCAATTACGGATATTTTGGGTATAGGGTAAATACGACAAACGTCGGCCCCCCTCCAATCCTCGGCCGTCTGCATATTTTCAGCTTGCATTCATTCAAAAGGTAATTAAGTGGTAATTTTGCTACTGAAATTGCAAGCTTAGTTCATACTCTTTAAATGCAAACCGTTACTATCCGATTACGTCATTTGCTCTTCGTACACTGAGCGTCAGTAGCGATAGCGCCGTTGAAGCATTGAAGTTCCTAGTTAAAGCAGCATACTTGCTGTGAATACCCACGATTCGGGGATTGATATTACAACGGTAAGACATTTCTTTTTTTGGTTTTTAGCTTTGCTATCACTAAAAGTAGTAGAAAAGTCAACCATATGCCTATAAATATAAAATAGATTTGTCAACCTCTCTAAAACCGTATAACAAGCTATGCTTTCGTTTCAAACTGATGAATCCGGAGCGATCTAAAGTTAGAAAATCCGTAAGTGGCCGACATTTAGCGTATTTACCCTATGATCTACAGCTTATTTTAAAGATGTTATTATTAGTATTTTTTTTAATCTTTATTTTATTAAAGGGACTTTTTTCACTAGGTGAATATGTCAGTCCCATCGTAACTCTTACATTAAGTCCTATCTACGTTGACTATACAATGAAAACAACATATTTGCAGCAGGTGATGTTGGCTGCGACAACAAACCGTGAAAGGCACCAATATTATGTAAATTTAAGCCAAGTTTTGTTACAAGTATGTTTCTTTTAAGAGCGTCGCGGACACATTCCATTAGTATGTGAAATAGATCCTCAACTTTCTTACATATTTCGCAGTTTGGAGAGTTGGTTTTACGCATTAAATATGTGAAGGAGTTCAATGGGAAGTGACCAGAACGCATCCTGAAAGCTGTTATCAATCTTAACCTATTTACATTAAAGAAAAAGACGTTAAAAAAAACGAAGCTTTAAAAAATGACGTAAGGCCGAATCTGATGGAAAAAGATAAATCGTCTGATTGTTAGTGACTAGAGGTCGCCCTGTAGCCGAATTTCGACTATAATTTCATGTTCATGTTTTATTTTAAGGTTTTGACTTTTTAGGTTTGTTTTGCCTCTTAAATACGCAATAAAAATATGTAAATATTGTTTGACAATTGTGTCAAATCGACTGTATACAAAAGGTACTTATACAAAAATCTTTGACAAAAATGCTAGTTTGTGTGAGGTAGTGTGTGTTGCTGGTATTTTCATTAATTTCAGGTATTTCTAAGCATTATTTAAAGAAATTTAAGCTTTTCGCATGCCTTCTCCATTCCCGAGCATAATACTTTAATTGTGACAAATTTCACTCTAATCCGTACGCACAATTCTCTGTACCTACTTGAAATTTTTGATTCAAGTATTAATATTTTATAAGTAATAATTAGCGCTGTCGAGGAGTTAAAAGCGCGTTACCGGTCTTTAAAAGTTATTACTTTAAGTTTGTACTGTGAAATATTAATAATTTTACAACTACCGCAATATTATTTCTGGTTGTACATTTTATTATTTAAGTTTTCATTATGCTAAATATTATCATAATCCTCCAAGCGTGCAATATGTGCAAAAAATATTAAATTTTCCTTTGTTTATGTTAAATATTATGTATTTTTTATTTGTAATTTTATTCAATACCTACTAGTTCAGGAGTAATTACGTTTTACTTAAAATAGCCAATAGCTTAATCCTTAGAGCTAATAAATTAAGATAAACGAATAAATAAATAAAATGTGGAACTTATATACAAACAGAATACTCATAAGGTTAATTCACATCAACTGTACCTACTATTCGACTAGAGATTTTATGTGAATTAGTCCTTGCAAAACTATAACTCCCCCGTACCGATTTCGGTGACGATGGCTGGTTTCATTGAAATCAGGGCAATTACGCTGAAGTAATTTTTATAGTGCCCAAGTGTGTGCGCAGTACACAAAAGCACCTTCTCTTCCTTTACTCTCGTAATCCAGTGGGTCGGATAACCGACACGACTGGCGAGACATTAGGATGCAGGTCCGACTTTTGACATGCCCAACCGACGCATGGATCATCTTTCTTGCCAGACAATCAGGTGATCATAAATAACTTATTATCTAAATAAATAAAAAAGGGCTATAGTTAAAAAACTGTATCTAAGTCGGAGACTGCGGGTAGAGTAACTAAGAGGCTGGCAGCATTACCTCGCTGTATGTCCAAACTGATTCGTTGACCGAGGTAAGCTCCAGCCTTAGGGTCATTGGTTTTGTCGACCAGTTTTTTGACCAAATCTTTGAAAAGAAGCTTGGCACTCGGGCCCCACGGACCCATAGTTTCGACACCAAAAGGCAGAAAAATGTAACCAATTGTGGGTATCGGCGCGGCGTGTGTAGCTGCCGCCCCCGCTACCCTTGCCGTGGCCGACCAGGCGGGGCCCATATAATTATTTTTGTACAATTTATAATTTTCAAATGGGTCCCGCCTGCTACCAAACATAACGTCAATTATTTCACTTATAGCTTTCAGCTCATAGTGTAGTCTGTTTTCTCAATCTTGTTTTGGTCTTTTGAGTGCATTGCTTTGGTATCTGTCTTTTTGTGCAGTCGGGTTTCTGTAGTTAAAAATATTATCTATATATTATTATTATATTATGAACACATTTTCAGAAAGAAAAAATTGTCACTCTCTCGGAAAATAAAATTCAAGTGCCAGTATTTCATGCCAGTTTTTTGAGAGGCCGTGTTATTTTTACTATATTATTAAATAATTATTACTATCTATTTAGTATAGGAGCTAGCAACGTTTTCGAGAAAGAATTTCGGTCAGTTGATTTTGTGATATCCCGTCCTTCTTGCTCTTTCGGTTAGAGTCTGGGCTATCTGGCTTTATTAGTGCGCATCCTACCTGTCCAGACAGTGACAGGTAGGATTCGCACTAATGAACGCAACCGCTACCGCCAGCCAGATAGCCCAGACTCCAACCGAAAGAGCAAGAAGGACGACATATCACGAAATCAGCTGACCTAAAATTCTTACTTTCCAAACGTTGCTAGCTCCCGTACCAATTGTTATAGCGGCAAAAATGTAGCAGTAAGCATTAAATATAGTGACGATGATGATCATGAATATAATTTTAGCAATAGCAAAATTTCAAAGACAATATTGATTCGGTGCACAAAACTCTGTTGAGTTATGTCATTATGTCATCATAATAATATGTTGGTGTTTCGTGTGAAGATGGTGGTGATGATGATGATGATGACGATGATTATTCATGTAAGTGGTGTGATGGCATATGCTTGCAGTTCTTTAAACGACGCCGGAATCCCCAAACATGTATAAGGATTAAGGACTCAGAAGTTCTGTCCAGTACTTTTGGATCCAGGGTATACCTTGGTGCAATATCTTACTTTTTGGTAGCATATGCTTGGATTACTTCAGAATAAGTCGAAATCACTATATGTTTCCATATAAAATTCGAGAAGTTCCTTCGATTCCTCATGGATCCCATCATCAGGTCACCACTTTGATATTAAAAGGACAAATTTGGGAGTATCCTTTTATTGAGACCCTTTACATCAAAAATTTTTTTTGAAAATCGGTCCAACAGAGGTCGGAATAATCGTTGGAACATATTAAATATAAAAATATATAGGTACAGCCGAACGTATAACCGCCTCCTTTTTGAAAGTCGTTTAAAAAATGCGTTGCACTTCGAGCAAAGAATATATTATATTATTAACGTAAAGAACCGTCACACCACCGATTTACACGACTCGCCGCTCGCAGCTGTGTGTGCGTGTCTGGGCGAATGCGGGGGCGGGTGGGGTGTAACTTTTTCCCAGCCTGGACTATGGTTCACGGGGCTGGCAGCAGTGTTGCCAACCGTACGATAATTATCGTATTTGTACGATAATTTGAGGTGCGGTACGATAAAAAATAATTAGGTAGTATCGTACGATAATTTCACTACTACGTACGATATTTTTTGAATTCATACGACAATTTTGAAGTACATATTCATTTGATGTATCCGAAATCAATAATGGTTTGCTAAAGAAATTCCTACTCGTCTTCGGAAGATAGAACCTCGGCACAGGCGAAAAAGTTACGCGAAACCATAATTACTAACGTAACGTTCAAGCTCGCGGTGCTGGATAGGCCGGCTGGTCCATGTGGATGACCCCTATACAGACGCGTATTTAGATTAGAAATTTTGCGCTGCCTCAGGCCAATTAACATATTTTGCCGCCCCGTCAAGCAGAGGCGGACTTTTTTATTCTCTTTTTTACAAGTTAACATCTAATTATACTTCAAATGAAAGATGATTTTTTAAAAATATTTTAGAAAAAAAAATCAACTGCCTAAAACAGAATGCCGATACTAAGTATATAATATTAGGTATAACTCTTTAGGTTAAACGCGTTCAAATTGAGAAAGCGAGCAAATGCTTTTTATTATTTTGAATGTTAAAATCTTTTTAAAATTTAAATCCTGAAAAGCTGTTGTTCTTTAGGAAAAAAAAAACAATAAAACCAATAGCCTAAAACAGAAAATGCGAACCTATGGCACGCGTGCCATCGAATCCTCGAACCTATTTTTTTAAAGCATGCGACACAATATATTAGGCACGTCACTGATCACAAAATTTTGTAATTATGTACGACGAAAAAAGCGTAAAATGGGCATTATAATTATGACAAACCTAACTTAATAAGTTTTTTTGTCATCTATTTTACAACATCAGAAATTACGCAAATTTTACCTTAATTTATTTCAGTCTTTAAGGGTTGAAAGTTTGAACAAATTTTAAAACCTATTAAATAGGAAAAAATTTCGTTTAACATGAAGAACACATATAATTTAGTACCGATGTTCTGCTTTAACCGGTTGATTTTATGGTATTTTGCTGAAATTCCCCGTTATTTAGTGTTTTAGTTTAACGTTTGAACAGATTTTAACCTGTAAAATGGCAAAAAACCCCAGAGCTTCTAATAGGTTAAAGACCAGGACGTATTTAACAGTAAGTCGTTTTATTTTCTATGTTTGGGTTGGGTAAAGTTTGTAGGACGTTAACCTCGAACGTATATCAATTTTTTATTAAAACCCGTTCAATAGTTATTGCGTTAAAGAGTAACAAACGTGTGGTATGCCATTTGCCCGTTTAAGATTTATCCGGTCATCCATGGGCGAATCAACTTTTACGAGGCCAATTTGAAAGAGGTTTCAAAAAAGTTTTTTAAAAATTATTATTTTGTCAAATTACTGATTATTAATAACAGTGGCGTACGGATAATTGATTAAATTAATTTATTCTAATATCAACAGCGATAACAGCATGCAATTATGTGAGTTTTAACCACATTTTGTTGTTCATAGTCGGAAATTCTCTTGCGTTACGTTGTCTAGATTTTATCATAACATAGGAATAAAAATTTGAAAGCAAATTGAAATCGATATAAATATTTTCCGCAATGAAGGAGATCATTATGAGAGGTTTTTTTTAAACAAAATCCACATTATTACGGTAATAACTGGACTTTGCAAGTCCCCTGCGTTACTATAGTAATTTAAGGAGTCGTATTTTTCGAATATTTCTTCTTTTGTTAGGATTTGGCTTAAACATTAAATATCTATAACAGGGGAAAGTTAATACGATTATAACTCACCGAGTCATATCCATCAAAAACGATCCTGGTAAACAAAAAAAACTAAAATATAGTAGAATTTTTTTCTATCGGGGACAAGGAAATTGGCCTCGTAAAAGTTGATTCGCCCCCATTCATCCATCCATACATCCTCACAAACTTTCATATTTATAATAGTAGTAAAATATTATTAAGGATTTCCGCATAATATTTTAGATTGAATATTACATGTAGTACTTAATCTCATTAAGATCGTCGATACCTATCGATATTGTGCGACGATCTTAGTTGTGTTACAACTTACAACACTTATTGAGTAGTAATAAAAATTTAAAATTGCATTGATATAATTAAAATAGTCTTTGTACTACTTAAGAATTAAGTACAAATTAAACCCAATTGCTAAGGACACAAGGTATATTTTTCCAATATAAGGGCCAATGGTCTAAGTACATTTTTGATTAAAAAAAATATGGCTATTAGACGTTAGAATTTGGAGACTATTTTGAATTTACATTGTAAAAATCAGTATCCTTTAAAAGTTCAAATCGCACGTACCGTGTACCTAACATATTAGGAATTTCCTGATCGGCATTAAAATGAGTGGGCTTAATTATTGTGGTTGTATGTATATGGTCGCCGTAATAACCAAGAAAAAAATTATGACAAAAGCTTCTTCCGCTTGCCTAATAATCCAGAAAGGTAAGTACCTACCTACCTCGATAATTATTACTTATTTTTTCTAACCTACCCCTTGCTTTTGTCACACGCAGTACAATAAATAACTGAGACGTGGATTAAAGTAGGTAGGTAGGTATGATTTCTCTTTTCATATTAAGTATCTAGCTCTTGCCCGCGGCTTCGCCCGCGTAAAAAGTATTATATTTAGGCGGGCGTAAAAAAATATTTTAAATTAATTCGATGTCAACCCTAGGCTTAAGTCAACATAGCTGACATTTGTCGGTGCTTGAACTGTCTGAATTTGTGGAGTGTCGCCCCTGTGCTTCGGGTGCAAACTTGTATAAGTGAAAGTGTGTAAGTGAAAACTTGAACATTAACGTTGTGCATTTTTGAATATTTTGGAATGGTTAGCGAATAATTTTAATTATCAGTATAAATGTACTATAATTTACGTGTTTAAAAAAAACTTTATTGCGCTATCATACACATACATGACAATAACCGCTTACCTAAACAAAATAGCAGGAGCTTTCTACCGCGCGGTGAAAATAAATTTTCAGTAGAAAGTTTTTTTAGTAGAAAGAGAGGGGGATATTACTTCCTCTCCTACGCCGCGCCGACGGTCTACTCTCCCTCCGTCTTACGAATTTTCGATCAGGTCACATGTTATGATGCGAGTTTAAAATTTTTACCCATCCCAAAAGAAAGTGCACAACGCCGCTAAATAAGTTTTCACTTCAAAAGGTAACTCCAGCAGTCAGCCAATTGCACTTAAATTTAGTATTACACTATAATAATTTTAGCTACACTAAATCAGAAAGTAATTGTCTAGATATAAGAGCAAAGATTTCGATATGACAACTAAAAAACTGCAAAATATTTGCCTTTTATCGCAAGCACTGTTAAGTTAAGAAAAAAATGGCCGCCATCACTTTTTCACACATGTTGGTCGAGAATGTCTTACTAGACGAATTGGTGTTAATTTAAGTTTAGCACACACACAAGCAAAAGTTTTGTTGGCCAATAATAGAGGAACCGAATTAACTTCATGTTATAGGTCATGATGTAGAAGATCATTATTTATTTGACTTAAAAGGCAGAAAAGGCTGAATACTTGATGCGAGGCTGATAACTGGTGCCGTTATCCTATGTGCTGTTTAAAATCTCTTAACCTCGAGATGACATACACTATATCAGGTTGCCCGTGCCTACTTCGTGTGCGCCAAAAGACAATCCAGCAGGAACTGGGACATTTTGCAGAAAAGCCTATGTCCTTCCCTGTCGTCTCATCTATATATCTATTATCTGTACTAAATTTTCAAAGCCTATTCAATGCAAACAAACAATCAAGTGTTTCCTCTTTATAATATTAGTAAAGACGTTGCTTACGATTTCTAGACCACTCAATAATGTCTATCGTATTCTACATGTCTGACAATCAAATTTACATGTTTTAGTTTTGTGTTATTTATGAAGCTAGTTTGTCTAGTTCAACTACTATTCAGATAATTCTGAATAATAAAAAAATGTAGCATTTCAGATGCTGACAGCGATACTAATTTTGTAGCTAAGTAATGTCCCTGTATCTACATAACAGTGCAGCCAAGAAAAGAATGCTACCCTAATGTCTTTCAGTTCGTCCTGACATCTTTCAGTGTTTCCACAAGAAAAACAGAAAAAGAATTGAAAGTTGCAATATTTTTGCTAGGCGTAATACTGACAGCCTCCGTGGTCTAGTGGTTCGAGCATTGGCTATCGACTCGGAGGTCGTGGGTTCGATTCCCACATTGAAACAACAAAAAATGTTGTTTCCAAGTTTGGTTAGGACAATGCAGGCTGATCACCTGATTGTCTGACAAGAAAGATGATCCATGCGTCGGATGGGCATGTAAAAAGTCGGACCTGCGCCTCATCTCTCGTCAGTCGTGTCGGTTATCCGTCCCACTGGATTACGAGAGTAAAGGAAGAGAGAGTGCTCTTGTGTACTGTGCACACACTTGGGCACTATAAAATTACTCCTGCGTAACTGGCCTGGTTTTTGAGAGCTCCGTAGCCTAGTGGGTAGACCGTTTGGTTCGCACTCGAGAGAGTGCAGGTTCGAATCCCAGGTTGTGGCGTGTACCAATGAGACTTTTTCAGATCTCAAGTACATTATACGGACGCTCTAACGGTGAAGGAAAACATCGTGAGGAAACCCGCATATAGTTGGCCCCAGACGTATTGACTAGTTCATTCCTCTGGACTAGGCAGACTATGTTGTGAGAATGCCGTATGTACTTGGGCAACCATACGACATTTAAAAACCAACTGTCCCAGGCACTACAGTATTTCAAGAGTGGTTACTTCACTCAGAGAATACTGTATAAATCATCCATTAACGGATGCAAAGGCCTAAGTTTTTTTTTTTTTAATACTGACAACGACGGCGGCCCAGCAACAAGCGGAGGAGGAGGCACCTTGGGGGTTTTAGTGCGGTATCTCCGTGTGAGTTAATCACGTACCCGGGAGAGTCCCACATATAGGTCGTTAGCTAATACTTGGCACCTACAACATGTAGACATGTAACATTGTGTGTCAGTGAATATAAGCATTATGTGACGTGTTATGTCATGACTATGCATAGACAGCACACAACGTAACATGTGTACATGTTGTAGGTGCCAAGTATTAACTAACGACCTATACCCCGGCCGATGTTCCCAATCCGTCGGGGATTCACAGAGGATTTCCCCAAGTAAAGAAAGACATAATACTGACAAAACAAATAATACCTGTTTGTAGCATTTCATCGACACCTTTATGAGAGTTCTGTAACGACATACTCTCTTGCGCCATGTAGTCAACGTCTATTGATGTGTGGTCCTGACCAAATCTCCGGCTCAGCAGCTGCTCCCGTTCCGACCTCTCCTGCTCTCGCTGTAGACGTTTGTTCCGAGAATTCTGTAGCGAAGCCTGAAACATATTGTTTAGTTGTATTAGAAGTGAAGTTGATGACATTATTTAAAGTTTCTAATTTTTTAAGCTTATCTCTTATCTACTTTAAACGAGCAAAACTTGTATATAAAAAGCGGAAACAGAACTACATCAACTGTGAAAATTTAAACTGTGTAGGACTTTTTCCAGAAAGGCGATATACGCGCGTAGAGCTTCAAGACAGAATGTCTGGCGGCCCACATGTGATGGGACAATTCCCGGGTTAGTAAGAAATACGCGCGTAGCTTCTGGACGGAATATATTGGGGCCTAGTACCTATCTCGACACGCGCGTCGACCTTACGTGCGTATGATTACGCGCTTTCTGGACATAGACTAGCTATGGTTCATAAGGTACAGCTTGGTGACAAACAGATGAACAGGTTATGTGTAGTTCGTAGTTTTGTCATGTCCCGGCGGATTACGACTAGTGCTAGAAAGTTCAAACTTTGCATGGATGTATTTACCACGTCGACTAAAATAAAATCATGCCAAAAAAATGTTTTGGAGCAAGTGGGGAAAGTGGGGATTTTTTCTCGCGCCTGTCGTGTAAGGTTTCATTAGATGTCTTTTAAAAACATTGAGAGATTGCTAAAACGATTTTTTGATTTAGATATCCGTTTGCGAGATATTCAATGTTGAAGCGCGCTTTTTTGTTAAAATAAGGTGTCCCACCATAGCATCTATTGATAGACCACGCAAGTGTATGTACTTCGCGTGTAACTTCCTGTGTAAAGACGAGTGAAAATCACTTCCTTCAGCGCCATCCTCCTCCATCATTCCCCTCGAATATTCTCGGTGCCAAACGTCAAACGAAAACTAAAAAAACGGGACGGGACCGCGCGCGGCCACGGCCTTTGTATCGTTTACTCAGGGACGGAGAGTTATCACCACTAAATCGCTCTTGTGATGTCACAGTAATTGAAAAATAATGGCACACTTGGTTTTCATACAGACGATGAGACTTGCATGGTCTACTCAATATATTTATGCGTGTCCCACCCTCTAATTAATAACAGAGATTATAAAATTGTTTAGTGCAACATTATAGTTCATTACAATTATTTAAAAAGCCATCTATTTTATTTTTCTTTGATAACATAAAAGATATGATAAAGTTACACACCTGAACATGTTTATTGTCATACTTCAACTGGTCTACTGTCATTTTGGCCGTTGATCTCTGGTTGATTGGTATTTTGAAGAGCAAGCCATCGAGCTTCTTACAGTTCCTGGAATTGTTAAGTTGAATGTTAATTTCAAACTCTGTTGTTTTTTAAGGGTTTGTATAATGTATTAATTGTTTCTTAAAGGCTACTGACAAGAAGCTACTTTATTATAGATTTGTTTAAAATATATAGAAGTTTTTTTTTTTTTTGTTATTTTTTACAAAACTTTAGCATGTAGGTAATGTATATGTCACCATAAAATTATGTCGAAAGATTCAAAACTATATGTATATTTATAATCTAACGAAAAATGATGTGTTAAATTATAGGCAGAATATTCGCGTCGGAAGTCTATCAAAATTTTACAATTTCACTAGTTATATTACAATCTTTTGTTTTTTACAATTTTACGGTGACATATATATGGTATGTAAGACATTTTAATGTATAACGGACTGATCCCAGGCCTACCAGATTACCATTATATTCTTACTGATAAAATGCATATCATATTGTAGTATTAATCCGTTCAATGAGCATAGTATATATGGTAGTTTTCCAATGAGAGAGCATAGTGCCACTCAGTGGCGCACAATGACGAATTGTGCTGATGCTAAATTGGAACGTGAATTAGTTTTCAAATGTATCAGCAGAGTGTGCTAAGTTCAGTGTAACACTAACCAAACTAATTAACCTAAGTAACTGAACTAACTAACTTAACCTTCATCCATACTTATATTTATTTTTTAATACAGTCTGAATTAACTTTTAATATTTCCAAAAAAACTACTAAGTACTAAACTAAAGCTTTAAATTTTTTCAACACTTCACTGATGTTGGTATCGCTTACACGTATACGTAAAAGCACTACTTTTGAAAGTGCTTCGATTGTACAAGGTATTGCTGTAGTTGAAACATTCAATGTTGAGTATTATGCAGCATAATGCCCTTTAGTGCTCTAATTGGAAAACCAAAAATAACTGCTAGTTTGTGCTGTGGCCTGTGGGCCAATTTTTAGGTACAAGGCTAGTGTTGGGATTCTTTCCGGATAAATACTCAATATGGAAAAATACTCATAAATTTCCGTTTTTACTCAAGTATTTTTCCAAAACAGTGGAAAAATACGGAAAAATACTTTTTACAGATTTAGATACGACAGTCAACATAGATTTTGTACTTTTACTACCAAAGGGACTGAAATAAATAAAAATCCTAAAATATTGATTAATAACATGCTTTGTTAATCACATTATATATGAATATTTAGTAATAAACCTGTAATATCTAGTAATAAACAACATTTATTAAGGCCGTGTAGACCCAATTTTACATGACTTTGAATCGATAATAAACAAACAAATAGTAACTTTAAAAAGCCAAAAAAAATATACATTGTTGTTTACTTAATGTTCTTTTACAATTTGTGGTTTAAAACATAATATTGAAAACTTCACTCGATCAAAAATAATTCCGAAGAGGAGGCTAAATTTGAATATTTTTCTTTTTGTTCATGAAGTTCATGATAGTTTTACTTTCAAAAATCATATCTACGAAAAGCTAATAACTTAAAAAAGAATAATTTCTGGTTACATTTTGCATGTTGGTTTAATTATTTTAACAATAAATTAATATTGAAATGCAGCGTGCGTAAGCCGCTAGAGTCGCCCCACAGTCGCCCGCTAGGCGTTGACGAGGACAGATAGACGGGTCTGGATAAGTTTTGAGGGTGCAAAAATTCTAAAGTCTTTTATTATTTGCATATAGTTTCTGGACCTTCTTCTTAGTCTAAAATTTGATTTTGTGCCATTTTGGATGGCTGCGTTTGTAGCAATTTAGGTTTTTGTGTCTTTCATGGATATTGGTCCAAAAGTAAATTATAGCTAAAAATTTTACTTTCACGATATTAAGGAAAGAGTAACCGATGCACATATGCATTTTGAGTCGTATCCAACCAGGGGTTTCCTGGTATTCGGCTACTATATAAAACATGGTCCCACCAGGCCCACAACTATTCTAATGTCTGACAAATCTTAAAAAACTGTTCAGAGTGTTAATATCTGAGTCTGTAAGAAAGATGTGCCACATTCGGCAATTTCGTATTAAGATATTCCATTTTTTTCCTCAAACTCGCTATAAAAACTACTAATGAAACTTTTAGTTAGTAGAGTTCATATCTATATGATGATTATGGTGTTACAAAACACTTTCTATAAGTTTAACCATGTTTATCCGCGGGATTTTTTATTAGAATGTAAAAAACCAACTTTTATCATGTATCAATGGCGAATACGGGGTGCGGGCCTCTCGCCACGCGGGGAGGGGCCCAAGTTTCATTTAATACGACAAAATGAAATGACAATTTATGTGACAACTTGACAAGTAATAATGTTCTAAATGCGAAATTTATAATTTCAATTTTAAATTTATTTCATGTATAATGTTGCCAAGACGAGACCATAATATTATGACTCGCCAATAAAAAATGTCTTCAGATCTCGTCTAGAACCTTCTGACTCCACTCTACGTTCTCTAACTCTATAAAGCTTGAATTTACAAACTCGTAAAGTAGAAAATAGGCTAAAGATAAAAAAATATTTTAGTCACTGTTCATAGATTTTCTGTTAGAGAACACAATGTTCTGGCACAACGACGACGCTCGAATATTGCTAGTGTGGGGTGTGCCTTATACAAAAGCTCATGAAGTAATGAAACGCTCAAGCTATGCATTTTGACTCATTAGACGGATCGCGCTAGCTGTTTTTTAGTGGGAAGTGGAAAAATTCTAATGTTGCTGAATTTTTTCTGTACCTATATGTAGTTGATAGAGTAGTCCCTAGGGAGTTAATAATTAAGTTTTGTGCCATGTCTGCCTATTGCCTTTTTAGCAATTTGATTATTTGTGGTTAATTTTTCCGTGGCTGCGTAACGTGAGACTTTAAAAAAAAAATTGTCAAGGAGTGTTCCCAAAAAGGCAAGCAAAGTTTAAAATTGATGTAATTCAAAGGTCAGTTATACAAAAAACAAAATAACTTAAAGATAAAAAAAATCATAGCTTCTAATACTACTTACTGTACCTACGCGGGCGGAGCTGCGGGCATCAGCTAGTTTTAACATAAAACTAACAAGCAATAATAAATAAATAAAAATTCAAAAATAAAAAACCTTTCATTTCCAGTTTCACAAATTAATGCTTTTTATAATACTAATTAAAAATTATAATAAAATTACAAATTAAATTAAGACTAACGTTAGGTATTATAAATCAATTATTTTATAAGACTAACATTATTATAAATTAATGCTAAACATAGTAAACATATATCGAAAAGCAGTACAAGGATCGGTCCACATTCGTACGTAGTGCTCTGATGTTTCACTAGGCTCGACTTGGCGGGGCCCTGCCGTGCCCCTAGATATAAAATTGTCAACGGGATGAATAACAATATATACAAATATTATTTTGTTGGTTTGTAAAATGTATTTAATTATATAAACTATTACAATAAATGAATAACCTAATAAATAAGTCCTTAACCACGAGTATTAGAAACATGTATTCAGCAACCTACGTATAAAATTCAAGCGTTGAAATAATTTATTTATTTTTTATTAAATAATACTATATATACAATAAATATGATGTAGCTGTAGAGACTATTCGGTTAAACCACTAATTTCAAGAACTAAAATTAGGTATTTGAAATTGTAATTTTTTTGGTGTTAGATAACCGAAGTTTCATGTGGAAGCCTATCGGATATCAAATTTTATTGTGCATTTATGTATTGTATAAAATCAGGCGACAATTACATTCAGCTCCTTATTCGTGCTACGCAAACAAAGTTGCGGGCAAAAGCAAGTTTAAATTTTGTAATCGCTGTAAAATGCGAAATTATATAAAAATTTTGAAATGTAGTCGAATGAATGTCATTTTATCACACACATTTACGTACATGTGTAATGTGTATGTTGTAGTGTGAATATTCCACAATACTTCGACCGCATATTATAATAATATTATTTTTGCATTTTATAATTTAAACCCTCCATGAAAAAGGCACAAACTTGGAATATAGATTCTTTATGACTTAATAATATTGAATATGTTAACTTTATTTAACGATTATGTGTTTTTGGAGCGCTTTTAGCTTAGGGAAACTAAAAAACTTAATTTCTCGAATCGCAGTCGCTTAATGTGGCACAAAATTTGGAATTAGGCCTATTTTAGTGGTCTTAGACAGAAAATAGTCGTTTATCACACTTTAGAATTTTTGCCGGTACTGTTTTCAAAAAATGACCCTAAGTCTTTTTTTACTGGACGAAAACGACGCAAATTAAGTCTCCATACTCTGGAAGCTGTCCCAGTTAAGATACCATTAATATTTTAAATTTTAAATCAATATTGCCACTTTTATAGCCATATAAAAAAATCAACCACAAAAAATGGAATTGCTGAAAACGCAGTGGGCAGAAATGGCACAAAACTTAATGATAAGCTCCCCAGGGACTACTTTATCAACACACAAAAATTCAGCGACTTTAGAATTTTTTCCACTTACCACCTCGAATACGCCTAGCGCGACCCGTCTAAGACCTATGTCAGTTTTGCCAGCGCACGGCTTACCCGCGTATTTATCGAACAATTCTTTCGTTTCTAACGCAGTGTAGGAAAGTCAGTTTGTTTTGTTTTTTTATTTTTGAACTAAATTATACATATCATACACAATAACATGTTATATTTTATCGTCGCCGCGTCATTGCTTTTGCCAGATGAGACGACCTCTGTGGCTCAGTGATTGAGCGTGTTGGTGCTCAAGCCGGGGGTAGCGGGTTTGAATCCCGCCGAAGGAACAAAAAGTTTCCTGTGTTCCCGGGTCATGGATATGTATAATACAATAAAAATCTAAAGGAAAGTCAGTTTGTTTTGTATTTTTTTATGTTTCTTTTTATTTTTGAACTAATTCTATACAGATAAAAAAAATTGAAGTGTCTGTTTGTAACTTCAAATTAACAGCTTTTCATATAAGGAATCTAAAAGTATATTCGGTACTTATAATAAAATACCAATTTTTAAAATTTTTGTCTGTCCGTCTGTCTGTCTGTTTGTTCCGGCTAATCTCTGAAACGGCTGGACCGATTTTCACGGGACTTTCAGTAGCAGATAGCTGATATTATAAGGTCTAACATAGGCTACTTTTATTTTAGGGTTCCGTTTAAAAAAATAGGGTTCCGCTTTCGTTAGATCTGCGCAAACGATGTTGCGGGCATCAGCTAGTTATACATATAACCATACACAATAACATGTTACATTTTATCGTCGCCGCGTCGTTTCTTTTGCCAGATGAGACGACCTCTGTGGCTCAGTGATTGAGCGTGTTAGTGCTCAAGCCGGGGGTCGCGGGTTTGAATCCCGCCGAAGGAACAAAAAGTTTCCTGTGTTCCCGGGTCATGGACATATAATACAATAAAAATCTATAGGAAAGTTTGTTTTGTATTTTTTTATGCTTCTTTTAATTTTTGAACTAAATCTATATACAGATAAATAAAAATGAAGTGTCTGTTTGTAACTTCAAATTAACAGCTTTTCACATAATGCATCTGAAAGTATATTCGGTACTTACAATTACAATAAAATACCAATTTTTCAAAATGTCTGTCCGTCTGTCTGTCTGTCGGTCTGTCTGTCTGTTTGTTCCGGCTAATCTCTGAAACGGCTGGACCGATTTTCGCGGGACTTTCACTGGCAAATAGCTGATGTCATAAGGTCTAATATAGGCTACTTTTATTTTAGGGTTCCGTTTAAAAAATAGGGCTCCGCTTCCGTCAGTTAGGCGCAAACGAAGTACTAATACACAATAACATTATCGTCGCCACGTCGTTGCTTTTGCCAGATGAGACGACCTCTGTGGCTCAGTGGTTGAGCGTGTTGGTGCTCAAGCCGGGGGTCGCGGGTTCGAATCCCGCTGAAGGAACAAAAAAATTTTCTGTGTTCCTGGGTCATGAATGTGTATTAAATATGTGTATAATACAATAAAAATCTTAAATATTATGTGTATAATATAAAAATTATTAAATATATTTCTGTTGTCTGGTACCCGTAACACAAGTTCTTCGAGAACTTACCACGGGACCAGATTGACTTGGTGTGAAGCGTCCATAGATATATTATTGTGTTGTGTATTATGAGAAAAAAGTAGCTGATGCGTGGAGTAGCCTTAGTACATTATTGAATAAGCCAGTAAACAGTTTTTATGAATTTGTAACATCTACCATCTTCTTTGCCGTACTTTTCGTTTCTTTTTATTTCGATTTCTGTTTTTACAATAATAATAATAAATAACTCCCCACGCCGATTTCGGTGACGGTGGCTGGTTTTATTGTAGCCTAGCCAGTTACACAGGAGTATTTTTATAGTGCCCAAGTGTGTGCGCAGTACACAAAGGCACTCTTTTTTTTTACTCTCGTAATCCAGGGGGACGGATAACCGACACGACTGACGAGAGATGAGGCGCAAGTCCGACTTTTTACCTGCCCATCCGACGCATGGATCATCTTTCTTGTCAGACAATCAGGTGATCAGCCTGCATTGTCCTAACCAAACTTGGAAACAACAATATTTGTTGTTCCAGTGCGGGAATCGAAATTAGAACCTACGACCTCCGAGTCGAGAGCCAAGCTCTAACCACTAGACCACGGAGGCTGTTCTATTTACAATAAAATATAAGGATACGTGCTCAACATCCGTCATGCTTGCCTTTGCAGAACACACCAAGTCACTCGCAAGTAGGGGTTGCAATCCGGATACTTCGAAATTCGAAAAATTCGAAAAATCCGGATTTTCATTTAAAAATCCGGATTTTTCGAGTTTTTCGAATCTTGGTTACTACTATGAAAATTACATATTTTAATTGTAATTAGTATGTACTCTAGACGTACAATATTTGAATAAGGGATATAATTAATCGAGTGAACAAAAAATAAGTTGGTGACTGTACGTGAGCATACTGTATTGCTGAATTTGGCAGCGAATTAATATGTTGGCGACTAAATTACCAAACTGGTGAAATCACTCAAGTGACAAAAAATACAAAAATCGGCAGATAAAAAGTAGCGAAATTTAATCCAATTAGCACCGATGAGTTGGTGACCATTATACCATGTAAGTAGCTAATAAAGATTTGATTGATAAATTAATAGCTGCTAAAAATTCAATTTGCAAGCTACGGAAAATCCCAGTTTTGGATACTATTGGAGGTTTTTTTTCTTTGGTATGGGTATCGTTTTCAAGGTTTTTGGGGGTGCAGAATAATATGAAAATAAAATCCGTTTTAAAATTCCAAAATGGCGTATATTTTTTTTTTATTAAAAATGGATGTCTTTTTCCATGTTTCATATTATGCTGATTATAAAATTGTCTTCCAATTTCATTTTCCAAAATGGAGACTATCCAATCTTCGTAAAATTAACATGTAGTTTGTAGAGGTACCAGCTATGTAAGCTATAGAAACTTTTCGAAATTCAGGATTTTCAAATTTCTTTTTTTGGCATTCATGAAAAAAATATGCGATTTCCGGGTTAAGGGGGAGGAATTTTTTATTATTTTTCCAGTAATAGTATTATTTTTCCGTTTCTAAAATAGAAGCGATTATAGAAAAAAAAATATGGCAATGTGTAGAACATTGCCATATTTTTTTTTTTTGACACAAACAGTGTATAAAGCTATAGAAATTTTGGAAAATTCAGGATTTTCAAATTTCTTTTTCTTCCATCGTGAAGAAAATATGGTGTTGCGGGGTTCTTAAGGGGAGGAAATTTTCATTATTTTTTCAATAGGATGCACCATTTCCGAGATAGAATCAATTTTATTAAAAAAAATGCTCTACATTGAGATACGAGGGATGTATAAAGCTATGGAAATTTTGGAAAATTCAGGATTTTCAAATTTCTTTTTCTTCCATCATGAAGAAAATATGAGGTTGCGGGGTTACTAAGGAAATTTAAAATGGATGACTTTTTTGTAATCAGCACCCCCAGAAACCAACAAAAGGACAACCATATTATTTTTATAAAATTAAGTATGTCCGCCATATTGGAATTTCAAAATGAATGCCATTTTCGTATCCAGCACCCCCAAAAACCTGGTAATGACACCTATGTTCATTTTGCGAAAAATGAATATCCGTTATTTTTAAATTTCAAAATCAATTTACACAATATCTACACCCCCCCAAAATCGAGGAAAATTAAAAATTGGGAATTTTGTACGCTTCTTTATGTTTTTTTTTTATGTGCGCTGGTTTTGCTGCTTGTATGTTTTTTGAGTTACCTACATTAGGGAAAATATATATGCCTATTCTTAAATTAAATGTGTACTCACAAATTGTCGCCAAGATGGTTATTTGTTCGCTAATATAATATATGTCTGCCAGTTTGGAATATTCAGTCGTATTACTTAGTCACCAGATTTGTAAATTTTTATTCCTTACATTCTTTAGCCAACATGGTAATTTAGTATTCAATATTCGGTATTTTCACATTCAAAATTTAATTGTTTTGTCGTGAGTTTAAATCCATGCCTTTGGATAATTTGATATTATTATTTTTTTGTCCTGTTGAAATTGTTGACACATTTTTCCATTTATTCAAGTTATTTGGTAGAACATAGTCAATCCATTAAATGGAGATGCGAGGGATGAAGATCTGCTAAAATATTATGGTCGCTATATATGTATATGTATGGACTGTTTCTAAGATACTTACCATTTTATATTTTTTAGTAGTAGTACAGTTCAGTAATAGGTGATCCAATTTATAAAAACACTGAATATGGTTTCAGTTTTAATTGCACAAGTAGTAAGAAGTATAATAAGCAAATCCAAACTTGTATATTTATATTTATTATTAATTGAATTCGTACTAACGAAAGTCAAAACATATTATTGCAATTTTAATTTCTACAATCATAGAATGCCAAATTAATATGACAGCTTAAAAAGAAATGTAGTGGTTTAACTATATTTAATTATCTTCTAAATAATGAATATCTAAGTCCAAATACCTAAATCTTATCTCTATGATATCAGAATAAATTCTTAAAAAGTTTGGGAAGAAGTTTTGGAGTCGATAATACCTGACTGGTTGGTTTAAGATTAGAGAGAGTTTTTCCGAATGAATGAAAGTAATATATTTTTTTTATTATTAAAATTAATTTGATTGAACTAAACTAACCTAAACTAACGAGTCAGTAGCAAAACTAAATGAAAATCAACGCTCCTGTTTTTGCGTAGAAATAATTATTTTTTAGATAATATTTTAAAGATAAGATATAGGTGCCTAAAATAGCACCAACGATTTGTGTAAACCACTGTTATTTTTTTAAGTAATGTAGTTTTCATCTTATAGCGGAAACTTCAAAGTGCAATAAAGAGTAAGATGTTACTGTTTATTTGTAAGTAAAATGTTAAAATAAAGATCTTACAATAGTTACAGATTTTAAATTGTGCTTAGAATTGTTAATTGTACTTCTGTTAGTTACCGAGGGAATTAAAAGCACAATTTACGTGTTTAATTATTACCCAAATAGGTGGGTGGTTTTTACTTTCAATAACTCAAAAGTGGTCCAATTTCGTCCATACAAAATTATTTGTTCAGCCCCATACTTCAAATGATTTGTCTTCACTCCCCGGATCTCAATTTAAAGGATTTTCAGTTTCCTACGTTTTATTAAACTGTAATAATTTTCCTACGTTAGTACTTTCTCATAGAAATGGAACTTTACGAAAACGGTAGTGGTGAACTGTGGCGTAGATAATTATGTAAAAAAAGCGTTAAAAAGATCACAGGCTATTCCACTTTTTTATAATTCTTTACTGCTGGAACATTTAGTAAATAACAATGTATACATACCTTATTCAAAATAAAATACTAACTATAAAACTGAACATTCTAGGATTTCAAACGTAATCAAAAATATTTATAAAAATGAAAAAATAAATATAATTAAGTATATAATTTTGATATAATCTCATTATGTTTTTATTTATTCAGATTGTAATTCTAATACTTACAACTTAAAATAAGAATTTATTTAAATTAAATTAAAAAAAAGTAACTGTTTTTTTTTTACTAATGAGTGTAATTTTTGCTACAAAATAGTAGTAAAATAAACATTGAAGTTTTATAAAATATGCAACAAATTAAAAAAAAAAAATAAAAAATCTGAATTATCCGGATAATCCGGATTTTCGGGAGAAAAAATTCAAAAATCCGGATTTTCAAAAAGTCAAACGTTTGTGGAGGTTTGGATTTTGCGGCAAGTGGCAAACGTGCGGACTCGGCAGTAGGAATACATTTTTTGCAAGTGTCTGCCTAAGTAGGTACCATCAAATCGTCAACACCTATGTACCTGATACAGTATTTTTATCTCACGAAACGACACGTACTTTAGTGACCACACGAGCTAACGATAGGTACTCGTCTCCATGCACACATCGAACACAGCGTGTTTTTATACTTGTAACAGAACACACTGCATAGAAACTGTCAAAATCTATACTTAATATTATAAAGCTGAAGAGTTTGTTTGTTTGTTTGAACGCGCTAATCTCAGGAACTACTGGTACGAATTGAAAAATTCTTTTTGTGTTGGATAGTCCACTTATCGAGGAAGGCTTTAGGCTATATAACATCATGCTAAGCTCAATACGAGCGGAGCACCATTCAAGAATGTTACAAAATCGGGGGTCTTTTTTTCCTTTTGAGAGCTTTCGCTGCGTACGCTGCGGAAACGGTTAAAGTTTCGCTAAAATGATGTATGGCAGAATTGTTCCTCTTTAAAAGTTCTAAAAAAAAGTCCGCGACAGTATATGTCTATCTTTTAAGGTTGGCTCACTATAACCTTTTTATACTAACCAAATTTGTTCTAAAAGTAAGCATTATTTCTGAAGGTGTTTTCATAAAGATTATATTAATCCTTATCCAAGTAAATACGTTATTCATTACAAGCATTTAATCTAGAAGAAATTTGCCGTTTACATCATTTGATTTCAATAAGTATTTTAGAAGATATCGCAGTAATAAAATAATCATGCGCGCTATAGTACGGCGCGCGGCGCGGGCGGGTAGTCGTGAGGTGAAAGCGCTTCTCCTTCTACGTAAATGAAGTCGCGGGTAAATTTTAGCGATATCCTAAAGTAACTATTCCACGCGGACGAAGTCGCGGGGAAAAGCTAGTAATTGAATAAAATTTAAGCATTGTTTACTTAGGTACCTACCTATAATATCTATTCAAATTATGTGTGCTATGTGTTGCATTAAAACAGTTATCTATGAATTTTATTATATTTTTCAATGAAAATCTACACTAATATTATAAAGAGGAAAACTTTGTTTGTATGTTTGTTTGTTTGTTTGTTTGTTTGTTTGTTTGTTTGTAATGAATAGGCTCAAAAAGTACTGGACCGATTTTAAAAATTCTTTCACCATTCGAAAGCTACATTACCTACGAGTAACATAGGCTATATTTTATTTTGGAAAAAAATAGGGTTCCGTAAGATATTTGGGTTTTTCGGACACAAGGTGTAAAAAAACAACCAGAAAAGTTACTTATTTTGCGTACGCTGCCTAAACTATAAAAGATAGAACCATATAATGTTCTAATTAATTGTAGATCTTATAAAAATCTACAAAAAAGTCCGCGACACACTATACCTATCTATGTCGTGTGAGGCACAACAACCATTTTCTTATTTAGAAATCTTGAATTTTTTTTGGACTACATTTAAACGCGTTTATTTTACTCATGCTATTAATCCTTATCAAAATAAATTATTTCATCACTAAGTACAGTTTATGTAGATAATATTTGGTCTTTGAATGATTAAAATTGGACGTTTGGTTTTGAAGTTATAGCGAAATTAAAATATTACGATTTCTGTTGCACGGCCCGTTGCGAAGTGGGCGACATTCTGTAGTATTAGTATCAGTATTGTACCCGTGCGAAGCCGGGGCGGGTCGCTAGTAATAAAATAAATTGACCTACTGCCGACACGACTACACTGTAACACTTTGGGTTCATGTAAGTTCACGCCGGCGACGTAGGCGCGCGGCTCGCTTTGCGGCAATTGCAGGGAACTCTTGGAAGCGTTAAATGCCTATTTCGCTTGGTCTACCTGGTCTTAATAATAGAATATATGTACACACAATTTGTTACTTACATTATGATTGTAACATTAAGAAAATTACACTATTACTAAAAAAATTGAAATTACAACAAACACACATATCTACAATCAATCTTTCGAACAGAAAATGATAATATTATAAAGTTTAAAACAATCAAACATGCAATATTCACGAAATAAATCACGTGGAAGAGACATGCATCAACACGAATGTGCCAGCTTGACCAAACAAAAAGTACCACAGTCGCACGGTAAATCGGAGTCTAATTACGCTTGTGCTTGTTGAGAATTTCTCAACCTAACTCTTCTAACTCTTCTGTGTGGGTGTCCATGGATGGTGGTAATCGCTTACCAGCAGGTATGCGGTCTACTCGTTCGTGGTACTTAATTTCATAAAATTAATTAAAAAAACTGTAATCACCATCATAATTAAATATCTAATATTGAAGTCGATCGTTGCTTTAGTCAAATTCTGAAAATAACTACTATCACTATTGTTTTTTTTTTATAATAAAGATTGCTGATGCATCAATCTTTACTAACTAAAAATAATTAACAAAAGTGATATCATTGCTCGATTCATCAGTATCTATCTGTACTAGAGATGGCGATAAAATGTAAATGTCTTTATCATCTTCGTCGCTTTCTGCACTTTCCTGAATTTTACCAATGATGCACCCGCAACATTAGAGGAGTTGCAAGTTGCCGTCCTTTTAGGAGGAAATACGCTCCCTTCTTGAAGGTTTGCAGGTCGTAATGGTCCGCAAAATACTGCTAGCGACAGTTCATTCCAGAGTTTTACAGTGCGCGGCAGAAAGCTTTGAGTAAAGCGCACGGTGGAGGACTGCCACTCATCAAGGTCATGAGGATGATAAATATTTTGTCGCTTGGAACGGTGGCAAAAAGTTGCAGCAGGTATAAGCAGGATAAACCGATAGAGGATGCAGAGCGATGCTCTAGCTCGTAGCTCTAAGGATGACAGTCTGTTTGAAATACTATGGCAGTCGACAATTCGACCGGCCTTTCGTTGGATACGATCCAGAGGGAGAAGCTCAAAGCTGGTACTTTGGCGCCCCTGCCCAGAGATGTGAACAGTATTCCATGTGATACCGAACCTGCGCCTTATAGAGTTATAGGCGTTGGACTGGCTTGAAATACTGCTTTGACCTGTTTAGAACACCAAGCTCCTTGGGAGGCTACGTGGGCCTTACCCTCCAGATGATATCGGAATTGGACCTCGCTCGATGTGTTAACACCAAGTATTTCAATGTTGGAGGAGACAGTTGTGGGTATGCTTTCATAAAGAGGACATACGATTATCGGTAACATTTTAGCGGTGAACTTTACGCAGTCCTTCATCCTTTTCGCTACCGCTGAGAGAATTTGATCATTGGCTTCATTTCCAAGAATCGTAATACTAGGCAAATTGAAACTCATTTTGGATTTCATAGCATTTAAGATCATAAATACTGTGTGAACATTGCATTTGTTGGACTCTAGTTGAAATATAGGTTCTGTTATTGGCTCAAGTACAGATATTATGCATTGGTCTGCATGATACCAAAAAATATCATCAAATAATATTAAGCAAAGCAAAGCTGCTTTTATGTCATTAAACATGACCGTGTCTTCTTCTATAGCTTAAGAGTGACTTTTGTATTTTTCAAACTCCGTGATGTAAGATAACTGTCCCACCTTGTGCACACAGAGATTAATTAAATTATTCACATTTTAGTATATCGTGAGCCATCAAATTAAAAATGTGTGATACACAGGTATAAACATAACATGTGGTTTAACAACTTCCTTGACTAACCGAAAAGTATATTATTTAGGATATTTCTAGCGTTGTCTGTTGTCACCAATAACAACAACAAATTTATCTTTCTCGTATACTCTCATAACTCTTATTATTTCATACCGGAGGTATTCATTCTGTCTTAAACTCTACAAAGAATGATTCTGGTCTTGATATAATAAATCCATTCGTCCATCTGAAGATACAAATCATGGGGGTGGGTTCAAACCTCCCCTCGAAATGTTCAGTTATATGAAAAACCTAATATAATAACATATAATTAATTATATTTTTACTATAAGTTTTTTAACATATAAGTTTGAACATATTTAACCTATTAAATAGGAAAAAATAATTGCTCGCTCGCTTCGCTCGCTCGCGTTTAACATAAAGAACATAAATTATTTAGCACCGACATTCTGTTTTAGCCAGTTGATTTTATGGTATTTTTCCGAAGTTCACCGTTATTCAGTGGTTTAATTTAACGTTTGAACAGATTTTGACCTGTAAAGTGGGGAGAAAAATTGCTTGCTCGCTTGCTCCGCTCACTCGTGTTTGGCTTAAAACATATTATAAAATTTAGTACCGACGTTCAGTTTTAGGATATTGATATTTGTATTTTTCCAAATTACACAGTATTTTAAGGTTTAAAGCTTAAACAGGTAAAAGAGAAAAAAGGGGCCTCTTAAGACGGCCCTGGCACTTATTTAACGTACTTTTTTTAGTCCTTTTATTTTCTTGAACCCCCCCCCCCCCCGAAACTAAAACCTGGCTATGCCCGTGATGCAAAGTAGTTCACAGTAGCTATAAGTTTTTCTTTGTTTCATGATAAAATTGATTGAAACATTTGGTTTATGCCGCAAACATGGGCATGTGGGCTGAAGAAATATTAGCGGAAAAACGGGACAAAACATGCAATAAGAGCCGAAAATGCAAAAAGTTTTTTCTACCATATTACTCTATTATTACATTATAACAAATGTGATATCTGTGTTATCGGGGTTTGAAAGGCAGGAATTACATTCTTTAACAGTCATAAAACCTAGGAAAAACAGCGGCGTGCATTAAAGCTTTATAAGAGCATAATATATTTGAGCAATTGTTTACGTCAAGGAATAATTAAGAATGAAGTGGTCTGTAGGTAATGTGCAGAAAAAAATCACTGACTGTAGTAACTCCGTGAACTTAATGTATCTAATCATATTATTAGCATTTTGTCGTAGAGTATAAACTTTGGCAAAAAAGTCACGGAAATAATCCAGAATTCCAGACTAAAATTAGTTATACTTATTAAAATTTATATTAATAATAATATTATATCTGTACAAGCTATTATATTATAAGAAATAACCATCCGATTCACAAAAATATAAATTTCCTACATTTTGAGTAAATATCCGGTAAAAATGGAAAAATATGAGTATTTTTCCATTTCGGAAAAATACCTGAGTATTTATCCACTGAGTATTTATCCGCTGTCCATCACTATACAAGGCACTAAAGTTGAAAAAAAATGTAATTTGATACTTACATTCTGATAAAGTACCTATTTTTGCCCCCTTGTACCTGAAAATTGGCCCACTGCACAAACTAGCAAATATGCATACATTAAAAATTGTGTGCACTAATACAACAATAATAAATAAAAAGAATCACAAAAATATTTATCTGGCTAGGAAGGATGTGAACCCACCACATTCCGAATTTTTGAACAAAGCAAAAATCATGCATGTAAAGGTGAAGGCACACTTATCCGAGCCGAAAGAATCGAACGCGCCGAAGGAAACGAATTTTAGAATTCTTTATATGAAATCCTATGAAACCTCGCTCATTTGCGCGCATCGAATCGGTCGAATCTGGAAGCACCCCAGAACTCCTAGACGAATTCGGACGACGTCACCGGATTCGATGCGAGCGATGCGGTCGAATCGGCCGATGCGCTTGCATTCTAGTAACCGCATCGTGTTACGTTCTAGTAAGGGCTAAAATAGAATAAAATAAAAACGATTCTTTCGGTGCGGTCGATTCTTTCGATGCGTTCGATTCTTTCGGCGCGGATAGGTATGCGAGACCTCGTGGAATTCGATTCGTTCGATTCTTTCGGCTCGGATAAGTGTGCGTTCACCTTAATGCATACACCATAGTTTCTCAACTGGTGGGTCGCAACCCTTAGGGGGGTCGAGGTTTTTTTTAAAGGGGGTCACAGTCTGTTAAAAAATAATAAATACAAACTACATATAGGTTTGGTTACAAAATATTCATTTTTCGAACAAACCTTTTGCATCGAACGTCAAAAAAATCATTCGAACCAGTGAAAGCTAATACAACATAGGTACTTATAGGTGATAAAAATAGTGTGCTATGTAGGTACGTATTATTATAATTTTATAGTGATGGGGTCGCAAGACTTTTTACTTAACTTTTTGGCCTTTTCGTGGCTAATGACATAAAAATGATTGAGAAACGATGCATTACACATATCAAACTGCCAATCAGAATACTTAATAGAGTTGAAATTTCTGATTTATTGTTGCACAACAAAAGAAAAAAAACATATTACATAACTTAAAATGTGCAGCTTCCCAGGGATGACCTAGCTAGATCAATTTTCACCACTAAAACTGCCTCCAACAAAAATATATATTTACACAACTGATTTCAAGTAATTCAATGTTTCTGTCTCTGTATGCTACATTGGAAAAGTCACTTGAAAGAGAAAGACAGCAATGTTCAATGCTAATCTGTAGTGTAAATATTTTTATTAGTACAGGAATAAATCTACTAACCATATTTATTAAATAATAATTCAATTGGTAAGTTGGGGAATATTTCTTTACATAAGTAATGTAATAAGATAATAAAGTATGTAGTTCCGTTAATAAATATTCTTTCTCCAAACTCGCTTCAGTTTCTGAATAGGTACACTATAGCTTTTAACCGCAGTTTCACCCTTGGTAAATTGGCTTTTACACAATATATTATAGCCTAATAACCCACAAATAATGTGGATTTCTATTGATAAAAGAATTTTCAAAATCAGTTCAGTAGATCCAGATATTACCCCTTACAACATCACAAACTTTAGTTCCTCTTATTATTAAAATAGATTTAAAAAATAAAACAGGACTTACGCACTAATAGCATCAATTTGTGACTGGATTTCATTTTCTATTTCAACAGCATCTGGATTCCTTTCAAGTTTATGAAACAATTCAAAAGTTTCTTGTATTAATTGGGTTGTCTGGTGGTAAAGTACTTCCATTATTACTTATGAAAAAAAGTATCCATTTAGTACAAAGCAGTGTGCAAAAGAAATAAAATTATTCAACTGTTTTATTTTTTAAATAGATAATTAAATTTCAGGTCATAACTCTTTTAATAACTAAACAAGAAATAAACTGTTTTTGAATTCCAATTCGTGATTCCAATTGTCAGCTGAGCAATGACGTGTGCTTGTGCAACGACGTGTCAACTGTCAAATGACAGTAAACATTGTCATTTTTTTTTTAATCTACATGGCGTCGGCTTATAACTATTTGCCAGTGTCAAGTAAAAAGGCGGGAATAGAATATTAGTTCAAATTTTCATCACCGTATTTCTAAATCGTCAAGTTCAAATAAATAGTCGGGGTAGTCGATAAGTAAAGTAAGTCGATTCAGTAAAGTGGTAGATACTTTACTGGAACTTCCTAGTGAGTTTTGACCAGAAACCCAATGACCAATTTAGCACGGACTTTGTAGTTGTATCACTTGCACACATTTGTGTACATCTACGATTATTTAAGGATAATATTCTACCAGATTGACATTCCTGGCAAAACTCGGTAAACTGACTTACATACCCCATCCAAACTACTTGCGAAGTAGGCCGAGGTTGGCCGAATTCTACATTGTGGGCACACTCTTCGCTTCGCTTTTTCATACTTCGGGCTACTTCGCGGAGTACTTCCTTGGCCTACTTCCCGAGAAGTCTGGGCATTAGAGAATTAATTGATAATGCATAGAATAAGCCTACGCCGCCGCCACATATAAATAATAAAAAAAAGAATGTCAGATTCAAGTGACAGTCCAATCAGAACTGACAAATGACGTGTGACGTTGAGTTGAGTCATTTTTGATTTTTGTGAGTGCATTGTGGACGGGAATCGAGTTAGGTACGAAAAAGTGCGAACTGTAAACGATACGAATATATATTAACTTTTGAGACGTATAACCACTGTGGATTAAGTTAATTAAAAGTAGATTAATAGTTACAAAGCTTCAAAAATGGGTGATGCATGTCAAGCATGTCTCACACGAATTCCTCACGCAACTGTTATTGCCACAATAATGTGCTGTTTGGGCGTTGGTGTATTTTGTGGCACTATGTACCGTGGATCCGCTCTTTCTATTTTGATGTTTGATGAAGTGTTTCACTTTCGTTTAATATGGATCGAAGCTCTTCAAATGATATTTATTGTAGGCAGTGCATGCATGGCCGCATTAGGTTTCATGTTACTCTGTCTGGGATGCCTAACAACAGGTGCCACAAGACAAAAAGTTTACCGTGCATGGAGAGCTCGTGTCGGAGGCCGAATTTCATGCGCCGTTTTCATGATAATAACATATATTTTAACATTTATATGGCTAATTTTACTTGGATTCTTAGTGATCACAACATTCCTATTTACAATCTTCTGGAAGTTGTGTTCAAAGCCGAAAAATATTGATTTGTCTACGTGCATCGATTTCACACAATTTGACTTCATGTTTCCGTCATCTGTGCGACAAGAAGACATGAGAATTTGCGAGGCTCACAAGATTAAACTTTTCTGTAAGGATTATGTGGAGAAAGCGGAGTTCATGTTCATACTGGCCATGGTGTCGTGCATCCTCGTCATATTGAGCTTGGTTCATTACTTGATGTGTCTGTCGGCTAATTACGCTCATATCCGAGACCATGAGAAATTCCAGGAGCTGCAAGAGCTGCAGTATCTCACCAACCCCGATCTGCATGCATCAAAGGACAGATTCTAGTATATGGCTCGTGCGCCTCTGCTGCGCTCACTCGAGGCTTCAACGAAGATGTGACAAGCTAGACAAAACTAGGTAGAGCCCTAAATTTGTGTTCAGAGGAAACAAAACAAAAGACTGATAATCAGTGAATTTTCAGTGACACAATTAGCACATATCTCACTCGTTTTGCATGTTCTATTAATGGTTTTATAGTTAATTTGCACAAACTCATTACTCACTCTAAACTAATACATTCCATTATTTTAAATACTTTTACTTATTCCTCATTTAATGTAAGAACAATTTATACAATATTTCGAGTAAATTGAATTTATTTTAAGTCTTACTTTTGTACTTCAATAAAAGTTTTGAATCAATCATAGGATTGTATATGTAAAAAGATATAAAATAATCTCATAATTCTGTTGGCAGAAATGTTATCTAAAATAAAAGTTTTTAAAATAGGTATAAACTATTTTGGTAGAATTAAAAAGTGATTGATATAGTACAATAACCACATTTAAGGCAACACAATTTATAAAATATATTTTGTAATTAGGATTATTTGTATGTACTCTTTATGCTGCATTATGTAGACACAATATTATATTAGGAATCTAATTAAATAGGTAAGATTTGATATGATTCTTCATAATATATATCTGACATATGCCCAGCAGTTGGCATGATTATGCCTATTTCGTATTCTCTTATAAGAAGTATTTTGTATTTGCCACGTTTTTATACATATTTAGGACCTTTTTGTTACCTTTTTGGTACTTGTAGCTTTTGTCTATTTAATTACAAAATAATATTTTCCTATAAATTTCTCTATTTTAAAAAATATCTTTAGACATTTATAATCTTTACTTATTTTTAAAAAGTGGTTTCAGTGTATGTTGATACTGTATTATATAATTATATAACATGAATAATTATTTAATCATTGTCATACTCTGAATTTTTAAAAATGTATGGGCTAAGTAAAACTTTTGTGTTCAGGTTTTAGATCCCGACTAAAACCCAACATTTTATGGCAGCTTTTCTACTTTTTATATTAATATAACACATAAGTATTAAGATAATAACATCTGACTATAATATTATTTTAGTCACTTTCCATTTATCACCTCTTGTCTTCAACATCTGGGGTGTATATCTATATTAACACTTAATTTCTGTTAATTTTGAAGCTATTTCAGCTATAATGAAAATTGTCTTGACCAATTTTGAACAAACTTTTTTTTCCATTTGTGCAGCTACTTGGTATATTTGGTCAATCAAACATGCATCTACTAGATAATTTACTCTTGTTACATGATCAAATGCGTCCTAAACATGTAGAACTGATTAACATGTTAGTGCTGACTGCTATTTGTTATTTTTGCTGTATATTTATAAGTTAAGATAAAAATATAAGTTAGTAGTTAAAAATTGTTAAGACACTTGTACACTATATACTATTTGTATGACTTTTTGGCCTCTGTTATAAGTGATAATTATTTGCATTTTGCCCACCAAAATTTTTATTATGTGAGTAAAATAAGTTTTTAATAATGATGTTTTTAATTTTAAAAGTAATTATATGTACTGTGTGTTTATGAAGCACAAGTACATGGGTTCGAAATCGAATAAAAATAGGTAATTTTATTTATTATAGCTGTTGCCCGCGACTTCGTGTACGCAAAAGTTAATTTCGCAGAAACCGTACATTTTCCGCAATAAAAAGTAGCCTATGTCCTTCCTCGTGGTCTATTCTACACCTGTTTAATTTCATCAAATTCAGTCCAGTAGTTTCGGAGCCTATTCAATGCAAACAAACTAACAAACTTTTCCTCTTTATTATATTAGTACATATAGAAGTATATAATATATATAATATTCCATAATCATATCAAGGCTAGACAATGATTCGCAATCAGAAGACAGATTTTTGGAACAAAAATTGAGGCCGGTTTTCATGTACCTACTTACATATTATGTGCGCGTGTAAGTTATAATTATGTACTACATACTATATATACATTATTTAAAACCACACACCGTGATAGTTCGCCTTACAAGCTAGGGCGTAGTTTCGTTACACGTATGTGCGTAACACTATGCGTAACACTAATAATTAGACGGTGACTAAACCGGCCTCACTGTGTGTTTCGCAGAACTCTGTCTTCATTTTATTATTTAGTCTCAGTATTACGCACGCGTGTATCTATAAAGTATGGTTCTATCGAAAATAAACACTCATATAAATTTACGCCTTGTGTAATTTAAAAGCAAATTACTTTGTGTGTAAATATAATGGATCATTTTACAATAATTCGCAAATTTAAGCTATTGCTATTTTATTTTTGAGCACAATTTTCTCTACACTTTTATTTGTTTTCATAGAAATTAACACTTGATGTTTGGTATCGTACGACGACGTTCGGAAAGCACCCTCAATTTAGCTGTTTACTTGTTTACTGCCTTTCAAATGATATCTCAAGTGGGAGATCCCATTATCATTTAACTAATTAAGTACGTATTTTGTTTGAAAAAAAATATTTTACTTTTCCTTTCCCTTATTCCAAACAGGTAATACAATATATGTTTAAACTTAAACTTAAACATTTTATGACGTCATAGTGTGTGTCGTACTTAGATCATATAGATTATAGATCATGTAGTAGGTATATGTTCTAAGGTGTCGTAACTCGTAGGTATATCATCAAGCCCATAACCGGAAGCTTTCATTTTGACCCGTCAACAACAAGTAAACGGTTTATTTCGAAACGCGCGCATCAAATTTTTTTTCGCCAATGCGGGACGCTAGGTGCGGGTCATTTCTTTTTTTTATTCAAAGTTGGTATTTTTATACACTTTTTGAACGTCGGTATACATGATGCCTACCACCGGTTCGGGAACTAGCCCGGCGAGAAGAACCGGCGTAAGAAACTCACGTAAAGTACCTAAGTAGGTTATCTAATTTTACTGTTTTTGAGTTTTTACTGTTAAAACTTTTTTGGAATAGTAGCGCGTCTCTTAATCTTTAATAAAATCTTGTGGATTATCGATAGATATCCAGGAATTATTGGATGAAAATAATTCATAACAATAACCTTTTTTTCTTTCTGATATGTAAAAACCTGTATGTAGGTAAGTAGGGTAGTATGGTTACCTAGATTTAAGTTTTTTGTTTTTATTATTTTTTGATAAGAAGAAGACTAAAAAAAACTAGGAACCTAAGAAAAATAATAATTTAAAGGTGTACGTAAACGTTGATTTACATAGGTATTACATAAAACTTGTTTTAATGTAGGTACATACTTATTACACATTTTAAATACCTTTATGTATTAGAAAATAACTTTGATTTTAAAGGGTCTATTTGGAGATTTTGGACCCACGATTCCAGTAATGAGGAATGAATTGGCGATTCCGGATAAGGGTTAAAACCGTAGCGCAACAGTTACGACTTATAAGTCAAAATTTTCAAAATCTATTTATACTTAGTTGCTTTTCAAAAGTTTATATTTTTTTGTGTTCGCTAAGCAGTAACAAACACATTAAAGTAAAAACTTTTGAAGAGCAGTAGCATCTGGCAGTCTCCGCATGATAAATATTTAACATTTTAAAATCCTTTACTGGGCCCAAAAGTATAACTGTACAATTGTACATTGAACGTTCATAATACCGGTTCCACAAAGCAAATCCATTAGGTACTGTTGTGGGCTTTGACGGTTAAAGTGCAAAAACTGCACTTTCCTGTCAATGACCTACTGAGGTAAGAGCAAAGGATCTTCGGACTTTTGTAATTTTGAACTGGAAACTTACTACTTAACTGTTATTTTCCGTCTTTTCAAGCGTCATGGGGTAGTTTATGGGGTATTAATTTAGTTTAGGTATGACGTTCGACTTAATATTGTGACATTAATTAGCTAATAGCTGATAGCTAGCTAATTAGATATTTTCCATTAAAAGTAACTGGTACCTAGCTAGTTGGTACCGACTTCAAAATTATAAGAAGATTGAGTAGAGAAATGGTTAAAATTTTAGCCGAATTTAAAAGAGGGAATTATGAAGGAAATAAGTTTTATTCCATATTTATATATTTTTAGCGTTTCGTAATTTTTTTGAACCCTCATAACATGGGTTTGGAATAAACGCTAATGTAGGTATATTAAAAATAAACCAGATAAATGAAATTTTCAGGATATGTTTCGGATTTATTAATATGTAAAGTTTTGCAAGTCTTATACTTTAGATTTTATTGATATCTAAAAACCCCTGATTTCGTCACTGACTCACTGATGATCAACAAAATTATATTGTACTTCTGGATGTCCTTGAAAGCTGAAATTTGGTGCGTATATAGTACACAAGCAAAAAAATAATAGTCAAACTCGAAACTTTTGTCCTCCTTAACTTACTCGTAAGGTCTAAAAAGTGTTATGCGTATCGATGTTAAACAAAGTAACAATAAAATAAAAAAAGAAAATAAAAAAATGTCATAACAACTTTCAAAAAGAAGTGAAATCCCACTAAAAACATTTTCATGTAAAATGATGCCAAGAAGATATACCTTAAGACTCGCAGTGTTAAAAAATAAAAAGCTATAAGATCTAATGTAAAACCAAGCTTCTGACTCTACCAAACTTCTAACTCTATAGGCCTAAACTCTACAAGCCTAACTTCACAAACTCGACGCCTTAGTCAAGTTACATTGCTTGGCCATTTCGGTCCTAAGAGAATAGTATACCTGAAAAACAGTCAGTAATTTTTGTCACCCTACGCCCAAGCGAATGGAACGAAATGGCCTGGCCACATAATTTGACTAAGGTGTAGAGTTTGTTAAGCTACGCTTGCAGAGTTAAGAAGACCTATAGAGTAAGAAGTTTGGTAGAGTCAGAAGCTTGGTTTCACATGAGATCTTATAGCTTTTTGACAGTGCGAGTCATATGGTATTGTCTTGGCATCACTTTACATTAAAATGTTTTAAGAGGGATTATTATTGCCATTGATAACTAATTATTACACTATAAATTGAAGGTCTTCGATCAATTTAGGTAGGTAGGTAGGTACAGTATTAATATCGATGACTTAGGTACACATTTGATTGATTAATATTATTATACGAAATTTAATTTAGGCGTTTCCTAGTCCGTAGAATAAAATTAATCTGTGTTTAGTAAAATTGTTCCACAATCTATTCAAATCATTTATATTAATGCTATCAAATCTGCATAATCCGGAAATATTTAACAAAAATCTAGTCGTTTATTATTCTAGACTAAACTTATTAACTGTTTAAACATGCTTGCAACTAACCTAACCTAACCTGTTATTCCTTTTTTTACCATATTATCATCACACTTCACAGTTCAGTCTAATGTCCGGTTTTAAGGTTTATTGTCGGTAGTTTATTCAATAGCTTTTGATTGGTTAACGCGTTTGCATCGTCCAATCAAAAACGCTACTGAAAAGATAAACAACCGACACAAAAAAATTCAGAATCCGGGCATAAAAACAAGTCATTGTTTATAAATTATAGACCAGGGTATGGACCTAAGTCGGAACTCGGAATAGGCTTATTTTCTGAATTACATGAGCCGAGATATAAAGCGGAATCCGGCGGGTCCGGGAAAATTCAGAGCATTAAAAATAGAACTCTGGGCTAATTTGATAGAGCTGAAAATCAAACCCAGTGTCAATGTTATCTTACTAATATTATAAATGTGAAAGTTTGTGAGGATGTATGGATGGATCGATGTATGGATAGATGTTTGTTCCTCTTTCACGCAAAAACTACCGAACGGATTTTGATAAAATTTGGTAAGGTAGTAGTTTAGGCTCTGGATTAAAACATAGGCTTTTTTGTATCCCGGAAAAGTACAGTATTCCCGCGGGACACCCGATACTATATTTACGCGGGCGGAGCCGCGGGAAACAGCTAGTACCTACTACCTAATATATTATGACAGCTCGACACTCGACACTTCTATTTTCAACACTATTATGTATTTGCAGAGTTCTATTCTATGAATATCTCTTTTATGTCATGGGGAAACTCATCTCAACTTACCTGTCCGGTAGTTGTGGTGTAGTAAACGGGTATGCGACCCCGGCTTCCCTAGCTATTGCTGTCCTGTCCCTTGCCCTCCTGGGCGGTAATATCCTACATTTCCTATTTCCCACTCTAACTTACCAATCTTCCTTTCCACACCACCTATCCTTCCCTTTCCCTATTCCTACCCTCTCCGCCAATCCGTGGAAACGCAATGGATAATCATAAAAATAATTTAATTATCCAAAATGGCGGCGATGTGCTTCGATGTGATTCGCCAACCATCACGTCTCGTTCTCGCGGAGGCGAAAAGTGGCCCATGCACAGTGTTCTATTTGACTCAAAAAATTTCCCTATGCTGTTTATTGCATAAATCGATGAAGAAATGCATTTTAAATGCAAGAGTAAAACACCCACGTGTCTATTTCAAATACTTTTTTTTATAAAAAATAATTTATGTTTCGTGACCTCGACGTAAAAAAAAGACTTAATAAATTCTGTAAGCGTGTCTGATCAATATATTTTTTTTTGATTAATATGGTTTAATGAAGGACCTTTAGGCACATATTTTTCATGTTTTATTTTTTGAAGATCACTTCTGGTTACCGAGTTATTAATTTTTATTCAGTTTTTTGTTTTTATTTTTTTTCTCCCAAATAACTCAAAAGTGCGACTTGTGACTGACACTGAAAGATTGACCTTTAATGCGTCTATCACTGATAAAAAAATCAAGTTGCACTATGGAAGCGTTTGGGAGTTAGAATAAAGGTCAAATGGTACATTTTAGGGTTATCACTAAGGTCAAAAAGTAGGCGATCGGACTTTTTTTTATTGTATAAACGTATAGTACTCTTAAATATGAGTAATTTCTCAGAAGAAATAGTATATCAAAAGTCAATATTTTCAAAGGTTTGTATATTATGTCACCGTAAAATTGTAAAATAACTCAAGAGATTGTAAAAAATATGTCTAAAGATTTATTACCATAGTCATAATTGTAAATCATATACAATTTTGTAGTTAAAAAAAAATCATTAATTTGAGCAAAAATGAAAGGTCAAGTTGAATGACACCCCTAACACAATATTTTGAAATTCGATTACTCGTAAACGCTTCCATAGTGCAATTTGATTTTTTTATCAATGATAGACGCATTAAAGGTCAATCTTTCAGTGTCAGTCACAAGTCGCACTTTTGAGTTTTTTGGGAGAAAAAAAATAAAAACAAAAAACTGAATAAAAATTAATAACTCGGTAACCAGAAGTGATCTTCAAAAAATAAAACATGGAAAATATGCGCCTAAAGGTCCTTCATTAAACCATATTAATCAAAAAAATATATATTGATCAGACACGCTTACAGAATTAATTAAGTCTTTTTTTTACGTCGAGGTCACGAAACATAAGTTATTTTTTATAAAAAAAAGTATTTGAAATAGACACGTGGGTGTTTTACTCTTGCATTTAAAATGCATATCTTCATCGATTTATGCAATAAACAGCATAGGGAAATTTTTTGAGTCAAATAGAACACTGTGCCATGGAGAGCCGCTTTGCTACGTTGAATGTAAGAGGAGGAATGGATGGTAAGAATGAAAGTGAATGAAGCGAAACAACTATGTAAGAATTGTAGCAAGTGAAAAAAAAGTCTCTGCCTACTCCTACGGGAAAGAGGCGGTCTCTGCCTACCCCTACGGGAAAAAGGCGTGATTATATGTATGTATGTATTCTCTGAATTTTCCCGGGACCGCCGGATTGCAGATCATAATATAGTCCCATCCTTAACCTAACCTAAGATACCGTACGCATATTTTACTTATTACAAAAAAAATAATTTAATCAGTGGAACGTACTATCTCCTCCTTTTTTGGAGGTCGGTAAAAAAAGGCGCGGCGGCGTTCCCTTTCGTTACCAACTATAATATCTTTAACCACGTAAGTTTTCATCCATATCTAAGTACTTATTGTACCTTCTGGTTACCACAGCAGTCCGCACTCCAAAGGACTAATGCCCGTTTTCACCAACCGCACCCTAATTTTAGGTGTATCTTAACGGTCATTTAGGGCATCTCTTAAGAAAAATCGTTTTCACCAACGGATAAATGCGACCTAAGTCCTTAAGTGGCCCCCTATCTTTAAGGGGTCGAAAAATATAGCCATTTTTTGAAAATTTGAGACGAGTTTAAGTTCTGAAATTATATTCTGATACCTTGTTTTACAATAAGAAACAGGTTATTTGGTCAAAGAGCAGAATATTTTGAAAATACGACGATATAGAATACCTACTTTGTCCGATATAGGTTATTAAAAAAAAACACAAATTTTTCCATATTATTTTATAAATTCTTCTTGAGTATAAAGACGACAAGTATTATAATATTTTAATTTATGTTTAGGTACAGTACAACCACGATCTCATAGAAAAACAATGATTGCCGAGGGACATAAACAATTTAAAAGTTCTAGATTATTTCTTGCTATTTGCCAAGCATCAATGTGTGCTGGTAATTAATCTGGCATTTACTTGTAGCCGTGTTATGAAAAGAGATTTCCGAAATCACCGGAAGTACTATTTTGATCAGTATGTAATTTAAGGAGAATTTTATAAAATAGCTCTTTTTTTCAATGTATAAGTATTAAGTATATTGCACACACAATAAAATATATACCTAGTAAGTCGAAATCTATCTAAATTGACTTAAAATCAAATTCAAACATTATTTATTTCAAAAACTGTCACCTAATTAAGTGTTCCCTAACTAGGTGTCACCTAGCGTTGTGAAAATGAAATTATGTAGGTGTCGAATTTAAGGGATCACCCTTTGAGTAGTTGGATCACCTATCCGCTTAGGAGTGTGTTGGTGAAGACGGGCATAAGTCTAAAATGTCTAATATTTAATTTATGAACATTAAGGTATTATAAGCCACCTAGGCGTAGGCACCTACTCGTAGGTATTACCAAATCGCCTAAGTTTATTCTCATTAATGTTCTACGAGTGACATACAGAGAGACTTCCTCCTGACCTCGACTCCGCCTTGACCAGCTCACATCCTATGCATACGCTATTTTAGATGCCGTACATCCGTGTTGTGCATTATAATCTATACTAATATTATAAAGCTGAAGAGTTTGTTTGTTTGTTTGTTTGTTTGTTTGTTTGAACGCGCTAATCTCAGGAACTACTGGTACGAATTGAAAAATTCTTTTTGTGTTGGATAGTCCACTTATCGAGGAAGGCTTTAGGCTATATAGCATCATGCTAAACTCAATACGAGCGGAGTACCAATCAAGAATGTTACAAAATCGGGGGTCTTTTTTTCCTTTTGAGAGCTTTCGCTACGTACGCTGCGGAAACGGTTAAAGTTTCGCTAAAATGATGTATGGCAGAATTGTTCCCCTTTAAAAGTTCTAAAAAAAAGTCCGCGACAGTATATGTCTATCTTTTAAGGTGGGCTCACTATAACCTTTTTATACTTACCAAATTTGTTCTAAAAGTAAGCATTATTTGTGAAGGTGTTTTCATAAAGATTATATTAATCCTTATCCAAGTAAATACGTTATTCATTACAAGCATTTAATCTAGAAGAAATTTGCCGTTTACATAATTTGATTTCAATGAGTATTTTAGAAGATATCGCAGTAATAAAATAATCATGCGCGAGTGAGGTGGAAGCGCTTCTTCTACGTAAATGAAGTCGCGGGTAAATTTTAGCGATATCCCAAAGTAACTATTCCACGCGGACGAAGTCGCGGGGAAAAGCTAGTTTACTCATAAAATGTCACGTGTGAATTGATTTACTATTAAATCAATTTTAGTATTTTTTTTATAAAATTGATCAGATTCCGCCGCCCGTGGATATCCGCAACACCAGAGGAGTTACAAGGTGTATTCCCCTGTCCTTAAAATCCCCAAAGCCCCCATGGGCCTCCCTACGGTAACCCCGCTTAGGGAACGTACGGGCCATACCTACTACCTACATGACCTTTTTTTTGCTATATTTGGGGGACTTACACAGGCGACGAAAGCCACACGATTTTGCCGCACTCCGCAATCCGTAGGTAACTAAACATAAGCATTAGCTTATGAGTTATGACTAAGAGCTTGGGTCCAGAAGTAGCAAGGAAGTTTTCTGTGACTCTATATGGTAATGCCAGTGGAGTAATGTCCAGCCCTGAACTTTCAACATTCCCCGCATGTCCGTGGAAACTTTTTATTCACATTCTCTCCTTTCATTGCAAGTGGATAGGGAAATGCCGAGAAAGTCAAGACGTCCTTTGGGGTTCCGTAGAAGTTAGAACTCTTATTTCTAACTTACCGAACTATAATTACCTAAATCTGACAGTTCGCATTTTTATATCAACATATTATATTATTATTTTAATGCACTTAATGCCTATTATGTTCTTATTCTTACATGGAATTAAGCGGTACTTCTGGAACCAAATTATCGGTTTTTTGCCGGTGTTTTTGCGCACTTAACACATTATTTGATAGTGGGTATCATAAATCATTTGACTGTCGCTTATTGTTAAAATGTGGATTTTTTCCTAAACAAAAGTTTTTGTAATCTTTGTGTCTTGTTATTTTAATAATACTTTTAGGTTTCCTGGTATTGTTGTTATTATTGTATATTTTGAGATTGACACACGGACAATCTTTTGTTCAGATGAATAATGAAAATACTTCAGGAACGTTATGGAGCTCCATATCCGAAATAAATACTATCCGTATCCGTAGTCGAATCCGATATAGGTAAGCTTCGGATAGTTTTGTATATATAGGCCGAGTATAAATAAGACTTGTTATGTCATGTTTATTTGATTTGCCGGCCGAGCCGACTCACTAGTTGAAGTAATGCCCTATCAAAGCTAAACTATCAAAAATTATCCAAACTTGTAAAATACTTAAATACTTTACATCTCTTGACTCTTATAAACCTTAATATCCGTAACCAAAACTATCCGAAACTAAAGGATATTATCCAAATTAACTTAATATCCGTATCTAATTTTATTCCTATATCCGTATCCGTATCTAGATCCGAAATGTGGTATAATTTTTGGGCAGTAAAGATTTGTTATAATATTTCTGGTTTATAGGAATTTATAATTTAGATAGTAAATGCATGCTTCAACCACTTTAACCAATAAGTAGCCTGGTAACAAATACCTACCTAAGGTAAGGCTTTTCAAAGCAGGTAAAGCTGGATAATCAGATAGTTCAGGTGAAGCGCACTAGAATAATTGTCAATGCCTAGATTTTTTTTTACAAAAGAGAGCTTTGATTGCGTTTGGATGTTTCAGCAGAAAATCTACCAAAGAATTTTCTTGTGCTGGCACTATTGCTTTTGCAAATCTGCACCTAATCGAGTGTTGGTTCAATCGGTTTTCAGTTCGATTTCTTTCAATACATTATACGTATGTGTGATAATGCTTAAATGTAAATTGTCAAGGTATAAAAGCTGTAGGCTCGGACATCGGACATCGTCTATTATCGCATCGCAGATAATCTTTTTTTTTTAAATGAAATTCTTCTTTAATGCTAAATTCAAATTCGAATTTTTTGCAGATTTCAAACATTTCATTTTTCAAATAATGCATGTGTTAATTGGCAATGCTACTTAGTAGTAAGTACTACTTCTCTTTCTAACTACAAGTGCCATTTTTTTTACTTTTTACATCGTATTGTTCGCAGCCTTATGGCTAACCTTGTGGTTATTCCATATTTCCTTGATGACGAAATCTTGACTTTCCACTGTGAAATACATTATACCCACCTACTCGTAAATCGTAGGTACATTTATAAAGTAATTGGTACAGTTATTTAAGTTGATATTTGCAGCATCCGTCACCCTGTGGCCATTTTATCGACACAGGTTTGAAAACCTGTTTAGATCTGACCGAAAATAGAAGAAAAAAAAGTTGAACAATATTAAATTGAGTTGGTATTCATAATGACTTTATCTCCCGTAGAGCCTGCAGTATTAACCAAATGACGACAAATATTTTATTCTTTTAACCGACTATGGCGAAGCGTAAAGGAACGGTAATGATTTTAGCAGTCTCTGTGTGTATGTTTGTTCCACCGTAGCGTCTATGCTACTGATCAGGGTGTCAATAGATTCGTAAAAAGGACCCGGGTAACATAGGCTTTATAATTTATAAGTCTGGTTATAGATTTTATAAATAATGTGTGCCTAATTTCATTCGGTCCAGTAGTTTCGGAGCCTATTCAATGCAAACAAACAAACTTTTCCTCTTTATAATATTAGTACCTATAGATAATAAAAATAATAATAAGTATATAATACATAGTTATTCAACGTAAGGCTAACGAACTAATTAATAACCACAATATAAACCTCATTAGTCTCCCGCCGCGTGTGTCCTCTGCAAATCCTCTGCCTGTATTTTTCACAATTGTTTTCCATCATACAGGTGAAACAGAGACCTAGTTTCAAGCCTACCTCGGAACTACAATTTTTGCGTTTATGCATTTTGCTGCAGTGTTAATTTGATTACCTAATAGGATGTGCTCTACATAGCTCTACATACATATCTACTATTCCTTGGACATATTTGCATGAAATTTCACACAAATTGAGTACGGAAAAAATAATGAGTATTTCAGCGTTTTCTAAAATTCAACCCCTAAGAGGGTGAAATAGGGGATTTTTTTTTTTCATATAAATATAGCGTTTAAAACCAATTTAACGCGGGCGAAGCACACGATGAGACAGTATTGTATACTATGTATTATAATCGGTTCTCGAAAACGACTGCTAGTATTTGAAACCATGAAATTTAGTAGAAATGCAAGGATTTTTGGAGGACAAAAATTGATCTAGCAGCTAGCTAAATCGTATCCCTACGCATTTTTAAGCTTTATAAGTTTTTTCTTTCGTCGTGCAACAAAAATATTAACAATTTCGACTCTATTATGTCAGTCCAATTGGCAGTTTGGTATGTGTATGTATAATTTTTGCTTTTTTTTTGCCCAGTATTTTATTGCGATTATTTTTATTTTGTAAATTTATTAAAACTCCGCTCAAAGCTTGGTTACCCAAGTACTGTACTTATTATCCTAGTAGCTAAAGTATATAAAAATATCCGTCTCTAAACAGTAAAACTTGATTGGTGCTTTAGAAAAATCCTCTTGGGGCCAGGTTGAGGACAGATCCACAATTTGGCCTTAAATCCCACCGGGCGTTGCTCTAAAAATCTCAAAGGTCAGGTTGAGGACAACTTGACCCCAAGTTCCAAAGGTTTTCGTTAGGTGTTTTTAACGGCACGATCGAGGCTCACGTAACATTTTATCTTATCACAATACGTGTCCGGCGTCCCGCGTCCGATAGGTAATGTTCTTGTAATGTTGCAAAACGCATCTTTGTGTAAAAGATCTATCTAACGAGTACGAGGACATTTATTGACACCAAAATGTGATATTAGTATCGTATTAAGTTACAGCCACAACCTTCGTAAATAACCTAATACTTATCAATGATTTTTAGCTTGTGGACTGTGGTTTGGTTACTGGTTACCCTATTTATTGCTGAGAGTCACGTGTATAGAACCTTTTCAAAATTATTCTATTCTATCCAGGGCCTTTAGTCAAGATGATTTCGATGATTTTGATAGTGAAGTTCGAAAACAAAATGTATGGGATTTGACATACCTAAGGCATCGCAAGCAACATGTACTAAGTCAAATCCCAGACATTTTTGATTTCGAACTTCGTCGTCGAATTTATCGAATGCATCTTGACAAAGACCCAAGGCATTCAGCTAAGTTGCTATCGCTAATTACGACGACGAAATTCGAACACCAAACTGTATAGGATTTCAACATCGTTAATCGCTATTCGCTATGTCACTTAGCGATGGTCATGTCAAATCCCGTACATTTTGGTTTTCGAACTTCGTCGTCGTAATTAGCGATGTCAACTTGGCTAAAGACTCTGGTTATCTAAACCAATTGCTCTCTTTTCTAGGATCAGCAGCGGGTATTTTGGACTCCAGTGTTCAAAAAAATGTCTTTACAGTTACAAAATACTAATAATAATTTGAAATTTAATACTGACTATTATGTATAATAGCCATTGTAATATTGACTTTTGTTGAGATAATGATGACAATAATTGCACTTGTTTATATATAATATAACATAGGTAATGACAAAAATCATAATAGGTACGCGGCAGTGGCAGCTACTTCCTTTATGTGATTCATGTTGGAGTTGGTGTCAGTATTTTGGTAAGTTTCCTTTCGATACCTACAATAACAGCGATAAAAAACGGAAGGAAAGAAAACTACTCAGTAATATGTTTTTTAAACAGAAAAGTGCGCAAAAAAAAAAACTAAAAAAGGTACAAGTAGTTTTTTTTTTATTTGTCCACACTTCATAAAAACTTTATGAATTATTCTTTGTGCTACTTACGTATATTATGGTTAGATGTTTATTTTACTGTTTAGCGCTGCCAAAATTCAAAAGAGTTTTCCTTTTGTATGCAAATGGCGCTCCTTACGGCTCGTCCTCAAATCATTGCAAGCATGACCGACTTTATTAACATCCACAAAACTTATTAACAAGTAACTACATCCTGAATGATGATAATAAAACACAAATGTTCAGAAAAAAGGTTTTATGTTAGCATTTTTATAACATGGTAATTATTTAAATGCACATATTTTAAGGATAAGTTTTATAATTTGAACACATGTAATTTGCAGTAAAAATATAAAGCAAACATAAATTATTTTTAAACTGAAAAATATTACATTAATTCTACGTAAGCATCTAAATTATAGTAGGTACATGCTTTAAGTAACTACCTTATACCTAAGTTTGTGGCATTTTGTTTTCGAGCGATGAAGATATGAAAATTAATTCAACAACAAAATTATTAAAATAACTAGCGACCCGCCCCAGCTTCGCACGGGTACAATACTGATACTAATACTAAAGAATGTCTTTGAACCTCTAACAAAACGGGCGAAATCTAGTCAAAACAAACAGAAACAAATTAATATAGGTACCTACTAAAACTCAATGAAATAAGTAGGTGGGTATACTTTTATCGTATGAAATACCATAGATCTAAACTCCCCCCGTTCGCGCACCCCCGCATTGGTGACGCCCACTTCGCAACGGGCCGTGCAGCAGAAATCGTAATATTTTAATTTTGCCATAACTTCAAAACCACACGTCCAATTTCAATCATTCAAAGACCAAATATTATCTACATAAACTGTACTTAGTGATGAAATAATTTATTTTGATAAGGATTAATAGCATGAGTAAAATAAACGCGTTTAAATGTAGTCCAAAAGAAAATTCAAGATTTCTAAATAAAAAAATGGTTATTGTGCCTCACTGGACATAGATAGGTATAGTGTGTCGCGGACTTTTTTGTAGATATTTATAAGATCTACAATTAATTAGACCATTTTATGGTTCTATCTCTTATAGTTTAGGCAGCGTACGCAAAATAAGTAACTTTTCTGGTTGATTTTTTACACCTTGTGTCCGAAACCCCCAAATATCTTACGGAACCCTATTTTTTTCCAAAATAAAATTTAGCCTATGTTACTCGTGGATAATGTAGCTTTCGAATGGTGAAAGAATTTTTGAAATCGGTCCAGTACTTTTTGAGCCTATTCATTACAAACAAACAAACAAACAAACAAACATACAAACAAAGTTTTCCTCTTTATAATATTAGTGTAGATTATGTCTTAATACCTACATATAATATCAGATATGACTGCACAATATTTAACTAGTTTGATTATCTAAGATTATTATTATATAATTATTATTAAGACCTAAACGTCTTTACATAAGCAGTGGATCATGTGCCTGAAGTATCCGTAGGTAATTGATTTTCGGAGACATTATTTAAAAAAGATGATATCCCCACTAATTGACTGACAGTATTAGTAGACTGAAATTTAGACAGTAGTTATAATTTACAATGTAGACGCTCACTAAGGAGGGACTCTGAAAAATTACAACCATAAAGGAGTGAAATAGGAGTTGAAAGTTTGCATGGAAAATCTTTAATTTTGAACCGATTTCAGTGAAATTTGGAATTCATGCTCTAAAATACATTTGTTTAGATAATTGATTCAAGTTTTATTAGATAGAATTTACCCTCTGAGGGTATAAAATAAGGAAAGTTTATATGGAAAATATTTAAAATCTGCCCCGATTTCTATGAAATTTAATATTCGAGCTAATAAATAAAAATTATTGAGTAGTTAAATGAGTATACTTCTTACTTCCCCTAAAGAGGTGAAATGGGGTTCCAAAGTTTGTATAGTGAAATAACAACGGATCGGATGGCGTTTTATTTTGGCACGCTGATAGTAATTATTATGACGTATCCGTTAAAAAAGGATTTTTCCAAACTCGGAAGTGCAATGGGGATCTACGCAGACATAGTCTCACGCAAAAGCTAGTATTACTATAATGTTGTATATGAACTCCTAAAACTCATACTTGCTTAATACCTAAACATAATTATCCATATAGAGAATTCTACAAAACGATTTAATTAGGTATCGTTGATCTTAATTGCAAACTTAAAAGTAATGCAGCACGGTAATTTTCCTGTATTTTCATGTAATAATTTAATGACTTAGGGTCAAATCACACCGAATCAAAACGATACGTGACGCCGCTCTGCAGTTTTAAAATAGCTCTTCAAATTTAAACCTTATTCATTAGGTACACAAGTTCTACACGTTTCATTGGTAGAGTTCGAATGTCAATTTGCACCACGCTGCACAGCGCATGTGCCATGTACCACCGACAAAGTTCCCGCTCGACCAGTCTCTAAACATTCACCTTTGCACTAGGACGCCTCAAAATATTTAAACGCAAAGGAAGTAACCGCAACGACTGCAGACGAGGTTGAACTACGTATTTACATGTGAGTATGTTTGCGAGCCCACTATTCAACGGCGCTGTTGAGCGATTTTCATCTTATGCCTGGTCGAGCGGGAACTTGTTCGGTAGTACATTGTGCAGTGTATGCAGTATGACTGATGTCATATGAAGCGTCTTTTTGTGTAGTGATTAAAGTTCAATTTTGAATAGCTATCTTAAAAATGCTGCGTAGCGTCGCCGCTACTGTCGCTGCCCGCCGCCGCGCCGGGAAATTCGAACCAGAGGCCTTAGGCTGGGACTAAATGAAACGGAATCCGGAAGGCCGTAGAAATTCTGAGCATTGAAAATAGAAATCTGTGCGAATACAATAGAGTTGAAAATCGAACACATGAGTGTCGAGTCAAATGTCAATGTATGAAAGCTTCTCACACTCGAAACTTCCGTTTTCAACTCGTACTTAATACCGAAAAATAAAAATCTTGCCGGTTTTGTGTAGTTTACAATTAGGTACCGATTAGTCATCGAAAAGACGTTAAATACCTAAATTAAGTATTGACAAAAAAAAATCTTCAAAACAAGTCAGGGGTCAAGCTGTCAAGTAACGAGTACTACGCTAGTTTTTTTGCGCGGCTGAATGGCTTAGGGTTGTCTACTTTATAACGGATTTAATGCAATTACTTCGATTTGTAGAGGAGTAAATGGTGACGAGCAGGCCTGAATTAACACGTACTTACCTATTTTTCCATCTGTATTATATATTATAATAATTTATAAATAAATATTAAACCATAATCATAAAATATAAGTATTAAGTATCTATATTTTACTACTGTCAATTAGCCGTTTATTAGTACCTTATACAGGATGTATTGTTATCTGAATGAAATAGGTATATATATAAACCTACATGAGTAATGGCAGTATGCATATTATCTAAAAATTATCGTAATCTATAGAAAATAACATGATTAACATATTTTCCTGACAACTCTAACTACCTACGCATAGACACTCTTACTAGAGGTGGGTTATAACAGGTTAAAGACGATACCTGTTATACCTATTACTGTTATAGGTACATAATTACCTGTTTCGGATCTCGTTTTCTCGTTTCAGCCTGGTGACGTCCACTGCAGGACATAAGCCTCCCCCATAAATTTCCAGTGCGACCGGTCGCTCGCGGCCTGTATCCACCGACTCCCTGCGACTTTTCTCAGGTTATCTGTCCACCTCATCTGTTTCCAGGTCATCTGTTTCGGATACCTGTTAAAAATAACAGTCAAATGTTAGTACTTAGTATGGTTACTATGGCGGTAATAGCCTCCGTGATGCAGTGGTTTGCGCGCGGTGGATAACAAGTTACACGTGTTTTTAACCACAGTTCATTGGAATCGATAAAACGAGCCCTACATTTTGACTCCGATAGATTCCCCAAATTCCTGCCGTGATCTGGTAGGTATATACCTCTGGTATATACCCCAAGGAACCTCCCCCCCCCATACAAAATTTATAAGACTCCACCAAACGTCTTCCCTCGAAACTTCCATAATACTAATCAGCAAATAGTAGATGCTAATAAGAGAGACAAACAGAGTATTTAAATACTAAGTGCATTTCGTTTTTGCTTATGGAGTCGTTGTATATGTAACAGAGAGACAAGATCGGACTATAGTATAGTATATCGGTAACACGTACGCTGTACGCAGGTAGTTAAAAAAAATATATATGTTTATTTCAGGCAAAACCCATAATATAGTTACTACATATACTTATTTAATTTAAATATTTCCCCTCCGGGGCTCCGGGCACAGGCACGTGTGCTTGGACCCACTGTCGCAGAAGGGCCTGTCCAACTTGGCGCTAAGCAGATTCAGGATGGTGCTGGGACTTTCACGCGTGCGGAAAACTTTCAGTTAACTGTTATGTTATTTAAAAACTGTTATTTTAATAATATGACTGGATATCGACTGTTATGTATGATAACAGTCGATATCCAGTTATTACAATTCCAAATACTTTTTACCTGTTACGTTAAATACGTCACACCTCGTAACTTTTACCCTCCCGTACAACGCGCCGGCTTTGAGAGTCACGCGGCCAGAGCGTTGTGTTATGAATAGAATTTAAGTATTTTATAGGACAATCTGGTCAAAATTTAAGATATGGTCATATATTTAAAATATTGTCCTATAAATATGTTTTTTGGAAAGATAATGGAATTATCTATATATAAAAAAAAATATAATGCGATTCAAATGAGAACAGGACCCATTCGGCGCCATATTGTTTCGAATTTAGACTGTTATGATAGTTAAATTTATGTTTAGATAATTTACTACTATTTAACGTTCTTATTTATGTTTGTTGCAAGACTAATAATATTTTTATGCACATAAGTTTTTCTGCAAATCGCACTTTTCAAGTGGTTGACAGAAAAACAAATTGACAGAAAAAGGTCATTGACGTTCCTATTCTCATTTGAAACGCATTATACCTATGCCACTTGTGATATTAATTACTCTTTGCCTATGCTCCTTGAATATCTATTTTTGTAAAAGAACCATTCTGTATAACACAACATAATATCCATTATGTCATAAGTATTATACTGCTATATTATAATGCCGTATAATGTATAATTGCAAAAATAACAATAAAATATGTGTTATGGAGACAAACGATAGAGTAGTGATTTTATGTTTCCTTAGTTCCTTCGAATAGAGCTATAAAAATTGTCAGTTAAGTTATTGTGATTGGATAAGGTTGTACAAGATATACAAACAGGCAAAATTACGTCTGATAGGTTAGACCTGACTCCTAAGTTTAAACTGTGGGCATAGCAGTGGAGTGGGGATCGTATAACTCCATTCCTATCGACTTCACTTATCACTTTCCTTTTGAAGAGCCTCATCCAAATTCCTACCTTTGCCTGTAGGCAAGGGGCGCTAGGGCTTCCCTATGAAGGAGAACCTTCACCACTTGAGCATAATATGTAGTAGGTGGGTACATATTGTCAAAGGATGTGGATGTCATATATATGCCCTATAGGATTTTTGTGTTTAGCATTTCGCTGTACTATCTACACACACCGGCATATTTAGCGGAACATAAAATAAAGGTTTGATATCAGTATCATATAATAAGTAATGTCATGGGGTACTCATCCCAACTTACCTGTCCGGTAGTTGTGGTATAGTATACGGGTACGCGACCCCGGCTTCCCTAGCTATTACTGTCCTATGCCTTGCCCTCCTGGGCGGTAATATCCTACATTTCCATATTTCCCACTCTAACTTACCAATCTTCCTTTCCACACCACCTACCCTTCCCTTTCCCTATTCCTACCCTCTCTACCAATCCGTGGGAACGCAATGGATAATAATAAAATTAATTTAATTATCCAAAATGGCGGCGATGTGGTTCACCACCCATCACGTCTCGTTTCTCGCGGAGGTGAAAAGCGGACCATGGAGAGCTGCTTCGCTACGTTGAATGTAAGAGGAGGAATGGATGGTAAGAATGAAAGTGAACGAAGCGAAACGAGTATGTAAGGATCGTAGCAAGTGGCAAAAAGTGGTCTCTGCCTACCCCTTTACGGGAAAAAGGCGTGATTATATGTATGTATGTATGTATCATATAAGGTTGCTGGCTGGTTTGTACGTCATTTAATTTGAAAAGAAATATTTTCAAATTAAGAAAACAACTTGAACATCACATTTTATGCTATTGTTTTAATTTTTCACAAATAGCCTTTACTCGCAAAATCTGTTCTTAATGTGATCTCACTTTAAGTAAAACAAATGAAACTTTAAAATTAAATAACAAAAGAAGTGTAGTAAGTAGATTTTAAAATAAAACCATATTTTTTTTAATTATGGACCTTTTTTTGTGTTCCGCTAAATATGCCGGTGTGTTTATATAGACCAGAGCAAATACGTTTTGAATAAAAATAAATTCATAGTAGGATGAAACCCATTGGAGAAGGAAGAGAATATAACAAAAATAAAAGAAAAATAATTTACGGGCGATTTGAGGTCTGGAAGTGAAGGAGTGAGTTTTTAAGGGTAGAAACCTAAGGTTTATCTCGATTTCCGGCAAATACTACTTGTTCTTTTCTTTGCATTTTCTGAGAACATTTACTATAGTTATATATATTTTTTTTACATTATCAGAAATAATAGATTTCAACGAACAAAAAGCCTATCAACTTTAAAAAAAAGCTGATATTTTGATGCGAGAATTTTCGATTGAAAATAAGGGTGAATTTTTCGATATTAGGTCAAAATAAGGTGAAAAAATAAATATTTCAAATCAAAAAAATTACAGTGTATTCGGGACACAAAAAGGTAAGTTTTCACAAAATTTCGTCAAATAAATATTATTTTGTACTGGATAGAAAAAAACCAAAAACTTAGTTATTTGAATTTTTCACATAAATTTTGAGGTCATGTGAAAAAAGTGTAAATACAAAAGTTGTTTGACTTTTTTCCATAAGACTTGTAGTTTTGCCGGAAGTATCAAATTTTCTGCCTTAATTTTAATTTGGCACTACCCGGATGATTATATCCAACCACTCAAAGATTATATCCGAAGAGGTTTTTTTATGACTGCTCTGAATAGAACATTAACAGATAATTCATGAACCTGAAATCCTAGAATGCACGAGTATGTAATTAGTATCTACATAAATAGTTCTATTTTAAAATAACTATATCATAATTCTATGCATTACGTTAATTACTGTGGTATTTAAAACAATTGAGGTTTTTGTTCCAAAATGAGGAAATAATTCAAACTATTATTCATACTACATTGCTTAAAACTAGTATGTTCATGTAATTTATGTTATTAATTATTATAAACAAAAAGTTTATGCAGTGTCTAATTTTATTTTACCTACATAGTGTCCAAACTATAAACTTGTCATAACTAATAACTATAAAGAAGAACATTAATTATAGATATATTATATATAACATTAAAAATATTAACATGTCTAAATAATTTTTAACAATTTACAAAACAAAAAAATTATTATACTATGCTTCCTGGAAATACACGTTTCATAAATTTTCTTTTTTCCTGTACCTTTTCAACCAAATTAATGTACTCGTAGGTACCTACCATATTTATCCTCTCTTCTTATTGTATCTAATTTTTTTTCAATATTACCTACTTTAACAAAATAAAAGTTTGTTATAAATGGAATATTGTGAGCTGAAAAGAATAATGTATCATTAACAAAATAATTAACGACTTTTGATAGATGTCAAAATCAGCAGGTCTAAAAAGGCCGTTTTAGCAATTCATTTTCAATTCTTGTTATGAATTACTGACAGCGATCGTAAAATGGCCACTTGAATTGCAATTCATAATACAATTCATATGCAGAAATTAGCTGAAATGCATTCATTTGACAGATTTACAAGCAGAATTGCTTTAGTGTCAAATAGCAATATTGCGATGATATTGCGTAAGTAGCCTTTTTAGACCCGCAGGACTTTAGGAGAACCTTTCAACTACGAAGTACGAACCCTTGTCATTTTGTATGACCAATTTTGTTATTAAGACCAATTTGGTATTGAAATAGGTAAATAAATAATAATAATATAGCTATAGACACTCAATCAGGTCATGTACTAAAACAACGGAAACATATATATTTAATACTTTTATACTGTACACATATTTAAGATTTTATTGTGACCCAGGAACACACCGAAACTTTTTGGATTCGAACGCGCTAACCACTGAGAGTTAACTAGAAAAAAGTAGAGATTCTTTTATAACTACCTACGTCTGTCGATAACAAATCTTATTATATCAAGATTTTTAATTAATAATAATAATAATAAAGCCTTTTATTTCCTTAATAAATTACAATTTTAACAAACATAACCATATTATATAACAATTTTTAAGTTAAATAGGTGCATGCAGTTTTAGATACAGAAAAAAAACAATAATTAATAGTAAAAAAAAATACACAAATATAACATTTCTTAACTATTGTTTTTAAATTAATCATTACAATTAATATCATAATAATAAGTTTTTTTTTATTTGTTTAGATTAATTATAATAATTTATTGTAAAATTATTTATTAATTTATTTGATTAATTAATTTATTATTATATAATAATAATTATAACTTAATTTCTAGCGTAAATACATTCAATATAATATTATTTATTTCTTATTCATATTTATCAAGGACCTCTCTATAGAGTGAAGGCCTCCTCCATATTTCTCCACACTATTCTGTCATTTGCTTTATTTGTCCAATCCTTTCCTGCTACTTTTATAATTTCATCAAGCTATCTTTCTGCCGGTCTGCCCCTAGTTCTCTTTCCTACAGGTCCCTTCCATAAACTTATATTTTTAGCCCATCTGTCCTCTTTCATGCGCGCAACATGGCCGGCCCATTTCCATTTCTGTCTTTTACTATGTTCTAGAGCATCTATCAATTTTGTTGTTTTTCTTAATTCTGCACTTCTCTTTTTGTGTATTATGAAGTCTTAGGTTCATAATGCTTCTTTCCATGGCTCTTTGTGTAGTTATTAACATGTTTTTTGTCTGTTTATTAAAAATCCATGTTTGGGATGCATAAGTGAGAGAGGGTAAAACACAAGTGTCAATTTTCTTAAGCTTCATTGATGTGTTTGACTTAAGAATTTCTCTGAAGCTCCAAAATTTATTCCAGGCCATGTTTACGCGTCTCTTTAACTCATCTTGGTGTCTACATTTTTTTAAAGATACTAGTTTGCCTAGATATGTGTACTCCTGGACATATTCCAATAGTGCGTCTTTTACATATATTGGTGTTTTGATGCTGTTCGTAACTTTTGTTTTTATAGTGTTTAGGTCTAGGCATATTTCATTGCTGACATAATTAATTTCGTTTGCCAATTTTGATGAGTTTTCTGCAAAAAGTACAATATCATCCGCAAACCTGAGGTTACTTAGGAATTTGCCATTTATGTATATATACCTTTGTTTTCCCAGTGTAAAGACTTCATTATTTCTTGTAGGACAGTAATAAAAATTCTAGGTGAGAGGGGGTCGCCTTGACGACGCCTCTACATATATCAATCCCAGTACCTGTTTTGTCTAGTATTATTGCCAATCTAGTAGTATTGCCAATTTTGATGAGTTTTCTGCAAAAAGTACAATATCATCCGCAAACCTGAGGTTACTTAGGAATTTGCCATTTATGTATATGTTACAGCCAAAGTAATAAATCCGGATATTATATATACTATCCAGTCATTATTTATAATGTCTACTCAATTTAGACAAAGTGATAAATGAGACAGAATTAATCACATTAACTAGCAATTTTATATAATATCTACGAAGAATTGGATAAAGTAATAAAACAAGTAGGTAAAGGTAAAGATTATAAAATTGTATTTCAATTTGCCTTATTTAATAATAATTACAAAGTTTATTATAAGAATTATAATAACATTGTCATAGATACAATTTTATTGTGATCTATATAAACTAATTTAACTTTATAAAGTATATTTAAAGCTCACTAGCCATAAAACAAAAAAAAAAGATCTTGATACACCATGATGAATTTATAGTCACCATCAGCTTGTGACTGCATGTCTATCAGATCAGCTTGGTACCTTGAATTAAACTCGTTACTGATAATCGGTTTTACAACAAGGCCTTTTTTGGCAAACTTTTTTTTCTGACAAGATTCACACAGATTCAAATATACTGTGACGAGTTCAGCAGTTACATTTTTATATATCAATTTTAACTCTTTCATCATTCTGACTCTACCACCATGTCTTATACTAATATGACATGACAGTCGTGGATTATTTGAACAGTTTCGTCTAAATTTCCTATTTCCTATTTTTATCTTCCTATTTTGAGAATATTGCAAGTAAAACGCGTAGTTTTTAATTAATTTTTTACTCTAAATTAATAAGTACTCGTGTTATCGTTATTACTTATTACTTAATGTATTTACGTTAGCCATTTCTGTTGCCGGATTAAAAATAATACCTATGAAGTACATAGGTACAACCGTCAGTCAAATCTTGTATTAACATGTAATAAATTATGATTTGTATTTAATTTGTTTCTGTATTTAGTTTTCCTATATTTGTATACTTTATATAATTAATAATTTCTATATTTGGTAATTTTTGATTCTCAACATTATTACCAACTTTGCTCCAAAATTGTTCACAATTTTATATGTCCTGGTACTAGTACCACACATTAAATTTTGAATTTGACGGTATTCTTCTTCAATATTGTTTTTGAGTATCATTTGTTACAATACAAATGGTGAATATACCAAAAAAAATACCATTAAAGTTGCAATTGTACTAATATTACACCGATATTTAGTAATATACTAAAAATATACTGTCACCTTTCTTCGGAGCCTCAAAACCAATTTAGTACTGAAAATACCAAAAACGGTCACCCGTTGGATCGCGACGATCACGCCACTCTACATCCCGTCGCGACGGGATGTAGAGTGAGAGGGGTAACAACGCAGTTGAAGCATGTTTATTACTTTAGCTAACTTTGGCCCGCTATTATGAATAATATCCGGACAAAGTGATTAATTTATCACATTATCTAGACAATATTGTTATTATATATAATGACCAGTCATTATTTATAATAGCTATTTAATCACATTGACTGTAACATATATATACCTTTGTTTTCCCAGTGTAAAGACTTCATTATTTCTTGTAGGACAGTAATAAAAATTCTAGGTGAGAGGGGGTCGCCTTGACGACGCCTCTACATATATCAATCCCAGTACCTGTTTTGTCTAGTATTACTCTACTTGTACTTTTCTTATATATGTCTTGTAAAAGTTCTATAGTCTCGGATGGTACTTTACATTCTTGGAGGGCTCTCCACATACTGTTATGGGATATAGAGTCAAACGCCTTGGCGTAATCGATGAACGCTAGATAGAGTAGACGATTCATCTCTACATATTTTTCTATCACTAACTCTAATGAGTGAATGTGGTCTATCGTCGAATATGTGCTCCTGAATCCTGCTTGCTCCACTGACTGGTACTCCTCAGTATAATTAGCGAGACGTTCTTCGAGGCAAGAGGCAAACAATTTGTAGAGATTCGGTTGCAAACAAATTGGTCGATAGTTATTAATATCATTAGGATTTCCATTTTTGTAAAGTAGTACTATATCTGATTTCGCCCATTCAGTAGGGATTTTTCTTTCATCTAAAATTTTATTAAACAAAACAGTTAAAGGTTGAGCTAATAAAGGTTTTCCTGTTGAGATGATTTCATTTGATATGTTGTCTGGACCGCTGTTTTTATCTTTCTTCGATAACTTTATCTTAGTTAAAATTTCTTGAACCGTACTTTTTAATTAGTACCTAAGTTATAAACATATCGAATCTGAATTACGGATCTCTGCATAAAACCAAGAAAAAACTATTATCTATAATCTCTGCCAAGCGTGAATTGGTCAGAATGAAGTACCTACTTCATTTTAAATAGAGAATTCTGTCAACAGCTGCACTTTTATTTCGTAGTTGTCATTGTAATTGAATGATTCAACTAAAAACCCTTATTTGCGTCTTATCGCAATCATACATGGCTGGTTTAATTCATCAAAACCGCAGTAAGTGACTAGTGAACTAAGTGTCACCAAACTCCAATTATTAGTCACGTTATTATATAACTTGCATAACAATTTATCATCACCAAAATATAATTAGCTGTTATCTTTATTACTACAGCTAGAAGTAGATAGCATTTAAAATCGCTCTACTTTAAATAAAAAATGGTTGTAGCAACCTCTCAGTGTTTTATTACTTAGTCCTATCACCTATGACATAATACCCCTCACTAAGCGACAAAAAAAATCATCTCCACTTTACGTGAAGGTTACGCCCAAAGAGAATATAATCACTACGTTATAGTTACGCCAAAATTTTTTCGTGATTTTAACGACGTGAAAAATACACAGTCATATTATCTCTAGCCGTTTGGAAGGAAGCCGCGGATGGACGGATGGAAAAGGATTCCGAGATGAGAACTACGGAACCCTAAAAATGATCTAAGATTCTAAAATACCTATTTTGATATTCAGTGTTTAACGCTTATTCAATTAGTGTTTTATGGCTATAGATTTAATAACTCCCATAATGATATGGGTGTTATTTTGTAATAATATGGCCGTTTCGTTTCTACAACTAATGAGTTGTAGGAACGAAACGGCCAAGCCACATAAATTGACTAAGGTGTAGAGTTCATGACGTTAGGCGTGTAGAGTCAGAAACTTGGTTTTACATGAGAACTGATAACTTTTTGACAGTAATAATAATAATAATAATATCTATGGACGCTTCACACCACGTCAATCTAATCCCGTGGTAAGTTCTCGAAGAACTTGTGTTACGGGTACCAGACAACGGAAATATAATATTTAATACTTTTATACTATACACATATTTAAGATTTTTACTATATTATACACATATTTAATACACATCCATGACCCAGGAACACAGAAAAACTTTTTGTTCCTTCGGCGAGATTTGAACCCGCGACCCCCAGCGTGACCTCCAACACGCTCAACCAACTGAGCCACAGAGGTCGCCATAAAAAGTGCGATCTTAGTATCCCTTTACATGAAAATGTTTTTGGTGGATTACCTTTACGAAAATCCATATATAATTATGCAGCGCGTAGATATTTACGCGACGCTCTAAACCCATGTCGAGGAATTTAAAAAAGATTTAGATTTACAAAAGATACTGGGACTGTGGTAGAAGTAATTTTACCACTTTGGAACCTACCAATTCGTGGAAATAACAGGGAGCTACCAATGCTACCCATTGCAAACAATTACTTATTGTATTACGGACACGAAAATAAGATAAACGAAAGCTTATAACATCATTCTGTCAAATTCGGATCGAGTTTTAATGGTAACTATTGACGTTAACATATTTTTTTTTCTCTATGATTATTATCTATGATATCATACCTCCACTCAACCTTACTGGAAGAGCAAACAGCTGAGGTAGAAATTACGTTTAAGAATACCAAATTCAAGGAATTCTCAAGGATACCTCAGTTGAGGTTGAGTCGAGGCGGATCTGAGTAAACAACTAATGATACGGGTGTAATGCTAATTTATAGCTATTTCTGCATTTAAATAAGTATTTTTTTGCATTGTTTTCACGGTATAGGATATATTTATGATTAAACTACGGTATGTTATAAGTATGTTATAAGACCCACTGCATCAGATGGGCGCAAAATCTAAGGGCCCTTTTTTCCTTTCAAAATCCACAAAATACCCACAAATCTGGTTCAGGTTCTGTTCTAAAAACAGGCTAAACAAAATATGTGGGTTTCCCACTCGCCATCCAAAAAACCATTACAAGCCGTTAAAACAGACATTACCTTCCAGATCAAGGCACGGATCCAGACAGAAAAAGCCATGAAAAAGCTAACAAAACGACCAATTTAGCTTTTTTTTCGGGTTATGAGGAATACCTCAGGTACTGGAGTTCTCTAATACCTACTCGGTGTTATAGAATACGAATATTACTAAAGTAAAGCACCGCCATTTATGAGATAAGTCAAGGAACCCAAATTATGATGAGCAAATTGCAAGTCACCGCTTTGTCAAGTTTGTGCGCAAATGTTTTTTGTGGTCAGGTTTTTCCTAACAAGATTTTAACTCGTGATTGAAAACATATTAATCAGAATAGCGTAATTACTTTAATCTAATATATAACATTTCCATGTCACAATGTTAGTTACCGTACTCCTCCTAAACGGCTTTACCGATTTTTACCAAATTTTATATGCGTATTCAGTAGGTCTGAGAATCGGCTACTTTCTATTTTCCTAACCTAATCCCTAAGTGATAAAGGGTTGTTCACCCTTAAAAATTTTTTTTAAATTTTTGGACGAAATTTTTGTTTTTATTTTTTTATAATGTGGCATTAAAAAATACATACAACCCTAAATTTTTACTTTTTTTATCACCAACCCCTATTTTTTTATAGCCATTTTAGTAATTTAATCATTTTTCATCCCGCTAGATAACTGATCAATTAAAGTGTTTTTAACTTTTTATAAGGCAAAACAACATTTGCCGGGTCAGCTAGTATAATATAATTATGAATACATGGAAATAGGTACCTAAATAGCACCTATTCACTACCTTTATGCGTATTAAAGTTCAGGTTTGGACAAAAATAAGTTCTTAATTATTATCTATTTTTATTATCTCCGTCCAATGTCCATCGCCCTCTATTGATAGTAATAATTCTATCAATACGAAATACCTAAGCCTAGTCGACAGCACTCCAATCTGAACCCCAATTCTCGTTATTAACTTACACTGTCCTTTTACTGAATTACTAGATGTTGCGCGCACTTCATGCGTTACAAATCTCGTGGAACCGTATATTTTGCCGCAATAAAAAGCAGCCTATGTCCTTCATTCCATTTCATCAAAATCGGTCTAGTAGTTTCGGAGCCTATTCGATGCAAACAAACATATATATTAATAAGAGAAGATACACGCACTCTTTAAGAGAGGACTTTATAAGTGAGCACTTAATTGGTCCATGTTCATGATGATTAAATTTATTATGATTATACATTGCACCCGTGCGAAGCCGGGGCGGGTCGCTAGTGTTAATGTAGATGTACACTACGGCCGCTGTATCTTGACGGGTCTGAACATAGGCTCTGCGAACTTTAGCGCATGTACAACTCGTGAAGAAAACTGTTATTGTATTATTTTTATATACCTATGTACTAACGAAATTTCCCCTAATACAGTTGACCAATTAGTACAAAATATAAAATAAATACGAAAACACTTAGAATCAGTTATTGCGCAGCCTTCTGCGCGAAGTTCAGACTCGCCAAGATACATCGGCCGTATTGTAAATAAGTGTAAAGGAAGCGTCGAAGGGGAAAGGGTGCTAATTTAGGGGACCTAATGGAGGAACCGATCTATTATTTACAAATTAGGTCTTAGGCACACCTGATTATCCATCTGATATAATGCAACAAAACAACGTTAAGGAAATAAATGTAAGTAGCTAATCGAAACAAAGTGATTAGATTGTATTAAATCTTTCCACGTTCTTTTGTGTGCGATTCTTTAGTGTGTTTTGATTCTCCCAAGGCTTTTGATTAGGTAAACTTATCAGACAAGAACATTGGTAATAAAGAATAATAATTATTATTATGATTAAATAAATATTTATTACCAATGTGTTTTATGTAATATATAATTATTACAATAATTTCTTTAGATGAATACTTATTACATACAAATAGGTATAGTAAAAACCCAAAGCTTAATATTTTCAGAGTTTATTACGGAGATAGGTAGCCTGTATAGGTACATGATTCCTTATCATTTAATTTTTAATTCAGTATACTGTTTTTACGATTTTATTTATTACTTCGTCCGCGTGGGACAGCTGTTACTTTGGGAATTGGGATATCACTAACATTTACCCGCGACTTCATTAACGTAGAAGGAGAAGCGCTTCCACCTCACGACTGCCCGCCGCGCGCCGTACATTAATTATTATACGGGTGATTATTTTATTACTGCGATATCTTCTAAAATAGTCATTGAAATCAAATGATGTAAACGGCAAATTTCTTCTAAATTAAATGCTTGTAATGAATAACGTATTTACTTTGATAAGGATTAATATCATCTTTATGAAAACACCCTCACAAATAATGCTTAATTTTAGAACAAATTTTGTTAGCATAAAAAGGTTATTGTTAGCCAACCTTAAAAGATAGACAGTCGCGGACTTTTTTTAAGAACTTTTAAAGGGAAACAGATCTGACATACATAATTTTAGCGAAACTTCAACCGTTTCCGCAGCGTACATAGCGAAAGGTATCAAAAGGAAAAAAAAATAACCGATTTTGAAACATTCTTGATTGGTGCTCCGCTCGTATTGAGCTTAGCGTGATGTTATATAGCCTAAAGCCTTCCTCGATAAATGGACTATCCAATACAAAAATAATTTTTCAATTCGAACCAATAGTTCTTGAGATTAGCGCGTTCAAACAAACAAACAAACTCTTCATCTTTATAATATTAGTATAGATTTTTAGGGTTCCATAATACTACAAGGAAACCTTATAGTTTCGCTCTCTTCGTTCGTCCTGTCCGCCCCTGCAAACTTCTGTAATTATGAAAATAAATTGATGAAATTCAATATACTCGTAGGTAAGTAAGTATACCTACCTTTATTGAATTTCATCAATTTATTTTTAAAAGATTACGTATAGACTTTACTTTTGGCAGCATAAAATAATAATACAAAAATATATTTATTTAGGGGTGGCTCTCTATGGGGACATACATTTTTTACATCGCCCAGGAATCAATCCGCCAATTTAGTGCCTCACGACTCATGAGTAGAGATGGCCGTTATAACGTAAAGCGTTTAAAAAAGCGTGCTTTTATAAATAAGTTGTAAAGTCGTTTAAAAATTTAAGCGTTTATCACTTATACTTATCGTTCATATCGTTTATAGTCATAAAGCCATAAGTGTGGTATGAGCAAAGAAAAATAGTTCTTATGACAGCGCAATAAGAGTGAAAATTCTTTAATGTAGCTCATCACTTATTTAAACGGGTTATTTTTTGTACTTATAACTATTAAGCTGTTTCGTGTTTATTCACTTTTTGTTAGTTGCGCTTTGCGGGTTGACGAAAACACGTTATATTACGTTACGCAATAATTCGTATTTTAATCGTAATAGTGGTGCTTTGGTGGCTTACCGTGAAGTTTTAATGTAAATAATAAATATAATAATGGTCCATATGGACGTAATATAAACTTTTCGTGTAGTGTTTTAGTATTAAGTTTATTAAGTTTTTGTCGTAAGATGACGAATAAACGACGTGAATTGGAACAGTAATTTATGGAACTACTTTGAAAGAAATGAGGTGGAAAAAGTGGCGATGTTTGTTATCCTATAAATCAACTATTACTAATGATAAGCAACATTTAAGATTAATGCATATTATCAACATGTAAAAACATTTTTATGAGTTCATATTATTATATTAATAATTATTCAGATTTCAGACAGTCCTAAGCCTGCAAAGTACGAAGGAAAGTTAATTTAAATCAGTTTAAGCGATCGAAAAACGTAACATAAGCGCAAAAAATATTATAACTTATAAGTGGCAATAAGTAGATAAGCAAATAAGCAACTAAGCAACTAAGCAGTTAAAAATAGTTGCTATTGAATATTTAATAACGGATAAGTTAACTTTTAATTTTAAGCCGTTTATCACATCTCTACTCATGAGTGTCTCTGTTCCGTGAGCCCGTACGGTTAGGTTTACCATTTAGAAATTTAAAAAGTCCTGACAAAAACCGGTCTGTTCATAAAGTGTTTTAATTTTAAACATTTTAATCACAAAATGCAAACAAACACCCATTTATTGAAAACTTTGCGTTGTTTGATTATTTTACGTCGAACACTTTTGTGTTGAAAAACCTTTTTGTTTCCGGACATGTCCAAACTAATTCGGACGGATGATAGTCCTACTGTATGGTCGGCCCTTAGGATCTCCCGGACAGCTGTGAAACGAGCTTAAATAGTAGGTAATATTCCCAGCCTGCGTTCTCTCGAGTCTCGAAGCATATGTACTTACTAATTTTTATTTACTTAAGTAAATCAAAGATATTGTCAAATTATCTCAAAGCTAGAGTTAGTTAAACTCATACCGTAGTGTATGTGTAGTAGTAACAGTAGGTGTACGTTACAGATACCTACTGTTAATAATTGTTATTTTTTTGTTTAATTTGTTTTTGCTTCATTGATTTTGATTTTAATTTTTATCATTTTCATATTAGGTTACTGGCACATTGTATTTTTGATTTTAAATGTTTTCAAATTTAGAACAGTAATGTGAAATTTCTTCACTTATAATTTTATCTCAGATTGAACACATTCATATTGTAAATTTTGTGTACCTACCTAATTAGTAAACCTTATCTATTTTAAAAATATTATTCTTTGAGACCTCCTGGTAATAATTATATAACCCTAAATATATTCTCCGTCCTGAAGAGATACACTTGCTACATTTGTCTCTTTAATTTTTGGAAAAGTTTATTTACAAACATAGCGATCGAACGCGATAAGCCTAATATAAATACCACGTCACCGGCGACATAATATTACCGAAACATTTGAATGCTAATTTATACGACTACAATATAAAGTTCAGCCGCGGCCGGGTGCAGTGCGCGTAATGTCACGAGCAGATACACTTGTAGATCGGTGATAGTGATTATGTGCTTCCGTGAAACGTGAAAGGAAGATGACCGAACCTGCGAAGTGGAATTTTCTTGGTCGCAGGCTTATGTGTTTTTAAGCTCAGTCATTAGTGTACCTTCGCAGCGCTCGCGTCCGACAGAGGTATGTCCGCTCCGCAATATCGACCACTAACGATCGGCATATTTCGTATTTCGTCATCGTTAATTAAAAAAACAATAACAGGTCAACACTGAACGATAAGTGTAGCCTCGGATAGATAATATTCGGTCATCTTCATAGTTGTAACAAAAAAATTATAGCGGTCGTTTGTGTGTGATGTTCTCGCATTTTAATTGTGGTTTTTTAATGTGATCGTGGAAATGGCTTTGAGAAGAGTGTCGCTCATAATACACAAATCGGAATCAAATTTTATATCTCCTTATTTAAATCAAAACACGGAAGCCGATGCGGTTGAACGATCTCCGAACTTACAAAATAGTCAATTGGCGGAGAATGTTAAAAAAACGAAAGTCCTTGGGAACGGAGAATTAAAGGAACTAAATTATTTGAAGAATTCGAACGAAAACGCGAAAGATTATGATTCTATAACCATTAGCGATAGCCGTGACCGAGACATAGAAAGTTGTGTCGAGTGAGTACGATGACTTAGAAGCCTTGAACATAATACTTTGTAGCCAACCTTTGGTGTTGCTCAGTCGATTTTTGAGTTAAATATTGTTTTAAGTAATAGATTGATGAATTTTGTGAATTACTCAAATCATCAATGATAAGGTGAAATTCGCTTAGAAAGGGAAATAAAATAAAAAGGGAGTATTTATTAAGATATTTTCCTTGTTTCTTTGCTTTTGTCTAAGTCGCTTTATTTTAGTCGAAACTCGAAACAGAAATATTAAAATTAGAGATGACTTTTGGTCTACATTGAATATCTAAATTATGAATTATGAGTTATGACCCACATTTATAACATTGGAAAGCTATCTAACAATAATTTTATTACCGCTATTGCAAATTATAATAATACCTAATTATTATAATGTATAGTATGTGCAAGTTCTCTGGTTTTGGTGATGACGAAGTGATGACAGCGTTTTATAAATTATCTAAGTTACTCGAACAAATTTTCTAATCCGGTGTCCATGTATATGTCACCGTAAAATTGTAAAAACCGTTAGATTGTAAAAAAGTATAGAAATTGTAAAAATACGACGAAAGATTAAAAGCTATATATTTATAATCTAACGTAAACATTTCATTTCTCAACATTTTACAATTTCACTAGTTTTATTACAATCTAACGGTTTTTACAATTTTACGGTGACATATATATACGCATTATTCTGAACATCTGCCTCATATTGACAAATGTTTATCATAATTGGATTATGCTTTAAGTTTAAACAACAAAACACACATTCTGTCTGTCTGTTAAGAATTGCGTCGGAAAATACAATAATTTTTAACCAACTACCAAAAAGTAGGTGGTTATAATATGTTCGGATGTACAATACGGCCGATGTATCTTGGCGAGTCTGAACTTCGCGCAGAACGTTGCGCAATAACTGTTTCTAAGTGTTTTCGTATTTATTTTATTTGTACTAATTGGTCAAATTAGGGAAATTTTATTAGTACATATAGGTATATAAAAATAATACAATAACAGTTTTCTTCACGAGTTGTACATGCGCTAAAGTTCGCAGAGCCTATGTTCAGACCCGTCAAGATACAGCGGCCGTAGTGTATAAGAGTATAATAAATAATAATACCTACATAGTAGGTGTTGGCTGTAGCCATTTTTTTAACTCTTCACGGCATTGGTATTTTGAAAAGACCCTGCATGCTTTCTAGTATTGCCATCTTAAAAAATATTTTAGTAAATACTTTAGAACACGTTGTTTTGGGTGAGATCATTTATGTTAATAAGTTACTAGCTCAATTAATACTTACATTTGGCGAAACACGTTTGGCTTGATAATACCTACCAAGATATGTTTTATATTTTTTGCGCTCAATATAGGTATATGTATGTATATGAAAACTAGTTTTTGTGTCTCCATATTCGCACTCAAGCTTTAGAAAAAAAGCTGGCATTGTGGTGTGAATTGAGGAAGACAACTAATTCGTAAAGATTGACGGTCTCAATCAGTTATATGTTTTTGCTTAACCAAAAAAAGTTCCTTATAAGTAAATAGATAGTGTTGATTGTGGATTTTATTTAAGAATAAAAGAACGAAACTTTTTATTGACATACTAGTAAATTTTGTTTAATCTTTTCAAGCATAGTTATACAGATAAGTTTTATCGCGAAGCGTAGTAGAAAATTTTCATTAGGTATGTACTTGATTTTCCTTATCGCAGTATGTATTGGATGTTTATCTTTGGAGACTGCCAATGCCTCTTTAAAGCTATAGTTTTGTTTAATTACATTTATTCCTTAAAATGTTTAAAATTGTTTGTATACTGCTGCCTATAATTCTAAAAGTATTATGTGCTTACTGCTTATAACATGATGTGATTTTTTTTTATTGTTGATACAATACCTATTTGTGCATTTGGAAAATCCATTATTAGTTATTACCAATATACATTAGTCATTTTATTGTTTGTAGTTGGCCTTGCCTATTTCAAAAATGGCAAGAGCTAAAATAGAGCTTTAGCTAATATCAGCAGGTCTAAAATGTTTTAAATATGTGAGCCGTAGGTACTATGAATAATCAACTTTAAAACATGTTGCTCTTACAGTAATTACTAAGTTCTAATAATTATCTTAATGAACCATATATTAAGCAATTCTTATTATGTGTACCATATAACGAATTTCTATTGAAAACTGTCGAAATAGAATTGTAAGAAGTTACTGTAAGAGCAACGTCGTGCAAAAAAGGCTAGTAGGAACTATATGTTCGGGAAAATTTAAAGCATTGAAAATAGAACTCTGCACGAATACAATAGAGCTGAAAATAGAACACAGAAGTGTCGGGTCAAATGTCAATGTCACATATGACAGCTAGACAGTGGACACTTCGATTTTCAACTCTACTGTATTAGCGAAGAGTTATGTTTTCAGTGCTCTGGGTAATTCCGGGCCTGCCGGATTCCGGATCATATAGAGATACCCTAAATGTTGATGTTCCATAGTTGCAGCTAAAGTGGCCATTTTAACCCTGTAGATGTACCTAGTACAACTATCTATATTTATTAACTAGCTGATGCCCGCAACTTCGTTTGCGTAGATCTAACGGACGCGGAACCCTATTTTTTTAAACGGAACCCCAAGGTTAAAGTAGCCTAAGTTATGCCTATCTGCCAGTGAAAATCGGTCCAGCTGTTTTAGAGATTAGCCGGAACAAACAGACAGGCAGACAAAAATGTTTTTTTTATTTTTTATGGTAAGTTTTAATTTCATAATATGCATTTAATGAAAATCTGTTAATTAAAAATTACAAACAGACACTTCAATTTTATTTATCTGTATAGATGTATAGATTAAATTACTATATTTTATTATTATTATTTTTTTATGAAATATGGGGGCAAACGAGCAAACGGGTCACCTGATGGAAAGCAACTTCCGTCGCCCATGGACACTCGCAGCATCAGAAGCGCTGCAAGTGCGTTGCCGGCCTTTTAAGAGGGAATAGGGTAATAGGGGAGGGTAGGGAAGGGAATAGGGTAGGGGATTGGGCCTCCGGTAAACTCACTCACTCGGCGAAACACAGCGCAAACGCTGTTTCACGCCGGTTTTCTGTGAGCCCGTGGTATTTCTCCGGTCGAGCCGGCCCATTCGTGCCGAAGCATGGCTCTACCACGTAACAATATTTTATAATTTCGAATATTTATATTTTCTTTGCCCGTGCCGTGTATGATAGTGTAGAATAAATAATATTACTTATATTGAATAATATATTATCAAACGTTAAATTGTATTTGATAAATGTACCGTCTACACTACCATCAGTAGGTACTATGTACATAATTAATCTTAACCAAAAAATCAGTAATCATAATAGCTTACATTTTGAACCAGTAAATTAACGAACAAAATATTTTGCCAAGGAAAATTACAATTCAAGAATCATCATGATAATTACGAGTATATTATTGTTACTCTTTCACACAAAAACTACTGAACGTATTTTGATGAAGTTCGATATAATAGTAGTTTGAGCTTTGGATTTCATCTCGAAAAAGTTCAGTGTCCTCGTAGGATACTGTGTTTACTCGAGCAGAGCCGCGGGCAAAAGCTAGTCATATATAACATGTCAGAATTCTTGAGGTTAAAAAAACTTTCCTGGCAAAGTGTTTGAACAATTCCGTTTCGAGCCACCCAGTCCAGAGTTCCAGACCCGTCCGCGAACGGGTTCTTCAAGATGTCATTTGCAGCTCGCTTGCGTTTTTTTTTATTTTGAAAACTTCTTTCGAAGTAACCCAAAGTAAATTAGTATCAACAAGTTCCAAGTCACATAATATTATTATTTATCATTCCCCAACCTATCGTATTGTATGCTGGAGAACTTCATTTTGATACAGCAATGAAAATATTTAAACAAATTCGACTAATTGTGGTTTTTGTTAATCAACAACTTGCTATATTATATTATGTTAATCATCAGTTTGTCTAATGCGCGTTTTAAGTCCCAACTGCCAATTTCACGAATGCCTTAGTTTTAATCGTTTGTGATCACGCCTTCTATTGTCATTTGTATTAATGAAAGAGAAGACATTCCATGCTGATAGATCATGCTAAAACCTCTTTAGGAAAATAATTTTGAGCGAAATCGGACAACAACTTTTAAAGTAATCTAAAGAAAATCTATTTAACTCGCTACGCCAGCAAAAGGTCTGACGATGGCGCTTTCGATCCCTCACATCTACAAGTTACTTTAAATACTTAGTACTAACTGTATTGAGATTTATTAATTAATTTAAATCGAGATGTTCAATCACGGAATAGTAGATTGTTAGCCTAGGGTTGAAAGGAATCAATTCCCGAGGTAGTTAGACGTTAGACGGCTATAGTCCGAGTAGGAATTCATTCTTTTACCCGTGGCATACACTCTACTTTTCATTTAGAATATTAGGAAAATAAAACTAGTTGTTTATCTAAACTATTTATTGATAATAATATATTAGTAATTTAGTATCCCGGCAATTTGTGTTGACTTTTTAATTTTTAAATATGGAACTTGCCGCTCGCCTCGGCACTCGTGACTTATTCCGCTCAAAGAAGTTTGCGCTAAATTCACACTGGCTGTTTAGAAAGTCATGTCATTTTTAATAGTTTTTTTTTTTACATAAAACTCTTCACAGCTGACAGCAGTTCTATTTTTGAAGTTTTGAAGATATATACAAATTCATGAGTTTTTCCCTCCCTATGAAAGGAAAGTAGCGTTTTCCACCCAATAATTAATCAGATCAAAACAACACTACTTCCCGAGTATGAGAAATGAAAAGTAAATATTCAGTTTGCTCGTCTTCATAATGAATTTGTTCGTGTTATAATGTCGTGTTGTTCATATAAAGTGAGAAATCACAAGTAGGTTCATATGTCAGTCTACTCTTATCTAATTAAATTTTCCGTAATCATGAGTAGTAGTAGTAGAGCCATTTTAGTAACCTTGTGTTGAAGTTCATATTCTCATGAACAAAGGACTTACGGAAAATCTCATCAGGTACAAGTATGTGTCACCGGAGTTTCCCTTCTCATTCTCATGGTCCAATTGAATTATATCGTCCAGTTTCTAACAATCGATTTCAGAGAATGTATAATAGACGTAGCATTATCTATTGATCTATAGACTATACATCAGACATCTATACAAATAAAATTGAAGTGTCTGTTTGTAATTTTACAGCTTTTCACTAAATACGTTACAATTAAAAAAGTACATATTTTTAACATTTTTATTTGTCTGTTTGGATGGATTCTGGATTATCTAAAAAATTAAATAAATTTAAAAAATGTAATGGCTAATTAAATTAAATAATTAATCTCTGAAACAGATCAGAACAGACGAGTTTCACGGGATTTTCACTGGCAGATAGCTGATTTTATAAGGAGTAACTAAGGCTGGAAATATATGATCCGGAATCCAGCGAGCCGGGAAAATTTAGAGCACTGAAAATAGAACTCTGCGCTAGTACAATAAAGTTGAAAATCGAAGTGTTAACTGTCGAGCTGTCATAAATGACATTGACATTAATATATGACATTGATATTTTCAGCTCTATTGTATTAGCGCAGAGTTCTATTTTCAATGCTCTGAATTTTCCTCGGCCAACCGGATTCTGGACAATATAGCCCCATCATTTGACTACTTTTATCTTAGGGTTCCGTTCAGAAAATAGGGTTCGTTTCCGTTCTTTTTTAAGCAAACGAAGATGCCGGCACCAGCTAGTAAAGCAATATAAAGGGTCTCGGTTGCACGAAATACCTAGAATATTATAATACAATCGATCTCTCCGTACTGAGAATCACTATTATATTCGTGTAATTACACGCTGCTTCCGCGGTTATTTTTATACAGTATACAATAATATGAAAGCTTTTTGCAAAGTTCAAGCACAGTTTTACCCAAGGATATAACAACAAACTATAAACAACATTCTAGAAATCATCAACAGGTGAAAGCGTATGACGATATCGCGTTACTAATAATAATAACCCTCAAACCAAATTGACATTGAGGTTACGGCGGACCGTGACACTGGATATTTTTGACCCCACGTAACTCATAACCCCCTTTTACCTTATGTGTTACCTATGCATAAGACATAAGGGGCTTTTTATACCCACTGCTGTGCTTTTTCTCGTTTTCTTGACAAGAATTACCTACCTACGGAAAATATAATAGGTAAAATTAAATTTTTAATATCCTTTATCAACATAAAAAGTTCTTGTTGAGTTTTCACTCATTTTTACGAAAAGAAGAAAAAGTAGTTTTATGTAGGTATTTTTGTACCTACTTGTACAAAAATACCTACAAGAAATCTCAAAAAAAAACGAGGAAGCACTTTTTTATTAGCACTAACTAAAAAACAACAAAGCAACGTGTTTTTTATGTTTTAACTTAAATCACGACCGGTAACTTTTCCAGTTTTACTGGAACATTATCCTATTTTTGTTTTTATTTAATTAATGATGACGATTATCTGCGAGTTGTGACACATTTATTTTATGTAAAGTACATACAGCTAAACAACAAAATATACCTATTATAAAAAACAGAACTATAAATAGGTATTAAAATTACTATTTTATATAACACTAGATATCGCTCGCGACTTTGTGCGTACAAAAGAAAATCCCACGGGAACCGTACATTTCGCCGCGATAAAAGGTAGCCTTTGTCCTTCCCCGTGGTCTAATCTATCCAGTAATTTTAGAGCCTATTCAATGCAAATAAACATACAAACAAATCTTTCCTCTTTATAATATTAGTACCTATAGATAAAACAGATTACACGATCATAATAGGTATATTAATACGTGGAGCAAAATCTTTGAGTTGTTGTTTGTGTTTTACGAGAATAACGCGAAAGGAGGAGTATGAAATTTGGTCGGTAAATTTAAATTTATGTGGAGGAAGGTTTACAGATACATGAAATTAATAAAAATAACAACAACACACACTACCTCATTATAATCACACCACCGTGCGTTTGATAGATACAATTTTGATACAAAAAAATATTATATTGTACTACAATGCCTGTGTTCCGCGGAAAATAGCACTAACAAAAAAACGTAAGCAAAATGGCGACTGCTGGCAATAAATAAGCAAAATGGCGGATTATGTTAGTAGTACTGAAGTGAGCAAACGTGTCCTGTTAATCTGTTTTTTTTCTTTAGCGCTAGCAAGCGCTAACAAGCGCTTATTAAAATGATATTTGTACTACTCCACGAGTATAAATCTACCAAAGCAAATTATAGTAGTAATTATGAGCGTTGACTACTAAGTACTGAATAATGACGCTGATGACTATTTGACATGTAATTACGATAACAATAATGAATCAAAGTTGACAGTTAAAAAGCGTTAAGTTGGTACCGTGTGTGGCAGTAGAGGGTTACGTAGAAGTCGTAATTCGTGAGTGTTACTTTATCACGGGAAAACCACATAATATCACTCCCGTAACAAAAGTTGCTGTAAACTGTAAAGTTCGTAAAAAGTATTTGAACCGTCGAGAAATCTTATTACAGAGCACGGTAAATTCCGTGAAATTTGATTTTTTTTTGCTGGAACTGGTTAAATTCGCGCTAAACAAGCACATGTTTAGAAAAATCATGCTGTAGCTAAAACATATTTTTTGAAATTTGATTTTTTTTTGCTCAAACTGAAGGTCGATTCTGCTATTTTAATCCAACAATAATGCAACTTCGTTACTGTTTCGATATAGTCCGGAACCTATCAAACAGCAAAATGGTATTCAACTAAACTTCAAACAAACGTCAAACGACGAATTACACCGCGATGCGATTATCATTGTATCACAGCTTGATTATAGATTGAGCGAACCACTTATCCATAGAAAATGGTATTCTCGTATGTTTATAAACTTAACCACAGAATAAATAATAGTACCTACAGGTACAGAAGAACCACTCCGACAAATCGTTAGTAGAAATAGGGACTCTTGCTGCGATACGATAAGGTTCAATTCATCTAACGCAGCGCTTGATTACCTACGATTATATTTACCTAGAAGTTGCGTCTCTTTCTATCGCGTAATTCTTATCCATTCTAATGACATTAGGGTTGTCTCATATTAGAAAATAATTAACCGACTTCCAAAAAAGGAGGCGGTTATACGTGTATATATATTTTTTCTTAATATTTAATTACAACTTTTTTTACCTACTTTCTAGTACCTACCTACTGTATTTTACGGAACAAATTGCTTTCCAAATAAAGCTAAGGTAGGTCGTAATAGTACTTAAATAATTGTAATAAATTCGCGCATACCTATGAGTATGTACTTATGAGTAAACGTAAGCGTTTTCGATACCTTCACGGCGATATTACTCAAAGAAGTTGAATCACGCCGCCTTACTATTTCTAGGTACTTTTGTCAACAAATGACTCTTCAAATCGTATCACATCGGAATAACATAAGACGCGAACAGATAGTTCAGGTGGAGCCAACACCTAAACACTAAATATTGGTTATCAAGTAATTGCAGTAGTTCAAACTATATTATTAAATATTGTTATATTATGTTATGGCATTATAGTTATAGCTGGCCAGGTGATTTTTACCTAACTTAAACACAGTATTGTAATATTATGTGCACAGATTATAAGGTATTAAATCCAATCCATATAACATTGCGACGAACATATCTCACACGTACGTCGCTCACTGCTCGCGCGCGAGTCCCTTCTAATTGGCCCGTTTAGAAAGGCCGCCGCACGTACTTATATTTTTGATACCTACACGGGGAGTGGGACAGGCCTGACTTAACTCCAATTTGACTCGAACCGATCCATCAGCCGGATATTTTTTTTTTTTTTTTTTATGAAATAAGGGGGCAAACGAGCAAACGGGTCACCTGATGGAAAGCAACTTCCGTCGCCCATGGACACTCGCAGCATCAGAAGAGCTGCAAGTGCGTTGCCGGCCTTTTAAGAGGGAATAGGGTAATGGGGGAGGGTAGGGAAGGGAATAGGGTAGGGGATTGGGCCTCCGGTAAACTCACTCACTCGGCGAAACACAGCGCAAACGCTGTTTCACGCCGGTTTTCTGTGAGCCCGTGGTATTTCTCCGGTCGAGCCGGCCCAATTCGTGCCGAAGCAAGGCTCTATTGGCAACACTGGATCGTACAAACGTCAAGCAACAGCTGTCTTTATACATGCTTTGTGCTCGCTTTATTTATAAATTTATTTATTTATTTATTTATTTTATTTATTTTCTCAAAATCTTACACAAGTACAAGATTAACTCGGTGTCACAAAAACCTGAAGGGTTTGTCCGTACACCGGTGGATCTATCATCAAATGCTCAATATAATATTTAAATAGCTACTTACATAATTAACTTTAAACACAGTATTTCTATTTAATAACATTAATAAGTTATGTTAGGTATGTGCTACGAATTATAACAGTTTCAATCGCACTCATGGTAGGTATCTAATGCGCGAGCGATGCACTTCGCACACGGCACAGCGGGTGCGCCGCGCGCCGCTCGACCACTAGTAGGTAGTAGGTAACAAACAACTTGTTCGGAACGGGTATCGCAACAGTACAGTCACAGGAGAAATTGGATGGAAGGTTTTATGATTTTTATCATATTAATATTTTTATTATTTATTTGTTTCTTCTTCTTTATTAATTTTCGATTTTACTTAATTAAGTAAATACGGGAAACAGTCCCGCGAATACCCGTCACCCACACCGCCTAGAGCCAATATAAAACATAAACGACAAAAACCCATAAAGCAAATCAAAAACACATCCTTCACAAGTCATTCTATAAATAATTATTATTTATTGAATGACCTGCAAAAAATATGCTCTTAATTTGCCCTTAAAATTTCTATCATTTATGCTTCGCCTTAGCCCCAAGGGCAATGCATTCAATAGTGCAGGCACCAAATATTCAAGGGACTGTTTTCCGTATAGGTTGTTGAAGTGAGGGACAGTGCATTTTGCACTTGTCACGCTGCGCGTTGTGATATGATGCGTAGTTGGTATTTGAACATCCAAATTAAAGAAGTTTTCCTTTAGAATTGTATATTTAATCATATCATGTATGGGCATTGTTTTACAGAATGGGAAGACTTCACAATAATTATTTTTAATTTTTAAATCATTTTTTATTTTGAGTGGTATTATAGTTTTAAGTATTCTTAATTGAAGCTGGTATATGGAATTTAGATGTGTTTTGCACGTTCTGCCGTAGCTGCTCAGGCCGTATGATATAACCGATTCTACTAGAGTCGTGTAAAGTAGGAGGCGTGTGGGGTAGGGGATATTGTTTTTAACTATAGTAAATTTTGCCAGCAACGCACGCATTCTATCACATACGTAGTTTATATGCTCGGTCCACTTAAAGCGGTCGTCTATCACGAGCCCTAGGTATTTATATGTACTAACTACTTCGACAGTGCTACAGTTACACGGCCGCGAGTTTAAAATATGTAGGCATGCATGTTCGTGAGCGACTAGTTTGGGTATTATACAACTCCTGTTTTGGCTCGAGCTTACATACATGAGCTTGGTCTTGCTGTTGTTAAGAACAAGCCCAGCGTCGTGAGACCATTTAGCTAATAAGGTAAAGTCTTCTTGTAAACGTGAAAGGGCTACTTCTATGTCATCGTTGGCTGAAACGAGACATGTGTCGTCAGCAAATTGAAAAATTTTGCAGTTTTTAATTAAATATGCGACATCGTTTACGTAGGTAATAAAGTGGCATGGTCCCAGCACCGAGCCCTGCGCTGTTCCTTCTGTCACATCAACTTCGTTGCTAAGAACATCGCCTACTTTTACTACATATGACCTATTATTTAAGTAATTTTCGCACCACTTTAGTAACGGACCTCGTATACCGCTTTCCTCTAATTTATTTATCAAAATATTATGCCGAAGTGTATCAAACGCCTTACTATAGTCGATAAAAACTATCAATATATGTTTTCGAGTGTTTAAATAGTTATAAATAGTGTTAGTAAACTTTGACAAAAGTTGTGTTGTGCTTTTCTTACTTAAAAATCCATACTGATTACTGTTTATTATGTGGTTATCTATGAAAAATGAGTACATCTGTTTACAAATAAATTTTTCAATAATTTTATCTATAGTAGGCAATATGGTTATAGGACGATAATTTTCATAGTCTTTATGACTTCCTTTTTTATGAATTGGCCTCACTATGCCCTTTTTAAGATCAATTGGGTATTCTCCAGTTGCTACAGATGAGTTTATTAACTGAGCCAAGACTGGTGCTATATTTTGGCTTATTACTTTAAGATCAGATGCACGTATTTTATCTAATCCAGGAGCTTTATTAGAATTTAGATTGTTAATATTTTTTAGGACGGCCTCTGGCGTTGCTTTACAAAAACGTAATGACATATTAGTAGAGCGTGCGTACAAGTACTTATCAAGTAGTTTAGTGGTACAGTTTGGTAAAATGTTTTTCACATTCTCTTGAAAGGTTGTCGCAAATCTATTAGATATATCTGAAATTGTACAAGTTGAGTCATGTAGTGCGTTGACAATAGTATCATCTAGTGAATATTTTAGTCTACCGGTTAGTTCATTAAGTAAAAGCCAGAGCCTTTTAGGATTATCTCTGTTATTAATAATATTTGTATAATAATAGTTTTTCTTACATTGTCTTATTAATTTATTTACATCATTCCTAACTTTATTATATTTTAATTTTAATATTTTATTACTTGGATCTTTAGTCCATTCCGTGAAAAGTTTGTCCCTATAATTGCATGCATTTATAATATTTTTATTTATCCATTTGCTATTGTTCCTTCTTTTTGGATTTGTTGATATTTTAGTTTTACTTTCTGATTTATTATAACAGCTATGAATTGATTTTACAATTTCATTGTATATTTTGTGCGGGCATATACTGCTCTTAATATGATTCCAGTCAATTTCGTTTAGGGATTTATAAAGGTCACTGGAATTGTATTTAATTTTATAAGTTAAATTCTCCTGTGTCTGTACATTGCGGGACTCATAGCATGCCAAGGCAACCATTCGATGGTCGGCTAGTGTAGTTCCGAGTGCCGACGTGAAACAGTCTTGCGAGTGGGATCTCACGTATATGTGGTCAATACATGTTTTACTTAGTATATTATTTCTTATTTCCAATCTGGTATATTCTGTAATCCCACACACAAGGCCGTGATTGTACATAGCAGTGTTATATTTATGCTTTACAGGATTGTTAGCTTTTAAATCAATGTTAATATCACCTAAAACAAACAAATCCTTGCAACATTCGATTTTTGTTAGGAAAGTATCTAGTTCATTTATAAATAAGTGCTTACTAGTGTTAGGAGGTCTATATATAGTACATAAGATAGCGGAATAGCCCGAGGAAGTGGTTATTTCACCATAAAGTAATTCAAAATTCTGTGGTTGCATATTTTTAATAGTGAACTTATGTTTTTTATTTATATACATTATAATTCCACCTCCACGGCGATTGTTCCGCAATCTCGTGTACATGTTATATTCTTGCAGATGGTACAACGTGCTTATGCTATCGCAGATATTAGCTTCGGTAATCATGATTACATCCGGAATTTTAGTACACTGTTCAATACATTGTTCTAGTGATGCAAAGTTTTTTATCAACGATCTGATATTAATATGAACACACAAAAGATTGATATTTGTCGGTATGTTTAAAACAAAATTTTGAAGATTTGTACAATCGGTAATTTCTAGAATACTATCGTTAAGATGCACACTAGCCATAATAGAATGCATAGGTTACAAATTTTAGTTTATTGTTATTTATTTATATTAGAATTTAAGTTTAATAACGTCTTCTTTTGAGCGAATAATTGTAGGTCTTTCTTTCTCACCTTCTTTACGAACACGAATTAATCCTTTTTTGATCCAGATATATTTATATGTGTTATTTAGTTCCTTTTTGGTATACCATAAGAGGTGTTTGTTATAAGGTGTTAGGGATTCACGGACATAAATAAGTTCTTCTTTGTATGTGTGATCGGTGCCTGATGAAATTATATCGGATGATGTAATTTTTATGCGTTTTGATTTAAAGCTTGTTAACCATGTATCCTGGGTTAGTTGTGAATTTAGTCGAACCTGTATTGGTCCAGGTCGTTCATTTTTTCCGGGAAGTCTAGTCGCAGAGATTATTTCAGTGCTTGGTTGGTTTAGTTTAGTGGCTATCTTACTTACAATGGCTGCGGGGTTTTCATCTTTTAATACTGGCACATTACAAATTTCGATGAAATCAGACATTTTACGTTGTTCCATCTCCTGCATCCGTTGCTCCATAGCACTGAGTCTAGTTTCTAAATTGTTATGTTTATTTGTAAGATCTATGTTTTTTCGTTTTAGATCTTTGAGTGTGTTTTGACACGCTTCAAGGCTCATAATAACTTCGTCCATTTTTTTTGTATGGAATTCTAGTGACTGGTGAACATCTCTAAGCTCTCTCTTTAGGGTATTTTCCATTTCTTTAGTAGACCTGAGTAGTTCTGACAGCAAGTGTTTATCGTCAATTTTTAGACTTTGAGTCTCACAGTACATTTTGTCATCATCTTCTTCATCGGGGACGATAATCGAGCGACGTTTGGGTGAATGTTCGTGACACTCTTGACATGTCCAGTCCAAATTTTCGGTAGCTCGGACTGCTGCTAGCTGCTTATTGGTTAGGCCTGAGCATGAGGTGTTGAGATGCACTATCTTTTCACAACGAATACACTCCAATCCAGGTTTGGTTTTCGTTATATTTTTATCACATTTATCACATTTATTCATTTTGGGGGTATTTAAAAATTTATGCAATAATTTGACGTACGTGTAGCGCGTTCGAGCATTTGACAACGACTGAACTAATTGTAGTCAATATCATTGCAAAATGACTGTGTTGGGATTTTAAATTTACGAAAATAGTGTAGTAGAATACCGACTTTCGGTCAATTTATGATAACATGATGATAAATTTATAATGAATTGATGGTAAGTTGAAAGTCTAAGTTAATTATGAGAATTGGCCCTGGTTAAATTCGCGTTAAACAGCACATGTTTAGAAAAATCATGCTGTAGCTAAAACATATTTTTTGAAATTTGATTTTTTTTGCTGGAACTGGTTAAATTCGCGCTAAACAAGCACATGTTTAGAAAAATCATGCTGTAGCTAAAACAATTTTTTTACTAGATATTTTTAAAGCTCAATAACGTCTGAATCGACAATCTGTATTCAGAATTCAGTAGCACTTTTCGTAATTAATGGTCCTACATATACCACGCAACTATTTTAATCTGTAACGGAACCCTAAACGGTAGAGGATAGTAAACAATACGTTATTGATGAGATCCACCTGATGCCTCATACATATTCATCTTTGAGACTTTGAGCCGTGACTGGGGTGCCAAACGCTAAGGACAGCTTCATGAATTAAATCACCTTTATCCTGAAGCAGAATATCGGTTTAAAGTGTATCCTACTTATAAATGTAAAAGCTTGTGAGAATGGATGTTTGTTCCTCTTTCACGCAAAAGCTACTGAACGGATTTCGATGACTTTTAGTATGGTAGTAGTTTAGGCTCTGGATTAAAACATAGGCTACTTTTTATCCCGAAAAGTTCAGTATTCCTGTGGGATACCGGATACTATATTTACGTGGGCGGAGCCGCGGGAAAAGCTAGTAATTAATAGATACTGCAAAATGTTGATAATTTTGGTGAATAGATAACAAAAAGTTAACCTTTCTCGACCAAATCACCTAATTTGTCAACGTATTTCTCTAATTGCCATCATTGACGCATTCTCATATTGGCGTCACGGTAATTTTATCACCGGTCGACCATTTAACGTATCATCAACGTCAAAAATTTCCATATTATATATCAGCTGCTGAAAATGACTATTTTAACCAAATTTTAACATACAATATAAATAATTTGTGTGAATGTTGTGTCTCGCGGGGCAACCAATGAATTACCGTCTACGTCAGTTCATATAAAACGTCATCGAGCACGTAAATAAATAAATAACCGTGTATTGTATTAGCAGACTGATTCTTCCTTTGATATCTGATGAGTGAGATCATTAGAACAGTGCGTCTGAACTATCATAATCATTATCAGTGGTTCTGTAAAACGTAGAGATAAGCATGTAATTCAGTTGTTATACTGCAGTGAGAAACCGTTGATTCGATGCTTGGAGCTTTAGATTTGAGTTTTTTGTTTGAAGAGCGTTTTGCGGCAATGAAAATGATATTACATAGTATTGCTAGGTAAGTGCTTTCTCAAATTTTTGATTGTTAGAGCTAAAGCACTAAATAATTCGGTACAATTTATTATTCATATTCGTAATAAGGCTTTATGTATTTTTATTTTTACCCGTAGATACTGTATTTATCTCACCGGAACACTGTACTCTTTCGGAATAAAAACTAGCCTATGTCCTTCCCTGTGGTCTACCAGTGTTTTTCAACCTGTGGGTCGCGACCCCCTGGGGGGTCGCGAAGCTTCTGTATTATTTATTATAAGGGTCGCCGAGGTCGAGAGAACTTTAGTAAAAAAACAATATTGATTTACTAAATAAGAGAATTTTAACAAAAGGATGTACTCATAAATCGATCATCGATATCATCGATGTATGTAATTGTAAAATAATGTGTTTGACGTACTTTATTATGTACAAGTTATATCCGAATCCCAATTATGGAGACGCATGAAAACGTCGTATGGAATGAATATTTGTAACACTGTAACATATATACATACATCTATACTAATATAATAAAGAGAAAAGTTTGTTTGCATTGAATAGGCTCCGAAACTACTGGACAGATTTTGATGAAATTTGGCACAGATGTAGAGTAGACCACGGGAAACTAGGGCATAGGCTACTTTTAATCGCGGAAAATGTATGGTTTCTGCGAAATTAACTTTTGCGCGCACGAAGTCGCGGGCGACATCTAGTACATGATAAAAAAGCGAAGGGTTGGGGGGTCGCGAAATATTTTTTCATACAAGGGGGGTCGCATCATGATAAAGGTTGAAAAACACTGGTCTACTGTATACCTGTACAAAATTTCATGAAAATCGGCCCGGTAGTTTTGGAGCCTATTCAATGCAAATAAACAAACAAACAAATCTTTCCTATCCTTAATTAATAATGTTATAAATTAATGCGAAAGTTTGTATACGTAGATGTTTGTTACTCTTTCACGAAATACTATTGAACGGGTATAGATAAAATTAGGCATTTTAGTACTTTAGATTGTGGATTAACATTCAACACATAGTGTCACATATAGTCACTTTTTATGGCAGCAAAATCTACGATTCCCGCAAATTTTTTCGTGAGTGATTAAATAAAAAAGTAGAAATAAAAAAAAAACTTTATAACATATTATGCTGCCTCGTATAGTGTAACTTTGTAATATATGGCAAATCGATACTTCTTTTAAAAATAGTTTTCCTCTTCGTACCTACCGAACTATTTTTATGCACAAAGACTAACAGTTGCCAATTGCATTCGTCAATAGATACACGAGTTATTTCAAATATACAAATATACTTATATGAGCCTACACGTGCACCATCTACTACATACATATTACTAACTAGCTTTTGCCCGCAGCCCCGCCCACGTAAATACATTATCCCGCAGGAACACTACTTTTTCGGGATAAAAAATATCCTATGTCCTTTCCCGGGACCCAAAGTATGTCTATATACGAAATTTCATAAAAATCGGTTAAGTGGTTAAAGCGTGAAGAGGTAACAGACAGACAGACTTCTGCATTTATAATATTAGTATAGATTACATGATATGTTGTGATTATTGAATATACCATCATAAAAAATATAAAAACATAATTTTGATTATTTTGCTAAATCCTTACACCAAAGTTCACCAAACGCCACGCCACGGCCGACCGACAGAATCATAACTCCCGTCACCGATATCGGTGACGGTGGCCGGTTACATTGAAACCATGTCAGTTACACAGGAATAATTTTGTAGTGCCCAAGTGTGTACGCAGTACACAAGAGCACTCTCTCTTCCTTTACCTACTCTCGTTATCCAGTGGGACGGATAACCGACACGACTGTCGAGAGATCAGGCGCAGGTCCGACTTTTTACATGCCCATCCGACGCATGGATCATCTTTCTTGTCAGACAATCAGGTGATCAGCCTGCATTGTCCTAACCAAACTTGGAAACAACATTTTTTGTTCCAATGCGGGAATCGAACTTATGACCTCCGAGTCGAGAGCCAATGCCAGTGGCTAGACCACTAGACCACTGAGGCTGTTAATCAGAATCATGGTTACGGTCGCTGTGTAGTAAAATAATGTACTTATTTTACTTTATTTGCGTGACATTCAAAAGGTTAAAAGACCCACAAAAATCAAAAAAAGAATCAGACTAAGACTACAAAAAAATCATTATCAGACGGCAGACCTAATAAGCGTGACGTAGGCGGAGAAGGTCGCATCCGTTATGAAACGCCAGTCACTGATAACCGAGAGCATTAAAGCAATTAAATTAAAATGTGATAATTCAATTTCAACACGACGATAAGGATGCATAAAAATGATAATGGACGTATTAATGTCACAACCATTTTACTGTTATCGCTATGATAAAAAACCCAGTTAGTATTATGTTTACTGCTGTAGTTGTAGATCTTTATAATAATAATTTATCTTCTTAAAGATCTTTAAAAGTTTTGGATATTGAGATTGACATACAGTTAAAAATTAAAACCGATTCTGTGTAATTTTTAACCGACTTCCCAAAAAAGGAGGCGGTTATACGTTCGGCTGTATTATATATATATTTTTTTTTATTTTTTTTGTATGTTCAACGATTACTCCGCCGCCTGTGGACCGATTTTCAAAATTTTTTCTGTGATGTATAGGGTGTAATCCCAAATTGGTCCTTTTGATATCAAAGTGGTGACCTGATGATGGGATCCATGAGGAATCGAGGGAACTCCTCGAAATTTATATGGACACATATGGTGATTTTGACTTTTTCTGAAGTAGTTCAAGTATATGCTACCAAAAAGTAAGATTTTGCTCCAAGGTATACCCTGGATCCAAAAGTACAGAACAGAACTCCTGGCTCCTTATAGATACATGTTTGGGGATTTCGGCGTTGTTTAAAGAACTGCAAGCATATGCCACCCTGTCAGTTAGAATAATCATCATCATCATCACCACTATCACACCATACATCATCAGATTATGATGATATAAAAGGTATTTCTCATAGTATTTTACACTAACACGGATATCTTTGAACATTACTCTGCCGTTTATGGACCTATTTGCAAAATTCTTTTGTTGTTGTAAAGGGTTTAGTTCGAAATTGGTCCTTTATGAACTAAAGTGGGAACCTGATGATGCAATCCATGAGGAATTGAGGGAACTCCTCGAAATTTATATCCGCACATATAGTTATTTTGACTTTTACTGAAGTAACACAAGCATATGCTACCAAAAAATAAGATGTTGTACCAAGGTATACCCTGAATCCAAAAGCACTGTATAGAACTCCTCAGTATTTAAAGATATGCGTTTGGAAATTTCGGCAATGTTTAATGAACTGCAAGCATATGCCACTTTATAACTTACAGTAATCATCATCATCATCTTAATAGCAATACCTTATGGAAGCTTGGCGCGTATTCAATTATACATTCGATCGTTTAGTTTAGACGTTCTTAAGACGTATTAATAATAACTTAAGAATATATATCTCTAAAAAGGGTGAAATTATTATTTTTAAACAAAAAATTAAACCGACTTCCAAAGTAAAAATACACAATAAAGTATGAAATAAAACTTAATCTCTAAATAATTCCCCTTTCAAATTCGGCTAAAATTTTTACTATTTCTCTACTCAATCTTATTAATTTTGAAGTCGGTACCAGCAAATATGAACGTAAGTTCTATAAAATATTGTAGAATATTGTTTGGGCTGGTACCGATTTCAAAATTAAGAAGATTGAGTAGAGAAACAGTAAAAATTTTAGCCGAATTTGAAAGGGGAATTATTTAGAGATTAAGTTTTATTTCATACTTTTTTGTGTATTTTTACTTTGGAAGTCGGTTTAATTTTTTGTTTAAAAATAATAATAGAATCTCATATTATTAGATAATCGTAACACTTAGCGCATCTATACCCACAGATAAATAAAATTGAAGTGTCTGTTTGTAATATTATTAGTATTGTATAATAAATATTAATAGTATTGATAAATCTAACGATTTATGCAAATGAAGTTACGGGCATCAGCTAGTTCAAAATAAAAACAGAATCTCAAATCACATTCATTTGCAATGTGCAGATTACGAATTAATTGGTATCTTATAATATGTAGTCTAGGTATATAGTATGTAGGTACTATTAATTAGCTAAGATAGGGCAAGAGAAGTATACTTCATTTTATTTTCCGGGTGCAGATGAACATACTTTTTGTATGACCCTGACAATCTTTGGACTTTACCCACCTTTACCGTGCGCACAGTATAGAGAGAACCCTGCGTTACTTTGCCGTTATCAACTATTTATCTATACAAATTAATATTTTAAAATTGAAGTGGTTATAATTTTTAAATTAACGGCTTTTCACTTCATGCATAATATTATAAAAGTATAGGTTATACGGTTCTTACAATAAAAAGAAATTGTCTTTCCTTTTGTCTGTTTGTTATAAAGAAATATACGATTCCGGAATGAAATCGTATATTTTTTAAACTGAAGTTTAAACTACTAACATTAGTTAAGGCAAGAGCTAGTCATAAATAAGTAAATTTCAGTCGAGTAGATATCTTGTTTAATGCTTATTATTTTAGTCAACATTGTACAAGAGTGAAGACTCAAGACGCATTATCATGAACAGAAAAATCAATATTAGTTTTCTGCAATACTGCAATTTAGTTTACCTTTATCTATACTAATATTATAAAGCTGAAGAGTTTGTTTCTTTGTTTGAACGCGCTAATCTCAGGAACTACTGGTTCGAATTGAAAAAATATTTTTGTGTTTGATAGTCCATTTATCGAGGAAGGTTTTAGGCTATTTAACATCACGCTGCGACTAATAGGAGCGAAGAATCAGGGGAAAATGAGGATAAAACGAGGAAAATTATTCATCTTTGAGGGCTTCCGTTGTTTGTTTAAACGTGCTGATCTCAGAAACTGCTATATCGAATAGAAAAATTATTTTTGTGTTGGATAATCCATTTGTCGAGGAAGATTTTAAGCTATATAACATTACGCTGCGGCCAATAGGAGCGAAGCATTAGTGGAAAATGTTGCAAAAACGAGGAAAATTATTCATATTTGAGGGCTTCCGTGGCGTGCGCTGCGTAAACGGTTTGTTACCCAAAAATATGTATGAAAGAATTATTCCTCTTTATGATGATCTAAAAAAGTGTCCGCGACAGTATATTATGTCTATCTTGTAAGATTGACTCACTATAACTTTTTTTATCAACCGACTTCCAAAACACAGGAGGAGGTTCTCAATTCGTGTGTATGTTTTTTTTATTTTTTTGTATGTATGTTCCGCGATTACTCCGCCGTTTGTGGACCGATTTTCAAAATTATTTTTTTATTCTAAAGGGTTAACTCCTGGATGGTCCCATTGTCATCAAATGGTAGACCTGGTGAGGTGATCCATGAGGAATCGAGGGAAGTCCTCAAAATTTAGGGACAGGGACAGGGAAGGGACACCGATAGTGATTTTGAATTTTTTTGAAGTAACTCGAGCATATGTTACCAAAAAGTGAAATGTTGTGCCAAGGTATACCCTGGATCCAAAAGTACTGAATAGATCTCCTCTGTCTTTAAAGATATACGTTTGGAAATTTCAACATTGTTTAAAGAACTACACGCATATATCACTATCAAATAATAATCATCATCACCACCACCATCATCATCACACCATATGGTGATATTAAATTGATATTGGTATTTTTCATAGTATTTTACACCGATATTGATTCCTTTGATCATTCACAGCTATCAAAAAGTGAAATGTGTCAAGGTATACCCCGGATCCAAAAAGGCTGAACAGCACTCCTCAGTCTTTAAAGATACAGATTAGGCAATTTCTGCATTATTAAAAGAACTGCAAGCATATGTTACTATTAAATAATCGTCATCACCACAAGCATCATCACACCATACGTCATGATATTATGTTGATATATGTATTTTTCATACTATGTATTTTACACAGATATCGATTCCTTTGAATATTCACAGCTACTAAAAATGAAATGTTGTATCAAGGTATACCCTGGTTCCAAAAGGTCTGAACAGCACTTCTCAGTCTTTAAAGATACACGTTTGGAAATTTCTGTATTATTAAAAGAACTGCAAGCATATGTCACTATTAAATAATTATCATCATTACCATAACCATTGTCACACCATACGTCATAATATAATTTCTATGGACGCTTCTGTATACCTTAATAACGATGATGCAGAGAATGGCATCCATGAGGAATCGAGGAAACACTTATGGTAATCAAATTTGGTCGAAATTAATGCATATTGCGCCATTAGTTGGACGAAGTCGCGGGCAACAGCTAGTACTATATAAAAAACAATTTTATTACATTATCCGTGCAATTGCGTTGCTCTTTTAATGTGAAAACAAAAAATCGTGTTAAAAACATACATACATACATACATATAGGCTGATAAACACATTACCACTCCTTTGCGTCGCGCAGTCGGGTAAAAAATAAAAGAATCAGACGTGTCCTCATGCCGCTATGTAGTGCGTAGTATTTTGCGTCATATTGGCACTTGAATATTTTTTTACCTTTCGTCGGAGGAAATGGTGTGGGTAAACACTGTTGTTTAAACAATGACTAAAGCCAGATTACATTGAAAAGTTTCTCAGATTAAATTGAATGTTGACTTTTTAAAACTAGTGCAGATTTTTTGGCCTTCGATATATTTATAAAGTGTGGGGGAGTTATTATACGTCACTGGTGGCATGGAGTAAAAAATATATTATATACTATACTTACATATAGAGAAACGGCTTTCATATTATAACGATCCAAATTTGTAAATTTTTACATCCCCTTTAACGGCCCATAATTTTTCCACACAATCGTAGACACACCGTATGCTTGTTGTAGTGCAATTTAATCAAAAGCTAACTATGTAGGCTCTGTTTTCTTTTTTTCGCTTCACACCACGTCAATCTGGTTCCGTGGTAAGTTCTCGAAGAACTTGTGTTATGGATACCAGACGACAAATATATTTCATAATTTTATATTTAATACACATCCATGAGTTCCATGACCCAGCAACGTCAAAAATATTTTTGTTCCTTCGGCGGGATTCGAACCCGCGAACCCCGGCTTGAGCACCAACACGCTCAACTGTTATCTGTTCGGCTGTTTATCTATTCGGCTTTCTTAAACCTATGCACCTGCATAGGTTTAAGAAAGTAGAGAAAGAGCCGGTTTGAAAGGAGGGATACAGGGAGAACATAACCTTACAGAAAATCGTAATTCGTAACACAACTTTATACACTTGTGGTTGTGTATTGATAAATGAGTGAGAGACAACAGCATTGGCCTTAAAATAAAGGGAAGTGGAGTCTTAAAATTATATCGCTTACCTTTTGCCGATTTTATTCGATAGCCTCGCAAAATTTCAGTAAAATATTATACGTGTAACGCACAAGGTATATCAATCCGAACCCCAGTGATAATACTCATGAAACTGAACAACATTCCTCCAAGGAACATATCGAACAGATCGAAATATGAAAAAATAATCGCACCTCCCGTACCTACTAGGTAATTTGATTTGCTAACCGTGCGGTTTGTATGGGAGGTCCAATTTTGTTTTTTTTCATATTTCGACCTATGTTCCTTGGAGAGAGTTGTTCATTTTCATGAGTATTATCACACGGTTTCGGATTGATATACCTTATGTGTTACACGTTGTATATCTTATCGATCTCATGTAATTGGGTCTTAATAAACAAGAGTTAAGTCAACACTCACACGATGTGAACTGGTAATATATTGTGCAATGTTGACACAGTAGTGAATCATTCATGACTCCACGGAATATGAATGAATATTGGCCATCTACGCACTGTAATAATTTGAGTAATAAAATAATATGGAGCATTTCAATCTTTCAGACCATCTCATAGATTGTCTATTGATGTGACTGGCAAAGAGCATTGACTTTTGACATACCTCATAGTTGTTCCTACCTTAAAATCCAAATCAAACTTGAAAACTTACCTCAGTTAAAAGTCGTAAACATTAGATTAAGGTACCGCAGGAAATCAACAGTTATAGGTTATAGTAATCTATACTATATTACTAATACTAAAAAGAGGAAAGATTTCTTGGTTTGCATTGAATAGGCCTTGAAACCACAGCTGGAACCATTTTGATGAAATTTGGCACAGATATAGATTAGACCACGGAGAAGTACATAGGCTACTTTTTATCGCGGCGAAATGTACGGTTAGCGCGGGATTTCTTTTTGCGCGCACCATGGACTAATAAAATTACCGAAGTTGCGGGCAACATGTAGTAATATAATAAAGATGAAAGATTTAGTTGTTTCTTTGCATTGAATTAGATCCGAAACTACTGGACCGATCATGAGGAAGGCCATAGGTTACTTATCATAGCGGCAAAATATACGGTGCACACGAAGTCGCGAGCGTCATTATTACGGTATGCGCACGAAGTCGCGAGCATCAATTCATCTACTTTTTATTAATAAGGTCATTGGAAACCCCATGCGCGTGCGCTCGAAGTTTTATTTACACTCGTGCGCTTCATGTCCGTCTAATTTCCTTCGCCGCCGCCTTAGTAGTTTCCACGCCGCTTCACACGGTAATGAGTTTACAAATACAGCTACCTAATTAATGTAAATTGTAAACATTAAATAATTTACCAAAAATATGTTATTGTTTCGGCGACTATGATTTATATTATGGAGGTTTTACCACATTTTTTCACAAGTCATTTTTAAGTCTTTGATCATTCATTATCTTTTGGATTGTGAAGTTAATTTTTAGGTAAAGTAGATAGATCTGCATGAATTTTACATAGTTTATATGCGTTTAAACTTTTTACAGAACAGTACAGAGCAAAACGTTTTCAATATTTCATTTAACTGATCAGTGATCACGTATGGTTTTTACTTATTAATATTTTATTGCAGACATTTTAACAATTAACAAATGAATGATATTTACGTTAATTGAAGTTTGAACGCTAAGTCACGGTATTCAAAAGTAGGTCCCTAATAATTACAATAACGAACAAAGACCGGACTTAGTAGAGCATTATTTGTTAATTTATTCATGAATTATTAATTAGTTAGGAGCAAAGGTTGAGGCGATGAAACTATACCAATTAAGGACAAACGACAAATGTAGAACGATTGCTATTAGTTGTTTCGTCTTGATTCGTCTAGAATGTTGGTTTTGCCTTCGCGTCGTCTTGGTTTTACTCTATTTTTACTCGACTACGACGAAGCCAAAGTGTAGAGTAATGGATTTTGGCAGTCCGTGCATGCATGTTTGTTCCATCGTAGCGGCTAAACTACTGATCCTATTTAAACGAATAAGTTGTCAATAGACTCTTAGTAATAGCACAGTCTATTACGCTGTGGTAATAGTCAGCTGTCAGAGTGTAACATACGCTCTAACCATAATTACCATAATTTACGTAGTCGGGTATAGTTTTTAACTTTCGATTATTAAGCTTCTATAAAATCTTGAACACGTCTTGATTTTACTGAAAGTTTCAAGTCAGTAAACAAAATTAATTAATGAGATTAATTAATTTCATGGATCAGAAAAACAACAAATTAATAACGCCTAATCGTTGAACGATTTATTTATAGACACAAACTTGCATAATTGTAAACAACAATCCATAAGGAAAACTTTACAAAAACAAGTCCTTTTCCGAGGATGGTACTGGAGGTAAATTCCATTTTACAGTAGACAATATATAGAGCTTGATTTATCAGGCTTATTATTTCGGAATTGTTAGCGGCTAAGGCTATAGACACGTTTTGTTTCGAAGTCCGAAGATTGAGTTTTTTTCAAACATAGACATAGATTACAAAAACTAGTTACTTATTAGTTATTACTCAGTATGATGTTTTCCACCTGCCAGGCATCTCGTAACGGCTTAGTGTTTTTTTCGTTAAATTTTAGGTATACCTAAGTACAATGTACATATTATATGCACAACTCATAACTGGACACTAAGTTGTATAATTATAATATTATGTACACTACTTGGTTGCTAATAAAGTTGTAAATGCAGATTCTTTCGAAACTATTTAGTTTAAATAATAAAATATTTTACAGTACATTTTTTTCTTAGGTCAATTCCGATTCCGGATGGTCTGGTCATGGACCCGATGGCACCCACCACGCTGGCAGTTAACAACCAGTTCATGGAGAGGATAGGCACCGGCCTCACCCTGCTCAGGGACCACGGCAAAAAAGTTCAAAAGGTACATACAAATATACAGTACTCGGCCAAAATATATACATCGACGTTTGAAAAGAGAATAAACGTGTGTGCAAATTTTCAGCTCAATCGGTTAAAGATATCTGTTTCAAAATTTAGTAGCAAGATTTCACCCGAACTAACATACGTACATACATTGCAAGTTAAATAAAAGCTTTAAAAAATTCGGCTAGTGTCGGCATTGTAGAGATGTTGGAGTATTTTCTCTTGATTCTTAATGTTCTACAAACTGTTGTAAAAGTTCTCTTTTTAATGTTCGACGCTCATTTTGTACGGCCTTACCATATTTTTACAGATAGCTAGCTACCTAGCTATTATATAACCTATACATTATACTCATACATTACCATATTATACTTACGCCTGTTCCCAATAGGGGAAGGAGATGTAACTCGATAGATGATACATAGATCACCGACTATAGGGACCGTCCATTAATCACGTGATGTTTTAGACCCCTCCCCTCCCCCTGGTGATACGTGGTGAGGTTTTATACTACCCCCCCCCCCCCCCCCCACCTAAGATCACGTGTATTTTTTTTACATAGTAAGCAGGTCATGTTTGAAGAAAAACTCTAACTTAAAAACAATTTAATCGAATAATTTAAGCAATTAAAACTATACGAGTCATTTCTCTTGTAAGTATTTAAACAACACTACGAATCTACAACCGATAATAATTTCGGTATGCATAGACTAGATTCGAAAATTAATACACGTGATGTCTCCTTAAACCCCCTTACCCCCCTTGGTGATACTTGGTGATATTTTTCGGACCCCCCTCCCCCTTTAGGCATCACGTGATTAATGGACGACCCCATAACTGTAATCCCTATGTTTAACGCATAGTCACGCGCACTGAAATATAGTCGCGCTATGTAAGTGGCGAATAGTACATTTTAGTGCCATACTGTTGCAGATACCTGTGGTATATTACTTTAAAACCGTTTACTATAAATTTGAATTTTTGGAAAATAACATTTAGAGCCCTTAAGAGCTCACTTTAGTAAAGCTTTGTTAAGTAATTTAGAAATGTTATTATTCTACCATTACTTAAATTTGACCTTTAATCTATTAATAACTAGCTGTTGCCCGCGGCTCCGTCCGCATAAACATAGTATTCCACGGGAATACTGTACTTTTTCGGGATAAAAAATAGCCTATAATGTATCTAATGTAAAGAGCCTAAACTACTACTATTCCAAATTTCATAGAAATCCGTTTAGTAATTTTTGTGTGAAAGAGTAACAAACATCGATCCAACCATCCATAAAACCATACATTCATCCATCCATCCTCACAAACTTTTACATCTATAATATTAGTAGGATACAAAACTTTGATGAAGTAATTGAACAGGTAACTAGGTAGTGTTTGTATGTTAACCTTTAAATCATTGATAATATTATGGGGGCGCGTATTTCCAGTTTTGCGGAGCAACATAATAATGTAAATTAATTCTGTTACAGACATTTATTTACATAGATTAGTAAACATACGCCATATTTTATACTATTTATAGCAAAATATTGTTAAAGAATAATATTTACATAAGTCATTTTATATATTTTTTTGCAATTTATGAAACGATTTCATCTATTATAAGCCCGGGGTATGAAAATCTATGGGAGTAAAATCGAATTCACGATGTCACACGGTCACAACTCACATGCACTTTTTAGAGCAGCCATACTCAAAGTGTGTTCCGCGGAACCCTAGGGCTCCTAGGGCTCCATTGTTGGGGTTCCGCAAGAATTTAGAAAAAATCAAAATACCGCAATAGACTGGACGCCGAACCTGATATGAGACTTCAACTGTCTTCTACTAAATCTGATATAAACCAATTAATGAGAAAATAAAAAATCCCATTAATTAGAGTTTTACTTTTTTTAAATTTTTTCTATTATTATACTTGATAAGTAAGTAAGTAATAAGTAAATGTTACCTGGTACTTTTATTATGCTTATTAATAAAAAATACACTTTTAAAAAACATTGTCTTATTGTAGGGTTCCGTTAAGTATTTCGCTTTCCAAAAGGGTTCCGTCACCAAAAAAGATTGAGAACCGCCGTTTTAGTGTAAACTCCAGTCGTGCGTCGGAGCTGACACACACCCTTTTTTTTGCTCATTTAATTTAGAACCACTACTTAAATGTCGTCGATCTAACTAATCTAAAAAAGTAATTTTACTATGGTTTATATTTTTACCATCATTCGACCTTCAAAACCTGACTACGAGTGGGCGTTTTTGATTAATTCATCTAATTTAGTTTAACTTGTTGAACACGGAACTAATTGTATGGTCCGTTTTTTAAAGCGAGCCATTTATCGACACTTGTTTTTGTATTGTAACTGACCGAGAATCTTTTAATCTAGGTAAACCGTAAAAAGTTAAAACGTTTCATTAAATGTCTAAAAAATTCAAGACGTATTCAATATACTAGTTAATAAAAAATAGACAAACATCCAAAGACGTATTTCTGAAAAGAGTTTCCGGTAATTTAAGAGTCAACTAGAATACAAATGCAACAATTTCTAGGTTGATTTGAAAACAGCGTTGACACAACCCTGAGAACCCGGAGATGTATGACAAACTAACTTCCAACATACTAGTTTGCTCATAATATCGTATTGAGTTGAATAGCAAGGATTACTAATAGGAAATAACCAATCAGCATCAAGCCGATGAGTACAGTTACATCTTCACTGCGAGTCGGACATATTAATATTATGTGCGTTATTTTTTAAATTATTTTCTGTTGTTTTTATTTTTTTTTATTTCATAACTCTCGTAATTCGTAACAAAACTATAGAATCATGCAATGGATGTGTATTGTCCGAAGGTAAAATATTTTATTTTATTTTGTTATAACTTATAATGTTGTAATTATTAAAAGTGCGTAAATTTTATTTTGATAAGCACTCGACTTTTTTTTCTCTTAATTATTATTCGAGGATCAAAAATGCCTCGTGTTTGCCTACAAAAGTATTTTATGATGGTAAAAATAATATTTTACACCTTTTTTAAGTTTAAGCTTATTTTTATCGATTTTCGCATTTTATCGATGCGAAAAGCAATCGCATAAAGTTTAATTGATTGAAGGTTTTTAAATGTGTTCGTGTCTGCGGATCGTGCATGTCAATCTGTCAATTCGTCTGTACGATATATTTTGTCCGGCATCGCACGCTCTTGTCCGGCACATGATCAGAATTCCGCATTGATTCTGTGAATATTCAATGTGGTCTCTTTTGTTGCAGTATTTATTGAAAAATGCGAAATTTGAAGTTTTGAAGAGGCCGTGGAATTCAGTAGTGAATATCGTGTTAATAGAAGCCAAAGAATTGCCAGACGGACCTGCTAGCGGCAGCGGACTGTACTGCAAGTTCAAGTGAGTATTCTCTCATTCTTCTACATCTCAAAGTTTATTTGCAATTTGAAATACAATCTACGATCGAGTAACGACGCACCATGTAGGTACTGTGGAGCTAGCACGAACAATTGACAAGTACGTATTCGTAACGTTATCGAAAGTTAATAGGTAGGTATCTAATATATACCTAATAGGCAAGCGGACTGATTTTTTTTTATTACATAGATGAATAGTACTCTTAAATATGAGTAACTTCTCAGAAGAAACCGTATATCAAAAGTCAATATTTTCAAAGGTATATTTCGATTTGTATACAAAATTTCTTCGAGTCTTTATACCAAAAAAAAATTTTTTTTTTTTGCGAAATTGGTAAACAAAACCTACATCATTAGTTTACTCACATCATATACAAAAACATTCATTATGGTAAGTATGAACTTAAACGCACAAATATCGGAGATATTTACAAATATATTCCTGCGGCCATATACTTCATATACTACTTCATACTACTTCATATTCAAGTGACGTCATGTGTATATCGATTTTAGTATGGAGCGTTTTTAGGAGGCTCGCGAAATTTTTTATACAAATCGCTGTACCTTTGAAAATATTGACTTTTGATATACGGTTTCTTCTGAGAAGTTACTCATATTTAAGAGTACTATTCATTTATGCAATAAAAAAAAATTTGTCCGATTGCCTATTGCATGAAAATAACTATGACAGCGCTATACAATGAGGATTTTTAAATTCGTGACATCTGACATCTTTTTGACACGACAAGAACCGTCAGGTTACCAAGCGCCACCTGGTGACAGAAAAAGAATCGAAAATTCTTATTGACCATTTTTGATATCACTTACCCCACCAGATGACGCTTTGTGTGCGGTGGGTCTGCCTCTTAGCGGCAGCAAAAATTTCAAAAACCCTCATTAGTAGATATTGCTAAACCAACATTTTCCTCATTGCAAATCGTTTGTGTGATGCCCGCAAAATTGGCCTAGACCGTCTACAATGTTATCAGAACACCGACATTTTTTTTCTCTACTAATTATAAGTGATATTTTTATGAATAATTCTGGTTTCATAGTGTTATGGCACTTTAGCGGTCTATAGAAATAAAAATTAGGAGACATAGAAATGAACAGGAATAGATTGAAATAACGTTTATTATTTAATATGAATCAAAATCATGCTAAACATTTTAAATTATTAAAGTTACAATTATTAATGGTACAATATTATTGAAAGTAATTGGTTTTTCTTATCTATTTATTAAATAATATTCTTATTATTAAAGGATTCGAAATTCGAATGTTTCAAATTTATGACTGAACAATGTCAATTCGTGGCACTGAAGATTGAAAAAAACCTACTTACGCTCGAATCAAAATCGCGTTTTGTTCACTGTTGTCTCGCAGCAAAAGCGGCATGTTTGAGCTGCTGAGGCGAAAAATAAATTCGACTAATTGGTTCAATGGAGAAAAAAAGACATTAATTAATTTATTTTTATTTTTTTGTTAAATCGTTCGTCCCAATCTTTAAATTAATATACCTAAGCAGTTTTCAAACATTTGGAAAATACCCTATTAGCCTTGATTATTTTCACAATTATTTCCCATTCAAGTTCAACGAAATTTAGGTAAGCCGGTTTTATTCAATCAGTGTCAAGAACGTTAATCACTAATCGTTCATTTTATAAATTAAGTGTGGTATTTTCCAAAGTATTCTAGAAAGTACGGTTATTAAAAGGTAATGTTGTATATTTTTGAACAGAAATTATTATTATTTTATGAAAACTTATTTTCTAAATAATTCCCCTTTTAAATTTGGCTATTTCTCTACTTAATCTTCTTAATTTTGAAATCGGTACCAGCAAATATGAACGTGAGTTTATCTTTAAAGAAAAAGGTTAAGGTTTATCTTTAAAGATTAAGGTTTGAATAAGTTCGAGTAGAATAAAAGAAATAGTAGGTATGACAAAATTTTGCTATTTTAACGCCGAAATTTCTAATACAACTTTTATTTTATGTAGTATTTGGGGATTGAGAGAGAATCAAATATTTAGTAATATAATATAAATAGTCTAAGTATACAATTTTTTTAAAATATATTATGTGCTACGATTCATCCATTCTTTAAAATTAAATCAAATTATCAACTATTTTATAATTATATCATATGATGATATTAATAATTTTAATTTAATTTGTAATTAAATCTCAATTCTTTCTTATTAATAATACTCCTGCATACAAAATAATACTTTTTCAGGCCATATATTTATTTTTCGTTTACCTATCGAATATCGTGAATCAAACCCTTTTATCGTGATCAAAATAAAATATTATGTTCACTGTTGTCTATATACTAATATAATAAATAGGAAAAGTTTGTTTGTTTGTTTGTTTGCATCGAATTGGCTTCGAAACTACTGGACCGATTTTGATGAAATTTGGCACAGATATAGAATAGACCACGGGGAAGGACATAGGCTACTTTTTATTGCGGCGAAATGTATGGTTCCACGAGATTTCCTTTTGTCGCGCATGAAGTCGCGCGCAACATCTAGTAATATTATATTATAATCGTATTATACGAACTCTACGAAATACGCTCTACGCAGTATTCGTAGCGGCGCTACGCCTGAAATTCAAGGCAAATGGGGGATCATTTTGAGCGACGCTCACGCAGCGATCATGATTTACCAAAGCCCGTTCCATGTTTCCCAAAATAGCAATTAAGACTGCGCCGAGCGGAAATGCCGAAAAAGGCACTCACCGTTAAGTTGATAAAATCAAAAGTATTCGTTCAATGTATATAAAAAAATACAGTTACCATGACTAAGAATATGTTAACAATTACTCCGTGGAAAAAAACTCAATATAATAAATATTTAAGCCTACAGAATTACGTAAAGTTAGTCGAAAACTGTAAAAACATAAGCTGCCGTTAAGTAATATTTTATATCATAACAGTAGAAATCTAACATAATTTTTAGATGAAACAAAATACCCGTCTTAAATACTTAAATTATTGTCAGACAATATAAGATACATATTTATCAATAAGTACATTAAATTCCCTATACATTTTTACTATGGCGGCCGCGAGTCGATTTAAATATGCGTCGCGCGGGCTCACCGTTCTCCATACATAAACAGCGCGCCCGCGGGTTACGCTCGCGGCTCGGAGCAGTCTTAAATAAAATATACCTATATTTATATACAAAATGAAAACTGTAATAGTTTTTATTAACATCCCAAGAGAAAACAAAAAAAAATAACTCACTAAAAATGTATTGTCGCCTTAATAGAATAATGATTTCCAATAAAATGTATACTTCTGTACTAATATTATAAAGAGGATAGATTTGATTATTAGTTTGTATGTTTGTTTATTTGCATTGAGCAGTCTCCGAAGCTACTGTACGTACCAATTTTGATGAGATTTGTCACTTATATATTGAGTTGACCATCGGGAAGGTTATAGAATATTTTTATCGCGTCAAAATTATACCCGCAAGATTTCCCTTTACGCGTACGAAATCTCGGTCAAAATCTAGTAAGTTAATATATGAGGCCGCGAGCGCAGGAACGGCCTAAGTAACATTTTATAAAAAAATGAGTTATCGTCATCAAAAATCTGTTTTTTCAAGAAGAAAAATGGCCTAACACTGATTTATCTAGCCAACGAGGATAGCGTTAGTAAACACATTTATTACAGAAAAAACATTTTTAAAAACTAAAAGTTCTTATGGCAAATAAATAAAATTAAAAAAGAAAAATTTCAAAATTATTTTCTTTGATTATCTTTATAGGACAAATAAGTACATAGATCGTTCTTGCTCTCGCGGCCTCATATAATGTAATTTGTTTTCTTGTTACAGATTAGGCAACGATTCTCACAAATCAAAACAAGTGCACAAAGCGAGGGCAGTTTGGCGCGAGAGATTTAACTTGTATTTGTATGAAGAAAACTCATTGGAAATCAAAGTATGGCACAAGGCGAAACAGAAAACATTTATGGGAAAGTAAGTTTTTTGTTACACTTATTATAGCTTGTAAGATCACGGGGTCTAAAAGGTTTAGTCCTTCATATATTTTTTCCATACAAAAATTGGGAAATGTTAAAATGGCTACATGATCCATCAGATATAGGTACCTATTCATGTTAGAAAACATTATTTTTTACAGTTTTCAATAGAAATGCCTAAAATATGGCGCACGAGAAAGAGTTGAGAAAAATATACGTTAAGTGAAAACGAGCATTTGAATGGCCTGATGCTAATCAGGGTGTTGCCCATGATGGTCAATGCACGTGGAAGTGTCCAACAACATAGAGTTACTAGAGCATTATCTGTACTTAACCCCGATCGCATTGCTCTTTACTCCTTAGTAACCTTACTGGCTTAGGAAGACACAACGCAAATAGTTTTCACGCCGCTTTTCTGTGAGGCCATGATGGATACTTTTCTCAGTTCTTCGGAATTTTAATAGAGACCTAGGACACAGGGCAGTAGGTTAGGGGCTAGACAACAGATTTTTTATTACATAAGTAAATAGTACTCTTAAATGTATGTAAGACAGTTCTACAGTACATTAAAAATCAATATTTTCAAAGGTACAACGATTTACAAATTTACAAAAGGCACAGGTACAGAGGTGAGAGGTCTCATGAAAACGTGCGTGACGTCAAAGATAACGCGACTTTTGAATGGAGATTCAAAAGTCGCATTATCTGTGACGTCACGCAAATAAATAAAAGGTGTATCAAATATGTATATCATAATAATTTATGGGTTACAGGAACATAATTGCGAATATCTCCAAATAAAGAGATTTGGTTTTCGTCTATGTGGTTATTTAAATTAACATTTTTATCAGCATTTTATAATACCTACGTATATTATGTCATATTAACGGCACAAGATTATTGTTTCTAAATATATAAAGTGTTTTCCAAAAATACATAAAGTTTATTAGTAATTAAATTCAGTTCAAGTACTTTAATAAAAAACCTTGAATGCCCACTCAATAGCGCTTGAATATTTTCTCACATTAAAATAATGCTCATATCTCAATTATTCTTACATTGTAATTGTTACCTTTATGTCCTTTCAATTAACTAATTAATAAGATAAAGTAATATTCGTACGTGATCGTAAATTACTATTAGGAATGGAAAAATAAAATGTAATTAAAAGAGGTAGGTAGTGAAGAAGAAAACTTATTTTATACTGAATAGTTCTCATTGTGGAAAAGAATATAATTATTTATAGAAAAAATAGGTGCCTGGCAATTTTAAATAAAATCCTGATAACATAGCATATAGCGTAACCAAATGTAATTGATCCACTATTATAAATAATAGAGATAGAACTACTAGAAAATAGTTTAACTGTGCGCGTCTACTCGAAACGCCTCGTTCACTCTATCAAGCGTTTCTATTCTATATACCTATTGTGACTTTGCACAAAAAATTAGTATTTACCAAAACTTAGGCTCTTTCATCCGTTATTGGATAACTTATACAGTACTATCTGAGTGAAGTAACCACTTAAAATATTGTAGGTAGTACCTGGGACAGGCGGTTTTTAAATGACGTACCTATGGTTGCCCATGCACGTAGGTACAGCATTCTCACAACACAGGCAGCCTAGTACAGAGGAATGACTGATCAATACATTTGGGGGTCATGTGCGGGTTTCCTCACAATGATTTCCTTCAACGTTAGAGCGTCCGTATAATCTGAGATCTGAAAAAGTCTTATTGGTACACGCCACAACCTGGGAATCGAACTTGCACTCTCTCGAGTGCGAATCAAACGGTAGACCGCGGTTTACCCACTAGGCCACGGAGCTCTCCAAAATGTTGAAAATACTTTCTAGTCTAGTTTACAAAGAATATAATATTTATTTAGATGTATAATCGACCTGTCCCAACTGGAGAAGGAGAAGACGCACGACGTGTGGCAGGAGCTGGAGTGCGGGTTCGGGCGCGTGCACCTGCTGGTCACCGTCAGCGGCGCGCACCGCGGCCCCCCGGACAACATCCTCACCACCAACGGCTACCACCACGAGCACCATTTGGACGACAAGTTTGTAAGTTTTGATGGTTTCACTGGTAGCCTAGGTACCGTTAACCATCGGTTATTAAAGAAGAAGATAAGTGGCAGGTAGGGCAGGAGCATGCGATTCGCATTTTTGTAAATATTTCAGTCTCTGGGGACTACATGACCATGTCAGTTTAGAAGTGGTATCTAAATGCCAGTTTCAATAACCTATCCTAATCTAATTTGCCGGTTTTTTGCGATACAAATTTGACGTTTTTAACAAATAGTTATCGGTAAATAGGTTACGGAATCCTACTAGTAATTAAGAGACTGAATTACAAGTAGTATTCCGTAGTATTGTAATTTATTATATTGAACTGCACGATGTTCTCGGATACGCTTTTCGAATACTAATTAAGGAAAAATATAAAACCACCTTATCTACAAACCCTCAAGGACATCTTTTTGTTACTAACGGTTTGAGAATCTTTAATGGAATTAGGAACACACTGCCCGTCTGGCGCCTAGCACAATAGGCAATCGGACTAATTTTTTTTTATTGCATAAATGAATAGTACTCTTAAATATGAGTAACTTCTCAGAAGAAACTGTATATCAAAAGTCAATATTTTCAAAGGTACAGCGATTTGTATAAAAAAATTCGCGAGCCTCCTAAAAACGCTCCATACTAAAGTCGACCTACAAATAACGTCACTTGTAGGTTATACTATATGAAGTAGTATAATATGAAGTATATGGCCGCAGGAATATATTTGTAAATATCTCCGATGTTTGTGCGTTTAAGTTCATACTTACCATAATGAATGTTTTTGTATATGATGTGAGTAAACTAATGATGTAGGTTTTGTTTACCAATTTCGCAAAAAAAAAAAATTTTTTTTGGTATTTAAAAGACTCGCGAAATTTTGTATACAAATCGCTGTACCTTTGAAAATATTGACTTTTGATATACGGTTTCTTCTGAGAAGTTACTCATATTTAAGAGTACTATACATTTATGCTATAAAAAAAATCAATCCGCTTGCCTATTAATATAGACACGACGTAACGCGAAATATTTTATAGCATTTATGGACTAGAGACAAAGAATATAATTATATTACTAACGTACTAGAGACAAGCTAAATGTCAAATACTTATATATCGCGTCGTGCCGTGACTATATTAATGTGATAGGAGGTGTTTTTCCTATTATGTAAAATCACCTTTAGGGTTTATTTTTATATTTAAATTTATATTTATATTTATATTTAAATCACCTTTCGCGACATGGCGCTGCATTTTTAAGATAGCTATTCAAAATTGAACTTTATTCATTACAGAAGGAGATACATGTTTCATTGAAAGAGTTCAAATGTCGTGTTTGTGCAGCAGTGTTTGACTGATCTCATATGAAACGTGTATCTTTTGTGTAGTGAATAAGTGCCGTTACATACATTCCGGTTGTCGAATAGCCGGTGCCGGATAGCTGGTGCCGGGTAGTCGGTCGCGAGTTGTATGGCCATGTACGATAGCTTTCACACGTACCGGTGTACATGGCCATATAACACTTCGCGGGTAGTCACCCGGCACCGACTACCTGGCAACCGGGACGTGTGCAACGGCACTAAAGCATGAAAAACAACGCCATCACGGTGTCATCTGACCCTTAATTTATACGCCTTCCCTTTTTCTACAGTCCTGGTACCGGTTAGACAAGAACTGGAACGAAGTGGGCGAGCTGAGCGTCACGGTCCACGGCGCTAAGGGACTCAGCGCGCACAGCATCAGCGGCAACGTTAACTCCTACTGCGTGCTGGAGCTGGACAACTCGCGGATACAGACGCACACGGTCCGCGGGACCTGTGATCCGAATTGGAGTAAAACGTTTACGTTGTAAGTAAAAAAAAAACTTTTTCTGAACTAGAGATAAACGTTCTACTAACATTGCGCGAGATGGGCGCAATCGAGCTACCATCTGCCGGTGGCATAAATACCCTTCTAATTATAAACTATACAGGTACACACTACACAACTAATAGGCATGTTGCCGAAAAAATATTTTTTCGTCTATTCGATGTTAGGCAACATGTTATTAAACAATTCAGAACCCATTTCTGTATATCTGAAAAAATAACGTAGATACAAACCATTGAAATTTACGATATGAAAGAGAGCGATATATCGGCTTGTGACGTCACAACCTGCTACCATACATTTGTCATTACAAAATGTATGGCGGTAGCAGGTTGTGACGTGACGAATCGTTTTGCGAGAAAGGGATGGACAATATTTTTTATTTACTTATATTTTAATCACGTCACTCTAAATACCTACTTCTTTCAAATTTATGTATCTTTAATCAACAATTTTAAAATTTAATTTGTAAAACTGTGATATTCCCACTAGGCAACATCCCTATTAGCTATTAAATTTCGCTAGAAAAATAACTTGAGAGACAAAGACAAGCAACATTGAATGGTCGTGTAAATATTATTTTTAGTTGGGGGGATATTGTATAGAATTACCGCTCATGTGTAGCCAGTCGCGCCAACGAAAAATATATGAAAATATTGTAGCGGTAGCGCGCGAAGCGATTTGGGCCTTAAACTTTCTCTAGTATTGTCTTCTTTTAAATCTATTTTATTATTGTAGTCCTTTTTTTTAAATCACGTCAATAGTTCAAATATTAGGTATAGTGCGATTCAAATGAGAATAGGATCGAGTCGGCGCCATATTGTTTCGAATTTAGACTGTTATATGTTCAAATAATTGATTACTATGTAACGTTTTTAATTTAAATCGATGCAAGACTATTAATATTTATATGCACATAAGTTTTTCTGAAAATTGCACTTTTCAAGTGATATTTGTCAGAAAAGGTCATTGACGTTCCTATTCTCATTTAAAACGCATTATACATGCAATGATACAACTTTAACTTTGTACGATAGGATGTACTTCGTGCAGTACGTAGACCACGACCTTAGGGCCCTTTTCCTGTCACGTGGGTTGCCACGCGCGTGCGGGTAAAATATATTATACTAGCGACCCGCCCCAGCTTCGCACGGGTACAATACTGATACTAATACTAAAGAATGTCTTTGAACCTCTAACAAAACGGGCGAAATCTAGTCAAAACAAACAGAAACAAATTAATATAGGTACCTACTAAAACTCAATGAAATAAGTAGGTGGGTATACTTTTATCGTATGAAATACCATAGATCTAAACTCCCCCCCGCACGCGCACCCCCGCATTGGTGACGCCCACTTCGCAACGGGCCGTGCAGCAGAAATCGTAATATTTTAATTTCGCCATAACTTCAAAACCACACGTCCAATTTTAATCATTCAAAGACCAAATATTATCTACATAAACTGTACTTAGTGATGAAATAATTTATTTTGATAAGGATTAATAGCATGAGTAAAATAAACGCGTTTAAATGTAGTCCAAAAAAAATTCAAGATTTCTAAATAAAAAAATGGTTGTTGTGCCTCACTGGACATAGATAGGTATAGTGTGTCGCGGACTTTTTTGTAGATATTTATAAGATCTACAATTAATTAGAACATTTTATGGTTCTATCTTTTATAGTTTAGGCAGCGTACGCAAAATAAGTAACTTTTCTGGTTGATTTTTTACACCTTGTGTCCGAAAAACCCAAATATTTTACGGAACCCTATTTTTTTCCAAAATAAAATATAGCCTATGTTACTCGTAGATAATGTAGCTTTCCAATGGTGAAAGAATTTTTGAAATCGGTCCAGTACTTTTTGAGCCTATTCATTACAAACAAACAAACAAACAAACAAACATACAAACAAAGTTTTCCTCTTTATAATATTAGTGTAGATGTAATGATAGAATGCGGGCAGAACGCATGCGGCCGAGACCCGCAAGCGTGTGGCAACCCGCGTGACAAAAAAAGGGCCCTTACGGCCACACTCAGATACAAAACCTCTTCAGATACTTTTTCTCCCTAAATTTAGGAAAAAAGTCCCAAGTTAGCATCACAGATATACCGGCAGACAACGTTTTCTCTACGTGCGTAGGTTTACACACGTATTTGCGCTTTCTGTACAGACTACAGACTTACAGAGTCAATGCTTAAAGGGTTATTAGTAGAGGTTTTGACATAAAGTCCATATAATTTCTGTCAAAATCTCTAATAAGTGTCACTTTAAGTAAGCATTAAATGTCTCTGAGTGCGGCCGTTTATGCCTTTCAGGAATCGTCGTTTTTCATGACATCGTCTGTCATTTGCATAGAAAAACGAAGATTTCCGAGGGTCATTAGCAAGTAGCAACATGGTTTTACTGTTTACTGCACATAGAGATGGCCGTTTAAACGTAAAGCGTTTAAAAAAGCGTGCTTTTATAAATAAGTTGAAAAGTCGTTTAAAAATTTAAGCGTTTATCACTTATACTAATTATCGTTTATATCGTTTATAGTCATAAAGCCATAAGTGTGGTATGAGCAAAGAAAAATAGTTCTTATGACAGCGCAATAAAAGTGAAAATTCTTTAATGTAGCTCATCACTTATTTAAACGGCTTATTTTTTGTACTTATAACTAATATGCTTTTTCATGTTTATTCACTTTTTGTTAGTTGCGCTTTGCGGGTTGACGTATATTACGTTACGCAATAATTTGTATTTTAATCGTAATAGTGGTGTTTTGGTGGCTTACCGTGAACTTTTAATGTAAATAATAAAATGTAATATAAACTTTTCGTGTAGTGTTTTAGTATTAAGTTTATTAAGTTTTTGTCGTAAGATGACGACTAAATGACGTGAATTGGAACAGTAATTTATGGAACTACTTTGAAAGAAATGAGGTGGAAAAAGTGGCGATGTGTAATGTTTGTTATCCTATAAATCAACTATTACTAATGATAAGCAACATTTAAGATTAATGCATATTATCAACATGTAAAAACATTTTTATGAGTTCATATTATTATATTAATAATTATTCAGATTTCAGACAGTCCTAAGCCTGCAAAGTACGAAGTAAAGTTAATTTAAATCAGTTTAAGCGATCGAAAAACGTAACATAAGCGCAAAAAACATTATAACTTATAAGTGGCAATAAGTAGATAAGAAAATAAGCAACTAAGCAACTAAGCTGTTAAAAAAAGTTGCTTTTGAATATTTAATAACGGATAAGTTAACTTTTAATTTTAAGCCGTTTATCACATCTCTAACTGCACATACTCTTAATAAAATATCATAAATTCATTCATTACGATATTAATTTAAAATGGAAAATGATTATAAAATGGCGCCTATTCTATTTCTTGCTCTACATCATATTCAAATGTGTGGGATTTACATTGTTCACATATTTAAAAGCTATTTGTACATAATAAGTAATTGTGAGAACTTTAATGAATTTTATAATAATTTATGAATCCCGTCTTTGTTATAATAATTATACAATATTATTAATTAGACAAAAATTAAAGGTGTGATAATTATAGTCGTAATACAATGTACACAATTATTAACTTTTACGTAATACACAATATAGTAATAAATATCACTGTCGATTACATTGTTGTTAATTTCTTTCTTTAATAGATTAAAGAATATTAAAGAAAAAAATATAATTATATCATCGACAGTGGTATTTACTTAATACTTTGTTGTGTATTACATTAAACTTAGTTACTAACTTAGTATTATAATAATTACAACTTTAATTTTGGTCTAATTATAGAAAAAATAGCGTCGCTGTCGCTTCACACCACGTCAATCTCGTGCTAAGTACTCTAAGAACTTGTTTTACGGAGACCAAGCAACTTTTATATATTATGATACAAAAGTATTAAATATTCTTCGCGTTTATATTATATTTAGGATTTTTATTATAATTTACACATATTTAATAACCATCCATGATCAGAAATGCAGAAAAACTTTCTGGTCCTTCGGCAGGAACCCGTGACCCCCGACTTGAGAACCAACGCGCTCAACCACTGAGCTACAGAGGTCATCAGAAATTATTATCTTCCTAAGTTTATCCAAAATTTCAAACTAACATTAAGTATAAAAAGAAAGAAATGAAACTTAAATATTACGGTCTCGAAACAAATCTACTCTACTTCCTGTTATTCGTGATTTAACAAGTTAACATTGAGTTGAACCTTACTCACGTTTATACTCTTTTTTAGCTCAGTAAATGACGTTACGTCCACGGTTGACATCACAGTGTACGACGAGTCCATCCTGCAGTCCATGAAAGGGGAATGTATAGGGCGGGTCTCCATACCCCTTCTCCGGATAATCAATCATGAGAAGAAGTGGTACGCGCTCAAAGACCGGTCCAAGAGGAACAGCGCGCGAGGAAACTGTCCGAGAATACTTCTGGAAATGTCTCTGACGTGGAATCCGGTGAGTTTCTATTGTTCTCTCTGCAGGCTTAGCATGCGCTTAGAAGAAACAACGAAGAATAGAAAATATGACAGATTGAAGAAACATTAATACCATTCGGAGCAAAATAGGTCTTATTATAAGGTAGCAAGGTCGATGTATCGTCGTTATGAGAAATAACGTTTCTTTTCTTCCCGAGCATGAGCGCACAAAATGGCCTGTTTTGACAGCTAAAGTAGAAACGTTTTCTTAATTTAATGTCAAAAAGTCTCACAGTAATGTCAACCACTCCACATCATGGCGGTCCTAGACAAAAAGTTTCTTTACGTTGAGTCATATACTTGAATTCTTGTTCGTTTTTGACAGAAGATTTCCCGGCAACCATTTTAAAAATATGGCTGTTTAGAAATGTTGACTTCTATTGACGACCTTGTTATCATGGATTAAGAACTATTTTGCAATGAACTGTTTTGGATAGAATATTTCTACTTTAAATGTATTTCTAAGGATCGCCATGCTAAGCCTGCTGGTCTAGTGAATAGTCTTGATTCAAACTTCAAAGTTCAAACCCTATGTTTTAAAGGGTCCCGTAGTACTACGAAGAACCCTTATTGTTTCGCTCTGTCCATTGCGTTAATATTTTAGTCTTGGCATCATCTATCCATACCAATATTATAAATAGGAAAGTGTGTGTGTCTGCTTCTCCGTCTTTTACGCCAAAACTACTGAACCAATTTAAATGAAATTGGTACACAGATAGTCTAGAGCCTGAGAAAGGACATAGGCTACTTTTTATCGTGGGCAAATGTACGGATCCCGTGGGATACTTAATTTACAGTTTCACGTAAAACTACGAAACCGATTATCATGAAATTTGTCACACATATAAAGTAGACCACGGGAAAGGACATAGGCTACTTTTTATCGCGGAATATATACAGTTCCCGTGGGTTACTGTACTTACGCGGGCGGAGTACTAATATAATAAAGAGGAAAAGTTTGTTTGTTTGTTTAGTATCCGAATAGGCTCCGAAACTACTGGACCGATTTTGATGAAATATGGCACAGATATAGAGTAGACCACGGGGAAGGTCATATGCTACTTTTTATCGCGGAAAAATGTACGTTTTCTGCGAAATTTACTTTTGCGCGCACGAAGTCGCGGGCAACATATAGAAAAAATAATATTTAAATATTATGATTTTATATTTTTGAATGAAGACGTGGTGATAATTTTTTTCTCATTCTACCCCATCGTGTGTAGTGTAGTCGAATAGGTTTCTTTTTAAATAAAGGCAAGTTTTCATACAGGACTTTTTTATAAAGTGAACCATTTTCGAATAATTTCCCTAAGTGGCTTACAATTTGACCCATCCCCGTGGCATTTCGAAACTATGAGAGTTAGAAACCTTCGATTTCTTATTCTGATTGATCATACTTTATACTTTTTCTGATGATTATTTTGAACGAAATCGGACAGTAACTCCTAAAGAAATTTGAAAAAACATATTGCGCGTTAGTTACGGAAACTTTGAGTATCCAACCATAGACCTTTTTTGTAGGGGTCCAGGCATGCTCTTGGCAAGGATTATACTAACATATTTATACTAACGGACTCTTAGTTAGGTTATTTCTGCTAATTTATATATTATTATATTATTATTATTATCATAATAATAAAATGTTTCCTGTTTAGGTACCTCTGGTCTGACGTTAGCCTAATTTGCATAAACCCTTAGGACGTTTTAGTTTTTTTAACCTTTAAGTTGCCTTCAAGCGAAAACAACTTAAAAACTGGATCTCTAAAGGTAGCCTTCCGATCTATGCGACCGCGACCCGCGACCGCGAACAGCGAACCCGGCCCTCTAGCAGGGGTGGTCGACTTTGTATGAATGACCTTGGACCAAAAAGGGGGCAGTTCGGTGCGACAAGAATTCAATATATCGCTCTCTGTCTTACATGGTTAATATTACATAAAAGTTACTTAAAAACCACAACAGATGATACTATCCCGCTTCTAGATCGCGCTATCGAAAACACTAGACGTATGTATATAAGGGCTCACGAACATTTTGTGACGTAGTAGTTATGATTTGTGCGTGGAGGTGGTTGCTCGGTTTTGTTGGAATGCAAAATTTAACTCTAAAGAGAAATTTAACGTTAACTTAAACTTTAATTAACGTATATTCAATTTCCCGCCATATTCATATAATCAAATATTTAGTCCTCCTTTGTTGGAAGGCGGTTAAAAGTTTGAGGGAGCAGCTCACTAGAGGCGCTATTTGGTCCCAATTTTTTTGCATGAAGTCGACCTTCTTCTCCGCGAGTAATAGTGTTCTGTGCCCTCTAGTCAAGATGCATTCGATAATTTCGACGGCGAAGTTAGAAATAAAAAATGAATGGGATTTGACATAAGTCATCGCTAAGTGACATGTCGCTTGCGATGCCAAATCCCATACAATTTGTTTTCGAACTTCGCCATCGAAATTGTCGAATGCATCTTGACTAGGTGAGTCGTGACTTGACGTGAGTCGCGGGAATTGATTATAACTACATATCCTACTGACAAAGTCGGGAATGGTTTAGTGCTCCATGTTCTACTAATATGATAAATATGAAAGTTTGTGATGATGGATGGATGGATGGATTGTCACTCTTTCACTCAAAAACTACTAAACGGATTTCGATGAAATTTGGTGTGGTAGTAGTTTAGGCTCTGGATTAAAACATGGCTACTTTATATCCCGAAAAAGTAGTGTTCCTTTGGGATACAGGATTTACGCGGACGGGCCGTAGTAAATTCATAATTTCATATTAAGCAGTCATGTGCTATGGCTCCGCGATCTTATTTCGGTCTCGGGTCAAGTCGCGCGTCGCGTGCATCGGAATTGGGAAGGCTACCTTAAGGACTTCACTTTCAAAACATGTTTCTAATGTGTCCGTTTGACGACATGACTTCGTTTCTTAGTTTTGAACTCACCTCACAACTTTTACAATTTACATATAACGAGAAGAGAAATTCTTATTTTCACAAAGAGAAATTCTTATTTCCTTAAGTCAGCATTCACCACAATTTGACTTATATATTTTATTGGCAATATATTTTGTTAATTAAGGTTTTACTAAAAGTACAAACGTAAGTAGGTATACGGCACATTTATAAGTTTGCTAATCGTTATTAAAGCTGCTCTAAGACTTCATTTTTCCTTTCTGGAGAACATTAATCTAGTTTAAGGTTTAATTCACGGCGCAACGATACGTGATGCAACGCAACGCTGCATTTTACGATAGCTATTCAAAATTGAACTTTATTCAATACAAGAAACGATACACGTTTGCAAGAGCGGCGCCTTCAACATTGACTTTGATTGACTTGACATTTGAACTCTTTCAATGTAACGTGTTGTTGTAACTTCTAGCGTTGTGTCGCGGTGTAAATTTTAGATTACTAAAAGGAGCAATAGGTACTAGCCATGTTTTGAATTCTGTGGTACTAGCGTATTTAAAAAACGGGCAAGTGCGAGTCGGACTCGCGCGTGAAGGGTTCCACTTCCATACGAAACGGAAAAAAATTTAAAAAAATTGTATATATGATTTTACTACTCTTTGTTTCAGATAAAGGCATCACTACGGGTACTCACTCCGAAGGAACGAAAGTACATAGAGAAGCCACAGAAGTTCGATATTCCACTAATTTATAGCAATCTCAACTTTATCAAAATGGTGTTCAAATACATACAGAATGGAAACGAGAGTTTTAAGTAAGTGAAAATAAGTTAAGCTTTATTAATTACTCTTCATTATTTGAAAGCTAAATTAACTATTAAATATAAAGATTAACAAATAAAAATGTAGAGTTAAGTATGTCAAAAATTATGGTTACTTAATTATCTAGGTACCGTAAGTCGTAAACTAACTGAAAATTAACGTTGAACGTCTAAAAAGCTAAGGAAGTATTTTACATTAAAATATATATTTAGAATTTCGGAACTGACTATCCTTAATTAAGCATCTCGGTAGCTTAATTACTTTGTAAAGTATGTTTATAAATTTTCTCGTCGTGTTTTTATATGGAGTTCTATTTATTAGTCTTAAATTATCACGAAACGTACATAATTTTTAAAAGCTAAAGCCATTCGTGTAATGATTTTATAAAAGAACTTTAATTAATTGTTGAATTTACCATTGTCTTTTTTTCTTATCCTATAAAATAACAATCTTATAGGTATATATCTTATGACATTGTTTCTCAACCAGTGGGTCGCGACCCTTGGGGGGGTCGAGTTTGTTTTTAAAGGGGGTCGCAGTCTGTTGAAAAACAATAAATACAAACTACATATAGTACAAAAGATTCGTTTTTCTAACGAATCGTTTCTATCGAACGTCGAAAAAATCGTGAAGGGGTTGCAAGACTTTTTACTTAACATTTTTTTTTTTACTTAACGGATTTTTTGTGAGCCGCGACATAAAATAGGTTGAGAGACGATGTCTTATGACATAATATAAGATTTTTTTAAAAATTTAAAACACTTCTTTTAGATTATTATTTGAGTGGGACAACCAGGAGAAGTCGGTGATGGCGTTGACAGCGTGGGTGACGTTCTGGTACTTCTTCCGAATGTGGATGACTCCGCTGCTGCTGGTATTGCCGTTCGCGCACTACTGGTTTGTTCTGAGAAGTAAGGATCTTTAATACTGCATTCAAATTATTGTCTTATAGATGTCGCTCGCGACTTCGTGCGCGGAAAAGTTAATTTCGTAGAAACCGTACATTTTTCCCTGATAAAAAGAAACCTTTGTCCTTCCTCGTGGTCTACTCTACATCTGTGCCAAATTTCATCAAAATCGGTCCTGCAGCTTCGGAGCCTATTCAATGCAAACACACAAACAAACTTTTCCTCTTTATTATATTAAGTATAGATAACAAGTTCTCGTATTTAACGTAGACTTTTATTTTACTTTTATTGTATTATTTAAGTGAAGCTACTTGTTTTCATATAATAATTTTGTGACGTTTGAACCAATCAGGCGTTTCACGCTTCTTTAACGTTTATTATTAAATATTAAATAATATGTTTTATATTTAAGAATATATTACATCTATCTCTTTGTCATTTAACTTATCGGATCGGACGATAGGAAAACGCTGTGAGGCTGTTGACATTATTTAATAAAATCGGATCGGATAATGGGATAACGGTATAACGCTTTTAGAATAGTACCTACCTAGGTAAAAAGTCGAAATGAATTATATTTATTTGTTTTAGATGAAAATCAGCAGTTGAACACTTCATATCAGATTGAAGAGATTGACGAAGAAGAGGAAGAGGTACAAAAGGTAAGAAAAAAATCTGACATTGGAAGTTTGCCTGTTTGACCCACTGGGTCTAGCTGGAACATTTGACGTTACGTTACGTTTGCACCGCTGTCAAAAATTACTGGTAGACCTCCAGTAGCCCAAGCAGGAAAAATTTACAAATACGTATTCGCAGTCTTATCGAATGTCAATTGTATGGGCGCTGACACAATTTTCATTTTCTCTTTTGATAACGTAACGATTACTTAGTTGTCAATTGTTCCTGCTAACCTCACATTATTGATAATAGTTATAGTTCTTTACATTAATGTACAGGATGACAAGACGATCAAGACGCGCTTGAACGAGCTGCAAGATCTGACGTTTACGATCAAAAACAGCATCGACTACATCTGCTCGCTTCTGGAGAGAATCAAAAAGTAAGTGCAAATGTTTCATGTGATAGTCTAATACACCAAGGGTATGTTCCGATATGCACTGCGAGCATTGCATAGTGCACAGTGCTATCACTGTAGAAAAATTCGTTCCGTTATGGACTGCCAGTATAGGCAGTAGCCAGTACACTAAAAAAAATAAAAAATACCCTATGACGTCATAAATCGCCACTTATTATTATTTTATAAAAAAAAGAAAAAAAAAAGTAGATTGGATTATAGATATAGTTGTTTATTCATTCCAGTTCATATTTAAGACAGAACAACCTGTGTCGGGACAGCTAGTTAGAGTTAATCAAAGTTTAAGAGGACTTTGAGGGAACTTTTTTTATATTTAAAAGTAGAATATACGCTACGGCTTACGAATTACGATGGAGCTACGGAACTAATTGTGTGTGACGCAAAACACGCTTGCCCATTTTTTTTGTTCTACCTCTGTTTAAATACTACGAGTTCTAAACTATAATTAGTATATTTTATTGTTTATACCAGAAACACTGAGGCCTTATCAACATAATATTATAATATTATGCCTTTCATAAAAGCGGAAATTCCAAAAGCATTTATTTAACATTTCCTACAATATGCACCTTCCTAAATATAAAATGGAAATAATAAGTTTTTTTTTATATGTACTTTTTATCTTCATTAACTTTAAAGTGATTTTGAATAATATATTTGCTTTTCGAAATAAAAATTGGGCTGGATAATTACACGCTTGATGCATTTGGATAAACTTACAATTATAATAATATTATAAAATATATAGTAATTTACCCATACGAAGTAAGTACGCAAATGGCTCACAACTCTACATGCAGTTTTAATGAGAACAAGGATTAGGGGGGACGACTACATGTAAAATATTTAGCTAAAGGACCATGCAAAAAACTATATGAGTAGTGTAGCCCAACAGATTTCAAACATATCTTAGTTAATAGCTCTTGCATTCACTTCAGGAGTGGGGTTTTTACGGTAATTGGAATTTTATTTTTATTGACTTATATTAGCGATCCACTCCAGCTTCGCATGGGTGCGATGTTTTATACACATAAAGCTACCTGTTAAACCACTCATATCCATTGCTGAAAACTGCATTAATATCCGTTGCTTAGTTTAAAAGATCTAAGCGAACAGGGAACTGAGCGACGCTGGAGTGGTTGACTGTAATTGGAATTTAATAAAAAATTAAATTCCAATTACAGTCAAAACCCCATTCCTGAGGTGACTGCTATTAACTGAGGTCTGAAATAGGTTTGAAATTTGGTGTGAGACCTAAAATAATTTAAATAAACATTTCGAAAGACTTTTCCTTGCACGTAAAATATAACTTTCCCCGTTCGTCACAAATAACACATACCATAAGGAAAAGTTAGGGAAAACACGTTTACGTAAATACGAACAGAGGATGAATTCTGTAATCAATCACAACAATAACAAACTTCCGCAACTACAGTAAAGTTACACAATAAATTATTTAAATATAGTATAAACAAACCGAGGTAGTAGACTAGTCAACAAGTTCAAAAACGTGTTAAATAGAAATAAAGCTCTTAAAAATATGCGCGATAGCTCATTCGATTCGGAATGACGTCTAGAAAAATGTTTTTTAAGGGTTTATTAGCACATAAAAAATTGCGATTGTTATCAACAAAATAAGATAAAAAAATAAAGGCATTTAGTTTTTCGTTAATAACTTCTAAAATAATGATATTTAAGGAATTTTGAAAAAAGATTCTGGAAGAGGAGGAAATTTCCAATAAAAAAGTCCCAACTCCCGGAACTCTATCTCTATTATTCATAATTTTTTTAACGCTGAAAATAGGGCTCCGCGCGGTCGTTATGGCATAGGCGCGCCGTCTAAAAAGCCGGTATATCACATAACATAATTTTTTTTTAGTATTAAATAACAATTTAAAAATTTGAATAAATTATGGTGTAATGTAGACACTTGAACGAAAAAAACCTCAGTGAAAAAAAATTTTTTTATCGATTTTTCCAAAAGTTACACCATTGTTAATTAACTAATTTTTTTCCAATCTCTATTTTTATAAATTACGCCATAAAAGTATAAATAATTGGTCTATAAATTTTTCGCTTCGTGGAGCTCTTTTTATTTAGGTACTTAATAAAGTTATGAAAAAAAAATTATTAAAGTTTATTATTTTGTTAATTATATTTTTTTTAATTAACAAAAAATGAAATTTCAAAAAAATGTAACCAAAAAAGATTTTTTTTAGTAATATCTTATTATTGCTGTTTTTGCATCTAATATAGGTATTAATTAACATTGTAAAAAAAATTTTACGTCATTTGTTAAGAAATTGTTTATAAACAAATATACTATTTTGGGATTTTTTCAAAAAATTTTTTTACCATCTTATTGCATAGGTGAAATGATGATTTTTAAAAAAATATTTTTTTCTTAAATAAATTTTTCTATTGTTTAGGTTAGGTTAGGTTAGGTTAGGTTAGAGTTCCGGGAGTGGGACTTTTTTATTGGAAATTTCCTCCTCTGTCAGAATCTTTTTTCAAAATTCCTTAAATATCATTATTTTAGAAGTTATTAACGAAAAACTAAATACCTTTATTTTTTTATCTTATTTTGTTAATAACAATCGCAATTTTTTATGTGCTAATAAACCCTTAAAAAACATTTTTCTAGACGTCATTCCGAATCGAATGAGCTATCGCACATATTTTTAAGAGCTTTATTTCTATTTAACACGTTTTTGAACTTGTTGACTAGTCTATAGCACCAACATATATTTGTAGGATGTTTTCCTTGAAAATATTTCTCTACCTTTTTCATCTTGGTAGAGATTACCTCTTTATCTGTAAAAAGATATGTTTCTATTTCTTTTGCACATTTTGGATCTTTTCATTTAAAGCAAAAAACCGCTGAAAGCAGAAAGTATTTGTTTTGCAAAATGCTTACGCCCATTTTTTCTGATTAGATCTTCAATATTAAGGGAATCGAGAAAAATATGGAAAAGTATGATTATAGAGATAACAACTTTCTGATAGGACAACGAGATGGCCTTCAGGCTTTTTACAAGGGCTAACAATAATAAACCTTATCGTAAGGAAATAACGTTGACTTTTCTTCCGCAGCCTGGTGAATTTCAGCGTGCCATACTTGAGCTATTTAGCGGTGCTGGCTCTTATAGGGGCCGCTATCGCCTTTTACATAATTCCGGCCAACTATTTATTTATGGCATTTGGTAAGTATTTTTCATTTATTTTCCTATCTGTTTTTTTTATTTTTTTATTTTAGATAATTATATCTTTGGATGATTTCACACCACGTCAATCTAGACTTGTACTAAGTATCCGAAGAACTAGTATCACAGGTACCAGACAACGGAAATATACTTTTAAATAGGTACTTTTATAATATACACATATTTAAGATTTTTATTATATAATACACATATTTATTACACATCTATAACTCAGGAACACAGAAAACTTTTTGTTCCCTGGCGGGATTCAAACCCGCGACCTCCGGCTTGAGCGCCAACGCGATAACCAGTAAGCCATAGAGGTCGTCAAATATTTCAATAGACCCACTTATATTTGATCGATCTGTAATACAGCTAGTAACAAAACTGCACACAATACAATAACGATCGATTTTGTTGCAGGTATTTATAAGTTTACCCGCAAGTTCCTCAACCCGGACCGGATCCCCAACAACGATCTCCTGGACTTCATATCCAGGGTGCCTGATAATGAGATTCTGGTACGTATCCAACGTCTAACTACACTTTACGGTCTCTCTAATCCCTATATTTGTATCTAGAATCTACCAAAGAATATAATAAAGACGATTTGTTTTACGTTTGTTTGCATAGGCTCCGAAACTACTGGACTAATTTTGATGAACCTTGGCACAGATATAGGTTAGACCACAATATGAAACAGACATAAACTACATTTGTTGCGGCAAAATTTACGGTTCCCGTGTGATATCCTTTTGCGCGGAGAAGTCGCGGGTAACATATCCCACATTAAAAGAGAGAGAATTTTGCCGCAATATCGTACATTAGCCTATGTCCTTCCCTGTAGTCTACTCTATATCTGTGCCAAATTTCATCAAAATCGTTCCAGTAGTTTCAGAGCATATTCGATGCAAACAAACAAACATACCATTCCACTTTATTATTATATTAGTATAGATTAATTTATTTTAGCAAAAAAAATGCTTTATAGTTCAATATCTCACAAACGGATATGTAAATCAAAAAATCGTTTAAGGAACCGCTCAATATCTTAAAAAGGCCTATCTTATAATACCCCACACTAGGTATAAGGGAAAAAATCAAACTCCTAATTTTTTTTTTCGTGATTTTATTTTGGCACTTTGTTGGCGTAGTAAATGCACATAATTTGCGTGCAAAGTTTCATCTACATTTGAGGCGTAAATTACGGAACCCTTAAAAAGCCAACACGAACTTATTCTAGGTCATCTACATTGCAATATTAAAAAAAACAAAATGGAACCACTGCAAGTTGAGGACATCGTTAGCGCAGCTCGGGGCACAATTACTCCACTGAGCCGTAATTGCTCTCCTGACATCAATTCTCCGTAAAAAAATATATATTGAATATTATAGTACCTGGGAGACCGAGTTTTGCCTGTAGTTAGTTCCTAGTACGGGGAAAAAAATATCACAAAAATATTAATCTGACCAGGACTCGAACCCAAGACATCAATTTGCTATTAACGTAAAAACTTACCCCCGCGCCCTGAGCCACGCTCTTTGACAATTACAGAGCGGAAAAATTCGTATTTTATTTCGCAATGAAAAAAAAAAGAACCAAGCCAGATCGATTTTTCATCGTCAATTAAACTTTTCTGAAAATTTTTGAAGCCGTTTCCGTTATTCTGATTATATATTAAGTACTTATGAAATACTCCAAGCCAAGATCCAAGTTGTTATGTCCGTATTCTTAAAGTATTCATTAATATTAGACAATGTGTGTGTCGTCTCGAAGTTAAGCTATTTTAACAGCAGATAATACTGCCCGCGATAATAAAAAGGCGCATCTTACAAAAAGTAAAAATACAGAAAGATGCATTTCTTTGTAGTTCCGGCAACATAAATAACTCAATTTCGAAAAAAACTGTTAGATATGCCTTTTTAGATATCGGGGAAGAATATGTTTAATTATATTGACAATTTTTTTATTAAAATACGATAAAACGAATATTTCTATCCTTGTGTAGGTATGTAAGGTATGTTTAACCACGAGACAACACACACTGTATGTGTATAGTTTCGGTTTCGAATTCTACCAAAAATATTTTCTTACTATATACCTAGGTTATATGAGTAGCTAAAGTGTAATCCCTTTTTAATAAATGATAGCATACTCAGTCATGCAAGTTTTACTATCAAACATACCTAAATTAAAAATCAAACTTAAACAGTACAATATATTATAACGTATCCACTTGGACACTACATATGAACATAATACTTTTATTCTCCTGCAACGAAAATGAACTTGGGAAATTAAACAATCTTATTTAATTCAAAGTGTGCTTGTACAATTAGAATGTATTACCTACCTAACCTAGGTTCAGAAGTGACAAGGTGAGCTTTGCATTGCAGAAAAATATAATTTATTTGAGGCAAATATTACACGCAAGTCGTAAATTATAAGTTATTTTTAAGTTACTAGTTACGATCACGCTTGTTACCTCTAACCACGCAAGAATTACGTAAAACATGAAAAAAATCTCATTTGCGAACTCTACATAATACGTAGGGTACGTCTGTACAAAATTACTTAACTGTAGCACAGAATAAATATTAGGCTTGTAGCCTTCAACTTTTAGGAGTTGTATGTAATCATACAAGATTATTAAAAAAATATCATGTAGGCAATAAAATTAATTTGACTAAGCTTTAACTTAGGACCTGAAGTTAACTAAAGCATTTCCTTTAACTTTACCATATTATTGAAGAGTTGTTTTTTTTTTTTTACAGAAAGAATGGCGGGAATTAAAAGTTCCAGAGCCGAATCTTAGCAGAAGTAACTCGATGAAAAGAAGATAAGCGTCAGCATTTAAAATAGAGAGTAAGGTTTATAATATTCTACAAGGAACAACTAGTTGCTCAAGCTCTACTTTAAATAGGATAGGTTAAAGAACGTGTGGATGTTGTTAAAATATATAGACAATTAAGAATTTAAAAAAGGAAAGAAGACCATTGTTGCCTCAGGATAACTGCGCCAAAATTTCCTGCAATTTTTTATGTGATAAATAGATATCCCACAATATTTTCAGCCTAAGCTGAAAGCTCAATGGTCAAGCTAATTTTAAAAGCTTACTAAGCTCTGAAATGTGTGCGTTTTTCATTATAATCAAAACATTCCGTAAAATAAAATACTGTGTTATGGGGGTATTTAAATAGTTCTAAGTCATTGTAATTATTTATTAAGTATAGTTAATATTTAACAATTAGTGAATCGATGCCTCAAATTGAGGTACTGATGGACCTGTTGAGGTTTCTTGCCACGTACACGTCTTGGTTGGGCTCGGGCACGCTTAGCTCTTTCCATTCCTCCTGGAAAGATAAGACAGTGTGCAAACTACGTGCAAACTGCTAATTTGCACGTGTAAACGGCTATTCGTAATTTACGCGTGCAAACTGCTGCTATTCATAATTTGCACGTGCAAACTGCTATTCGTAATTTGCACGTGCAAACTGCTATTCGTAATTTGCACGTGCAAACTGCTATTCGTAATTTGCGCGTGCAAACTGCTATTCATAATTTGCACGTGCAAACTGCGACTACCTTTGCGAAGAGGGTTTTACATTAATTGTAACTCTTCTATCAATAGACAATAATTAGAAACATAACATCACTTTTTTATTTGACTGAGGATGCATTGGGCCTAATGTCCAATAGTAGATTCATAATTTGAAAATTGCTGACAAATTAAAATTGCCTATTATAGTAAGGAAGCCCAAGATTGAGATGATTTTTTAAGTAACTAGTGCGCGTCATATTAGGATCCAGAGTCTAACAAGTATCTGGTAATTAAAATATTAAAATCAGTTTATTTGTTTGAGGCGTTAATAAAAAAGAAGAAGAAAAGGATCAAAATTTAATTCTCACATTTCCTTTTTTCTAAATTTATCACTTCTAAAATTAAAAACTTTCATTTTTTCCTTCTATCACCTTATAAAACCTACTAGGTCTCCACGCGCGACGCTCGAATAAGAACAGGTTTAGCATCGTGGGCTCCCTAGCTTTGAAGGAAATTGGTCAAATGCATCCTTGTTTTATATTAATCGGTGTTTTAATGTTATTGTACTTTTATATTAGTGTAACTGTGATAAGGGAGATAATACATAGGCTATACTTTTTATTATTTGATGATATTTTTTGTATTTGGAGGTGTTAACTCAAATTTGCCTTTATTGTGAAATAATGTAAATAACAAATGTTGCAATAAGTGATACAAAATAATAAGTTCAAAGTTTTGCCATTGCTGCTAGACGTAAACATGACAAACTAGGAATCTGTAATATTATTGTCTAAACGGCTGAATTATCCTATTCACATGCTGTCGCTGTCTCAGCTAGCCGAAATGACAAGGACAGCATGTGACTTGAGCGTCACTTAATTTAACTATCGTTGCATTATTCGGCTGTAAGTCTGCCTGAATATTAGCAGACTTTGGCTGAGAAAAACTTGTAAAAAATGTAGCTTGAAAGCGACAATTCTCGCTACCATATTATTATGGTTCAATATTTTGTAAATATTACTGTATGTCACAGTTCAACCGATAAAAACTGTTATGTACAAAAACGCATTTAAATAATCTCGAATGTAATTTAAGATATATTGTATTAAAATCGATGATGGCTCAATAGAATTGTTAAAGATAGACTGAAAATAACTTACCAATGAGTGATTATCCGGTATTCTCGAGAAGAAATCTAATAAATCATTATTCAAAATTCTATTTGGGTTTAAATATTTCCTTCCGAACTTGTATATACCTAAAAAAAATTAACAGTTAGTAGATTAACTATGATCACGCAGCCCAAACCACTAAATAGACTTTGCATTGCGGAGTCCAGTGGGAAGACCAGAATTCAGTGGTATGAGCTGCGTGAGTTTGGAACAATTGGAACCTATGGGCTTCTGTATGCAGTATCGGCCTATGGCCGTTAGTGACCGCCGGTGGCCGTGAGCGGCGGCGGTTGTCTCAAGCGGAACTGTGTTTATAGTCATGAAAATAAAGTTTAAAATTATATGACAGTTATGCTGCTGGCCGCTCCGCTGCTATTACGGTGTGAATCGACCCTTCCGCAACGAAAGAAAATAGATCAATGAAAACAGAAGTCTGAACTAATACAATGGCTGTGTGTAAAATGAAATAGTGCTAACAAAAAACGCAAGCTAAATGGCAAACCGCTGGCATTAAATAAGTAAAATGGCGTATATACTACTAAGTATTGAAGTTAGCAAACGTATCCTGGAGGATAATCCGTTTTTTTTTCTTTAGCGCTAACAAGCGCTATTTTCCGCGGAACACGGCCATTAGAGTTAGAGAATAGAACACATGAGTGTCGAGTTGGGATCCTCTTCTTTCGCATAATTTTATTTGTCATAATTTCACTTGGCATACCTCACTTGGCATAATTTTACTACGCATAATAATACTTTGGCATAATGGTTTCTTGGCATACTACATCATTAGGCATAAATATCATTTAGACTAATATTGTTTGTCCTAATTTAATGAGGCATAACTCGTAAGGCATAATTTTTCTTGTCATAATAATACTTTGGCATAATTGTTTTTCGGCATAAACTCGTTAGGCATATTTTTTTGTCATAATAAATTCAAGGCATTCTGTCACAAGGCATAAATATGCATAAAATGGAACGACATAATGAAAACACGGTTAAGGTAATTAAACGCATATTTATGAAACATTAAAAGCAGGTATTACACTCATATACCTAGTGTAACATGTGTAACAGTAGGTTAAGTTGCGGCGGGGTGGCCCTTGGGCCACCCGTAAGCCGCTAACATGTTTAAAATAATTAGCTCGGCATGTTCTTAGATAGCAGTTCGTGTTTTTTGTCCGAGTTTAATTTCGTAATCAGTCGAAAATTACAATTATAATTGTTATTTCGTCTTAACTCGCATACCCATTAGAATTTATCATTCATTAGTATGTGAAAAAAATGCTAGAAAGATGTATGCGTAAATATAATAGTATCTTAAATATCATTATGCGTAAATATATTTATGCTTTTTAATATTATGCATAAAAATATTATTCTTAATGAATATTATGCGTAAAAAAATATATGCCTTACAATAAGTATGCCTAACAATTATTATCCTTTTAGTAATTATGCGAAAAAAAATTATGCTTAGAAAGTTATGACAAATGAATATTATGCGAAACTACTATTAGGTCAAATGAAATTATGCGAAGTAAAATTATGACATATGATTTTATGCGAAAAAATAGGGAACCTGTCGAGTTATCAGACTAGTTTACTTAACACTAGTGTGTTCGATTTTTAGTTTTAGTTCTATTTTCAGTGCTCTAAATTTTTCCCAGCATGATGGATTCCGGACAATAGGTATAGATAGTCCTGGCCTAAAAGTGTGCACTTACCAAAAGCCATTAAGATATAATTAAAGGGGAGCAGATAGACAGATAGAGAGCTGAGCAGCAGGAAAGCTATGGCCACGTAACTGAAGAACGGCACCTTGAACGACACCAGACTGAAATGAAAATAAATGTAGAGTGCGATTCAAATGAGAATAGGATCGAGTCGGCGCCATATTGTTTCGAATTTAGACTGTTATGATAGTTAAATTTATGTTTAGATAATTGATTACTATTTAATGTGTTTATTTAAATTCGATGCAAGACTTATTATTTATATGCACATAAGTTTTTCTGAAAATCGCACTTTTCAAGTGATATTTGACAGAAAAGGGTCATTGACATTCCTATTCTCATTTGAAACGCGTTATATCATTTATTACCATGCTAATCTATCCCGTGGAAAATATCGTAAAGGTAGATTATATATTATCTATAAATATCGTAAAAGTAGATAGAGAGACTGGGAACTTAACAGGCAAATCAATTTATCCTACTATCCTAATTCCTACTACTATTATAAATGTGAAAGTTTGTGAGGATGGATAATGGACATATGTATGGATAGATGGATAGATGGATGTTTGAGACCTTTCACGCAACTTTCACTACTGAATGGATTTTGATGAAATCTGGCATGGTAGTAGTTTAATCTCTGGGTTAACAAATAGTCTACTTTTTATCTCGAACAAATAATTTTCCCATGGGATGCATTTAAGCGTTCGAAAAGGCGGCCATTTATAATTACAAGTAAATACCTATCTACTTTTTAGTACCTACTAGATGAATTATGTTTGTGGCATAAAATGCCATCTATCTGTAAATTCTGACAGATTTAGAAAATCCGTGAAATAATATTATTATGGTCACCAATATAGCTACCTAGTAAAATAGAGTCTAACTCCAAAGTCGATTTTAATATATCGTAGAGTAGGTAGCATAATAAGCATCATAACTTTATAATAATTTTCATAAATACCCACTAAGTGATTTTTATAGCGCCTAATTATACGTTGACTATCGTAACTTAATAACACACACATTATTATTATAGAATAATTACAAACGTCAGTGTGACATACTTGTGTATTTTTTCTGCGTGGCTCGAGATGAACTCTATACTGTTTGTGATGGTTAGGGTCATGGTCTGTAGGTCTTGTAGTTTTCCACTCACGTAAATGCCTTCCTGAAACAACAACAAATTAAAATAAGAACGAGAAAAAAGATATAGTAATTTTCCTCTATACCACAGAGTAGTAGCACGGATTAAAGAAAGAGAAACAGATAAACAGCTATGTACATAATGGCTATGTTCCGCGGATAATAGCGCTTGTTAGCGCTTAAAAGCGCTAAAGAAAAAGAAACAGATTATCGTCCAAGACACGTTTGCTAACTTCAATACTGCTAACATAATCCGCGATTTTGCTTATTTAATGCGAGCTGTCGCTATTTTGCTTACATTTTTTTGTTAGCGCTATTTTCCACGAAACATATCCATTATCTTTCGATTTGATTGTACTACTACAAGCATACGATTTGCCACGGTTGTGTGGGAAAATTGTGGGCCGTTGAATGAGACGTCAAAATTTTCAAATTTGAATTGATTTATGAGAGCTATTTATTTCTCCGTACGAAAATATATTTTCTACTTTGTGGTAGAAGTGCTTGGCATTTGGCAATACCTTATAAAGAATAAATATAAAAACTCACTCTGCTTCTTTTATTTTCTTCATGCTTTGTGCTGGTGTCGTACACGTCGTGGGCATGTTCTGAAATATTCCAAAAAACTAAATTTATAACAATAACAAATTAAGTAAATGCAGATAAATAATTTAGCTGGTAAAGGTACAGTGCATTTTGACCGCGGTTTCTAAAGCTCTTCCCTTGACTGACGCCCAAAATTAATAATCAGTCTTAGCTATCTGAGATCAAGATTTCAATACATTTCAACAATCCTAGGATTGACTTCACATCAGTTTACGTCAATTCTTTGTTTGAGAATCTAAGATTAAAGTTAATCTAAGATTTTAGATAAGTAACTACTTACGCATTACTTACGTTATTAATTTCGGGCGTTAATTGGAAATATCTCGGATCCAGCATGAAATATGAAAATTGCGTTGTATTTTGCCTCGTGGTTGCAGGTACCGAGAGGTCCACCTACGTTTTTCGTTTTTTTTTTTTTTTAAACCCGACAACGGTTTAGAGCGTTTTCACATTACGTGATGGCTACGGTTACCGGACAGGAAAGTGGAAACGCTCGTAACTATGTCGTCGGCATAAGTGCGTTTTCCCATATTATCCAATCCGATCGCGCCGACAATGACAATGACTGGTATATGTTTCATATTAAAACATATACCTGTCTCTCTCATGTCTTCGGTAATAGGGATGTTGACTAATTTTCGGTAATAAAATAATAAACATGTCCTATCCATGGATTCCATGTGAGCTGGCAATCCTTCGGCTCGTTTTTCTTCTTACAAAAGAGCAAGCTAATACCTTCATGTCGGTTAAGGAGCCAATAGTAGAGGAAGGGCAGCAGCAGCATCAGCAGCAGCGACCACAGCGTGATGTAGTGGCAGAACACTATCCAGCATATCACCGCCAGCAGGGACAGCTCCTTGTCGTCCCACTCGAACAGACGCCTGCAATGTTCAAGTCATACCTAACTTCTAGACAAATGAGATCCCACCTACAAACATTTCCAGGTGATGTAAAACAGGACAGTAATGTTGTTGGATATTATTAAACCCCGGTCGTTAGTAGAAATAGTTTTAGTAGAAAATATGTTTTACGGTCCGTTTCGATTGACGCAAGATGCAAACATAAGGGGCCCCATACATGATCCGGTCTGCCTTCAGTTCGGCCTGAACGGATGCAAAATCGTATCGTCTGTGTGCAATTTCGAGATCGCGTCAGTCGGCCGTACGGACTGAAGCGATTCGTTCCAGTGTTGCCAGCTCTGTTTTTGTGAAACTACTAAACTCGTATTGAATTCTAGTAAAAAGTACTAAATAACTACTAAAGAAGCTACTTAGGAATTCCTGAAGCCCCCCAAAAACCATTGCATTTTAGGTTTTGTTATATTAAATTTTTTTCATTCATTGAATTTTACTATAAATTTTACCATTAAATTAAAATATACTAGCAAATATTACGTATATAATAATTATACGAGTAGTTTTAAGAAAATTACGGACGAATGTATTATTATGATAGGTTTTTTTTTTTTTGGGTTTAACCTAGGCTATTTTGCATATGATTACTGTCTGGCTCTTTCCTACTAAAACACTACTAATAACTAAATTTCTACCAAGGAGGGAATAAAATACTCAATTTAGTAAAATTTTGTAAAATAACTAAGTTGGTAACATTAATTCTGGCCTGACCGATCGGCCTGAACGCGCGGCCTGTCCTGACCGTGTGTGGACAAATCGCTTCAGTTCTCGCCCCGGGCGAGAACTGAAAGCGGGCGAGTCGCCCGAGCCGCGGCCGTGTGGGCGTGTCTCGTGTACAAGCGTTGTATGAGTTTTCGCGGTGTTTAAATACAAAATTGATAAACACGACCGTAGCGCGCGGCAAACCAGAATGGACTGATGCGACTGTTCCGTGTGTGGGCCCGAATCAGATCAGGCTGAACTGACGTAAATTGGGTTGGATGCGATTTTTTCCGTGTGTGGGCTCGAATCCGTTCAGGCCGAACTGACGTCAGTTCTATCTGAAACGATCGGCCTCTCGTGTGTGGGAGCCTTAAGCATTGGGGCTTTACAATATTAGTACCTGGGAGACCGAGCAGCGAGGAATGCTCTGAGTTATAAGTAGAACGATAAAAAAAAAACTTGAGAGGTGTCAAGGGACACCCACTTCCTTTCGAATAATTAGATAAAGAATTGTAATAAAATTTTATTTTATTAATTATGTATATTATTGATGATATATCATGATGTTATAATTATATCTACCAAAGTTATATATTATTATAATATATATGACATATAATAGTATATATAGTTATAACTTGCTTTCTATGAGAGAGAGAGAGAAACACGCACACGCCGCACGGATTACAACTATAGCAAAAAGTTTCGTTACAACTTTGGTCTTAATTTTTTCCGTCTAGTCCCCTTTCGCAACGCGCGATATGGAACATCGTTCCAACAAAAAGATATACAATAATATTCGTCTGACCGGATTCGAACCCGAAACACTAATTTTCCAACAACTGTAAAAGTCCAACGCTAACCAAGCCGCCAACTAGATTTGGCATTTATAAATCTAAATCAACTAGGTATATCTTATTAGTTTTTACTCAACAAACGAAAAAAACATTATAATTTTATCACATAAATACGCGCAGTTTTCCAGTAGAACGATTTTTTCCCCCCAAAACTCTATGCATACAGCGAAATACATGAAACCGTTTCCGAGATTCCAAATAAGTACTTAGATTATTAAACCAAATATAGATTATTAATTAGATAGATCATTAAATCCTGCAACCTTTGTAGGCTTCTGTTCGGTTCAGAACGTTATAGTTAATTTAACTGTGTTATAGTTATGATACCAATATATTCTAAATAAACGGGTATGGGTCAATGTTGGTTTAATGTTCTAAGACCAATATGTCCCGACATACAAATAATGTATTTTTAATAAATCAGAATGGCAAGACGCGACAAATTAACTGCCTTGTTCTTAAAATACGCGTTCACAAAATAAGCTTAGAGCATTAATTTGGTTGGATGCTCTAAAGTAGTCTAAAGTCTAAGACAAAAAAATGTTTAATGATAGAAGCCGATATCGAGGTCGATATTTGATTCAACATAGCATATTTTATAATTGTCTAGTTCCTTAACATGAGTATTATAAATAACATGTGCCGAGTTTACTTTGGTAGTAAAAATAATTAATTAGAATAACTTTTTGAGAACCTATCTAGTATAAAACCTTCGGGGTAACAAGGGCCAATTAAATTGATTATGTTTTTATTTATTTATTTGTTTCTATTTATGGGTCCTGTAAAACTAAGTTAAATGTGCAATAGTGAAACTCCTACAACCACATACCTACCTAAGATGTTTGAAACTTGATCACTTTTAAAATTTTAAGTACCTAGGACAAAATTCGCCAGTCCTTTAATTGAACGTTGGCGTTGTAGCATAATTTATTGCTCCTTGGCAACATGAAAGTTCCACTGTAGGTAATAATAATTTGTGTCGCTGCAAGTCCTCAAATTGAGTCCGGATTTCGACCCAATTATTCAAGTATCTATACCCGCGGAACATTCCACTTCTACTACTTCCGAGTTCCGTTACATATTATGACATCTGTGGCTCAGTGGCTATCGCATTATATATGTGTTTAATCTATAATCGTGTTGGCGCTCACGCCGGAGGTCGCAGGTTTGAATCCTGCCAAGAGAACAAAAAAAGTTTTTTTGTTCTGGGTCATGGACGTGTATTAAATATGTAAGTATAGTCCAAAAGTATTAAATGTACTTCCCGTTGTTTGTTACCTGTAATAGATACAATTTATTTGTATATGCGCGGAAATTTTAAAAAGTGCCAAACCGTTAAACTTTCAATTTCCACGACCGTACTCTACTTATGACTCGAAAACTTTCGTTTTGTAAGTAGGCGTACTTACTTGAAAACTTCGTGTTTTTTCTCTATAAATATGAACACATTTGTCACGAACTGGACATTGGAGTAGACGAGACCGACGTCGAACTTGGGCGATTTCTTGATGTGTTTCACCTCCTTCGGTTGAAACAGCCTTACCGTTGCTTTGACCTAAAATTGTTGTTTTTGTAATAAACTAGGTAGGTATGACTTTGAAAGTAGGAGTGGTAGCTCTATATTATATACTGATAATGTACCTACTGTGGGTAGGTACTGTAGTGGATGACTGTGGCTGAACTCCAGGCCACAGAGTAGAAAATATTTTCATCATAGACGTTCCTATTCTCATTTGAAACGCGTTATATGACGTATCAGTATACCTTCTACATAGGTACAGAGAAATAGCTTTCATATAACAATCCAAATCGTTTCAAATTTGAAAATTTTGACGTTCTCTTTCAAAAAGCTGGCTAATGCACAGCGTAAAAATTTATACGTCCAAAATATCTTAAGCTAATTTGCGTACAGAAAAGCAAGTTATAACGCGTTTCAAATAAGAATAGGAACGTAAATGACTTTTTTCTGTCAAATGTCACTTGAAAAGTGCGATTGGCGCTGACTCGATCCTATTCTCGTTTGAATCGCACTATACATGTGTTAACTTTCTTTAAATCCCGGTAAAGTCAAAAGAATACCTATGTGGTATGTCGTGTAATGGATAAACGATACTCACTGGATCCCATACTAAAGACATTTGCAGCAATATCCTCGGGCAGTTGCCCTTAGCGTTGTGTTTCTTCGATCTATCCTTTAACGCATACCAACGCATCTCACCGTTCTGTATCCTGAGCAACGGTATTGAGATTTTGCCAATTGAATCGCTTATGATGTTATTTAGTGCACTGTCGTACACTTTGATGTCCAAAGTTGATGATATATCGTATAAATTGCTAAAAATAACAGTTACAATATTTAAGTTATCAGTGGATAGAGTTAAAACCGAAATCGCTTCTCAAAGTTAAGCGCTCCTTATATCACAGGCTGCCTGTAGGTTATAACAGTATATGACTTGAGAGCCTATTACATTGAGAAGCGTTTGAGAATTTGGGCGTTAAAGTATCTAGAATATAATTACTGTAGTGGTTACTAATTTGTTTTACTAGTAATCTTTACAAGATGGCGCTAAAATCAAGATCTCGTAAACGAGTATTTTTGTCGTACAAGTTCATATGTCGTAGTTCATATTTTAAGTCGACAATATTATTTCCTAATTACTTTTTTTTAAATTTAATATACTTAAACTTACAACATGTACGTCTTGTTCCATTTCGGCTCCGCACCGCTCCCCGCCCTGTGTGTCTGTACCCTTTCATTGTCGATTTCAAGAACACAGTAAGCATTGGGTTTACTGGTAAGACCTTTGGCTTCTATCACCGCAACATGTAAAACACCAACAATCTTCCAGCCATGCCTGAATCTATGAATAGGCTAGAATTTTAAAAAGGCAACGTTAGAAAAAAATTAAAAAAATTAAATATTATTTTATTTACCGGAATGGTTGAAATGCTTCATCTTCTCGGCAATAGATGGCGTATATCAATACTTAACGCTTGATTTGTAAGTTGGTAATGAGGACTTGTAAATATTTTTTATACACAAATGAGAAAAACAAGTGCACGTACACTTTTTTCGTAAAGGTCAATAGCATTTGTCTCGTGTGTTCCAGATGCTCGAATGACGCACATCGTGACGGAAAAATGTATCGCTCCAAACCCGTTGTCCAGTTGCTGCCAAATTTCGTGTGTACGCTCCTTCTCGAATCCAGATAAGTCTAAAACACAACTTACATACGAAAATTACATAATAATTTACTTGCTAGTAACTCCCAAAAAAAATTTTTTTTTTTATTTTGCTTACCTTCCCATTGCGTTTTTCTGCTTTCCTCTATCCCACAGTGAGATATGTAGTTCGTGGTCTACAGACATACGGAGTTCGAAACGTTCTCGCCATTCCGGTTGCCTTGTACTTGGGACGCTTTTAGACTTAAAAGTTTCTGAACCTAACCTAAATAAAAAAAAGTTTTTAAACAGCTTGATCATGGACCTGATAGCGAGAGGAAACGATATAAACATCACAATGGACGTGGACTGTCAGCGATCGTACTGTGCACATCTTTGTAATATCGATAACTTTTTGTACTTATCAAGTTACTAAGAGTACAAATACTCAAAAAGGGGTTTTGATGCTATGAAGGGTATTTTATTTCATGTGTAAATCATTAAATAATAACTAAATTTAATAATTTATTATTTTATTTATTTTTTCGTAATGGTTCTCGAAAAGTCTGCCAATAGATGACGCTTTTCAGCTTTGATCACGGGGATTAAAAATATATTCTATAGATTAATAATAATTATTATTTTAAACATTATGCGTACTACAGTTTTTTTGCAGTATTTCCTAAAGACTTTTCAGTCGTAGTCCGTAGAGCAATATTAGTTTTTTATCATTTTACGCCCCTGTCTCCCTATATGTAATCTTGCGTTTAGTGACATCTAGTGTAAGGTAGCAAAACTACTTAGTAAGGTTGATATCGAACGAAATACGTAGTTTTGCTATTGACCGGTAGATGATTGGGCGGAGCAGACACCCCGTCACCCCGCAAAATATCAAGCTTTGTTTCATACTGAGATCTAATTACAACGCCTCCTTTTCGTTTTACCTACATGTTAAGAGCATTAACGCATAGCGCGTGAAGTCAGCTTTGGTGAAAAATACGCACACAGCTGCAGCCTGCAGCGAGCGTCTTTGTGTGCGTGAATAGCTCGACGACTGTAAGCCAACTAACCCACATTGATACTTGCCTTACTTTAATTACTTTACGATAATAATAATAACGATAATAATTATTATTGAATTTTGATTATGGTATACATAATATCATAATAATAATTATATTCTGTGTCATATTACTTAATATATAATATAACATATTATCTACACCAGTGTTTTTCAACCTTTTTCATGATGCGACCCACCCTTGTATGAAAAAATATTTCGCGACCCCCCGACCCTTCACTTTTTTATCATGTATGTATGTGTATATTACAGTGTTACAAATATTCATTCCATACGACGTTTTTATGCGTCTCCATAATTAGGATTCGGATATAAGTAGGTACATAATATAGTACGTCAAATCCATTATTTTACATTTACATACATCGATGATCGATTTATGAGTATATCCTTTTGTTAAAATTCTCTTACTTAATAAATCAATATTTTTAATCTTTATTGTTTTTTTACTAAAGTTCTCTCGGCCTCCGGCGACCCCCCTACAGAAGCTTCGCGACCCCCCAGGGGGTCGCGACCCACAGGTTGAAAAACACTGATCTACACAAAACATACAATATCAGTAGGTAATGTAATACTAACATAATATTATGGAAAATTAAATACCTTGAAATAATACTTTTATACTATTTTAATTAATACTAGCGACCCGCCCCGGCTTCGCACAGGTACAATACTGATACTAATACTACAGAATGTCACCCACTTCGCAACGGGCCGTATAGCAGAAATCGTAATATATTAATTTCGCCATAACTTCAAAACCAAACGTCCAATTTTAATCATTCAAAGACCAAATATTATCTACATAAACTGTACTTAGTAATGAAATAATTTATTTTGATAAGGATTAATAGTATGAGTAAAATAAACGCGTTTAAATGTAGTCCAAAAAAATTCAAGATTTCTAAATAAAAAAATGGTTGTTGTGCCTCACTCGATATAGATAGGTATAGTGTGTCGCGGACTTTTTTGTAGATATTTATAAGATCTACAATTAATTAGAACATTATATGGTTCTATCTTTTATAGTTTAGGCAGCGTACGCAAAATAAGTAACTTTTCTGGTTGATTTTTTACACCTTGTGTCCGAAAAACCCAAATATCTTACGGAACCCTATTTTTTTCCAAAATAAAATTTAGCCTATGTTACTCGTGGATTTTAACGTGGGAGAGCCATGCTTCGGCACGAATGGGCCGGCTCGACCGGAGAAGTACCACGGGCTCACAGAAAACCGGCGTGAAACAGCGCTTGCGCTGTGTTCCGTCGAGTGAGTGAGTTTACCGGAGGCCCAATCCCCTACCCCCCTAGAAATGCCGCAGTTGAAAAACAATTTGTTACCCCAGGAGGGTACCAACTGCGTTGGAGAATCCCTCTCTGGACGTCCATGCTCAGGGACCCCTGGAACTGAGCGTGGACGTCCAGGCTGCCCCTCGTATTCTGGGGAGGGCAAAACTGCGCTACAATCTGCTCGGGGCAAGAGCAAACACACAAAGGCACCCCCCTCGATATTAGGCATGGACTTCTGTAATATCAGGGGATTACACTCCAACCTTAATGCCGTCCATTACCACCTTGAGACGGCAAAGCCGGCTTTGCTCTTTTTAACCGAGACGCAGATATCATCTCCGAGTGACACATCATACCTTTCCCACCCAGGGTATTATCTCGAGCACTCCTTTCTGCCCAAAGCTGGAGTGTGTGTGTATATCAGAGATGATATCAGCTCTCGCCGCCTCAGCAATCTTGAGGACAGGGACCTGTCAACATTATGGCTCCGCATAGATTGCGACGACCACCCTCGCGTCTATGCGTGCTTATATAGGTCCCATAGTGGTGACACCGAGACGGACCGACTCTTGGAACACCTGCAAGCTGCTTCAGATTTTGTACAGCGGCAGATCCCATCCGCAGAGATCATAATACTTGGCGACTTTAATGCCCACCACGCCGACTGGCTCAATTCCAGTAAAACTGATCATGCGGGGAGATCTGTATGCGACTTTGCCCTTGCGAACGACCTAACACAACTGGTTACTACGCCTACGCGAATCCCAGATGTGGACGGTCAGAATCCTTCCTTGTTGGACCTTCTGCTGACTTCAAATCCTGATGGCTACCAAATATCCGTAACCGCTCCACTTGGTTCATCGGATCATTGCCTTGTCAGGAGTTCTGTGCCACTCACGACAGTGTTACGACAGCGTGCTCTTAAATACCGTCGTGTGTGGCACTACAAGTTAGCAGACTGGGATGGAATGCGGTCGTTTTTTGCATCCTATCCTTGGGGGCACGTGTGCTTCTCGCCGGATGATCCCGACAACACTGCCAACTCTGTTGCCGATGTGGTAGTGCAGGGGATGGAACTTTTCATTCCGTCCTCTGTAGTGCCAACTGGCGGCAGATTTCGTCCCTGGTTTGGTTCATCCTCCAAAAAAGCTTCTCGCCGGAAGCAGGAGGCTTACCAATCCTGGGCCAATGCAGTGTCCACTCGGGATTTAAATACCAGCACATATAAAATGGAGTACAACCATGCCTCTAGGTCCCTCAAGAAAGAGATCACTTGGGCAAAGAAACAGCACGTCAATAGAATTGGCAAGAGACTCGAGCGCCTCCCCTCGGGAACCCGTGCATTCTGGTCTCTGGCCAAAGCTATTGAGGGAAATTTCTGTAAGCCAACCCTACCATCCCTACACGTAGGAAATGGATCGTTAGCCCAGGACGCAAAAGACAAAGCCGATCTTCTGGGCAAGCTCTTTGCGTCTAACTCGACCCTAGATGACGGGGGGCAGAAACCGCCGACCATACCGCGATGCACGAGCTTCATGTCGGATATTCGGTTTCATCAGCGCTCAGTGCGAAAAGCCCTCCGTTCCCTTGATATCCAAAAGTCGAGTGGGCCTGACGGAATCCCTCCTATTGTGTTGAGAAAGTGTGCTCCAGAGTTGGCTCCGGTCTTGACGCGCCTTTTTCGGCTCTCCTATTCCTCTGGCATCGTCCCGGCTTCTTGGAAGACAGCCTTGGTGCACCCGATCCCCAAAAAAGGTGACCGCTCAAATCCTTCCAACTACAGACCAATCGCCATAACCTCTCTCTTCTCAAAGATAATGGAATCCATTATCAATGGCCAGCTTCTTCGATACTTGGACGGCCAGGGATTACTAAGCGACAAACAATACGGGTTCCGTAAGGGTCGCTCGGCTGGTGATCTCTTGGCGTACCTAACTCATCGTTGGGCTCAGGCAATTGAGTCGAAGGGAGAAGCATTGGCTGTTAGTTTGGACATTGCGAAGGCCTTTAAAAAATTAAAATTAAATTAAATACCATTTATTTCGGGCTGCATAGGCCCATATTATAAATACCTTATAGACTAACATACATATTACTATATTATATAACTAACACTAACACTAAACACGTATTGTCTGCGACGTGGGGCGCGAAGTGTTCGGAAGTCGTCCTCTGAATCTTCTGAAGGCGACTCCAATCGGCCAGAACTCCTCCTTCTCGAAGGTCGGTAAATGATGGGTTGGAACTCTCACCACAAAAGAACTAAAATTCACTCTATGATGAGATTCCAACCGCTCGACCCTCAAGGCGAAGCTGGTTTTGCTCCTGATGTAGTCCACGACCTGCTCGACCGTCGTAGACCAATGCAGCCGGGACACGTACAGCGGTGTCGCAGGAGTCTCACACCGCAACAGCTGCTCGGGTCCTCCGGGTGCGGTGCCGCGATGGTTGCGGACGACGGGTTTCTTCTTCTTCCTCTCGACCTTGATGAACCCGTCATCATCGCACGTTCGGTCCTTTTTAGAAAGAGGACACTCTTTTGCAGTGGCCTCCTTCTTCCCTTTGTTTTTCGAACGCGGGGGAGGTGGCGGGGGTTCGCTAGCGGCGACACTTGCGTAACTCGGCACCGGCTCCTTAGCGGGCGGGGAGCGGGCAGCGGGGGCGGCAGCAACGATGTTCGTTGACCCGTCGGATAATGCTGACGGGCTAAACGTGACCGCCTGCGCGCCTCGACGACGAGTGACGTTTGCTGCATCAGGTGACCTACATATTGAATTAACACTTTTTAGCTGTGATAATTCACTACGTAGATCACTTATGGTAGACTCTGATGCCTGCAATCTACCTCGGACTCCGGCCAGTTCTTCCTTCAGGAACTTGATGTCCTTCAGTAGGCTGACGACGTCGACGTGGTCCAGTGTCACAGGCGGCAGCTTATGCAGATTTTTCGCTACAAAAGCTGGCACCTCATCCGGATCCGTCTGCTTCAGCAGGGAGATGATGTCCTGCACGCTTCTCTCGGTTCCATCTCTCCGTCGCGATGGCATGTTCGCGCTCTGGCCGAGCGTCTCGTACAGCAAATGCTTCCCTTCGCAAATCTCCTCGCTGGTGAACGATGACTTGCAGATCTGCATTATGCTGACCTCGTCCATGGTGTCGATGGCGTGCTGGATAAACGCCAGCAACTCATTGACCACGAGCGCCATGATCGCGTGCAGCGGCAATCAGCCGCGCGATTCGCAAAAATATTAATTAAATAATTAATATTTGCTGCATGTGTATAACGCGGAGCGCGTCCGTTCGCAAGCTCGACACATTACACACCTGATCGGCCTTTGATCGGGTTTGGCATAAAGCGCTGCTTTCAAAGCTTCCATCATACGGGCTGCCCGAGAAATTATGCAAGTGGGTCACAAGTTTCTTAGCAGACAGAAGCATAAAGGTCGTAGTTGACGGCGAATGCTCGGAAACTCAGTCAGTTGATGCTGGTGTCCCTCAGGGCTGTGTGCTATCGCCTACCCTATTCATACTGCATATCAATGACATGTTACAGACCAACGGCATTCATTGCTATGCGGATGATAGTACAGGTGATGCTGTATATACCGGCTCCCCTAATATTTCTCGGCTAAATGTCATCGAGAGTCGAAACGAACTTGTGTTAAAAATAGAGAATTCATTGGAGAAAGTCTCTGAATGGGGTAGACGTAACTTAGTCCAATTTAACCCCGCCAAGACACAAGTCTGCGCGTTCACCGCTAAAAAGTCACCTATGGTCGTACATCCTCGTTTTGAGGGCACATCTTTAACCATCTCCCCTAGCATTGAAATACTTGGTGTAAGCATATCGAGCGAAGTCCAATTCCGATATCATCTAGAGGGTAAGGCCAAGTTAGCCTCGAAGAAGCTTGGTGTTCTCAACAGAGCGAGACAGTACTTCGGTCCGGACCAACGCCTACAACTCTACAAGGCGCAGGTTCGGCCTCATATGGAATATTGTTCTCATCTCTGGGCAGGAGCACCAAAATACCAACTGCTCCCTCTGGATCGTATCCAACGAAGGGCCGCTCGAATTGTTGACCGTCATAGTGTTTCAAACAGCTTGGACCCCTTGGAATTACGCCGAGATGTAGCTTCACTCTGCATCCTCTATCGGTTGTATCACGGGGAGTGCTCTGAGGAATTGTTCGGAATCATACCACCTGCAACTTTTCGCCATCGTCCCACGCGAAAAATATTCCATCCTCATCACCTTGATGAGTGGCAGTCTTCCACCGTGCGTTTCTCGCGTAACTTTCTGCCGCGCACTGTAAAACTCTGGAACGAACTGTCACCAGCAGTATTTCCGGACCTATACGACCTACAAACCTTCAAGAAGAGAGCGTGTTCCCTCTTAAAAGGCCGGCAACGCACCTGCAGCTCTTCTGATGTTGCGAGTGTCCATGGGCGACGGTAGTTGCTTTCCATCAGGTGACCCGTTTGCTCGTTTGCCCCCTTATTTTATAAAATAAAAAAAAAAATAAAAAAAAATGTAGCTTTCGAATGGTGAAAGAATTTTTGAAATCGGTCCAGTACTTTTTGAGCCTATTCATTACAAACAAACAAACAAACAAACAAACAAACAAACATACAAACAAAGTTTTCCTCTTTATAATATTATATTAGTATAGATAATTTAGTTATACAGCTGAAATGTGTTTATTTAAATCTCTTTGATTTTTACCCGACTATCAAGACGTTATGCTTTTCGCCCGGTTATGTTTTTCGCGCGCTTTTCTTGCATATATAAATGTATGCATGTATGCAATATGCATATGTTACCGGCCAAACCCGATTTTAGGACAAACTAGTTTTGCCTAGGCTAAACTGGTTCTTCCTATAGGCGATAGGATTAACTAGTATATCCTAGTCCAAACTAATTTGTCCTAAGCCCGATAGGATAAACCAGTTTAGCCTAGGCCAAACTAGTTGATCCTGATATTAATACGCACACTCCAGGATAAACTAGTACGGCCTAGTCTAAACATTATGGTATATCTAGAAAGTCTAAATAAATATATAAACTGAATAAAATACTCCGTAATTGGAAAAATTAAGTTATTAAAACGATAATGATTCGTCGTAAGCTATGAATATTTATTAGTTATACAAACAATAACAAATAATAAGTGTTTTTTAGGGTTCCGTAATACTTAAGGAACCTTTATAGTTTCGCTCTGTCCGTCTGTCTGTCTGTCTGTCCGCGCCTCTAGCTCCTGTAATTATGAATATAAATTGATGAAATTTGGTGCAGTTATAGATTGTGTATAGATCACGATTTCGGGATCATAAAAAAATAATAATTTTATATTTAGGGATGGCTCTCCATACATGTGAAGTGGGGATGAAAAATATTTTTTCACTCTACCCCATCGTGTGGGGTATCGTAGAATAGGTCTTTTAAAATAAAGGCATGGTTTCATACGTTACTTTTTTATAAAGTTGACCATTTTCGAGTAATCGGCCTCCAAAGTAGTTTGTAAGTTGGTCCCCCCACTAGCATTTTTAAACTATAGGAGATAGAAACTTTCCATGCTAATAGATCATGCTAAAAACTCTTTAGGAAAATTATTGTGAACCAAATCGGACAGTAACTTTTGGAGTAATTAAAAAAAGCATATTACGCGTTTATAGTTACGGAACCCTCCTTAGACATGTCCTGACATGCTCTTGGTTAGGTTATTAAATTAAAGCATTAATCATATCTCAATAATTAAAATTGTTATTTATTTTTACATGGTGTGCTTTGGTGGCACTTACAATTATTGCAGAGTATCATTGCCTTCTTGCACTTGCATCTGTTTGTGGAACAGTTTTTGATGCAGCTGCATCTCACGAAACCTAGTCCTGATCCAACTGAATGTTTCGTAGCTGCAGTCCTAAACGTTATTCCTATAGTTATTTGACCTAGAGTGTGCGTATTAATATCAGGATCAACTAGTTTGGCCTAGGCTAAACTGGTTTGTCCTATCGGGCTTAGGACAAATTAGTTTGGACTAGGATATACTAGTTAATCCTATGGCGTATAGGAAGAACCAGTTTAGCCTAGGCAAAACTAGTTTGTCCTGAAATCGGGTTTGGCCGGTAACACATACATTACATTACATAGATTCTGGAACACAAAATAAACATTTTATATTTTAAACAAGACAATTTTATATACTTTTTTATAGTTGTTATTTTTTATGACTAATAATTGTTCCTCTATAATTTTTAATTATTTTTACTACTAAAATTCCGGACAAAGCTCAGTCTCCCAGGTAGGTACTAACATCTTATATCAAGACGTCAAAATATTTGTGTTTTAAAAATTAAAAACGAAATTACCAATTTAGGTGCTATTTTAAAGAAGAAAAGTATTAGTTACTAATACGTATCTAGATGTACTTAAAATTTATATATGTCACCGTAAAATTGTAAAAACCGGTAGATTGTAAAAAAACTAGTGAAATTGTAAAATGTTAATAGACTTCGGACGTGAATATGCTGCCTATAATTTAACACATTATTTATAGTTAGATAATAAATACCTATATAGTTATGAATCTTTCGACATATTTTTACAATCTCGTTAGTTTTTTTACAATTTAACGGTTTTTACAATTTTACGGTGACATATATAAGTTGTTTCTTTTCGAGGCAAAATGATTTGGAATCAATTTTGTTTCTAAATCATAAGCTCGAAATCCAGACTACCGTTTGCCGCATATATGTACCTAGATAAAACTTGGTAATTAAGTAGTTAGTAGTTTTTACTTTGTACATACATACATAAATATAATCACGTCTTTTTCCCGTAGGGGCAGGCAGGTAACACTATTCTTTCCACTTGCTACGATCCTTACATACTTGTTTCGCTTCGCCCACTTTAATTATTCCCTTCATACATGTTCATCATCATATTAGATTACATCATTCATATTAGTTTCCATGGAAGGTGCCGGATGTTGTACCTGCACTTCCTCTCTTTAAAAAAAACTTTCAAAATACTCTTTACATCTCTTTAACACACGTTCTTCTCCTTTTATAATGCTCCCATCTTGGCTCCTGATTGTACGCAGCTCCGAGTTAGAAGTTTAAGAAGTTTACTTTGTACATACAAATTAAGAATCTACTGCTATCTGAGGGGATTATATGGATTATTAAATACGTACCTCTTCATTTCGAAGTTCTACTTCTTCTGTTTTACTTTACTTGAGTGTTTTGCACATTGTCTGAAGTTAAACCACAAAGCCGTAAACACAAGAATTTTGTTATTTGAAAGCAGATGCATATTAACAACAAAATGAACATGCAAAGTAGTATATTGTTATTATGGCTGCGCTAGTCGGTTTTGTCTCCATGCAAACGTTATTGGTGATTTACTTTAAAGTCAAACATTATAGACTATCACAACGGCCGATCGTTAGGTGCTCGGACCGAGCACATCCATTCATTCATAGCCTTATACCAGTCTCTTCGACTTCAATGCAAGAGCGTGGAATAACTGTGTCGAAGCGTTTTCAGGGGCCTTAGCCTAGTTCGCATTAGGCCAGTATTTTAGTCGAGTAGCGAGTAATTTAGTAGCTAAACGCGTCTGAACACCAAAAATTTTGTCGAGTAGATTAGTAAGTAATTTAGTCGAGTCAATCCATTTATTTCTATTTTTCATGGGCGAGTAGCCCCCCCACCAGGCGTCCCTGCTCACTGGCTCACCGGCTAAACAAGTCCGAACCTATCGATTTAGTCGAGTTCATTAGTTGCTACAATAATAGCAGAAAATTTGCACAATTTTCGGTCATTCTTAAAGTATCGAAGTATTATTTCGGATCTTTCAACGCTTCATTCAGAAGATAGTTAGTTGCTCCTAATGTATTTCGATAATATATTTCTATCGATCCATTTTATTATCCATATAGCTTCTTTTTTATGACACAAACTTCTTCATCCACCTCTACTAAAATAACTTTTACAATTAGATTAATCAGGTTTATTCACTTTGGATGTGAACTGCACTTGAACGCAAGTGCGAACAGTTTTCCGGTTAGTAGCGAGTTGAAAGTAAGTTAGTTGACTAAAATACTGGCCTAATGCGAACTAGGCTTAGACAGAGTGCAATAGGGGTCGTCCATTAATCACGTGATGTCTAAAAGGGGATCCGAAAAAAATCACCAAGTATCACCAAGGGGAGGAGGGGGTATAAGGAGACATCACGTGTATTAATTTACGAATCTAGTCTATGCATACCGAAATTATAATCGGTTGTAGATTCGTAGTGTTGTTTAAATACTTACAAGATAATTGCTTTAATTATTCGATTAAATTGTTTTTAAGTTAAAGTTTTTCTTCAAACATAACCTGCTTACTAGTAGGTAGTATAAAACCTCACCACGTATCACCAGGGGGAGGGGAGGGGTCTAAAAAGTTGTTAAAATCATCACGTGATTAATGTACGGCCCCATATCAGGACGATAACGAAGTTTTTAAAGAATAGAATATATGGGAGTAACCACATGATTAGTCAAACTATTTTCGAACTTTATCATTGTAATTAAAGAAGACATGTCGAGTAAAGCCCTGGGTTGCTTAATCTCTCCTTTTTCCGAATTTGCTTGGCCAGCAAGATCGCCCGACTTAACCGCCCAGCGCCCTAGACCACTTTCTACTGGGCTACTTAAAGCCTCGGGATTCCCGGAATACCATAGAAAATGTGGTAAAATGGTCAACAAAACATTATGTGTATTAGGTTATGCTTACGTGCATTATACTTATGAGTTAGGGCAGCCACTCGATGCGATGCATATACTACATAATTAAATTTTTGCCAATTAACAGAACAAATTGTAAAGGTCATCATAAATATTTTCATCACTAAAAGCATTTTATATTAATTATACCTAATAAAAAGTATACAAAAACCAAATTGGATGAATGATTTTATTTTCTAGCTCGCACTAAATAATATCTTTAAAAAATCTATAAGTAATATAATTTGGATTATTGTGCTTTTATATACCTGGAGTCTAAACTTGAAAAATCTAGCAAAGCTTACCTGAATTTACAATACAGATTATGGGAGTGTCCGTCTTCGGTGGTGACCGGTAGATTTTTGGCGTTCACCAACACTATTGTCACTAAGGTATCCCATCCTTGCGGTTTTTTGACCTAGAATAGCAACTTTTAAATGTAAGTAAGTCTTAGTAAATAGTAGCAGGTTATAAATATAATTTATATAAGACTTACTATAATTACTCAGCTTGTTTACCTTTTCTCTTGTATTTGTAGTTAGCTCCATAACCGTGTATGAATCACGTCTAGGTAAATTAACTAAAGATCTTGGACGCCATCTGAAAACATAGATATATAATATGAAAAAAAGGTCTGAAAAGTAATAAGACAGTGGAATTTTTGAGAAAGTTTTCTTTGCATATATCTTGTAAGATGTACATCAATCTAAGCAATTTAATACTAATTGTAGTGTGCCCTCATATCTAAAACTCTCCTATTTAATTCTACAATATATTATTATAAATGTTCAGAAACTTACAGGCCCTTTCTAGATTTAGGATATTCGATATCTTTAAAAGAATTCATAATGTTATTATTGTAACGATTAAAATTAATTTATAAATAATTACACAATCGTTGATACATTTGCACTCGAAAAAATAAACTAAATAGACAAAACATTAAAAAATATATTATATGATAGTAATTATAAAGACATCATATCTTATCGATAAAAACTTGATAAATAATAATCCAAGATTTATTTGATACTTGACTCTATTAATCTTGTAATCATTTTGTAACCATTACGACCTTAACACTACTTTGGTACTATAATATTATCATTGTTTAATATACCTAGTATTTTACTATCTGAATACAACAGACCTTGTTCTGTCATAACTCATAACCATGGTACATAAACTAAAATAAATAAGTTACTACCTAAATACAACGACGCCAATACTACACATAAAGTAGGTGTATGTGTCTATGATGGTCAATAACTGTTTTCGATATCACCTGTATCTCGTTGTCTACACCTACACTTACATCTACATAATATTACCTACACCTACTATCTACCCCTAGAACCTACAGATGATGTGTGAAAGAGTTGTCGACCTCTGACTTGAAGATTATTACATAAAAATATAGGTACATAATAAAATTATGTCATCGCGGACTTTTTTGTTTACCTAATAGAAAAAAAGAAACAATCCCAAACTAAAGAGTTTTTAGCATCTATCAGCATGGAAAATTGCAAGTTTGCAAGTCTTATAATTTAGAAATGCACGGGGGGGGGGGGGGGGCGCAACTTATAATTAACTTTGGAGGCCGATTACTCGAAGATGATTGACTATGTATATGTTACCGGCCAAACCCGATTTTAGGACAAACTAGTTTTGCCCAGGCTAAACTGATTCTTCCTATACGCGATAGGATTAACTAGTATGTCCTAGTCCAAACTAATTTGTCCTAAACCCAATAGGATAAACCAGTTTAGCCAAGGCCAAACTAGTTGATCCTGATATTAATACGCACACTCGAGGATAAACTAGTACGGCCTAGTCTAAACATAGTATATCTAGAAAGTCTAAATAAATATACTTATAAAGTTTATAAGTATATTTATATATAACGTTATAATATAGGGAGCGTCGGTAGAGCAGCGGTTTTATCCATGTTTGAGGTAGGTACCTACCTATTAGTAGGTACAATAATATTTAAGAATATAACAATATAATAACAGCGACTAAGGGTTAAATACAAGTTTTGAAGACAAAAGTTTTCGAGCAGTGTGTGTTACCGGTGATGACATATGGAGCCGAAACGTGGTCATTCACAACCGGACTTATTCAAAAGCTTCGTGTCGCTCAAAGAGCTATGGAGAGGGCTATACTTGGAGTCTCTCTACGTGATAGAATCAGAAATGAGGAAATCCGTAGCAGAACTAAAGTTACCGACATAGCCCACCGCATTAGCAAGTTAAAGTGGCAATGGGCTGGACATATAGCCCGTAGAACCGATGCCCGCTGGGGCCGAAAGGTTCTTGAGTGGAGACCACGAACTGGACGCCGAAGCGTAGGACGGCCTTCCACCAGGTGGACAGATGACCTGAGAAAAGTCGCAGGAAGTCGGTGGATACAGGCCGTGAGCGAGCGGTCGCACTGGAAATCTATGGGGGAGGCCTATGTCCTGCAGTGGACGTCACCAGGCTGAAACGGAAGGGTTAAATAGCCGACGCGACAAAGCTAGTGCATGTTCGTTCTGTCACTTCGAGGCGGGGCGCAGGCAGGGAAATACGTAACGTTATATAAAATAACGTTAATTAATAACAATACTTTTTCTTAACGTTACTTTCATGTACCGATAAAAATAAATTTATTTTTCCTAACGTTAATATTTATTCCTATCGTTATTCTGTGAAACACAGGTAACGTTAACAATTTAATAACGTTAATCAAGCCCTGTTATAAACTGATTAAAATACTCCGTAATTGGAAAAATTATCATTTTTATTAAAACGATAATGATTCGTCGTTAAAAGCTATGGATTTTTATTGGTTATATAAACAATAACAAATAATAAGTGTTTTTTTAAATAAAAGCAATAATCATATCTCAATAATTAAAATTGTTATTTATTTTTAAAGGGTGTGCTTTAGTGGCACTTAGAATTGCAGTGTATCACTGTCTTCTTGCACTTGCATCTGTTTGTGCACGAAATCTTGGCCTGATCCAACTGAATGTTTCGTAGCTGCTGCTTAACGATATTCCTATATCCTATATATTATATATTTGTCCTACAGTGTGCGTATTAATATCAGGATCAACTAGTTTGGCCTAGGCTATACTGGTTTGTCCTATCGGACTTAGGACAAATTAGTTTGGACTAGGATATACTAGTTAATCCTATCGCGTATAGGAAGAACTAGTTTAGCCTAGGCAAAACTAATTTGTCCTGAAATCGGGTTTGGCCGGTAACATATATAACCTTGTCTCTATTTTAAAAGACCCAATCAACAATACCACACACGATGGCGTAGAAAGAAAAAATGTTTCATCCCCACTTCACATGTATGGAGAGCCACCCCTAGAATATAAAATTATTATTATTTCATGATGCCAAATCCGAGATCTATATACAATCTTTGACTATACCAAGTTTCATCCATTTATATTCATAATTACCGACGCAAGAAGCGCAGACAGACAGACAGACAGACAGAAGGGATGGACAGAGCGTAACTATTGGGGTTCCTCAAGTATTACGGAACCCTAATGAAAAACGACAAGAGACAAAACTTTTCTCCGACACCTTTGATTAATTATTATAGAGATACATTATACCCAGTGGCGGACTAACCGGGGGGCGGAAGGGGCGGTCCGCCCCGGGCCCCCGGTCTTGGGGGGCCCCCAAATGCCTCCGCGTTCCCCTGATGAAATCCTAAACAAGACTTAAAAATGTGCTTGATACCTACATAACTTCATCAAGATCAAAACACTACAGCTATTTAGACTTTTTACGCGGTACTAATACTCATTTAACTTTACTGAACGCGACCAATACGCTGGGGGAATTCCCGTCTTTGTAGCGGGTACTTCCTCAGCAGAAGCGTAGCGTGCCTTGGCGGGGCCCCATATAAAAAATTGTTTGGGGCCCCTTAGGAAGGGTAAAGATTTCTCACAAAATAAAAAAAAAATTGCATAAAATTAAAAGAAATATTTATTCGTCATAATTATTAGCCATCTGTCACTTTTTTCAATTTTTTTACAATTTAAATATACACTCTCCTTGCCTTTTTTTCGGCAAACTAATTTATTAAATCATTTATAGTTGATGATGAAATGAAGATGAAATTTGGGAAGTTTTGATTAATTTTTGCACGTTGGGGCCCTCCGTGCCCCGGGGGCCCCGTATAATTGATACGGTAGATACGGCGGTAGCTACGCCCCTGTTCCTCAGGAATCCCTGAATGAATGGAGTGCAAATAATTCCCTCTTTTACGCCTACATTTACATTCACTACATTCTATTTACGTAGAAAAATAAACATTGGCCACATTTAAAATATAGGTATTAAATTTCTTTACGTTTATATTTAATAGTTTATTAGTGTGTTCCGATATTTTTGCGAACAGATAAGCCTTTTTTTTATTGTAAAGTAATAAACGCGATCTTATCCGTTCAAAGTAATTTCATTAAAAAGCGTAATAGTATTATTGATTTTTGGTGCGGAATAAAAGTAAATGAGTTCAGAGTTGAGTAAGTGCATTTTCGAGTATTTGGAAAAAGTAACTAATTCTTCGTATAATTTAGTCTAGAAATAATTTCTAGGCTAAATTATACGAAGAATTTTATGATCCGTAGTTTCTAGTCAACATGCACCTACGAGTACATTGCTTCAGTTATTGCATTTTGCGAGTGGTCCTTATATTATTTGTAGTGCACGTAACACGTTTATTAGAGACGTTAGTTTGAGCACCTACACGATCATCTTTTATTCCTATTGTCCATCTCATCAACAAAAGGTTGACTGGTAGAGATTGCTTGGTAGCAATAAGTTCGCCTTTTGTACATCATTTATTAGTATTAGCGATATAGTTGTATTTTTGTATGTTATTGGTGTGCAATAAAGTGTTTTTGTATTGTATTGTATTGTACCATACCATACTTCCAGCCTCCCGAACAAGCCGGTTTCCGAAGAGGCTTTAGTACCATAGACCACATACATACGCTACGGCAGGTTATACAGAAAACCGAGGAGTATAATCTGCCACTGTGCTTGGCGTTTGTGGACTATGAGAAAGCCTTTGATTCGATTGAGACCTGGGCGGTGTTACAGTCTCTTCAGAGATGCCGGATCGACTACCGGTACATCGAAGTGTTGAAGTGTTTATATAGTAAAGCCACCATGTCCGTGCGAGTACAGGAGCATAGCACAAAGGCGATTCCATTGCAGCGCGGCGTCAGACAGGGACACGTCATCTCTCCGAAACTGTTTTCCGCTGCATTGGAGGATGCGTTCAAACTCCTGGACTGGCAAGGACTTGGGATCAATATAAATGGTGACTACATCACTCACCTTCGATTTGCCGATGACATCGTGGTTATGGCAGAAACTCTGGAAGACCTTAACACTATGCTAGAAGACCTCGGTAGAGTTTCACAACAGGTGGGACTTAGTATGAACATGGATAAGACGAAAATTATGTTTAATGCCCATGTTGTACCCACCCAAGTGACCGTTGGAAATTCTACGCTCGAAGTTGTTGACGACTATATATACCTAGGGAACAAAGTCCAGTTAGGTAGGTCCAACTTCGAAAAAGAGGTCAACCGTCGAATCCAGCTTGGCTGGGGCAGCGTTCGGGAAACTCAGAAACATCTTCTCGTCAAAAATTCCTCAGTGCCTGAAGACAAAAGTTTTCGAGCAGTGTGTGTTACCGGTGATGACATATGGAGCCGAAACGTGGTCATTCACAACGGGACTTATTCAAAAGCTTCGTGTCGCTCAAAGAGCTATGGAGAGGGCTATGCTTGGAGTCTCTCTACGTGATAGAATCAGAAATGAGGAAATCCGTAGCAGAAGTTACCGACATAGCCCAGCGCATTAGCAAGTTAATGTGGCAATGGGCTGGACATATAGCCCGTAGAACCGATGCCCGCTGGGGCCGAAAGGTTCTTGAGTGGAGACCACGAACTGGACGCCGAAGCGTAGGACGGCCTTCCACCAGGTGGACAGATGACCTGAGAAAAGTCGCAGGAAGTCGGTGGATACAGGCGGCGAGCGACCGGTCGCACTGGAAATCTATAGGGGAGGCTTATGTCCTGCAGTGGACGTCACCAGGCTGAAACGGTATTGTACTTGTTCTCATCGTAAGACAACATGGCAAAGTCTCTGTACATTAATTGTATATCTATATCGTCAAATCAATCATGAAGCTTATAGACTAGGGCTCTACCATTGAAAATGGTCAAAAGAGAAAAAAAAATATAGTATGAAACCCATTGAAAAGGATGAGAATATTAAAAAATAAAATGATAAGTAATTTACGGGCCATTGGCGTTGGGAAGTGTAAGGGGTGAGTTTTTAAGGGTAGAAGACGGTTTATCTCAATTTCCGGCAAAACTACTAGTCCTATGGAAAATAGTCAAATGGCAATAGAAAGAAAAATTTCTCTAGAAATCGGTTTCACATAAGTTATTGAGGAGTTCAGTAAATTGAAGGCACGAAAACACATATAACACGCTACAAAAAAGAAACTATCTTTTATTTTATTTATTTTATCTATCGATTTGTATTTTATTTTCCTCACCCATATCCATTCCATATTGTAGGTATGTATGTTTCACTTGCCAGATTTTAACGAAATAAACATAAAAAACTACATTTTTAGGGTTCCGTAGCCAAATGTCAAAAAACGGAACCCTTATGGATTCGTCATGTCTGTCTGTCTGTCTGTCACAAAAATTGAAAAAAAGCAATAAATTTTGAGCGTTCCCCATACTTACAACTGAAAGTCAAAAAAAAATGTTTTTCATTAAACCCATACGTATGGATAGGTCTTCAAAAATTATATTGAGATTTCTAATATCATTTTTTTCTAAACTGAATAGTTTGCGTGAGAGACACTTCCAAAGTGGTAAAATTTGTGTCCTGTAAAATAAGAGAATGATAAAACTAGAAAACATATATGATGTACATTACCATGCAAACTTCCACCAAAAATTGGTTTGAACGAGATCTAGTAAGTAGTTTTTTTTAATACGTCATAAATCGTAAACCGTAAAATCGTAAAAAAAGAATAAAAGTAGACACGGAGTTTGTTAACAATTTAAAGTTTGCTAACGATATTATTATTTTTGCAAAAACATCAAAAGAACTACAAATAATGATAAGTGAGTTAGATTATGAGAGCAGAAAAATTGGTTTACGAATGAACACTTCAAAAACAAAAGTAGCGACAAATAGTGTAAAAAAAACGGAACCCTTATGGATTCGTTTTTTTTTTACACTATTTGTCACGACGACATAATATACGTAAACAATGCACAAATTCAATATGTGGACAGCTATATATACCTCGGAAAACAAATATCCTTTGAGATAACGCGCCACGAAGATGAATTAGAACGCCGTATTAATATGATTTCGAGAAAGTACTGGAGTTTCAAAGAAATTTTAAAAGCCAAATTCCCTATGAAACTCAAAAAGAAAATAATGCACTCCTGCTTATTGCCATGCCTGTTATATGTGGAGCACAAACGTGGTTATTTCAAGAAAAAACAAAAAAAAATCGGACATGTCAGCGCGCAAAAGAAAGAAGCATACTGGGTATCAAACTTATCGATAAACAAAATAGCAATGTTATTCGTAAAAAGACAAAACTCATAGATACAGAACGACATGCACAACAACTTAAGTGGAAAGGCGCAGGTGGAAAGAGAAGCAAAGAAAGACCTAAAGATAGATGGGTCGACGAAATCATAAACATAACGGGCGAGGAATGGATGACAAAGACAACAGACCGAAAACAATGGGAAAAATTGGAGGAGGCCTTTATCCGAAGAGGAGCCATGCCAAAAGAAAAACTAATAAATAAGAAACATTTTATAAGTAATTCAATATGTACCGACTAATTTAAAAAAAAAAAAATCTTAGCTTGTAAAAATTTAAAAACTAAAAAAAAAACTATTTAAAGCATGGAAATAAAGGGCTATATTATTAAATCGTTAACTGCAATTTACCTTTCATTCAATCAACTCAAATATAAAAAAAACATTTACTTTCATAAAATATATAAACCTTATGCATAAACCGTGAACCTTTATTTTTTATTACAAGTTTGTACGAAACCTCGGTGCGCGAGTCCGACTCGCACTTGACCGGTTTTTTAAGCAGGGGGGCCTCATTTGGCTTTACCGCCCCGGGCCCCTGACGGGCTTAGTCCGCCACTGATTATACCCTTACAAAAATGACAATATTTCTGTGCCTCGATACATAATACATATTGACACGGTCCCACGCGTTCCATGTCAATGTGTGTATACAGCAGTTTTGTGCTACTTGGGTATTCGTCGACTGGCTCAACGTCCACTAACACAGAACACTATTATTCGCAGAGCACACTAACTAAAATTGGCCCGCAGCGTGCCAATTTGAGTCTTCACATTTTTTCGCGCAATACCATATACCTATACCTTTTAGGAACCTACACCTACACCAGACAGATGTGGCAGCGGCTTTAATTTTAAAAATATTTAGAGAAGAGATAAAACAGTAGGTATAAATTGCCAATATTTTTTTACGAAATTACAATTACTATGTAATATAATATTTGAATCTAAGTATTTTTGGGTACTTACTTTTAGCTATAACATTGTTACAATGTTACACTTACAATAAGTGAACCTGAATTCTGTAGCCATAATATATAATATGTTTATTATCTCTTTATTTCGAAATTATAAGTTTATGTCACAACAAAATAATTTTATGGTAAGGATTATTTGATAAAGAAATAGGAGCAATTATAATTTTATCGCCTATTAATAATTAATTAATCAAGGCTAAAGTGGCCTATTAAAAAGAGCAAACAAGGAACTGAGATTCCAGAAGACCTGGAAGGCCTAAAAACGTCAATTATGAAAACTTGCAACAGAAACTTAATACTCAAAATTGCAACAAGCTTTTACGAAAATCTATACAAGTACGAAGATGTAGAGCTGACACCCATCGTTACTTCGGCTACAAACATACGAGAGATATATATATATACCTGAGGTAATAAAAGCAATACAAAAATACAAACTGAAAAGAGCCCAGGACCCGATCAAATACCCAACGAAGCCTTGACAATCGGATGCCCCTACCTAGCTAGCCCTCTGACACACCTCTTTAATCTCGTACTTAAATCGGCAATCATACCAACGCAGTGGACTGAGTCTAATATTATCTTACTGTATAAAAAGGGAGATCCGAATAATATTGGAAACTACCGACCATTAAGCCACTTTCTTCAATTTATAAAATATTCTCGTTAATTCTGGAAAAGAGAATCAGGGGCAGTATTGAATCACATCAAGCTGTTGAGCAGGAAGGGTTCAGGAGTGGATTCTCCACTGTTGATCATATCATATCCACTGTATCGAGTAAATCATAGACAAATTTTACGGAATTCAACAAGCCGCTATACTTCATATTTATAGACTACCAAAAAGCTTTCGATTCTCTCTACCACCAGTCTATATGGGAAACTCTGCATACCCAAAATGTCGACCCAGTATATGTAAGTCAATACCGAAATTGTAATGGGATACTCATCCCAACTTACTTGTCCGGTAGTTGTGGTATAGTATACGTGTATGCGATCCCGGCATCCCTATCCCTTGCCCTCCTGGGCGGTAACATCCTACATATTTTCCTATTTCCCACACTAACTTACCAATATTCCTTTCCACACCACCTATCCTTCTCTGTCTCTATTCCTACCCTCTCCGCCAATCCGTGGGAATACAATGAATAATCATAAAAATAATTTAATTATCCATAATAGCGGCGATGTGGTTCGCCACCTATCACGTCTCGTTTCTCGTGGAGGCGAAAAGCGGACCATGGAGAGCCGCTTCGCTACGTTGAATGTAAGAGGAGGAATGGATGGTAAATGGTGAACGAAGCGGAACAAGTATGTGAGGATCGTTTCAAGTGGAAAGAAGTGGTATCTGCCTACCCCTACGGGAAAAAAGCGTGACTATAATACGTATGTATGTAGACTTGAAACGACTGGACCTCCTTTTGCCATCAGAAGAGGTGTATGACAGGGGGATTTCATATCCCCCACACTATTTATTGCCGTATTACAAAGAGTTATTGGAAACCTGAATTGGGAAAAGGTCGGTATAAAAATTTATAATCAGTATTTAAGTAATTTACAGTTCACCGACGACATCGTTTTATTGTCAGAAAACGTAATAGCTGGAGAGCTACTAAGAAATTTAGAGTAGGTATTTGAGGCACGTTGAAACCGTGTCCTGTACTTCTCCTATTGTATCTCAACACGAGAATGCAGGCCTGGCTAGTCAGAAGCGGAACTTAGCCAAGTTACAAATTTTTGAAAAGTCCATTTTTTAATGCCAAAAATCCATGTTTGAGGCGCTTTGAAATTTGGATATACAGTTAGTATAATGAATAAGAAGTTGGGGGAAAAAAAGGCCATGTAATTTAGTTGGAACTTTAACCTAGCCATGTCAGTTTAAAAGTAAATAAACTGGCTTTCGATTCATGATTTTCTGACATCTATTGGTCATTTTATGAACTGCAATATACGTACGGGCGAAAATGCGACATCTATGAAGCCCTCAAAGAACTACGTGGTCAAAAAATGAAATAATTGCGTATTGTGCAATAAACTTACTCGTCAAAATGTATTTATAAAACAAATAGGTATTAATAAAATAGAAATGGCATACGAACTAGCATAACCTACCATCTACATGTTTTAGATAATAGTTTAGTTAACTATAAACGTAAAAGCGACATCTAGGCTTGTTTTGACACACTACCGCGTGTCTAGATTTGTTTTTTATATACAATTTGTCGAGTAAATTAGACTATTGCACAATATATAATTTTATTGCACACAATATTGTATAAACAACGAATGGATGTCTTCGATTTTTATAGGAAAATCAATTAAAAACGACTCATATCGACTTTGCGAAAATTATCAAGACCACGTAGTTCTTTGATTCTTCCTAGATGTCGCTTTTACGTTTATAGTTAACTAAACTATTATCTAAAACATGTAGATGGTAGGTTATGCTGGTTCGTATGCCATTTCTATTTCATAATACCTATTTGTTTTATAAATACATTTTGACGAGTAAGTTTATTGCACAATACGCAATTATTTCATTTTTTGACCACGTAGTTCTTTGAGGGCTTCATAGATGTCGCATTTTCGCCCGTACGTATATTGCAGTTCATAAAATAACCAATAGATGTCAGAAAATCATGAATCGAAAGCCAGTTTATTTACTTTTAAACTGACATGGCTAGGTTAAAGTTCCAACTAAATTACATGGCCTTTTTTTTCCCCAACTCCTTATTCATTATACTAACTGTATATCAAAATTTCAAAGCGCCTCAAACATGGATTTTTGGCATTAAAAAATGGACTTTTCAAAAATTTGTAACTTGGCTAAGTTCCGCTTCTGACCAGCCAGGCCTGCATTCTCGTGTTGAGGTACAATAGGAGAAGTACAGGACAAGGTTTCATCGTGCCTCAAATACCTACTCTAAATTTCTCAGTAGCTCTTGGGCTATAACCGAACTGCAATTGATGATAAGCGCTTTGCACGCCGCAAGTCGACAAGTAGGCTTGGAAATTAACAGAAGTAAAACCAACATAATGACAAACTCCATTAAACATCCAATTTATCTAGAAAATGTAGAGCTGGAGCATGTGGATTCTTTTATTTATCTGGGCAAACAAATTTCCTTTCAAACTCATAGAAGTGAACTCGAGATAGATATGAGAATATTGAATACTTGGAAAAAGTTCTGGAGTCTGAAAGAAATATTGAAAAGCGATATGCCAATTGCTGTCAAGAAAAAAGCAATGGACACCTGTATACTACCTTCATTGTCTTACCTACGCCAGCCAAACTTGGAAACTTACATATAAAATCAAATCCAAGATCAGATCATGTCAAAGAGGTATATAAAGAAGTCTACTACATATAGGGTTACCATATCTCAGGATTTGTCCTGAGATTTCAGGATTTTTCGACTCTTCTCAGGATTCAGACCGGATTTAGCAAATCTAGTGATAGCTCAGGATTTTCAGTAAAACACAGGTTACATTTTAAAGATCTCTCTTATTAAACTACTAAAAATAATTTTCTTTTAGTAACAATTGCAGTTAAAATCAATACTTATTTATCAAAGTGAAACAAACTCAAAATAATCTTCTTTTGGTAACAATTGCAGTTAAAATAAATAAAGTCGCGTAAAACGCGTGCGCAAGATAATAATACGTTTTTGAGAGAAAATTCTCAAGCTGTAGAAAATCTCAGGACTTTTCCATGGAAATCAGGCCTTTTCTCCGGACTTTTGATTTTTTCATCTGGTAACCCTAACTACATATTAAAATAATTCATAAAATTGCACATAAAAATATAAGGAAAAGAACAAAAGTTACCGATGCTCTACATCGCTGCAAAAAAACTTTAATGGCGCTGGGCGGGACACATAGCAAGATTGACACATAATAGATGTACTCAAGTGGTAACATCATCGAAAGGATCCATGGTCAGTGATCCCCACGCGCGGTCCCGCCAATGGCGCTGCAAGAGGGCGTCGTCAGGTTTTAGTAGGTAAACTCGGTGCCAGCCACATGAACTGAGGAGTCCCATATAACCCTGCGACGACTCTCGACCATCGCGGGGTATACGTAACTTATTTCCTGGCGCAAAAAAGGAGATTTTGGGTAAAGATATTTAGTTTACCACAATAAAAAATAGAGTGTACATTATACCATCTTCAATAATAGATGATCCCGAATCGGCGCACGTAGGTACACTTATGCGTCATTTAGGTACACAGCTAACGAAACCTCAAATAGCAGAAGCACGGTGTGTCACGCCCCGCGCCGCACCGTCAAGATTTGTCGATGCATTAAACGAGTACGTAACGAGTTTTAGCTAATTTAAGCTGCGCGTCCACTGCATCGGAATCGGAGCGTACGCAGCATACGAAGCGTCGTCATTTACGAAATGCCGATGGGGTGCGTCCACTGCATTCGGATTCATCATCGGCAATTTAGTTATTTTAGTCCGTCATAGCCTGAACGTGCATTTGCATTACGGAGGATAGTGACGAGATATATTGTTGTAATTAGCTGTATTTTATCAGAAGAGGAAACGAAATATATGGGTTCATAATATAAACTCAAAATGATTAATTTTCGGAGAATTTCATACATTACATTCTGATTTATTAGAAGATGAAAATAGATTTTTTGGGTAGGTACATTCATATTACTCGAAAAAAGTTTTTTGAACTTCACTATATTCTACAATTTTTATTTATTATTTGCCCAATTTCATCCCAAATATCGTCTCTCCTCAGTTGGTTATGTTAAGGGTCCATCCACATATTACGTCACACCTGATGGCCTCCCCCATCATGGGGGGGGGGGGGGGGGTCATACAAAGTGTGACAGTACATGTTAAATACAGGTACAGGGATACCTACTAAAAAGCGTGACATGGGGGGGGGGGTTCTAAAAGTCGAAATTTTGCGTAATGTAATATGTGGATGGCCCCTAATGTTGATGTTTTAGATTGTAAAGTTCTTCATATTTTTCCACTAAAGTAATTAAAATATCGTCATTCATCGTGAATAAGTATTTATGTATAGCCGTCGCGTCGTCGCAAACACGTCAGAACTTGAAACGTTCAGAATCCGAATGACGGGTTCACTGCCGATGACGTCATCGGCATAAATACCGGTCTCAGGCGCAGAAATGCCGATCCAGTGGACGCAGTACCGTAGAAATCAATACAAAGCAACAAATCCGTATGCTGCGTACGCTCCGATTCCGATCCAGTGGACGCGCAGCTTTATAGTTGTGCCGCACCAGCACCGCGACGACGCGACGCTACCGCACATCTTGCGCACTGTCAACGCTTTTTTGTAGACGTACAAGCCCTAGCGCTTCGCTCAGCCGCGCTCAATACTAGGAAAAAATTCAAGGACACGGCTGAGTTCCGCTAGGTACTTTACATTATTATCTACACTAATATTATAAAGAGGAAAACTTTGTTTGTTTGTTTGTTTGTTTGTAATGAATAGGCTCAAAAAGTACTGGACCGATTTCAAAAATTCTTTCACCATTCGAAAGCTACATTATCCAAGAGTAACATAGGCTATATTTTATTTTGGAAAAAAATAGGGTTCCGTAAAATATTTGGGTTTTTCGGACACAAGGTGTAAAAAATCAACCAGAAAAGTTACTTATTTTGCGTACGCTGCCTAAACTATAAAAGATAGAACCATAAAATGTTCTAATTAATTGTAGATCTTATAAATATCTACAAAAAAGTCCGCGACACACTATACCTATCTATGTCGAGTGAGGCACAACAACCATTTTTTTATTTAGAAATCTTGAATTTGTTTTGGACTACATTTAAACGCGTGTATTTTACTCATGCTATTAATCCTTATCAAAATAAATTATTTCATCACTAAGTACAGTTTATGTAGATAATATTTGGTCTTTGAATGATTGAAATTGGACGTGTGGTTTTGAAGTTATGGCGAAATTAAAATATGACGATTTCTGCTGCACGGCCCGTTGCGAAGTGGGCGTCGCCAAGGCGGGAGTGCGCGTGCGGGGGGAGTTTAGATCTATGGTATTTCATACGATAAAAGTATACCCACCTACTTATTTCATTGAGTTTTAGTAGGTACCTATATTAATTTGTTTCTGTTTGTTTTGACTAGATTTCGCCCGTTTTGTTAGTGGTTTAAAGACATTCTGTAGTATTAGTATCAGTATTGTACCCATGCGAAGCTGGGGCGGGTCGCTAGTTTATAATATTGTGGTATTACTTTCCTCTATAATAAGTACATGTTGTAAAATTAATATTGTAGATTATAAAATTATTATTTGTATTAATTTAGTGGTGATTACTGATTACACTACACAGGGTCACAGAATACAGAACATCTTGATTTAATCATTAATTCTGTATTCTGTGTTACACATTCATCTTTGTTAGTACAATAATTATTAATTATTATACGCCATGGGCCATCTGTTGAGGAAGAGCATTACTAATTTGCATTATTAAGTTTTACTCTTTTCACCGCTAGATGACCGTTTCTTGATAGCGTCTAGCCGCTCGCTTTTGGCGCTGCTGTCGTCTGTCATTTCAGTTGTTAGATTTTTGCGGTAGATATTGTGAATGTAAGGTTATGTGTAAAATATCTCAAAAATAAAAATTGTTTTGTGTGTTTTTTTCTATAATAAAAGTCCAAAATGGATAAAAGAAAAGAAAAAATAAGTTCTCATAAAGTATGTCGTTTTTGTTTGACGGAGAGTGATCCATTGGAGAATTTGTATGACAGAATCCAAACATCAAAGGATTCCGTAAATCTTCATTTAAAAATATTAACATGCGTTTCTGTTGAGGTATTTACCTTTTTTTTTTAAATATTTGCAATTTTATTGTTTATTTTCCATTACTATTCTATTTATTTCTGATTACTATTCATTAGACGCCACCTATATTGACAAATGTTTTGTCTACATGGCGTAATGGCGCCTAGCGTCTTTATGATAAAACTTTTTACTCATTCATGTTCATCATATAATTCGGACTCTAAAATCTAGTGAAATTACTGAATATTATTTTACTATAAAATAAAATTTTAAAACTCACATAGTTTTCTTTCATTATTGTAAAAACCTATTATTTTTGTATTATAACAGTGGCTCCACCTACTGGATTTGAACTTTGCCATAATTATATTCATTTATTCCCTAATTTATAATAATTTATAGGTCAAATGCAAGTCATATGTATTCGATTTGATTTTTTATGTTTCACAGGTTTTTCCTTCAGATAAGATGCCTTGTTATATATGCAACCGCTGCAATTCACTCATGAACTTGTTTTATGACTACAAACACATTGTTCGGCAAGCGGATGAGAATATTTTGCATTATATTCAGACTGGTACACCACTGGAACCTATCAAATGGTCATCGTCATTATTAAAAGTAAGTTTTTACTAGAATTGGGAGTGACTGTCCAAACTATCCTTAACTAAGATTTACTTATGAAATTAGACATGCTACTAAAAACTTTAATAGTAAATGTTAGGAACATCAAGCTACTGGAACCAGGTAATAGACACAGCTAGACACAATTTACGCAAATATTCTTTATTCACTTAATGGAAATAAAAACGTAGGCTTTTTCATCCGTTAATGTATGATTTATACAGTATTCTCTGAGCGAAGTAACCACTCTGAAATACTGTAGTGCCTGGGACAGTTGGTTTTTAAATGTTGTATGGTTGCCCCAGCACATACGACATTCTCACAACATAGTCAGCCTAGTCCAGAGGAATGACTGGTCAATACGTCTGAGGCCAACCATAGTCGTATAATCGTCTCTATTAATGTTAATATTTAATTAATTTTTCTTTTTTGCTTCTCACTGTACTTTTTTTTATGGACCACGGTCTGAAATAAATGATTTTATTATTATTATTAGCAGATTTCCTCACAATGTTTTCCTTCACCGTTAGAGCGTCTGTATAATGTACTTGAGATCTGATGATTAATGCAAATATGAAAGTATAAATTATAAGGTGCTTACAATAAAAAAAAATAAGAATTTTTTGTCTAGCTGTTTGTTCCGGTTAATTGAGAAACAGCTTGAGCCTCGACCCATTTTTACAACTTTCACGGGCAGATAGCTGATGTTATAAGAAGTAACCTTGGCTACTATTATCTTAGGGTTCAGTTTAAAAATTTGTTTTCCTTTTCCGTTACTTCTATGTAAACAAAGTTGTGGGCTCTATCTAGTTTTTTGATAAAAATTGAGAATTAATCTTTATTATTATTTTTTGAAATATTAATATAATTTTTAGGCTACAAAAACATGCAAAGAAGTAATAATGAAAACTGTAGTGGAAGGTGGAGCGACAGTTCAAGTATCATCTCAAGATGTCTCGGACAGTGAAGAAGAGGAGGATGCCAACATTTATAATGTTAAGGTAACAAAAACAAAAAAAACTTTGCCTGGAAACAAAACTGAAAAAAATAATAATTAGGAGTACATACACAAACCATATTCATTGGACACTTACAATGAATCAGTCATATCCTATACTATGTAATGTAACTACATCTTTAAGAATCGATATAGGTAAGTAATGATGTTAAATATATATATATATATATATATATATATATATATATATATATATATATATTTTTTGTAGATTGGAGATGGAATGGATGGTGAAGAAAAAACAGCTTGTATAAAAGTTGTGTCTGCTAAACCATCTCAAGATATGGAAGTCTCTGGACAAAATAAAGGTAGAAAGTAACTTTAAATATTTGTACTCCCTTACTCATAAAAATATTTACACAATGGTTAAGCTACTCAATGTTGCCGTCTATAGCTGATATGTTGGAAAAAATCACTTGGAAGAAAAAGACGGCAACGTTGAATATCTTTTGTGCTGTATGTTTAGAACTAGTTAGTATTTAGGATTGAATCAATGTGCGTGTGTTCATAGCTTAATATTTATAATTTTACATTATTATATTGATGTAATTTCCCATTTATCTCTGACTAAATATATAATATAAGATTTAAAATATAATAACGTGAATGACAACACAGACAAGCAATTTTTATTTTGTGTACATGGATTACACTTCTTTCTTATATTGATTTTTTTATTGATATTTAATTGGAGATAATTATTTGATAATAATAGACACCAACACAAAGTACTCACTTTAAAAAATATCTGAATGAATTAAAATATGGACACTTAAAGAGATGCAAAATGTTGGCTGTCTGTTTTTATAATCTAAACTTAGTATTAGAGTCAAATTAGTAAAACCTATAATCATTTTAGTAGTGCTTTTGTTCCAGTTCATTATATATATTATTTCTTTTCAGTTGCATAATTTTATATTATAATTTTTTTAGCATGGTATTTTGTCCTTTTATATAGGAGTATGAAGAATAAGGCATGTTTGTGTTTTGGCATTGAGGTGAGAATATATTTCATTTTCATAAGATTATAATTATTATAATACCTATTTTACTGTATGAAATACTTCCTTTCCCTTTTTTAAAATAAATGCTAATTTTAAAAATGGAAAGAAAAAAAAAACTTATTGCTTTATAGACTTTTTTTTTTTCTAAAATAAGTAGAGTAATAGGGTAGTTGACTACATGTAAAATATTTAATTTATATATTCTAAACAATAATAATATCTATAGACGCTTCACACCACGTCAATCTGGTCCCGTGTTAAGTTCTCAGACAACGGAAATATATTTAATACTTTTACACTATTAACATATTTAAGATATGTGTAGTTATTTTTTTTTCTTTTCTATGTATATCGTGCAATCAGCTTTTGAGCTATAAGCAGATGTGGTGTTGGTTTATATGTGTAGTTATAAAAAAGTTGCAGTATTTTTTAAACCTACATAATTAGTTTACTTACATGAAATACAAAACCAATCATTACTTGTTGTAAACTTAAATGCAATAATTTTGGTGATATTAGCAAATATGTTCTAATATCTACCCAACCCTATATATTTCATACAACTACAGGTATTTTTTTAAAATTCATGCATTAAAAATAACATCAGTTGTTTTTGAGAAAATTGCGGTCAAACACACAAACATACTCCAAACTGACATCCTCCTTTTTTTAAGTCAGTTAAATCAGTCAACTAGCCTATTGAATATTGACTACTTAGTTGTTGAACTATTTCATAATATCAAAATATTGTGACACCAACTTGTGATTCGAAAGGGACTAAAAATGAGAAGAGTCAGTCCCGGCTGGAGGGGTGTTGGGCGTGTGACGAGTGCGACTGCACATACCCGCTCCAGCAGCTGCTCGACTTGCACAAGTCCCAGAAGCACCGAGCCCGGAATGTGCAGTGCGATAAATGTGATGCGTGAGTCTTTTGTTTTTAAATGTGTCACCGTAAAATTGTAGAAATCGTTAGATTGTAATATAACTAGCAAGATTGGAGATTTCATTGTAATATAACTAGCGAGATTGGAAGATTTTAGAAGATTGCGAATCCGAACAGAATACTTACAATTTAACGCATTATTTTTGGTTTGATTATAATATATCGCAAAGAATCTCTCAAAAAGAATCAATTTTTTTTTACAATTTTACAGTGACATGTATTATGTACTATTGTTTTTAAGTAAACAAATTGTATGTATGAAAACCATTTAATATTAGCAGAAAATTTAGCAGATATGAAAATTATTAATATAGCTTTTGCCCGTGTAAATACAGTATCTCCCGGGACTACTTTTTCGGGATAAAAAGTAGCATAATATGTGTTAATGCAGATTTTAAACTACTACCATACCAAATTTTCTCAAAATCCGTTCTGTAGTTTTTGCGTGAAAGAGTAACAAACATCCATCCATGATTGAGGTTACTATGGTGCTCGTGATCAAGATGAAGTCATCTAGGTCATCTTGAGCCCTATAAGGATCTCCTTTATGTAGAAATTTAACTGATAGAAGAAACTATAGTATTTTTCATGACAAAAAATGTGTGGTGAATGAATGAAAAATAGTTTTTATATGATTACCTACTTTGGTTTTAGGAAATTTTTCAATAAGTATGATCTATCCACACATTTGTTGCGCCACTCTGATGAGATGCCATTCCAATGTGTGGCATGTGGCAAAAGATTCAAGAGGAACATACTGCTGAAACGTCATGAGAAGGTAAACACTAAACTAATATTATGAAAAAGCAATCATAAAAGTGTCTGTTAATTTATTTAACAATAATAAAAAACTTCGAAGATGATAAATAATTTATATTTTCCAGTTTATTCATTCTGATTTGCCACAACACACATGCCCAAACTGTCCCGCCACATTTCTCTCGTTGGAACAGTTTAAAGCTCACGAGAAGAAGCATATTCGTGTACCGAGACCATATTCCTGCTCTCAGTGTGATAAGACGTATGTACTTATTTATTATCTGTAGCCCAAGCTTGAACGATTGACAAATAAGTATTTGTAACGTTATCGAATGTCAGTTGTATGATTTTATGACATATTTGTGATATTTTTATGATATAATAGTAAAGCAGGGAACAAACTATAGGTCGCGTCTGTTTAGACCAAAAGAACATAGAGCAAGAACTACACGAGAACATTCTTTTGTACCTATTCGTTTTGTAAACGATAATTCGTTATGACAAAGTTTACATCATTTACACTAATCATTCCGAACAAGAACAATAAGAACAAGAATTTTTGCTCTTTATGAGAATCATTTAGACCAAATGAGCGATGCTCATTTGCCAACGATAAGTAGAACTGTTCACACTACACTATGTCTGACAGTGATAGCGACAATATTGTGATTTCAAATGCTGCATATAAATGAAATGAAAAAGAAAAGAAGGAAGAGACGTTGGTGGGTGACGATTGCTGTTGCAATTTGCCTCTAGGCATCTTCCTTGTGCAGTTTATTAAATAATGTTTATAAGTTAGATCCCATAAACATCTTATAATATGGTACATTTCTATCGTTTGTAAACATTTTTCGTTGCTCCAATCCATATTTACGAATAAATTGACCTAAAACTAGCCGCACAAATGTACAAAAATTCAAGAACATTAGAATCCCTTTGAAGAGACCGCCTCAAGTAGCGAGCACGTCCGAATACGAAAGAATGCTCTAAACAACTGTTAGTGCGCTCTTTTGTCGGTTATACCAAACGAGCGAGTGTTCTTAGAGCATTCTACCAAATTACCGGCGAACACGTGGCGAATACACTAGAACAACGAAAGAATGCTCGTTGTTTGTTTACTACATCAAAAGAACTTTACTAGAATGAGCATTCTTCACGGACACGTCTTACAGTCTGTTCCCAGCTTAACGTTAATGACAATTTCAATGTTGATTTATTGATTTATTTGCAGATTCAATGAAAGAGCACTTCTGCAACGTCACAAAGATGCAGTACATAATAAAACTCTGAGTTTCCACTGCGAGTATTGCCCAGAGCGTGAGTCTAGGAAGAAAAATCTATTCAATCTTTTTTTTCTTTTAATTTTAGATTATTTAAGCTATGAACATACGCATTTTAAACTATTTCTACGGAAATGATAAAATTGACACATTTGTTATTTATCATTTCCGGTCCGTTTGTCTGTTATCCTATAATATTATTTTCAGCAACACATTCTTAGGATCCATTTCAAATAGTAGATTTTTCAGTATTTGCAATTAAAGATTCGAAGGAGTCACTCGTAGACTGACCGCTAACGCATGACCTCTCGCGCTATGTCCAGCTGGTCCAAAATGGCCACGAATCGTCCAGAATCAATATAACAGCAATATGAATTGAAAAAGTTGCTCTTACAGTAACTTCTAACAATTCTCATAATTAACAATTATGCAACTTTCATTACATGTTCCATTTTACTCATTGCTATTGAAAACTGTCAAATTTAATGAATTTATAATACAATTCTATTTATGATGATTCATCTGACTCGTATTACGTTCGTTTTTGAATTATGAATGTAATACGAAACAGTCAAAGTGGCCTTTTTAGACCTGCAGACCGATGATTACTTAGATAGACAGAATATTCTAGACGAGTTGATGGCGTATTTGGCTGAATCTTCTGGAATGCTCTAGGGTTCTCGTCGGTGTCGAAGTTGACGCGGCACGTGCGCAGTCACGCTGGCGTGCGGCCCTACCCGTGCAAGTTCTGCGACAAGAGCTTCACCAAGTCACATCACTATACTAGGTACTTATTCATACTTGATTCTTTGTCACAAAGTATATGATGCGGTAAATTTATATTGAAATTCTACTATTGACTCTCCTCTGTAGACCTGTAGACTGTAGCTACAGACGTTTATTGACTAGATAACTGATAACGTAAGTCTCATTGTATAGAAAAAATATTTTTTATTATTTATGCCATTATTTTTCTACCTGCTGTGACGTCACAAGAACTATTAGAGTAAACGATTCAAAGGCCGTCGACGCGCGCCGCCCCGTCGCGTTTTTTAATTTTCTTTTGACTTTTGACACCGCGAATATTCGAGACATCTTTGAACCGTCGATCCCACAATCCCTTAAGACCAGGGTCTTTGATCAATGCGTTCTACCGGTAATGACATACGGAGCCGAAACGTGGACACTCACCGTAGGCTTGGTTCATAAGTTTAAGGTTGCTCAGCGTGCGATGGAAAGAACAATGTTAAGGGTATCTCTGGTGGATAAAATACGTAACGACGTTATTCGCCAGAGAACTAAAGTCACCGACATTGCTCAACGAATTAGCACGCTGAAGTGGAAGTGGGCCGGCCATGTCTGCAGACGGACAGACAATCGATGGAGCAGACAAGTATTAGAGTGGAGACCACGCTTAGGCAAACGTAGTGTAGGACGTCCTGCGGCACGATGGACCGACGATTTGAAGAAGGTGGCTGGCAGCGGATGGATGAGGGCTGCCCAAGATCGGGATGGTTGGCGCTCATTGGGGGAGGCCTACGTTCAGCAGTGGACGGCGATAGGCTGATGATGATGATGAATATTCCAGAGAGAGAGAGAGTCTGTGTCTGTAGCACACAAATTATAAATGTTGCTGTCCCGCTCGCATTATCAACTTTTTAGTGTTCAGTTTGCGTCCGACAAACTAATAACGTATATGAACCATAGCAACTTACATATTCGTTTTATTCACAGACACCTGCGCGTGCGCCACCGGAACGAGACGCGCACGTCTCGCGACGAGCAGTACCGCTGCGAGCAGTGCGACATCAACTTCAACACGCAAGACGAGCTCATATACCACTCCGCCATACACGCGACCCAGAGCCTCACGTGCCCGCTGTGCCAGGAGAAGTTTGACGATGTTGACGCCGTCACCACGCACATCAAGTCTCACGTTACCGGTGAGCGATTGTTTAATTTTCTAGGTGCTAAGTGGTAGTGGCTGGGTGGTAAGACGCTTTCTAGGTGCATGTCATGGGTGAATTTTGATTTAAATGGGTGGTAAAGAAGCTTGAAATAACGCTTTAAGGTGGGACCGCATTGTGCGTAACTTCGCGACACGGCCAAACATTCTTTGTATAAGATAAAACGCACAACGCGGCAGCTGAAATACGCGCCGCGGGACTCCATTGCGGTATTACCAGTAGGGTCGTGTGACGCGTCGCACTGCTTGCCGCCTAGTGTGGTATTGCCATAATGGTTTATGATCTGCCTGTCTATTCTCTAAGAACATTTTCAAATCTCGACAACTGAATCCGCGGTGAGTGTCAAATTTTTATATGATATTTGACACTTGCCGCGGATTCAGCTGTCGAGATATATGAAAATGTTCTTAGAGAATAACACTGCTGCCTGTCTATTCTCTAAGAACATTTTCAAATCTCGACAGCTGAATCCGCGGTGAGTGTCAAATTTTTATATGATATTTGAAAATGTTCTTAGAGAATAACACTGCTGTTCTGACATACACACAATATCAAGCCTCACATCACAGGTGACTGCAGACATCGAGTAACCTTGACATAATGCTTTCGATATATGTGTATATGTCACCGTTAAATTGTAAAAACCGTTAGATTGTAATATAACTAGTGAAATTGTAAAATGTTGATAAACTTCGGGCGCGAATATGCTGCCTATAATTTAACACATTATTTTTCGTTATATTAAAAATATATAGTTATGAATATTTCCACATATTTTTACTATCTCCCTAGTTATTTTACAATTTAACGGTTTTTACAATTTTACGGTGACATATACATCCATGCTATAAACCAAGTCAACTAGTTGCTCGAGTTAAATGCTTGCGGAGTGTTAGTATACCAGCATATTTTTATTTTATATACCTACACACTAAATCCTTTTCTCTATATTCCACAAAAATACTTTTTATTTTCTTCGACACCTACTTGGGAAAAAAAACTTGACAAAATTAAAGAGCTTAAAATATAAGCTAGTTATTGCTCATGGTTCGTTGGTGTTGGGCGTGAACTTTTAAATATTTTTTTCGAATAAGTTCTAGAACAAAAACAATCCGTAGGTTGCGACATTTTCATCATCACACCAGATCCCAGGGCCGCTAGAAACAACAAGAATCGTTGGGCAGCTGCATACCAAGTTAAAGGAAAAGAAAAAAACAATAACTTGACAAAATGTACGGTTTATTTTATAACTTAAAATTGATTTTTAAAAAAAGGAAACAACCCAAGATATATGTATACCTATTTAGAACATTATTATTTACCTTTAAAACAAATATACGCGCGAAAAACATCACACCATCTCTTCTTGACAGTCGGGTAAAAATAATAAACAAAAATGGGTACAATTTTAACATCTAAGCTCTCTTATTTATCTATATTCAAAATATAAGTCTTAACATTTTAATATTATAATTTATAACTTACGATATGCTGTGTGTACTGTGCAATGTGCATGCATTATTATTCAAGGATAAGTTTCTTTTTTGTTATTCTTTTTTTTCTTCCCTATTTTCCTTTTCTAATTAATCGTAGATGTAATAATTTTACTACATATTTTATAAATATATGTTTTTTAAGAAATATTGCATGTAAATCTGCAAAAAATGTATGCTTTGGTAGAAAAAAATTATTACACAGTAGATGGACAAAATCTAGTGTTAGTAAAAATATATTTTAGTTTTTAGTTAAGTAGTTACTACATAGTTATAGAGTGTCTTAAAAAAATAGAAATGTAAAAAGGATCCATGATCGGTATTCGATTCTCGTTTCCACAGTGATCTTAATTTTTTACCAGATTATGCTATAACATACATAACGTTGATTCTTAGCGCGCGCCTGATACTGCGCGGTGGGCGCGTGACCTTTTAATACCGGTGCATTGTACAACTGAGTACAACGCAACGTGTGTTGTGGGACATATGAATCATGTATATTGTGGCCCAATTTGGGTATATATTTAATTTGGATAATAATACATAAAATACAAAAATACCTGTATATTATACAATTCTCTTCGAAATTGAAATTCAAAATTAGAAACGATTCCTCTAAATAATGAAACAGAATTTTTCTGTTTTTCCAGGCGACGAGTTTATGTGCGACTTCTGTGAGCTGGTGTTCACTGCGCGGGAGAAGCTGGACAGTCACATGATGGCGGCTCACGAGGAGGAAATGCAACAGGTATACATAAAGGCATTCATTTATGACGATTAAGCTTATAACCTGACAAAATAAATAACTGTACTGAGGGTGCTTTATTTTTTTTTCCGCAGCAACACTACGAAAAGCAAAGCTGTGATTGGTTTTGTCCTTCAACATTTAACCAATCACAGCCTTGCTTTTCGTAGTGTTGATGACGTTTTCATTTAGTTTCGTGATTTTGCCGCAATATGGCGAGGTTTTCTAAATTCCGAACCAGGCTTTATGTACATTAAAATACTATGCCGGCGGTCATGTCACTGTGCACGCGGGACAGCAAAAATAAGTTGAGCACGTAAGGGAAATAAAAAATTGTGCAAACAATAAAATATCTTATGCGATTATACCAGCCTATAATATGTATCATTAGCTCGCAGATATTTATTATGTTATAATTATGCAGCAGAGCAAAAGAGATAACTCCCTACACCGATTTAGGTGACGGTGGCCGGTTTCATTGAAACCAGGCGGGTTAGGCGGGAGTAATTTTATAGTGCCCTAGTGTGTACACGGTACAAAAGTGTAGTACTCTTTTCCTTTATTCTCATAACCCAGTGGGATGGACAACCGGCACGACTGGCGAGAGATCAGACGCAGGTCCGACTTTTTACATGCATGGATCATCTTTCTTGTCAGACGATCGGGTGATCAGCCTGCATTGTTCTAATCAAACTTGGAGACAACTTCTTTTTTTTTTTTGCTGTTCTGATCCGAGAATCGAACCCACGATATCCGAGTAGAGAGCCAAGCTCTAACCACGAGACCATGGAGGCTGATAGGGAGCAAAAGTAGCAGTGTAGTAAATATAGATGTTTTTCAGGATATACAAGAGGAGTCAGAAGAGATGGAAGCAGAGGACGAGGACGAAGACAACTCAATCAATGGTATAATTTACTTTGCAGTTATATATTTTCTAAAATATATTTTTTTTTACATTGGCGTTACTAAATTCATTTCAACTGGTGCATTTTTTTTTTTACTTAAACACACTTCTCATTACTAATGAAAATGCAAAAAAAAAATATAGATGCTGCGTATAGTAGCTGATTTCTATAAACTTCCTTATTATTTTACAGTAAAAGAAGTGGACGAAAATAACATGGTCATAGAAATAAAAAAACCTGACGAATTTATGGTAAGTCAAACTATATTTTTTTATTTTTTAGGTTAATTTTTAGACGAAGATTATTTTCATTCTCCTTTTCTCTCATTTCAGATAAAGGGAACAAATGAAATCAAAAAAGAAAAAGTTGATAACACAAATTCTGAAGGTAATAACCATTTTTTCGTTTCTTCTAACAAATTATACGAACATCGTTGCTACAAATCAAAGGATTCTTTTTTTTGTGCAGAGAGTGAAGCAGAAGCACTGTCAAGTGAAACTCCAGCAACCAAAACAGTAATAAAGAAACCGCCAATCACAATACTGTCAGAGCAAACGATATACAAGCCAGCTGAGCCGTTGACCATTGAAAAGAATGCAGCGCCAAAGGAGTCTCCTAAACCCCCAGCCAAGAAGAGTAATACTCAGGTAAATGGGAATAATGCACACACTTTTTTCGTGTTAATGCTTTGGGAGTAGTGGAAGCCCCAAAAGGGCTCCGACCGAGCGAGGTGCTATGCACGGTCAAGCTGAAGCCCACTGTGGTGTTTCAGATGTTGTATAATATGTAGCGCCGAAATGTGAAAACTTCGATTGCGCGATTCAGGATCCTGGTCAATCAGGATCAAATTGGTCCGCCGCAATGCGCTACTGTTTTAGTAAAAAACTTTAAGAGTAAAAGTAGCTTATATATGCAAATAGTATGTAAAATATAATGTGCTAGATGTATCCCGATTTCGTAAGCGTAGAAAGAAGTCCCGCGGGAACCAAACATTTCCCCTCTATAAAAAGAAGCCCACGGAGGTATTATAGAGAGGAGGTATTGTAAGTAGATATCAGTATAAAGAAAGCGTGATATTTTGCGGGGTGAGGGGTGTCTGACTCCGCCCACTCATTTACCGGTCAATAGCAAAACTACATACTATGTTCGTTATCGACCTTACTTATTAGTTTTGCTATCTCCTTACTCAGTATTTACGGTTAAAAGTCTATAGCAAGTACTGCATAAAAACTTTTGTACGCATGACGATTAAAATAATATATAAATATTGCGTTAGGACGTATCTAGAATATATTTTTAATTCCTATGTGATCAATTCTTATAACGCCATCTACTGTCAAGTAGAATAATTTCTAATTTAACCGTCACTACGAGACTTTTCTAGAACTATTGTAATAAATAAAGTTTTTAATTACTTACACATGAAACCTCCATGGCATCAGAACGCCTATTTAAGTATTTTTTACATGATAAGATAAAACATTTTATCATTTTCTTTTTAGAAACTCGATAAGTCCAAAAAGTTATCGAAATCTGAGAGGTGTGCACAGAACGAACACTGACAGTACATTGATTTAGGCCACACCCATTGTGGCCGACCTCTGTGGCTCAGTTGGTTGAGCGTGTTGGTGCTCAAGCCGGGGGTCGCGGGTTCAAATCCCGCCAAGGAACAAAAGGTTTTTCTGTGTTCCTGGGTCATGGATGTGTATTAAATATATGTATAATATAATAAAAATCTTAAATATGTGTATAGTATAAAAGCATTAAATATATTTCCGTTGTCTGGTACCCGTAACACAAGTTCTTCGAGAACTTACCACGGGATCAGATTGACGTGGTGTGTAGCGTCCATAGATATTATATTATATTGTGATGACGTAGCGGGCTGACTAAAAACCCAGTGCACAGTTGCTTATGCCGTCTCCTCTCTCTAATACCTCCATGAAGTAACCTCAGTCCTTCTCCATTGCCTATTCTATATCTGTGCCAAATTTCCTTAAAATCTGTCCAGTAGTTTCAGAACCTATTTAATGCAAACAAACAAATCTTTATGATTATTCAGAGAAAATGTTATATGTATGACTATACATATTATACGCATTCTATTTTATAGATACTAACATTTTTTTCCTTTACAGTTACTTGATATCGTTTGGTCTGAAGAAGAGCCTAAAACCAAAGCTGACCAGCAAACAGAAGGTAGGTTTCAATACCTTATTTTATAATACATAATAATATTATATTAATATTAACAGCGTAAGGTACTAGTAACTAATAAACAATCTCATGTATAGAACAAACAAAAGACGTGCGTGGCGTCACCTATTCTCTCACTCTAATGAGTCTAACTCATTGAATGTTATAATTAATGTGTTCTCCTTCTTTGCATTTCTCCTTACAGTTTAAAAAAAATCCTTGTATTCTGTTTAGTTTAGTTTAGTTTAGTAAGCATGAATTAAGTTAATTAATTAATTAATTAACTTTAATGTACAATTTTTAAGTAAACATCTGGCTGATTTCAATGTAACGAGTGTTTTTGTTCGAAATTCTAACTAAAGAAAAACATTCAAAATGTGTTCTCTGTGCACTTAAAATAGCAAAAAAAATTTTTGACGTAGCTTAATAGCAACTATTTTACTATTTTAAAAACTACATAAAATGAGCAAATTTTTAAAGTAACAACCCAGGTTAGTGTGGTGTATTTTTTGTTCAGTATGGATAGTGAAAGTTAGGAGAAAAAGTTTTTGAAATCACGATTAGGGAAAAGTTTTCTTTTTTCTACAAAGTTCAAACTCTATTAGCTTTGTTTAAAACCGTGGTCAATAGCAGAACTAGTCAGGATTCCGAAATACAAATTTGTATCCCACAATACGGGAAATTGTAGTTGCGGCAGTCTAAAAACTGACATGAGGTGTAATTTATAAGAAATTATTAAAAGTGCCAATATCTCGAAAACTAAAGATTTTTTACTAAGGTCATATTACAATATTCTGGTGAGACATGAGCTGGTCTATCAGCCTTCGAAGGGACGACGTCGACTTCTGGGACATCCTGTATATAATTAAAACAGAAGAATTATGTATTAACAGTTTTGAAAGCTATTATAAAATATGCTTTTAATTTTGTAGCCGCACCAGTAAAGATAGAAAAACCTTCAGTTAAAGTTGAAAGCAGTACCGGTGTAGGAGACAAGAGTTTGCGACTCTTGGAAAAAGAATTACAAGATCTAAAACGGGTAAGTAACCAACCAACACTATAATGAAGTATTGATACTTACTAAGTATCAATACTTCATTATAGTGTTGGTATAATTAGCATTAGCAATAATAATTAATTTCTAAATGCGCATTAGCAATCATTAAATTAGTAGTAGTTGCTAAAAAAAACGATTGCTAATATTATCGTCTGCATTCATGAACAAAAAATACATGACCGCGCTGGTTCGCACCGCCGACCGCGGCGCTAACTGGCTATCGTGCTATTGCTATTTGCTAATGCTAAAGTCATACGATGCGAAATAATTTTGACTCGACGCGCGACGCGCCCCGAGAGTTCACGATGCCGCGATGTTTCACGAATTAATACGAGCGAGTGAGAAGAGAAAGTACATTACCGGCACGGCAGTCTAATTTTTTCAAAATAAAGATAATTGCATGCGTTTACGGTCCATTATTCAATATTTGTTTTTTTTTTATTAATGTATTCGTATTTTGTCGTTTAGGTCGTAGTTCAGTTTTTTTACTCCACTGAAAGATAGATATTTAAAAGGGAATAAATATAACGCATAAATTTTTAGGGTCGAATCAATGGTTAAAAACGGGACCCTATTACTAAGACATTTCTGTCTGTCTGTCTGACACCAGGCTGTATCTACTTAACCGTGAGAGCTTGAGAGTTGACATTTTCACAGATGATATATTTCTATTGCGGCTATATTGACAAACCCTAAAAACATATTATTTAAGGTGGGCGTTTGTTCCATACAAAATTCGTGCGCGAGGTCGATCCGCACTCACACTTAGCCGGTTTTTTAATATTTAATTTTAACATTTCAGACGAACTCTTCAAAGGTATCAGTAAAATCAACCGATGCGAACCTCAAGAGCAGAAGGCCGCTGCACACTTCTACGCCCAAATTAAAGTAATTATAGGTTATATAAATAATACTTATGTCACCGTAAAATTGGTGACATATATAATGTCCCCGAAAATCAATTACGGATACTATAGGCACATGATCCACTGCTTAAGTAAAGACGTTTAGCCAAAAAATTATTGTCAAACTCAAAGTAAAAAATCATCTCATATATGGGTGACTCTCCGCAAAACGCAAACTCGCCCATATAAAGAAAAAAAATTTTTCAAGTATGACAACTATTTTTCTGCTTAAACGCCTTTACATTAGCAATAGATCATAATATGCCCAAAATATCCGTAATTGATTTTACCGAACCTTATAATATTTTATTTACTCAAAAACGTTCATATAACCGTTTGTAAATTCTATTTTATAGGTCTAGTGAAGAGAAAAAACCTATGAAACCGGTCATACCTAAGAAAGTTCCTACCAAAGAAAATAAAGAGCCCAAGGAAGTTAAAGAGCCCAAGGAAATTAAAGAGCCCAAGGAAATTAAAGAGCCCAAGGAAATTAAAGAGCTCAAGGAAGTTAAAGAGAAAGAGCCAAAAATCAATGGCAATGACAAAGAAGAGAAAGAAAAAGATTCAAAGGTGAATTTCAAGACAAAAACTTACTTGATATTATTTATTTATTTTAATCACAGTCATCTATTGACTAGACCATGCAAATGTATGAACTTCGCGTGTAAAAGAGGAGTAAAAATTATTTCCTTCAGCGCCATTTCCTATCTAATATTCTCTGTGCTAAACTTCAAACTTTAAACTTCATTTAAAGGAAAATTTTATTTTCTTCTTTTTAGTTCTAGTTAGTTTACTACTTTTTTTTTAACTTTTTACTTATTTTAACCTGCATTTTTATTCTCAGCGAACCCTTTCATTTAATACCCATACTATAGGAAAGCATAAAAAAAACTTTAAAAGCCGCCATATTGTATTTAGAATGACGTCAGCTTATCGTGTATTATCATCCAAATTAAACGTGTGTACAAAATTTCAACTCAATCGGTTGAAGATATCTGATTCAAAATTGAGTAGCAAGATCCCACCCGAACTAACATACCTACATAAATTGCAAGTTAAATAAAAGCTTTTAAAAATAAATGGCATGCTTAGTTTCTATACAAACGATGAGACATGCGTTATCTAGTCAGTAGATGTCTATGATTTTAATAAAAAAAATATCACTGAAAATACTTATTTCACAATGATTTTATTATCACGGTAAAATGTTTTGTAGTTTTGTAAGAATGTGTAGCTATATTTCTTAGTCACTATCCTGCATATTAAAAAGTATATTTATTGCTCGTTACTTCAGTCGTTACTCAAAAATGGCGGTAGCTCTAGCGATAAGAGCACAGACGAGGGCATCCGTCGTTCCACGCGTCCGTCCAAAATCAAGAACTACGCCAAAATGGTTCGTGACAAGCCGCAGGTTGAATCTAATGACGACACGGAGGACGATGACGATGAGGAATACAAGGAGGTCGAGGTAAGACTCAATATATTCCTGAGATTCTGAAAATACGTAATATTAACCTTAGTATGAATTCAGTCTGAAAGTTGACCCTAGGAGTTGTCGCCTTGCAGCAGCTTGATTTTTATTTAGATTATACCAAATAATCTTAACATAACGTTAGGGAATAATTTATCATTTTAGAGGATTCCTAGTCGAATATTTAAAGTAGTACAAAACAATATTTATTTTTCAATTATGTACTGATTATATTCTAGAACAGTGCTTTTCAATTTTTTGCATGACACGGCCCCTTTAGGATGAAGAATTATTACAACTCCCCTAAAGAGGCTTCGCAAACCCTTGGGGGTCGCGACCTACACTTTGAAAAACACTGCTCTAGAAATAATAATGATTATTATTGAATAACCTTTTTGTAACAACGTTATTCCAGACACGACCGCGCGGGAGGCGGTCGAGTGTGAAACAATCGCCCAAGCCCACTGTCGCGGCGACCCCGCCTGCCGCCACGCCCGCCAGGAAACGCGGACGACCGAGAAAAGGCGCCTACGCCCATGTGTAAGTGTTCAATGAGAGTTTTTAAATTTGTGACATCTGACAGCTTTTTTACACGACAAGGACTTGCTTTGTAATCGTGCTACCAAGCGCCACCTGGTGGCAGAAAAAGAATTAAAAATTCTTATTGATCGTTTTTGATACCACTTACGCCACCAGATGACGCTTTTTGTGCGTTGGGTCTGCGCCCTAACGGCAGAAAAAATATCAAAAAACCCTCATTTGTTTATTTGTAGACAGTAGATCTCCCGTATCGTAGGCTATATTGGTATGGCATGTATTTAAACTTGCGACAAAACAATTAAATTTTGGATGTGAAAATACCCAATATTGAATACTAAATTACTAAGTTGGCGAAAGAATGTAAGGAACAAAAAAATTACAAATCTGGTGACTAAATAATACCATTGAATTTTCCAAACTGGCAGACAGATTATATTTTAGCGAACAAATAACCATCTTGGCGACAATTTGTGAGTACACATTTAATTTAAGAATAGGCACATATATTTTCCCTGATGTAGGTAACTCAAAAACCATACAAGCAGCAAAACGAGAGCACACAAAAAAAACATAAAGGAGCGTACAAAATTTCCAATTTTTAATTTTTCTCGGTTTTAGGGGGGTGTAGATTATTGTGTAGATTAATTTTGAAATTTAAAAGTGGCGGATATTTTTTTTTTTTTTTTATGAAATAAGGGGGCAAACGAGCAAACGGGTCACCTGATGGAAAGCAACTTCCGTCGCCCATGGACACTCGCAGCATCAGAAGAGCTGCAAGTGCGTTGCCGGCCTTTTAAGAGGGAATAGGGTAATGGGGGAGGGTAGGGAAGGGAATAGGGTAGGGGATTGGGCCTCCGGTAAACTCACTCACTCGGCGAAACACAGCGCAAACGCTGTTTCACGCCGGTTTTCTGTGAGCCCGTGGTATTTCTCCGGTCGAGCCGGCCCAATTCGTGCCGAAGCATGGCTCTACCACGTACAATTGTAACGTTTTTTCGTAAAATTGATATGGGTGTCGTTTACCAGGTTTTTGGGAGTGCTGGATACGAAAATGACATTCGTTTTGAAATTCCAATATGGCGGACATACTTAATTTTATAAAAATAATATGGGTGTCCTTTTATTGGTTTCTGGGGTTGATTACAAAAAAGTCATCCATTTCAAATTTTCTTAGTAACCCCGCAACCTCATATTTTCGTCATGATGGGAGAAAAAGAAATTTGAAAATCCTGAATTTTCCAACATTTGTATAGCTTTTTACATTCCTAGTATCTCAATGTACAGCATTTACTTCTTTTTTTTATAAAATTGATTCTATCTCGGAAACGGTGCATCCTATTGAAAAAATAATGAAAATTTCGCCCCCCTTAGCAACTCCGCAACATCATATTTTCTTCATGATGAGAGAAAAAAATTTCGAAAATCCTGGATTTTCCAACATTCTTATAGCTATAAACATCCGTCGTATCTCAATGTACAGCATTTACTTCTTTTTTTTATAAAATTGATTCTATCTCGGAAACGGTGCAACCTATTGAAAAAATAATGAAAATTTCGTCCCCCTTAGGAACCCCGCAACATCATATTTTCTTCATGATGGGAGAAAAAAAATTTCGAAAATCCTGAATTTTCCAACATTCCTATAGCTATAAACATCCGTCGTATCTCAATGTACAGCATTTACTTCTTTTTTTATAAAATTGATTCTATCTCGAAAACGGTGCAACCTATTGAAAAAATAATGAAAATTTCGTCCCCCTTAGAAACCCCGACAACATCATATTTTCTTCATGATGGGAGAAAAAAAATTCGATAATCCTGAATTTTCCAACATTCCTATAGCTATAAACATCCGTCGTATCTCAATGTACAGCATTTACTTCTATTTTTCATAAAATTGATTCTATCTCGGAAACGGTGCATCCTATTGAAAAAATAATGAAAATTTCGTCCCCCTTAGAAACCCCACAACATTATATTTTCTTCATGATGGGAGAAAAACTTTTTCAAAAATCCTGAATTTTCCAACATTCCTATAGCTATAAACATCCGTCGTATCTCAATGTACAGCATTTACTTCTTTTTTTTATAAAATTGATTCTATCTCGGAAACGGTGCATCCTATTGAAAAAATAATGAAAATTTCATCCCCTTTAGGAAACCCGCAACATCATATTTTCTTCATGATGGCAGAAAAAAAAATCGAAAATCTTGAATTTTTCAACATTTATATAGATTACAACCCTCGTATCTCAGTACAGCATTGCCATATTTTTTTTTCTATAGTCGCTTCTATCTCAGAAACGGTGCATCCTACTGCAAAAATAATGAAAATTTCCTCCCCCTTATTAACCTAGAAATCGCATATTTTCTTCATGAATGGTATAAAAATTCATAAATCCTGAATTTTGAAAATTTTCTATATATAGCTGGTACCTTGAACTACATAACATACTGTTATAATAATCATCAATCCTAATTAGCATCCCCAAGATCTTTTAATTTAGTATTCATATTCATTTTACGAAGATTGAATATTCTCCATTTTGGAAAATGAAATTGGAAGACAATTTTGTAATCAGAACCCCCAGAAACCTGGAAAAGGACAACTTTATTAATATTAATGACAAAAATTTACGCCATTGTGGAATTTCAAAACAGATTTTTTCTTTTCATACTAGCTAATGCCCGCAACTTCGTTTGCGCAGAACTAACGAAAGCAGAACCCTATTTTTTTAAACGGAACCCTAAAATAAAAGTAGCCTATGTTAGACCTTATAACATAAGCTATCTGCTAGTGAAAGTCCCGTGAAAATCGTTCCAGCCGTTTCATAGATTAGCCGGAACAAGCAGACAGAGAGATCGACAGACAGACAGACAGACGGACAGACAGAAATTAAAAAAAATGGTATTTTATTATAAGTACCGAATATACTTTCAGATTCATTTTGTGAAAAGCTGTTAATTTGAAGTTACAGACACTTCAATTTTATTTATCTGTATAGATATTATAGATTATTCTGCACCTCCAGAAACCTAGAAAATGACACACATGCCAAAGAAAAACTTACTCCAACAGTATCCAAAAATAGGATTTTCCGTAGTCAGCAAATTGACTTTTTAGCAGCCATTAATTTATCAACCAAATCTGGTTTTATAGCTGCTTATATGGTATAATGGTCACCAACTCGGAAATTAAGTCACCAACTTATAAATGTCGGTGCTAATTTGGATTAAATTTCGCCTCTTTTTATCTGCCGACTTTTGAAATTTTTGTCACCCGAGTGTTTTCGCCAGTTTAGTAATTTAGTCGCCAACATATTAATCCGCTGCCAAATTCAGTAATACAGTATGCTCACGTGCAGCCGCCAACTTATTTTTTGTTCGCTCGATTAATTATATCCCTATTGGTATATGGCTGCTAGCTTGGGCCCTGCATACGTTTACGGTCTTTACCTTTTACAATTCATAGTATTTGTATCTAGACACCAAAATGCATTGAATATAATAGGCTAGTTTCGTCTATCAAAATCAAATGATATGAATTTGCTATTTATATAGTTTCTATCATAGGAAATACGAATACAACACTATTTTGTAATATAAATATGTGATTTATTCATAATTTCGAAAATAAAACTACTTTTATTATCTGTATGTCACGTGATCGAAAACGCCAGCTGCCATACTTTTCTTGTGACGTCATAAGAACATAATCAAATTGAATAAACAACAGCGAAAATTAAATATAATTTAATCTAGTTCATACACTACACACGTATATTATGACATATTTTATTTGTTTCTGTTCTTATGACGTCACATAATGGTGGCTGTTGTATTGGCGCAACAATTTATCGTTTAAATTTAAATCATTTTTCTTTGCATAAAGAGATATTATTTCCAGGCAATAAAAATACTTGTTGAATACAGAATATCGAATCGATACGAACATTTTAAAATATATTTGAAAAAAATGTAGAATAGCCTATTATTAAAACTGTATATTTCTTATTACAGGCCCGCTAAAATTAAGAAGGAAACTGAAGAATCAGACGAAGAAGCGAAAGAAAAGACAGAAACGGCAACCAGTAGTAAGCTAAAAGACATACTGGAACAGAATAAGGTAACGGATTTCATTTCACATTAAATGATTGTAGTGAAGGTATTTTATGGTTTTATATTTTATAACAGATTTTTTTTTTTAAGTTAAGTAGCCATTGAAGTTATGAACATGTTTCCTTACAGTCATCGAATACTTCACCTGAAGTGAAGTCACCTCCGGTACTAGTTTATCCAAGTGGACAAACACTCAAAAAGGTATGTTTTTAGCTACCTTAAAAATGCAGCGCCGCGCGTCGCGTGTCGTTTAATTTCGGTGCGAATAAATTGACCCTAAGGGGCCATCCATAAATAACGTCACACGAATTTCACGATTTTTTACCCCTACCTTGTCCTTGTCACAGTTGGTCACATTTTGTGAGATTGTGTGTGTAGATTTTGAAATGTGACGTCACAATATTTAGGACCCCTCCCACCCCCTTGTCACACAATGTCACACTTAATCGACCCCCTCCCTCCCCCTTAACATGTGACGTTATTTATGGATGGCCCCTAAGATCTTATAATAATCCTTATATACTTACACCTAAAATCTTATCTTTTGTATAATAAAATAAACTTTTTATGTTAGGTACATATGAAGGCGCTACCGCCGGGAGTAAGACCGCTACCTCTTCCAGCGAATGCTAGACGTGAGTATGAGACACAACTTCCTTACTAATATTATTAACGCAAAAGTTTGTAGGTATGGATGTGTGGATGTTTGTTACTCTTGCTCGCCATAACAGCTGAACGGATTTAGTCGAATAGCTATGCTTGTAATTTAGACTCCAGAGTAACACATAAGCTACTTTTATCGCAGCAAATTGTACGGTTCCTACTGAATTCCTTTTTGCACGAACGAAGTTGCGGTCTAGGCAACGTCTAGTCTGTTACAATTGTAGTGTACCTTGTTAGCCTTAAATAAAAGATATTAGTTTTTGTATGTCCAAAAATGTGTGATTATTTTTCTTTGATAGGATGGAAGTATGTACACCTTATGACATATTATATTTAATTTTAGCTGTCACCACTGGAGACTTGTGTGAAATGCAAATTGGAAAGAAAGTTGTAAAGGTCCAGAAAATTGTGATGACCCGAGCCGAAGTTGAAGCTATGGCCAAGAAAGGACTTGTGGAAATGAAGGTGTGTATTAATATTTAATCAGTTTAAGATTTAAGCGATCCTTTTAAAAATACTAATGTTTTTACAGGACAAAACCATAGTTGTTTTTAGCTTAGTAACGATTGTTACAGCCTTGGTTGCCAAAAAAATATATATTACTTTATTAATTAAAGATATTACAAATATATTAAAAATTAAAATTATTAATTACGAATAAACAAATTAAGAGTGATTCCCTACTGAAGTGAAGTATAAGAAAGTGTTCCATGGTCGGGTCTACCACGGTTGTGGCCGCATATGCTGACTTGATTATTTCCCCCGAATTGATGTTGAAATCTTGCACCGTGTGCGGTACAGCGGTGTTAAGCTGTGCTGTGTGTGTGCTGACACACTTGGGTTTCTAATATTGAATTAAATGACTTGTGATAATCTCCATACAAAGTAAAGGTGTAACAGCTTAGTAGCTAACCCCAAAGAAAGATAAGTTGTTTATGGTTGTAACAACAATTAATAAAATTGTGTTCATATTCTGTTGCAGGACGGAACAATGGTGCTGAAGCAAGGAATAAAGCTACCGACATCAGACCCAGCTAACCTCAAATCTACATTAGTAGGCGAAACTACTGGTTAGTAGTACAATATAAGTACAGTAACAGCCTCCGTGGTCTAGTGGTTAGAGCATTGGCTCTCGACTCGGTGGTCGTGGGTTCGTTTCCCGCATTGGAAAACAAAAAATGTTTTTTTCAAGTCTGGTTAGGACAATGCAGGCTGATCACCTGATTGTCTGACAAGAAAGATATCGGTCGGATGAGCATGTAAAAAGTCGGTACTGCGCCTCATCCCTCGTCAGTCGTGTCGGTTATCCGTCCCACTGGATAACGAGAGTAAAGGAAGAGAGAGTGCTGTCGTGTACTACGAACACACTTGGGCACTATAAAATTACTCCTGCGTAAATGCCCAGGTTTCAATGAAACCGGCTACCGTCCGCGTCACCGAGATCGGTGTGGGGGTGTTCTTATAAGTACAATAAAACCATGCTTATAGAGTTGAATTTCTAATAAAGTTGAACGACGATTGCCGAAAGACATTTAGGTGGTGATTTGTACTGAATATCCGGTAGACATATTTTTACTAATAACGCCTTATTTATTTGTATTATAGTAATAATTGCATTATAAGTAAAAATTGTCTGCCGCACGTTAAAATTCCGTGTAATGATCAAAAACCTACCGCCATTATCCTAACAAAATAAATTTTCTTGAGATTGACCGTACTACACCTACCACCTGCACATACAAACCTACACCTACTATCAACACTAACACCTATACCTACATCCTACAGGCTGGTTATGTGTGGTATGAGTTGTTGAACACTGAGGATAAAAGATTATAACAGTAGTAATTTCGTAGGTTGTTTTTAGAAGGGCAAACATTTGGAGTGGACTAACCTTGTCACTTAGAGGTATGGAAAATAGCATACAACCTCTTCTCATACCTTTCGAATATACCTGCAAAATTTGATTAAAATCGGTTAAGCGATATATTCGTGTAAGATTAGGTTATGTATGTAATAAGTACTTTCATGTATTAACATTAACATGGGGTTTGTTTCCAGAAGCATCCAAAGAACCGGCACCCAAAAAAGAGATCCCTAAAGGGGCCCCGACACGGTGTGACCTTGAAGAAGTATAATCTATTATTTAGTAATTTACACTAATTAATGTTATTTGTAAATATTGTCACTGAACATTTAGTGTATTTATAGAGTAAGTTGTGAAATTTTAATTAGATCTGTGTTTCAAAGAGACGATATAATATAAATCAAAATAATTTTTACTCTGTCTAGGTTCTTTGAGCTTGCTTAGATTCTAGGATGAAATAAAAAAGTTTGTATGAATTGTAAGAAAGACATTTTTAAGAGCGATGGATTTCTTATTTGTGAATATATTGTGTACTACTTGCTTAATTGACGGTAATTATTTTATTTTTGTACTATGTCTGTAGCTGTGACTATGTTGATTTATACAGGGTGCTCGGTTATCCAAATGAAATATTTAAACCAACATTAGGCCACAATATTACATAAGTAATGGCAGTACGCATTACTAAAAATGTTCGTGATTTACAGAAAAATAACATGATTAATATTTCCTGACAACTTGCACTTCGCATGGACACCCTCACACTGCCGTACAACGCCGCCGTCTTCAAGGTCACGCGCTCACCGAGTAGTACGGGCGCGCAGTTATGAATAGAATTTAAGTATTTTATAGGATAATTTGGTCAACGTTTAAGGTCACATGTTATATATATTTTTGGAACTAGAATCGAACACTCATTACGCTCCTTGAATATCTATTTTTGATAACCGACCATCCTGTATAGTGTATGTATTTCGTCACAATTATGTTCCATCTTATTTTACATACCAAGATATAGATAGAATTTAGAAACTACTTCACGTGTAGGTTAAATAGATATGCCTTTTAAATTAAAAGTTATATTTGTATTAAGACAATATCAATGTAATAGTTATGATAATAATAAGTGTCATATTATTACAGAATGTTTATTATTTTATTTAATTATACCCTTTTTCCTTGGCTTGAAAGGCCTAATAACATATAATAATTGATGACAAACGTAAATAAAAATAAACTTAATTTAAATTATTATGCTGGATGCATTTTCATTTTCAAAAACAGTAGAAATAGCACCTTCGAATTTAGTTCGGCCACTGAATGATAGATGGCGTTTTTACTTTATGGTCTTCGAGCGCGTTTCCCGCGCGCCGCTACGACCGGCTCTACGGCTACGAACCTACAGCGCGGCTCGTTCAAATTATACAATCAAATGATATCAAAAACGCAAACCAGTTGGTCGTGACTAGTCCGTGGTGAAAAATACCGGCTACCGAAACTTTACGAAAGTACTGTGTACAGTGAACTTCAATATATTGAAATTTAAAGAGTATCCAGCTTTGAAGCTATAAGTACCGGGTAAGTGCATGTCCAATATTATTTATTTGATGTACGATAAAAAAGGTAGATACCATTTTTAATACAGTATTTTACCAAACCAAACCAAATTTTTGTACCAAATGTTAACTAATATGTGATAGTTTTTTTTAATTATATAGTACCTAATACCTATATATTTTTATTCATCGATTTAAACTAAACTAATAAAGGAACATTTTGATACTAAGGTAGGCGGTTTACAAAATTAATTATTAATTAACAAGTTTCTTAGGGATTTTCATATTCTAGCAAAAAGATAGATAATATTTTCGTTGCGTTAGGTGAGAGTGTTATAAAAACGTTAGACAGCGTTAAACAAAGATAAGATAAGACTAATTCATGTCATAACTGCGAAGGGATTTTAGGAGGAACAAAAATATTCCAATTAGGTTATATACCTAGTTGGAATATTTTTGTTCCTCCTATTTTTAATACAATTTTATTAATATCTAGCAATATCCCGCCAAAAAAAGTTTTGGCGGGATATTGCTAGATATTTATTACATTGTATACTAATTGCTATGTATTTCCGCGAAGTAACGCCTGAATCTAATAACTATATTTTTAATAATTTTTAAATTACTAAACCAATATTAAAGCCTTAAAACAATTTGATGATTAACAAATTCTAGTAAAAAAATATAGCATGCTAATTAATTATAATTATGCTAATAAACAAGTAAAAAAATGCAGAATTTATTACAAACATTTCGTCGTAAATTCTGAGGATAATTGTCTGTTCTCGTACCTAATTATGCTCAGAAGTAAGTGCGCAAACATTTTCCTGTAAGAAAATCCTGAATTTCTAACATAAAAGTTTTATACAGTTTTTTTATAACAATAATTAATTTATTTACATATTAGGTACCTAAGTTCGATAACTTGACAATAACTATAAAAAAAGTATATTTCTTAAGGTGCTACTCACCCTTAGTAGGTACTGCTTTATTCAAATTTCGAATACCCTACTTAATCTCTTATATGAATTGTAGTTTTGCACAACTTTTGCACCATTTATTTTTTGCTTCTTCATAAACAGGTTTACCTCATGTTCGCTAGTGCTTACAATAATTTCCGCTGACATTGAGACTCGGAAAATTATTAAAATAAATAATTTCAGCGTGCCTTGTTAGATAAGTGTTAAGTAAAGTGTCCCAAACGTAATAATTAGCACTCACTTAATGCTTGCACGAAAAATTGGGTTTTGGTTAAGATATTGTATTAGAAAATGTTATTATTTTTTATACTTGTGTAATTGTACCTACTGGGACTTATTAGAGAATTTCTGTAGGTATCCATTGTCTATTATAATGTCTAGTATATTTAAAATGGTGGCTATTTACCTTTGTAACTGAAATTTAATATGAAACAAAACAAAAATTATTCGTTTAAATATATTATTCGTTTAAATAAATCTTTGCTCGGAGTTCTATTACCTAGTAGGGAAAAAATTAACAGATGGCCATAGGTATTAAAACAATCTTATATTAGTCAGACTGGACTCGATCCCGAGACACCGATTTGTCAACAACGAAAAAAGGGTAGATATCGATCTAAATTTCTTAGAAATTGGTTTCATGAAAATTTTGGCGTAGGAGAGTCATGCTTCGGCACGAATAGGCCGGCTTGACCGCGTAAATACCACGGCCTCACAGAAAACCAGTGGTAAATAACGCGCTTGCGTTGTGTTTCACCGAGTGAGTGAGGTTACCGGAGTGAGGAGTCCCATGGGGGGTTGGTGATTTTAAGGACAAGCGTTATGCTACAGTAGAAATAATATACAGACAAATTGACAGATTAATAAATTGAAAGTCCGTAATATCTGTCCAGTAGGTATGTCTATTCTTGTGTAGACCAAACTCGTTTCTATGTTTTGGTCTTGCTAAGCGTACAAGAACGCATAACTCCTCTGGTATTGCGAGGGTCCATGTGCAGCGGTAATCGCTTTCCATCAGCGATTTTTCTGCTCGTTTTTCTGGTCCAAAAAAAATGGTTGAAATCGTTTCAAGAAAAATAGCTTGTTTAAAGTATAAGATTTTACGGAGTCATTCTATATACTTTACATAGTATAAACTATAAAATGAAGTCGCTTCAACTGTCTGTTCGTTTAGATCTTTTGAACTAAGTAGGGTAAATACGCTAAATGTCGGCCACTTAAGGATTTTCTAACTTTAGATCGCGCCGGGTCCATCAGTTTGTAATTAAAGGATAGCTTGTTATACGGTTTTAGACAGGTTGATAAATCTATTTTATATTTATAGGCATATGGTTGACTTTTCTACTAAACGGAAAAAGTATTAAGGTTTCAATGCGTCGAAAACGAAAAAACCTTAAAGTCGGCCGTTCACGGCCCAATGGTCGGTCGCGTTTTTCCCAAATGTCGGCCGGGCATAGGGTGTAACCTCTTATAATATTAATAAATTATAATAATACATAATTCAATTTTGAGACAGCAAGTATGATAAAAAAATTTAAAAATGACTACCCAGTACTTACACAAACAATGAAAAATACAAAAATGATCAGCATGTACAGTAGCACTCGATTCTTAGGCTGGCCGACATTACGATCTTTAATATTTCCAAAGTCGGCCCTGTTTCGTATAGCTTATTTCTCGAGATTCAGCTAATACCACCCCGGCCGGTATTTGGCGATTGAACGTAAAATAGATTTATTAACATAAAAGCGTTACAAATTTTACTATTAAGATAATAGAATTCGTAATATTGGACTTTATAAAACAGACTGCATTTACCTTAAGTCGGCCCCGGCCGAGATTCCGATTTTCAATCGGAACTGGTATTCTAATGACGGCCGCCTATTTTTCCCTAAAACCAATACGCAAAACGTTGAAAAAACTCTCTCAAAATATAGTAAAAATACCATTTTAGTGATAGCAAAGCTAAAAACCAAAAAAAGAAATGTGTTACCGTTGTAATATCAATCCCCGAATCGTGAGTATTCACAGCAAGTAAGCTGCTTTAACTACGAACTTCAATGCTTCAACGGCGCTATCGCTACTGACGCTCAGTGTGCGAAGAGCAAGTGACGTAATCGGATGGTAACGGTTTGCACTTAAAGAGTATGAACTAAGCTTGCAATTTCAGTGGCAAAATTACCACTTAATTACCTTTTGAATGAATGCAAGCTGAAAATGTGCAGACGGCCGAGGATTGGAGGGGGGCCGACGATTGGCGTATTTACCCTACTCAACGGATTTTAATGCGGTTATCAGCATACCTAGCACTTATAATGTATAGAGGAGACCACGGGAAAGCGCATAGGTTACTTTTATTTCGACAAAATGTACATTTTAGGTACGTACGTAAGCCACGAGAAACATCTAATTCTAGTGGAATATAAAGTACCTAGGTCCTAGACTAGAGAGTCTACATTCCCAAAAATATTAGGTACCAGGAAAATTGGTCAATTAAAGTGTGCGTAAATTGTAAAGTGAAAATAAGGGTGACCACAAACTAGTGCGTATGCGTGATTGCATGATGAACAAGGCATTGTCATCATGGACATCACGAGAGCCGAAACAATAGGAGCAATCAGTTCTCGTCACTCTGCGGCCGCGACGAATCGGGGCATTCGAGCGCGACACGACAAAAGACAAAACCAGTGGCAAATGGCAAAATCATCTGTAATGCTGGCTGGTAGGTTTTAAATAATAGGTTGTTATCTCATTTAAAGGTTGACTTGAATAAAATATTTGAGACCGACCACTAACGTCCCGGTGGAGATCGGGTCTCTGCGTGTAAACCACGCTAGCATAAAGGCCTGTATAAAATATTTATTTTTATCTTATTAAGCGCCAAACAATCTCTTATCAAATGTTATTATTATTTGAACTGAATAGTTACCTAAGTACCTACATACTTACGGGTAAGTTAACCGCTACTTATTATTTTAAGATTAGACAGGAGGAGGTTACTAAATAAAATAAGAGGTGAAAAAATGTTATGAAAACGATTCCTGAAAAAAAGTTATGCTACAATCGAACTTGTTGAATGAAAATCGCTTAACAGTGTCGTTGAATCGTGCGCCGTGGAAAGCATACATTCTTCCTTAATACGTAGCTCAACCCCGTCTGCAGTCGTAGCGTTCATTTCCTTTGTGTTTCATCATCGTCATCATCATCAGCCTATCGCCGTCCACTGCTGAACGTAGGCCTACCCCAATGAGCGCCAACCATCCCGATCTTGGGCAGCCCACATCCATCCGCTGCCAGCCACCTTCTTCAAATCGTTGGTCCATCGTGCCGCAGGACATCCTACACTACGTTTGCCTAAGCGTGGTCTCCACTCTAATACTTGTCTGCTCCATCGATTGTCTGTCCGTCTGCAGACATGGCCGACCCACTTCCACTTCAGCGTGCTAATTCGTTGAGCAATGTCGGTGACTTTAGTTCTCTGGCGAATAACGTCGTTACGTATTTCATCCACCAGAGATACCCTTAACATTGCTCTTTCCATCGCACGCTGGGCAACCTTAAACTTATGAACCAAGCCTACGGTGAGTGTCCACGTTTCGGCTCCGTATGTCATTACCGGTAGAACGCATTGATCAAAGACCCTGGTCTTAAGGGATTGTGGGATCGACGATTGTATTTAAACTTTAAATATTGTGAGGCGTCCTAGTGGAAAAGAAAATGCTACTGGAAAATGCTTAGAAAATAGTCGAGCACTTTATCGATATAGTACTTAAATAATGTCTAGATACTAGGTATAAAACACCTGTAAAGTTCAATATTTGACTAAGGCCTAAGGAGATGGACAGCACATAATGTAGCATTTTAGCAGGTAATAGTATATTTATATGGACCACCTCGATAACACTGTGTATATTTATTGTCAAATATCGTTTATCTTATCATAACATTCCACGCTGAAATTTCACTCTCTGGCGCTACTGATAATGCGGTACCAGTTTTTATTAGACCGATATTAGAATCGAATAATTTTATTAAGTAGGTAAAACTTGGGTAAATACGATGAGTATTGCCTTTCAAAATAATGGTATATTTTTCTTGGTAGGTTTTCAATTTTCACCATACTATAAATGTCAAAAAGACCCCAAAATCTGAAAAGTGAGCCACGTAACTAGAGACACTTTTGCCTCAACATCTATAATTTATATTCCTACGTCTATGTTTGGTTTAAAATGGCCTGCGTCGGGACGTATTAATATAGAATTGTTGAGGTATGCGGAAAGGGCTTTTGTTTTCCGCATTCAAATAATCTTTTGTACCAGAATGTGAAAATGCAATTTATTAAATAGCTCATTAGTTTGGCGCGGGTGAAATGCGATATGGAAATGCGGACCGGATATCCGGCGAACTGACAGGGTACTCTGACCTTGGCCCTGCATTATTCTATTTTTATATTTTACTAGCAGTAATATCGTAAAACGAACAAAATAAGCTGTATTACGGTTTCCGTTCAATATTTTTCCCTGATTTCATTGACTTATGATCGGTACCATCATTGTAATTACTAGCAGAGCTTAATATACTTCCCAAATTTTATTGTTTTCCCCTAACACAGGTAAAACTTTACTTAAAAGGGGGTCTCAAAGACTGTTATTATATTGTATTTTAAGTTTCTGAATAAAGATTTTGTATTTGTATTTGTACCGACTACCCACTACCTTTTATCAGAAAGGAAATAACTCGCCCGCTAGGTATAAAGTAAGCTTTTTCTCCACAAATAGCTCTAGCCGACCAACACTAGCTTAGCGTGGTCTACAGCTTAATCTACATTGAGAAGACAACTGTACCCCAGCAGAGGAGACGGGAAGACAATAAAATGTCTTCCCGTCTGGGTTAATATTACTAAGGGGGCAGGCAGATACAAAACTATCTACATTCTTAACAGTGCCGTAAATAGGGCGGTGCCAACGGTGCCCAGGCACAGGGCGTAGACTCTGGGGGGCGCAAGAATGGCCAGACCAGGCAGGACCAGCCCCGGATCTAGGGCGCAGTTATAGAAGCTCGCACAGGGCGCAGAAAAGGCTATTTACGGCACTGGTTCTTAAGTAACACGCTGTAAGACCACTTCATAAGCGTTAAATGAAAACATCAATGGCGTGGGGTTCGTATAACCATTCCTATCGGCTTCACTTAACTTTTGAAGACCATCATCCAAATCTCTACCCATTATAAAGGGGCTTACCTATGAAGGAGAACCAACCTTCGCTACTGGAAAACACCATAGATACTCATGGCTAATAATAGCTTTAACTTAGCGATAAAGTCAAGGCACTTTGAGAGGCTGTGTTCTAGTCACGATTCCGCGAGTTATAACTTAGTTTAACCAGTAGTTGACAGTCATTACTAATGTACCTACTCGCGTCTATCCATCAACATGATAGGAGCCGACACGCTAAGCCACATAAATGTCATTTACAAGGTGCGTTGCCGCGCAAAATAATTTTTGTCTATGATGAGTACGATTTTGCCGCGTCAAAATGCTGTGACGAGAATATTAATAAGTAGGTAATAGGTATTAGGTATAGTGCCAGCAAATCCAAAATTAACTAACACTCAATAAAATTATATTATGAAGTAGGTAGGTAGTGCAATCTTAAAATAATTAGGTATTTCAGTTCTTTGGCGCTCGATTGCCCCTGAGTCCTAAACTGATTATACTTAAATTGTATTATTAATACTACCTGTCCCGGCGAACTTCGTACTGCCTTAGAATTAAACTTGTTGGCATACTGACAGCAGTGCCACCTACCGGGTCCAATTGCAAATCTAAACCATTCTCAAAGACACCATTCTTGAACACACACAAAAAAAAACATTCATTCAACAAACAAACATTCAACAACATAAAATCTGTTCCAACTTCCATATGAATAATTTTCCTCGTTTTTGAAACATTTTTCACTGATGCTTCGCTCCTATTGGTCACAGCGTATTATATAGCTTAAAGCCTTCCTCAACTAATGAACTATCCAACTCAAAAATAAATTTTCAATTCGGTCTAGCAGTCCCTGAGATCAGCGAGTTCAAAGAAACAATGGAAGCCCTCAAAGATGAATAATTTTCCGCGTTTTTTCCACATTTTCCACTGATTCTTCGCTCGTATTGGTCGCAGCGTCATGTTTATAGCCTAAAGCCTTCCTCGATAAATGGACTATCCAACTCAAAAAGATTTTTTCAATTCGAACCAGTAGTTCCTGAGATTAGCGCGTTCAAACAAAAAAATAAACAAACTCTTCAGCTTTATAATATTAGTATAGTTTTAAATTCCATATTATTTAATTAATTCGCGGAACCTCTAAAATAAGGTAGTCAAGACAATTTCAAGCTCCGAAAACATAAGAAGCGTGGCAACTCTTCAACCACTGTAACATTATACAGAAGTTAGAAAAGTTTATATTTGGAACAAATTAAAGATTGTCTTTCGTGTACGTAACACGATTCTTTAAGTATTTATTAAATGTATCAGGTTTGTGAAAACCCAACCATGACCTCGAAATTGAATGCGTCATATCCAAAGCTCGTCGAAGTGTAATGAACAGTATTAAGCTGCGCATGCGCATATACGTTTCGTGTTTATACGAACGACTATTAAGCTGCGCATACTATATATAAGTTTCCCTATAAAGTTCGAAGAATATTGTAACTTTCCGAGTTTGACTAATTTAGGTTTTTCCCCTGACTACAAATTACAAACTTAGATACTTGAAGTAAGTATACCAATTTAATAGTTGTAGATAACTGCTGAAGGTTTTTATATACAGTATTCTCCGAGCGAAGTAACCACTATAGAAATACTGTAATGCCTGAGACAGGCGGTTTTAAATGTTGTATGGTTGGCCAAGCACATACGGCTTTCTCACAACTAGGGTTACCATCTGACCGGAAAAATCATGTCAATAAATAGTCAATGATATCCTTTGCCAATCATCTACTGACAACGCTTGAAAAGTATAATTTAAATAAATAAATAAATAATAAATTAAAAAAATTAAAACAAAAGTCTTTCACTGGCGATAACGCTAATATATTTAAATAAAATAAATTTTGGAGTTGCTGCTATAAATGTGGGTAACAATGTGATCACACATTTGAATAACAACTTTGATCAAGTAATTGTTGTTGCCGGTTGTCCAGGTGATATTTTACCGGACCGGACTTTTTAACTGAAAACAGGAATTTGAACACTTGAAAACACTTGGTTTTTCGATTTTAACCCCTGGTAACCCTACTCACAACACAGTCAGCCTAGTCCAGAGGAATGAATATACGATACTGTACTATACGTCTGGGGCCAACCGCCAACCATGTGCGGGTTTCCTCACGATGTTTTCCTTCACCCTTAGAGCATGCCTGTAGTGTACTTACTTGAGATCTGAAAAAGTCTCATTAGTACACGCCACAATCTGGGAATCGAAGTCTCTCTCGTGTCCGAATCAAACATTCTACCCACTAGGCCACGGAGGTCTCATATATTTTAATAATGTAAAGGTATTCAATATTCATGCAGAATAAAGACTAGGTACTTAAGTAGGTAAAAAACATCGATCTGTAGAAAGATACGCTCATATTTTATGAAATACTAGCTTTTGCCCGCGGCTCCGCCCGCGAGAAATGAGGTTTTTTGGCCACTCCCGACTGTACTCTAAGTTAAATCTGTATCTTCCTTATCTTACGTTCTCTATTTAATTACTAATTGTTTTTCCGAAGCACTATCATACCATATTTCATTTAAACGGTTTAAACTCTTAAGCTATGAAAGACGTTAAAAAAATATACACAATAGTACATTATCCCTCGGGAACACTATTATATATCTTTTTGGGATAAAAAGTAGACTGCACGTTTGTCCAAAGCGTAAACAACTACCATACAAAATTTCATTCAAATCAATTCAACCTTTTAGCAGTAAAAGACAGTCAAAGTACACAAAATAATACATTATCCCTCGGGAAGACTCTATCTTTTTGGGATAAAAAGTACACTGCGCGTTTGTCCAAAGCATAAACCACTACCATACCAAATTTCATTAAAATCAATTCAACCGTTTAGCAGTAAAAGACAGTCAAAGTACACACAATAATAATACATTATCCCTCGGGAACACCGCAAATTTTTGGGACAAAAAGTATCCTATGTCCTTTCCCAGGACTCAAAGTATCTCGGTACCAAATTTCATTAAAATCGGTTCAGCGGTTAAAGCGTGAAGAGGTAACAGACAGACAGACAGACAGATAGACAGACACACTTTCGCATTTATAATATTATATATAATAATATATAATATATAATATATATGGAAGTATGGATATGGAAGTATGGATGTACACAAATTAAAACATTATCCCTCGGGCACACTGTATATTTTTGGGATAAAAAGTAGACTGGGCGTTTGTCCAAAGCATAAACCACTGCCATACCAAATTTCATTCAAATCAATTCAACCGTTTAGCAGTAAAATACAGTCAAAGTACACACAATAATAATACATTATCCCTCGGGAACACCGCAAATTTTTGGGACAAAAAGTATCCTATGTCCTTTCCCAGGACTCAAAGTATCTCTGTACCAAATTTCATCAAAATCGGTTCAGCGGTTAAAGCGTGAAGAGGTAACAGACAGACAGACAGACAGACACACTTTCGCATTTATAATATTAGTATGGATAGTATGGATATGGAAGTATGGAAGTATGGATGTACACAAATTAAAACATTATCCCTCGGGCACACTGTATATTTTTGGGATAAAAAGTAGACTGCGCGTTTGTCCAAAGCATAAACCACTGCCATACCAAATTTCATTCAAATCAATTCAACCGTTTAGCAGTAAAATACAGTCAAAGTACACACAATAATAATACATTATCCCTCGGGAACACCGCAAATTTTTGGGACAAAAAGTATCCTATGTCCTTTCCCAGGACTCAAAGTATCTCTGTACCAAATTTCATCAAAATCTGTTCAGCGGTTAAAGCGTGAAGAGGTAACAGACAGACAGACAGACACACTTTCGCATTTATAATATTATACTAGATGACGCCCGCAACTCCGTTGCGCCAAAATTCGTTTATCGCGCGGAACGTACATTTTTCCGGGATAAAAAGTATCCTATGTCCTTTCTCGGGTCTCAAAGTATCCCTATACCAAATTTCATCAAAATCGGTTCAGCGGTTTGGGCGTGAAGAGGTAACAGACAGACAGACAGACAGACAGACAGACAGACACACTTTCGCATTTATAATTTATAATATTAGTATGGATTAATATTAGTACTCGGGCACACTGTATATTTTTGGGATAAAAAGTAGACTGGGCGTTTGTCCAAAGCATAAACCACTGCCATACCAAATTTCATTCAAATCAATTCAACCGTTTAGCAGTAAAATACAGTCAAAGTACACACAATAATAATACATTATCCCTCGGGAACACTGCAAATTTTTGGGACAAAAAGTATCCTATGTCCTTTCCCAGGACTCAAAGTATCTCTGTACCAAATTTCATCAAAATCGGTTCAGCGGTTAAAGCGTGAAGAGGTAACAGACAGACAGACAGACAGACACACTTTCGCATTTATAATATTACTAGTATGGATTAATGCATACTTATTTAACAGTAATTTTAACGAAAAAGAAAATAAGATATTATAGTTGGTAACCTAACTACAAAGATGATGTTAATGTCGTAGAATTAAATCCAACCTTGACTTACGCAGCGGACAAATCCAAAGTCGTGAGTATTCGCTGTAAAAACTTAGATCCACAATTACCGACTCATAATTCATTGGGTACGCTTTGAAAACGTCAATTACGAAATAACTAGGTACCTAGTAATCTGTGCTTTTACCGAACAACACCAAAATTCTCTGTCTTTGTGTGTAAAATTCTTAATTCAGTAGATACGTTTTTTAATTTTTATGGCGAAACACCACGGTATTCCCAATTTTACTTCATAATAGACATTGGTCCTTGACTACGTGCGCGCGAAAAAGTATCCCACGGGAACCGTACAATTTGCCGCGATAAAAAGTAGTCCTTAATTAAAAAAGTAGTCGTTAGTCCTTACCCGTGATCTGCTCTAGGTAGGTATATATTTACCAAATTTCATCAAAATCGGTGCAGTAGTTTTGGGGCCTATTCAATGCAAACAAACAAATAAACTTATTATAAATATTAGTATAAATGGAGTAATAACTTCACTTTATTCAGTTTCGTACCTACTAATCCAAATCAATGGCTCTACATTGCAGTGGCACCATAATGGCAATGAATAAATAGCGGACTTGACATCTAAACGTCATCTGAAACCTCGTTATTCATCTGACTACTAGCGAAGCTACTGGCCTTGTCACATGACTGTCCTAGTCCCGAAAAAGTATGCAGGTAGTAGGTACACAGTGTAACGCAAACACAGATATGCAATTATTTGATTACAAATGTACACACGAGATAAAACTAAACAAATATACATGGAGACCACTGAATTATACACTAGGAGCTAATTACAGATTCTTTATTTTAATTTTATTGATTAAATTATAGTAGCTAGGAAATCCGGATACCTACAGCCAAAATTGTAAGGTAGAGTTTGATACTCTACTTTAGATATTGAAAAGTATTATTGTTTCGGAGAGAATTTTATTGAATAAATTATCTTTAAATAGTTAAATGTACTTTATGTCTACACTGTAAGTACTGTGCGAAGGAATTCGTCAGAAATTTAAAGCATCTAATGAAAAATTCTCGTGTCATAGTGTCGGGGTGTGATCCTCCGAAGCGGCTTGACCGATCCATATTATTATTTTTTTTCATATTCGGTATGTAGGTCTAATAATAATAATCGGTCGTAATCTATTTTTTATATAATATATAGCAAAACAACGTTTGCCGGGTCAGCTTTAATTGTACATAATATACCAAATTTAATCCAAATGCCTATTACGTACAGTACCTAGGTAGGGAAGAGAACGAACGAACGAAAGAACTCTCTCTACTGTCTACACTAATTTCTGTTAAAAAAATATCGATAAGCTACAGATTAGGCCAGTCATTAATCATTAATTATTACCTTTATAACATTTTAGAAGTCCATTAGGCATCCGTGTAGAGGTCAAACTTCTTACATAAGTAAAACGTATAATTTTAAATTTTAGATCTTATTCCAACGTTTTTCTGAATGAAGCCAATGAACGTGTGAAAATTTTAAAATTGTGTTTCGATTTTTTTCACTCTATTGTATGTAAAATATGTTTTAACACATGCACGGTCTTGTAAGGTATAACTTTTCTTTTTTGAACCTTGAGATTCGAGGCAGATACTATCTATGTAATGGATGTTTGAATGTGTATTATTATCTATAACAGTTATCTTAAATTTAAAAATAGGTGTTTACGTAATAATAATAATTGCGGCTTTTTAGGGTTCCATGCCCAAATGGTAAAAACAGGACCCTAGCTATTACTAAGACTCCGCTGTCCGTCTGTCTGTCTGTTTGTCACCAGACTGTATCTCATGAACTAGACAAGACAGTTGAAACGTTCACAGACGATGTAAATCAACAAATAAAACAGAAATCTGTTGCCGCTATAACAACATAACACAAAAAACAGAATAAAATAAATATTTAAGTGGGGCTCCCATACAAGTTAGGGAATGTTATTATTCGACAAATTTTACTATTCGAATAATTCGAATAATGGCAAAACACTATTCGAATAAATTCGAATAATTCGAATAATACGAATATTAGTAATAAACTTTAAATACAAGGAATATAATGCGTTTATATATACCTGCATATTTAATAATATCAAAATGTGACATGTTTCACAAATTACTCTAAAAAAATCAACGTCTTTTTGATAAAAAAAAATCTTCTTTTAAGTTTCAGACTTAAAATACTAAATCGCAATTACTTTTTTTAAACTATTAACACATGAACGGTTTAGGTCTGGAACAGACCATGGATTTGGTTGGCAACTAAGTGGTTTCTTCAAAAAATTAAGGAAAAGATCCTCTAGGGGAGAGAAATTTTGGGGTTTGTTTTAGAGGTTCGTATTTTCTGGTTTTTAATTGAGTTAAGCTATTGATCGATTCAACACAGTCAATCGATTTAAAGAGTCAGACCTACAGTCTGACTTTTTAAATTAAACTTTTGGTAGTATAATTTAATGTATACCTATAAAGAACACGAATATTACAGAACATATTTCTTTATTATTTATATATCAGTTTGTTTAGAATTGGAGAGAAATATATTTGCAGAGTTGGGACACCGCACAGAAATCGGAATGCACTGTAAATAGTGCTCTGTTCTAACATAGTGCAGCTGAAAACTCTAAACATACGAGTATAGTGCTGTCATAATGGTCTGCTCCAGACCTAATCGGTACATGTGTATATAAACCATAATAAGTAAACAAGATAAACCGTCAAAATAAAAAGCACTCAAAAAAGATTTTAATGTTATCATAACAAAAAACTTCATAGTTGGTAAAAAGTAGGAGGAAAATCTTTAAAACAAAAATAACCTTTTCCATTTTCAAGTTATCCGTGTTGTTGGTATCTTTATGTTTTCAATTTTTCAACGATGAGCCTTATTACAAAAAGGAAGTTAGAAAACAATAGAAAAGAATGAGTGATGATTTTTCTGAAAGTAGGCATCAGTGCAGAAGTAGGCATCAGGCGTTGTACTGCAAGAACAGAGTGTGTCATGTTACGAACCGTTCAGAAGATGAAGCGACGGTACAAAGAGATTGAAAAATAATTGACAAGGCCGTGCAAGACTTTGGATTGAATGGCAGACTCAGCGCTTGGCAAGACCGTTCATTTGTTTCCACTTGTTGAAAATCAACACTTAAATGCAGTTAAGTTCAGAAACAACTTCTTCAGACCCGAGGGAACTATGTTACTGACGGCACAGTGAAGAAGATTTGCTTAAGTAAATTTGAATCCCTTAAGACCGAGGCGAAGGGTGAGTGGTCTCACCTTGAGACCAAACTCGAGAGCCCTAATATCGAGTAGCAACACTGTGATACGTCCGTGAACACATACAAAAGGATGAACGAGAATGGTCCAGAATTTTGGTCCCAGATGAGTGGATTTACTCACTAACTTCACAAGTTAAAGTGAACTTCTGAAGGGAGGCTAAGTAAACGTGACCTGGTAGGGGATATCTTCAAGCTTACTTTTCAGATAGAGTCCAGTATGCTCAGGTATAGTACCTATACAATGGGCTGGCATACTTTCAGGAGTCCGCGCTGAGTATGTGGCCACATAATGACAATTGGACCTCTACCCGGAGAAAGATATGGTCAAGAGATTCTTAAAGATTCTCTTTAATGTCCTCACCTCAACCCGATTAAGTATACCCCGAGAAGAGCTTAGAAGGCTAGTCAGAAGCCGCAAATTATCACCTACAGTTAGTACCCTCACAGCACTAAAATACGCCCTGATATAAGAATAGGAGAGAATATTGCATAATTCAGACAAACCTCCTCCAAGCTGTTGTCAGGCCTCGAGGAGTTATTCAAAACTGCAATTTTATATAACGTGTAAATGTAGTCTTTAAGACTACGATTAAAATGGTTAATTTTTGTTTAAAGATAAAAATAATATACCGATATATATAATTTATTACTTTTAAAGAAAGCTGATAAGTCTTGTTATAATTATTTTGAAAAGTATGAAATTCGAAACGATTTGTTAGAACAAGCGTTTTGCAGGCCAGTGTAATACTGTAATAATCAACTTAACAGGTATCCTTTATCATTTCACTCTGTTCGTCCACCTGTCTCTCTTTCTATCTGCTCTTATAGCTATATTTCGTCTAGATATCGGTTTTGGTTTGATAAAAAAATATAATTTTATTACATAGTTATAAACACTTCACGAGTATGGAAAACCATCCCGGTTGCCAAGTGTGTTGAATATTATGTCTTTTAAAATAAAGGAAAATATTTATACATGACATTTACGAAGTCAAACATTTCCAAGTAATCGGCCTCCAAATTGGTTTCACCCCTTTCTGTCATTTCTGAACTATGAAGATTAGGAACTTACAATTTTCCATGCTGGTAGATCATGTTAAATTCTCTTTAGGAAAGTTATTTTAAACGAAATCGAACAGTAAGGTTAAGAAACTAAAAATCGTATTACGCTTTATAGTAACAGAACCCTCCTTAGACACGTCATAACATGCTCTTGGTTAGGTTATTTTGACAAGCGTGTGAGTATGGATTTCTTTCGCTGACGCCTGTAGGAAATATTCATCTTAAATATTATTTTATTTGTATGTATTCTTTCACAAACAGTGTAGTAAAATCTGTTTTAGGATATTACTGACGACAATATTAATAAATAATAAAAGTAATCTATTAAATAACGAAACATTCTGGTTTATGTACAAGTTTATTGCTATTATTAACATATTTTTGATAAATAAATAAATATTTTTTATTATTCGTTTTATTCGAAATATTCGAATATTGAACCCAGTCATATTCGAATAATGAAATCGTCGAATATTCGAATAAAACGAATATTCGAATATTCGAATAATATTCCCTACTGATACAACAAACGTGAGCTTTTTGCCATTTTGTACGGATTACAAAACTCTTCGACCTTCGTGTAAGGGGCCGTGCATTAATCACGTGATGTTTTTTACAACTTTTTAGACCCCTCCCCTCCCCCTGGTGATATTTGGTGAGGTTTTATACTACCCCCCCCCTCCCCCACCTAAGATCACGTGTATTTTTTTTTTACATAGTAAGCAGGTCATGTTTAAAGAAAAACTTTAACTTAAAAATCAATTTAATCGAATAATTTAAGCAATTAAAACTATACGAGCCATTTGTCTTGTAAGTATTTAAACAACACTACGAATTTACACCCGATAATAATTTCGGTATGCATAGACTAGATTCGAAAATTAATACACGTGATGTCTCCTTATACCCCCTCCTCCCCTTGGTGATACTTGGTGATTTTTTTTTGAGACCCCCCCCCCCCCCCTTTAGGCATCACGTAATTAATGGACGACCCCTAAGCTCTTGTAAACTTCGTGTCCGACTCGCACTTGGCTGGGTATGAAATATCTATTAGGTTTGATCACGGCATGCGATTATCGATACCACGATAGAAAGACTTGCAGTCTGGAATGAAATCAATCCTAAGGTTTTGATTAAGTGGCGCCATCTTTTGTTATGTAGGTAAAAAGACAGACGGAACTTTATATCTCGCCATTGTACCTACTTGAAGGGCGATTATTATTATAAACAGGTCTTTATTAATTACTAAAGCACCCCATGTGGAGTTTTTATCTAGATCAATTTATACGGAATGTATGTTCCATTACCCGACCGATGACCGATGTTATGCTTTCTAGAATGACTGCACCAAAATACCCGACCGACAAAAAACTCACTCGGTTACTTTGAATGTTTTGTCCCTATTTTGTAGGGGAGATAGAGCGAGATGAAAACGATTTTTTATCAACCAAATTACGAATCATTGGGAACCGCGGAGCGTAACCCTATCGTTTACCGCCTCGGTTCTCGGTAGACAATTATGCTCGACGTCACGGCATGGTGTGATGAGGTACTCCGCACTGGCCATTATTCAATCCAAAAAAAAAGATAATGATAGAACGCCCGAAGGTTTGGTAAAACAAGTTCAAAATTCGAATACGTAATTGCTATCGGATAAAAAACTTAACACATTTCGTACGATTAGAAGTAGTTATTTGTTTGTTTTTAGGGTTCCGTACTTGCAAAGGAAAAACGGAAACCTTATAGGATCACTTTGTTGTCCATCCGTCTGTCTGTCAAGACCCTTTTTCTCAGGAACGAGTGGAGGTATCAAGCTGGAATTTATATCAAATACTCAGGTACTACTACAACTGTCCCTTGGAGCTGTGAAAAAATCAAACGACGCAATCAAAAGATACAGCCGTTTATGCTGCCAATTTCCGCAAATTTTTGACACTCGCAAGGGAATCAATACCTACAGGGTTTCTTACCGTGAACTCAATCTTGAAATTTACAAAACAACGTCTTATAGCACAGGTAAAGGAAAAATTGCGAAAACCGTAAATGTTTAGTTAGGTACATTATATTTATATCTAAATATTATATACACAAAAATATATTTATTAAACAACGTTTTAAACTTATTACTATGATTCGATTGTCGTGATGGGTGAACTTTTACATAAATACCTACAGGTTTGTACCGAACCCTCGGTGCGCGAGTACGATTCGCACTTGGCCGGTTTTTTAGGGTTCCGTTATACCGATATATATTATTTGGTTATACTCAAGTAACCCTTGTTGTTTCGCTCTGTCCGTCCATCTGTCCGTCAGTCTGTCTGTCCGCGCTTCTAGCGTCGGTAATTATGAATATAAATGGTTGAAATTTGCTATAGTTATGGGTTGTGTATATTATATTTCGGATTAAGCATCATAAAATAATAATATTTTTATATTTTAGGGGTGGCTCTCCAATCTCCAATCTCCATATGTGAACTGTGAAGTGGGGATGAAAAATATTTTTTTCATTCTATCCCATCGTGTGTAGTATCGTTGAATAGGTAAAATAAAGACAAGGTTCGATACATGACTTTTTTATAAAGTCAACCATTTTCGAGTAATCGGCCTCTAAAGTTATTTATAAGTTCCTCCAACTGTTGAATCCCCCCCGGCATTTAGAGAACATTTAGAAACTTGCAATTTTCTATGCTGATAGATCATGCTGAAAAATCTTTAGGAAAATTATTTTGAACGTAAAAGGACAGTAACTTTTGAAGTAATTTGAAAAAAACCTATAACGTGTTTATAGTTACGGAACCCTCATGCCCTGACATTTACACAGGTTAGGTTTTTTTTAATGAAAAACGACCTAATCTATCATTTTTTCATATAGCACTCACAAAGAGTAGACCGTATACCTACTCATAATTGTTCCTACTCATAATTGTTTTTCCCGATTTTCAGGAAAAAGTTGGCCGCAAGTTGGTCGCAAGTAATAACATTTTATTCGAAACTTTAATAATATACTTACTATCATATAAAATACCATTCCACATAAGAAATCTTAGAGAATCCTTTTCGAGAACACTGAATAAGTAGGTTTAAATTTTAATTTAAATAACTAAGCATTAATTATAATATGATTTTTATGTTAATTATAATTTAATTCAGATAATATTTAATTTTAACTGCTTTCAGTCATTATTAAGTGGGTATAATTCCTCTTAGTTCATTCTCAGAAATAAGAATTATAGGTAATCTTGTTTTTTTATTATTATTTAAAGCAAATCATTAAGACGATGACGTGTCACATTTATTTCCTAGACTGAAAACCAATTAGATGACAAGTTCTATTGTGTTCAGAGTAGACTGTTTTCCTTATAATATTATTTAACACAATAAGTTTTACTTATAATTTATTATAAGTACCTAACTACATAGTAACTTAACTAATAACTAGACACTTTGGCGCGGGATTTCTGTTAATTTAACTTTTATGATGAACTTCTTTTTAAATGTAGTAAAAAAGTGCGTAGGTATTCTTAAAATCCTGTGCCAGGTGGTGCCAACTGCCAACGCTTAGTAGGATGTGGATCATTTCGCAAGGATAATACTTTATTAGGATACCTAATTACCTACCCTAATTATTTCGCATGTTGTTTGTTGAAAAAAATGTAGGTATGCTACACAAAATATATTTTAGTCATTGCTTTAACAAATCAAGGTGACTAACATAGTCCAAACTATAAGTAGGTATACCTTTAAGTCATTTAGAATTGCCAAAACTCATTGAATAACGTACAAAAACACAAAGCCGTGTCGGACCGAACCGTACATTTAACATCTAACCGTACAACCAACCGGGATTATCAAAATTATGTATTAGTGTACCTACTAATATAAATTCATTGAGTACTTAGTTAACTTAGTTTAGGTAATCGTAAAATAGTACCAATACTCAATTCATCCCTTCTCAGAAGCTTTAGGTGTATTAAGTAGGTGGGATTAGGAATCAGTAAGTAGAGTCGTGGAAACCTATATATCTAACTTCTTAGTGCCAACGGCCAAGTGCCAACCTACTTGCAAAATTTTACGTATGTATTTCTATTAATACATTTGACACAAATCCTCCGTTTCCTTCGTGTGTGGTTGTCTAAGGAAGCCAGCCATTACTTCATCAGAGTAGGTATCATGTAGGTACTCATGTCTCGCTTGAATTGCCTCGTGAAAATTGTACCAAATTGTTGTTTGCGAATACAATGTATAATGACGTCAGAACTCAGTACTCACCAACCACATCATAAATGCCGAGATGGGCTTATTTATCATATCTAGATTATAACGACTATTCAAAATGGCTTAAGACGAAATTGATCTTCTGAATAGGTACTTGCTACGAGCCTACGTAAACTGTCTAGGTACTCTAATACATCAGTGTTTTCTTTTCAAGCTGTGGGTTAAAATATTTATAATAATAGCTCCCCACACCGATTGACGATAACGGTGGCCGGTTTCATTGAAACCAGGCACGCAGCTATGCAGGAGTTATTTTATAGTGTCCAAATGTGTGAGCAGTACACAAGAGCACTCTCTCTTCCTTTACTCTCGTAACTCAGTAGGACGGATGACCGACACGACTGGCGAGAGATCAGGCGCAATAGGTACCGACTTTTTACATGCCCATCGAACGCATTGATCACCATCTTAGTCAGATAATCAAGTGATCAGTCTGCATTGTCCTAACCTTTGGATACAACATTTTTTGATACCCAAAGCGGGAATCGAAACCACGACCCACGAGTCGAGAGCCAAGCTCATCCCACTGGACCACGGACGCTGTTATAGTATGGTGATGGGCGATAGCAAAAGTCTTGCTCGAGGTAAACTCCTGGTAAAGAAATATTTAATCTGTAAAAACGCTTTATTCAAAATATCGTTAAGATTGTCTTCATAAAACTCGGTATTTACCTTTTCCCTAGGTTGCTATCCAGCAACTATCTATAATTATGGATAGGTTGCTATCCATAATTATAGATACAAAAGCTATAAAGCTATCCAGCTATATAGCTTTTGTATAATTATTAAGATCACATCACCAGTATGCACTAGAAAAATATTTCAAGCATTTATCATACGCAATAAATCAAGTATTACTAACTAGTATTACCTATAAAGGTGTGACTACTAAGCACTGGCTAGTGTTTGTAATTAATCCTATATATTTGCATAGAAGAACGGCAAAACACTTATTACGATTCCGTTCATGAACGATTACCTTAGTGCCTTCATTATAATTTTTTACTCGATTGCATGTGATCATGGATTTTTCTCATGACGATTATTTGTAATTGGAAAACCGATTAGCAGTCCATAAAAGTCTCGCTGGTTATGACCTGTTTGTTTATGGTCCGTCCCTTTCTTGCCCCTAAGGAGCAGATGTCCCTAGAGTAGCTTTGTTCGAACACCAGGAGAGTTCTTTGTTGGAATGTATGATGTGGCACGTGAAGAAACTAATAACCGGTGAGGTCTGATATTATGCTTTGATCATATCAGCTATTTTCAACCCAATTGTGCCTATAGTTAAATTATTTGCAGTTTACTTCCTGCCCTTCCTGGGCGCTTACAGCAGGTTCTGCCCTACTTACTTTAACCACAGAGTAGAAGATATATTATTTACGTTTTACATACAGAGAAACAGCTTTTATACTGTGATTCAAATTTAAAAATTATGACGTTACCTTCAACGGCCCACAATTTTTCCACACAATAGGGAATATGCATAAAATATAAAAATAGCTTAAAATATAATACTATGATACTAGACAGAAAAATAAAGAAAATGGCGAGAAAATTTTCAATATCTGTTGATAAATGAGCAAGATATGAGCGGTCAAAGTTTGTAATCTATCTCTTTCTAGCAAAACGAAATTTAGTATGAACTTTCTATGAAAGTCGTGTTATGTGACGTCACGATACACGTCGGATCTCTCTGTCTAATAGACCACTTTAAACGTTCATATCTTCGTTATTTTTAATGATATCAAAAAACTGATTTTACCATACGGTTTACCAAACAAGATAGATCTATATAAATAAATAAAAAAAATACGTGCATATTCCCTATTGTGGACACACCATATTATGCTTTTAGTAGTGCAATCAAATCGAAAATTAACTATGTAGCCGTTTATCTGTTTCTTTTTCTTTAATCTGAGGGGAAATTCTGCTAAATAAAACCTGCATTAATACAATTACAATCAAGTCCCGATACGCTAAAACTCTCAAACTGTGTTTTTATAAATGTTAAACAAACGTGAAACGAGCTCTGATTGGTCGAAACGTCATAAAATCCGTTCATGGTAACATGTCGCTTCACTTTCAATCCAATCAAAGTAAAATGAAAGTCTGCTGAATTGAGGTTCTGTGCTTTAGACGTGGCGCGCGGCCGCTCCGAATTCAGCTTTATTCTTTACCTTATTTTGACGACAATAACGCTAGAAACGACTGCGATGTCTCGTGAAAAATTGCAACTCTAATCTTACGTTGAGGTTATTTTCCTTGCTTATAAAATTGTATGAAAACAACCCATAATCTATACAGCCTATTCGTTATTTTTCTAATGGATCATTTTGTCAGCTACCTGGAGCTAAGTCAATATACAAACTATACAATGACGACACTCTCGCCAGCGCGCCACATCAAAAGGTTATAAAAAAATTACACCAAATTATTTACTTTGTGAGAGTGATTTTGATAACGGAAATTATGGTGTGATGTCATAGTATTACACCATAAAGATATAATTGAAAAATCTCGAATACGATGAGGCTTACTATCAGTATTATCCCATTATTGTTTGCTTTTTTATATAACTTTGAAGATTATAAAATAAAGACCAATTTAGTAGTTTCTGCGCAATTTATACCTACTACGTATAACGAGATAACTCCGGTTTATCGAAATAAGGAAATCTGCAAATAACTCTTAACATTCCTACGACTTCTTTTCCTAAAAAGTTTCAAAAAATCAATACCTACTAATATATTACCTACTTTATTTTGTACCTAAACAATTTTGTAAGGTAAACATTTTTTTAACATTTCTTTTTATTGAGGTTTTATATTATTATTTATTTTTATATTTTATATTCTTTATATTTATTTATATTCGAATTTTATATTCTTTTTATAGGTTAAGGAATGTTTTTGAATTGAATTAGAATTTCTGGGGTGGGCCACCCTTATCTCTTACGCGTAAAAAAAAATACCTTACAAACTATTCCTCATACCTACCTAATACATCAGAAACATTTCATATAATCGGTCTAGCCTTTTCGGAGGAGTTTTATACAATTCAAACACTTTAACACGATAGTTGTAATAAATACCAAATACCATACTAATAAAACTTTTAGGGCTGTCCATAACAGATTATTATAGCATCGCACTCCCTCCCCGAGGGCTATCACCAATGACATCATCGATGAGTATCATCAATTCATCAGCTTTTGGTACAAAAATAATAATTACGACATACTAAGCCCTTCCTACATCCATGACAAATTGTTAATTTGTCGTATTTTAAATACTTCCTATAAATTGTAGTGTGGATATTTTAAAATATTCAATGTGTGCTCAACGGCTGACATAATCATATTAAGATGAAAGGCCTTTAAACAAAGAATAAATAACCTAACCAAGAGCATGTCAGGACATGTCTAAGGAGGGTTCCGTAACTATAAACGCGTAATTTGCTTTTTTTTAATTACCCCAAAAGTGACTGTCCGATTTGGTTCACAATAATTTTTCTATAGAGTTTTTAGCATGATCTATCAGCATGGAAATTTGCAAGTTTCTATCTCCTATAGTTTAAAAATGCTAGGGGGGGGGGGGGGGGGCAAATTACTTTGGAGGCCGATTACTCGAAAATGGTCAACTTTATAAAAAAGTAACGTATGAAACCTTGCCTTTATTTTAAAATACCTATTCTACGATACCCCACACGATGGGGTAGAGTGAAAAAATATTTTTCATCCCCACTTCACATTTTTTTTTTATCTATGGACGCTTCACACCACGTCAGTCTGGCCCCGTGGTAAGTATCCGAAGAACTTGTGTTACGGGTACCAGACAACGGAAATATATTTAATACTTTTTATACTATACTTATATTTAAGATTTTTATTATATATTATACATATATTTAATACACATCCATGACCCAGGAACACAGAAAACTTTTTGTTCCCTGGCGGGATTCGAACCCGCGACCTCCGGCTTAAGCCCCACTGCGCTCACCACTGAGCCACGGAGATCGTCATTATATATTATTATATGGAGAGCCACCCCTAAAATATAAAATTATTATTTTTTTATGATCCCAAAACCGTGATATATACACAATCTATAGTTAGTTTGGTGCAGTTGCACCAAATTCATAATTACAGGAGCTAGAGGCGCGGATAGACAGACAGACAGACAGACGGACACACAGACAGACGGACAGAGCGAAACTATAAGGGTTCCTTAAGTATTACGGAACCCTAAAAAATGTGTGCTCAAATTAATGAATAGAGCTTTAGTACAACGCAACAACTTTCCAATACGCAACGCAACCTACATACATATTCTTTTTACAAATTAAATCACTGTAAAACGAGAGATCGACAGACAAAAGTGTAAGTCGATATTTTACATCAAACATTTACACTTGAACTCGATAATCAAAGAAAATTATGACGCGATCTACGATCATCAGTGTAAGTGGTTTTTTTTTGTTGACCACTTCATAGAACACAATCAATAAAATTGCTTAACCCGTCCGAGAATTGATTTTCAAGTTCGATATTCGAAATTGATTTTAATGGATTCACTAATGCTTTTTTGAAACACTAAAATGATTTTTATTCCTAGAATAATACTGACACTTACCACCTAAATGTTAACTGTTATAGTGGCTATGGATTATGGGTATATGACAAACTATAGAGGGTAATATTTTTATTCTACATTAGCAAAGAATATAATTATATTACTAATGTAACATTAGTCCAGTATATTCTAAAATCAGCCGTTGATGAATATGCAAAACCCACAGGATATGCAAATATTGGTATCGATTACGAGTAACTGTTTTCTATAGGATTTGTACCATGCACGATATTCATTGTGCATTAATAGGGTTGCCAGGTCGCCAAACCTAATAGCCGGACAGACCAACCAATTTGGCCGGAAATTAGGGTAAAAAGGCTGGACACCGTACATTGTTGAGGATTTTGTCTCAGTATTAAGTACAGTAAGAAAGTAAAATAAAGATAGTAAAATAGTTTCTAAAAACATTTTTTTTTTTTATGATCTATCCGGCTTCCCTAGCTATTACTGTCCTATCCCTTGCCCTCCTGGGCGGTAATATCCTATATTTCCTATTTCCCACTCTAACTTACCAATCTTCCTTTCCACACCACCTATCCTTCCCTTTCCCTATTCCTACCCTCTCCACCAATCCGTGGGAACGCAATGGATAGTCATAAAAATAATAATTATCCAAAATGGCGGCGATGTGGTTCGCCACCCATCACGTCTCGTTTCTCGCGGAGGCGAAAAGTGGCCTATGGAGAGCCGCTTCGCTACGTTGAATGTAAGAGGAGGAATAGATGGTAAGAATGATAGTGGACGAAGCGAAACAAGTATGTAAGGATCGTAGCAAGTGGAAAGAAGTGGTCACTGCCTACCCCTACGGGAAAGAGGCGGTCTCTGCGACTCTGCCTACCCCTACGGGAAAAAGGCGTGATTATATGTATGTATGTATGTATAAACATTTATCAACATTTTTAAATTCTAAAAAGCCTAACAAAATCCGGATAACCTATCCTTATTGTGTAATAGTTAGGTATTCTTATTGTAAAAATGCGACCCTAGTAATACTGTAACTAATATCTATTCTGTGGTAATGTGGTATTACTAAGACGCCGCTGTCCGTCCGTCTCACGTCTGTCACCAGTAGGGTATGGAACCGGGATATCCCAGTCCCGAAATTCCCGGGAATTCCCGAAATTTTGAATCGCTCTGAGAACCGGGAATCAAAAATTGAGAACCGGGAATTTCGGTACTTTCGGTACCGAATAAATTGTATTAAAATTTACAAGTATTTAAGTAAACTAACATCGGTAGTTGTAAATATAAGCTAAAAATAATTTTTATCATTTCCGAAAGCGACTTAAAGACAAAAATGAAAAATATTAGAATAAAATAAAATAAAAAGGATAGAATGAGTAGTTCATATTAGATAATAGATTCTGTACATAAAAGTTAACTGTGAGCGGTGCGAGGAAATAATAATTAATAACTATAATATTATGCCGTATTTAATATTAATATGTAGTATGATAGCACCACACACCGACCGACATAGTAGCCAATAGTACAATACGCCAATGGTATTGACGATTAAATAGAACATCTTGGGACTTGGCCGACAAGGTCTGTGTGGCGTCTGTTTTATTTTTTGATAAATATATACGAATATATTTGTATACCTACTAATATGCATATTGGTTACCTTTTGGGGTTGGTGAGCAGTTTAGATGAACCTCTTCCTCTAAATACTCTTTATTGTCCTTATAAAAATAGTTACGTAATGCGTAATTAATTTAAAATTTTAATTTCAAATTGGAGCATCTGTAGGATTCACTGAACGCCCCCTTTGAACTTCTGACACTCGAGTAAATATTATATTTTTCATTTGTCCTCTAAATACTCTTTATTGTCCTTATAAAAATAGTTACGTAATCCGTAATTAATTTAAAATTTTAATTTCAAATTGGAGCATCTGTAGGATTCACTGAACGCCCCCTTTGAACTTCTGACACTCGAGTAAATATTTTATTTTTCATTTATACCCCTCCCCACCTTTCACGCAAATCGTCAGATTAATATAATATACTTCATATCAGAGACTTATTTGCTTATGAACAACACTAATTATAATCTGACGCGTTTAGCATATCTATATCATAGCACGGGCGTAGCCAGGTTTTAGTTTCGGGGGGGGTTCAAGAAAATAAAACGACTACATTAGTATCAAATAACTTCAAAAATCATCTTTCAGATAGGGTTAATGGGGCTGCAAAATATGTTAATTGGCCTCGGGCGCAAAATTTCTAAATACGCCTCTGTATATTGGTCAGATAGGTACAGAGTATTATATAATATACCAGCCGGCCCATTTCGGGGGGGGTTTGAACCCCCTAAACCACCCCCCTGGCTACGCCCATGTATCATAGTCTTTTTTACAACTTTTTAACCACGCAGGACGACGACGGCTAAAAGTTGACACACTATTTCTATAGTGTGTCAGCTTTTGTCAATGTGTGTCTGGTTATTTAGTCTTTTAATTATCTAATCTGCCACTTCTAATAGGTTACCTAGACGTTCGAGCATGTACACTAATAGCATTCTGGGCACCCCAACTATTTGATGTTTTGCAAAATCAAATAACTCAAAGTAATATATTTAAAAACCATCAATAAAAGCTACTAAACTAAAATAACCTACGGCTCTTTACTATCGCCAGTAATATTGTCATTAATATGGCGGTGACATGTTGGCTGATGTGTCGAGTTGCCATTAAAATCTTATTTAATTTGTAATTGTACTATAAAATGTTATTCTTATATTTTGAATTACTTTTTAGACAGTAATTACACTTGTATTTCATGCCTTAAGACCATTCCCGAAATTCCCAAATTTCCCGGGAAATCCCGGTTCCGAAATTGCCCAGTCCCGAAATTCCCGGTTCTCAAAATCAGACCGGTTCTTCCATTCCCTAGTCACCAGGCTGTATGTCATTAACCGTAATAGTTAAAAAGTTGAAATTTTCACAGATGAAGTATTTTTGTTGCCGCTTTAACAATAAATACTGACAACAGAATAAAATAAATATTAATGGGGGCCTTTTTTGCCGTTTTATACGGAACCCTACGTGCGCAAGTCCGACTCGCATTTGGCTGTTTTTTTTGTATATTAATTAATATTAAAGCTAGTGAGTAGGTTTCACGTAATTTTCTAGAAGCGTAATATGAAAAAGTCTAAAGGAATTGAAAACCAACTTTACCTATATAGTCCAGTGATTATAAAATGACGTGTTTTTAAAATAATCTTTCTTAAGCACCTGATGATATTTTAATTTCCTGTTATAAAGGATACAGGCGAGAAGTATCTATTTAATATCTGCTAATTTTACCTTATTCATTAAAATATCATTAAGCTAAATATATTTGACGACCTCTGTGGCTCAGTGGTTCAGCGCGTTGGTGCTCAATCCGGTGGTCGCGGGTTCGAATCCCGCCGAAGGAACAATAAGGTTTTATGTGTTCCTGGGTCATGGATGTGTATTAAATATGTGTATAATATAATAAAAATCTTAAATATATGTACAGTTTAGAAGTATTAAATATATTTCCGTTGTCTGGTACCTCTGTAACTGCTGTTACACAAGTTCTTCGCATACTTATCACGAGGCCAGATTGACGTGGTGTGAAACGTCCATCGATATTATTATTATTATTCAATGCCGAGACTAAGGACCTGAGTCTAGACATTTGTAGATAATTACAAACTAGCTGGCAGCCTGGCACGATGTCAGAGTATTTCCATATTACGATTACGAGCTTGTCAAGGCCCGGGCGCTGATACACAAACCATAAACTAGTGACGATTGGTGCCCTTGTCATGTGCAAGTTTGCACTGATTTTAAAATGTTTTTATCAGCAGATCTCGTATTTAAAGGTTAGTTTCAGGCCTTTAGCCACTGAAGAACGTCTTAACTAAATTATACGTTTTACCCAAATTGGTCTAATAGTGACATTCAAAAAAGTGTTTTTAAACGCTTGAAGGTTGATTCTGCTAATAGTATCTTGCAATAATACGGTTCCGATATGTTAAAACTGCAAAATGCTTAGAGAATCAAACCAAATGCTCTAAAGCTCTTGCTTTAGAGCATTTGGTATTCTCATAAACGTCAAACCACCGTCAAACCCGTTTTAATTGATCTAAACGCCGAAAATCATGATACCAAGATGATTAATTTATAATTAATTTAAATGTAAAATGAAAGTTAAGATAATAACGAGAATTGGGGTTCTGGACCTACTTTCGGAATGTGCAGTATCACGAACATTTTTGGCATCAGTCTGTTTTTTTACGAGACTTCTCGTGAAACAGGTTGTGAAAGTTGAAAACAGGCTTACAGGACGTAACTTTAAGCGAAAATACCGACTTCCGATCTCAAATCTGTTTGGTTAATTTTAAATAGACGACCTCTGTGGCTCAGTGGTTAGAGCTCAAGCCGGAGGTCGCGGGTTCGAATCTCACCAGGGGACAAAAGTTTTCTGTGTTCCTGGGTCACGTATGTGTATTAATTATGTGTATTATATAATAAAAATCTTAAATAAAAGTATTAAATATATTTCCGTTGTCTGGTACCCGTAACACAAGTTCTTCGAGAGCTTACCACGGGACCAGATAGACGTGGTGTGTAAGTGTCCATTGATATTATTTATATATTATAAAGTAGAGCAAACTCTATATTTCACATCTACTTTATGTATTACCTATTAGCTTTTGCCCGCGGCTCCGCCTGCTTAAAAACATTATCCCTCGGGAACACTACTTTTTCGGGATAAAAAATATCCTATGTCCTTTCCCGGGGCCAAAGTATGTCTATACCAAATTTCATAAAAATTGGTTCAGCGGTTATTATATTATAATAGGTTGGGGAAAAAGTCTTTTCGCATTATAGTATGTATGAACTTGTCATAAAATATCTTGGGCTATACCAATTGTATCTGGCTGATTTTGGTATCATTAAAAAGTTTTAATTTTACAGAAGACAATTCCAAATTCAAATTAGGTAAATTTGAGATTTTCATTTGTTTTTCTTATTGTTAAAATGAGTGATTCTTATGAAGAATTTCGATACATTTTAAAATTTTATTACAAAAAAGGTAAAAATGCAACACAAGCCGCGAAAAAAATTTGTGATGTTTATGGACCTAATGCAGTATCTGTGAGAGTAGCGCAAATTTGGTTTAAGCGTTTTCAATCCGGAAATTTTGATATCAAAGATGCACGTCGCTCTGGTCGCCCTGTTACGGACAAAACTGTTGCCATTTTTGAAAAAGTGGAGCAAGATCGGCATATTAGTAGTTACGATGTAGCTGAAGAACTGGGGATTGACCACAAAACGGTTTTGGCGCATTTGAAAAAAGCTGGGTACACAAAAAAGCTCGATATTTGTGTGCCTCATGAGCTCACTGAAAGAAACCTAATGAACCGTGTACTCATTTGTGATTCTTTATTACGACGTAATGAAACCGAACCATTTTCGAAGAAACTGATAACTGGTGATGAAAAGTGGATCACGTACGACAAGAACGTGCGAAAAAGATCGTGGTCAAAGGCCGGTCAGGCTTCACAGACTGTGGCGAAACCCGGGTTAACTCGCAACAAGGTTATGCTGTGTGTGTGGTGGGATTGGAAGGGCATTATTCATTATGAGCTGTTACCGCCAGGCAGGACCATCAATTCTGAATTGTACTGCGAACAACTGATGAGATTAAAGCAAGAAGTTGAGAGAAAGCGGCCGGAATTAATCAACAGAAGGGGTGTGGTTTTTCACCATGATAACGCTAGACCTCACACATCTTTAGCCACTCAGAAAAAATTACGGGAGTTTGGCTGGGAGGTGTTAATGCATCCGCCGTATAGTCCTGACCTTGCACCTTCAGATTTCCACCTGTTTCGGTCGCTGCAGAATTCCTTAGGCAGTGTCAGGTTGACGTCACAAGAGGACTGCCAAAACCACTTGTCGCAGTTTTTTCATCAGAAGCCCCAAAAATTTTATAGCAATGGGATCATGTACCTACCAACAAGATGGCAAAAAGTTATCGAACAAAATGGCACCTATATACTTTAGTCACTTGTAAATAAACTTTATAAAAAAACCTTTTGAATTTTTATATAAAATGCGAAGAAACTTTTCCCCAACCTAATATAACAAGTACATGAAGAGGTAACAGACAGAGAGACATACTTTTGCATTTATAATATTAGTATAGAAGTATAGATTTAGGTAAAGCGAGCAATAGGTATTTCAAGTCCTAATAAACCTCATACTAATTAATACTGTGATTACATTCGTATTAACAGACATTCAAGTATGTGACCACTTTCGAGATTAACATTTTATCAAGAGCTTATTTTTGGACTGATAATAAATTCCACCAAAATGTCGTGTTAATTCTGTGAAATAATTTTAATATTCCTTGTGTTTTATGTTTTTCTCGCTTTTCTCTTGTGTTTTAAGTTTATTATCTCATCCGCTCAATTCATCACAATAGGGTATTTTCCAAGTTTTTGAAAAGTATGTCAAATTGTTCCTAATACCAAAATACATTAGCAGTTTGAACCATTCTTTGTGAATTTCTTTATTTTCCTTGCGAATTAGTCTAAAAGTTTAAATTAATATTATAGGCGCGAAAACGCTATAATGTGTTGTCATGACGTCACATTCTTGTAACACTGTAACTGTCAAGTGTCAAATTACACTGAAAATGCCAAATCCCAGAATACCTACTGTTTACGTTTGTAAGTAAATGTTTTAAGCCAATTAAAAATGCCTTATAAATGGTGCGCAGTGCCAAAATGCACAAAAACGTCTATTAAAACACCGGCGAAAATCTCTGTAACCATACAAAAGAACACTGAAATGCGGAAAAAGTGGCTTTTACTCGCTGAGGCATGACGTTAATGATTCTGATGCTGGCTATTCTTTATGGAAATCGGGAGGCCATTAAAAAAAAAGAAGAAGTACAAGAATATGACGTCACATTCCAATCTCGTGCGTTTTTAGTCACGTGGTCAAACGTGAAAAATTCATAATTTTATTTTTGATATTTTATAAAAATCATACATATTTTTGTGTAAAAAGTTGGTTAAAGTGGTTTAAATTAATGTTTAGCGATAAAATATCAACAATCTGATGTATATGTTACCGGCCAAACCCGATTTTAGGACAAACTAGTTTTGCCTAGGCTAAACTGGTTCTTCCTATACGCGATAGGATTAACTAGTATATCCTAGTCCAAACTAATTTGTCCTAAGCCCAATAGGATAAACCAGTTTAGCCTAGGCCAAACTAGTTGATCCTGATATTAATACGCACACTCCAGGATAAACTAGTACGGCCTAGTCTAAACATTATGGTATATCTAGAAAGTCTAAATAAATATATTATAAACTGAATAAAATACTCCGTAATTGGAAAAATTTAGTTATTAAAACGATAATGATTCGTCGTTAAAAGCTATGGATATTTATTGGTTATACAAACAATAACAAATAATAAGTGTTTTTTAAATAAAAGCAATAATCATATCTCAATAATTAAAATTGTTATTTATTTTTACATGGTGTGCTTTGGTGGCACTTAGAATTGCAGAGTATCATTGCCTTCTTGCACTTGCATCTGTTTGTGGCACAGTTTTTGATGCAGCTGCATCTCACGAAACCTTGACCTGACCCAACTGAATGTTTCGTAGCTGCAGTCCTAAACATTATTCCTATAGTTATTTGTCCTAGAGTGTGCGTATTAATATCAGGATCAACTTGTTTGGCCTAGGCTAAACTGGTTGGTCCTATCGGGCTTAGGACAAATTAGTTTGGACTAGGATATACTAGTTAATCCTATCGCGTATAGGAAGAACCAGTTTAGCCTAGGCAAAACTAGTTTGTCCTGAAATCGGGTTTGGCCGGTAACATATATATTCATCATAGGATAATACCCTATTGCTCGTCATTTGCGATTATTGACTATTAGTATCACCAAAATTATATTTCTGGTAATGTTATTACTTATTAGTGATAAATTAATTAATTAATTGCTAAGATAATATAATTTATTGGTTATAATCTTGTAACGATAAACTCTGCCAATTAAATGCTTGGAAAAACTAACTTAATGTAGGTATTTGCAGCAACTAGTAATAGAATATTTAAAATCCAATTTGTTTAAAATAAATTAATTGTTTAAGAAACTTTTACTTTCTGATCTCCAGACTTACCAATGTATTATTTATTCGTTAGTAGAAAAAAACTTGTGTAGATAAGTACTTAATGTTCGATTTCAGCATTTTCAATCAATCATAGTTGTCTTTATCGCTATTACTCATTCGTTTGGTTTTGTTATTATAATTTTCTAAATGACCTTAATAATGTAAGATCGTTAAATATTTATAAAATAGAGAATGTATATTCGATTTCTTTAAACAAAACTTTGATTAACATTACAGAAATTACGCCCCTTAAATATAAAAATATAAAATCGACTTTTTGTTAAATTACTATATGCCCTAACTAAACTCTACAAGATTAGATTTTACAAACTCTAAGTACACCGTAGTCAAAATATTTAATTTTATTTAAAGTAAAAGTGGCTTGGCTATTTCCCTACAATCACATGGGCATGGGCATGTTAAGTGAAAAAGATATTCACTCATTCTTTTGTTCATTACTTGTCTGTTATTCAATAGTTCTTGTAGTAACGAAACGTCGGTCATATTATAATATTATGTTGACTAAGAGTTTGCGAAGTTAAGCGTTGTACGTGTAGAGTCAGAAGCTTGTCCTACAAAATATAAGATCTGATAACTTTTGTCAAGTTGATGTCAAGACGAGATATTAAATGACTCGCATTTAATATCACGCCTTGACATCATTTTACACGAAAATGTTTTTGGTGGGATACAATTTGTCTGGAATTGATATTCAGTCCTTTTATTAGTATTTGATCAAATTGTAGATTCCTTGATTCGGCTGCACAGAAAATTCCCTAAAACCTTGCAAATTTTAATTATCTTATAATCATTTAATACTGGTGTTTATTTATATTTACGCAATAAACAGTGAGGTCAAGTCCTTTAGAATGTCTTTACCTTGACTCTGGCGTAGTTTGTGCATAATAAAGAAATGGCCAACCGCCAATTTTAATGTACGCTTTTATGTAGAGCTATATAGAGCGTATATGGTACGCTTCTGGTAGAGCTGTATGGTGTACCTACCGTTTTATTTACGTTGTTACTCTATTATATTTTCATCACAAAATAGTTTTGTCTCTATGTTATTATTTTTAGCGATATAGATTATTATGTGAAAAACCATCTCAGTAATGCTAACTCCCCACACCGATCTCGGGGACAGTGGCCGGTTTCATTGAAACCAGACCAGTTACGCGGGAGTAATTTTATAGTGTCCAAGTGTGTGCGCAGTACACAAGAGCACTCTCTCTTCCTTTACTCTCACAATCCAGTGGGACGGATAACCGACACGACTGACGAGAGATCAGGCGCAGGTCCGACTTTTTACATGCCCATCCGACGTATGGATCATCTTTCTTGTCAGACAATCAGGTGATCAGCCTGCGTTGTCCTAACCAAACTTGGAAACAACATTTTTTGTTGTTCCAATGTGGGAATCGAACCGATGACCTCCGAGTCGAGAGCCAATGCTCTAACCACTAGACCACGGAGGCTGTTGCACTATACGTGCATTACATTAGTAATATATATTCTTTGATACGGGTCAGTTCACATCTTCACGATACGCGACGCTACGCAAAAAGCTATCAAAAGTCAAGACACTACACTAGTCACTACACAAAAAGACACACGTTTCATCATGATCGCACATGTGCAGCGCGGTGCAATTTGAAATTCTAACTCTTACAATGAAACGTGTAGATCTTCTTGTGTAATGAATAAAGTTCAATTTTGAATAGCTATCCTAAAAATGCATCGCCGCGTCCGTTATTGTTTCGTTGTGAATTCACCCTTAGGACAATATACGAAAATAGTTTAGATAGATGTCTCCAACGGTTTTCTTGCTCTGGAGTCTCGACGATCTCTACAAAAAATATTGTAATGAATTTTATTATTAAGTGTTAACTATGTAGTGTGTTATCTTATATCGTTGTATTCACTTAACAAGACATTACGCGACTGCAAATTACAGACAAATCACATACAGAATGTGACAAGAATACATAATTTCAAATGCCGGCCGCGGTAGGCACACGAACTCATTTATGAGTAAGATTTTGACGCATGATAGAGCGCTTATAAACTTTTTAAGTTGGCATTAACAATGATGTACGGATACCAGCTTTACGAAAAACGTGACAAACTTTGAACATATTAAGACAAGGCAAGTAGAAGTATAATAGCGTCAGTGGTCTACCAACGCTAGGACACATAATAAGTTCTAATTTCGGTAACAGTAAATGTAACTTGTGCCTTCTAATTTAAATTTAAATAGTTTTTTAAATTCATGTCATGCGCCAGCGATCAGGAAGTGACTGTGGATTAAGATTTTATTTTATTATAATGACTACGTGCTCAGCATGACTATGTCCGAGGATTAGGTTTATTTGCGATAGTTAGGTAGGCACTAGGTAGTAGGTACAGTCCAAAATTTAACAGTAGGTAGTAGGTACATCATTACGTAGCTAGTTTACCTTTACCTTTTAATACTACGTCATTTTTATTAAACCTTACTAATATACTATATTTAGTATATTAGTAAGGTTTATTTACTATATTTAGTATATTATATTATTTATTATATATAATAAAATATATTAAATGCGAAAGTTTATATGTATGGATGTTTATATAGATTTAGATATTAGATAACTGAACGGATTTTTATCGCAGCAAAATAATATAGAGTTCCACGGGATTTTTTTTCTGAGCATGCAAAGTCGCTGGGTACCATCTAGTATTTTTGACATAAAATTGTTTGTTTGTCCCCCCCCTCTAAAAGCTAAACGACTGGCTCGAAAAATCTGAAAAAAATCATGACCATTGATGGACTTTGAAGGAGAGCTATAGCGGCTTATATAACTTTTGTTAATTCAGTAGTTATAGAGGCCTAACTTGTAAAATGTGATTACTCGGAAAACTTCGCACAAAAATAACGTAATAATGAGTAGGTTTAAATAATAAATTTAATATAATGTTATATAATAAATAAATTTAAATTTATAAATAATAACATGTACAATATTGGTATTATGCTACGGAAATTTTCGTGCGCAAGTCAGACTTGCACTTAGCCGGTTTTTTTTTTCTTAACAGTACCTGACAAAACTTTTAACGTCTGACACAATTCAAGACATTTTTGTAAATGAGGGTATCTAGTATTTACTAACGTATCAATGGCATGTATTGGGCAATATCAATTAAAACGCTTATCAATGTTTACATATACTTGATTAATACTATAGATAAGGAGATTACGATGTAAAATTATTATAACACTTAAAGGGCATTAGCTACTAGCTACTTAGCTAGTTCTTCAGAGGATATTTCGCAATAAAGACTTTGTTCTATGTGTGTTCGTCTCAGGAATAATGGCTACCAGATTTATAAAATACTACCTAGCTGGTGCCCGCAACTTCGTTTTGCGTGGCTCTATTAATGGAAACAGAACCCTATTTTTTTAAACGAAATCTTAAGATAAAAGTAGCCTAAGTTACTCCTTATAACATCTATAGACTGCCAGTGAAAGTCCGGCCAAAGTACAATAGGTCGGACCGTTTCAGACATTTTTTTTTTTTTTGGTGGAGACTGGAGATACCGAGCCCCGAGGTGGAGAAGTACCTACTACCATTTTCATTTAGTGCAAAACTGTTGAAATTACAAACAGACACTTCAATAATCCTACTAATACTATAAATGTGAAAGTTTGTGAGGATGGATGAATGGATGGATGTTTAACACTCCTTCACGCAAAAACTACTAAACGGATTTTAATTAAATTTGGTATGGTAGTTGTTGTCTCTGGATTAAAGCATAGGCTACTTTTTATCCCGAAAAAGTATAGTTTTCCTGTAGGATAGCCAATATTATATTACGCGAGCGGAGCCGTGGGAAGTGTTTGTATAGATTTAAAATGCTTACTAACTCTTTGCATCTAAACTCGTACTAATAACGAATTCGGCAGCCCGGACTCCCAAAAAAAAAAACAAAAATTATCTTAAAACTTTATTAACTAAACTTATAATTAAATTACAAAAGTATGTCTGTGATCGATGCTAGATAAGAATAGAATGAACAATATAATTATTATATTAAAATTACAAAACGCGGTAAAATGCTGGAAGAGCAGAATGATTCCTCGAAGCCGGCACGTTGACCAGACACGTGCCGCAGCGTCAGCGATCTCCTTTGGGGTACCGTATGTAATTTACTTGGAATTTTGCAACAAACACAAATAATACGTTATCAATAGATCTCTCGGGCTCTACCAAACCGAATGAAATATGAATATTTTCTTTCTTTTAAATCTTTATGATTTACCGATATCAATATTGCATACTCATTGTCTATACTAATAATATAATAAAGAGAAAAAGTTACTTTGTTTGTTTGTTTGCATTGAATAGGCTCTGAAACTACTGGACTGATTTCGATGAAATTTGGTTCAGATATAGAGTAGACTACGGGAAAGGACATAGACTTTTTATCGCGACAAAATGTACAGTTACCTCGGTATTTCCTTTTGCACGCACGAAGTTGCGGGCAACATCTAGTAAATAATACAAGCACCCTATTTATTCAAAGTGAGTGTCTTTAAATTGGCCTCTTTCTAAAGTACATGCGCGTCAAGGAAAAACTCGTACCTACGTAGCTAATGTGTACTTTGACATGGAAAGTAGTAATGACTATGTATAAGAAATCAATCGTAATTAACTACTGATATCATCAGAAATATCTTTATAATTATAGTTTTTATTTTCTACTTAGTTTTATTTTACGCAGTTCGTATTTAAAAAAAAAAAGTTATCGAAGACAAGTTAGCTCTCGCATTTATACCTATGAATTATTTTGAAAAAAGCTTGATTTAAGTGTATTAAATCTAATATGTATATTTTGTTTGATATCTGTCTCATCATGTTGGTCAAATATAAGATATTATGATCATCACCGTTTGTAAAGAAATCGGGTCGGAAAAACTCGCCGCGTTCGACAAAAAGTAGAATGTTGAAAAGCTAACTTTTGCTGCGTTGTCGGGTATAAAATATAATTTTCATAAATCTAGAAGGTTGATTCTGCTAATTAAATCTTACAATAATACAGTTCCAATGCAAGCCCGATATATTAAAACAGCAAAATGGTATTCTCAAAAACGTCAAACCAACGTTTAACGCATTTTGATTGCTCTAAACTCCGAAAAATCAGTTTATGAAATCAAGACGATTAATTTATAATCCATTGAAAGTCTAAGTTAAATACGAGAATTGGTGTTCAAAGTGTTGATCAGCGACTTCCACATAGGTACAAATATTTGTTACTAGATATTGCCCGCGACTTAGTGCGTGCAAAAGGTAATCCTGCCGAACCGTACCTATTGCTACGATAAAAAGTAGCCTATGTCCTTCCCCGGGGTCTACTCTATGTCTGTGACTTTCGGAGTTTTGCCGCTGGAGAATTGCCAGCCATTTCGGAGCCTATTCAATGCAAACAAATATTTCCTCTATACATATAACATTATTCTAGATTGTTCAACGAATAGTTATGAAATAGTTTTATTCAATTTAAATACCTAATTCACACATAACTCTGCGCCTGCGAAATGCCTGCACGTCTTCCTCTGTCTGCATAAATCATTAGCAAGGTGTAAATCGAACGCAAATATGGCCATGTCATGTGGCCTGTATTTGGTCCATTGGCAAGTGGTAACAATCAAGGGATCTCACTGTATTGGAATTGTGTCATTCAGCTTCTTAACAGTAACAAATAAAATTCTCGTTTTGTTTTTGTTTGCATGTTTGGAACACTACTTGTGAACTTTCTACTACCCAAGAAATATGAAGTTAAAACTATTTTTAGCTCAAAATAAGCTTAACTACTCATTTACCTACATTAAAAAGCTACTGAAAACATAACAACTAAACAGTCAGGATCCATTGAAAAATTAGATTGGCTGTCGAATAATGGATCCCGACTGTTCTTGTTATGTTCCAATAGTATTAATTCAATAATATATTATAGAATTCTAGACCACCGGATATCTAAGTGCTTGTTTTTTCTTTTCAGTTTTAATTATGTACCTACTTAGTTTAGTTCACTTTTTACGCAGTCGGGTTTTTAAATTTTTTAAATTATAATTTTTTATTTTATACTTTTTAGTTATGAGTACCTAGCTAGCTATTTACCAGACTGGATTTCCTATCAGCATCAGTACTACATCACTGGAATGTGAGAATGGTTGTTACGCAACTTTAAATCGATATAGATCCTAAACGGTCAGTCGAATCGAAAAATGTTGAGAGAAAACTAACAATGATTTTTAAATACCTATTCAACGATACCCCACTTGATATAGTTTGTTGACTTTCATTTTTTTCATTTTCACAATATGGCGTCCAGTCGTCGCCATATTGAATTTTCACTAACGTCATGTCTTTAGTGACACTCGCCGGACTAAGAGGAATCGATTGACGTGTGAATCATAAAAATCGGCCCAGGCGTTTGGTCTGTATAGTGCTTCAAAGGAACATACATACATACATACATACATACATACATACATACATACATACATAGGCTGATAAACACATTACCACTCCTTTGCGTCGCGCAGTCGGGTAAAAACAGACATTATGCCCAAATTTACAACATTCTCGAAATATCGCGAATCACCGGTGCCCTCAAACTGTTACTTACGATAGTGTACCGCGAATCGTATGTAAAAACCAGCATTTACATATAAGGGTATACGTGCGTCCAGTTATAATGTCAACGCGAGCCTTGTTAAGGCTCGGTCACGGCAAACTACCGTTGGAGTTGCCAGCATCACAAACAATATAATTAGCAAGTAGGTACTAATTTTGAATATCATAACAGATGGTGGATGTATAGTGGATGGGATGGGTACATTTGGATTTTTTTAGAGTCAATTTGGGAAACAAGATTTAAAATTTATAACATTTTAAAAAACTGTAGATTTTTTTTAGTTTCACGATATCCATTAACACCGTGAATGAAAAGTTATTTCGAATGAAATAGTGACAAAATCCTTTTCGATATGGATGCGTGCGTGTTTGTAAGGCTCAGAATGATTCATCCGTGAAGCTTGCATATTTCTTCCAGTTCAGTTATACCTACCTTATCTTACAATTATAAATGTTTGTGCCTGGTTTGAGTGATGTATAGTTCACGTATAGATAAATGATCTCGATTTAATTTGCATAGAGTAAACAAAAGGTAGAGTCGATATTTCGAAAAGGGCAGGAAGTACAGACCCTACATCAGTGTACGGTGTAGCAGAGCGTAATGCTTTCCCCCCAATTAGTACATTTCCTTCCTGCCATCACAATGTAGTGAAAATTATAACCTTTCTGTTAGAATAATTAGTTCTGGATGAGAATATTATGTTAATGGACTGTGCTTTTCGAAATAACTTCTATTATGCTTTTCATAGTAAAAGTAGCAAATTAAACTTGGCTTCGACAAAAATGGCTTTGAAACTATCCCCATTGCTATCATACAAAGTTAAAGTAATTTTTTTATTCAAAATTGGTATTTTATACACTTTCCATCGATCTATATAATACTTACCACCGGTTCGGAAACTAGCCCGGCGAGAAGAACCGGCGTAAGAAACGCTCACGGAGCAACAGTATACCTACTTATTGGTTTGCAGTTTTGCACACAATAGAGTAGGTTACAAAATTAATCATATTTTTTTTTTTTATAATAAAATATTTTGATAAAATAAAAAAATAAAAACAAACTTTCGGTTATCAGTTAATAATCGCTAGAGCCGGGCCGTTTTCCACGCTAGAACGCAATAAAAATGTTATGTGTTTCACATACTCCTCTTTAATAACATAATAAAACCACATAAAACTCTTAGATGCTATGTTATATCTATGTAAACATAATACAAACAATCGTATCAGAAAAACATATAGACTTGGATATACAATTGGATAGGATAAGATTAGGATTTAGATTGTAAAGGTTTCTTGCAAAAAAAGTATGTTTCCTGAACCAAGTAATTTTTGTTGCAGAAACATGGGTGAACTCGGCAACAGATTGGGGCTGGACGAGCTATCGGGGGGCGCAGTAGGTTTGAGCAAGGCCTTGTTAGCTGAGTTTATTGGTAAGTATAAAAAGCATGGAATTAAGTATTAAGTATTTATTATTAATGTAAAGTGCCTTAAATTCACTTGCCAATAAGCGGAAGCTTATTTCCGTCCGTTTGTTAGTCTGTCACCAGACTATCCCATGAACCGTGATAGCTAGACAATTTTCACAGATGATCTATATCTGTTGCCCCCTCCCTAAATGTTTTTTTCATCAGCGGGCGGGCAATCATACTGCATACCTATAACAAACGTGATTTTTTGCGTTTTGTACAGAATCCTTCGTGCGCTAGTGCAACTCGCACTTGGCCGATTTTTATAATATTATAACATTTAAACCCCTTTGATCTACTTTCATATAAATAATTTTAAAGCGAACTTTCACTGAAGTGTAGACTGTACAATAATTTTGCTGCTTTAACTTTCGAGTAGATCCCTTTCCGGTCTGTCAACTGGTTTACATAATATCAACGCGTTTTTAGCTCCAAACATACTTAATATCAATAAATGTAAGGCAACGAAATTTTTAATTGTTAATTTTTGAACAATTAAAGTACTTCGGTTTTTTTACGTGTCTGTCTGTCTCTGTCTGTGGCATCGACCATCGTAACTCCCAAAAGAATGGACCGATTTTAATCTAGTTTTTTTTTTGTTTAAAAAACAAGAGTGTTCTTAGCTATAATTCATCATCATTAGCTCACTCACTGTTTGATAATTCGGAAGTTACTTAATCATTCATAGCAAATTAAGCCGCGCGGTTTGGGGATTGTTTTTAGTTTATTTATACCTTGTGGGGTAGTCGACAAAGCTGAATTTGATATGAATGAAAACAGCTGCTCTGCTTTCGTACAGTCACTGTGAGGAAGACGCGCGTCGGCCGCACGGCTTCTTTGCCCCTCGTCTTACTGGGCCCTTACATTAGGAATTAGGATATGCTGTTACGTAACGTGGATCCCGGACCTTTCCTTTATATCCAATATCCATCAAGCCGTTCTCGCGTTGCTAACAAACATCAATACACGTTGTGTCTCGTATGTCCCAGGTAACCTGCTCCTCAACCTGTTCGGCTGCGGCGCCTGCATCAACGTCACGCAGGGCACCGACGCGGCGCCCAACATCGTGCTCATAGCGCTCGCGTTTGGCCTCGCTGTGTTCGCTATTGTCTCTGTAAGTATGTCCCAGGCAACCTGCTCCTCAACCTGTTCGGCTGCGGCGCCTGCATCAACGTCACGCAGGGCACCGACGCGGCGCCCAACATCGTGCTCATAGCGCTCGCGTTTGGCCTCGCTGTGTTCGCTATTGTCTCTGTAAGTATGTCCCAGGCAACCTGCTCCTCAACCTGTTCGGCTGCGGCGCCTTTTTTTTTTTTTTTTGTTTCTGGGGGGGGAAATGCATTACGCATACCACCCAGGCGCAGGGGGCACCCGAGTGGTGATGTGGGACTCCCGTATAGGCTAATGAGACCCACGGTATACCCACTAAAAACCACCCCCCACCTTCCTCCTCGCCGCCCTGTGACGGGGACACGGGAACGGTAAACACATCCGAGACCCCGCCAGCGGCAGCCGCACACATGCGGCTCCATCCACGGCCCGAAGGCCCCAGGCGCACCAGATGGTAGGGCCTCCCTCCTCGGACTCCACCAGTACTGTAGCAGACTCCCCCCCGAGTCTGCCACTAGGAGGCCACGGCTGCGGCGCCTGCATCAACGTCACGCAGGGCACCGACGCGGCGCCCAACATCGTGCTCATAGCGCTCGCGTTTGGCCTCGCTGTGTTCGCTATTGTCTCTGTAAGTATGTCCCAGGCAACCTGCTCCTCAACCTGTTCGGCTGCGGCGCCTGCATCAACGTCACGCAGGGCACCGACGCGGCGCCCAACATCGTGCTCATAGCGCTCGCGTTTGGCCTCGCTGTGTTCGCTATTGTCTCTGTAAGTATGTCCCAGGCAATTTGCTCCTCAATCTGTTCGGCTGCGGCGCCTGCATCAACGACAACGTCTCTATTCCTTTACTCTCGAAATCCAGTGGGACGGATAGCCAACACGACTGGCGAGAGATCAGGCGCAGGTCTGACTTTTTAGATACCCATCCGACGCATGGATCGTCTTTCTTGTTAGACAATCAGGTAATCAGCCTGCATTGTCCTAACCAAACTTAAAATTAGTAAACAAATAAATATTTCTACATACTAAATACCTAGGTGTTAAATTAAAAAAACACAACACCTCTGTTCTTGGGCTGCGGGGTGTGTAAAATACGCAGAAACTGTAAAAAGCCAGTGTCTACCGTGAGAAGAAACGTGTTCCATATTTCGTTAATTTAATGTCCGATACATGAAGCTTATAAAACAATATTTCTCTATTTATATTTATTCTCTATTTTAATAATTAAATCCCACTCAAAAGAGTCCTTTGAAAGGACTCCTCAGTTTTCCTATCACGGCCCTCACAGACAGTAACTTTATCTAGGTAATGTATTTATCTATTGAGCCCGAAAAATTATCTTGAAAATTATATAAAAATGAAAGATATAAACAGATAATTTGGTTTTAAATATTTTATGACATGCGTCACACAAACTGAATTCCTCTTATAAACCGTCGTATATAATAACCAGTTATTTACCTCATAGCTTCTTTGCAAAATAATAAACCAAGGACTTCTTATTCAAAGAATTGTAATAATAATATCCGTTGAAGCCACACTGGCTACAGCGGATATTGCATTTTTCTTTGGCTTCCTGTGGTTTTCCTTAGAACACGTGTGCTCTACATTATTCTGAGTAAATCGTCTCTGACTCAGGCATTGATTGTAATGTTGTACTATTATTTCTCAGTGAATGAGGAAGCTTCTTGAACAATAATAATACTATAAGTATGTCATCGACCGTTACAAATCACCAATTATACGTTGTTTACCTATTTCGGATTCAGATAATAATTAAAAACGCAGAATAGAATCCTTTGCACCAAATTGTTTAAAAACAGTGTATCCGACTTATTCTTACTACACAGAGTGGTCTGATCTAACATGAAACGTTTGGTTCAAACTAATAAAACTGAGTATATGGCTAACCATTCAGAAACTATTAACTATTACCTCCAACAATGGCATAAAGTGTCGGCATAAAAACATATTTTAAACCTTGCTTAAACCAGTCTATTTGACTTTGTGGAAGCCATGCTCTCACCATAAACTCTTTTTTCGAACGATAGGAGCTTACTTGGCTTAAACTTGAATCTATATTTATTTATTTAATAACTTATGTACACACAGTAAACATTAACATGGACAACTTAAAAACAGAAAACAGTTTTTGTACAAAGATGTTACTTATTCCAAATTGGAATTTCTTCCAGCAGACCTGATACAGGAAAGTGTAAAGTTATAAAAGTAACAATATATGTATTTGGCAAATTGATATCCCTATTGTACCAAAAAATTAGTTTTCATCATAAACATAAACCCTTGTTCTAGGCAATAGGCCACGTGTCGGGTGGCCACGTGAACCCCGCCGTGACCGCCGGCATGGCCGCCACGGGCCGCATCAAGCCGGTGCGCGGGGTTCTCTACGTCATCGTCCAGTGCGCAGGCGCAGCCGCCGGCTCCGGACTCCTGAAGGCCTTCACACCTGACGCGGTCGCCGGGAAGCTCGGTCTGACATCACTGGGCACCAACGTGACACATCTGCAAGGCTTCGGCATCGAGTTCTTCCTGGGCTTCGTTCTCATCTTCGTCGTGTGTGGCGTAAGTACAGTGGAAAAGTTGCCGCTCGACCTAGAGGAAACCTAGAGGGATATTGAGATGAGATTATGAGATTTCGTTAGAACAAAATCTCATAACAGCGTCAATGAATCATGCGCTCGCACACACATACTCATGTGTAAAAACGAACTTTAACCACGTCTGCAGTCGATGCGGTAAATTAATGTGTGTTTAAATATTTTAAAGCGTCCTAGCGCAAAGGAAAATGTTTAGAAACTGGTCGCGCATTAACTTTGCCGATATTGTATAACCTATCTCTCCGAAGACCGTTTTGGAGTAGAAATTAGGTTTTGTATGTTTACAATATTCTATCTATTCTAATTTTAAAATCAATAGTCTGATTCTCAAGATCCATTTCAATGAATTTCTGTCCAAGGGCACCAAAATGATGATCCAGGGCTCATTCGATTATTAATTACCTCTAGAAACTTTTTGAAAAATTTTCAAGAGTGGCTCGAAAAAATGGCAAAGGTTATAAACAATTTAGTAAAAAACAAAAAGGGGGTATGGTTTTTCGAAAATATGTCATCAAGTTCCGGGTGTTGGGACTTTTTTTGGAAATATCCTTCTCTTTAAGGATTATTTTTCCAAAATTCAGATATCTTTAACAGTTTCCGAGATATTAAAAAAAATAAAAGCCTTACCCCGTTTTTGTTTTTTAATAAATTGTTTATAACTTTTGCAATTTTTTCGAGCCCCTCTTGAAATTTTTCAAAAAGTTTCTAGAGGTACTTAATTCCTAATCGAATGAGCCCTAGATCATAATTTTCGGTGCCCTTGGACAGAAATTCACTGAAATGGATCTTGTGGATCAGAATACAATGCAGACCGCAGGAATGATTTTGCATTGTGATACGCAAGTGCAGCTCTCTTTCTTTACTTTTAACATACAGTTTAAATCCAGGATATCTCAATTCTCAGGCTAATATTAAGGATCAGTTAAATATTAGCCCTAAATTATTTTTTATAGTCAGTAATTCGAGCACTCATAAGTAGGGAATTATTGGGCATTCTGTCCCACCTCCGTTCGCTCGCGGTGCATAAACGAACAGGAGTTATTGGGCATTCTGACACACCGAACCGAACCTCCGTTCGCTCGCGCCCTCGCTCACTTCGGTGTGTCAGAATGCCCAATAACTCCTGTTCGTTTATGCACCGCGAGCGAACGGAGGTGGGACAGAATGCCCAATAATTCCTGTTCGTTTATGCATCAACTGATGGTAAATGAAATGACATGCTCATGACATGCACCTCTGTTCGCTCGCGCCCTCGCTCACTTCGGTGTGTCAGTGTGCCACTTACCGTGGGTAAGATCACGCACCGATCATACTCCTAACTCGTGATCGGTTACGGCCCATGGTAAGATCACCTACTTTTTTACCAAAAAACATACCTCGGCTTAAATATACTAACACACTATGATGTTTAGTATGTTTAAGCTTACATTTCAGGGGATAGGAATTTAGGATCTTATCAGTAAATAATAAACACCAGTTTTTATGAATTTATACAAATAAACAAAATAATGTCTTCGTTTGTGTCATGTAGAATTCTTCGTCATTGATCATCCGATCTGAAAAAGAAAACCGAATGTTATGTTATGGTTGCCAAGCCAAAATAGCCTTATGCCTGGTCGAGCGGCAGCTTTGCTGATAGTACATCCACACTTACATAATAATCACCATTTAGAGTCACGAGTACTTTCAAACTACGACGACGATTGAGGATGTTTGAGTAATGTTTCATCTAAAAATTATGGATTATTTATGTTTCTAGTAATAACTTTGACTTATTGGCATTCAAATAATCTCGAAAATATTAACGTTATATTATGCAATAACAGTTTTACAGGAAATATATTATGAATTTTTATATTTAAATTTGTTATTATTAAAATAACTATTGGTTATTAATTATTATTCTGATTAAATAATTACCTCTAATATGTATCTACTACATAAACCTCATTCAATAAACTAGATACATTTAGATTCAAATTTACTTACAATTAAATAATGCCTGGTCTAATCCTTTTTCTGCGTTCCGCTGTAATTTTTGATGAACTTCTCTAATTTTCAAGCATCTGAAAAAAATAAATATATTTTTTTCCATCAAACAACACACGTAAAAGTGTAATAGTGTTTTATGAATAAGGTAGATATTCATATTATATTACATTATTCAATTAAATTTATAACTCATCCCTGCCATACCATGGTACGCCTGGTCTAATTGCATTAACTTTTCTTTGTAAATCATGAAGCTAATATAGGAAAATACTATTCAATAAGAGTAACACATTACATTTAAATATTTGATGGGTAACGAATAAATTTAATATATTGGTAATTATTTAATTTTAAAATGTATCAATGTAATAAATAATGAATCGTGTTCAAAAACTAAAATATTATCAATTTAAATCAAAACTTAAATAATTATGTAATGAATTAAATCTATAATGAATACAATAACTACTACACTTACTTTTAACTATTCCTTTATCTTCCCATACACTTTTGATGTACTGAAATCACGATGTCAATACCACCGCGCTCCGCGTTGCAAATGAACGAGCCAAGACGGGAAATCATACGTGAACAGACCGACTGAGTCGCTAGGGTTGTCAAACCTACTATATATTATAGTATCCTACTATTTTAAGGGATCAAAAATGTTTCTAAAAAAATTAGTAGGCGAAACTACTATATTTTGCGTAAAGCAGAATGCAGCCAAGCTAAAATGAATCTTATTCCAATAACGTTGTATTGTGTTGTGTGCGTGCGACGTGATTATTTTATTTTTTCTTTTTTTTGCCATCTACTATATTTTTAATTGATAAATAAGTATTATATATGATAGAAAAAAAGTTGGTAACTCTATTAGTCGCACGCGAATACATGCACACACGATGTTCCTGTGTTGAAACGTGAAGTTATCCATCCCAACATAGTGTTGCGATAATTCAAATTAATAGTTATACAAATAATAATCAGTAAGACATGAATAAATTCGATAAGATTTATCCATTACAAATTAAACCATGCGTCAAATTCATAATTAAGTAAAATAAGGAATTATAAACATCGATAGACCGTGCTTGTAAATAATTTTTGAAACAAATAATTGTCACATTGATGTTGTTATACATATTATATGTGCGTAAATGAATTTAAAGGATGATAATTTTTATAATTTGATTGGAGGTAATATAATCGTGTTTAATACACACAATATTCATTTATAATTTATTGGATTTATAGGGTAAAAACTGATCGCCTCTTAAATTATTTCTTTAATCGAGTTCTCGCTTCTAGTTCACATCCCTGATCTGGAAAAAACTGCAAGCTGTCAAACAAGAATATAATATTGCACATACGTATTGTAAAACCAACACTCGCTTTATAGTAGGGGAGCCGAAGAGGGGATTTCTGCAGTGACTCGAGCGAGAGTCAGATTAAGCTTGTGTATGCTTCCCACATGTCTCTAGTTAACGTGGTATAGAAATCAGCTTATCTGAGTGGAGCGTTAAAAAAATATATTTTTAGGTATCAAATTGTTAGATTAAAATAGAGAACGTTGTGTAGACCCCAAAGAAGCTTTTATTTAAAGCACAGACGACTTAAAGTAAAGGGAAAGATATAAAGACTCTTTGAAATTTTCAAAAACTAAAGTCCATATTTTAAAAACAAAGCCTTCTTGATATTTTTTATTATCCTGCTTGACGATTACATGTTTGTTTCCTTAAATTGAATGATAAATTACCTTTAAAGACAATTTTTATATATAATTACTTTTTTTAACTTCTAAATAGCTGCAGTTTGTCACTGCCCCACTGTCATAAGATATGCTCTTAATATTTTGTTCTCCTCATTACTTAATCTACGAAATATACTAGGTCCCCATGACACTCGAGTAACTACAAAATTAGCTTACTCGCCTCCCCTACTATAAACAGCGGCAGAGATACAATTACAAAGCATTTCAATGGAACGCCGCAGCGAGCGCGCTACGTAGATTCTTCTTTATTCAATTTTATTTCATATTCAGCTACATTGATCAATAATAAGGTCGAAAGTTGTAGTAAGGCATCATTAGTTTAAATAACGTTTATATTTCATATTTACCATAATATCATCACAATTCACATACACATTAAATATTCGGATTTACTTGCTTATTTAAACAAAATAATTTATTTAATTTTAATCTCTTCTCGGGAATTAGGTATTGGTTCAAGATTAAATTCGCTATAAAAGTATGCAACATTTAACGTGCTTAAAAAAATGCACAGATGTATAAAGATACCTAGATTTTGAAAATTTTGATGCATGATCAGTCAAATCAAATCAAACCATTTATTTCAGAAAATTTACATTCCATATTATTAATTATTATTTAAAATCAAGCAAAATTATATAACATTAAATTTATGTCAAAATCGAAGGAAATTATATCTATTAAGAAACGTATATTATATTTATCTTATTTATGTCTTTTACAATTATATATTTTATATGTTTTACATAGCAATGATCAATCATTGATGATGGATTTCAATCTGAATGACTGCTATGGTGTAATTGTTAACATTAAAACGGACAAACATACGCACATACATTACATTAATCAACTCGCGCTTGAAAACTTTTACACATTTTTTGATGACAAAGACCCTTTTCCAACATAAAAGTCGATGCACGTTGGAACAAGTCACAATTTTTCAAGTGGCTTCGCACCAGTCTTCAACTTCAACGAGAAATAAAAGAATATAAAATGTTAGTGAGTATAGAATTAATATTATTATTCTTTTTTGTGATTAATTCATCAAGATGGGAAAATAATTTATATTTCTTCTTTAATAGGTCCGATTCGGAGTTTGAGGCCCCATCTGTGGTGTCGGTAGCACCGAAAAAGAAGTCAAAGGCGTCAAGCAGCAAACGGAAGGTCGGCCCCGAAAAGCAACGCGACTCATCGCCTCCGCTGGAGTTGACCCGCACCTCATCAGACAAAAGTGCTCAACGAAAGCGAAAATACTCCTCGCCGCACGAATTTATCACTACACGGTATGTTCGATTATTATCTACTTTACGTTTGCTGAAATTCTATTTCTGTTTCTGCTGGTTTTTAATTACTTACAAAGTGTCTTTGTAATAGTCAACTGTCAACACAGTCCCAACCACCATAATTCAGTTTGCATACAATGATTTCCTACTTTTTATTATTTATCAAAACTTAGTTCAGTATCCTGTTGAAGTCTGATAAAACTAGGCTTCTAATTGTTTACAGTCAAAAGTGAACGTGCAATACACTTATTCCTATTTTGTTTGTTTTGTTACTAATATTTTTTCTTGATTATTTTATTTTAATGATATGTTAATTTTGTATTTTTACAGAACAAGGAGACCGGACTTATTCAATATCTTGCGGGCTGAGGAAGCTAGTTGCAGTGAACCCAAATCTCGTGGCGGGGAAATAATATCAAGCTTCTCCAGTCGAGTTTCTACGGGTACGTCTCGTCGGACTGCGAAGACCGGTGGCGAATATTTTGTGGACCTCAAGATCTACAAAAAATCGGACTACGTGTCTCACGCTGCTAATGTGCGATACAAGACGGCGCTGGTAAGTGTGAAGCTCCAGTGCGACGAGTCATCATCATCATCTTGGGAGGCACTGCAAGGCTTCTTAGGACAAGCTTTTACCGAGTTTGAGGAGTCGGAGCCCGTCCATTACAGTGACAAAAAATAAATTTTATTAAGTAGGTTTACAGTTAATCAATTTATAGTAGATATTAATTTTCTTTTTAATATACTAGAATAGATTTATAACCTTTTGAATTTTTTTTACATTAGTATCGGTTACTATATTATTGTTTTGATAGCATTGCCTTTTTTAATAGAATAAAATGCCTTTCTGTTCGACGTGTAACATATCTGTACATAGTAAATCATGGGTAGGTCATTTGCGAAGTAATTCACATAGAAAAAGTAGTCAGACAATAGAATACAGTGATGGTGTAGAAATCGTCAGCTCTGCATTTCGTAATCGTATTGTAACTTATAAGATATTACCTCTTGATCAACTTCAGTTAGCTTCAGTAGATATATTTTTTTTCGAAATTCGTAACAAGTTAAAATCTCTTTTAGATGAAAACCTTATTAAACATTTATGTGTTAAGGTTAATTTCGAACTATTTGGGACGTTTTTGAAGTTCAACGATAATTCACAAGAAATAAAATCTTTTGGAACCAAAAATAAAATATTACATGGTAATTATGATTTTGAAAAAATATATTTGGAAACAGTTAGTTATTTAAAAACTAGTATAGAGGAATTTGAGGATCGTGACAGTGGGTGGACATTTTTAAATAATTTATACATTGAGATTAATATCAATAAATATCAACCACTTAGCGGTTCGAGTTTTATCAGTTTACCCAAATCAATTCAGGCTAAAAAGGCGTGTTTAAATATTATGAATAAAGATCAGCATTGCTTTCTATGGAGTGTGACAGCAGCCTTATATCCAGCTAAAAATCACCCTGAAAGAATTTCATCATATCCTAATTTTCGTGAATTATTTAATATAAATGGAATGTTTTTTCCTGTAACTTTCCATGACATTAAAATTTTTGAAAAAAATAATCCGAATATTAAGTTCATAATTTATGGTTTAAAAAAAAGTAAAACTATTGTTGGGCCGTTGTATAAATCAGACATTAATAAAACATGCAACGAGAAAATTATACATTTGTTGTATCTAGAAAATAATAACACTTCTCATTATTGTTTGATCAAAGAACCTTCTAGACTGTTTAGAAGCCAAGTTACATCTCATCACAGCAAATTGTACTTCTGTGATTTGTGCTTGATATTTTTCAGTACTTCTAAAGAAGTTGAAAACCATTTATGTGGAGGCGTTGTAACTGTCCTCCCAAATAAGGGCTCAGTAATTAAATTTAAGAACTATGCTCGAAAACAAAACATGCCTTTTTGTATTTACGCAGATTTTGAATCGATGCTACAAACCAATACTGAAGCTAACTGTTCTTCTAGCAAAAATACGACTACATTGCACCAACATTTACCTATAGCTTTTGGTTATTATATTGTTTGTCGTGATGACCCTAGTTACAATCGGTACGTATCATATCGAGGACCTGATTGTGATAAGCAGTTTGTAGATTCGATTCTTAAAGACGTACAAAAAATATTTGATATACTTAGTACACCAGTCACTATGATATTTACTACGGCGGATAAGTCTGATTTTGATAATGCCACACGTTGTCATATTTGTGAAAATTTTATTTTTTCGGACAAAGTCCGTGACCATTGTCACGTTACTGGTCGTTACCGCGGAGCTGCGCATCCGTTTTGTAATTTACAGTATAAACGCCCTTCATTCGTCCCCATTTTTTTTCATAACTTAGCTGGTTATGATTGTCATCTTTTTATAAAAGCGTTAGGTGAGGTTCCTGGTAATATTAAAATAATACCTAAAACAAAAGAAAACTACATCTCATTTACCAAATTTGTACCAGTTACGAATAATCAGTTTTTTCAACTTCGATTCGTTGATTCATTTAAGTTTTTGGGAACAAGCTTAAGCAAATTGTCAGAGACATTAAAACCGGAAATGTTTAAAAACTTACAAAATCATTTCCCCGATGAAGATGAATTTCAGTTACTCACTCGTAAAGGCATTTATCCATACGAATATATGAACTCGTGGAAGCGGTATGACGAAAAAAGTCTACCCCCAAAAGAATGCTTTTATAGTTCCCTAACTGATCATGATATTTCTGATGAGGATTACCAGCACGCGTGCTTAATTTGGTCAACATTTCAAATCAAAGATTTAGGTAGTTATACGGATTTATATCTAAAAACTGATGTGCTTTTACTGGCAGATATCTTTGAAAATTTTAGACAGACTTGCAAACAACACTATCAATTAGACCCAGCTTTTTACTTAACAGCACCCAGTTTATCTTTTGATGCGATGTTATTAAAAACAGGAATACAATTGGAACTTATCGATGACTTGTCGATGGTGCGCATGTTACAGAGTGGTATCAGGGGAGGAGTATGTCTGTGCTCTCATAGACATGCAAAAGCAAATAATCCTTACTTAGAAAATTACAAACCATCAGAATCTCCTTCCTACGTCACTTATATTGATTGTAATAATTTATATGGATATAGTATGTGTCAATATTTACCATTATCAGATTTTAGATTTCTCAATGAACAAGAAATCAACAAATTAAATATAACCGAAATACCGATTGATGCAGAGTGTGGTTATATTCTAGAAGTGGATTTACAATATCCTAAACATTTACATAACTTACATAATGATTTACCATTTTGTTCTGAAAAATGCATTCCACCCGGGGGGAAAACTTTCAAACTAGTTCCAAATTTATATGATAAATTTAAGTATGTTATACATTACATTCACTTGCAAACATGTTTAAAACATGGTTTAATATTAAAGAAAATTCATCGAGTGATTAGTTTTCGACAAAGCCCGTATTTGAAACAATACATTGATTTAAATACTGCTCTGAGGCAAAAAAGTTCCTCAACATTTGAACAAGACTTTTTCAAACTCTTGAATAACAGTGTGTTTGGAAAAACTTTAGAAAATAATGAGAAGAGGGTCAATGTGCATTTAGTTAATCAGTGGGTTGATAATAATAATGTGACTAAGAAAAGGCAATGTGCACAAAAGCTTATCGCTCGTCCAAATTTCCATAGCGCGACGATTTTTACTGAAAATCTAGTTGCGGTACAATTAAACCCTGATCAAATAATTTTGGATAAACCAATATACATTGGTTTTACCGTACTAGAATTGTCAAAAAGTCATATGTATAACTTTCATTACTCTGTTATTAAACCTTTTTATAAAAATAATGTACAAATGTGTTACACGGACACTGATAGTTTTGTATATCATATACGGACCCATGATTTTTATGATGACATAAAAAGACATTTTTTGCCTTACTTTGATACTAGTAATTTTTGTAATACTAATCAATATGATTTACCCATTCAAAATAAAAAAGTTCCTGGTTTGTTCAAGGATGAAATGGCGGGTAAAATCATAAGTGAATTTGTAGGCCTTCGTTCAAAGTTATATTGTATTAAAACCATAAATAGCACAATAAAAAAAGCGAAAGGAATTAAGAAAAATATTGTCAGCAATTTCAATGTTACTGATTACCAAAAAACTCTGTACGAAGGCAACATTGTTCATAAAACAAATGTTTTATTTAAGTCAATAAAACACGAGTTGTACACATGTGCTGTGAAGAAAGTTGCTCTGTCTGGTGATGATGACAAGAGAGTCATATCTAAAGATAAAATTTCAACTAGAGCATGGGGACACACTAGTATATTTAACTTTTAACTAGATTTAATAAGCTGTACCTAATTAAGAAATTCTTTGTATTATTTACTTTCGTAGCATAACTTGTGTATTTAGTATGTATATAATTATGTAGATTTATAAATAAAATATCATTTATTAAATACATTTGTTTTATTTATTATTTCACAACTACATAGATTTTGCAAGCAAACCTGCAGGCTGATGCTAAATTCAAGTAACGTAAAGTTTTATCAAGTTGAAACATGCTTTACTTGAGTAATGTCGGCACTACATATAGGCGAACGCGTTGGCCGACGCGTTGGCCGGCGCGCTGGCCCAATGCCGCCTCCCCACAAGACGGTATATAGGTACCTACCGCCAACGCGCGAACGCCCGTTCTACACATTGGGCCAGCGCGCCGGCCAACGCGTTCGTCTATATGTAGTGCCGACATAATCTGAATTCGCACGTGCCGCGCGCGCATGCGCGATACTGTTTGTAACATGAGTCCTCATTCATAATAATGCCACCTACATGTTGCAATCACTATAATAATGTGATGACTTTGTTTTAGTATTCATTCTTGCGTCGATAAGCACTGTAATTAGTTACTCACGTCTACATAATTTACAAAACAAACCTTAACTTATATTATAGTTACTCACGTGTACATAATTTACGTATTTTTTGGTAATAGAGTCTTGGACCTGACTACACAACGGTAAGTTGATTTATTATTGATTTAAGTCATTAAAATACATAAAAATAATCGTTAATTCCAAAGATTGCTGATTTGGTGTTAAATATTTTCTTTTTTTACAGATAATGGAACGCGTAGAAGATTTGACTGCTACATCCGAAGACAATGTCTACCTACATAAATATGGGGATACTTTCCAGTATGCTCAAGATCCTTTGGAAGGATTTACTGAAGAGTTTTTAAAAATGAAAGCTCAGCAAAAGCCGAACGCTAAGATTCGGGAACGTCGTCCAGCAAAATTAAGAAAAAAATGTGTTTCTAAAAGTGCACTAAGTAAACTGCATATCCCAGTTCATTCGTTTGTGGTAAACAGCGTTCCCAAAAAAGGTTTCCGTCTGATAAAGATCTCAGTGTTTGATTTAGATGGATCCCAGCAACATTGTGACAGTATAGACGATGATAATTTTATGTTATCCGCACAATATGTTGTGAATGAAAACGGTGATGAAATAATGGACCAAACCGAGAAGTTAGTCAGTAATATATCAAAAAAAATATGTAATTACAGTTATACGAGTTGGTTTTAGTTTACTTTGGTATTAAGTATTTGTTTTAGCTGTAGGGTCGCAAGACTTTAGAATGAATAAGTCGATAAAATTGTAAGATATATTTGTATGAAAATAATATAAGTTATGGTTTGTTTTGTAAATTAATGTGTACGTAATTATTGCTTAAATAAATTGTATGTATGATGTGAATATATTTGTTTTATTTCTATTTCATTCAACTTTAATTATTTAAATAAAAAGCAATAGATATAAGGTATTTTTTATTGAAAGTGTACATTATTTTCTAAACACCATTTTTTTAAACATAATACATTTTTTAATGCACAATACTTCTTATGAATAAAACAGTTATACGATTCTTCCTTACAATACAAATCGAACAGAACGTTAAATCTTGGAATGTCTTTGTAACTTATATCTACAATATTATTATGATCACACAGTTCTTTCACCCATTTCACTTTCTCTTCACCTTTTACGATAATGTTTCGGTCTTTTAAGTAAGGTTTAATAATTCTTCTGAATTCTCTGTAATCAATATAGCCTTCGCTCCATCGAAACCCTCTATTTCTTTCTAACCACCGAACATTCTTTTTTTCATCATCGGTTAGCGCTGAGAATGGGTATGGTGGTTTAACATAAAATGTATGTGTATGCTGTCGAGTGGCTATACATAATTCTTTTACTAAAAAGTCGTTATTTTTATTTTTAAATCCTTGTAAGTCAACGATTATTGTATTACTATTCATGATATTTTCTTAACGATATTACTCAAAGGCTTATACTCAAATATGCAGTCGTTTAAAATCAGACAATATGCAGCTGTCTGATCAGGTATTTCTTGGTCTGTTTCGATTTCTACTCTCACGTCGATTGAGCCTTTTAAAGTTTCGTGCTGTCGCGAACAGTCGATAACGAATAAGGGAGCAACGTCTCTGAATTCTTTCAAACTCATCAACGGCTCTGACCGACGTCCGTGATACGACTGTTGAAATCTAGCATACTGTTCGTATAATAAAGTAAATTTGTCTTCTGTAAAACTGACGTTTAATCCCTCATATGGATAGTATGATGAATTTAAAAACACTCTTACATCACGTACGTGACAGTGATCAAACTCCGCCATCGACAATTCACTGTTGTGTTTGCGGTTGGTTTGTAAAGCTAATACAACAAATCGTGGTTTTTCTATTTGAGATGAAGTTTTAATGGACCAAGTATGTTTACGAGTTTTGGGTAATAATGGATACTCGTATAAATCCCAGTTACGATATGCTAATGGAATAGCTCGATCTTTTTCTAATTGTTTTAGTAAATTTATTCTTTCGCGATCAGATACTTTAATATGAGGTACTCTCCAGATAATTTTACTTATAACAATATCTTCCAAAACTTCTCCTGTTTTCAACTTGATTGCATTAAGGTTAGTGTTACATCTAAGCAACACTAACTCATGTTTGCAGTTAATGATAATTTTTTCATAATCTTCCGCAAATCCTAAAATCTTGTTTAGAGGAATGGATACAGAAAATTCTCCACCACTTGTATTATTTATACCTTCTGGCGACCACCCCCAAACTCGAGCATATTTTGATTCGTTTTCATTTAAGGACAGATAAGACTTTATGGTCGTAGTAACACCTGCGTTTTTTATTTTATCTATTTCTACTCCATTTAATTCATATCTTATGTCTTGAAATAGAAATAACGCTGGATTATTAACGAAATGTACATTTGAAACCTTTTCTTTAGTTGTTCTGTTGTATACAATTACTTTGCCTTCGATATACAAACTGCTGAGCGAAGGCAGCACATATAGGTCTTGTTGATTGATGGGGATTCGTATTTCATCATTCTTGTTGAAACTTGTTACGTACGGTCTGTATGAATGATACTCAAAACTTTCGATGCTGTTGTCGTATGAGGTTTGTTGAGATATGTTTAAAATATTCATTTTATTAAACCAATTAGCTTGAGGTATTCTTTATTGCTTTTAGTAAGCTTCTTTTTTATCTGCTGTCGTGTGTCTTTGTGAGAAGATCTTTTAGGACTGACTTGGACATTTGATATGGTAGGGGTTTTATGGAAATTTATCATTTTTTTCTAAAATGTAAATACAATTGGACCTCTTCACCTCTTAAATTTATTTCTTTGTTATCAGCGTCTAACAGTCTTATATTGATGGCACTAATAGAAGTTTGATTGACTGGAAAATAAATTAAATTTTTTGGTATTTCTATTATTCGATAACCAGGAGGTACATTAGGTACAAATTCGTAAATAATATGGCTTGCTTTTCCGTTCACAAATGAACCACTAACTACATCACATTCAATCCTCACGATAGTTGTTGATAGAATGCTGACAGGATACTGTGAATCAGTGCTTATATTAGCTTTTATTGTTTCCATTCCAAAGCCTAGTATGTTCCCAATTGAATCATCTTTATTAAAATGAACGTCTTTAGAACAAAATATATTTGTTTTCAATGTGTTATTGTTGCATCTTAGTTTAAGCAGTGTATTTTTTATGTTAGTTTTCAAATAATCACAAATATCTTGAAGCTCGTAGGACCCTTCAGGAATTTCGATCATTTCATTGTCACCGTAATAAAACTTGTTGTTTCGTCCATCAATATTAGGTATAGAGTTGAAAGTTGAAAAGTACAAAAGACCACATTCATAGTCTCCAAGAAGTTCCAACGTCGGAGAATAGTTTGTCGTCAAAGAGGCTCCGCTCCCGGTTATAGATACAGTGAAAGACATTTTGATACTGACACGTTTATTTATTTTTAATATTATTTAAATGTTTCTTCCAATATTTTTTTAAAAATTTAATACATAGATGACCACAGTTTGTTGTTCCAAATGCTTGATGTCTGTTATAATTATAGTTTATGGGCAAATTATACATATATTTCATCAGTTCTAATGGTGGTTTTAAATTACCAAAGCTATCATAGTATTCTACGTAGCTGTTTTGTTTTACATAGGCTACCCAATGTGTGCCAGGATTCACGTTACTATCTAAATTTACAATTCCACATTCTATTTTTCTAGGTTTTAAAGGCAACTTATCTCTCATGTAAACGCCGCGAAAGTATGGAATATCACCAGCATACTCCAATATGTCTAAATTCGTGAGCGCACGCCTGGGCAGCCGCCTAATTAGTTTTTTGATGGGTTCAAATATAACCCTGCTCCTTTTTTATGAGGTTTAATATATAATCCTTTTCCAAGAGCGACCGCTTCCATCATTCTGTTGTGTCTTTCAGATTCTTGGAGACTCTTTTGTGCCGCTTTAGAATCGTTTACGGCTTTGGCTATACCTGCCGCACCTCCTGCTAATGAACCTAACGCCGACAATCCCGCAAAAATAGGAATAAGCGGTAAAAGTCCACCACATTTTGGAAGTGGAATTATACGTGGTAAACATATTCCTTTCTTTTTGCTAAACAGTTTTTTCGCAGCTGCATACGCATATTTTATAGCAGAGTGATGATCCTTGGATTTAAGTTTTTTTAAATGGGCATGTATTTTTTTAATACCTTTCTTAAATGATTTAATACCACTTCCAGCTCTGATTTTTGTTTTCATAGCATTTTTTACTATCCACGAGGCAATCTTTTCTCCCTTACCAGCATCTTTTGATTTCAACCTCTTCTTTGCCATACTCAAAAGTTCTAAATCAGCTTTACGTCGAGCACTAGGATCTTTATTTATATAAGCAATATCGTGATGCATGCAAGCTTCATCCAATTTGTTAACTCCTCGATCGCCTTGTAGTATTCGTTTTTGAAGTTTCGTCCCAGGACCGCAAAATTGATATCCAGGTAAATGCAACTCAAACGGTAAATGGTCTATCAAGTTATTGATTACACCACTGCCTTCCTTCATTGATAATTATGTATTGTGATATAGCACTGATTATGTGCTTTATATATCTAAATGACTAATTCACTTTTATCTATCCAACTGTTTTCTTCGGCACCCAATCCTAACCACTTCACAAAAAGTTTGTTGCCTCTTTTCTTTAGAACTTTTTCGATAAGATAAATATCAGGAAATTTAGTTTTTTGTAATTCTTTTCCATAAAAACAACCAACAATGTTTTGTTTATGTTTGTCTTGTAATTGATACGTTTGAGGACTAGTTTCGTTGACTTTTATGATGCGAAATATTTCCGTTGACCAATTAGGGGTGTAGCCTTTATAAAAATCTCCTTTGTATTTACTTATACGAACAAAATCGCCAACTCGAAAAGACGATTCTTTGCGTACTTTTTTTGGCTGTTGACTTTTGATAATATTCAATCGAACTGTATTTTGATTTGAACTGTTAACGTCTATTGGTTTATGTTTTGTAATGCGGTGCACAGTATTGTTATAATTCTGTACAACGGACTTTAAATTATTTTTATACCATTCATATTTTCCGCATAAACTAAATAATTTGTAAAGACGTGATTTTATAGTTCTTATTACTCGTTCGACGATAGAAGCTTTTTTTACAGAACATGTGGAATAATGATTTATGTTATAAGTTTTCATTAAATGCTTAAAAGAATCGTTATAAAACTCTTTACCTAGATCTGTTTGTAAGTTTTTAGGTTTTCGTGTGGATTCTGATAATATACTGCACATAGCACTTGATACAATTTTTTTAGATTTTGATTTTAACGGTCTAACCCACACGTATTTTGATAAAACATCAATCACTATGAGAACATATTTAAATCCTTTATTAATCGACGAATATTTTTGTAAGTCCACTAGGTCAGCTTGCCATAAATCATCCAGACCTTTAATGACCGTATGTCGACGAACGAAGTTTCGTCTCGCTCCTCTGTGTAGTTCATTCACTATATCTTGTTTACTCATTCTGAACAGATTTTGCTGCAATCATGTTATCGATTTCTTGTTTTGTGTAGTACATTTTACTAAAATTTGTAGTAGTAACTTTTTCTAAACTATGGAGAAAGTTTCTGACATTACTTTGGATTTTCATCATTTCATTTTTAAGGGCTTGGACACTTTTATCTACGTATTCTTTATTCACAGCCTCGTCGTCTTTTTCTGGAATTTGCACCCCTTTTAATTTCGATGACTTTAAATCGAATTCCCCTGTATCGGACCTTACCAATGTATCGCTAAGAATTTCAGAAAATTCAGATAATCGTAAACGCTTATGAACGTGATGACCAAATTTGTCTATATTCATTGCCGTCTTGCTAGGTTCTATAGTGTAATAGTACTGCTAAATTTTCCTGATGGCAGCCTTATATATTTCATTTTTTTAATGATACCAGCTTCTTTCATTTCTTCAAGTATGGCATTAACTTCATTATCTAATCCCGTATTACCAGCTGCCTGAGATGCACATAATATTTTCAGTCTCTCAACTAACTCATTAGGATCATTCCAGTATACTAAATCAGTGTCTTTCTTAACTTCTTTCAAAATGTCGATTCCTTCACCTCGCTGAAGACTTTCTACGCTACTGGTATTATTTCTAGCGAATTTAAATAGTGGCTTTATCACGTGAGTATATTTGAACCCTTTATTACCATTTATTTGGTTCGATCGTTTCCAGTTACGTTTATGTGCATTTGTGTCGATGAGTAGCAATTTATAATTTTGTAAGTCTTCCTCTGTAATAATATCTAAATTAGGTTTTTTTTTGTACAACAATTCTGCCAGACCAGAAGTTTTTTTTAAAGAGCGGCTTCTAATTTTCAGAACTTTTCCATTATCGTGTAAACGGGTTTTGCCTAGCCAAAGTTTTCCTCGTTCACTTCTTACTCCATATGGTATATCTTCTTTCAGCGCTTCAGACGATACAGACCAAGACAAAGAATCGTTTGCGATACTCGGTGATGATTGAATAGATTTAAATGAGTTCTCATGGATATCATAATCCTCAGAAGGTGATGTAGTAAGCGTTTTGTCAGGTGTTTTAGAACTAAAGTCGTCATTATCTGAATTTTCTTCATCATCAAGATCCGTCTCAGATTCTTCAAATTTTTCATGTGAACCGTATTTTGAAGATTCTTCTTCGTCTTCTTCATGACGTTTTTTTTCAGTTTTGCTTGCTAATAATTTTAGCGGACTGACGATCGGTTGAAATATCGTCTCCAGTGCCATGTCATTTGTGTTTTTAGTATTTTTTATCATTTCTACCTTTCTTTTCACTGCAGACGCTGATTTCACAATTTGTTCCTTAAGATTCCGCTCCATGTTAAGAATTCTACTCTGATTGATGTCTCAAGTTATACTACTACGTAGTGGGGTACGTATAAGCTTTATAGAATAAATTAATCCACTATTATAAATGTATCAAATTTCATTCTGTAACAACCATTATTTCGTTCACAATCCTTATTGATTACCACATAACTGTACGGTTTACTCCACACAGTTGAACACATTTCACGGAATTGCGACCACGTCATATCAGACCCTACATGTTCATCGTAGATGTGTCTTAGATTAATATCGTCTTGTTTAAACAATATGATGAGATTGGCATTATCTCTTACTAATTGTTTGGGTATTTTAGTATAAGTTTGGTTAAGATAAAAGCAATCAATATTTTTGTGACGGCCCATAGCAAAATAATCACGTATATTATTTTGATTTTCGCATGCAACATCGTCAAATATGATGATAGAATTAGGTAAGGCTTCTTGTGGACTTAAAATTTCACTGTTATGATTATACTTGTGATACGATGTATCCACAACTTTTTCCAATACTTTTTCTAAAAAGACGTATTTAGGTTGATACAAAGACTTTGAATACACATAAAGGTTTCTGAATCGTGGACCATTCGGGTGTAGTAACAAACTGATTACTAAGTTTGTTTTCCCACAGTTTGACGGACCACAAACAATACTGCGAATGGTATTTGGTAGTAAATTTCCATGTCGCTTAACTTCATTTTTAACTGCAGGACAGACACATTCTAATTTAAGTGATTCTTTTTGTTTCAGAAATTTCATAGCTGTTTAATCCAATCGACCACTGTGATTAGTGGATTATAACAAAATGATAATCATGCAGTGTGTTGACTCATATAAACAGATAACTTCAAACATACGAAATTCAATGTTCCTATAATAGCTCGCTAGATCTTTCAGCCATCCAATCATCGATCAGAAGCGATTTTTAATCACTTGATGCATGAACGAACAGGAGTTATTGGGCATTCTGACACACCGAAGAGAGCGAGGGCGCGAGCGAACAGAGGTGCATGTCATGAGCATGTCATTTCATTTACCATCAGTTGATGCATAAACGAACAGGAATTATTGGGCATTCTGTCCCACCTCCGTTCGCTCGCGGTGCATAAACGAACAGGAGTTATTGGGCATTCTGACACACCGAAGTGAGCGAGGGCGCGAGCGAACGGAGGTTCGGTTCGGTGTGTCAGAATGCCCAATAACTCCTGTTCGTTTATGCACCGCGAGCGAACGGAGGTGGGACAGAATGCCCAATAATTCCCTACTCTCATAAAATTGGTGGATGGATGGATTAAGGTGATTAGTCTACTTTGTCCTTACCTAACGAGGAGTAAGTAGTAACTAATGGTTATAGATGCTTTAGACAAATAGTAAACGAATGTAGGTAAATATGTACCCCCTTGGCCCTTACTAATAATCGTTGTTTAAGCTTTGAATAGTTATACAGTGTTTTGTCTCCATCTATCGAATTAAAAATGTCACTTGTGTGACGTGAACAAAACACTGTATAACTATTCAAAGCTTATACAGCGTTTATAAGTAACGGGTGTATTATATTAGCCTTAACTAAAACAATGTAACCTATTGTTATTAGGTTAGTTTAATAATATTCTTCACTGTATTGACCTTCCATACAGAAATATGTAAACCATTTTAATTAAGTAGGTAAAAATGTGACCTTGAAACAGCCAATAAGGGTATTTTATGAGTACCGTATTATGTGTCCGTATTAATTGTAGATACTTATAAAATATAACATATATCTTATTTAACCTGTCGTGCGAATATTCAACAGAAATTACGAAATATAAAAAAAACCGGTTTGCATTAAAATTTTGTTTACCTTATACTATCTTATATCTTTAAACGAGCAATTCTTGTATATTTAATCTGGATCTCGGAAACGGCTCCAACTATTTTCATGAAAATTAGTGGGGGTAGTATACAGGGGGTTTCCGGGGTAAATCGGCCTAGGTAGGTTTTATCCCTGGGAAACTGAACATTTTTTAATTTTTTCACATTTTTTCGAACCCTAATGAAATATATTTTTTGTAATCCTTTTTTTTTAATCTACTATAGCTCCGAGCAAAGCTCGGTTATCCATGTACTAATAATAATAATAAGAACACTTTTACTCGAAAAGGAGAAGAAGAAGGTAATTAAGTTAGAAGGACATAATATATTCCTACTACAAAGTCTATAAATGCGAAAATTTGTGAATCTGGATAGATAGATGTATACATCAATTTATGATGGATGGATATTTGTTACACTTTCACGCAAAAACGACTGAACGGATTTTGATGAAATTTAGTATCTTAGTAGTTTAGGATCTGGATTAAAATATAGGCTTCTTTTTATCCCGAAAAAATATCAGGGGCGTGCGCTCCTTATAGGCAGAAATGCAGTGCTTTACTTACCATTCACAGATATTTTAATGAAACGTTCGTACGTTTTAGATGACTTTAATTAATAGTAAATAAATGAATAAACAAAATATAATAACTTAAAAACGCCTAATATTTTATAATAGCACCTATTTGCAAGCACATTATGTTTGCCAGGCGTATGTTGATGCGACTAATGCCTTGTCGTCTCGCAGGAGATTTTCACGAGTTCGCAAACGCACACACCTATGAATATCCCAAGGCGCGACTCGTCCGACTCCCGCGGCATGCTATAAACTTCGGCGAAGTTCGGCAGTTGTCGGGTCTCGGAAGTAATCGGGTATATTCGTGGCACGGTGGCCTATAATGCGACTAATTATAATTGACGTAAAATCTTTACTCATGTATGCACATGATGCAATTTTGTTTTAGTAAGGTTTTATTTGTTTAAATATCAGAAATGTGTTTCAACGAAGCCATTTTTTCATGTGAAAACGCATTGTTATTTTTCGTTTGCCATTATATTTAATATTTATAGTTTTTTTAAAAGATTTTTCATTTTAACATTTGAAAGTGTGTACAATAACAGTTTATTACTGAAGTTCTATAAAAATTGTAGTGATTTGTGTTGAAAATGTGTGTTTATTAATAATTAAAAATAATAAGTTCTCACAATTGTCATTCAGTGAAAAGATTCAAATTGTGTCTAAAGGTACCTTGTGTACCCGAGTTACAACAATTAAATCAGCAAAAAGGGAATGTAACTCGAAAGTTTCATGTTAAAAGTTATGAAGTTCTGTTACTTCTGTTGGCATGGTTTCCGACTAAGAGATCCGTCGCTTGGCTGTGGCTATGCTAAAAATCTATAAAAGAAAAAGTTTTTGTGACCGAGTACTCCGCCGCATACCCAGTGTCATAATCCTGTGCACGCCGCTGAAAAATATAGTTTTTCCGAGGGATACTATATTTACGCGAGCGGAGCCGCGGGCAACAGCTAGTACTAATATTACAAATGCAAAAGTGTGTCTGTCTGTCTGAAATTTGGTATAGACATATTTTGGGTCCCGGGAAAGGACATAGGATATTTTTATCCCGAAAAAGTAGTGTTCCCGCGGGATAATGTATTTACGCGGGCGGTACCGCTGGTAAAAGCTAGTCATTAATAACAACAAAATATGGCAAAATTTTTGAGCGGTTTGTCACCGTCGCGGTTCTCCCGCGATTATCGCTTGCTAAGTTGCTAACAATCTTTGCTTGCTAGAAAACGCACTGACTTCTGCATACCTATTAGTTATTACATATTATATAAATGATCAAATATGTATAATATTATTATTATCTTGAAAATGTTGGTTCAACGATTTATATTTTATTCTGATTAGGGATCGTCCATTAATCACGTGATGCCTAAAGGGGCAAAAAAACCAAGTATCACCAAGGGGAGGAGAGGGTATAAGGAGACACCACGTGTATTAATTTTCGAATCTAGTCTATGCATACCGAAATTATTATCGGTTGTAGATTCGTAGTGTTGTTTAAATACTTACAAGACAAATGACTCGTATAGTTTTTAATTTCTTTTCGTTTTTTAAGTTAAAGTTTTTCTTCAAACATGACCTGCTTACTATGTAAAAAAAATACACGTGATCTTAGGTGGGGGTGGGGGGGTAGTATAAAACCTCACCACGTATCACCAGGGGGAGGGAAGTGGTCTAAAAAGTTGTTAAAAACATCACGTGATTAATGGACGGCCCCTTACTTAGTAGATAGAGCTATTATTAAATTAAGGAATTTGACATACATATATTATAACCATAATTATAAACGATAACTATAACGTAGGTCACTATATTATAGTGCCCTACGTTATTCTAGAATCTAATGGTCACTTCACACCGCGACTATACGTAAAGCCACATGGCGCTGCATATTCAAGATAGCTATTCAAAATTGAACTTTATCCACTACACGAAAAAAAAAGATACACGTTTAATATGACAACAGACCTACATTCGAACTCTTACAATGAAACGTGTTCCTTATTGTGTAATAAATAAAGTTCTATTTTGAGTAGCTATCTTAAAATGCAGCGCAGCGTCGCGTATCGTTTCGTTTCTGTGTGAATTGACCCTTAGATACATTAAATCCAAATCCGAAGTGACAACTAATATAATATTATATTGACACGCACATTATTTGTTGACCTATTTGTCTACAGTCTAGCCTTGCTTATTACAAAAATATAGGTATTAGGTACATTAGGTAGATACTAGATACGTATTATTATTGAAACAAAGCTAATATAGATAATTGAAAAGAGGTATAACTTATTAGTATTTATATTTAATTAAGTACTTAATTAGAGTTATTATGTACAATGGCATATCTGTAGTTAGTAGCCACTAGTTAGTAGGTATAACCTAAGACAGGGATGGTGAACATATGGCAAGCGACACAATATTTTGAGCACGTCACAGATCACAAAATTTTGTCAATAAGTACTACGAAAATAATGTAAAGTAAGTATTATATGACAAACCTAACAATATGTCTTTTGCAAAATCAGAAATTACGTTAATTTTATTTTAATTTAAATTACAAAATGATCCTTTTTTCACAGTTTTTTGGGATTTAAAGTTTGAACAGATTTAACCTGTTAAATAGAGAAAATCTTTTGCACGCTCGCTTCGCTCGCTCACGTTTAACTTATAGAACGCATTATTTAGTAGCGATGTTTTAATGCGGTTGATTTTATGGTATTTTTCAGAAATTCACCGTTTTTCAGTATTTTAGTTTGAACAGATTGTAATCTGTCAAATGGGAAAAAAATTTGCTCGCTCGCTCCGCTCACTCGTGTTTGGCTTAAAGAACATATATTACACACATATATGTACTGACATTCAGTTTTAGGATATTTATATAAGTAATTGTATTTTTCCAAAGACGTTTACGTCCTTCAGGATTTAAAGTTTTAAAAACAGGTAAAATAGAAAAAAAATTGTGCTCGCTCGCGCTAACGTATTAAATTAATAAACATCGACGTTCGGTTTTAGAATTTTTATGTTTCTTCTGAAGCATATTATATTTTTCAGATAGTATTTAAAGTGTTATAAATTTTAGCCCGTAAAATTAACAAAAATTTTTGATGGTTGATAATCCGTAACTGCTTAATGGGTGGCAAAATATTAAATTGACCGGTGGCACCAAATCTTGAAATACGCCTCTAAATCCGAAAAAAAAAATTAAATGAACATTTTGATGGCACGTATATTATGACCTCATTAAACATTTCTTTACAAAAATTACGGAACCCTAAAAATGGCACGTTAATAAGTACTAAAGGTTCGCCATCCCTGACCTAAGACATTATGTCCCTACTCCCTACATTACAGGCAAATAAGAAAAAGTTATACTTTTCACTTTTTCAACTGAATGTAGAATTGTTCATATTAAGATGTTTTTGATATTATCTGTATAAAGAAACAGGATATTTTCGACGTTATTGGCATAGAAGAATTAGGTTTAATCACGTTTACTTGAAAAACCAATTATTTATATATGTCACCGTAAAATTGTAAAAACCGTTAGATTGTAAAAGAACTAACAAGATTGTAAAAATATGTCGAAAGATTAAAAACTATATATTTATAATCTAACGAAAAATAATGTGTTAAATTATAGGCATCATATTCGCGTCGGAAGTCTATCAAAATTTTACAATTTCACTAGTTTTATTACAATCTAACGGTTTTTACAATTTTACGGTGACATATATACCCTGAGGGTATACCTATCACTGGAAGCTTCCGAATGAAATAAAATTGGCCGTACTTAACGAAATCGCCTTTTTCCTCATTAAAGGAGGGACAACGATGCTCGCATTTTGCATTTCAAAATAATCAAATAAATAAAATATGCAAAATATTTCGTGCAACAATAAAAATACTATTCCTGTGCATTTACTGCACAGGAATAGTATTAGTTAATTTATTAAAAGGTGTGCATGTCGAAAATTGCTTACTGGTCACGCTATTGCATTGGTATGGAAATGTGACAGCTATCAAATCATTATACACATTTGTAAATTTAATATTGATGCTCGCGGCTCCGCCCTCGTAAATATAGTAACCCTCGAGAACACTTACTTCTTCGCCATAAAAAATAGCCTGTTTTAATCCAGAGCCTAAATTACGCCCATACCAAATTTCATCAAAAACCGTTTAGTAGTTTTTGCGTGAAAGAGTAACAAACATCCATCCATACATCCTCACAACTTTCACATTTATAATATTAGTAGGATAGTAGAATTAGTAGGATAGTAGGAAGTTGCTGTTAAGTATTTTCAAAAGCTAGCTGTTTTCAGGTAAATAGTAATGGTTCTAAAAATTTTTAGTAGGTAGGCTTAGATACAACTGTCAAAACTTTGCAAAAAATATTGGGGCCATATTTACAGGACACTAGTGCAATAATATTTACCTACTATTTAATACATTGAGTGACTTTGCATATTGGTGTATAATGGGCATGTGGAGATGCCTCTCATACAATAATAATCATTATGTGCAATTATAAAAAAAAATGAGAAGTATTAGTAGCTTCCGACAGATGTTGTTATATCGATGACGTTATGTCCAAAATCGTGTCGTAACGCGTGCCATGGCATGACGCGACCTTGATATTTCACTCTCAACGCCGCTGAAGTATTTAAATTATGTATTTTATGAATTAAAAAAATAAACAGATAAGATGCTAAATTCGTAAGTTGAGTAAAATTATGTAAATGTGAGTGAGCGGAGCTTTGATCGTGCGGGTTAACGACGCGTCGTCACGGAAGCTAATATTTTATTACCATTCGAGTGCTGTCATTAAATCATTGTGTATAAATAATATTGACGGTGGCATAGGTTTATGTACGTCAGAGTCATCATTTTGCTGACTTTTTCAAGAATTTGGCCAGTAGAACTGCCTTCTGTGTTCATCGCGGTTTGTCACCCTCTCGACTTTCTCGCGCTTCTCACGGCGACGACTATTATGACTCGATGATTATTAACCTGGCCACAGACGTGCTGAATTCCTTTCTGAATTTAAGGATCTTAATCCATAGACAATATTCAGACACCATGTGTTACACACGCGCTGAGCCTGGCCACATACGTTCTTAATATTTGACATTCTTAAAGTTCGAACTGTATAAGAATCTGAAAGATTAAGTACGTGTGTGGGCTATGCGTGTTTTGTATGGAATCTTTGCCTTCGACGTAGTGGTGGGTCGTCGACGCTTTTTGGATCAACGAAACGAGACCGTTTATCGTTCATCGTAAACTAGTTGAAAAAACAGTTTTTTTTTTTTCGACTAGTTTACGTGTTCGACGAATACTGAACTGTGCAATAAACTACAAAGTAGTTTTGTTGAATGAACGACTTTCAGCATTAACTGTTTTGACAAACTTGTTGTCGTTTGCTGATCGACGCGACTAGTGATGACGACGAACGACGAGACGGTTTAATCTGTGAGCGGTGGAAATGAACTTCCCTTCATACTTTTTCCAGGCTTAGGACTGGCAGGCAGGCAGGTTCATTACTGTAAAGAACAGAGATAGACGTATTGCTTGTGCCGAGTCGTCGTGCCCCGCGCCCGTCTGTCGATCGTGTCGTCGCGTCGCGACGAACGGTCTCTGTCGCACGCACCGTTCCGGCATATGGCAACCGTTCACGCATAGACTAGTTTATCAGTAGACGCTAAACTAGTTTACCCGTTCATGACAAATAAACAGTTTAATAAAACAGTTCGTTCATTCAACGCCCATCCCTACTTCGACGTTCTTAAAGAATGTCAAATTAAGTACGTCTGTGGCCGGGCTTAGGTTATTACCTACAGGATATTATAGAATATTATCTTATATCTTTGCTAATGGATTTCAATTTTATTTAAGCGTCGGATGAAAATTCTCGTCTATCGAAAATCTTAATGATACAAAAATAATAGGTTTGCTTGTCATAATAAATATGGAAAGAAAATGTTCGACAATTTATCAAGAACAGTGACGTCAGTAATTCCGAGCTACTCTAATTAGTGTCCATCAGACTAATTAATTCCAATACTATGGAGCATGGACCTTGATACCTGAGGGTGGGCCCGATAATAGATGATTTAATTAAGATCATTTATTAGCAGAGTTCGCGTGCATACCTCCATACAATTCGCGAATAACGATTGCTACGAGTTACGACCACATTAACTTTGCTGAAACGAGGTTTTATGGTTTTCGCGTCCATATTTTTTATACTTTGCGGTCACAGAAAAAGTAATGAATGAATACAACGATGCGATGACGTCTTGTAAACAAGACATATAATACAAGTAGACTTCATACCTACGTAGATACCATATCTACTAGATCCCTCGTAGACCGAATTGGATAAGAGTTATACAATATGCAATTCAAATGAGAATAGGATCGAGTCGGCGCCATATTGTTTCGAATTTAGATTGTTATGATAAATTTGTTTTTATTAAAATTATTTAAATTCAAATTATTTAAGTTCGATGCAAGACTATTAATATAAGATATAAGACTATTAATATGCACATAAGTTCTTCTGCAAATCGCACTTTTCAAGTGATATTTGACAGAAAAAGGTCATTGACGTTCCTATCTCATTTGAAACGCATTAAACTAATTTGTAACAATTCCGTACCCAAAGGGTAAAAATGGGAACATATTAGAGACTTCGCTGTTTGTCTGTCTGTCACCAGCACGCTTAGCATGACTCCCAGGCCCCACAGAAATTGGGGGAAAAAAAATGTTTTGTCTAAACAAGAATAGACTTTCTGATTACTGACAGATATAATGGAGATAATGACAGCATTCTTTTGTTAAACTGTCATTTTGTCTATTCTTGTGTAGAAAGAATCCATTTCTACGGTGGTTATGCTAAATTATTGCTAAGCATGCTACATGCAGGCTACATCATCATCATGGATCTCATGAAACGTGATAGCTTCTTATTAGCTAGATGAAAGTTATGCAGAATGTGCATTTCTATTGCCGGTATACCTAACAACAAATACTAAAAACAGAATAAAATAAATATTTGAGTGGGGCTCCCATACAACAAACGGGAATTTCTTGTGCTTTGTCCTTCGTGCGCAAGTCCGACTCCCTTTTGGCCAGTTTTTTTGTTTCCAATTAGAAGTAGCTAGCGCCTAGCACTACGTAATAAGTACTATTTCTCCGAAATCAGATTAGTAGATAGTTCTTTTCTTCTGCAGACTTTCGTGTCTATGTTTATTAATTTACTGCAGAATGTAGGCCAAAATATATTGTGTGTACTGTGTATGTGTAATGTAGAACAATGTATGGATAACGTGCGTGTCACATGTGATTCCAACTTCATTTGTATACGGTGAAGTGTCCTCTAATTATATGGTGCTATTACTAATGAGTAATGCTATTACTAATAACTATAATACTAGCGCTTTTTTATAGAGAATTACACTTTATTACATTAATTTATTTTACCTGGATAAAATACTATTACATATATGTAATATGTTTCATTATTATGTTAATTAACAAACAAAACTTTTTAGACCTCAAAGCACAACAATTTTAAACATTTCAGGTGTGCGACCCTAACAAGCCCGACAGCAAAGCCGTGGCGCCATTGGCCATCGGCCTCACGGTGACCCTGGGCCATCTACTGGCCGTGGACTACACCGGCTCCGCCATGAACCCAGCTCGGTCCTTCGGATCCGCTCTCGTCGCCAACGAGTGGACAGACCACTGGGTAAGAATGTTAAAATGATTATGACAACGGAAAAAGTCACACTATCCTCTAGTGTGACTTTTTCCGTAGGAAATCCCGCGGAAACCGTACATTTTGCCGCAATTAAAAGTAGCCTATGATCTTTCCCGTGGTCTACTCTATATCTGTGCCAAATTTCATCATAATAGATCCAGTAGTTTCGGAGCCTATTCAAATTGAATATTATAGTAGGTACAGACTATCCTGAAAAGGTACGGTTCATATATGCAATTCATGGATAGGTTGAGTGGCAGTAGACACTTTACTATTTATAGTGACAAATCTTGTGCTCGGGAGAATGAGGAAGATGTAAATCAAAATTTATTCCCCTTTTTCAGCCCTAACAAAAAATTTAAGCAATAATAAGACTAACTGTGAAAAAATTGTGTTGATATCACGAAAATTGAGTTTTTTATAAGCAAATCAATATGGGAACGCGCGAAAATTGATTGCGCCCGTCGAGTAATGGCTGTGACGTCACATCGCCGTGCGTAGCTAGCTAACTATGCAATGTGCATACAGTATGTTTTTGACACGCGCTCTGTAAACTTACCTTCGTTCATTTCGATTCATTTTTATATATTATTATAATAAATATGACTTAATAGGGAAAATTGTTAAATTTAAACAAAAAATTAATACCAACTTTCAAAGTAAAAACGCACAAAAGAGTATGAAATAAATTTTATTTTCTAAAAATAATTCTCCTTTTAAATTCGGCTAAAATTTTAACTATTTCCCTACTCAATCTTCTTAATTTTGAAGTCTGTGCCAGCCCAAACAATATCCTGATAAAACAATATTTTATAGAACTCATATTTAAGTTGGCGACCAACTTCAAAATTATGAAAATCGAGTAGAGAAATCAAAAATTTCAAACTCAAAATGGGCTATGAAGTACATTATTGTGATAGAACAAATCTTTATCAAGTAAAAGTTACGCTATCGTGGTTTTCACAATACTTCAAATGTTAGCCATCTTGTTTTCACCATACTTCAAATGTCAAAATGGCCCCAAAAATCTCAAAAATGGGACCATTTAACTGGAGATAGTATACGTCTATGAGAGAAATAATTAAAATTTTTGCCGAATTTAAAAAGGGAATTATTTAGAAAATTAGATTTTTTTCATACTTTTTTGTGCGTTTTTACTTTGGAAGTCTGTTTTCATTTTTTGTTTCAAAATTATAACGTTTTCCATTTTTAGGGCTCCACTTAGGGCACACAAGGATCGCTTATAGTTTCGCTCGCTCCGTCCGTCCGTCTGTTATACTTCCGTAATGATGAATATTGATGGATGAAATTTGGTACAGTTATAGATTGTGTGTAGATCTTAGGTTTGGCATAATAAAATAATAATAATTTTATATTTTAGGGGTAGCTCTGAAGGGGGGATGAAATATTTTTTCATTCCACCCCATTTGTGGGGTATCGTTGAATAGGTCTTTTAGAATTTAGGTAAGGTTTCTTTTAACATTACTTTTTTACAAAGTCGACTATTTTCGAGTAATCAGCCTCCAGTGGTTTGTAAGTTGGTCCCCCCTCCCTTAGAATTTCTAAATTATAAGAGATAGAAACTTGTAAGCTTCTATGCTAATAGATCATGCTAAAAACTCTTTAGGAAAATTATTTTAAGCGAAATCGGATAGTAACTTTTGAAGTAACTTGAAAAACCTATTACGCGATTTCCAAACGTGTGTCTTTAAAGACTGAGTTCTGTTCAATGCTTTTGGATCTAGGGTATACCCTTGGCACAAAATTTTACTTTTTGGTATGATATGCTTAATTTACTTCACATTGGCCAAATTCTTAAAGATGTACCTATACATTTTGAGGAGTTCCCTCGATTCCTCATGGATTCCATCATCAGGTTTCCACTTTAGTGACTAAAGTCTAAAAGGGCTAATTTCAAATTAGGGGCCATCCATAAATAACGTCACACGTTAGGGGGGAGGGAGGGGGTCGACGAAGTGTGACATTGTGTGACAAGGGGGTAGGAGGGGTCCTAATTTTCGTGACGTCACATTTCAAAATCTATTTTAATCTAAGTGTTAATATAGTAATTATAAGTAATAGCTATATGATATTATGATAGCTATTGCCCCAGTGTCGAGACCCCCCAGCCCCAGTGATGTTTAAGAGATCATAATGTTGTTTTTTTATTACATAAGTTATTTTTTTTTCGCCGAGAAAATGCGTTTCAGCATCCCACTAGGGGATAGCGGTCCTACCCGTGAGTATGTGAGACTCTGCTGCACCCGAAAAGATGGTGAATGGGCGCAGCCCCTACTCAATAAAAACTCGGCGGTACTCCACTCCATACCACCCTTGGCGGGCCACGGGATCGATCGAAAGACGATCCATGCGTCAGATGGGCATATAAAAGTTGGACCTGTGCCTAATCTCTCGACAGTCGTGTCGGTCATCCGTCCCACCAATTCAAATTAAACAAATTTCGGAACTGCTGTTTTAATTGAATAATTATTTCTAGATGTAAAATTGTAAAATGTGACGTCACGCTAGGGAGGGAGGGGGTCTCACAAATGTGACAAGGACGGGGGAGGGGGTCAAAAATCATGAAATTCGTCTGACGTAATTTATGGATGGCCCCTAAAACTCGAGAACGGCTAGACCGATTTGGCTGATTTTGATCTTAAAATAATTGTATCAGTTCAGGGAAAGTTCAAAAGGTGAGAAATTAATAGCCCTAACGTATAGTAATATATACGTATATTAATATATTAATATATACGTTAGGGCTATATACATATATAGCCCTAACGTATATCCGCCTCCTTTTTTTGGATGTCGGTTAAAAAATACTAAAATATAATAGTCAATCTATGACATTTTGTTCATAAAGTTTTTTGTCGAGATCTCAAACAAGTGACTACACCATAAACATAGTTATAAGCGAGGGGAAAAAGTAGATAGGGAGTTTTTTGTATTGTCTTATTTCATCTTTTAAGTTTCATTCAATAGATTAAATATATTTTTAAGTAGGTACCTAACATATCTGCGTGACTCGTGTTTTATTTCTCTATGTAAAACCCATTGTTTAAAATACATTGTCACTAAAATACTGAATTCGTTCTGAGCATATTCTATAAACTAAACATTTAGTAATGCAAAAAAAATATGTAGGTAGATGTTTCGTATTTATTTAGGTACCTACTCAGTACTCACATTAAAATATTCTTCGCAATAAATGTCTACTGATTTTTGTAGCTATAATACTTTTTTCAACACTTTACACAACTAATTTTCTCAGATTTTGTCGTTGGGCACATGAAAAAAGTATTTTTCTGGAGTGCTAACCGTTGTATTATACATAAAGGTGTTATACAATTATATCTATATGTTATTTTATCACCATAATTCCAAAAATTTCAATAAAACTTCAAAATTACTGCACGAGTTCCTTTTCGCGGCGGTCAAAGGCGGCGAAATGACGTCACGCGTTGAGCGGTCAAGCTCGCGCTGATTTTAAAAACATCCAACTTTAAAAATTAATAAAAAAATCAGTTTTTGAGATATCGAAAAAATTCTTTCACTAATAATTTTTAGATTTTATTTTTGATTTTTATACATTATAAAATAATTACACTCATCTAGCTCATTCGTGCTACGCATCAATCAATTTCTTCATTGTCCACCCACTTAAGATGAAGTACCTACCCGTATGGCTCATATAAAGGAACATGTAGGCAGTAAAATACCAACATGCAATCATAGTCGTGAGGCAGTACAATTATATATGATGTCATGAATATATCTCTACTGTATTAGCGGATATATAAGTCATAAGTAGGTCGTTACACAATTTAAATAATTCTGATGCATGAGTACTAAGAAATCTGCGTCGGAATTAGTATGAGAAATGTAAATATTTCTCATACTAATTCCGTTTACGTTGGTTTGTTTTTGAAAAATGTTAATTCCTTATTCTAAATTGCTGTTGAGTTCTAAGAATAGTAAATTGTTTAATGATGAATCGAGTCTAAGTAGAATACCATGAATGTTGATTTCGCTCTCGTAGTGTTACCTACCTACAAGTGAATGGATCTTTTTTGAGCTTATTCATTACATTTACTCACATACTTCGAATGTGAATTATTGTGATAGAGATGGGCCTGCACAAATAGGCCGCCGTTGTCTTGAAGAGCTGATCAGGTGGCAGATATTCTATTAATAATAATATCTATGGACTCTTTCACACCACGTCAATCTGGTCCTGTACTAAATATCCGACGAACTCGTATCACAGGTACCAGACGGAAATATATTTAATAATTTTATAAAATGACACATATTTAAGATTTTTATAATAATACTAGCTGACTTCGCAAACGCTGTTTTGGCATTTATAAAAATAGATTACGACTGATTCTCAGACCTACCTAATGTGCAAAAAAAAATCATAAGAATCGATCAAGCCGTTTCGGAGGAGTATGTAGGGACAATATAACACTGATAGTACACCGAGACTTCTAATATAATACTATGACACGAGAATTTTGTACTATAGGTATTAGATACATATTTAATATAATACACATATCTACAAGACCTAGGAACACAGAAAAACCTTTTGGTCCTTCGGCGGGATTCAAACCCGTAACTTCTTTCTTTCGTATTCCTGCTAAAGTGCCGACGCGCTAACCATCAAACACACACAAAGGTCAACAAGCGTCTGTCTCAAAATATTTTTTTAATTATATTATTATTACAGGTGTACTGGGCGGGCCCGGTCGCGGGCGGCGTGGCGGCCGCGCTGCTGTACGTCCACGGGTTCTCCGCCCCTCCCCCCGACAGCATCAACCCCCGCTACAGACCCGTCGCCGGAGATGAGAAGGAGGTAATTAGTTGCTATTGTAACGGTTAAATAATCATTGCATTGAGAGGCCCGAGCCGCAGCAAAATTTACGCTTCTGGACGGTGATGTTGGACCAAACTGGAGCACCGAGTACCTAGCTCAGTGGAAACGTAAGCGGTCAGTGATAATGTTGTATTCACAAATCCTAGGCATCAGCTCACTATCGCGGTGCAGGCTCACGCGATCCCGTGGCCCGCCAAGGGTGGTATTGAGTGGAGTACAGCCGAGTTTTTTGTGAGTAGGGGTTGCACCCATTCACCATATTTTCGGGCGCAGCAGAGTCTCATATACTCACGGATAGGATCCCCATCCCCCTGTGGGATGCTTATACGCATTTTCTCGGCGAGAAAAAGGCATCAGCTCACTATAAACACACTTCAAAATGCTACGCCGTCTCGGTGTTAGCTGACCCTAATCCTCCTCAAACTGGTGAAAGACAACAATTCATGTAATAACGGGGATGGAAAAGTAACTAATGATCGTATTGTAGATTTAAATACTTATTTAAAAAACAATTTTCTTACAAGCGCACTGGACGCCTCGCTCCTACTGCCTGGACAGTTGAACAGAGCGTAAGATATACTTATTGTAACTTCTTTTTGTTTTTCCTTTATCATTTCATAATGTAATTCCCTCTTTCGCTTATTACTTATAAACGTTCTCAGATTTTTTTAAAGATTACTCTCAAAAGCCTTAGCTCAGCGACATCTATCCGCAAAATATCGAACTAATATTATGTAACAATTTAGAAAGGACAACAAAAACCCCGTCCAAAAAATCCCTAAAGAATAAGGTCGACGGGGTTTTTTTCACGTTCGATCCCTTGAAGGCTCCACCATCGGAGGTTGAACAGGTGTAAAAGGATTTCACGTCTATCAGATTATACTTAATATTATAAATGCGAAAGTGTGTCTGTCTGTCTGTTACCTCTTCACGCTTTAACCGCTGAACCGATTTTTTTATTAAATTTGGTATAGACATACTTTGGGTCCCGGGATACATAGGATATTTTTTTATTCCGAAAAAGTAATGTTCCCGCGGCATAATGTATTTATGCGGGCGGAGCTCCGCGCAAAAGCTAGTTTTCTATATTTTATGTATTTTTTATAGCTGAAGCGCTTGGACGGGAAGGCGGAGGACATGGCCTGAAACCGTCGCCAGTGGCGCCCGCGGAGCCCCTCCCCTATCTCCGTGCCCAGCGATACGCGCCATCGACATCGATAGACCACGCACATCACTACAGTACAAAACAGTCCTTTTCACGATGAACAACTCTTGTAAAAAAATACATATCTACTATAATAAGCTTATAAGTAAAAAAAGTAATAATATACACCCTTATTATTATATATAAGTAATAATAATATATATGTAAATTGAGAGTATAGAAATATTTTTTATGAAAAGTTTTGGACAACACTCAAAACATTTCTTGGCGCGATGACAGCGCCGCCTGAAGGATTTGTTTCGTGAAAAGGATTACTTACGAAAATCCTATAACCTGCATGTTTTATCAATATTTCATATAGTGTTAAAACTATAGGGAAAGATTTATTTTTGAATGACCAAGACTTAGAAGAAAATAATTTCTATTCCAAAACAAGTTTGGTTTAATTGTATACTAGGATGTTGGTGAATTCTTTCATGACCTACAAAACATTATTTTCTGTTTAGAAAATGTATAGTTTTAGAGGTAGTAAAAATAATCCTTATAAATCTTATAATCTCACTCCTCTTAATGTAATAAAATGAGTGTCAACCGATATATTTTAGAATATATTTGTCGTGTTATACACGCGACTCTAAAAATATTTGATGTAAGTTTTAAAAATTTTATGCGCAAGAGTCACAGAGCTTATTTTTTTACGTTTGTCGTAAGTTTTGTATCCATGTACCTTTTAAATATTATAAATAGATTTAATTAAGGAATATAATAATATCAAGTGTAATGTGTATACCTATACCTACCTATAACAATTCACACCATATTGGATAATTTTATTTTATGATAAAATTAAATAATAAATCGAAAATCTCGTTGAATAAAATATAGAATTCTACTACATAATTAATACTTAGATCAGTGGTACTCAACCTTTTTTTTACGGGTTACAAACACATTTTAGTCATAGTGTCGCGGGTCACATTGTCTTAGACCTTGATAAAATATTAGATAAAAAACAATATTTAGGGGTAGGTAGGGTAAACAAATAATATAATTCTTATTGTATTATTATTTTACTCGGCCCGCTAATTGTTTCTACGATGGGCGCGAAATTTAAAATGGTTTACAATATATTTGTAACTCTAGGGCCAACTAAGGCCGGGCGGGCCGCAAGCCACAGGTTGAGTATGACTGACTTAGATGTTGTTTAAAATATTGAAAATGTGAATGAGTGAATGAAAATAGCTTTAAAAGTTTAAAATGCTAAGATAATAATTATATACCGACAAATGTAGATTTTAAAAAAACAGCACATTTTATATACCTATCTAAATAAAATACATTGAGCACACTGCCAATATATTTTATTAGTTTATCGAAGTATGTTAAAAAAATCACCTGATTTTTAAATATAAAATTATGGTGCATTGTCAATTGCTAAGGCTTTAACTAAACTTTAAACAGTTTTACGGTTACATTTAACTAGGGCTTAGGACTAACAACTAACTGAATGATAAGCTACCCAAAATACATTAATTTGGTTTGAATTGTAAATTGTTATGCACTAAAATTTCAATAGAACGGGTAGGCTTTAAATTATTAGAATGCAAAATATTCTGCAGGTAGGTAGGATATTTTATAGACGACTAGACGACCTACGTATACAGAATATTATAGACGTTGTTTGATTTATGAGACAGCATAAGGATCGACTTTGTCTTATACTAAGCCCTAGTAACAAATGCTTCATAATAAAGTAATTTATTAAATTAATTGTGTTTTTTGTTTCCTGTAACCTGAACCCGCACTGTCCTTAATCACTTTTAAAAGTCTAGATAAATATCAGAATATAATAATTATTATATCTACCAAACATAATAAATATTTAGTAAGTTATTATTGACTTCGGTGTCGCAACGCCATCTCTTAAATCAAAACTTAACAAAATTCTATGTTAAGTTTCTACTCGACAATAGATGTCGTTGTCATTAATGCAAAAATAATATATAAAAAAACAAGAAGTGGTTTCAAATCGGATTTCGGAACTATCCTATGAATTATGACTGATATTTCTATCTGACTGTGTAGTAAAATAGTAAAAGTAGAATGCTATTGTGTGTTGGTGTAATAGAACGATAATCTGAAGAAGTCTTAAGGCTTTCTGTACAGTCTTAAGGCTTTCTGTACAGTCTTAAGGCTGAAAGTCTTAAGGCTTTCTGTACAAACTTGTGTATTTGATTATTATCCACATGAAGTGGAATGTAATCTGGACACATCAAAACCAGAAGGAACATTTTCGTAGTAGGTACTGTAGGTTCCCATTTTGTTTAAAATAAAGAGTACTTAGATTAATAACGCCTAGATAGATAGTTTCATTCAAACGCGTCGTCTAAAGTGAGGCAAAAAACAGATTAATGTGGGCGTGAGCTTTACACGCTTACGTTTCGACGACACAAACAAAGCATTTATTAGCAAACTACACCAGTCTGGAAGAGTTTCAAATGCTTCACCTATGTCGCGCGCACACGGTTTCTTGGCGTTATAATTCTATGAAAGAGTATAATTTAGCGTGTTCTATCAACATAGAAAATGGCAATATTTATAAATGCCAGGTTTCATAGTAATTTATAATTGCCAGAGAGAGGGTTTACATTGTAAAACAGTCATGTATAACATTTTGCTTTTATTTAAAAAGACCTATTCGACGATACCCCACACGATGGGGTAAAAAAACATCCCCACTTTACATAACATGTAACTTGTAAGACGTAAGGAGAGCTACTCCTAAAATATAAAAATATTATCATTTTATGTACAGGTTGTGTATATACCCGAAATGGGTTTGGCCAAGTTTGGCACCTAATAAACTGTGCTAAAAGTATAAGCTCCATTATTCTGTACACTGTAGTCTGTAAGGCCAAATTTTTGTACATTTCCTGTGTTGTTATTTTTATGTGTGTGTGTGTGTGTTTTTTTTTTTTTTTTTTGTGCAAATAAAGAGTTTTCTATTCTATTCTATAACTTTTCATATTTTTTCTATAGTTGGTAGGTCAAATATGTCTATGAGGTACTGTACCTACCTACAGTACCTACTACGAAAATGTTCCTTCTGGTTTTGATGTGTCCAGATTACATTCCAGTTCATGTGGATAATAATCAAAAAGGTACACAAGTTTGTACAATAAGCCTTTGTAGTACGCGTTGTAGTATTATAATTATTATGGATCTGGTCCGGACTCCGGAGCAAACCACGGATTTGGTTGCCAACTTAGGAGTTTCTCTCTGAAATTTGGAAAAATCCTCGAAGGTGATTATATTTTAGGGTTTCTTTTAGAGGTAATGTAACTACCTATTTTCTTGTTTGCTATTGAAGTGTTATAATTAACAAAAAGCGATTTGAAAAGTTAACCTAAATCACAGATTTATAAAATAAACATTTGGGAGTTTATTTTAATGTAAAAGAACAGAATAATATTACAGAACTATATTTATTATTCAGCCTTTTTAGATATATTATCCTGACATGGTCTTGGTTGAGTTGAGAAGTAAAGTGAAGAACTTTTTGAAATCTTTCAAATAGTAAGTTGGATCTTCCTCTTAAAAGTTTGTGGTTGGAACCTTAGAACCCTTCAGTATTGCTCATAGAAATATTGAAAAAAAAACTAATTTGACACTGTCTCGAACTGTCAATGTCAGAAGTCAACTGTAATGTCATGAGTGTCAGTGTCAGATTTCGAATTTAGTAGGTAACCATTTTTGTTCTAAGGTGAAGTTACGGTGAAGCGATGAATATTTTGGAGTAAATTATGTTAATATTTATTTAAATTTATTACTTAAACACTATATTTACAGTACTATTACTACAAAATTTATGTATTGATCTAAAACTATGACAGATATTGCGCAAGGCATTGATAAATAATATGTATAATTTGGAATACTATTGATCAAAACAAATCATACAACAAAGCTGTTTACCGCAACATGTTTCTTTACGAGCGATTTTGCCTGTGGATAGGGCATTTAAAGCTATCGCGTGTTATATTATTAGTGTCAATTATTTTATTTATGGTACCTTTAGTAACACATTATTATTTATCTAAGGTGAGTCTATCTATCCAATGTTTCAATTGTTATTCGCTATTTATGCCTGCACCGGTCTCCAACTTTCGCTTGCATACCTTTAAATAAAGACTAAGCATGCAATTCTTTGCATGTATTCTATTAATTATTTGCTTTGTTAGCTGATTTCACAATTACAATTTAACTGAAGTTGCTTGTATAAATCAAGATATGTTTTTCAAAATTAACTTGAACATTTATATTTCAAGTATGAATCGTCAACCTCATTGGGTTCAAATCATATGCGACATACTCTGGAAGCTTTAGGAGATATATCAACAATGAACGTTGCAAATCTTAAAATAAGGATTGAAGAGATGCTACGGATTAAAGTAAGCAATGTTACATTATGATTGTATCTTTTGTGTCATGTGTACTATCTATTGTATTAGAGAGTATTGCAGCACTCTTATCAAGTGTTTGAGTGGACGTCTGACAGTGTGGCAGTGGTCTCGTAAGTCTTATTATTTTTCCTGAAACATTAATTAAGATCACAATGTCAATTCTATACCCATAAGTAATATTTTTTGAGACAAATTTATCAATCTTAGAAATTTATAACTTTCAGGCTTCTGTATCAACAGAACTGAGAGAGTTAGAGGAGAAACGTGGCAGATTACAACGTGAAGCGGCTGCAGCAAGTGCTAAAGCTGACAGTGTCAAGGCTGAATATTCACGGGCAACGGCTGAGTTACAAAGACTACGAGTTTCCGCCGACCAAGCGCGTCTGGCGCAATTAGAGGCGATCCGGAGAGATTCGCCTGAACTTGCTCCTCCCATACAAATTCTCTCATCCCAACCTCCCAATATTTTACCTTCTATTCATCAATCTTCTGAAATTTACTGTCGCATGCATTCCTGTTTTGATCATTCCCGCTGCTCCATAACTTCCGGTTTCCCCATTTATTTCTATGATCCTGATATATATTCTCCGCTAGCAGGCGTTGAAATTGACGGCTTTTTGAAGACAACCCTTCGCCAGACACTAAGTTATAATGCTCATTTAACTACAAATCCCAATGAAGCATGTTTATATATTGTTCTAGTCGGTGAAGCTTTTCCATCAGACAAGACTGTCTCGTAAGATATGATTTATTGCAAATAATAATTATTACTATTCGCTCATTCTAAAATACATGACAACATGTTGTTTTGCAGCTCAACACCAGGACCATTAAAACTGACATTGAATGAGACAGCAATTAAAAAGTTGCCATATTGGGGTGGTGACGGACGCAATCACGTCTTATTGAATTTGGCGAGACGAGAATTGGACGTCGGATCCGGCGACGCGTTCCGCAATGCATCGATAGGCAGAGCCATGGTGGCACAGTCCACATTCAGCCTGCAACAATTTCGCGCCGGATTCGACGTGGTCACCCCGCCCGCGCTCGGCCCGCCCGGCGGCGACGTCTGGGCAGACTGCGCGCCCATAGCTCCCGCCAGGCGAAAATATATACTTAGGTGATTAAATTATACTGCCAACATTATTATTACATAAAAGTATGCCTTCATAAACGCAATTTAGTTTTCAGGGCTCGCAAACACCGCCTTCCGAGATCGACAAGAAGAGTGATAATTTGATAATTGACGCCATCCAGAAGGCCGCTCAATCGGTGCCGTCGTCGGATGTGTTCTTTTTGCAATTCGAGTGCGATCCGCCCGTGGAAAAGCGCGCGGTTCTCGCTATCGGCGACTGGGCGCTCTGCGGGACCGATAGGTCGAGGCGGGCGATTTTGCGAGACTCCACCTTCGTTCTGATATTGGCACCGGCCGATCCGAATTTAGCGTCGACCGCTCTGCTTCAGGCCCGACTGTACGAGGCGCTCCGCTCCGGAGCCATACCGGTCGTACTGGGCGGGGATAGGATACAGCTGCCGTACAACGAGGTACTCGATTGGAAGCGGGCGACGCTACTGCTGCCGAAGGCGCGTGTGACCGAGCTACATTTTCTACTGCGAGCTCTATCGGATGCCGATCTCCTCGCCTTTCGACGGCAGGGACGAGTGATATGGGAGCGCTACCTGAGCTCCGTGCAGACGAGTATGGACACGCTGCTGGCTACGATACGTACGCGGTTGAACATACCTCCCAAGCCGGCCGCCTTAACGATCGGCATACCGGCGTTCAACGACTCTTACTATCCGTCGAAAATCGAGCCGCCCGCTGTGGATACCGAGCCCGAGGAGACCCTAGGTCCGCTCGAGGCGCCCTACCCCAGTCCGGCGTATCGCAGGAACTACTCTCTCGCGCTGCTGCACGGGTACGAAATGTGGAACGATTGGGGGGAGCCGTTCGCTCTACACCCGCAGCTGCCGTGGGACGTGCCTCTGACGTCCGAGGCCCGGTTCATCGGGTCTCCGGCTGGGTTCAGGCCGATCGGGGCGGGCGCGGGGGGCTCAGGCAAGGAGTTCAGCGAGGCGCTGGGCGGCGACCGACCGCGGGAACAGTTCACCATCGTCATCCTCACGTACGAGCGGGAGGCCGTGCTGGCCGCCGCGCTCGCAAGACTGAGGGGACTGCCGTACTTAAATAAGGTATTATTGTTATTTTTTTCAACTAATAAACTACTTTTTATAAACAGTTAAGTGAGCAATAAAATATAAATAATTTTTATTCCACATTAATCATCAAAGATATTTATGGAAAGTCATAGTAAAATCGCTACCACCTGCACCAGTTCACTGACCCTACTTTAATAAACCACATCACACAAATAAATATCCTACTAATATTATAAATATGAAAGTTTGTGAGGATGTATGGATGTTTGTTATTCTGCCACGCAAAAACTACTGAACGGATTTTGATGAAATTTGGTATGGTAGTAGTTTGGGCTCTGGATTAAAACATAGGCTACTTTATATCCCGAAAAAGTACAGTGTTCCCGAGGGATACTGTATTTTCGAGGGCGGAGCCGCGGGCAACGGCTTGTCTCTTTATAAAAATATTAAATATTAATACATATTATAAATGTGATAGTTTATTTGTTTGGTTGTTGCTCTTTTACGTTAAAACTACTTAACCGATCATCATGAAATTCTGCACAGATATAAAGTGGACCACGGAGAAGGACATAAGCTACTTTATCGCGAATTTTTTTCAAAAAATCATCTAGCAGTGGCGTGGGATTCATATTACTCCATTCCTATCGGCCCCACTTACCACTTACCTTAAGAACCCAATCCAAATACCTACCTATTACAGACTAGATGGCTAGGGCTTGCCTGTGACGGAGGACCAGCAATCGCCAACGTCACCTCGTATTTTATAATTTCCAGGTGATAGTAGTGTGGAACGGCATGAGCGGGCCGTCGGCGATCCAGGCGTGGCCGGAGTCGGGCGCGCCGGTGGCGGTGGTGCGGGCGCAGCGCAACTCGCTCAACAACCGCTTCCTGCCATACAACCTCATAGAGACCGAGGCGGTGTTGTGCGTGGACGACGACGCGCATCTGAGGCACGATGAGATCGTCTTCGCTTTCAGGTTACTTTTTTTGAAGTAAAACTTCTTTACGCACGCTCGATTTGGGGTAAGAGCTGGTTAATGCGTGACGAGAGCGTTACGAAAAGTGTGATCGGGCGAGGCGAACGGAAATTGAGAGGGAGATATAGCTTAGTGAATATGAAAAGATAGTTATGTTTCGTAATACGCGCCAAGCTTCCGTTAGGAATTGTAAATAAGATGATTATGTTGATTACTGTAAGTTACATAGTGGCATAGCTTGCAGTTCTTTGAACAATGTTTTCGTAATACGCGCCAAGCTTTCGTTAGGAATTGTAAATAAGATGATGATGTTGATTACTGTAAGTTACATAGTGGCATATGCTTGCAGTTCTTTGAACAATGCTGAATTTCCAAACGCGTATCTTTAAAGACTGGGGAGTTTGTTCAGTGCTTTTGGATCTGGGAGCACGGTAGTGCCCCGCCAAGACGAGCTAAGCGAAGCGCAAGAGCACTACCAGACTACTTTTTCTCGAAGCATTTCGTCAATATTTTGAACCCTCATAACTTGGGATAAGACTATACCAGATACACAAAATTTTCAGGATATGTTCCCAGTAGCGGACTTATGAAACATGTAAAGTTTTGATTATAAAGGTCTAATAATTTAGGTTTTATTGATATCCAAAAACCCCTGATTTCGTCACTGACTCACTGATGATCAACAAAATTATAGGGTACTTCCGGATGTCATAGAAAGCTGAAATTTGGTATGTAAGCTAGTTTTAGCACATAACCAACATAAAAATTGACAAACTTGGAACTTTTATCCTCCAACCCCTTAAACTAGGGGATGAAAATTTGTAAGAGACTTACCTAAATGTTTACTCTAGAGGTCTGAAAATTGTCTTTCAAAAAGAAGTGAAATCTCACCAAAAACATTTTCATGTAAAGTGATGCCAAGACGATACCATATAACTCGCACTGTCAAAAAGATATTAGATCTCATGTGAAACCAAGCTTCTGACTCTACCAAACTTCTAACTCTACACGCCTTAACTCTACAAGCCTAACTCTACAAACTCTATACTTTAGTCAAATTATGTGGCTTGGCCATTTCGTTCGTACAAGAATAGTATAACAGAAAAACAGTCCGTAAATTTTTCACCTTACGCCTAAGCGAATGTATCGAAATGGCCAGGCCACATATTTTGACTAAGGTGTAGAGTTTGTGGAGTTAGGCTTGTAGACACGGGCGTAGCCAGGTTTTAGTTTCGGGGGGGTTCAAGAAAATAAAACGACTACGGGGGGGGGGGGGGGGGGGTAGTATCAAAGTTCTGATTTAGGCTGTTGATTATTTTTCTAAAATAACTTCAAAAATCATCTTTCAGATAGGGTTAATGGGGCAGCAAAATATGTTAATTGGCCTCGGGCGCAAAATTTCTAAATACGCCTCTGTATATTGGTCAGATCTCTGTATTATATATACCAGCCGGCCCATTTCGGGGGGGGTTTGAACCCCCTAAACCACCCCCCTGGCTACGCCCATGCTTGTAGAATTATGGCGTGTAGAGTTAGAAGTTTGGTAGAGTCAGAAGCTTGGTTTCACATGAGATCTAATATCTTTTTGACAGTGCGAGTTATATGGTATCGTCTTGGCATCACTTTACATGAAAATGTTTTTGGTGAGATTTCACTTCTTTTTGAAAGACAATTTTCAGACCTCTAGAGTAAACATTTAGGTAAGTCTCTTACAAATTTTCATCCCCTAGTTTAAGGGGTTGGAGGATAAAAGTTCCAAGTTTGTCAATTTTTATTTTGGTTATGTGCTAAAACTAGCTTACATACCAAATTTCAGCTTTCTATGACATCCGGAAGTACCCTATAATTTTGTTGATCGTCTTGGCATCACTTTACATGAAAATGTTTTTGGTGAGATCCAGATTCCAAGGTATACCTTGGTGCAAAATCTTTTTTTTTTTTTGTAGCATGTGCTCGTGTTACTTGTACTTATGTGTCCATATAAATTCGAGGAGTTCCCTCGATTCCTCATGGATATCCATCATCAGGTTTCCAATTTAGTGACTAAAGAACCAATTTCGAATTAAACCCTTTACAACAACAAAAGAATTTAGCAAATATGTCCATAAACAGCAGAGTAATGTTCAAAGATATCTGTATCGGTGTAAAATACTAAGAAGAACCTTTTATACCGTCATAATGTGATGATGATGGTGATGATGATGATTATTGTAATTATGCTTGTAGTTCTTTAAAGAACGCCGAAATCCCCAAAAATGTATCTATAAGGAGTCAGGAGTTTTATTCAGTACTTTTGGATCCAGAGTGTAGGTACCTTGCTGCAAAATCTTATTTTTTGGTAGCATATTATGCTTAGACTACTTCAGATAAAGTCAAAATCGCTATATGTTTCCATATGAAATTCGAGGAATTCCCTCGACTCCTCATGGATCCCATCATCTGGTCACCACGTCGGTGTCAAAAGGACCAATTTGGGATTTATACCCTTTACATCAAAAAAAAAATATTGGTTCACAAACGGCGGAGTAATCGTTGAACATACAAAAGAAATACAGCCGCACGTATATAACCGCCTTTTGGAAGTCGTTTAAAAATATGAAACGCGAGAACTTCAACACGGGGAGTACTTAATTACGCTTTTTTCAACAGAGTATGGCGTGAACATCGTGACAGAATAGTTGGCTTTCCCGGTCGATACCACGCTTGGGACCTCAACTTTAACAACGGATTTCTTTACAATTCAAACTACAGGTGAAAACTGAAAACACACAACGTTAAGGCGTTTTTCCTATCACGCTGATAGCATGCAAATTATTTGAATAAAGTAATAAATATATTAATTATTTCGATTGCTAATATTCCTGGTTTCAACAGACATTGCCGATTTTTACGTAATTTATTTTATTAATTTTAAGTTTAAGTACAATGGGTATTTTCCAAGTTTTTGAAAAATACGTCATATTGTTCATAATAATATAATAAATACATTTGCAACCTTGTGAATTTCTCTCCTTTTCTTGCAAATCAGCATTAAAGTTTAAAAAATTAATAAAGCCGCGAAAACGCTACAATGTGTTGTCATGACATCACATTCTTGTAACCACCTGTCAACTATGAAATCACACTAAACGTAAAATTCTAAAATGCTTGGTGTTAACTTTGTTATTTTAACTATTTTAATTTGACATAAATATGGTGCTATACTATTATTATCAAAGTGAAACACTGTTAATCTGCACAAAACTTGCACTAAACTTCGACTGACAACTGACAAGTGTCATAACTTTTTTTTATATGACGTTTACTGACGGTGATGGTGGGAATAAGGCCATTTTTAAGAAAAGAAGACGAAGTACAAGTATGTGACGTCACGTTTGACGACGGTGCGTTTTTAATCACGTCATCATTTATTTTTGATATTTTATAAAAATCACATATTTTACAGTAAAGTGTTGGTTAAATTGGTTTTAAATAACGTCTAGTGATTAAATATCAATAGTTTGATGAATATTTTCACCATAGGATAATTGCCTAATTGCCAAAATATTTTTTTATCATGTGTGGTTTTCAGCTGTGAACTGAGTATGGTGCTGACGGGGGCGGCTTTCGTCCACCGCTACTATCTCTGGGCGTACTGGCACAACCTGCCGGCCGCCATACGCGACTACGTGGACCACTATATGAACTGCGAGGACATCGCCATGAATTTCCTAGTCGCACACATCACTAGGAAACCACCTGTGAAGGTATAACCACAGGGGCGACGCTGGGCGTGTTCCGCGGAAAAAGGCGCTTGCTAGTGCTAAAGAAAAAAAACATAATCGGCCAGGACATGTTTGCCAACTTCAATACTGCTAACATAATCCGCCATTTTGCTTATTTAACGCCAGCGGCCGCCATCTTGCTTACGTTTTTTTGTTAGCACTATTTTTCGCGGAACAGAGCCAATCTCCATCTCTACAAATGACAGCTCGAGCACCGGCGAATGTCAGCCATGTTGACGTTAGCCTAAGGTTGATACCGAAATAATTTTAAACGTCGCGTCAGTCAAATGTATCATAAATATTATATTGTCAATTTAAATATCAAAGCATGAAACTACCAGCGGCCAGCCCCGTGAATGAAAGTCCCGCTGCCCTATTACCTAATTTTATGGACTTCAACTCAGTGGCGTAGCGTAGGTGTCTGCCGCCCGGGGCGGACGTCAATTTTGCCTCCCCCTTACTTAGGTTTTGCCGCCCCCCCCCCCCGCGCCCCTACGCCACGCCACTGCTTCAACTGACAACTGGTAATGGTTTTCATTTTGACGTTTGAACTTTTTTAATTGTGCTGTTAATCGTGTAAGTCTATCGAATGACGGTTGTTTACGTTAGTTATATATTATATTCTTTGGTATAACTAACCCTACTGCGACAATGTTTTTTTTTAAATCCGCGTATAAAACGACCCGACCGTTTTGTATTTCGATACGAGACATGGGCGATATCTGCGCCAATCAAAAATCACATAAATTAGAATATAAGAAGACTCATATAATCTATGGACGTTTCCTTCAACATTTAGGTATTTAAGCACGTAATGCATAAATTTGAAATAAATAGGTTTGTGTAGGTACCAAAACAACATTTAGGTAATATTCACTTTTACAGGGTTGTACTCGAGGCTCGCTAAAGAATCTTAATTGTATTGAAAATAATGTTATAATATAAAATAATTGAAAATGTAGGTAACATCAAGATGGACGTTCCGTTGCCCTGGCTGCCCGGTGACTCTGTCGGCCGACGAGACACACTTCCACGAGAGACACAAATGCATACAGTTTTTCTCGCAGGTAAGAAATTACTTGATAGTATGGTGTTGCTCCTAAACGTTACTGGCCAGTATGATTTGATGCCATATCAGTGGCGTGGGGTTCGTATAACTCCATTCCTATCGGCTTCAGTTAACACCTACCTTTTGTAGGCCCTCATCCACGCTAACCACTGGACCACGGAGGTTGTTAAATTGTTTAACAACCTCCGTGGTCTAGTGGTTAGAGCATTGGCTCTCGACTCCGGAGGTCGTGGGTTCGATTCCCGCATTGGAACAACAAAAAACGTTGTTTCCAAGTTTGGTTAGGACAATGCAGGCTGATCTCCTGATTGTCTGACAAGAAAGATGATCCATGCGTCGGATGGGCATGTAAAGAGTCGGACCTGCGCCTCATCTCTCGTCAGTCGTGTCGGTTATCCGTCCCACTGGATTACGAGAGTAAAGGAAGAGAGAGTGCTCTTGTGTACTGCGTACACACTTGGGCACTATAAAAATTACTCTAGCGTAACTGGCCTGGTTTCAATGAAACCGGCCACCGTCACCGAAATCGGTGGGGAGTTATTATTATAATATTAGTCGAATTTAGAAAAGAAACTGGGAAAAGTGAGGGCCACATAAAGAGATCTCCGACCGAGTAAGTGTCGTGATCTGCCACGCCGACAACATATAAGCTTTTTAGTGGTTGTACATTTTAGAGGGAGTCAATTCTTAGCTCAATCGGCTCTATGGAATGAAGTAACTTCATATACAAATTAATAAAACCCAACGGACATAAGATAATAATATAATAGGTTTTCCAATAGAGACAGTAAAAACTTAACTAGTGACAGATCTCAAAATCAATATATAAACATCTTCTAAAAACAGAATGCAGGTCACAACATCTAACACTAAAGAGGTTTTACCTCAATACCTTCTCTAGATGTGCTGACCAAGGCAGTTCACCAGATGTTTAAATCGAGGTCTAGCAAGCGGCTTCGTGAAAATATCTGCCAGCTGTAGCTCAGTGCTGATCCTCTTCACAACGATACTTCCATTCGCCACTAGCTCACGTACAAAGAAATGACGAATACGTATGTGTTTTGTTCTTCGATGAAACTCAGGATTTTCAGCTAAACGTACAGCTGCCTCGTTATCAACATATAGCACAGGTAGACCTTCTGTCTTTATTAATCCACCAATAAGACGAGTTAGCCAAATGCTTTCTCTTCCAGCTTCACTGGCAGCGACTATCTCGGCTTCATTATCTCTTTCCTCCTCATTCTCTCCCTCTAATTCAATAGATTCGTCTTGTTGTGGCAACTCAGGCAATGCATCTCCAAACTCTACCTCGTCACTGGCAACAGGGGCTTCAACATCTTCTTGTTGGAATTCTTCCAGTGCTATGTCGCTGTGCCTCTGAACCAGTACGTCCTCGTTCACTTCAGTGCCAGAAGTAGGTCTAACTTCCAACTCAGTCACATCTTTCCCTACTTCCGAATCTTCGACATCAATCTTTGATTCTATGGGTCTTTCGTCGAATGTGACGTCTCGAGACCTTACCAGAGAGTTTGATTCCTTGTTCCATAGTCTGTACCCATCGTCATCGTCATAGCCAATAAGGATGCACTTTTGTGCCTTCTTCTGCATTTTCCTCCTTTTTTGTTTGGAAATATGCACGTAGCACGTAGAGCCGACAATCCTCAAATGTTTTATTTGTGGTTTCTTTCCAAACCACAGCTCGAAAGGAGACTTATCTTCCACAGAGGTTGGTCCTGATCTATTCAAAATATAAACAGCAGTCTTCACCAACTCTGCCCATAAAACTTGAGGAAGTTCTCCGTGTGCATACATTATTGCTCTAACCATTTCCACGATTGTACGGTTTTCCCTTTCGCTATTACCATTCTGTTCAGGCGTGTAGGGCATAACCAGGCGTTGGTGTATTCCGTTCTTGTCCAATTCTTTGCGTACTTTCTCGTTATCGAATTCACCTCCGTTGTCGCTCAGAAATTCCTTAATTCGGTGACCTGCTACCTTCGCATATGCCAACATCAGACGTAGTGACTCAGGTACTTCCGATTTATTTTTCATGATGTACACGTAACGGTACTTGGAGAATTCGTCTTTAAATAGGACGAAATACCGAGACTTCGAACAACTTGGTGGGAATGGACCACAGATATCAGAGTGTATGCGTTCTCCTGGACTGACAGCCTTTTCTCGGACACCAAACTTCTTTCTGTGTGTCTTTCCAAAAATGCATCCTTCGCATAGACTCCCACTGTCCTTTGACTTCACATCAAATTCTCGTTCAATGACTCGCTTCACGTGGCGTTTGTCTTGATGACCCATGCGTTCATGGTAAAGCTGTAACGTGTCAACTGCATTCACCATCACTCTTTTCTTGGATTGAATCGGTTTACAGTTCAGCTTGTACAAACCGCCATGTTTTTGTCTGTTTCCGGTCACACACAATTCACCTTTGATGCTGAATGAACAAGTTGTGCCTTGTGACTCAAACAAACTTTCCGTGTTGATATCATGTGCTGAGAGCACCGAAAAGAGATTCTTTGTGACTTTCGGAACATGCCACACATCATTCATTAAGAATGTTCTTCTCTTTGTCTTCATAAGAATCGAACCTTTTCCTAACGCATCTATCACCTTCCCATCAGCAGTGGTTACCATGTGTGGTTCTTGGAAGCGCTCAAAATCCTGGAACCAGTCACTTCTCATTGTAACGTGGTGTGTGGCTCCGTTATCAACATACCACTCATCCCTATCCGTTTTACAATCTGTGACGTTTACTAGCACAGCCATCATGTTGGCTTTTCCGTGTAGTTCCTTCTTAGGGCAGTCCTTCTTGAAGTGCCCAACTTCCCCACATCCATGACATTTAAATGCTTTCGTTCTCCTCTTAAAAGCCTTTTTCATACTGTTAACCACCAGTGCTTCACCAGAGGATCTTGACACGCATCCAGTATCTTCCTTGGAAGTTGTCGTCAAGGCTCTTTCATGGGCACAAAGCTGACTGGTCAGATTGTCTATAGTTCTGTCCTTCTTTGACATCATTATCCAACTTGATTTAAACGCAAAATATTCTTCCGGCAATGTATCCAAAATCTTGCAAATCAGAAGTATTTCAGGCAGCTCCTTTCCTTCATCCGCTTTTAATAACTCTTGATTTAGATTGTGCCATAAATTTTTCGCTTTGGACATATGAGTTGCAATGTCATCTGAGATGTCCATCTTCAATTTGAAGAGACTCATACAGGCATGATACAGGCGGTCATCGTTCACGCCATCATATAGCCGATGCAGTTCATCCCAGACATCACTTGGACTTGAAAACCTTATCACCTTATCTAATGCTTCATCGGTAATATTGTTCGTAATCAATAAAAGAGCCGTACTTTCTAGTTTCAAGTACTCTCCTAAATTCTTGTTGTATGCAGCCATTGCCACTGCAGCAGTAGCATCGCCACTGTTCACTGCTGGCTTCTCTGGCTTACTAATTTTACGGTTTACAATATCGATAAGCCCGTCCATACCTCTCAGTAGTGCAGTCATTCTATATCGCCACTGCACCCAGTTGGTGCCATCCAACTTTGAGATTTGAATTTTACTAAGTTCCATAATGAATTTGATTTAGTTACTTCGTACGTTCTGGGCCCATAACCTTTTAGAGGGAGTCAATTCTTAGCTCAATCGGCTCTATGGAATGAAGTAACTTCATATACAAATTAATAAAACCCAACGGACATAAGATAATAATATAATAGGTTTTCCAATAGAGACAGTAAAAACTTAACTAGTGACAGATCTCAAAATCAATATATAAACATCTTCTAAAAACAGAATGCAGGTCACAACATCTAACACTAAAGAGGTTTTACCTCAATAGTACACTGTACCCCCTTACTAATAAAAAATATTTAAACAGTGGATAAGCAATACAATGTTTTGTCCTTATCTGATACGTGGGAAAAATCACTTAGCAAAACATTGTATTGCTTATCCATCGTGTAAATATTTTTATTAGTAAGGGGAATAGTGTCGTACTGAAATAACTTCGATAGTGCGATTTAGAATGTGCGTTGATTGGTCCGCCACAAAACTTTATAAAAATGGCAGCCGGTCGTGCTCACTAGCTCACACGTATTGTCATAAATTGTGTGAGCAAGAAATTAAAAAGTATTACTGCCAATGTTGTATTGTTTCAATCAATGATGGAATTAATTATTAAATACCTGCGAACGTTTCCAATGTCTGGCTTAAAAAATTAACCAGCTACTTACACTACGGCCGCTGTATCTTGACGGGTCTGAACATAGGCTCTGCGAACTTTAGCGCATGTACAACTCGTGAAAAAAACTGTTATTGTATTATTTTTATATACCTATGTACTAATAAAATTTCCCTAATACAGTTGACCAATTAGTACAAATAAAATAAATACGAAAACACTTAAAAACAGTTATTGCGCAACCTTCTGCGCTAAGTTCAGACTCGCCAAGATACATCGGCCGTATTGTACATGACAGTTTATTAATATTGCCCCAATACATATTTCAATAATATTTCAAAGATGTTCCTTTTACATAAGCATAACATTTACCTTTACTTTTACCAGGTCATGGGTTACACACCTTTACTTTCGACGCAGTTTCGGGCAGATTCAGTTCTCTTCAAGACTAGGATACCACACGACAAACAAAAGTGCTTCAAGTTTATATAGGTAGTGTTAATGTTATAATATCTCTTAGGTATGTGTCATTACTGTGAGATGATCATAATTTAAGAATTAGGAATTATAAACACGTATGTATATTATTTATAAAAATATTACCTAATCCTATACAGTTTTAATGAAACACGTATGTAAATGTCACCGTAAAATTGTAAAAACCGTTAGATTGTAATATGTATTAAATAATATGATATTATAAAATGTCGACAGATTGTCAAATAAAAATTTCTCCTCACAATTGTACGCATTATTTTTCGTTACAATTATTATTATGAAAAAGCAAACAAATATGGCGGCGCGGGGCACTTGCCGTTTAACCAATCGGCACGGTAATTTACCGTCGGTAAATATTACAATATACTTAACAGAAAATAATGCGTACAATTGTAAGGATAAATTTTTATTTGACAATCTGTCGACATTTTATAATATCTCTAGTAATATTACAATCTAACGGTTTTTACAATTTTACGCTGACATATATAATTTATAAAAAATATAAGTAATACAGTTTTAATGCCAAACATGTAATATGTACTTATGATGCATTTTACCTTTAAACAAAAGAGAATACTTAGGGTCTGTTTCACAACGTGCTTTTAAGTGTCTGAGGCTGTAACAGCCTCCGTGGTCTAGTAGTTAGGACTTGGCACTCGATTCCGGAGGTCGTGGGTTCGATTCCCGTATTGGAACAACAAAAATATTATTTCCAAGTATGGTTAGGACAATGCAGGCTGATCACCTGATTGTCTGACAAGAAAGATGATCCATGCGTCGGATGGGCATGTAAAAAGTCGGACCTGCGTCTGATCTCTCGACAGACGTGTCGATTATCCGTCCCACTGGGTTATGAGAGTAAAGGAGGAGAGGGTGCTCTTATGTTCTGCGCACACACTTCAGCAATAAGTGTCGGCAAGCTCATTCGGAAGTTTTGTCGCTTCTTTATATCGAGCGACAGAGACAAAACTTTAAAATAACGTATCTGAAACTTATCGGTAGAGTGTGAAACAGGCCTTAAACTTAGATAAACTTACTAAAAGAGATGTTCTAGAAGTGTATGAGGTCTGGGCCAGCACTATGTACACTATAATATGTAAATAGAGCTACATAATATTATATTAACCGTTTCCTATTCTTTATTTTGTTTAATTTCACTTTATTTCAATGTACTTACATTTAACTTAAAAGCATCATATCATCATAAATCATCATAAATTTTAACCAAAGAATGTCATTTTGACGATGACATGGCTTATATCGACGTCTTTTTTTGTTTTTTTGACGTTTCTTCCTTAAACTGTCCACTACGTCAAAAGTTATGTCCAAACAACTGTCATGGTCGCTCTAAAAATAGGGTTATCGCATTAAAAAACTTTTCAAATAATCATTTTAGTACGCATGTAAAATATTTCTATATAATTTTGTATTATATTTTATTCTTCAAAATATTTTTTGGTACTTTTGTGATTTTATTTTTTCTAATTAACTATGTGGTGTCCATAGAGCTGGACCAAAATCAAACATCTCATTTACATAAAAATGTACAATGTAAATCTAGCATAATTATGTGTAGACGCGACGAGACAAAAGCCGAGATAAATCCGGTGTTTGTGTATTTTAAATAAATTCAGCCTTGAAATAATAATTATTACTTAAAACTTATTTTGGTATTTATACTTATTGTCTAAGATCCTAAGTAAGATAGTCCTTCCTTGTTGTGTCAACAACGAGATGAAAGTGATATTATTATAATCTAATGAAGTAAGTTTCTCAACATAATTTAATTAGGCAAAATGGTCATGATTATAATTAGTTAAAATTATAAAAAAAATATATAATTTCGCCGGCGGGCCTACCAAACAAAGGATTATTTGGCAACATATTATCAACAAATTCAGAATACATTTATTTTAATTTTCGCCGATTTTTTTTAGCTTTATGTCAAGCTAGCATCGGCGGCGATTTTTCGAAATCGGCAAGAGCAACAAAATATATTCTTTGGCAACTAATTAGCAACAAATTCAGAATATATTAGGTTGGGGAAAAAGTTTCTTCGCATTTTATATAAAAATTCAAAAGGTTTTTTTATAAAGTTTATTGACAAGTGACTAAAGTATATAGGTGCCATTTTGTTCGATAACTTTTTGCCATCTTGTTGGTAGGTACATGATCCCATTGCTATAAAATTTTTGGGGCTTCTAATGAAAAAACTGCGACAAGTGGTTTTGGCAGTCCTCTTGTGATGTCAACCTGACACTGCCTAAGGAATTCTGCAGCGACCGAAACAGGTGGAAATCTGAAGGTGCAAGGTCAGGACTATACGGCGGATGCATTAACACCTCCCAGCCAAACTCCCGTAATTTTTTCTGAGTGGCTAAAGATGTGTGAGGTCTAGCGTTATCATGGTGAAAAACCACACCCCTTCTGTTGATTAATTCCGGCCGCTTTCTCTCAACTTCTTGCTTTAATCTCATCAGTTGTTCGCAGTACAGTTCAGAATTGATGGTTTTGCCTGGCGGTAACAGCTCATAATGAATAATGCCCTTCCAATCCCACCACACACACAGCATCACCTTGTTGCGAGTTAACCCGGGTTTCGCCACAGTCTGTGAAGCCTGACCGGCCTTTGACCACGATCTTTTTCGCACGTTCTTGTCGTACGTGATCCACTTTTCATCACCAGTTATCAGCTTCTTCAAAAATGGTTCGGTTTCATTACGTCGTAATAAAGAATCACAAATGAGTACACGGTTCATTAGGTTTCTTTCAGTGAGCTCATGAGGCACCCAAATATCGAGCTTTTTTGTGTACCCAGCTTTTTTCAAATGCGCCAAAACCGTTTTGTGGTCAATCCCCAGTTCTTCAGCTACATCGTAACTACTAATATGCCGATCTTGCTCCACTTTTTAGGGTTCCGTAATACTTAAGGAACCCTTATAGTTTCGCTCTGTCCGTCTGTCTGTCTGTCTGTCTGTCTGTCTGTCTGTCTGTCTGTCTGTCTGTCCGCGCCTCTAGCTCCTGTAATTATGAATATAAATTGATGAAATTTGGTGCAATTATAGATTGTGTATAGATCACGGTTTCGGGATCATAAAAAAATAATAATTTTATATTTTAGGGGTGGCTCTCCATACATGTGAAGTGGGGATGAAAAATATTTTTTCACTCTACCCCATCGTGTGGGGTATCATAGAATAGGTCTTTTAAAATAAAGGCAAGGTTTCATACGTCACTTTTTTATAAAGTTGACCATTTTCGAGTAATCGGCCTCCAAAGTAGTTTGTAAGTTGGTCCCCCCCCTAGCATTTTTAAACTATAGGAGATAGAAACTTGCAAATTTTCATGCTGATAGATCATGCTAAAAACTCTTTAGGAAAACTATTGTGAACCAAATCGGACAGTAACTTTTGGAGTAATTAAAAAAAAAGCATATTACGCGTTTAAAGTTACGGAACCCTCCTTAGACATGTCCTGACATGCTCTTGGTTAGGTTATTCAAAAATGGCAACAGTTTTGTCCGTAACAGGGCGACCAGAGCGACGTGCATCTTTGATATCAAAATTTCCGGATTGAAAACGCTTAAACCAAATTTGCGCTACTCTCACAGATACTGCATTAGGTCCATAAACATCACAAATTTTTTTCGCGACTTGTGTTGCATTTTTACCCTTTTTGCACAGAATTACAGAAAAAACCAGAATGAGTGTTCGATCACATTTGTACGCAGGGGACTGTGTCCAAAACCATGACAAAACACCGCCCCGCCCGCACTTCACCTCCCCGCGTAGGGTTACCAGCGCAACACAACATTACCTCTTTATGGGGTAAATTAAAATTTTATGTATGACTGCAAATAGTGAAATAGAAATTTTAAACCATAGATTTCGCGTGGAATGTAATAAAGCAATTGTTTATAAAACCAACAAATTTTCCAAATTTTCTAAAACTGCTTATTTAAGGTTTGGGAGGAACGATTTAATTGAAAAATAAAAATAAATAAATTAATGTCGGTTGTTCTCCAATAAACCAATTATTAGAGTCGAATTTATTTTTAACCCCCGACGCAAAAATTTTACGTGTCTGTCTGTTATAAGTTTGACGTGTCTGTCGGCCTGTCTGTCTGTCTGTGGCATCATAGCTCCCGAACCGATGTAGCGATTTCAATTTAGTTTTTTTTTTGTATTAAAGGTGACTTATCTGCGAGTGTTCTTAGACATGTTTGATGAAAATCGGTTAAGCCGTTTAAAAGTTGTGGGGGGTGAAAGTGGGGAAGAATAACTGAATGTCTTTTACATTATTAAATTTTAAATATTTATTATTTAAATTTTATTTTAATTAAAATTTTAATTAAAATAAATTTAAATTTTAAATAAATAAATATTAAAATTTAAATAACCTTTTATTTTCAGCTAAAATTTTAACTATTTCTCTACAGTCTACTCAATCTTCTTAATATTGAAGTCGGTACCAGCCTTATTATTTTTACTTTATTATTATTTGGTAGTCGGTTTAATTTTTTGTTTAAAATTATAATTATACCCTTTTTAGTGAAATTAGTTAAATTATTATTAAAACATTTTAAGAACGTTTAATAAACGATCGAATGTATAATTATTAAATACGCGCCAAGCTTCGTTAGGTATTGTAAATAAGATGATGATGATGATTACTGTAAGTTACATAGTTGCAGTTCTTTGAACATTGCCGAAATTTCCAAATGCGCATCTTTAAAGACAGAGGAGTACTGTTCAGTACTTTTGCAATATGCAAAACCTTAACCGCCTCTTTTTTGGAAGTCGGTTAATATATAATTCGCATATAGTAAAGTATATTGTATTTTATTGTAAAATCTAATATTAACTAATTACGAAAATTTGGGTAAAATGTTCCATTATTTTGTGGCAACACTTACAAAACAATAGCGTTATTATGTTTCGACAATTATTTATTCAATAAAAATTAATTGAAAAAAAGTTGGGTAAAATATCCTGTTTTTCTGTGGCAACACTTACAAAAAGAAACCATGATTTTCTATGACAATAACGACATGGATTTAAATTCAATAATTTATTCAACTGAATTGGAAATGTACTACTTACAGATGAAATGTGATCCCATGTGATTTCTTCACAGTCCCAGCAGCATTTTTACATGTGGGAACGACACAAGTCGGCATAATTAATTAAAAACTGTCAATTTCAAACGAAGTTTACAAGGCGCGCGTCGGCCATTGACTGACAGACTAAATATCTAACCATTCCAATTTGGAATGGTCGTGACGGCTTCACTTTCAAGCGCGTTGACGGTTTCTGGTTTTTTCTGTAATTCTGTGCCTTTTTGTAATAAAATTTTAAAATGTATCGAAATTCTTCATAAGAATCACTCATTTTAACAATAAGAAAAACAAATGAAAATCTCAAATTTACCTAATTTGAATTTGGAATTGTCTTCTGTAAAATTAAAACTTTTTAATGATACCAAAATCAGCCAGATACAATTGGTATAGCCCAAGATATTTTATGACAAGTTCATACATACTATAATGCGAAAAGACTTTTTCCCCAACCTATTACATATATTTTTATTTTCGCCGATTTTTCATAATATATTATGCATGCCATTTACGTCAAGCTAGCATCGGTAAGAGCAACAAAATCGATTCTTTTGCAACTAATTAGCAACAAATTCAGAATATTTTTATTTTAATCTTTGCTGATTTTACATTGCCAGTTTTACAGACCTTGAACTGAATATGACTGTTGAACTAATACAGGTAACAAATTGAAAAAAAAAAAACAAAATTGAATTAAGTTAACTTGAGTGTGTGTGTTTCAATCAATCAATCAATCTCTTTATTCGCATAAAACATGTTATTAAAGGTGTTACAATTTAAAATATATAATATAGTACATGTTTTGCCATTTTTTGGCATGCAAATATTACAAGTTATTAGTATAGTTACATTACATTTTATGCTGTGTGTGGGTGTGCGTGTGTGGGTGAGTGTATGAGATTTATTTCAATTTTTTTGTGGATTTTTACTTTGGAACCGTCAATAATCACGTGATGTTTTTAACAACTTTTTAGACCCCTCCCCTGCCCCTGGTGATACGTGGTGAGGTTTTATACTACCCCCCCTCCCCCACCTAAGATCACGTGTATTTCTTTTTACATAGTAAGCAGGTCATGTTTGAAGAAAAACTTTAACTTAAAAAACAATTTAATCGAATAATTTAGGCAATTAAAAACTATACGAGTCATTTGTCTTGTAATTATTTAAACAACACTACGAATCTACAACCGATAATAATTTCGGTATGCATAGACTAGATTCGAAAATTAATACACGTGATGTCTCCTTCTACCCCCTCCTCCCCTTGGTGATGCTTGGTGATTTTTTTTCGGACCCCCCTCCTTTAGGCATCACGTGATTAATGGACGACCCCTTTGGAAGTCGGCGCCTGTGCGCACAGCTGTAGTACTCTGTCCTGTCTCTGTCTAACAATTTTGCTTGCTCCGATTTTTCAATTTAAAAGTATTTACAACTACTATCTACTATCTAGGAATAAATTTTCTGTTTGGAGTTTGTTTTGTTTTGTCGGCCTACCGGCAAAATTTAAAAAAAATATATTTTAAATAATTATAATCATGACCATTTTTAAGGGGTTGCCTAATTCAAATATGTTGAGAAAGTTATTTCATTAGATATGACGTGGTAGAGCCATGCTTCGGCACGAATGGGCCGGCTCGACCGAAGAAATACCACGGGCTCATAGAAAACCGGCGTGAAACAGCGTTTGCGCTGTGTTTCGCCGAGTGAGTGAGTTTACCGGAGGCCCAATCCCCTACCCTATTCCCTTCCCTACCCTCCCCTATTACCCTATTCCCTCTTAAAAGGCCGGCAATGCACTTGCAGCTCTTCTGATGCTGCGAGTGTCCATGGGCGACGGAAGTTGCTTTCCATCAGGTGACCCGTTTGCTCGTTTGCCCCCTTATTTCATAAAAAAAAAAAAAAAAAAAAGATAAAATACATTTTTCATCTGGTTGACAAACAGTGAAGGACGATCTTAGTTCGGACTTCGAATCATCTAGATACCTACTATTATTAAAATATTGAATTTATGTATTAACAAATAAGTACGTATTAGCGTTTTCGGCTTCTAAATAAAAATATACAGGCAGCCCAAAAGTTTTTTCAGAGGGTAAACGAGCCGACGGATCGCCTGATGAAAAGCGATTACCAACACCAACACCAGAGGAGTCGCAAGTGTTTTAGTGGGAAGGCTTCCATCATGCTCAGACGTTGCCGAAATACTGAGCAAATTTTGCCGCGTATTGTCGCTGAGGTGTCGCTCTTTCTTGTGCGGTATAGCTAGAAGTGTCGTGCCGCGTCGCGTCGCGTCGCTGCCTTTTTATTTTTTTGCCGCAAATTAAGAACTTTGTAACCTATGTAATAACATGTATGTATATTAAAGTAATATTTTTTTTAATTTGACATAAAATTTTAAGACTGATTGTTTTCCATTGATTTTTACTGTAATCATAATCCCCCTTATTAATAAACTATGATTAGCGTCAGAACAACTTTACTCCAAGACTTACGCAAAGATTAGGCAATTACCCCCTTATTAATAAACTATGATTAGCGACAGAACAACTTTACTCCAAGATATACGCAAAGATTAGGCAATTATGGTATTAATAAACTAGGAGTAAGGACGGAGTTAACTAATCAGAATTTACTCCCGGAGTAAAAGTTACTCCGCGGAGCCACATGACTCCAACCAACTTCTATTAAGATATATATACTAAACATAACCTAAATATATTTTCATATATATTTGGTGTTCGTTCAAGTACTTACTAGTGTCTGATTTTGTAATTATTATGGATTAAAATGAATAGAGATTATTTCATTGACGATTTGAGAATGATAGAAGGAATTGAAGAAACAAGCATGTGAAATTGTATAAACCTCGCAATAACCCTTTTTTTATAAATATAACATTTTATATAAAATAGCACAAATTCTAAAACCACTATTTTGATTTCAACATGAGAAATACAGAATTTACATATGTTCGCTTGTCATAGTTATGATTGTCAAATAAAAGTGTCAAATTTCAAAATTTAGCTCTGTCAGTGTCTTTTTAAACGATATTTCATTCATTTTAGTTCATTTTGTTCATTCTTTTCATGTGTGTTGCCATAACATACACCTTAATCTCAGTGTAAGAATTGTATTGTTACTCCGAACCTACTTCGTATTTATTAATACCGTTATTAACACGTAGCTATTCTGTGACTAATCTAGAATTAACTACTCCCGGTTTAACTTTGGAGTAAGAGAAGAATAAGCAATTTTTATTAATAAGACTGTTATGGTATTAATAAACTAGGAGTGAGGACGGAGTTAACTAATCAGAATTTACTCCCGGAGTAAAAGTTACTCCGCGGAGCCACATGGTTTAACGCTTGAGTAAGCATAGATTTGTATTTCCAATTTTATTAAGATATAATATATATACTAAACATAACCTAAATATATTTTCATATTTGTTTGGTGTTCGTTCAAGTACTTACTAGTGTCTGATTTTGAAATTATTATGGATTAAAATGAATAGAGATTATTTCATTGACGATTTGAGAATGATAGAAGGAATTGAAGAAATATTACCATTAATAAGGCATGTGAAATTGTATAAACCTCGCAATAACCCTTTTTATATAAATATAACATTTTATATAAAATAGCACAAATTCTAAAACCACTATTTTGATTTCAACAAGAGAAATACAGAATTTACATATGTTCGCTTGTCATAGTTATGATTGTCAAATAAAAGTGTCAAGTTTCAAAATTTTGCTTTGTCAGTGTCTTTTTAAACGATATTTCATTCATTTTAGTTCATTTTGTTCATTCTTTTCATGTGTGTTGCCATAACATACACCTTAATCTCAGTGTAAGAATTGTATTGTTACTCCGAACCTACTTCGTATTTATTAATACCGTTATTAACACGTAGCTATTCTGTGACTAATCTAGAATTAACTACTCCCGGTGTAACTTTGGAGTAAGAGAAGAATAAGCAATTTTTATTAATAAGACTGAATATGTAATCATCGATAGCTGCCGTGCAGTCTTTGATATTTGCTGTCCGCACGAATTATTAAATTTTCACGAACATAAAATAGTATCATTTTTAACCGAGATTTTTTTATTGGTAAGTATGTTCAACGATTACTCTGCCGTCTGTGGACCGATTTACAAAACTCTGAAAGCATAATTTGAAATTGGTCTTTTAGTCGCTACAGTAGAAACCTGATGATGGGATCCATGAAGAATCGAGGAACTTCTCGAAATTTATATGGACACATATTGTGATTTTAACTTTTTGCATTTAACATTTAACAAGCATAAGCTACCAAAAATAAGATTTTGCACAAAGTATAATAATAAAAAAAGGATACAAAAGCCCTAACAGAGCTCTTCAGTCTTTCAATACGCGTTTGGAAATTTCGGCATTGCCACTATGTGCAACCATATGCCACTATGTACTTACATCATCATCATCTTATTAAGTCAATATTTGAGGTAAGTTATATAGTATGTGATATATATATATATATATTTAGTAATAAACCTGTTAAATTAGGTCAATATATTTCACAAGTTCTTCGAGAACTTACCACGAGACCATATTGACGTGGTGTGAAGTGTCCATAGATATAAAAAAGTATGCTTAGATTTTCACCTTTAAGTAACCGCAAATATCAAGCCAAAAGAAATTTCCCTGGGATATAGTATTCGAACTAAATTAAAATGCGATACACCTACATGTAATATTTTTATTAAATTACATATTATGTACTATATTTTAGAAATATGTCATTGTAATCTTAACCATAAATTTAAAAAATCCATTTGGAAGGCGTAACAAACTATAAAATAGGGGAATGCAAACAATAATAAAAAAAGAAATTACCCCTGGGATAGAGTACCTATAATAGGTCCTAAATTAAAATGCGATAAATCTACTATATTTTAGAAATATGTGATTGTAATCTTAACCATAAATAAAAAACGATTCAGGCTGTCATTATGGGGCCTTTTTCACAATCGCCTACTAAGTATTGTGGATAGCTTATCCGGCAGTTTTGTCGCTTCTTACGTTATACTGAGCGACGGAGACAAAATATGCAATTAAGCTATCTGACACTTATTAGAAGATTGTGAAGCAGGCCCAATACTTTACACAGTTTTTTCATGACAAAATACCTAATATGTACCTTTGTAGCACTAAAATAGTTATAAAAGAAAACGAAATAAAATCATAAATTGCAAAAGTTGATAAATTAGAAAAAGAGACAATCATCATTTGAAAAATAAAAAACTTCTCATAGGTAAGTAAGAAATCTCAGGTAAGCCGAAAGTGCGGTAGGTATCTAATTAGTTAATTACTAATAATAACATTTAATAGACAATAACATAATATCTCTTTAGATAACATCAGTCTAGCCACACTTTGATTATTCTACAATCTAGAATATTTCTCATACATCATCTGCCATTTCCATAGAAATACCATGATTACCGAGGCCTATTAGCATGGTTTTACTGTATGTACTTATCTAATGGCGTCATGTGAAAAATCAGTAGGAATTTAACTTTGCATTTGGTGCCATTGAAATTATTATGCCTTCGGTTTTGAGTGAATTGGCATTCTCGAATATTCGAGCAAAATACTTGTTAACTTTGGAATTCAGACGGACCGCTTAATCGTCATCTCCTTTTTAATTAAAATCATTATTGAATGCCAATTCCACCTATAAGTAATATAACTTGCATATTTATTTTAACTACTTCTGCGAGTCTATTTTTACTAAATCTTTATTCTCTTTTATAAATTGTTCGTCTACGTTTACGATATCAAATGAATACTTAATATATTTTTCAGCGTGATGCTGTAACAAATGTTTGTATAAAATCTCTGGAGTAAAATTTAGATTACATTTTGAACAAGTCTGTATTAAATATTTTTTTGAGATGACGCCACATTTATTTCTTTTGACATGTTCTCTTGCATTTTCTTCAGATAAGTAATGCAGGCCACATGGGCACCTGTATAGAATGTCCGTTTTTTCTTGAATACTGACATTAGTGAAACTTTCTTCGGATTCTTTTTCTCGATCCCCATTTTTTACCTTAGGTTTTAATTCTTTTTCTAAACGCTGATACGTTTCTTGAGGATCAAAGGGTATAACGCAAATAGCGTCGCTCGTGAACTCCGTATCTGAAACGTGCATAGCACGGTGGCTCTTTTTCTGACCTTCGTCAAAGAATAAAAGACACCTTGAGCATTTCCATTTCCCTGCATCGATCAAACAAAAATGCCTCGAGCTCAGCCTTAAATGCCGAATGCAAACATTACATTTGATGCATTTGTAAAGAATATAATCAGAGGCAATACCACTAAAAGAACAAGCTATGTCATTATTTTCTTTACTTTCTTGTCTGATTTGTCCAAACATAACCACTTTCATATTACTAGCAATAAACGTATCACATGTTTTGTGTTTAGTCTCGTGTTTGTCGTAATCCTTATTGTAAATCAGTAAACCACAATTATGACATTTTTTCAAATCGTTAAAGTTACAATGATGACTCTTCAGTACCCTCCATTCTACTACGCCGTGACAATTTCTACACTTGTATAATAAGTATTGATTAGTTTTGATAAACATTGATTCATTTAGCGCTTTGTCCTTTTGTCGATTAAAAACTACTATTCTGTAAGAATTTATGCTTAAACTACGCTGCTCGTGTAGTTTTAAATGTCGCGTTCGGTGGCCTGCCGACAAAAGAGCTATTCCACAATAATGACAAGGGTATTTTTTATTACTGCCGTTGCATTTTTCTCTGTGAGTAAAAATATCAGAATCATCAATAAAAATACTACATTTCGTGCATTGATACAGAGTCAATTCTGGATCACCTTGTTGAGCTATGTCTAGTTTGATTCTACATTCGTTTTTATATATTGCATATTTAATTATGTTTTCTCTTTTATTTTCCGGTAACGATTTAAAAACATGATTTAGCCAGTCCGTATTACTGCGTCCAAAATGAAATAGATCACAGACAAATATTTTAAAAGATTCATTGCTTAAACCAGTCTTGTGCATTTCTTTATGTAATAACATAGAAGAACGATCAAATATTAAATTGCACTGTGTACATCTTTCAATACTAATGTTTTTATAACTGTTGTTATAATGAGAGTGACAATGTTCTACCAGTTGATCATAATGGCCTACAGTAACATTACAAATTTCACAGGTATATAAATAATATGTCTCTTCAATGTTACCTTGTTTATCAATTACATTGTTTTCTTGTGATAAACTTACATTTTTTTCTTCAGCAACTGGATGTGATTCAACGTTTTTACTAAGTTGTGGTTCATCTACATCTATCATGTTGTTTTTACATTTGTTTTCATTACCATTTTCTTCGTTATGTCTTTCTAACAATGATTCCGTTAAAAGTGAATTTACATTTCTATTATTTTCTTTTGATACAGCCGGACTTCCTTTATAAGGACTATCATATTCTATGGATGATTTAGATTGTAAATAGTAACCATGAAATGGTATGTGCAAATTGAGAGCCTCTTCAGAAGCAAACTTTTCCTCGCATATATCGCAGTATAAATTCGGAGTTTCTATGCAAGTGTGACAACGTATTTCGTCCTTGCTAACGAAGTACGCCTCACAGATGTTACACTTCGGATATATCGGTATCGGAGGTAAAATTTGTTGACATGTTTCAATATCATAAAACCTAAAATCCTGTAATTTTAAATGTGGATTCAGTTCATGAAATTCTTTATGGCGTACTATTATTTTAGGCGTAAACACAATACCACAAATATTACATACTCGTTTACTTAAATTACTGCAACGCTTTTCAAGGTGTACGTCGAGCCTAAAATAAAAATTTACGAAACATTCGCAATTTTTACAGTATGTCAAATTTAGTAAAAATGTTGGTCTATCAGGTGGTTTAAAAACGAATTTAGAATATGAATCATCATTTGCGGAACAACATTTAAATAACTTTCTTCTTAACGTTTTCGATGGATCGGAGGCTTCATCAAACTTTCTTTTCAGTTTGTTTTGTTCCCCTATGCATCTATCTTCAGTAATCGATTTATCATTTATCGATTTCTGCGATCTATCTTTAATTACTGGTTTTTTCTTTAGGGTTGACTTGTTTTTAGCCATTGAATTGCCTTTGAGCAGAGAACTTTTCTTGTTCTTTGCTATTGAATCATCAATTGGTAAATAACTATTCGACTCATCTGGACAATAATTGTCAATATCAGAACCATTAGATTCTACGGAAGAAGATATTGATTTAATATCTTCTTTACTTTCCAAGTCTTGAACTATATTTCTGCTATATATTTGACTGTTGATAACGGAGTCATTAATAATTATAAAATCACTTTTTCGATTATCTATATCACTATGGATGGTATTATGTGCTCTTTTATTATTAATATTTGCGTCTATATTAATATCACAAACAAAACAGTGCCAGGAATTAGTAGTTTCTCCACAAACATTTATGTGATGTCTAAAGTCATTGATAGGGACATGTAGTGGACAATTAGCACATTTTATAATAATTCTTCTGAAATCCTTATCCTCTACATTTACAATTGTAAATGATTTAGTATATTTATGTTGTTTCAAGTGTAGATCTTCATCACTCCTTTTAAAAAATATCTTGCACGAGGAACATTTCCAGTTAATAAGAATTTCACTGTGTATGATATGACTGGTTGCTAGCTTCGGAGATAAGAAATGTATTTCACATTTTAGACATTTGAACAAAGCACCTTTAAAATGTAAAGGTCTATCATTTATCAAATCATAACTTGATTCTAAACTTAAAGGTGCTGTTCTGTCTGTCTGTTGTTGTGTTGCTAAAGAAAAGTTACTATTATCTTTATGGCTTTTTTGAATTTTATTGATTTGAGTATTAAGTTCAAGCTCCTTTGAACTAGTGTTAGATATCATCGAAGAGTGTGCATGATGCAAATGCGTATTATATTTTTTCAAAGAAGGATAAATGTTGGAACAAAATACACACTTTGGATTAAATTTTACGACATTAGTTTGTTTTACTTTTACTTTATGTTTTCTTTCCATATGCACCTCATAAAACCTTTGCTGTAGAAAATAATATGAACATATACTACACTGCAATGCTTCATTACGGCTAGTATCACAAAAAATTTCAATATGATTATCCGATTCACTGCAGGACTCTCCTTCAATAGATATTGTTTCACAAGAATTTATTGATATTGTTTCAGTCATGCAGTTGGTGTCTGCAGATTTTTTCCTACATTTTGCTTTATCTGTACTCTTCACAACAGTTTTTTTTAAAACAGAAACCTGTTGAGAATTTTGATTAACATTGGACTTTACTTCACGGTCTTTATCTAAGATACTTTGTCGCACTTTTACTTTTTTGTCTAAAACTTCATATAAATGTTCAATAAGCAATTCCTGGGTTAAAAATATTTCTCTACAATGAAAGCATTTCTTTGTTTGATTTCCTTCACTTATATTTACTTGGATATCCCTGACATTATCTTCTTGACCTCCAACACTGTCTCTATTAATATTGAATGTATCTTTATGATTCAATATCTTATGTTCCTCAAACATATTATTTTTTGGAAATAGTGTTTTGCAAATCCGACAGTAACGTTTACTTTTTTTCAGATAACAATTAATGTCTTTAAGATTTATTTTCACTCTATGTTTTAATTTTTTATCACTGGTTTTAGAAGGTTTTGTTCCAAAAACTATTACATTTGAATACAGAAGTGAATTTTTTGATTTTTGAATTTCAGCAGACCAAGAAGCTCGCCTTGTTAAATTTTCCTCTGTTGCAATCTCTTCTTTAATATGTGGTATCACACTATCATTTGTAATACTCTGTTTTTTGTGACAAACTATACCAGCTGGTCTATTTGATGTATCAGGTGTAATTTGTTTCTGTAGTTCTGAAAGGAAAGCTATAATTACAGTGTGCAATGTGCAAATAAGTATAAGAATTGCATCATAACTCATAATGTTTGCAAGTCTATTGGACTGAGATCTAAGGCCCGCCAGACTACTCTTATATTGTTACTGAGAAAATGTATATTGTATTGTAGGTTTAGTGTGTACGATGAATGTATGCATAGCTGCTAGTTTGCACGATGGGCCATGTAAATAAAATAAATAAGCCTTTATTCAAATACCCTTACATTTTTTTGACCTTTAGCAAAGGCCTCCCCTAAGCTCTTCCATTGTTCAAGTTGTTTGTCCATGGCCTTTCTGCTACATGTTGTTCCTGCCATTGCTTTTATCTCATCCTCCCATCTTTTCTTTTGTCTTCTTCGCCTCCTTTGTCGATCTCGTGGGAACCACACAGGCACCATACATACCTTTGGCTCATTTATTTTTCTTGTTTCATGTCCTATCAATTACCACTTCAATCTCTTCATTGTATATGTCACATCTGTCACCCCAGTTTTATTTCTTATTTCATTCAGTTTGATGTTTTCTTTCAGTTTACTAATTATCATACTCCTCTCCATTCTGTTCTGAGATATTTGTAGGGACTTTCGTTGCTTTTACAAATTTACTGCCTATGTCTGAAAGTCACATGACATGCATGGCAATATGCAAGTGTGAAACAATTTTTGTTTTCATACAGAACTGCAGGTTTTTCATGATAATTTTCAGTGACCAGTATCATTTCCACAAGTTGCTTATTCTTGCATCTAGGTATTTCTTTCTGTATTTGGTCTTCTAGTGCAATTATTTGAACACCTAGGTCAAATAATATATTGTGTACATTGCGTTACATAATCTATGGTGTTGCTATTTACCTTTACATCTCTCTGATCCCCGTTCGAAATCAATTTCGTTTTTTTTCTATATTCATTGACAGACCCACTTCTTCACTTGCATCTGCTAGCTGTTGTATCATGGCTTGGCGCTTTTGTGGTGTTTCTTCTATAATAATTAAATCATCTGCAAATGCCAAATGGGATAGGTTTTCCCCATTAATGTTTATTCCGTGGGTATCCCTGTCCAGCTTTCTAAGCACCTGTTCTAGCACAGCTGAGAGAGAATAGCTTGGGTGAGAGTGGTCTTGCACCCTTTTCAATCCTAAATTCGTCTCCAACTCTTTCTGTTTGTATTGTATGTTGGCTGTGGGGTTTTTTATATATTTTTCTAATAAACTCTTTATATTTTTCGGGATACCTTGGGTTTTCAAAGCTTCCCATATTATATATTTATGTTTAATGCAGTTGAATGCCTTATTGTAGTCAATGAAAGCCAAATTATATGTTTTGTTATATTCAGTATACTTCTGTACCACTTGTCTTATGGTGTGTATATGATCTAATGTAGAGTAGCCTCTTCTATTTACCCGGCCTGTTCTTTCGGTTGATTATCCTTTAAAGTGTTGCTTATCTGTCAAGGATTACTTTTGAAAATATTTTGTAAAGGTTAGGTATTAAACTTACTGGTCTAGTTGTTTATTTCATGTCTCCTTCCCCGTAAGTAATATAATAGTAGATTTCGATCATTGTTCTGCGATCTTTTCCTGTGCTAAGATTTCCTTGAATAAGTTTGTAGTAAAGTGGATAAGTGGATAAAGTAGAAACACACTTTAATGATTTTATTTGATATTTGGTCATCGCCTGGTGTTTCACAGTTCTTTTGCGACATAATTGCTTTTCTAACTTCACTTTCTATTAGGTATGACTGGTTTTTTCTTCCTCTATTACAATATATTCTCTATATTCGTCTTTTCTCCTGTACCTTTATATAAATCTCTGTAAAACTATGTTGCTATTCCTGTGATATGATTTCTGTTTGTTATCTTTTTCTTTTCCTTACTTTTCATACTTGGTATCCATGACGAATTTTCTTGAGATCTTTGTTTAATCCTCCTGTCTTTTCTATGTGATATTGAATTATTTTTCTTCTGTTTTCTTTTTTGTATTTCCTGATCTCGAACATGATTAGTTTACTTATTTTTACTATATCTCTTCCATTTTTTATTTATTTTCTAATAGTACTTTCCTGTGTTCCATCACCTGTCTTGCTTCTGTACCTATTTAAGCTTTTTGACTTGCTATGCAGCTTAGGTGTTTTGTTATTTCTTCCAGTCTTTCTATTAATATATCTAATTTTTTTTTGTATGGCTTTTTTGTTATTTTTTTGGAACTCAAGTTCTTTTGAAATTTGTAAGTTTCTTAGGTAGCTGTGTACTACTTCAGGTACCATCACAACTACCTACCATTTGTTGTTATGTGCTTCCTTCCTTTTCTTGGCTTTTTCATGTATACTTTGACATGAGTGAGTGTCAATATCAGAAATTTATTGAGGTTTATTTGTGACTAGCTGTTTCTTGCGGCTCCGCCCACGTAAATATACTATAGAGTACTTTTCCGTGATAAAAAGTAGCGTATGTTTTAATCCAGAGCCTAAACTACTTCCATCCTACCAAATTTTATCAAAATCCGTTAAGCAGTTTTTGCGTGAATGAGTAACAAACATCCATCCATCCTCACAAACTTTCACATATTTTATAATATTATTAGGAAGGATTATGTAGACTATCTCATGTTTTACTTCTACATTGGGTGATATACAGTGTATTTTTTGTTTGTTGACTTTTAGAAAAAACTATTCATTATCTTCATATTGTTTCTAATAGTTGTTGTCCGTTCTTATTACCACCAGTACTAAATAGTCCTAGTAATTAGTATAAATTTTGTCTTCATTTATTTTCTATATCCTATTTGGCTGTTGTTTGGAATTAGAAATTTGATAAATAAATTGATTTTTTTATGTATTTTAAAATTTTATTATTAATAATATTGATATTTAATGCGAATAACATTATGAACAAAGGTACAAAAAAATTTACCAACTACCTAGTACTTACTAACTTTTCTTACAGCCTTTGAATGATTTTATGTATAGTAGAATAATGACATTTAAGGCGAGGTCATAGCCTACTTTGTCATTTCCCGTCACCTAGTCTACCTAGTCAGAGTTCAATTACGAAGTGGAAAAAAATATAGGATAAAGTACACAATCCTTGAAATTTTCAAAATATGTATGGTTCTCTTCTGAACCATAGTTACATATTTCGAAAAAATATGTATTTCTTGAGTTAAAAAATCATAAAATCACTTCTTAGAAATCACACAATGTCCTAAAACGTAAAATTTTGTGCAGCACCATACATTTTTTTTAATAATTAATAATGTATATTATATTTCAATATTAACTGAACACTTTTGTGATTTGTACAATATTTCAAAAGATGTTTTAAAAAATTCCTTGCTAACACAGTCTTCTACATGAATATAATGCTATGCAAAAAATAATCTTTTTACAATGTGCATACCCATAGTGTAAATCATTTTGTTTTTGAACTTAGACCTTGCCTTAAATATTATGAAGTAAAAAATTATGTTCATTGTACACACTAATACTACAAAATGACAAATTTTATTAGTATTAGAATACAAGGGTGGTCTGGCCGCTAGCGGGACTAGGATCTCAGTCCATAAGTAATCTGCCTATCCCACTGGAAAGATAGGTACATTATCGATGATAAAATCTAGCCTATGGTATCCAGGATACAAACTTTTATAGGTTTAAAAATACCCGGAGTTAAGGGAAATGAAAAGAAACATCCTGCATATACCTGAGAGCTGTGTACATACATAAATTGCTTATTTAACAAATCTGTTACCTTCATGATTAGCATCCACAATTTCTTTTTTTAATAACGTTAGATCTGGAAAAATAGTTCGGACCCTTGGATTGTCCATTAGATCATGTTCCTCAATATCAATATCTCCAGACATTCTGGCTGAAAAATAACAATTTCATAAATATCTAACACAAACGAAACGATTATCGAACGAAACGATCAACGATTTCAGAAATATTGTTCTTCTTCTTCTTTTAATGTATGGCGGCCTCAGTGTTGCCAACCTCAGGAAAGCAAATAGCAGTAAATGGTACTTGAAAAAACAGCAGAAAACAGTAAAATAGTAATTTCAAGACATCAAATCTACTGTCCGACATAACATTCGGAGAATTGATAAATAGTTATACAACTACTGTTAGATTTACCACAAATTAAATTTATTTAAGGAATTTCTGGGAATTGTAAATTAAATAAAGTCAAAATATAATTTAAAATAATTTTCCAAATACAAGTAAAGCACAGCTATTCTTGTTCCACATAATATTATACTACAAATGTAGCTATCCTGTTTTACTGTAAGTCAAAAGGATTGCTAAAGGGGGGATCCCCTATGCTACAGCCTGCAAGAGGGCTGCTATTGATGCCAATTCACAACAGCTGTAAAAAGGCGCGTGACCGACGCATACGAGAACTATTTTTATTGCTTTCTCTAAAAGATTGTTCCGGTTTGACCTGTTGGTTATGATTTATTTCCATTTGGAATTAATTATTATTTTAAAAACAGTAGAAATACGAACTAAAACAGAAAACAGGGATGTCAGGCCGAAAACAGTAAATCTACTGTTAAAACAGTAGGGTTGGCAACACTGGGCGGCCTCAAACCCCTATGGGCCTCAATGAGATGTCAATGTCAGAGTGCTCGAAATATGTCGAAATTCAAAGAAGGGAGTTTCGGCGGGAAACCCAATTTAGCACGCATTTTGTAGTTCCACACTAGTGCACGTCAACGAATAAGTAATGGCGGCCCGCCCCGGGCGGCACTTTTAAGGGGGCGGCAAAACCTTAGTAAGGGGGCGGCAAAACCTAAGTAAGAGTGTGGCAAAACCCAAGTAAGGGGGCGGCAAAATTGACGTCCGCCCCGGGCGGCAGACACCCACGCTACGCCACTGCACTACAGGGTCCTACCATCACGTCAAGAACGCACAGCTCAGAGTCATTATTTTATGTTCGAACTGACAAATTAAGAATCTGAAATATTATGAACGTGTGTGAGCATGCGTGTTTTGTATGGAAACTTTGCCTTCGACCTGAATTTGACGTTCTTAAAGAATGTCAAATTAAGAACATCTGTGGCCGGGCTTAAAATAATATTATTTTAATATTACTTCGTTTCGTACCATTACGGATTACCTCCTTACAGGATATAGAAGTTTTTGATAACCTCTATAAAGTAAGATTACACCAGATTCTGCTAAGCGGTATTCCGCTAACGTATGACTGATAAAAGTAGGCTTAGACGTACGATATTAAATGATTTTGAAAATAATTTGTAACTCTTCAAGAAAAATAAACTGTGCTAATTATACTGTAAATATAAAATATAATCAGTCATACGTTAGTTCTGCGACTTTCCGCTAGGGAAGATTATTCTCCTTTTAAAATGTCCGTCTACGGAAGGTCTACGATGCCCTTTGAGTATCCAAAAACGGTGCCCTAAGCCCTTAAATAGCTACAACTTCTCAGTTGTGTGCAAAAGGCATTATACGTAAAATTAAAAAAAAAAACTTTCCTCACAGCTGATCAAATGTCAATTATTGTCAGGAAAATGGAGTTTTGATACGCATCAATTTATGTTAGAAGGTGTCAATATGAAATCCTCTATTAATTTTCCTATAAATCGGGACTAGAATGGATAGATCATCTCCATATCAATCGTGTGGAAAGGATGACAATTCAAAAAATGTAAAAACCGAACGAAAAACAGTAGATGACGCGAAACTTCATCGGGAAAATGTCAATCATCCAAAACATAGGCAAACTGCGTCTTACGATAAAGAAAGTGTTGTTCCTTCGAGTGTCGTACCAGGACCATCAAGTGCGTCTTGTGCCGGTCCTGTTTCAATTGGTACCAAAGAGTCGAAAATGGACTCGAGTAAAATAGCGTCCATGCAGCAGATAGTGGAAAACACTCTCAGGTACCAGCTAACAATCTTGATCTTCGAGTTTTTGCATACAACCACCAACTTTCCTACATAAGTACTTCGTTTGGTTTCTTCTAAACGTAGATAATATTTATTTATATTAAAAAAATAAAAATATTGAAAACATTATTTTAACCACCAATGGCTTTTATTATACTAATAAAGCAACTATAGGAAAGTATTTGCTAAATTTTATTCAATTAATGAACTGATTGGCAGTAACGGTAATATTTTTGAATGCCTCATTAAATATTGATCTAGATGCTATTTACCAGTTAATTTTTCTTATTTTTATTGTACATTCTTTTTTTTATTCATTGCAGATACATTCTGCGTATGCTATCACCTAAAAAAATTTAAACTTAAAGAAGAAACTTATAATATGAACTAACTTTAAATATTAAACACCAAAATAAATACATCTATTTATACTCAAAAAGTTCTGCACCGATTGAGCTGAAATTTTAGCATGATATTTAATCGGAATCAAGGATTGTTTTTATCAATTTTTTGCATCAGTCACATATTCACGACCTCAAAAAACTATATTTATGCAGGCGGAGCCGCAGGCAACAGCTAGTATAATATAATATAACTAGCGACCCGCCCCAGCTTCGCACGGGTACAACCTCTAACAAAACGGGTGAAATCTAGTCAAAACAAACAGAAACAAATTAATATAGGTACCTACTAAAACTCAATGAAGTAGGTGGGTATACTTTTATCTAAACTCCCCCCCGCACGCGTACCCCTGCCTTGGTGACACCCACTTCGCAACGGGCCGTGCAGCAGAAATCGCAATATTTTAATTTCGCCATAACTTCAAAACCAAACGTCCAATTTCAATCATTCAAAGACCAAATATTATCTACATAAACTGTACTTAGTGATGAAATAATTTATTTTGATAAGGATTAATAGCATGAGTAAAATAAACGCGTTTAAATATAGTCCAAAAAAATTCAAGATTTCTAAATAAAAAAATGGTTGTTGTGCCTCACTCGACATAGATAGGTATAGTGTGTCGCGGACTTTTTTGTAGATATTTATAAGATCTACAATTAATTAGAACATTGTATGGTTCTATCTTTTATAGTTTAGGCAGCGTACGCAAAATAAGTAACTTTTCTGGTTGATTTTTTACACCTTGTGTCCGAAAAACCCAAATATTTTACGGAACCCTATTTTTTTCCAAAATAAAATTTAGCCTATGTTACTCGTGGATAATGTAGCTTTCGAATGGTGAAAGAATTTTTGAAATCGGTCCAGTACTTTTTGAGCCTATTCATTACAAACAAACAAACATACAAACAAAGTTTTCCTCTTTATAATATTAGTGTAGATAAACCTAACAATCTTGTAAAACAATTTTTAGTATATAGTATATATTTCTATAAGTAATGATACTACATATTTTATTGATTGTAGTCAAGAAGGGCGACAAAGGGTGTCACAATTGTTAGAGGCTGTGGAGGCACTGAGTGGAGCTGAGAGGCTGTTGCTGTACCTGCGGCTACCTACAGGGGTACCTCCACACGACCCCCTCAAGCAGCCAGTAAATCCCTTAGGCTCCAGGTAATATGTGTGTGTAATATGTCTCATGTGTTCAAAAACTGTAACTCTGAGCTGTTAAATTGTATTATAGGTATTGTTAGGTGGGTTACGTTGGCACGTTCACCCTCGCACCCATGAGATTTGACAACTACACGATTTTCAGCTCTTATTGCATTAATACAGAGTGGATTTTACAGTGCAGTTTTTTTCTGTTGCAACCACTAAAAATGCTTGTAGGAACTTACTGTCATGCAGTTAATGCTATGTATCCTATAATAAATGTTTTATCCTGTCAATATTCCGCCAGAACCATTTTGTCAGAAGACATTTTACATGCAAACCTGCAAATAAAAAGTATTGATTTGACAAGCTGTATTTATTTGTAAACAGAACTCGCTGAAGCAAAATAATAATACATAAATACACACAAACATATATCTATGTGTAGTAACTTTCATTTACTGACAAATTAAAAAATATATATATCATGCTGTATTTGTAAACAGAACTCGCTGAAGCAAAACTAAAATACATAGATACACAAAAACGTAACTATCCATGTGTCAACATGCCAAAATGACTATATTTACCCATAGGTAAACTGTTATTTTGTTATTTACTAGTTTTCCTCTTTCAATTGTACTTTATTTAAGCTGTTTTGCGTTAAATGTTAAATTTTGAGAAATTTTGATTATTTTGCTTCTTATAATGTTCAAAAGTTAAATGATTGCTGTTTGTATATGTCACCGTAAAATTTTAAAAACCGTTAGATTGTAAAATAACTAACGAGATTGTAAAAATATGTCGAAAGATTCATAATATTTATAATCTAATGAAAAGTAATGTGTTAAATTATAGGAAGCATATTCGCGTCCGAAGTCTATCAACATTTTACAATTTCACTGGCTATATTACAATCTGACGGTTTTCTCAATTTTACACTGACATATACAAAACTAAAATAATTTTTAAATACCCAGAATTTACTTTGTTGATTTAAATTTTTAGGGCTGAACTGCAGCAGACTGTGACATGGATACAAACCCACTTGGAGGTGGATCCTGATGTGTCTTTGCCTAAACAGGATGTTTATGATGAGTACATGTGAGTGCATTCGCTTTATAATATTAATTTTCAATTAAAAATTTCACCTATCTATCAGTAAACATCACATTAAAGTCTAAAGACCCAATTTGTTTTGCTCATCAAACTATAATTATTCTCATGTGGCTGGATTTGAATTATCTTAAGATAATAAAATGCAAGAATATTAAATTGCAAATAGCATTTGATAACAAATGCATAAAGCTATTACTCAATACAGTCAATTAAACAACAAATTAGAATGATGCCATACAGTCAATGTTATCTATCAAAGGGTCACACTATCTCATTTACAAAAATCAAAAATCTTATATCATTGTTATAATATAGCTAAGATTATAATTATTGTGATAAGTAATCATATGTATGTATCTTTGTTGATAAAAAACACATAACATGTATAGAATAAAAAAAATAATCTAAAAGTATTCAAAAGAAAATATGTTCTTGTAGGTATGTCTTCACTTTATGTAACACTAGCGACCCGCCCCGGCTTCGCACGGGTACAATACTGATACTAATACCACAGCCTATGGTCTTATCTAGTTATTACGCTGTGCTAATACTACAGAATATCACCCACTTCGCAACGGGCCGTGCAGCAGAAATCGTAATATTTTAATTTCGCCATAACTTCATAACCAAACGTCCAATTTTAATCATTCAAAGACCAAATATTATCTACATAAACTGTACTTAGTGATGAAATAATTTATTTTGATAAGGATTAATAGCATGAGTAAAATAAACGCGTTTAAATGTAGTCCAAAAAAAATTCAGTCCAAGATTCTAAATAAAAAAATGGTTGTTGTGCCTCACTCGACATATATAGGTATAGTATGTCGCGGACTTTTTTGTAGATATTTATAAGATCTACAATTAATTAGATCATTATATGGTTCTATCTTTTATAATTTAAGCAGCGTACGCAAAATAAGTAACTTTTCTGGTTTATTTTTTACACCTTGTGTTCGAAAAACCCAAATATCTTACGGAACCCTATTTTTTTCCAAAATAAAATTTAGCCTATGTTACTCGTGGATAATGTAGCTTTCGAATGGTGAATTTTTGAAATCGGTCCAGTACTTTTTGAGCCTATTCATTACAAACAAACAAACAAACATACAAACAAAGTTTTCCTCTTTATAATATTAGTGTAGATGTTTAAAAAAAAGCAAATTTTGTTAAAAATGTTCCTTATTAGCTTTTTACTTGCCAGACTTTGTTCTTATTTAGAGTAAATAAATTGGTTCGATTCCTGGCTAGATGAATTAATTTATCAATTATCTTTAAACAAAGATTAAAACCGACTACCAAAGTAAAAATGCACAAAAAGTATGAAATCGGGGCCCTGATCGGGGCTTGTATGGGCCATTCCTCTATGTGCCGCGATGCGCAGGAGTACAGTACGCATCGCGACTAACTCGAGGATTCGGTGCGGTGGGCGACTCCATCCCCACGCCACCACCCCGAGTTCCCCTTCTAAGGCGGGACGTTGCGGTCGTCATGGTTGACCGCCCTTCGCATCTACGACTCGGCCTTCTTGGGTCGAGCGCCTTCCTTTCCCTTGTGGGCTCTTGTTGATATTTTCAAGGAAGAAGTCCTTGGTAGAGATGAATATATTGAAAATATCAACTTGTGTAATTAATTATTGCTTTTTCGCAGCCCCGGATCTACAATTATTTTTAGGCGGGGCAAAATCTGAAAAATGCCGCCCCCGCCCACATATATAGTACCTAACTATAAATCTTTTTGGGGGCCCCCAGCCCAAGGGTTAAAATTCACAAAAGAGAGAAAATTGTTCGCATTTAATTTATACTTTTTAGTATAAATCTTAAAAATTTTCGAATATTTTGTTTCTGGAAGGCTCGAATCTTTGAAATGACCTATTTTTAGGACTGGGAACCCGGCTAGCCCCACCAAGATCCGGGGCTGCCAGGGAAGACCTAGAGGAGGCTAGTATACAGGCGTTGCCCTGGCCTGCAAACAGTCCGGACCTAAATCCCATCGAACACATGTGGGATTTACTGGAACGCAGTGTTCGAAGCACAAATCAACCCGTCCACAATGAAAGACAGCTAGTCAACCTACTGAAATCAAGCTGGGAAGATTCCTCAAGAAACAGTTGTACACCTTGTGGAGAGCGTACCCAAGGAGTACAACGGCGGCGGCGGCGTACGGCGGCGTACGGCTTCAAGAGTGCATTAAAAAACGAGGACACACCAGATATTGAAGAAAGTCTAAAATCAACATATCGTCTCTTTTTTTTAACAGATTTTTTGTCTGTGTAATTTTTTGCCATAGTTCATTCTTTAGGAAAAGTTGTCTCAAAAGAATTTTTCATTATTTTATGCTGTTTAAATTAAAAATTAATTAATTTATCTAATCTAATCATTAATCAACCCCTGAATTGCAAATACTGTAAAAACATGTTGGCCCTTATTTTGTTTTGACTAGTATAATTACTTTAAACTTGGAATAACTTTGTACGTTTTTCAAAATGTATTATTTTTATAAGCACACTGATTTTATCATTCGGAATGATAAAATCAGTCTTTTGCACTCACGGTAACCAGACGCGTGCTGCCCCGATCTGCATTTCCTGCTGGCGAGCGGGAGCCGGGCGCGTATTTTGAACTATGCCTACGCGCTCGCGAATAATAAATGTTTGTGCAGCACGTCTCACTCCGCGCTCAGGGTATCGGTCAAGTTGATATGGCCATGAAATTGCTGTACTTGTGCTATTATTTATTCCGTGGTCAAAGTTAAATAAATGATGAGTTGTCCATTGATCCGTGAAGTGTGAATTTGGCCGCCCCCTGAACTTGCCGCCCGGGGCATAGGCCCCGGCTTGCCCCCTTCTAGATCCGGGGCTGCTTTTTCGTTACATGAAATCCAAATCACACCAAAACTAAACATTGACAATGTCATTTTATGATATTATATTAACTGACTAGCTGTTTCCCGCGGCTCCGCCCGCGTAAATATAGTATCGGGTATCCCGTGGAAATACTGTACTTTTCCGGGATAAAAAGTAGCCTATGTTTTAATCCAGAGCCTAAACTACTACCATCCCAAATTTCATCGAAATCCGTTCGGTAGTTTTTGCGTGAAAGAGGAACAAACATCCATCCATACATCCTCACAAACTTTCACATTATATTAATGATTATATATATTAACTGATGTAAAATTGATTTACAGAGCTCACTGTATGACCTGCAATATGAAGCCCTTATCGACGGCTGACTTTGGAAAAGTAATGAAGCAAGTGTACCCTACTGTACGGCCGCGCCGCCTGGGAACCCGTGGTAACTCGAGGTAACTACAATATAATACCCTAATATGATATAGAATATAGGTGCTAATTTTCGTGAGAATATGTATATGCATGTTTGTTACTAGAGTAACAGTGCTAGAGCATGCCTTGAAATTACTAAGTGATTTGATTTTGGTTTCTGTTCCACGAAAATACGGCTGTCCACATGTCCATGACATGACGATATTGTCAACATAAGAGGGTGCGGAATCGCAGCACGGTGCGTTGACATAACTTACAAACTCACGTCAAGACAATGCCGCCAAAGACAAAACAAGATCGCCGTGCAATGTTAATTCCGGTACATTTTGCGCCGTCCTGTGGCAACGTTGCAGTGCAGTGAAAAACACGACGCGGCAACGCACCGGACGACGACGCCGCGACACCGCGCCGTTTCACGTTGACGACGCGCGACGCCGTGACGTGGACACATGTCCACATGGACAGGCTCTTACTTTTATTTTGACGACCTCTGTAGCTCAGTGGTTAGTGCGTTGGCCTTAAAGCCGGAGGTCGCGAGTTCGAATCACGCCAAAGGAACAAAAAGTTTTCTGTGTTCCTGGGTCATGGATGTGTGTTAAATGTGTGTATACTAATATAATAAAAATCTTAAATATATGTATAGTATATGCATTAAATATTACCTACTTCCCGTTTTCTGGTACTTGTAACACAAGTTCTTCGGATAATTAGCACGAGGCCAGATTGGCGTGGTGTCAGGTGTGAAGCGTCCATAGATATTATTATTATTTTGTTTTATATTATTAATAAAATAAAAATGGACATAATGAAAATGCAGGAGTAGCAGTGATGATTGTAAAATGTATGTAAATATTGCCTTTTTTCAGGTACTGCTATGCTGGTCTTCGCAAAAAAATCAAACTTGAAGCACCACATTTGCCAGATTTGGGGGAAAGTTCTAAGGTATCATTATTAACTAGCTGTTGCCCGCGGCTCCACCCGCGTAAATACATTATCCCTCGAGAACACTGTACTTTTTCGGGATAAAAAGTATCCTATGTCCTTTCCCAGTACTTAAAGTATATCTGCACCAAATTTCATCAAAATTGGTTCAGCGATTAAAGCGTGAAGAGGTAACAGACACACTTTCGCATTTATAATATTAGTATAGATGATGCATGTTCTAAAATACTTGTACAGTGCTAAATCGAAACGAATTGTTCTCACTATTTAAAATCTTTTTAACCATAACCATAGGTATACTTACATACTATTATGATTTAATTTTTTTTTCAGGAATTTAATGTCCCATCTAGAGAGAGTGAAAGAATTGTGTGTGATTGGGCGGAAACTAAGTTTGGTGAGTTTTTCTGTATTATTGTCGTATTGATTACTAATATTTTATAATTTTCATTATTTATTTTTTAAAAAATCAGTAACTAACTACCTACAGACCACTACCCAACCGACATTGTTCTGTCTTAACTACGAGTATGGCTGGAACAATCAATAACTAATAACTATCTATATTTATTTTATTTTTTTCATTTAACAATCCATCCTCACTTTCACCATTAGAAAATAACCTAACCAAGAGCATGTCACGACATGTCTAAGGAGTTTTCCGTAACTACAAACGCGTAATAGGTTTTTTCAAATTACTTCAAAAGTTACAGTCCGATTTCGTTCAAAATAATTTTCTTAAAGAGTTTTTAGCATTATCCATCTGCATGAAAACTTACAAGTTTCTATCTCCAATAGTTTATAAATGGTAGGTAGGTGAAACTTGACTAACTTACAATGTATGCGATGGGGTAGAATGAAAAAAAAATCATCCCACTTCATGAGTACAAAGAGTATAAAGAGTTACCCTAAAATATAAAATTATATTTTATAACGCCAAAACCGACGCCTATATACATTCTTTAACTATACCAAATTTCAACCATTTATATTCATAATTACAGAAGCTAGAGGCGCGGACTATACAGACAGACGGACGGACGGATAGACCGCAATTTCTTGAGTATTACGGAACCCTGAAAATATAAATTATTACTGAAATTATCATTAAAATGATTTATAGATTGTACTCAATACATTTCCTTTACAAATTAGCATAGAGAGGTAAGAAAAATTGACCAAATATTTGACCGGCAAGATCCACATTATTACTGTTTACTAATTTTTGACCTTTTCTTAACTTAAATCAATTGGTGAACTTTGGTCCTCACATTTTGCATACTCAATTACCTATAGCGCCTACACTATACGTACCGAATATACTTTCACATGCATTCAGTGAAAAGCTGTTAATTTTAAATTACAAACAGACTCTTCAATTTTATTTTTCTGTATAGACTACGAAGTTGGAAGAAAACATTGAGGTGTCATAATGTTCCTTAAAGAACAATTCTGTAATATATAATACGTGAATGTGTTGTTGACAGGAGTGAAGTTCGGGAGTGTGCTGGAGTTGTCGCGTCACCTGGCGGCGATGGGAACGCGCGCGCCGCCCGGGCCCGCCAGCGCGTCGCCGCCGCACGCGCCCATACACGGTACTGTGACCACAGAATAAGCAATAGTTATTGCGTACAAAAGTCAAACGTGACTTGTGTTAAATTTTTTTGCTTAGACCATATACCTAGCCAAAACGCTTAATCAAAAATACTTTCAAACTTTTTACAGGTCCTACAGAAGATGCGCTAGGTCCACAGTTGATAAAACAATTGAAGCGTAAATTACAGGTAAACAATATGCATATTTTTATTTAATCGTTTTTAATTTTATTTAAATTTAATTATTAATTATAAAAATTCGTCATCAGGGTACGGGAACGCCTGGACGTCCGAAAAAGAATAAAGGGCAGGATACGTCAGGCGTATCACCGCCTTCTACTTCGTACATCCCGCAGTTGCCTGTGAAACACGAAAGTGAGATTCCCGCCGAAACCAGCTACGGGTACCAGCCTGCTTACGTGCCCGTGTATGACGTCAGACCGTCGTTCCCCTACACGGCGCCCCCCCACGCGCACCCCCCGCACGTGCCTCCCGCGCCGCACCCGCCTATCTCCGTACACGACTACCGCCCGGACCCCTACGTGTTTGACCCCCCGTATGCGCCCCGGGATCTCACCATACCCACCGATGCCACTCATAACCTCCCCATAAACCTCAGCAGCGACGCGTCCCTCGATCTATCCACCGAGCGGACCGAGTGGCAGCGGCGGCGGCCCCCGGATCCTCCGGCAACGCGACTACCGCCCCTGCCAGGAAAAAAACTTATTCTCGAAACCTATCAAAGCGAAACGCAAGCCGGCTCGCCGCGCTCCTCGCAGATCGACACGCGCTCCACGCACACGGAGGAGTTCCCGAGAGCCGAATACCTGCCCAAAAAGATGCGCGCCGCCGAAATGTCCGGAGGAAAGTTGGCAGCGGCGCGCCAAGCGGCGATCGGAGCGGAGCCCACGTCGTCGACTGGCGCGACCAGTGCGGACACGTCCCTACGTTCAGAGGTTGCTTTTTTAGAGGATCCAAAAAACTTAACGAACCGGTCCACAAGCACCGCCGCGGCGCTGGCCCGGGAGGAACTAGAGGCGGCGAGTCCGACACAGTCGGTGAAGGCTCCGACGCCTAAGAGCGATCGCACCAGAATGCGAAAGCCCTACGACCGAACTAAAAAGTTATCCCCAGATGGAGCGAACCAATACGATAGAGCCGTTACGCCCGACACTTACTGCGGCCTAGACGGTATCAATATCAAAACGGGAGTGATATGCGACGAAAAGCACTCTGAAATTTTTAATCGCGAACGTGTGATTAGCATCTGTAATATCGATAAACACGATTTAGACGACTACCTCAACGAGGGCAATAGTCAAGAACACGAGGAAGAGCTAATGCAATACTTTCACCGAGGAAATGCTAACGAAGCTCCTAACAATTCAACAACAAACCCTAAAACTTTTTTAGACGCGAGCCAGGACCCACACGACGAACACAGCCAAGGGAAAAATGAGAAGCTATCGCAGCTACGCGAACTTCTAGCTAAAAATCTCAAAAATCAAAGTGGGTCCAATTCAATACCTCAAAATAGTGTTTCAAACGAAGATACGAATTTACCTCTCACTAATGACAATGTGTCGGAGCCAAACAAAAATCATAATGAAGGCGCTTTCAAACCAGTAAACAACTTACCCACTATAGTAAACGGTTCTGCCAACGTACCTAATACACACGAGTGTACCAAAAACCCGCTTCCATTGCCCAACGAAAACGGAATACATATTGCGGAAACGACACAAAGTATACTACTTAATTCCATAGCGCCGACTCAACTTTACAACGGTACTATGAACCATGAACCGCAGAGTCCTACGACTAGAACTCAACAGTACGATTTTGTGCCTATATCGGAGGGTTGCCACTCTCCCGCTAACGTCAGATCCAAATCACCCTCGGGCTCGGGGCCTAGAGGCAGCAGTCCGTCCAAAGCTGCTAAGCTAGTACTGTGTGGCTCGCTCCAAACGTCGCCCAACTCCCACAGCACGGCGGCGAGTCCGTTCGTCAGCCCCCGGAACACTCCAGTGCCTCGGTCGCGTCTGTTCCCGCGTCCGATACCCAAACACAACGAGAAGAGGAAACGCAACATGCTCACACTCGGCGTCCACGATTCGTGCCCGAAGCCGTTCGCCATACCCAATGACCAGAAATATGTACCCAGAACCACATTAAACTCGAACATTAAATATTGCCAACCGATGTCGGCGCCGCCGTCACCGAATATACTGACAAATTACAAAACCCAACTTATGCAAAGCGGTGCAATCACCAACGGTTCTAATAATATGAGTATTAATTTCGTGCCAAATTTGTTTCGTGACAATATAAACGGCGAACTCACTCAGCCTCTATCGGCCGATCCCCTGTCGAGTGAAGTGAGTCAGTTTTTTCAAGAGCCCGTGGTTAATTATAGATTGCACGATGTTTCGTTTAGGTCGCAATCTGTGCCATTAAAACAGGCCACCTTGAACGTCGGACTGCTGAGTTACAACAACACGCCGGTCGGCTCCGTACCGCCTACTCCGGTTCCGAATGAATTTAGCGACTTCGGGTCGCTCGCAGAAACATGCGATATTTCTAAAGCTGGCCTCAATCCCGAAACGTTAGATAAAATTTACGATGCCATCGACAGCAGCAATGACGTACTTAACACCGCCGCAACGACCAATCTATTAAATCCTAATCAAGCTATCACGAACGGTTGTGATCCTTTGCCCGACCAGCAGATACTCGCAGAGGAGCAGATACATCCGTTCATCGCAACTAACACGGATATGCTCGATAGAAACGCCCAATTCAACGATTCGTTTGCCGGCGACGCAGGCACCGGAGATAATGTGGAGGAGTTCCTCAAACGTACAAACAGTGTAGAATTCGACCTGTCAGACTTAGTCACCGAGAAGAACAAATATTATACCTCGAGATCGGTGCCCAGCACGCCCTTGCCCTATAAGAGAACCGCACCGAACTTGCAGATCGACTCTAGACGTTCAAGAGAATTGTTCACTGCAGACTTCAATCTCGTTTCGAATGGGATATCGTCGAAATCCGTGCCGTCTACTCCGCAACTCCCAGAGGACAGGAGCGTCTTCAGTTACAGTAACAGAGATTACCTGATCAACGGAAATTCTGTTGAGGTAATATGTGGCCCGAATCAGATAAATACCGTGGTCGAGAGCGACCAAACCCTTGCTTCCCCTCTAGACATGTTGCGTGAGGACATTTTGGAACCATTGTCGGGACCCACGGCCGATTTGCTGGCAGATTTTGACAAGATAGACGGCCCCCCATACGTAGTTGACCTCTAGTCGGCGAACATCGCCTAGAAGTTAGAACTACCCTTTGTACAGTCGGATAGCCATGTACTGGATATATTTATAGTGAACAATGATGTATCTTATACCTTCAGTGAAGGGAGACATGAATTTGACGCGTCATAGTTTTATAATGAATCGCACACTCCCAAAAATCGAGTCAATACAGTGTCAATATGTGATAATAATCGTATATCGTATTAAAATTCATATACATATAGCAGTAATAATTGTAGTCACTTGAAATGCTTGTTTGTGCGACACACGGCACCTCATGTTTTGTATAAATATTTGTAAGAGCACATTTTAGGGTATACGAATATGTCTATGTAATGTAACTTTGTAATTAATTCTATTATATTATGTTGTTTTGCGGCAATTTTGGGTTAACGCTATATGTATACGTGCCTGTAGACTACATGTTATTCATCGTAAAGTAAAAACATCGAAATGTTGATTAGTAATAGCGCGTCAAATTTCCTAAATTTGTATCTATAAATAATGTGCTACCTAAGAATTTATTTGACATGAATTATTATAATATGCTATAAGCTGACCAATATAACGCGCTAAGACGGATAGAGGGTTACAACAAAACTTTACCCAAAAAACAATTAATTATATATATAACTAGATATAATAACGAAAATGAATTTATTGTAAGTTAGCACAAAGATTTCATATATTTTATTATCTAACAGAGATATTTACTCACATTTACAAAAATAAAATTTTGCATGAAATGCAGATACGATTTTTAACCAATCGTTAAGCTAAGAGGAGCTTATAATATTATAAAATTGTAAAAGAAAATGTATTTAATGTTATTATTTACATGCCAGAGGCCAGTCAAAATGTTTAAAAGTATGCAATCGGTACCTAGTCCTAACATTTAACAAACTAAAAATACCATTAGGTGGGGACTGTGAAACGGTCAATCTCCAAGAAAATTGATTTTCAGCGGCAGGTTTCATGTGTACTACACGGTATCTAATCGTCGAACGTCGGCGGACGATATTTTACATATAATGCCCTGTTTATGTAGTAATATAGCCATTATAATTAAAATAATTGCCTGCCGGACAATAAAATTCCGCGTAGTGCTCAAAAAACTTACCGTCATTATCCTGAACAAAAAATAAATCTTGTAGATTGACCCAAAAGTATTATCTGGTGACAAACAAAATCACTTTCGATTTTATAACAAGAATATATCAATGTTAATAACACAAGACGTATCTTTTCGTTGAACCATTTGACTGGCATCTTTTTTACTGGTCAAATCAGACCATAAATGTATCGAAAACGTAATTCAAACATGTATAGTATATTAATTTGTTAAAGCTTCATAGAAGTATTTTATAATTTTTTTTCACACTGAGCATTTGAAATGCCAATCTTATTAATGGAATTGTGCCTAAAACTTATTACATTAGGTGAAATGAGACCATTTTTCACTATATCTTTTAGTCGAAATTTAATAACTAGTACAAATGATACACTGATTCCACAGGGATATATAAATATATTTATGTAAGAGAAAACGAAGACTGTTAATAAGTTGATAGATAATATTTTGATCAGCATGTATTAAAATTCAAGGAGTTTGTCTCTATAACAAAATTGAACAGTGTATGTGATTTAAACACGATAAATATTTGAAAAGTTAACCAAATCATTTTTGCATAGTCACGAGAGCGTTGAAATCGTATAAAAGACACATAGGCTGTGTGCGCGGAAAATAGAGCTAACAAAAAAACGTAAGCAAAATGGCGATTGGATGAGGGTCTTTAAAAGGTAAGTGGTAAGGGAAGCCGATAGGAATGGAGTTATAGGTACACCTCGCCACTGGTACATTCTTGCCCTCGTGGCTGTACAGCCTACAGCGTAGTTAATAGGCGTACACGTGTTATGTGTTTGGCCTTACATCAAAATTAAACGATTCATCATTCACTAACACTTAATTTTTAATTTAGTGACGAAATTCATGATTTTGTATTAATGTGCTGTTGTAATAATATTGTAAAATTATGTTTATAGTTTATATACGTGTTATTAGTTAAAAAATATTATTTGATGTTTCTAATGAAATTTCAAAAGATCATTAGTGCTGCATTAAGAATTAATGCCAATAAGATAAATAGCCGAATATTATTACCTAGTATAAAACACGAAATGAAATGGAATTTAAAAAATGAAATTACACAAAACATCACAAAATGTCTGTTTTGTTAAAAGCGTTTGATGTTAGCACAGAATACAGAACATCCAGAATGAGTGTTCGATCACATTTGTACGCAGCGCACTGTAACCAAAACCATGGCGGAACACTGCCCGCCCGCTCTTTACTTCACTCTTTACATTTTCAAAACAAATCGCGTTATTATGTTACGACAATTAGGTATTCAATAAAAATTAATTTAAAAAAAGTTGGGTAAAATATTCCGTTATTCTGTGGCAACATATTATGTGTGGATAGCCACTCCAATTTGGAGTATTCGTGAAAGCTTCACTTTGAAGCGCGTTAACGGTTTCTGGATGATTTCTGTATTCTGTGGACGTTAGCTAACTATTTATAACTCACGCACAGAGCGTTTTTCCACTATCGATACGATGATCCACGATAATGACAAAGAATTATGTTTCATTTTGAAACATAATATAACTATCTTTCTCACGTGTTTCTCGTTGTCGGTCCGATATCGGATCGAAAAAAACGTGAAAAAAGTTAGGTTTCACTCAAACTTCTAAAAGATGGCGTTACGAGTATTATCTATTATAACATTTATAATAACATTTTGTACTTTAAATATTCAGACAAATATGCACTTAGATGCTCCAGTATAATATATATTTCAAAATAAATGTCACTAGGAAAAATGCCACTTAATTTAACCACTCTGTTACAAAAATAGTTGTTATTGTATAAAGCATGATTTCTAAGCCTAATCAGACTAAAACTTAACGCTTTTTTATTTGAACATTATATAGCTTTTGTTTTCAATGTGGTACACGTCAAACAAGTGGTAACTTTACGGGTTCGGGGACCAACAATATGCAAATCACAATTTGTAACGCAATCAACGACTACTATGTTAACATCTTGTTGGCTTGTGTTGTGTAAAAACTCAGACGATAAAACAAAAGGCAGATGGAGCCACCGCGACGAAAGTGTGAAGCCACCATTTTATACTGTACTAGCCAGTAACTAGGAAGAAGAATAAGACATGGAACTGTGTACTGACATGGGTACTGAAATCGAAGCCATAGCCGCAGCTATCTCTGTATGTCACAAAACACCAATGGCATAAAACCTATAAGAGTGAAAGAAAAAGCAAATCCATGTCTTTTCGTTTTTTATCTACAGCTGATATATATACTAGTGTAGATGCGCTACTCCAAAATTGAAACAAGTCTTGGTTACCCGTTTGTGGATGGCGTTGTGTCGTTAGGTACCATTAAATCGGATGGGTGGTATTACTACTGCCTGATAAAGTTTAATTTAACAATTTAATAGACAAAAAGTCAGACTAAAGCGCCAGAATGACCTTAATCTTGGGCACTTTATAATCAGTTTTAAATATTCGTGAGCCTCTTCTACAATCGCCTGGCGTTTTCGATACTCCATGTAGAACCCGCTACAAATATATACTGTAACTATATGCAAAATTTCAAATTATTAGTACCGGTTTACGGTTACCTGTTCTGAGATGTCGCTATACTCTGTGAAGTTGTGCATGTATGGGAGTTTCACCCCCCTAACACTAAAGTGAAAATGTATTCGCTTTTGATTTTGTATTTGATTCACTCAGATGTTCGGTGCGTTCCATCTGCCTTTTGTTTTATATTCTGAGTGAAAATGTCTATAACCTTTGTTTGGGTTTTAATAACAATAAGTGTAATGTTGCCGTTTTGCAAAACCGTTATCTAAGGGTTTGTAGAAATACTTAGTACATTGAATGTGGGTATTATTTGCCACATCAAGACCATTTCTTGATCGATTTTATGTGGAAATGAAGTCGTGATCAAATGCGAATATGCGCATGTAAGTCGTGTTAGTACCTTCCTTAAGAGTAAGGGCGCTGTTGTTTTTTAAAGTCTTATTAATTGTGAAACACAAATACTATAAGAACGATGACGAACCCAATTATTAAACGAACGGTATAGGCTTTTCCATAGTATTCATGTACACAATAATAAACCCAGATCTTAGTTCACTTTTCTGCCACTGGCTGCGCTAGAATCTTGGACGTACCGATGCTATTGTGGCGGACCAATCGGCTCACAGCCCTGAATCGCGCTTGGTACTTCTTGAAAAATGGCGCGCTCTACCGGCAAAAAATCTGTCCCCTAAATTGAGACCCTTATTTTAATATTACGTTCGGACTCCTGGTATCTATATTTCGTGACTCTTATTGTAACGGTTGCAACATGGTGACAGTGCTACAATAGGCAAGCAGACTGTTTTTTTTTATTGCATAAATGAATAGTACTCTTAAATATGAGTAACTTCTCAGAAGAAACCGTATATCAAAAGTCAATATTTTCAAAGGTACAGCGATTTGTATACAAAATTTCCAGTAACAAAAAAAAAATTTTTTTTTTTGCGAAATTGGTAAACAAAACCTACATCATTAGTTTACTCACATCATATACAAAAACATTCATTATGGTAAGTATGAACTTAAACACACAAATATCGGAGATATTTACAAATATATTCCTGCGGCCATATACTTCATATACTACTTCATATACAAGTGACGTCATTTTTAGGTCGACTTTAGTATGGAGCGTTTTTAGGAGGCTCACGAAATTTTTTATACAAATCGCTGTACCTTTGAAAATATTGACTTTTGATATACTGTTTCTTCTGAGAAGTTACTCATAATTAATATGAATATTAATTAAGAGTACTATTCATTTATGCAATAAAAAAAAAATGTCCGATTGCCTATTGTAGGGCGGGGGCCTAATTCAATGTATAAACAGGAACAAACTATTTTTCTCATTAATCATGTTCTATAAATTAATATTATGTATGAGAAAAATAATAACAGTAAAACGTTGTTACATTCATATAAATTGTAAATAAAACACATTTTGTAGATATATACATGACATTGTTTATGTTTGTAACGATTATGTTGTTTCGTTATTATTGTTTTTAATTCTAAATATTTTTGTAAATGTACAATATTAATTAAGATTTTAATTGTCTAAGGTAAGAGTATCCATGTTGTTGATTAGTCTTATGGATGTTGATTTACACAATTTACATACAGTGATAATAAATGGTATAGAAGAGTTCATGTTTAATTTCACTAACAGCCACACTCGGTTTGTTACTAGCCCAAAGGATTTTTTTGCCGCCATTAACCGCCGCCGTAATAAATTATTAAATACGTCTCTACAACACATGTCTAAACAATATCAGAAGCTAAAACTAGATGTTTTTTAATTTAATAAATAATACGCTATAAAAAGTGTCTGATTTATTAGAAAATATATTCAAAAGTCGGCAATAATTCTTATCTTATTAGATGTAATACAAAAATGTTTCTTTAAATAATTATATTTTACAGTTATTTCAAAAGTACTTACTTACCTAATTAAAATTCTTACTTTATTAAATGTAGTACAAAAATATTTCTTAAATATCTTTTACAGTTATTTCAATAGTACTTAATTAAAATATTGCCAAATATTTACTCAGGTTCGAAACAATAGGCAGGTGAAGCCCACGAAACGAAGTGTGAAGCCAACTTTTGAAACATGTGTGCGTAAGCCACTTGAGAATCGTGACGAGAGATTTTATACTTGCTAGTTGCTATGTCCGTAGTATCAGCTGACGGATGGATGGGTGGATGGATGTCAGTTATATTTTCACGCAAAAACTACTGAATGGATTTTTATACAATTCGATATGTTAGTAGTTTGAGCTCTGGATTTACAAACACTTAGGCTACCTTTATCCCAAAAATACCATGTTCTGTCGGAATACTGTATTTACGCTGGAGGAGCCGCAGGCATAAGCATATCCCTCCCGGGTACAGTTTATTCTGGAAGACTTATTCCCCGTAGATCAATTTCCCTTTAATTTTTTGTAATTATTTAATATTTGCATAGTCCAAAGGTATAAAAAACAAGAGAAGGCAGTATACTACCTTCTAACAAACGTACAAGTACGTACAGTAGGTACACATTAAAAAATAAACCAAACCTTTTAAAATCACTCTACGCTAATTCGAGTGTTGAGTTATTAAATTGACTAGTGTGTTATAAATATTATAGTTATTCAATCGGCTCAGGCGCAAAAAGCCATAATATAATAAAGTTCGCGTTAGATTTTGTATTTGCTTTCTATGTATCTGGCTTCACCCAGACAGTCAGTGAGTCCATCTGCATATTGTTTCATAATCTGAGGCTAAATAAATAATATATTTTTTCATAATAAACATTTTACTTAGTGTCAATTCATACAAGCGTGAAGCGTAGCCAAGGGAAATTCTGAATTTGCGCGTCTGTGCACGACCAACGCTTATTTTTCTCTCAGAAGGCATACCTACGTGCATTACGTTGTGGATACGGGAGTGAATTTGCTTTATTACGTTTTTAGAATTTCGCTTGGCTACGCTTCGACTCGTGTTAGTATGAATTGACTCTTAGTAGTTGCAATAACACAAATATTTTAACATATATTGTTCTTGTCAATCTATAAACATAATTTTTCAACTTCTTCGGCGTGTCCAAAGGAATTAACGAACCAGTCCATAAGTATTGGGTCATCGTCATGACAATAATTTTCCGCCACTCGTACTTCACATCCGGGAGACCATTCAAACATTAAACCCAAAAGAGGCAATTTTCTTATATCGTGCAGAGCTTTATCACCATGCTTTCTTCCGATTTCTTTAGCCAAGGATCTCTTAACATAGGTGAGAAAGTTTTCCAAAAAGTTTAGGCACACTTTCGGATCCCAAAATGACTGAAAATGAAAAGTAAAACTAATTAAATTGTTTAAATTGAATGCAAGGTGCATACATGCCATCTATTGCGTTTTATGTTTTCATCACAGGAATTAAAAATATATTCAAGATACGTCCTGACGTTCTAGAATATATTTTAATCATCACGCGTACAAAAGTTTTTTATTTGCAGTACGTTCTAAAGAATTTTTAGACGTAAAACAATTTGTGTTTCATAAAATTATAACCCAGTCAACCAAGATGTAATCTGGCGTTTAATGTCATCTAGTGTGAGATAGTAAAACTACTAAGTAAGGTCGATAACGAACAAAGTACGTAGTTTTGACTTTTGCTATTGACTGGTAGATGAGTGGGCGGAGTCAGACACCCCCTCACTCCGCAAAATATCACGTTTAGTTTCATACTAAAATCTACTTACAACACCTTTCTGTAATACCTCCATGAATTTAAAAGTTATAAAGCGAATAGGGAACTGAGCGACTTAATTTTATCCAACAGTATACAAAATGTGATTTTCAGTACATGTAAATTGAATTTTTAGCAGCCATTAATTTATCAACCCAATCTGATTTTATATATGCTTACATCGTATGGTCGGTAATGGTCGCCAATTCGGAAATTAAGTCGCCAACTTATAAATGTCGGTGCCAGTTAGGATAATTTTAGTTAATTTAGTCACCAACATATTCATTAGTTGCCAAATTCAATAATACAGTAACTATGCTCATGTGCAATCGCCAACTTATTTTTTGTTCGCAAGATTTATTATATCCCCATTCTATACGTGGTGGCTCAGTGGTTGAGCGCGTTATTGCTCAAGCCGGAGGTCGCGGGGTCGAATCCCGCCAAAAGGAACAAAAATGTTTTCTGTGTTCCTGGGTCATGGATGTGTATTATATAATAAAAATCTTAAATATGTGTATAGTATAAAATTACTAGCTGTCCCGACAAACGTTGTTTTGCCTTAACTATGAACTGAAGTTTCTCACCGTTTAAACCTTCCCTGAACTGATACGATTATTTTAGTAAAAATTTAGGGTTGTATGTATTTTTAATGCCACGTTATAAAAAAATAAAAACAAAAAATTTCGTCCAAAAATTAAAAAAATATATTAAGAGTGAACAACCCTTATCACTTAGGGGTATGGAAAATAGATATTAGCCGATTCTCAGACCTACTGAATGCGCATATAAAATTTGGTAAAAATCGGTAAAGCCGTTTCGGAGGAGTACGGTAACTAACATTGTGACATGGAAATTTTATATATTAGATTAAATATACCTATTTCCATTGTCTAAAACCCATAACACAAGTTCTTCGAGAACTTAGCACGGGATCTGATTGACGTGGTGTGGAAGGATCCATAGATATTATTGTTACGAACACACAAAGCACAAAGAAACTAGCGCCATCTAGCGTCAACTAATGAAACCTATTATACACAGATAGGACACCGTTAGTGCTCAGTGTTTGGACCGAGTGCTTTGTGTTGCACCTAGTGCTAGTGAATAAAGTCTTCAAAAGAGTCAGCAGGTCTTTCTCTCCAAATCCTTCGAATCTTAACACGTAACATTATTATTATAATATTATGTTATATAGCCATTCCTTCTTTCTATTCCTTTGTTTTTGATTAATTATTGTATTTTATCTAACTTACCCTGGACATGTGCTCAATTTCTGATAAGCTGTACACTTTCAGTTCTTCTACAATCCCGTCGTCATTACGAAATCCGCACAAAATATTGTCAATTCCCACAAAAAACGATTGACACCACCATTTTTTTGTTTTAAAAAATCTGGAATTAGGATGGAAATTAGTGGCTGAGTGGACAACTTATAGTATTTTTTACATTTCATTGTTCAAACGTACTAAAACAAATTACAATAGAGCAAATATAATTTTGGGAATTCATTACTTTCGCACCCTTTTATTATATAGGCGTAATTCTTGTTTTATCCGAAAAGTAGTATGTTACAAAAATTTGTAAACCATACAATCTTGAAGAAAAACCATGGAGCTGATAAAGAGAGGAGACACACGGCTTATGCAACTGTGCACTGTGATTTCTACACGGCCCGCTACGTCATCACAATGGGCGTGGCCTAAATCAAAGTAGCGTTCGTTCTGTGTACCTACAACATTTGTGATTTCGATAACTTTTTGTACTTTTCTAGTTTCTAATAATACAATGATGAAATGTTGTGTTTTACTTTTAACATATAAATACTGATGCTATGCATTACATTTCGTAGGTTATTTAAAACTAAATTTATTATAATAGTTCAAGAAAAGTCTCCAATGTCGGTTAAATTAGAAATAATTCTACTTGTCAATAGATGGCGTTTTTGAGCTTTGATCACGGGGATTCTAAATATATTCTAGATACGTGCTAACTCAAAATTAATATCTGGGAGCACGGTAGTGCCCCGCCAAGACGAGCAAGCGAAGCGCAAGGGCAATACCAGACTACCTTTTCTCGAAGCGTTTCGTCGATATTTTGAACCCTCATAACTTGAGTTTGGATTATACCAGATACACAAAATTTTCAGTATATGTTCCCAGTAGCGGACTAATGAAACATGTAAAGTTTTAATTATATAGGTCTAATAATTTAGATTTTATTGATATCTAAAAACCCCTGATTTCGTCACTGACTCACTGATGATCAACAAAATTATAGGGTACTTCTCGATGTTATAGAAAGCTGAAATTTGGTATGCAAGCTAGTTTTAGCACATAACCAACATAAAAATTGACAAACTTGGAACTTTTATCCCCCAACCCCTTAAACTAGGGGATGAAAATTTGTAAGAAACTTGCCTATGTAAATGTTTACTCTAGAGGTCTGAAAATTGTCTTTAAAAAAGAAGTGAAATCCCACCAAAAACATTTTCATGTAAAGTGATGCCAAGACGATACCATATAACTCGCACTATCAAAAAGCTATTAGATCTCATGTGAAACCAAGCTTCTGACACTACCACACTTCTTAGTCTACATGCCTTAACTCTACAAGCCTAACTCCACAAACTCTATACTTTAGTCAGTGGCTTGGCCAATTCGTTCGTACAAGAATAGTATAACAGAAAAACAGTCCGTAAAATTTTCAACTTACGCCTAAGCGAATATATCGAAATGGCCAGGCCACAAACTTTGACTAAAGTATAGAGTTTGTGGAGTTAGGCTTGTAGAGTTAAGGCGTGTAGACTAAGAAGTGTGGTAGTGTCAGAAGCTTGGTTTCACATGAGATCTAATAGCTTTTTGATAGTGCGAGTTATATGGTATCATCTTGGCATCACTTTACATGAAAATGTTTTTGGTGGGATGTTATTTTCATCATCATGCGTACATACTATTATTATTTTTTTACAGTAATTCCTAAAGACTTTTCAGCCGTAAAGCAATATTTAGTTTTACATGTAAAGATGTTAAGATGTAATTTGGCGTTTAGTGGCACCTAGTGTAAGATGTCAATAACGTACTAGCCCAAGAGCTACTAAGAAATTTTGAGTAGGTATTTGAGGCACGTTGAAACCTTGTCCTGTACTTCTCCTATTGTACCTCAACACGAGAATGCAGGCCTGGCTGGTCAGAAGCGGAACTTAGCCAAAATACAAATTTTTGAAAAGTAGATTTTTTTATGCCCGAAAAACATGTTTGAGGCATTATGAAATTCTGATATACTGTTAGTATAATGTATAAGGAGTTGGGAAAAAAAAGCCCCGTAATTAAGTCGGAACTTTAATCTAGCCATGTCAGTTTAAAAGTAAATAGTTTAAAGGTTAAAAATAGGTGTGTGAGGCACTTCGAAATTTGAGTAGGGTATTATTTATTATTTTAAAAAAATACTGTAAAAAATACAGATAATTTTATGGGAACTTTCCACCTGCCATGTGACTTAGAAAATCGAGAAAATCTGGCTTTTAATTCATGATTTTGTGACATCTATCGGTCATTTTATGAACTGCAATATACGTTTGAAAGGAGATGCGACATCTAGGAAGCTCTCAAAGAACTACGTGATCAAAAAAAAAATTGCGTATTGTGCAATAAACTAACTCACTTACTACGTCAAAATGTATTTATAAAACAAATAGGTATTAATTAAATAGAAATGGCATACGAACCAGGCTAATCTACCATTTACATTAAGTACATAAACGTAAAAGCGACATCTAGGAAGGCATCAAGGAACTACGTGGTCTTGATAATTTTCGCAAAGTCGATATGAGTCGTTTTTAATTGATTTTCCTATAAAAATCGAAGACTGGATGTCTTCGATTTTTATAGGTTATTCGTATGCTATTTCTATTTAATTAATACCTATTCGTTTTACGAATACAATTTGTCGAGTAAATTAGACTCTATTGCACAATACATATTTAATTTTATTGCATACAACATCGTATAAACAACGAATGGAAATTTTCAATTTTTATAAGAAAATCAATTAAACTACTCATAATATCGACTTTACCAAGATTATATTTTATCAAGACCACAAAGTTATTTGATGCCTCCGCTCCGTGGTCTAGTGGTTCGAGCATTGGCTCTCGACAAGGGAACAACAAAAAATGTTGTTTCCAAGTTTGGTTAGGACAATGCAGGCTGATCACCTGATTGTCTGACAAGAAAGATGATCCATGCGTCGGATGGGCATGTAAAAAGTCGGTCCTGCGCCTGATCTCTCGCCAGTCGTGTCGGTCATCCGTCCCACTGGGTTACGAGAGTAAAAAGGAAGAGAGAGTGCTCTTATGTACTGCGCACACACTTGGGCACTATAAAATTACTCCTGCGTAACTAGCCTGGTTTCAATGAAACCGGCCACCGTCACCGAGATCGGTGTGGGAGTTATTATTATTGATGCCTTCCTAGATATCGCTTTTACGTAAATAGGTAATGTAAATCACCGTAGGTCAAGCTGGTTCGTATGCCGTTAATAAATACCTATTTATTTTATAAATTTGTCGAGTAAATTAGACTATTGCACAATATGTAATTTTATTGCATACAATATTGTATAAACAACGAATGGATGTCTTCGATTTTTATATGAAAATCAATTAAAAACGACTCATATCGACTTTGCGAAAATTATCAAGACCACGTAGTTCCTTGATGCCTTCCTAGATGTCGCTTTTACGTTTATGTACTTAATGTAAATGGTAGATTAGGCTGGTTCGTATGCCATTTCTATTTAATTAATACCTATTTGTTTTATAAATACATTTTGACGTAGTAAGTGAGTTAGTTTATTGCACAATACGCAATTTTATTTTTTGACCACGTAGTTCTTTGAGAGCTTCCTAGATGTCGCATCTCCTTTCAAACGTATATTGCAGTTCATAAAATGACCGATAGATGTCACAAAATCATGAATTAAAAGCCAGATTTTCTCGATTTTCTAAGTCACATGGCAGGTGGAAAGTTCCCATAAAATTATCTGTATTTTTTACAGTATTTTTTTAAAATGATAAATAATACCCTACTCAAATTTCGAAGTGCCTCACACACCTATTTTTAACCTTTAAACTATTTACTTTTAAACTGACATGGCTAGATTAAAGTTCCGACTAAATTACGGGGCTTTTTTTTCCCAACTCCTTATACATTATACTAACAGTATATCAAAATTTCATAATGCCTCAAACATGTTTTTCGGGCATAAAAAAATCTACTTTTCAAAAATTTGTATTTTGGCTAAGTTCCGCTTCTGACCAGCCAGGCCTGCATTCTCGTGTTGAGGTACATTAGGAGAAGTACAGGACAAGGTTTCAACGTGCCTCAAATACCTACTCAAAATTTCTTAGTAGCTCTCCAGCTATACGTGATACGTAGTTTATCTAAATTGACCGGTAGATGAGTGGGTGGAGTCAGGCACCCCGTCACCCCGCAAAATATCACGCTTAGTTTCAAACAAAAATCTACTTACAAATTACAACACCTCCTTTCCGTTATACCTCTATGAGACAAACCAATTTGAAATTTCGCAAAAAATAAAGTGACAGCCTAGTGCAGAGGTCATATCATCAAATTTATAATTAGGTGATTCTACACATGGACTTTCATTCAACTAGTCTAAATACTTTATGATTTAGCTCTCCAATCAGATAAAGAGATAATAGACCTATTGATCAGCGGCATGCCTTTGACTTAAGCATTGATTGGTCCGGCCGATCAATACTTCGATTAAAATGGGAGGAGCTCTAGGTCTCATTCTTTTTTTTTTTTATCTAGTTTTTTACAGAGGCTTTTAACACTTAAGTGTTGATGCCAGCCTCATAGATTCAGTCATTGTTCCCTACACAAGGGACAGATCTATAAAGTTGTAAATTTTGCTTGCCGCTGGGGACAACGGCTCAGAAAGGATACAAGCCCATAAGTCACCACATGAATTTATGTTAGGAAGCCATATTATGTACTTTATCTTGTAAGAATGACAGTTCAAAATTGCTAGCTTTATGTTTTAAACTATTAGCATTCCGTTGGAAAATATTGATACAACTGTGCAAATTATTATTACTGGCCATTATTGCTTCTTCCCATGAACTTAAGCAACGTCTCGAAATTCAAATATTCTTGTAAAAGATCTACTACTTCTGACCAAAAAAACTTAATCAACATTTTAAACTTATCTTCTAAACTTCCTTCTGTTACAAAAGCTTCTCTTATTTTATCCAAAATTCTTTGTAATAAATGTTTCCGTTCTTTACGATTACTACTACTAGAGCTTTGCTCATCATGGGTTTCAGTACTAGTTGTGTCCAAAATAAGAAATACATCTTCATTATGTCTTTTGCTTACACTTTTTTTCTTTGATTTATTTTTTGATTTTCTCTGAACATCGGTGGTAGATAAAACACATTCGTCTAATTCCATATTATCATCTTCATTATCTTGCAAACTTACATGAGTAGCAGTACCACTCATACATACATCTCTATAAGTAGGAGACGAAGCGCCACCGGACCTAGCATAAGAAGTGTTAGGAATAGCAATAGGTTCCTCCGTTTCTATTCTATTAGAACTCCTTTTCAGTGCCTCCTCCTTCATCTTATTCAAAGCAAATTTATAAGAACAGTTATTATTTCCCATATAAATGCGAACATTTCTCTCTCTTTGAAAAGCAGGACATACAGACTTCATTAAAGATAAATGGTTGCCTTTGCAATTAATGCATCTATAATTTTTAGTTTCGCAGTTTTCATGCTTTTCTCCACATTTAGGACAAATAGGTGTCTTGGACGGACAAACGTGACCGTATCGCCAACATTTGGAGCATTGAGTAACTGGATACATATATGAATCTACAGCCAATCGACAACCATAAGTCTTAATAAATCCTGGAAGACTTGAACCTTCAAACCCTATGCGAACAGTTTCAGACTTAATCCATTTACCATTCAAGTCTTTTCGCAGCAACCTTCTAATAGATAATATTTTTGTATCACATTCAAAAATCTCTTTCAAATCCTTATCTTCAATTTCAATGTCGATATCTCTGACAACACCTGCACCATAACAATAATATATTTCATTAGTATTTCTACAAGTCCAATCATGATCCTTTGTAATTTTATTGTCCAAAAAATTGTTTGAATCAAAGTTAGATTTAAACTTTATCAAAAGTTTAAAGGGATTTTTATATTTAACAGTTTCTATGCCCTGAACGTCATATTTAGCCAAAAGTTTTGCAAACTCCAACTGCTTCGGTAGTACTGTAGTCTTAGAGGTCACAGAAACTTCAAAATTGTTGCTTAAATTTACTGGCGGGTTGGGAGACGCAGATGGAGGAGTGTTTTGCAAGTTCCTTCGTTTATTTCTAGTGACTAGCGTAAAGCCATCATCAGTTAAAGGATCTAATCTAATCTAAGTACCGTTTTCTAGCCGCCTTTTGTTGCATGGCTGCAACATCGCCTCACTCCCGAAGTCGTCATCGAGATTATTATGATCTACGGACATACCTGCATCGTCCCATTCTAGATCTACCTTGCCTTCCAATTCTCCAGGAGATCCAAGCACGATTCTATTAATGGCTTGCGAAGACATCTCCTCACTACAAACGGGCTCCAACCCAGGTTCTTCTTCAGATTCACTCATAATCACAACACTTGTGGGTAGTTCGAAAAAAAAATTGAATGTAGGAACGAAAACTATTCACTATTATTCACTTAAACGTTGATAATAAGAATTAAGAATCCTCGAAAAGTCATAGTTAGCAAAATTTTAATTCGCAAACAATAAAAATACAAAATTACAAAACGAAAATGGTCGTCGCAGAGACTGTAACAAGAACGCATCCGAGCGTGACGGGCGTAAGCGCCAGACGAGGTCTCATTCATAGAGTATATTAGCACTAAAGGAACTCCCATTTCAGTTTCTTTCAGTCCCTTGTGATAGACACACTTAGAAACATTCCAGGGGCTATAGGTTTTTTGACAATGAAATAATAATAGGCAATCGGACAATTTTTTTTTTATTGCATAAATGAATAGTACTCTTAAATATGAGTGACTTCTCAGAAGAAACCGTATATCAAAAGTCAATATTTTCAAAGGTACAGCGATTTGTATAAAAAATTTCGCGAGCCTCCTAAAAACGCTCCATACTAAAGTCGACCTAAAAATGACGTCACTTGTATATGAAGTAGTATGAAGTAGTATATGAAGTATATGGCCGCAGGAATATATTTGTAAATATCTCCGATATTTGTGCGTTTAAGTTCATACTTACCATAATGAATGTTTTTGTATATGATGTGAGTAAACTAATGATGTAGGTTTTGTTTACCAATTTCGCAAAAAAAAAAAAAATTTTTTTTGGTATAAAGACTCGCGAAATTTTGTATACAAATTGCTGTACCTTTGAAAATATTGACTTTTGATATACGGTTTCTTCTGAGAAGTTACTCATATTTAAGAGTACTATTCATTTATGCAATAAAAAAAAATCAGTCCGCTTGCCTATTGTGATAATTATCTACATAAGTGTGTAACCGTGAGGACAATGTCTGTGATATTTTACGTTTTCAAAATGAGACAAATAAATAAAATAATTTGGATAATTACCTACATGAGCTAGCTACAAGCTAGCTACCACCGGTTCAACCCTAATCCGCCGAGAAGAACCGGCGTAAGAATCTCGCAAAGAAGAGATATACATACTTGAAAGAATTGTCTTGTCTGCGATTTGTGATATGCCTGTTTGTTTTAAGTTCAATAAATTCCTTAGACTGTAAGTATTTAATTATCTCTTCACGGTCATTGCTTTCTGGGGGAGAAACAACTGGTTCTTTATCGCATCTCACACCATCCATTTCTGCTCCATAAATGATGTCATGTCGCTTTAGTGTTGCATGAAAAACTAAAGAAAACTCTTCATTTTCATCTACAGGCCGGTCGGGGTTAGGATCTATTGTTGGGTTATCTGAAAATCAAAGCTCCTGATAAATTTAAGTAGGTACATACTAGCAATTCCATGGTCCGCTTTTCGCCTCCGCGAGAAACGAGACGTGATGGGTGGCGAACCACATCGCCGCCATTTTGGATAATTAAATTATTTTAAGATTATCTATTGCGTTTCCACGGATTGGTGGAGAGGGTAGGAATAAGGAAAGGGAAGGATAGGTGGTGTGGAAAGGAAGATTGGTAAGTTAGAGTGGGAAAGAGGGAATGTAGGATATTACCGCCCAGGAGGGCAAGGTATAGGACAGTAATAGCCGGGGTCGCATACCCGTATACAATACCACAACTACCGGACAGGTAAGTTGGAAAGAGTATCCCATGACAAGCGGACCATGGAGAGACACTTGGCTACGTTGAATGTAAGAGGAGGAATGGATGGTAAGAATGAAAGACGAAGCGAAAGAAGTATGTAAGGATCGTAGCAAGTGGAAAGAAGTGGTCTCTGCCTACCCCTATGGGAAAGAGGCGGTCTCTGCCTACCCCTTCGGGTAACAGGCGTGATTATATGTATGTATGTATGTATACTAGCAATTGCCTGCAAGCCTGCAAGGTACTTTGAATAGAACAAAAAAGTAAGATCATAACTATAAAATTTATACCCATCATAAAAGGAAACATTTTCAGTAACACGATTTTTTAAACAAAAAGAAAAAAATCAAATATGTTTCAGCTGTTACTGAATTATTTTATTGTCTTTTCATTTTTTATAATTATGTTATGGTTTTTATCAGACGACTCATTTTTATCTTCATTTTATTCTTCCAAGACAAATGAAAAGTGTATATTAGTTCTATAACATTGCATATAAGCCAAATGAACATGGAATGAAAGAAAAATTAAGAAATCACTCAAGTCAAATCCCTATAGTCAGAAGCATAGCGTGCCTTGCCGGGGCCCCATATAAAATTTTGTTTGGGGGCCCTTAGGAAGGGTAAAGATTTCTCACAAAAGAAAAAAAACTGCATAAAATTAAAATAAATATTTATTCATCATAAATAATGATCTGTAACTTCTCCAAATTTTTTACAAACAATTCAAATAATTAAATATACACTCTCCTTGCCTTTTTTTTTTGCCAAACTGATTTATTAAATCATTTATAGCTGATGATGAAATGAAAATGAAGATGAAATTTGGGAAGTTTTTATTAATTTTTGCTTACGTATGTTGGGGGCCCCGTATTATAGATACGGCAGATACGGTGGTAGCTACGCCCCCGCCTATAGCCTATGTCCTACATATTGAGACAAATTTAGAGGTGTTACAACGTGTCTCAAATGGATTTTCAGAAGTAAAAAAAGCAAACAACCTATTAATTTAAATGACACCAAGTAAGTATAAAACCTATATAGATTCTGGTCCTTCAAAGAAATTGTAAAAGTAAAGCATAAATATGGGTATCAAAAGAAAGTCATTTAATACATGCATATTACCTATTCTAATTTCTAACATATGGCTGCCAAACTTGGGCACTTACAAAAGCTCATACAAGCATGCTGGAAGTTGGGCAGAGGGCTATGGAGAGGAGCATGATCAGAAAGAAAAGGATAGACAAAATAGAAAACAAGGAGTTGAGAAAAAGGACAGGGCTAACTGACATAACATATAAAACTAAAAAATTAAAATGGAAGTGGGCTGAACATGTTTTGAGAGGGCCAGACAAATGGACAAAATCAGTCACAACATGGTACCCAAGAGGGGAGAAAAGGAAAAAGGGTAGACCCCCGAGAAGATGGGAAGACCAAATAGTCCAAGTGGTTGGCAAACAGTGGACCAGAGTGGCATGCCAAAGTAGAGAGTGGAAGCAGTTGGGGGAGGCCTTTGCCAAGTTGCACACAGTTACAGAGACCGCTCTACTGTAGTATTATTAAAAAAAATGTTCTAAAATTTTTTAAATTAACCGGAAATATAAAATTAAAAATGTTAATGTTTTAACTTTATGTAAATACTTTGTACTGAATAAAGGCTGTAAATAAAAAAGTATAAAACCAATAAAAGTAACCTATCAAAGGCTACTTCTTATTTAAATAAAAACTTTAATTTCCAATAAAAGGAATATTTATCTAAGTTGATATTGTACGTAATTTTTTTGACATTTTTGCTGCATATGAATCATATGTAGTAACACAATCAAAAGAGAGAAATATAAATTTTATTAACATACCTGACAATACAAATTGTTCAAATTTATATCCCCATGATGTAAACATTTTATCTTTTTCAGTCATGTTTTGTATTTGTTTTAATTTTTCTTCAGTTTTTTTAGCGCATAAGTAAATGTCCCCTTTAAATAGAATGGCAATAATCTGCCAAGGTTCCTGTTTTTCATATGGAGTGCAAGCTATACAAGTCAAAAGACCTCTATAGCAAATAAATTTCGATGATTCCAATTTCCTTTTTGGATAGATTCTAAGATGTTTTTCATTTTGTAATAAGAACTTTAATAATTCATTTAATTTAACATCCAATGCTTGATCTTTATGTTCAGATTTGTCTATATGAAGATTTAAATTGTAACTTACTTTTTTCTCTTTTACTTCTCTGGCAAATTTCAGATTTTCTAGGCCTATGTATCCGATGATGTTAGGTTTCAAAAAGATTGGTTTTGGATAATCATAAATATCTGGCTGTGTTCTAAGTGTCGAGTGCATTATTTCATATATTATAAATGAGAAGTAAGTTTGTGGACTTGTGTCATAGATGTAATAAATTAAAAATATGCTTGTGTACTTAAAATAAATTATCCCTTCTTTTATAATTTAAACTTTCGAAGATTATTGAGAAAACTCTGTAAAACCTATTTTAACATAGGTTCAACTTTTTAGGTTTATAAATTTTCTAGCTCTATAATTCCTCCAATTACTTATTACTACACTACGGCCGCTGTATCTTGACGGGTCTGAACATAGGCTCTGCGAACTTTAGCGCATGTACAACTCGTGAAGAAAACTGTTATTGTATTATTTTTATATACCTATGTACTAATACAATTTCCCTAATACAGTTGACCAATTAGTACAAATAAAATAAATACGAAAACACTTAGAAACAGTTAGTGCGCAACCTTCTGCGCGAAGTTCACACTCGCCAAGATACATCGGCCGTATTGTAATAGTAACAATTTTGTAATTTATATTTATTTACAATCTACAAAAAAATTCATGAAAAATTCAATAATCTTCTCGTTCTTCTCATAGACAAGTTTTTTTTGTAATTTATATATGGCGTCGGCTTATTACTATTTGCCAGTGTCAAGTATAAAAATAACAAAAAAACCTTTTTAAAAAATATATTTTATTAAATGCTCTAATATATTTTATTAAACATTACACAATTTATATGATATAAAAGCTTGTCGAGACTGAAACAAATTATTTCATAACTAAATACCTATTAAGTTACATAATTGACTACCTAGTTTGATTTGTTTGATTCTCGACATATTTTAGAGCATTTAAATGAAACCTTTTTTTTAAAAAAGCTTTTTTGCTTTTATTTTATATTTTACTATTAGTTACATAGATATATAATATTAAAATGAGGTAGATATGTTAAGGCGTGACTCCTGTTCGAAACATTACACAGAAAACATGAAACATTGGGGCGTGGCTATACCATGGATATAGTACCTATGGATAGAAGACTCTGAATTTTGTAATTGCTAAAAAGAACTGTATTACCTTAGTAATAGAGTGTATTTCACAATGCACGTATCATAGAGGCAAATCCGAGCCGAGCGAGATAGCCAGGAGAGAGGCTGTGTGTCTCGTTCTTGCATGTTGCCAACCAGAAAAATGTTGGTATTTATAAAAAGTAACTTGAAAAATCTTAGATAAAACGAGTGTACTATATTATTATTTTAACAAATGTTTATAACTATATCATATTCTAATTAAAAAAGTTAGAAATAGTCATATAATACTAAATAAACATGCAGTTTACATTAAATCATTTTCCTTCTTTTTTTATTAGATGGTATCATTCGCAAGACAATAGATACGCCATTACACATATTTTATGCTGAACACCGGATAATATTAAATTTGAAAATAGTTTTTATTTCTTACTTCATGTATCTCCGTAACTATGTTTTTATTATTTGTTTGATGATTTAACAGTCAAAATGGTGAAAAAAATGTTTTATATATTCTTGTCGAAGTGAAAGTTCTGCTGGTTGCAATATTTCGTTTATTAGTAACATTAGTAAGTTAATTGTTAATGTTAATCTAGTTATTCTAGTATAAAAGTTATAGCAACTGACGTTATTAAGAGTTATAATTGTACTACGTTTTGTTATAAACTAGTCAGTAGCGATAGCGACTCGCCTAGAATCGTAGTAAGCTGTAAGTACCTAGTTACTGAGAAAAAACGTGTGAAGTCGAGTAATGCCTTTAATGATAATATAATACAGTTTTTATAGATTTTCCAACAATGAAGAATAGCGACAAAAATGGCTCAATCGTGTTTAAGTAAGGCAGAGAATTACATAAAAATCTGTTACATATTAATGCAGCCGTCACTTCAAACCTTCTTGATTTTACACTATTCAATCTAGTCGACTTTTAAAGCCTCAGCTGTATGTCATTCAGTGTTTCACAATTTGTCTCACACAGCTTTGCAGTTTGCCACAGCAGAAAATATTATTGTCACCCTACTAGAAAGGGACACACGGCCTCTCTTCCAACCTCTCGCTCGGCTCGTTTTTTTGCTCACAGTAGTCTGTCCTGTTGTTATACTAGGTCCATTGGCTATACACATTTGTCTAGGAATAGACAATGTTTTTGTTTTCGGAGACGGACGGAAAACATTCCCGCGCGGGTAGAGAGGGGAAGAAATGTTTCATTTCTTACCTAGTGTTCACATCGTTCACATGACACCTAGGTACAGGTTTTTTAGGGTTATAGTTTTGCTTGTTGTGTTTTTTGTGTTTGTTTTTGTGATCGCTCATAATATATGGCTGACTTAATTAAAAAACACTAATTTTGTCAGTTTTCAATAGAAATGCGTAAAATGGCCACATATTTATGAGTTAAAAAAATACTTTTATGAAACACCTAAAGTGGCCTTTTCAGAACCCCTCTTTTCTCCTAGATTCTACACCTACAATCACTAAAACTGCGAGCGCTAATACGTCTTCCTCGTCGGAACTTAGATCGTGTCTGGACAAAATGTTTTGTTTCGACCAAAAACATTTTCTGTAGCTGGAGACAGCTTGTGTATGAAAACAAATGTTTTTGTTTCGTGTTTTCTGTGTAATGTTTCGAACAGGAGTCACGCCTTTATAAACGCGTAATAACCTAACCAAGAGCATGTCAGGACATGTCTAAGGAGGGTTCCGTAACTATAAACGAGTAATATGCTTTTTTTTTAATTACTCCAAAAGTTACTGTCCGATTTGGTTCAAAATAATTTTCCTAAAGAGTTTTTAGCATGATCTATCAGCATGAAAATTTTCAAGTTTCTATCTCCTATAGTTTAAAAATGCTAGGGGGGGACCAACTTACGAACTACTTTGGAGGCCGATTACTCAAAAATGGTCAACTTTATAAAAAAGTAATGTATGAAACCTTGCCTTTATTTTAAAAGACCTATTCTACGATACCCCACACGATGGGGTAGAGTGAAAAAATATTTTTCATCCCCACTTCACATGTATGGAGAGCCACCCCTAAAATATAAAATTATTATTTTTTTATGATCCCGAAACCGTGATCTATACACAATCTATAACTGCACCAAATTTCATCAATTTATATTCATAACTAGCTTTTGCCCGCGACTTCGTCCGCGTGGAACAATACTTTGGGATATCGCTGAAATTTACACGCGACTTTATTTATGACTAACGAAAGCGGAATCCTATTTTTTTAAACGGAACCCTAAAATAAAAGTAGCCTATGTTAGACCCTATAACATCAGCTATCTGCTAGTGAAAGTCCCGTGAAAATCGGTCCAGCCGTTTCAGAGATTAGTCGGAACAAACAGACAGACAGACCTACTGACAGACAGACAGACGGACAGACAAAAATTAAAAAAAATGTATTTTATTGTAAGTACCGAATATACTTTCAGATTCATTATGTAAAAAGCTGTTAATTTGAAGTTACAAACAGACACTTAAATTGTATTTAACTGTATAGATGTATAGATATTATACTGTATTATATTTTAAGATATTATCAATTTGATGTTTATAAAATAACTAAACTATTTAACTAAACTAAACTAAACATTAACCCGCACGCGAGTGACGCGCTCACTTGGTGACGCTCACTTCGCAACGGGCCGTGCAGCAGAAATCGTAATATTTTAATTTCGCCATAACTTCAAAACCAAACGTCCAATTTTAATCATTCAAAGACCAAATATTATCTACATAAACTGTACTTAGTGATGAAATAATTTATTTTGATAAGGATTAATAACATGAGTAAAATAAACGCGTTTAAATGTAGTCCAAAAAAATTCAAGATTTCTAAATAAAAAAATGGTTGTTGTGCCTCACTCGACATAGATAGGTATAGTGTGTCGCGGACTTTTTTGTAGATATTTATAAGATCTACAATTAATTAGAACATTTTATGGTTCTATCTTTTATAGTTTAGGCAGCGTACGCAAAATAAGTAACTTTTCTGGTTGATTTTTTACACCTTGTGTCCGAAAAACCCAAATATCTTACGGAACCCTATTTTTTTCCAAAATAAAATTTAGCCTATGTTACTCGTGGATAATGTAGCTTTCGAATGGTGAAAGAATTTTTGAAATCGGTCCAGTACTTTTTGAGCCTATTCATTACAAACAAACAAACAAACAAACAAACAAACAAACAAACAAACAAACAAACAAACATACAAACAAAGTTTTCCTCTTTATAATATTAGTGTAGATTACAGGAGCTAGAGGCGCGGACAGACAGACAGACAGACAGACAGACAGACAGACAGACAGACGGACAGAGCGAAACTATAAGGGTTCCTTAAGTATTACGGAACCCTAAAAATGAAGACTCGAATTGGCCAAAATAATGTGACGTCATTCTAAATCCAATATGGCGGAACATCCAAGATGGCGGAATAGTAATTTTTTTATACACTTCTGCAATATGGGTATCAAATGAAAGACCTTGCCGTGAATAATAATAAGAAAACTATTCTTATATTATTCCTATAGTATAGTATATATATTAAATGAAAGGGTTCGCTGAGAATAAAGATGCATGTTAAAATAACTAATCTTTGATTAATTATTACATAGATACGTTATATCCTTACAAAACTGACGATATTTCTGTGCCACGACACACATTGACATGGGACGTGTGTCAATGTGTCAACGTCGCATAGTAACACAAAACACGCTATTACCTACTCGCGGAGCACACTAACCAAAATTGGCCCGACTCGGGCCATTTGTCTTTTATTTTTATTCCACCTTAGATAGTTCAAAAAGTTTTAAGTTTCATCTGTCGATGTCACAAGGACTAATTTGCCAAGCTGTAAAAAATATGTAACACCTATTTAATGTTTAAACCATATTTTCACCAAATAAAGCATCTTGTCATTATGTATAAGATTAGGTTACGATGGGACTGACTTAGGATTATACTATCAAAAGTCTCTAAATAAATTAAGAATAAAAAAAGTAAATTTTTTTTTATAAACCAATAATTTATACACTTGGCTGAGCTCGTGTAAAAATAAATATTTAACCATATTATAACCTCTAAGGACCTAGGAGTTAAAGTATCCTTAACTAATAAAACTTATGCGTGTTGACTTCAATAAAGAAATGGCACTTCTTTCCCATGGTAAATAAAGTTAAGTCTTACTTGATTAATAAAGGTACTTATTACAATTTTTTTTTTTGAAAATGGTCCAGTTAGAACAAATAGAATAAAACTATCCTCAGCAATCAGCATCGAATACTCAGGATGTCGGTTAAAATATATTATCGGTTAATAAAAGTAGTTAAATGTACAATGTCATTAGTAAAATAAGTTTTTTTACTTACGTATGCATGTAAGTTATTGTAAAACTTACTAAAATTAAAAATATCGATACTGTCGATACACACAATACACAACTCTAGTTCGGCAGCCATTTTATGTTCATAATCAGCTGATAAATTGGACACGTTTTTGTCATCGCTAGGGCCTGTCCATTGTATTCTAAATTCTTTGGTCAATGTCCAGTTCACAATAAATTAAAAAAAAATTGTGTTTGGAGTTTTGGACCACGAAGTATAGATAACAAGGAGTCCGAACGTAATGTTAAAATAATGGTCTCAATTACGGGGACAGATTTTTGCCGGTAGAGCGCGCGACGGTCCGACATGCACTCGTTTGAAATTACGCGGGAAGTTTAAAGTTGCTATTGACAGCTCTGGAAAGATTGAAATCTTATTATTTAAAAGTTTTAGGAAATTCTTAGAAACTGTTCTCGAAAAATAGATACCGTAGAACACGGTAATTGCCTAACGGTAATTTAAAAATAATTGTAATAAATAATAGTATTGGCAACACTCTGTATAATAGTATTGGCAACACTCGGTACACGTCGGTCTCGCACGCCTAGCGGCAGAAAAGAGAACTAAGATCTGGTCCTATTATTGTGTACATAATTATTATTAAAAAGCCTATACCGTTCGGACTCCTGGTATCTATGCTTCATGTTTTGGACTTTGGTTCTCACCCCCGCCGCCGCGCCGTTACCACGCCGTTACTTTTGAAACTTGTAAATAATCACACGACATGAGAAACGAGATATGTATTATAAATAAAAATTGTCTAATCATGTCTTATTAAAAGTTAATTTTGTGCTTTATTAATTTATAAACAAAAAATTTGTTGTGGACTTTGAAAATGGAAACAATCACAATGACACCATTTCACAAATGTCGACTGTGTCTGAAGATTGGAGATTTTTGTTCAATTTTTGAGAAAGATGATACTACAAAACTATCAGAGATGGTTATGTCTTTTGCAAACGTTCAAGTAAGTTATTTATTAAACTCAATTAAATGATAGCATAAATCTAGATAATATGTATTTCATAAAACAAGATTATCAACAAGGCAGAGCTGCAGCACAATAAGATGTCAGATTGACTGAAAAAAGCAATAATTATTGCATTACTTTCTTATATACCTCCTATTGTCATAATAATTAAATATCTACATAATTTGATAAATGTAGTTATTATAATAGAGCTTCTTGTTTTTAGATACATGAGGGGGATGGCATGTCAGACCGTGTGTGTACATCTTGTATTGAAAATTTGAGTACTGCATACTTGTTCAAACAGCAATGTGAAAGAATAGACTGCTTGTTGCGTAAATTTCCAGGTATAATAACTTAATATTATGAATTTGATCCATACTAATATTATAAAAGGGAAAGTGTGTGTGTCTGTCTGTTTGTCCGTCTTTCACGCTGAAACTACTGAACCAATTTAAATGAAATTTGGTACACAGATAGTCTAGAGCCTGAGAAAGGACATAGGCTACTTTTTATCGCAGGGAAATGTAAGGTTCCTGTGGGATACTTTATTTCAGTTTCATGTAAAAACTACTTAACTGATTATCATGAAATTTGGCACAGGTATAGGACATAAGCTAATTTTTATTGGGGGGAAGTTTACAGTTCCCGTGGGATACTTTATTTACAGTTTCACATAAAAACTACTAAACCGATTATCATGAAATTTGGTACAGATATACTTAAAGTAGACCATGGAGGAGGAAGGAGTAAGGACATAGGCTACTTATCACGGGACATATAAGGTTCCTGTGGGTTACTGTACTAACGTGAGCGGAATCAAGGGTGTCAGCTAATATCTTCATAAATATATAAAAATGGATTGCAATTTGAATGTCTTGATAAAAGTCCAGAACGGCTGAACCTGTTTGGCTAATTTTGATCTTAAGATAATGGTATCAGTTCAGGAAAGGTTCAAAAGTGTGAGAAATTTTGGAAAATTGCTGGGAAAAATATTAACATTATATATATATTTTATAGGTGCGATAGAACCACATGTGTCGCGACAGCTAGTACCTAATAGAATAGAATAATGTTTATTTGTCCAAGAAAACATACATATTTTTACAAACAATAAAAACATCAATAATTAAAAAGTGTTTTCGAGCACAAGCCGACGCACCTCAGCATGTGCCGATTGCAAGCAATCAGTGCTGATCTGATAATAATAATGTAACAAAATGGATTTATATTGTATTTAAAAGTTATAGTGTATTTAAAAGTTATCAGATAGAAGCTGGTGCCACCACCACCAGATCAAATCATATAAAAATCACTGTGGCAGTGAGTTTTATATGATTTATTTATCAATATAAAAGTACTATCATTTATGTGGTTAAATACAATATTCATTTATTGCAATATAATACACAAATATGACAATTTATATACATAAATACAGTGCAACCTTAATATAACGTACCTCAATATAACGACTTCCTCGATTTAACAAATTCTTCGTAATCCCCTTGAATTGTCCATAAGAGTCAATATAAAATATACCTTCACATTGCGAACATTCTTTGCGTACAACCTCTTAATAACGAATTTTCAACTATCAAGAAAAAGTATTCATACCTCTAATTAACGAATTTTGCCAACCCAAAACCTTTATATAAAGTTTCCACCAATAATATAACTCTTAATCTTATAATGTGATTCATGTCTCGACATGTTTCGACACGCTTTTGTTTGTAAAGTAATCATTGTTGTTTTGATGGAAAGTAATGTAAACACCTCTGCTCGCAAAGATTTCAACTCAAGATAGGCTATCACGTACATTTAGCAGAAAAAAAAATTCATACAAGAAAAAGTAGAGAAAAAGTTACGCCATCTTGGTTTTCACCATAACTCAAATGTCAGCCATCTTGTTTTCACCATACTTCGAATTTCAAAATGGCCCCAAAATTTAAAAATTGGGGCCATTTTACTGGAGACACTTTTTGCCTCAACATGCCTCGTCTATAATATACGTCTATGTCTGCTCGTCACTATTGTTAAAGATTTAAGTTAAAATGGCTCAGAAACGGAAAATGTGTTCCTTATCATTTATTAGTAGAAGTTGTTCGCTATAATAAGATAAGTACGTAATATTGAGGTGAATAAAACTATTCTTTTACCTCTTTATAACGAATTTTAGACCAATCTAACCTCAACATAACAAACCTCAGTTCAACGAATTACTTGATATTACGAATATTTTCTTGTTCCCCTCCGATTTGTTATATCGAGGTTGCACTGTATATAAATACTTCCATAATACTCCAGGAACCTTTATGGTTTTTCTCTGACCATCCATCTGTCTGTCTGTCTGTGTGTCCGTGCTTCTAGCTTCTGTAATTATTATGAATATAGATGGATAAAATTTGGTACACTTAAAGACTGTGTATAGACTATAGATCTTGGTTTTGGCATCACAATAATTATTTTACATTTTGGGGTGGCTCCCTATACATACAAAATGGGGATGAAAATTATTTTTTAATTCTACCCCATTGTGTGAGATCTATTCTTTCCAAAAGTATTGGTATTTTAAAATCAAACATTCCAACCTATTTAAATTATTTTTTCAGATATTAGTATAGACAAATCTGATATAACTGACTACAATGATTTGTATAACAAAGAGTTTCAAATACATACAGAGTATGTTACTGGTGAGAATGATGAGAATTCTGTTAAGGCTGAAAATTTGAATGCTACACTAAGTACAGTCTATGAGACAAGTGACGATACAGACAGTGATATGGATTCTATTAAATGTGTGTATTGCAGTCAGTCCTACAGTCACTATGGCGCACACACTTGCCATGTGACCTGTACTATTGAACACAACAATCTACAACAGAGTGATAGTAATGAGACGTTGGTGGCAGCAGATCTGACGCCAACAAAATCCTTTCAACCATCATCACCTGTAAGCAACGTTTCTGAAGACTTAAATGTTTCATGTGTCCTTTGTGATGATAAGTATAACAACTATGAGGACTATGTTATACATTTAAATCAATGTTTAACAAATGTTAAACTACATCATTTTGTGTGTCCAGTTTGTCATGACATGTTTTCTGACAAATTGATTTATTTAGAACATTTGAAATTAGTCCACTTTAAGGTCGAAGACTCCTTAAGTGACCCAGGCCAGGACTGTGTAGATTTTGCTCCGATAATCAGAAAAGAACGAAAACCCAAAGCGGTACGACGCATCGGTTGGTCGATTGATGACATATATCAAGAAATAGAATGCACAAAGATTGAGCAAAAACCACTTCATCAGCCGAGCCCTGTGCCTACTGCAAGTCCTATAAAAAATTTCTTCTCGAAATTAGGGAATGAGTGAGTTGTAAATGAAATGTAGGCATGCTGGGGCTACTGAGTTCTCTACTAACATACTTCATAAGTAATTTTTACTTTTTCTTTATTACATACCTAGTTATAATTAATTATCATTTTTATGTTTCTGTTTCAATTTAAGGTATAATAATAATTATGTCAGAAAAGGACATCGAACTTTTTGTTATGGACAATGTACTGTTTTAGGGACAATTAATAATTTACGTATAGTACAGTGGCGAAGGGTTCCTATAACTCCATTCCTATCGGCTTCCCTTGTCACTTACCTTTTACAAACCTTCATAGAAATCCCTACCTATTATACAGGTTCCGGCTTCCCTATGAAGGAGAAGCATCCTTCGCCACTGGTATAGTATATTTTTAATCTGTGCTATTGTCGTGTATTGCGTAGTAGTGAAATCTGATCGACTGATTACTATGTAGATGTTTATCTGGTCCTGTCTTAATCTGTGCTTATTACTATTCATCTACTTGTACTTCAACTATAACCAATGGGTTCCTTAACACATAATATAATACAATCAAAAATGCTTGAGCAGCATGTCTCAATTATCGCAAAATTGCTAATTGATAAAACTTTGCTGTATTATTACTTTAATACTTTTGTTTTTTTTTAAGATCTTTCAGTCGGCAGAGCACCCCAAAGAGGGTGAGCTTTAGAAAATTTATTGAAAATGGGAAAGCAAAAACTGCAGTGTACCTGCCATTTAAAAAGTATATTCAGAACTACAAAATGAAGAAAAAAGTTGCCACTTACAGTCCAATTAATTCTAAAACACAAGTGACTAGTACAATTCAAGCAGCATTCCCTGAATTTGTCTCAGGTAAATATGATGATTTGTAGTCTATGTACGATCGCCGACAACTTATTGCCATTCCCTGAGTAGCCAGACTATTGGTCTTTTGGCAATCGTACAAGTCTGAGTTTAGTAATTGAATCTTAGATTTTGAACGAAAACTCTCTAAAGCAGGCTTGATGATTCACTGCTTGTTGAGGCTAATTTAAATTGAATATTGGTTTTGGAAGTATTTTATAATTTCTTCATGGTTTCTTTCCATTATACAGATAGTGAATATGGGTCTCCGAGTGGTACATCAGAGGAGTCATGGAAGATGAAGCAAAACTTAATATGTGCTTGTGATAAAAAAGTTTTTATGCTATCTGAGAATATTCAGGTGTGTATTGAATTAATAACTAAAAATAACCTAATTAAGAGCATGTCAGGACATGTCTAAAGAGGGTTCCGTAAACATCAATTCCTAGAGTTTTTAGCATGATCTATCAGCATGCAAACTTACAAGTTTCTATCTCTTATAGTTTAGAAAGGGATATAATTAATCGAGCGAACAAAAAATAAGTTGGCGGCTGAATGTGAGCATACTGTATTACTGAATTTGGCAGCGAATTAATATGTTGGCGACTAAATTACTAAACTGGCGAAAACACTCGGGTGACAAAAAAATCAAAAGTCGGCAGATAAAAAGAGGCGAAATTTAATCCAAATTAGCACCGACATTTATAAGTTGGTGACTTAATTTCCGAGTTGGTGACCATTATACCATATAAGCATCTATAAAACCAGATTTGGTTGATAAATTAATGGCTGTTAAAAAGTCAATTTGCTGACTACGGAAAATCCTATTTTTGGATACTGTTGGAGTAAGTTTTTCTTTGGCATGTGTGTCATTTTCTAGGTTTATGGGGGTGCAGAATAATCTATACATCTATACAGATAAATACAATTGAAGTGTCTGTTTGTAACTTCAAATTAACAGCTTTTCACAAAATGAATCTGAAAGTATATTCGGTACTTATAATAAAATACCAATTTTTTTTAATTGTTGTCTGTCTGTCTGTCTGTCGGTCTGTCTGTCTGTTTGTTCCGGCTAATCTATGAAACGGCTGGACCGATTTTCACGGGACTTTCACTAGCAGATAGCTTATGTTATAAGGTCTAACAAAGGCTAATTTTATTTTAGGGTTCCGTTTAAAAAAATAGGGTTCTGCTTTCGTTAGTTCTGCGCAAACGAAGTTGCGGGCATTAGCTAGTATGAAAATAAAATCTGTTTTGAAATTCCACAATGGCGTAAATTTTTGTCATTAATATTAATAAAGTTGTCCTTTTCCGGGTTTCTGGGGGTTCTGATTACAAAATTGTCTTCCATTTTCATTTTCCAAAATGGAGAATATTCAATCTTCGTAAAATGAACATGAATACTAAATTAAAAGAGTTAGAATCAATTTTATAAAAAAAAGAAGTAAATGCTGTACATTGAGATACGACGGATGTTTATAGGAATGTTGGAAAATTCAGGACTTTCGAAATTTTTTTTCTCCCATCATGAAGAAAATATGATGTTGCGGGGTTCCTAAGGGGGACGAAATTTTCATTATTTTTTCAATAGGATGCACCGTTTCCGAGATAGAATCAATTTTATGAAAAAAAGAAGTAAATGCTGTACATTGAGATACGACGGATGTTTATTGCTATAGGAATGTTGGAAAATTCAGGATTTTCGATTTTTTTTTCTCCCATCATAAAGAAAATATGATGTTGCGGGGTTTCTAAGGGGGACGAATTTTTCATTATTTTTTTAATAGGATGCACCGTTTCTGAGATAGAATCAATTTTATGAAAAAATTAAGTAAATGCTGTACATTGAGATACGACGGATGTTTATAGCTATAAGAATGTTGGAAAAATCAGGATTTTCGAAATTTTTTTTCTCCCATCATGAAGAAAATATGATGTTGCGGGGTTCCTAAGGGGGGCGAAATTTTCATTATTTTTTTAATAGGATGCACTATTTCCGACATAGAATCAATTTTATATAAAAAGAAGTAAATGCTCTACATTGAGATACTAGGAATGTAAAAAGCTATACAAATGTTGGAAAATTCAGGATTTTCAAATTTCTTTTTCTCCCGTCATGACGAAAATATGAGGTTGCGAGGTTACTAAGGAAATTTGAAATGGATGACTTTTTTGTAATCAACCCCAGAAACCAATAAAAGGACACCCATATTATTTTTATAAAATTAAGTATGTCCGCCATATTGGAATTTCAAAACGAATGTCATTTTCGTATCCAGCACTCCCAAAAACCTGGTAAACGACACCCATATCAATTTTACGAAAAATAAATATCCGCCATTTTTAAATTTCAAAATTAATCTACACAATAATCTACACCCCCCTAAAACCGAGAAAAATTAAAAAATGGAAATTTTGTACGCTCCTTTATGTTTTTTTAGTGTGCTCTCGTTTTGCTGCTTGTATGGTTTTTAAGTTACCTACATCAGGGAAAATATATGTGCCTATTCTTAAATTAAATGTGTACTCACAAATTGTCGCCAAGATGGTTATTTGTTCGCTAAAATATAATCTGTCTGCCAGTTTGGAAAATTCAATGGTATTATTTAGTCACCAGATTTGTAATTTTTTTGTTCCTTACATTCTTTCGCCAACTTAGTAATTTAGTATTCAATATTGGGTATTTTCACATCCAAAATTTAATTGTTTTGTCGCAAGTTTAAATACATGCCGTTTAGAAATGCTAGGATAAAGACTTGAGCTCTCCAAGCTGATGAAAGTTTAATAACACTACTTTTTGAAATTTCAAACTGTTATAACTTTGGAATGAATCAACCGATTTTCACGCGATTGGCGGCAATTGATGCAGTTTCTCATGTCCTTTGAAAGAATCGACAACAAAAATTTTTTTGATGAAAAATTTCGGAGGAATTCCGAATAACCCCTTTTTTCGGTTTTCTTTCCTTCACGGTATCTCCCGGACGAATCAAACTACTTTGACCGGATTAACGGCTATCGACGTGGTTTTTCAGGGTTAAGAGCTGATTAGTTTTTGGAGTTGATCGATAAAGCTCTTTTGATTTCTTGAAATCTGTCTGTCCGAATCGGTCAAAATTGTATTCAAAATTTAAGTTTGGCCAAGCCCTTTCGAATGGCGCTAGCCGCAATAAAATCGGTCAAACCGTTCAAAAGTTATAAGAGGTTTACATAACATACACACGGTCTGTTTTATATGTGTAACACGCCTAAAACAAACAAAATAAAAATACACATAATCATAATTAAGGTATAATATAATCATCAATCATAATCATAATTAAGGTATAATAATAATCATAATCATACACAAAAAAGTATCCAATAAAACTTACTTTCTAAATAATTCCACTTTTAATTTTGGCTAAAATTTTAACTACTTCTGTATTCAATCTTCTTAATTTTGAAGTCGGTACAAACAAATTTGAACGTGAGTTCTATAAAATATTGTAGGATATTGTTTGGGCTGGTACCGACATCTTCGTATTAGGTAGGTAGACCAGCGTTCATACATTTCTGCCCATCCTCCTTTTACTGCCTTAATTTTGCTCGCCAGTAGTGATTTGGATTTGCAATCTGACAAGATATTTTTGGTTGAAAGTAAATTATATGACTATGTTCAGTTAAATAACCCGAAAGCCAAAGTTGCTCGTCATTGCTGATGCGTTTGAATCACAATTAAAATGTTAAATTACTATTATAACAGCCTTCGTGGTCTAGTGGTTCGAGCATAAGCTCTCGACTCAGAGGTCGAGGCTCCGATTCCCGCATTGGAACAACAAAAAGTGTTGTTTCCAAGTTTGGTTAGGACAATGCAGGCTGATCACCTGTTTGTCTGACAAGAAAGATGATCCATGCGTCGGATGCGCCTGATCGTCAGTCGTGTCGGTTATCCGTTCCACTTGATTACGAGAGTAAAGGAAAAGAGAGTGCTCCTGTGTACTGCGCATACACTTGGGCACTATAAAATTACTCCTGCGTAACTGGCCTGGTTTCAATGTAACCGGCCACCGTCACCGAAATCGGTTTGGGGAGTTATTGACTATATTTACTATTATATAACGCATGGTCGTAGCCAGCTTGGCGGCTATTGATATTTGTATTTCGGGGGGGGGGGGGGGGGGCCCGGTCGTTTTTATTTCAAACCTGGCTACGCCCATGATATAACGGTACAAATTGTTTATAGGATCGGGACCGCATAGTGGCCATGATAAACGAACTGGGTGGTGTCGTCGCTGAGAACACCAAGATGGAAATGTTGGCCACACATTTCATATCTGTGCTGCCCGAAGACACCTTCACGGGCATGATGGTGTGCTCGCTCGCCACTGGGAAGTGGTTGTTGCATATCACATTCGTTTACGACAGCTTCCGGTGTAAAAAGTTCCTACAGGTGAGTTCTTACGAACGAATTTAGAATAATTTTTGTATGGCTAAGGCCTGCCGCCTGATATTAAGCCTACTTTTCGTTCAAGTTTGATCGCAGACTTTTCGTTCTAGGTGGAGTATAATGGCAAAATCTAGAAACACGAAATCGCCTATAATTTCGTTTCTATTAATAATTTTAACTTAATTAAATTATTGTTATGTTTTATCCACTTGCACAAAATAATCCCTCCAGCTTGCTTAGTTTTCTTTTTTAGTGCAAAATTTATTTTACGCTTCGAGACTTTCATGACTTTTTTTAAATAAACTGTTCGAAAACAGCACGCCGGTGTTCTACTCTCACATTCAAATATCTTTATCTTTACACTAGCTGTTCCCCGCAGCTTCGCCCGCGTAATTATAGTGTACCTTTTCGGGATAAACGGTAGCCTATCTTAATCCAGAGCCTAAACTACTACTATACCAAATTTCATCAAAATCCGTTCATTAGTTTTTGCGTGAAAGAGGAACAAACATTCATCCATCCATACATCCTCACAAGCATTCACATTTAAACAAATATCATAACTAAAAATAAAAATAAAACCTCAGATTAATATATGTATAAATATTAAATAAACTTCACCATGTTGTGGATTTTTCAATATTTTTTATGAAACCTATTTCCCCTAGGACAAACGAGCAAATGGAACACCAGTATTTCGTTGTTGCATTAAAAAAAATAGTACGACCTCAGTATTTTTTTTTACTAGTCAATCTTTACATATTGTGTTTTTACAGGAAAATATGTATGAATGGATGAGACATCCCAAACTCGTAGAAATAGATAACACAAGTATTGAAGTGGCTAAGGCGGCTGTGTATTGGCATTCCCAGCTTGACGAAGACGCTCAATACCCATTCCAAGGGAAGCAGGTTGTACTGATTATGAAGAAAAAGTACAGACAGTACTATCAAATGATCTTCAAGACCCTCAAGGCTAAACCGGTTACATATGACCCGAGGTTTGTGTCAGTATTTTATGATACACCTTAAGGTAGCCTGCATGCACACGCCACGACCCGAGACCGAAGTAGGGTAGAGCCACTGCTTAGTATGAATTATGGAGTGTAGAAAAAGGAGGACCATCTCAGTGTATTAAAAAGTGTCCCTTGAAAAGGAGCAAATTAAGGTGGCGTTATAGTAGCATGTGGAAGAATTTTAAAAAGAGTGCCACAAATTATTAGAGTAACTAACCAATAACTAACTTTCAAATAACTTCACTCCATCTCTTATTGCTATAAACTTCATATCATACCCTCTTCTGACTCTAGCGCCATTATGGCCAGTTTTGGAACTATTATTTGGTTACTTTTGTCGGTCACTAGCTTTTCTGCCCTAGAGAGATGGTGCTCCTTACTTCTATTCTCCGTGAATGAATATGAATTTATATGGAGCACTAAACAACTCCCCGCGACCCGCGCGGTGAGCGTAGGCCGTAGCCAGACAACCTGATTGGCTGATTTGTTTGTTGCGGTCGCGAGTCGCGTCGGTCGCATAGATGAAAAGGCTACCTTTAGATTAAGTTTATTTACGAACTAGCTTTTGCCCGCGACTTCGTCTGCGTGGAACAATACTTTGGGATATCGCTGAAATTTACCCGCGACTTTATTTATGACTAACGAAAGCGGAATACTATTTTTTTAAACGGAACCCTAAAATAAAAGTAGCCTTTGTTAGACCCTATTACATCAGCTATCTGCTAGTGAAAGTCCCGTGAAAATCGGTCCAGCCGTTTCAGAGATTAGTCGGAACAAACAGACGGACAGACAAAAATTAAAAAAAAATGTATTTTATTGTAAGTACCGAATATACTTTCAGATTCATTATGTAAAAAGCTGTTAATTTGAAGTTACAAACAGACACTTAAATTGTATTTAACTGTATAGATGTATAGATATTAGAATGTATTATATTTTAAGATATTATCAATTTGATGTTTATAAAATAACTAAACTATTTAACTAAACTAAACTAAACATTAACCCGCACGCGCACCCCGCCTTGGTGACGCCCACTTCGCAACGGGCCGTGCAGCAGAAATCGTAATATTTTAATTTCGCCATAACTTCAAAACCAAATATCCAATTTTAATCATTCAAAGACCAAATATTATCTACATAAACTGTACTTAGTGATGAAATAATTTATTTTGATAAGGATTAATAACATGAGTAAAATAAACACGTTTAAATGTAGTCCAAAAAAAATTTAAGATTTCTAAATAAAAAATGGTTGTTGTGCCTCACTCGACATAGATAGGTATAGTGTGTCGCGGACTTTTTTGTAGATATTTATAAGATCTACAATTAATTAGAATATTTTATGGTTCTATCTTTTATAGTTTAGGCAGCGTACGCAAAATAAGTAACTTTTCTGGTTGATTTTTTACACCTTGTGTCAGAAAAACCCAAATATCTTACGGAACCCTATTTTTTCCAAAATAAAATTTAGCCTATGTTCCTCGTGGACAATGTAGCTTTCGAATGGTGAAAGAATTTTTGAAATCGGTCCAGTACTTTTTGAGCCTATTCATTATAAACAAACAAACATACAAACAAAGTTTTCCTCTTTATAATATTAGTGTAGATATCTCAAACAAAGATCCAGGTATATAAGCAACTAAAGTGCGCGCCAGATAAGTCTGCGCACAGTCAAAATCCCCGGGCCGGACTACCAAATTTTATGTATACTCGTAGTGCGCGCCAGATAAGTCTGCGCATAGTCAAAATCAGATACTAATTTTTCCTATTAGAATTTAAAGCTTAGACCAAAAGAAAGTACTGTAATAAGCAAAGAAAACACCCCAGTCACGCGCAGAGTTATCTGACACGCACTCTATAGTTGTCTATTCGCGTTATGAAGACTAAAATGTCAAAATAAATTTCAAAATTGACCAATGACGTATTAGCCGTATTGACATTAACCAACTAGAGATTCGCAAAATGTGTCACATAAAAGATATCATGTACCTATATATTTTGATGGTGTGAATTATTTGGCTGTGTTCCGTGGAAAAAAGCGCTTGCTAGCGCTAAAGAGAAAAAAAATCAGATTATCGGCCCGGACACGTTTGCTAACTAACCGCTAGCAAGTGCTAACAATCGTTTTTTTCCGCGAAACACAGCCAATGACTCATTCGCGAACTACAGTCTATATCCAAGTTAAGTAAGCCATCTATCTATCTATATAAAATTACTAGCTTTTGCCCGCGACTTCGTCCGCGTGGAACAATACTTTGGGATATCGCTGAAATTTACCCGCGACTTTATTTATGACTAACGAAAGCGGAATCCTATTTTTTTTAAACGGAACTCTAAAATAAAAGTAGCCTATGTTAGACCCTATAACATCAGCTATCTGCTAGTGAAAGTCCCGTGAAAATCGGTCCAGCCGTTTCAGAGATTAGTCGGAACAAACAGACAGACAGACCGACTGACAGACAGACAGACGGACAGACAAAAATTAAAAAAAATGTATTTTATTGTAAGTACCGAATATACTTTCAGATTCATTATGTAAAAAGCTGTTAATTTGAAGTTACAAACAGACACTTAAATTGTATTTAACTGTATAGATGTATAGATATTAGAATGTATTATATTTTAAGATATTATCAATTTGATGTTTATAAAATAACTAAACTATTTAACTAAACTAAACTAAACATTAACCCGCACGCGCACCCCGCCTTGGTGACGCCCACTTCGCAACGGGCCGTGCAGCAGAAATCGTAATATTTTAATCCCACCAAAAACATTCTGTAAAAAACTAGCCAAGTCTCGATGGAGCTGCTTGTTTATCTCTAAAAAGTAATGAAATCTAGACAAAATCGTGCCAAGTCTAAGGTTCCTTACTGCGGTTTCTTTATTATTATAGTTAATGTTGAGTGACTTGGCCGTTGAATATTCTTTATACTTTAGTGGGTACAAGTCAATTTTGTTTACATTTGTAACTACCTATGTTTGTTAAGCGAGATAATAGCCCATACTGGTATTGGTAATTGGACGCTAGTGTCTCATTTTAGGCTGTTTTTGATTGTACAACACACGTATTGGAGCAATGGTGTCATGGAGCCCCTTTTGTACCCTTGTGTACCCTTCAACGGCCAAGTCATTGAAGGGTACACAAGGTAGCTTATTGGATGACGAAAATTTCTGCGTTCTGGTCTTATCCAGAGGTTCTCAAATAGGGGCCTGAAAATGCGGCGAAATGGTTCCAGTAAAGGATGGTACGGCAGTGTTTGCTTCGCGCTCGACTTGGCGGGGGCACTGCCGTGCTCCCAGATTTCGCCATAACTTCAAAACCAAACGTCCAATTTTAATCATTCAAAGACCAAATATTATCTACATAAACTGTACTTAGTGATGAAATAATTTATTTTGATAAGGATTAATAACATGAGTAAAATAAACGCGTTTAAATGTAGTCCAAAAAAAAAATAAGATTTCTAAATAAAAAAATGGTTGTTGTGCCTCACTCGACATAGATAGGTATAGTGTGTCGCGGACTTTTTTGTAGATATTTATAAGATCTACAATTAATTAGAACATTTTATGGTTCTATATTTTATAGTTTAGGCAGCGTACGCAAAATAAGTAACTTTTCTGGTTGATTTTTTACACCTTGTGTCCGAAAAACCCAAATATCTTACGGAACCCTATTTTTTTCCAAAATAAAATTTAGCCTATGTTACTCGTGGATAATGTAGCTTTCGAATGGTGAAAGAATTTTTGAAATCGGTCCAGTACTTTTTGAGCCTATTCATTACAAACAAACAAACAAACATACAAACAAAGTTTTCCTCTTTATAATATTAGTGTAGATTCAAAAGGCAAAGCTGATTGACTGATGTATCAACGAACAGGCCAAACCCCTAAGGCTATAAATTTGAAATTTTGCACACGTATTCCTCATAATATGACGGAGGCACTAGACGTAGACTTTAGATTTTTCAAAATTCAACCCCGAAGTGGGTAAAATAGGGGATGGAAGTGTAAAACCTAATTTCATGCAGGCGAAGCCGCGGGCAACCATTGCTAGTTTATACATATTCCCCCATAGATATATAATATTAAAAAGAGGTAGATATTGTTACGAACAATAAGACTAGCGCCATCTAGCGTCAACCAATGAAACCACTTGGTGCGAACAGGGACAACGTTTTCACGTCTACTCAATACTAGATGGCGCTACTGTGCGAATATTCCGGAACAATTCAACCAGTTCACGCGGCTAGCGAATATTTCTGGAACGGTCTGGAACTCGATTCGGCCCATATAAATACGCCACAGAGTGCGAACGAGTCAGTTCAGTTTCGAGCTACCTTCGGGCGATTTCGAGGCGAAACAGGCGATAAGTAAAAGTGACACCAGTGATTAATACCAGTGAAACCCGCGACTTGGCTACGACTTAAGGACACTGTTAGTGCTTAGTGTTTGGACTTAGTGCTTAGTGTTTGGACTTAGTGTTTAGTATTTGGACCTAGTGCTTAATGATGGACTAAGTGCTAGTGAATAAAGTCTTCAAAAGAGTCAGCAGGTCTTTCCCTCCAAATCCTTCGAACCCCAACACGTAACAACTGGTGTCGGAAGTGAGATTTGGAGATGCCATTGACTCCGAGAGAGGACTTCAAGGAGGGCGTCAGAACAAGGGCACAACGAGCTGCGGAGGCCACACCCACTGGGGACCAAGCTCCGCCCACTGTGGGCCAAGCCCCGCCCACTGACCCCGCCCACCAGGACCCGCCCACTGACCACGCCCCCAGGCTCCGCCCACTTGGACCCAAGCCACGCCCACCGACTCCGCCCACCGGGTCACACCCACTCAGGCCCCGCCCACTGGCCCCGCCCACCGGGTCACGCCCACTCGAGCCCCGCCCACTGACTCCACCCACCTTGCCACGCCTTCCAGACAGGCCACGCCCACCAGACAAGCCACGCCCACCAGCAGTACCTTGGCTCTTCAATTAGGAAGTTTAATTGAATTAATGGAGCTGCAAAGGGCTGAAATTCAGGCAATGAAAGAATCACACGAACGCAGGCTCGGCGCTTTGCAAGACTCACAAGAACGCAAGCTCAGTGCTTTGCAAGAATCACAAGAACGCAAGCTGACTACGATTCAAGAGTTTCAAAAGGCTGAAATCAGAGCGATTCGAGAATCGCAAGAGCAACAATCTTTTTGTTGCGTCCGTCCTTCAAGAAAAAGCGCTTTGGGCTATAAATGATGTCAGTGACACGGTGATTAAGCTTCGAAAGGATGTCGACGTAGTGGAAGAACGAGTTACTGGGTTAGGATTGGATGTTGAAAACGTGAAAACCGGCCTCACTGAACTACAGAAGAAAGTAGTGCGCCTTGAAACCACGGGAGTTGCGATGTCTAGTGGAACTACCGGTGTGGCACAAGGACCGAGAGTGAAAGTGCCGCCGTACGACGGCACTACTTCTTGGAACGCTTATCGTCAGCAATTCCAGACTGTTGCTACTGCCAACGGATGGACGGAAGAACAATGCCTGACCGCTCTCACTGTTGCGCTCAGAGGGCAAGCTTTGTCGGTCCTGGAAGCACTGCCACATACAGGTAAGGGGTTCCAAGACCTGATGGAGGCACTTGAATCCAGATACGGGGAGCGACACCTGGAGCACGTGTTCCGTGCCCAACTGCGTGACAGAGTCCAACGCTCAGGAGAAGGACTACAACAATGGGCGTTGGAAATTGAAAAACTCGTCAGGAAGGCACACCCAGGAGCCGACACCAAGATGGTAGACACGAATATGGTTCAAGCATTTGTCGACGGAATCAAAGACCTGGAGGTTAGAGCTGCAGTGAGGCTTCGTCACCATACCTCGCTAAGGGAAGCATTGGCACATGCTTTGGAGGTCGAGGCTGTTCGCCATGACATACGGCAGACCTATAAGATCCGCGAGGTCTCTGAAGAAGTCAAGGAGGTTAAGGCTCCTACGAAGAAAAGTTCTGGAGCCATGTGCTACAAGTGCGGTGAGAAGGGCCATCTTCAGTTCAACTGCCCGCAGAAGGAGACCCAGATGGCAAGGATGAAAAGGATCAAGGAACAAATAGAGGAGCTGAAGAAGCAAGGGGCTTCTTGCCCTGCCCGGAATCAGGAAAACGAATAAAAGCCAGGACTGAGGGGCGAGTACTGGCTGACGCGGAAGCCCCGATAACTGTTATTTCCCAGGCATGCAGCGGGAATAGTCTTGTGATTCAGGGGACTATTAACGGAACGGATTGCAAAATGACCCTAGACACAGGAGCCTCTAGAACAATAGTGAACCCAAAGCCGGTAAAAGCCGAAAGGGGGCACAAGAGGAAAATTCACTGTCGGCTTCTTACTGCCTCCGGTCAGCCAATACCCGTCCTGGGAGAAACGTCAGTCACGATGTACGTAGGGGGGTCCTCACACTCTCATAACGTTATCGTGGCCGAGATTATGAATGATTGCATCTTGGGGTTGGATTTCATGAAGAAACACAACTGCAAAATTAATGTCGCTGACGGAGTTTTCAAGTGTGGTGAAGAAGAAATCTTCATTCTTGGAGGCGCCTGCGGGAAAGTCGCATGTGTAAAGAAAGTCATCATACCTGGACGAGCGGAAGCTCGGGTGCTAGTGAAACTGCCGCCAGTTAGAATGAAAAAGTCAAACAGATGCGTGTTGATCGAAGGCACACCTACCAAGACATCGGCGCAAAAACTTATGACGGCGAGAACTCATGTTAGTGGAAGCAGTAACGCTGTGGTCAAGGTTTTGAATCTTGGTGATCGCGAGATCTGCTTGAACAAAGGTGACGTCATTGGAAAGTGCGAGGAAGTTGTCTGGATGAAAAAGTGTAGTTCGATGACAAGCGCAGATTCAGCAAACAACAACAACTATGGATTAGTGACTGAGCTACTCGATGACTGCAAGAGTAATCTGACTTATTCGCAGAACATGAAAGCTAAGAAGTTTATACAGCGCTACGCGAATATCTTCTCCAGTCAAGAAGGGGACCTTGGAAGAACGTCGATAGTTCAGCACAGGATAGATACCGGAAGCGAGAGACCAATTCGTCAACGAGCAAGACGGGTACCAATTGCAAAGGAAAAAGAAGTTGAAGGCCTTTTGGAGGACATGAGAAGGAATAAGATTATTGAACCGTCTGCAAGTCCGTGGTGCTCACCTGTTGTATTAGTGAAGAAGAAAGATGGTAGCACGAGATTTTGCGTGGACTATAGGCGTCTCAATGATGTCACTAAGAAAGACAGTTACCCGTTACCTAGAATTGACGACACTTTAGATACCTTGAATGGCATGAAATGGTTCTCGACCCTAGACCTGAAATCTGGATACTGGCAGGTGGAAATTCATCCAAAGGACAAGGAAAAGACAGCTTTCTCGACCGGTAAAGGTTTATGGCAATTTAAGGTCATGCCCTTCGGATTGTGCAACGCACCTGCCACATTTGAGCGACTCATGGAGTGTGTACTGGCAGGCTTAGTTGGGAGGCCTGCTTGGTCTACTTAGATGACGTCATCATTGTCGGCCGCGACTTCGAGGACCATTTACGAAACTTGGAGCGAGTTTTCGCCAAAATAGAGGGAGCCAAATTAAAGTTGAACCCAAAGAAATGTCGTTTATTCAGGAGTAAGGTCAATTATCTCGGCCATGTTATCTCCAGTGATGGAATCCAGACAGACCCGGAGAAACTGGAAGCAGTTCAAAAATGGCCTACCCCTAAGGACAAAACCGAAGTGCGAGCATTCCTCGGCCTATGCTCATACTACAGGCGTTTTGTTAAAGGATTCTCGGAAATAGCCAAGCCATTACATCGGCTGACAGAAGATAAACGACAATTTAGTTGGGATGAGACTTGTGAAGATTCTTTTCAGAAACTGAAGAAGCATCTGTGTGAAACACCAATCCTGGGGTATCCACAAACTGAAGGTCAGTTTATAGTCGACACGGATGCAAGCAACACGGCCATTGGAGGAGTGTTATCTCAAAAACAGGGTGAAAGAGAAGTTGTTATTGCATATTTCAGCAAATCTTTATCCAAGCCAGAGAGAAACTACTGCGTGACAAGAAGAGAACTCTTGGCTGTTGTAAAGACGCTACAACATTTCAACAAATATCTCATCGGCAGACAGTTTTTGCTGCGAACTGATCACGCAGCCTTGAAGTGGCTACTGCAATTCAAGAACCCAGAAGGTCAAGTAGCTCGATGGATTGAACAGCTTCAGGAGTATGACTTCAAGACGGAACACCGCAGCGGAAAGACGCATGGGAATGCCGACGCACTTTCACGAAGGCCGTGTTCGGAAGACTGCAAACATTGTGTTAAGCAGGAATCTAATGAAGTTACATTGAAGCTAACGAGAACAAGTCCTTTGGGTCTCTGGGAGAATGATGCTATGAGGGAGGCCCAAGAAAGAGATGACGACCTTCGGCACATCATTACATGGAAGAAACGGGGTGACGTCAAACCAATCTGGAGTGAGGTTGCACCCACTGGCGCTGTCACAAAGGCGTACTGGGCGCAATGGGACAGTCTGATACTTCAAAACGGAATACTCTACCGGAAATGGGAGAAGACTAACGGCAGAGAGTTCCATCTTCAGATAATTGTCCCAAGAACGAGAGTACCAGATGTTCTCCGTGAAATACATGATGGCGTATCAGGAGGTCATCTAGGTGTCAAGAGGACGTTAACAAAAGTGCGCGAAAGATTCTACTGGTTGCATTGTCGAGATGATGTACAGGATTGGTGCCGCAAATGTACTACTTGCGCTGCTGTAAAAGGACCACAGACCAGGAGCCGTGGGAACCTGCGGTTGTATAACGTCGGTGCACCGTGGGAACGGATTGCAGTTGACGTAGCTGGGCCATTTCCTGTAACGGAATCGGGAAACAAGTATTTTATGGTCGTCATGGACTACTTCACCAAATGGCCCGAGGTGTTCGCCATACCAAACCAAGAAGCTACAACAGTCGCTTCTAAGTTAGTCGAAGAAGTGATATGTCGCTTTGGTGTGCCTCTAGAAATCCATTCTGATCAAGGCAGGAACTTCGAATCGCAGGTGTTCCAGGAAGTGTGCAGAATTTTGGGCATGCATAAGACGAGGACCACCGCGTACCATCCACAGTCTGATGGAATGGTAGAAAGATTTAACCAGACCCTTGAGAGGCATTTGGCGAAATTGGTAGACGACAAACAAAAGGATTGGGACAAGTATATACCACTCTTCCTTCTGTCATACCGAACCGCCGAGCATGAGAGCATAAAAGCTACCCCGGCGTATGTCAACTACGGTAGAGAACTACGAATACCAGTAGACCTATTGACAGGAGGGTCACCGGAGGGACCAGAGACCGTACAAGACTATGTCTGCGATTTAAGGGAAAAAATGCGCTATATACACGCCTTGGTTCGGGAAAATGGGTTACAGTCAAGTAAGAACATGAAAACCAGGTACGACCGGAAATCGAACACGAGCGGCTTCGAGGAAGGGTCACTGGTGTGGCTGCATAACCCAACTCGCCGGAAAGGGAAATCTCCAAAGTTGCAGACCAAGTGGGACGGACCATACAAAGTGCTTACCCGAATAAATGATGTGACTTATATATACTCCAAAAGCAACCAAGAGGGACATTCAAAGTGGTACACATAGACCGTCTGGCGCGGTACCATGGCAGTAACAACGATGCTCGGGACGAGCATCTCTAAGAGGGGAGTAGTGTTACGAACAATAAGACTAGCGCCATCTAGCGTCAACCAATGAAACCACTTGGTGCGAACAGGGACAACGTTTTCACGTTACTCAATACTAGATGGCGCTACTGTGCGAATATTCCGGAACAATTCGACCAGTTCACGTGGCTAGCGAATATTTCTGGAACGGTCTGGAACTCGATTCGGCCCATATAAATACGCCACAGAGATGCGAACGAGTCAGTTCAGTTTCGAGCTACCTTCGGGCGATTTCGAGGCGAAACAGGCGATAAGTAAAAGTGATACCAGTGATTAATACCAGTGAAACCCGCGACTTGGCTACGACTTAAGGACACTGTTAGTGCTTAGTGTTTGGACTTAGTGCTTAGTGTTTGGACTTAGTGTTTAGTATTTGGACCTAGTGCTTAATGATGGACTAAGTGCTAGTGAATAAAGTCTTCAAAAGTAACACGTAAACGTAACAATATGTTATAAACGCGTAAAAATGAAGACTCGAATTGGCCCGAGTCGGGCCAATTTTGGTTAGTATGCGACCAGCTGGTCGACGCGTAGCACGTACTACGCGTTCCGTGCGCATTGCACAAAATTCCATCGTGTGTCTATAAAAGCTGTAAAATCCTTGACAAAAAAGTGAATAAAAGTCAAGGAATTTTATTCCCCATGTAACTTTACAACATTTATTACTCAGTCAAGTATTTTGTTAAAAATATATTTTTCAACAATAAATAATTTCAAGAAAATACTTGACAGTTTATGTCATAAGTAAAATGGAAAGCAATGTCAATATATACTTTTTTGTCAATCTAATAAGGATGCATGCATTTCTGGCATAGAGTAAATAGTACAGAAGCGAATGTCGTTAGTTGTAGGTACAGAACTACAGACTAGGGATGTTGCGGATGCATATTTTTTCACATCCGCGGATGCGGATGCGGATCTGTACATAAAACTTAAGTGTTGGTTTGGTAGGGTAAAAAACACAGTAATATTAATCCTTTCTCTATCTATACTTATATAATATTATAAAGCTGAAGAATTTGTTTGTTTGTTTGAACGCGCTAATCTCAGGAATCACTGGTTAGAAAATATTTTTGTTGGATAGTCCATTTATCGAGGAAGGCTTTAGGCTATATAGCATCATGCTAAGCGCAAATCGAGCGGAACACCAATCAAGAACGATTGAAAATTGGGTTTTTTTTCTTCCTTTTGAGAGCTTTCGCTGCGTACGCTGCGGAAACGGTTAAAGTTTCGCTAAAATTATGTTTGACAGAATTGTTCCTCTTTAAAAGTTCTAAAAAAAGTCCGTGACTATATATGTCTATCTTTTAAGGTTGGCTCACAATAACCTTTTTATGCTAACCAAATTTGTACTAAAATTAAGCATTATTTGTGAGGGAGTTTTCATAAAGGTGATATTAATGCTTATCCAAGTAAATACGTTATTTATTACAAGCATTTAATAATTTAGAAGAAATTTGCCGTTTACATAATTTGATTTCAATGAGTATTTTAGAAGATATCGCAGTAATAAAATAATAATCAAACGCGCAATAATGTACGGCGCGCGGCGAGCAGTCGTGTGGGGGAAGCGCTTCTCCTTCTACGTAAATGAAGTCGCGGGTAAATTTTAACGACATCCCAAAGTAAATGTTCCACGCGGACGAAGTCGCGGGCAAAAGCTAGTTTAATAATAAAGTAGTAAGTAGTAGTATAATAAAGTAGTAAGTAGTAGTAGTAAACTTAAAAGATTGATAGTCGCCGACTTTTTTTAAGAACTTTTAAAGAGAAACCTTTTAAGGTTGGCTCACAATAACCTTTTTATGCTAACCAAATTTGTACTAAAATTAAGCATTATTTGTGAATTGTGAGGGTGTTTTCATAAAGATGATATTAATGCTTATCCAAGTAAATACGTTATTCATTATAAGCATTTAATAATTTAGAAGAAATTTGCCGTTTACATAATTCAATGAGTATTTTAGAAGATATCGCAGTAATAAAATAATAATAATCAAACGCGCAATAATGTACGGCGCGCGGCGAGCAGTGTTGAGGGGGAAGCGCTTCTCCTTCTACGTAAATGAAGTCGCGGGTAAATTTTAGCCATATCCCAAAGTAAATGTTCCACGCGGACGAAGTCGCGGGCAAAAGCTAGTTTAATAATAATAAGTATAATAAGTTATTTTAATAATTAAATTTGAATATTGGAGCTTAATTAATTAAAAGTAGAATGTCCGCCTTTTCGGACTCAGTTTTTTCAGTTTGTTTCGCAAGGGTTCGTATATTAATCCTGCGCTACTAAATAACTGTTTCCCTTTCTTTCTCGTCGCTAGCTGCTACACATCCGCATCCGCATTAGATCCGCATCGATTTATGCAGATGCGGATGCAGATGCGGATGTCTAAATCGATGCGGATGCTCCGCATATGCGGATGCGAATATTCGCAACATCCCTGCTACAGACCGTTCACTTATTTTTATATTTTATCTAACTTGAAGGATATTTTGATAAGATTGATGAAAATAATGTAATTATATTGTTCAATCAGTTAAATTAATATCATTAATTTTTTTAAATTGTATCATTAACGAAGTAACGAGAAGAAGATTTGAGGGCCTAACAGTAACAATAAAGTAACTGCTTCTTTTATTTGATTTAAGTTCGTCGTTTCGTCGTTCGTCGTTTCAGCCTGGTAACGTCCACTGCAGGACATAGGCCTCCCCCATAAATTTCCAGTGCGACCGGTCGCTCGCAGCCTGTATCCACCGACTCCCTGCCACTTTTCTCAGGTTATCTGTCCACCTGGTGGAAGGCCGTCCTACGCTTCGACGTCCAGTCCGTGGTCTCCACTCAAGAAGAACCTTTCGGCGCCAGTGGGCATCGGTTCTACGGGCTATAATATGTCCAGCCCATTGCCACTTTAACTTGCTAATGCGCTGGGCTATGTCGGTAACTTTATTTCTGCTACGGATTTCCTCATTTCTGATTCTATCACGTAGAGAGACTCCGAGAGATTTAAATCATCAATCTTGAATTTTAAGAGGTACAATTAGTTTTTGTTTTTTGGCCATAAAAATACCAAATAGTGCCCATAAAAATACCGAATACCTATTCGAATGTTAAAATTGTCGATTAAATACTGCAAGCTCTACTTCTTATCCTTTATCTTTTCCCAATGCTGGGAATATAAGATCCGGAATCCGGATATCCGTAGAAAATTCTGAACATTGAAAATAGAACTCTGCGCTAATACAATAGAGTTGAAAATTTCAACATATGAGTGTCGAGTCAAATTTCAATGTCTTAATTGACAGCTCGACGATCAAAACTTCCATTTTCAACTCTGTTGTAGTTAGGTATTATCGCAGAATTCTATTTTTAACTTTATAAATTTTCACCGGCGGCGTTCCGGATTTCGATTCCAGCTTAATGAGGAACAAATTTTTGAAAATAAGCTAACTTTTAACAAACTACTTTTTTGACGAAAAGGTCAAGGAGTATTTTTTTTTAAATAAGTTCTTTCTTTATCTGTACCGTTCTTTATTACTTTGCAGAATTTGTGCCCCAACATCGCACTATTAAATAGTGCAATAATACAAACAAATATCAAGTTTCGATTCCTGTTTGGCATTGATAAAAAAACTAAATATATTTATCTAAATAGTAGTAGGCGTTCATGCCATATATTATATAGATTAATCTTACATAAAATTGTTATTTTTGTTCATAGTTACTATTATGAGGGAATTGAAATAAATTGCCTCTTAATAGTAGGTAAGTACCTAACTATGAACGAAATAGAATTTATACGCATTTTGTACCTTCTGCGTCGTTAAATTATTCTTTGGCAGAGATTCCAAACTTGAAATGTAGAATAGGCAAGCGGACTGTTTTTTTTTTATTGCATAAATGAATAGTACTCTTAAATATGAGTAACTTCTTAGAAGAAACCGTATATCAAAAGTCAATATTTTCAAAGGTACAGCGATTTGTATACAAAATTTCGCTCCGCTCCAGTACCAAAAATTTTTTTTTTTTTTTGCGAAATTGGTAAACAAAACCTACATCATTAGTTTACTCACATCATATACAAAAACATTCATTATGGTAAGTATGAACTTAAACGCACAAATATCGGAGATATTTACAAATAATATTCCTGCGGCCATATACTTCATATACAAGTAACGTCATTATTAGGTCGACTTTAGTATGGAGGCTCGCGAAATTTTTTATACAAATCGCTGTACCTTTGAAAATATTGACTTTTGATATACGGTTTCTTCTGAGAAGTTACTCATATTTAAGAGTACTATTAATTTATGCAATAAAAAAAAATTTGTCCGATTGCCTATCGTGCTGCGCCCTTGTTTTTTTTTGGATATTATAGGTAACCTAGAGCAATGCTATGTATAGGCCTCATAGGCGTAGCTAGGTAGTTTCGGGGGGGGGGGGTTTACCCGTTTAAGATTTAAACCCTGAAAGACTGAGTAATTCGGAAAAATACAAATATCTATAGTCTAAAACTAAACGTCAGTACTAAATTTTATAATACGTTCTTTAAGCCAATTTTTTTTCCTATTTTACAGGTTCAAACATTCAAATCTATTCCAACGTTAAACTAAAATATAAACTTCGGAAAATACCATAAAATCAACGGGTTAAAACAGAACATCGGTAATAAATAATATAATGGCCTTGTATGTTAAGCGCGAGCAAGCGAGCAAATTTTTTTCCTATGTAATAGGTTAAATCTGTTCAAACTTTAAACCCTAAAAGACTGTGGAATTAGGATCATTTTATAATATACATTAGAATAATGAGCGCCCATTTTTTTTTTGTTTTTACCTGTTTAAGTTTTAAAGCACAGTCTTTTAGGGTTTACCCTGAAAGACTGTGTAATTCGAAAAATACAAATATCAAAATCCTAAAACTGAACGTCGGTACTAAATTTTATAGTAATATGTTCTGTAAGCCAAACACAGTGAGCGAAGCGAGTGAGCAAACTTTTCTAATTTTATAGGTTACAATCTTTTCAATCGTTAAACCTAACGGTGAACTTCGAAAAAATATCATAAAATGAACCGGCTAACAGAGAATATCGCTACTAAATAATATCTTTATGTAAAACGCGAGCGAGCGAGCAAATTTTTTTTTCCTATTTAATAGGTTAAATCAGCTTAAATTTTAATGCTTTGTCTATCAAGTGACTGTTCCAAAGTATCTGACAGAGACAGCCATGTTGGATTAGCTAATCCGTGGTGTAAATAATTTTATTAATAAGACTGTAAAAGACTGTGAAAATAGGATCATTTTGTAATTTAAATTAAAGTAAAAGTAAATTCTTAAACCCCCCCCCCCCCCCGGCTACGCCCATGATAGGCCTACTGTATTCAGGGTGATGAAATAAAGCACAAGGAAGTTGGTGGAACAACTATCTATTTGGAAGAAATAAATACGCTCGTACGCTGCTTAAAAAAATGAGAACGATGTTTCGTCTATTTTAATAGACGTTTTTGATTATAATATTATGTACTGGCATGTAGGTACATATTATGTGTAGGGATCGAGCTCTAGGGGCGCAGCGGGAACTTATCAGGAGCAAACCGAAAAAAGAATAGTCGGCCCCGGATCTTAATTTTTTTTTAGGCGGGGCAAAAACTGAACATTGCCGTCCCCACTCACTTATATAGTAACTATACATCAGTGGCGTAGATTGCCTTAGCGGTTAGCCCAATATCAAATCATTTTTGGAAGTCCCCTAGCCCAAGAGCGAAATTTTTCGAATATTTTCTTTCTGGATAGCTCCAAACTTTGAAATTTAGTTATGTAGGTAATATTAAGTTAACTAAATTTGAATATCCGTATCTCCGAGTTCATCACGCTGAAAATCATTAGCTGAAATTAATATTTGTATTAAAATCATTACCTGAATTGAGCGGGCCATATAGTTAAAAACTATAAATACCGGTTCATGCTTATTAAAACATCATGATATTATTAAGTAATCTGCAAAACTTACAGTAAAGTAAAGGTACTACATGTAAGCAATAGCGAGCGAGCGAGCCGTAATTTTTTCTGGAAACCTCTAAATTCGAAAAAAAATACTGGTCATCAAATTAACAGCGGAGTAACGCGAGAGTAACACGTCCTGTAGCCCGGGGGCGCGCACTACAGGGCGTGTTACTCTACGCCTACGATACAGCGGTAGCTACGCCCCTGCTATATATGGAACTAAATACGTCAATATAGTAGGTATTTATAATTTATATATCTTCGATTAAATTTTGCGTAATGAATAAAACTATACTACTGGCGTATCGACAGATGTGCCCAATGTAGATTTCTAAAAACAGTATGAAAAGGTGTTGTTTTTAATGGATTATTGTAAAACAGTATAATATGTAGGTATATCATTTTGTGCGTAGAATATAAGAAATTACAAAGATTTTTAATTAAGATTTTTTAATTATCACACGAAATATTCGTAGGTATGTAAAGTGTGAATTTGCCACCCCCTGAACATGCCGCCCGGGTAATGGGCCCCGACTAGATACCCTAGATCCGGGGCTGGTCCTGCCTAGTCTGGCCATTCTTGCGCCCTCCAGAGTCTACGCCCTGTGCCTGGGCACCGGTGGCACCGCCCTATTTACGGCACTGAATACTAGTCATCTTTTTCTTTGCTATTGAATTAGGAATGCCATCCTTGTCACGAATTTTTGCTGTGAGTGAAATGTGTCAATAATAAAAAGTGTCAATGTGTATCGCGGCACAAAAATTTTGTCACTTTTGTAAGGGTATAACGTATCCTTAGTTATCACTGTATTCCCCCTTACTAATAAACGCTGTATAAGCTTTGAATAGAATTGAATACAGTGTTTTGTCTTCTTCTATCGAATTAAAAATGTCACTTGTGTGACGGGAACAAAACACTGTATTCAAAGCTTATACAGCGTTTATTAGTAAGGGGGATTGAGCACAAATTATAATAATTAATATTTAATTATTTTTCTATTTATAGGACCCCCGGTAGTTGCTGCTCGGCAGATTATTGTTTCGTCGACATGAAGATCATTGAAAGAGTCAAGTTGAGATTTTTCTTCCATCACAAAGTGCCCGTTTTTCCATACCAGTATATTTTGGTATACCTTTTAAAAAGAGGCCGTGTAAATGATGAACACAAATATTTACTACAGGATCTATCGAATATTAATGATAAAAATAATTATTTCAACAATACATATTAATTTTAATGGCTTATATTTTTTTCAAATTGATTCTTATATTTTTTTATCTAAATTGGTAAGATATGTTTTTTATTCTATTGACTGATGTATGGGCCATAAATAATATTAAGAAATTTAAAATTGATTATAAGTATATTGTATGTTATGAGATTTTATTGAAAATTAAATTTATTTTAATTCATACTTTTTATTTTATGATGTGCGTTTTAATACATTATTTCCTTAATGTACTCTTCTATTTCAACCTGTACCCCAAGCAGGAACTTTTGTAAAAATTTAAAGTTACGTAAAGTATGACTGAAACGGGAACTTCGGAATACGTAGGGACGTAGCACAAAGCGCTTTGTAAACGTATCGTAAACACCCAATCCTACGTAATGAATGATGAACGAATGAAAGAATTAAATGAAAACAGTGTTGCAACAATATACAGATTTGCCCATATGTATGCAGAATTTTAATTATTTATATAATTTTAATAACATTTAAAGCTTAAATTCGGAGATATCTGAGAAGTTAATAATGGTTACCTATAATTAATCATGCTATAATTTTTCAAGATATTTTATCTTTTAATAACATTTTTTCTCAAATTTGTTTATTTTAGTACCTACTCCAAATTATATCAGTCAAAGATAAGGTACTTAAGGTGGTTCGTTTCCCATACAAAAAAACAATGGACATTAATTAGGTAATTTCATACTATTACTACATAAATTTATATGCACATCTATTTATTTTGCAATACATTTATCGCAAAATATATTTAAAACTAGCTTTTGCCCGCGGCTCCGCCCGCGTAAATATATTATTCCGCGGGAACACTACTTTTTCGGGATAAAAAAATCCTATATCCTTTCCCGGGACCCAAAGTATGTCTATACCAAATTTCATAAAAATCGGTTCAGCGGTTAAAGCGTGAAGAGGTAACAGACAGACAGACACACTTTCGCATTTATAATATTAAGTATAGAAGTATAATATATTAGTATATTAATAGTAGTATATTAGTATAGAAGTATAGATTTGGAATAAAAAGTAGACTACGCGTTTGTCCAAAGAATTAACCACTACCATACCAACTTTCATTCAAATCGGTTCAACCTTTTAACAGTGAAAAACAGTCAAATATCCACAGAATAATATATTATCCCTCGGGAACACTGTATCTTTTTGGGAAAAAAGTGGACTGCGCGTTTGTCCAAAGCATAAACCACTACCACATGCAGAATGAGCGTTCGATCACATTTGTATGCAGCGCACTGTGTCCAAAACCATGGCGAAATCGGTATTTATAAGATTAAAAAGTGATTTTTAATTTTTACTCTTTACACTTACAAAACAAATCGCGTTGTTATATTACGACAATTAGCTATTCAATAAAAATTAATTCAAAAAAAGTTGGGTAAAATATTCCGTTATTCTGTGACAACATATTATGTGTGGATAACCATTCCAATTTGGAGTGGTTGTGACGGCCTCACTTTCAAGCGTGTTGACGGCTTCTGGATGATTTCTGTATTATGTGCTACAGACACACGAATTTGGTACGGAGCGTACAGCGGACCATATCCGCAGACCGAATCCGGTGTCGCTACACACGCACGCATTTGGTACGATGCAGTGGACCGAAAAGCTCGACACTCGTGTGTTCGATTTTCAGCTCTATTGCATTAGCACAGAGTTCTATTTACAGTGCTGTTTTTCGACGACGCGATGATTCCTGAAATTCATTGATAACAGGCAGTGATATCAACTCTCAAAAATATTTCTCCCCAAACTTTACCCCTGATAATTATACCATTGACAGGTCTAAGAGATAATAAGCTAGAAGGAAGGTTATGTGTTTAACATAAAGACTTACGCGTGAATAACATAAAACTAACTTGTCTTAATCTGATTTCACTCCCAATATTATATTTTCATATCCCTGACTATATACATACATTTAAATAATTTTTATTTTTACATACAAATTGATTCATAAGGAGTAAACGCTAAACATACTGGCCCCTTAGTAAACCGCCATAGATATTTTCCCTAATTTTGGGGGGTAAATCCCTAAGTTGGCAACACTGACACCGTTGTACGGCCTAACCGCCGGACTGCTCTACACACGCACGGATTTGGTACGGAGCGGACCAAATCCGATGCGGATAGCTGCGAACTTATATATTCTTCGCCTTCTTCTTATGTTCGCCGGACTGCCCTACACACGCTCGGATTTGGTACGGAGCATACCAGATCCGCTGTACGCTTCATACCAAATTCGTGTGTCTGTACCCAGCACACCACCATTATTCGTAATAAGATACCTACCAAGCTTCAAGTTCAACCTAATATACAATTACTTAGTACCTATAATATTGTTACGTGCTAGGGTTCGAGGATTTGGAGATAAAGACCTGCTGACTCTTTTGAAGACTTTATTTACTAGCACACACACACTATTTAAAGCACTAGGTCCAACATTAAACACTAAGTCCAAACACTAAGCACTAACGGTGTCCTTAAGTCGTAGCCAAGTCGTGGGTATCACTCCTGGTATCATCACATCACTAATATTCACATCGTTATCGCCCGTTTCGCTGTTCAAATCGAACTCCCGATCACTAGTTTTCGCTTGTATCGCCCGTATCGCTTCGACGGAAGCTCAAAAAGAACTCGACTCGCTCGCATTCTTCCGACGTATTTATACCGGTCGATACGAGTCCCAGACGACTCCAGAAGGTTCCCGAGTCGCGTGACCGTATTAGATTTATTCTGGAACGTTTGCACAGTAGCGCCATCTAGTACTGAGTAGGGGGCCCCACGCTGTCCCTGTTCACACCAAGTGGTTTCAGTGGTTGACGCTAGATGGCGCTTTTGTGTGTTCGTAACACTACTCCCCTCTTAGAGATGCTCGTCCCGAGCATCATTGCTACCGCCATGGTACCACGCTAGACGGTCTAAGTGTACCACTTTGAACGTCCCTCTTGACACCCAGATGACCTTCTGATACGCCATCATGCATTTCACGGAGAACATCTGGCACTCTCGTTCTTGGGACGATTATCTGAGGATGGAACTCTCTGCCGTTATTCCCGGTAGGGTATTCCGTTTATCAGACTGTCCCATTGCGCCCAGTACGCCGTAGTGATAGCGCCAGTGGGTGCAACCTTACTCCAGATTAGTTTTACGTCACCCCGTTTCTTGCACGTGACGATGTGCCGAAGGTCGTCATCTCTGTCTTGAGCCTTCCTCATAGAATCATTCCTCCCAGAGACCCAAAGGACTTGAGCAGGCGGGGCCCGGTGGGTGGGGCCAGTGGGCGGAGCCTGAGGGGCGTGGTCAGTGGGCGGGCATAGTAGGCGAGGAGCTTGGTCCCCAGTGGGTGTGGCCTCCGCCAGGGGTCGCACCTCTCCGCCAGGGGTCGCACCGCTCCGCCAGGGGTCGCACCGCTCCGCCAGGGGTCGCACCGCTCCGCCAGGGGTCGCACCGCTCCGCCAGGGGTCGCACCGCTCCGCCAGGGGTCGCACCCCTCCGCCAGGGGTCGCACCGCTCCGCCAGGGGTCGCACCGCTCCGCCAGGGGTCGCACCGCTCCGCCAGGGGTCGCACCGCTCCGCCAGGGGTCGCACCGCTCCGCCAGGGGTCGCACCGCTCCGCCAGGGGTCGCACCGCTCCGCCAGGGGTCGCACCTCTCCGCCAGGGGTCGCACCACTCCGCCAGGGGTCGCTCTCCACCACCAGGGGTCGCAGTCTTCCGCCAGGGGTCGCTCTCCACCGCCAGGGGTCGCACCACTCCGCCAGGGGTCGCACCACTCCGCCAGGGGTCGCACCACTCCGCCAGGGGTCGCACCACTCCGCCAGGGGTCGCACCACTCCGCCAGGGGTCGCACCACTCCGCCAGGGGTCGCACCACTCCGCCAGGGGTCGCACCGCTCCGCCAGGGGTCGCACCGCTCCGCCAGGGGTCGCTCTCCACCACCAGGGGTCGCTCTCCACCACCAGGGGTCGCACCGCTCCGCCAGGGGTCGCTCTCTACCACCAGGGGTCGCACCGCTCCGCCAGGGGTCGCTCTCCACCGCCAGGGGTCGCACCACTCCGCCAGGGGTCGCACCGCTCCGCCAGGGGTCGCACCACTCCGCCAGGGGTCGCACTACTCCGCCAGGGGTCGCACTACTCCGCCAGGGGTCGCACTACTCCGCCAGGGGTCGCACCGCTCCGCCAGGGGTCGCACCTCTCCGCCAGGGGTCGCACCGCTCCGCCAGGGGTCGCGCCGCTCCGCCAGGGGTCGCTCTCCACCGCCAGGGGTCGCACCACTCCGCCAGGGGTCGCACCACTCCGCCAGGGGTCGCACCACTCCGCCAGGGGTCGCACCACTCCGCCAGGGGTCGCACCACTCCGCCAGGGGTCGCACCGCTCCGCCAGGGGTCGCACCACTCCGCCAGGGGCCGCACCACTCCGCCAGGGGTCGCACCGCTCCGCCAGGGGTCGCACCGCTCCGCCAGGGGTCGCTCTCCACCACCAGGGGTCGCTCTCCACCACCAGGGGTCGCACCGCTCCGCCAGGGGTCGCTCTCCACCACCAGGGGTCGCAGTCTTCCGCCAGGGGTCGCTCTCCACCGCCAGGGGTCGCAGTCTTCCGCCAGGGGTCGCTCTCCACCGCCAGGGGTCGCACCACTCCGCCAGGGGTCGCACCACTCCGCCAGGGGTCGCACCGCTCCGCCAGGGGTCGCACCTCTCCGCCAGGGGTCGCACCGCTCCGCCAGGGGTCGCGCCGCTCCGCCAGGGGTCGCTCTCCACCGCCAGGGGTCGCACCACTCCGCCAGGGGTCGCACCACTCCGCCAGGGGTCGCACCACTCCGCCAGGGGTCGCACCACTCCGCCAGGGGTCGCACCACTCCGCCAGGGGTCGCACCGCTCCGCCAGGGGTCGCACCACTCCGCCAGGGGCCGCACCACTCCGCCAGGGGTCGCACCGCTCCGCCAGGGGTCGCACCACTCCGCCAGGGGTCGCACTACTCCGCCAGGGGTCGCACTACTCCGCCAGGGGTCGCACTACTCCGCCAGGGGTCGCACCGCTCCGCCAGGGGTCGCACCTCTCCGCCAGGGGTCGCACCGCTCCGCCAGGGGTCGCGCCGCTCCGCCAGGGGTCGCTCTCCACCGCCAGGGGTCGCACCACTCCGCCAGGGGTCGCACCACTCCGCCAGGGGTCGCACCACTCCGCCAGGGGTCGCACCACTCCGCCAGGGGTCGCACCACTCCGCCAGGGGTCGCACCGCTCCGCCAGGGGTCGCACCACTCCGCCAGGGGCCGCACCACTCCGCCAGGGGTCGCACCGCTCCGCCAGGGGTCGCACCGCTCCGCCAGGGGTCGCTCTCCACCACCAGGGGTCGCTCTCCACCACCAGGGGTCGCACCGCTCCGCCAGGGGTCGCTCTCCACCACCAGGGGTCGCAGTCTTCCGCCAGGGGTCGCTCTCCACCGCCAGGGGTCGCAGTCTTCCGCCAGGGGTCGCTCTCCACCGCCAGGGGTCGCACCACTCCGCCAGGGGTCGCACCACTCCGCCAGGGGTCGCACCACTCCGCCAGGGGTCGCACCACTCCGCCAGGGGTCGCACCACTCCGCCAGGGGTCGCACCTCTCCGCCAGGGGTCGCACCACTCCGCCAGGGGTCGCACCACTCCGCCAGGGGTCGCACCACTCCGCCAGGGGTCGCACCACTCCGCCAGGGGTCGCACCACTCCGCCCGGGGGTCGCACCTCTTCGCCCGGAGGTCGCACCTCTCCGACCGAGGGTCGCACCTCTCCGCCCGGGGGTCGCACCTCTCCGCCCGGGGGTCGCTCCTCCGCCCGGGGGTCGCTCCTCCACCCGGGGGTCGCTCCTCCGCCCGGGGGTCGCTCCTCCGCCCGGGGGTCGCTCCTCCGCCCGGGCGTCGCTCCTTCGCCCGGGCGTCGCTCCTTCGCTCGAGGGTCGCTCCTCCACCCGGGGGTCGCTCCTCCACCCGGGGGTTGCTCCTCCCGCCGCACTTCTTGAAATCTTCTCTCAGAGTCAATGGCATCTCCAAATCTCACTTCTGACACCAGTTGTTACGTGCTAGGGTTCGAGGATTTGGAGATAAAGACCTGCTGACTCTTTTGAAGACTTTATTTACTAGCACACACACACTATTTAAAGCACTAGGTCCAACATTAAACACTAAGTCCAAACACTAAGCACTAACGGTGTCCTTAAGTCGTAGCCAAGTCGTGGGTATCACTCCTGGTATCATCACATCACTAATATTCACATCGTTATCGCCCGTTTCGCTGTTCAAATCGAACTCCCGATCACTAGTTTTCGCTTGTATCGCCCGTATCGCTTCGACGGAAGCTCAAAAAGAACTCGACTCGCTCGCATTCTTCCGACGTATTTATACCGGTCGATACGAGTCCCAGACGACTCCAGAAGGTTCCCGAGTCGCGTGACCGTATTAGATTTATTCTGGAACGTTTGCACAGTAGCGCCATCTAGTACTGAGTAGGGGGCCCCACGCTGTCCCTGTTCACACCAAGTGGTTTCAGTGGTTGACGCTAGATGGCGCTTTTGTGTGTTCGTAACAATATGTTAGGATACTCAAAGATATAACATCAATTTAAAGTTTATTTCACTAAAATTAAAGAAGACGAATGTTATAAAAGTTGAAAATATTTTTTCACAGAATAAAATACCTAGTATTTGAAATTATAAAACAGTTATTCTTCTATTCTGCTCAGTCAATATCAATACGGTAAAAAGACTATGGCTGTGTTCCGCCGAAAATAGAGCTTGTTAGCGCTTGCTAGCGCTAAAACAGATTATCCGCCAGGGCACATATTTTGCTAACTTCAATAATGCTAACATAATCCGCCATTTTGCTTATTTAATACCAGCGGTTGCCATTTTGCCTACGTATTATTTTCCGCGGAACACAGCCTATGTAAGTATGCGGTTTAATTTTGAATTTCGAACGCAAATATTTCAAGAGCCTGAACGAAATAATATCAAGGTACATTTTTACCGGCTAAAAAAATAGTAGGTCACTTATTAAAGACCACCAAATAAGTTGACCTCTCGCTCAAAGCAAATTCTTAGTTTAAGTAGATCTTGTATTATTGGTTTTTTCCTTCGCTATTTATTATTTGTGTTGAGTAGGATAAAAAATAGACTTATTTTTATAATTTTAATTTAATAGTTTTATTTCAAGAGAAAACATGCGAAAAATGATGATTCATTTCGGTTTGTGAAGCAAGTTCAAAAATACAGTTTTTTCATGATCCCGTGGGAACCGTTTTGGTTTCCAAGAAAAAAAATACTGTTAGTTATTTCATGTTACAATCTACCTTTGTGCCAAGTTTTATTTAAATACGTCGAGTAGATTGCCTGAAATAACGTCAAACTGGTAGGTACAGTTTTTTGAAGATCTCATGGGAACCCTTTAATTTTGCGGTATAGAGAGTATCCTATTTTACCCTTCAGGTCCTAAGCTACCTACCTGCCAAATTTCATTTAATTCCATCCAGTGGTTTCGGCGTGATGTGATAACAAACACACAGACAGACAGACAGACATTTTTTTCAAAAACGTTATTTTTAGGTTCTGTGGCCTTTATAGACCCTCCATTTTGATTTTCACTTAGATAACTTTAATGTACAGACATGACCCCTCTACAGATTTATTATATGTATAGATGCTTTATTTCACACAGAAGTCACATTTTTATTGAATTTTCGACAAAAAGTGACATAAGTTACAAATGTCACTTTATTGTAATAGTATGAAATTACCTAATTAATGTCCATTGTATTTTTGTATAGGAAACGAACCACCTTAAGATAAAAAAGACTATACAGATTTTATACGGAATTTGGCAAATAATGAAGAATGTTAATAGGTATACAAAATTGCTTAAAACGATTCTCCCAGTAATGCTTGTATCTATACAAATATACTAGTTTTTGTTTCATTGAAAAAGACCGAATATTAATGGATTTATAGACGTTTCAAATTCTCGTAAATTTCGCGGCCCGTAGCAGGCACTCGTGGAGAGTGTGACGTCACTGCACAATGCCGGCCGAGTTACATAGTAGGTATAATGCTTGCGCTCAGCTATTATTGCTGTTTTATATTGTTTTCTCCGTACATTAAGTAATATTAAGTTTAATAAGTGTCTATTAGTATTTAGTAGTGTAATATTAGTGTATATAATATTGTAATGTATGTGCAGTAAGTACAACGGATGACGGGTTTGAATTAGAAACGGTATCAGCCTGAACAACACCCTAATAAAACAATATTTAAAAATTATAAATTAGTTAATTAAAATAGTAAATTAAAATAGAACTCACTTTCAAGTTGACTGGTACCGAATTCAAAATTATGAAGATTGGGTAGAGAAATACTTAAATTAGAATTTCAGCCAAATTTAAAAGAGCAACTATTTGAAAAAATAAGTTTTATTTCATGCCTTTTTGTGCAATTTTACTTTGGAAGTCGGTTTAATATTTGTTTAAAAAAATATTTTTTCCCTTTCTATTGATATTTGTAAAATTATTAAAACATTATAAGATAGTTTAAAATAAACGATCGAATGTATAATATTGAATACGCGCCATTAGCTTTCATTGGGTATTGTAAATAAGATGATGATGATGAAGATTACTGTAAGTTACATAGTGGCATATGCTTGCAGGTTTTTAAAGAATACCGAAATTTCCAAACGCGCATCTTTAAAGACTGAGGAGTTCTGTTCAGTGCTTTTGGATCCAGAGTAGGTATACCTCCGAGAAAAATTAACTTTTTAGTAACATATGATTGGACAACTTTAGAAAAGTTTCAATCACCATTATGGTCCATATGTGTACATATAAATTTCGAGGAGTTCCCTCAATTCCTCATGGATTCCATCATCAGGTAACACCTATACTAGCAGAAGGTGTTGCATCAGGTCACAGTCACACTATGAGTATGATGTCAAAAGGACCAATTTGGGATTATACCCTATACATAAAAAAAAATATATTTGAAAATCGATCCACAGCCGCCAGACGGCGGAGTACCTAATCGTTGAACATACAAAAACATAAAACAATATAGTCTAGGTATATATACAGCCGAAACCTTTTTTTGGAAGTCGGTTAAAAAGGGCAATCGGATAATCTACCTAAAACACATGATTTTCTAGCATGTAGATAAGACTATTTTAACTTTAATACCTCGTTTACAGAGAATATATTTAGTTCTCCTAGCCGCCACTAATGAAATTTGGTATGAATATAGTCTAGAACCTGGAAAAGGACAGGTTACTTTTTATCGGGGGGAAATGTACGGTTCCCGTGGGATACTTTATTTGCAGTGTCACGTAAAAACTACTAAGTATTATCACGAAATTTGGCACAGATGTATTTGGATGGATTTATTTGGATGGATGTATGTATGTATGTATGTGTGTGTGTGTGTGTGTGTGTGTGTGTGTGTGTGTGTGAGTGTGAGTGTGAGTGTGTGAGTGTGTGAGTGTGTGAGTGTGTGAGTGTGTGAGTGTGTGAGTGTGTGAGTGTGTGACTGTGTGTGACTGTGTGACTGTGTGACTGTGTGACTGTGTGACTGTGTGACTGTGTGACTGTGTGACTGTGTGACTGTGTGACTGTGTGACTGTGTGAGTGTGTGAGTGTGTGAGTGTGTGAGTGTGTGAGTGTGTGAGTGTGTGAGTGTGTGAGTGTGTGAGTGTGTGAGTGTGTGAGTGTGTGAGTGTGTGAGTGTGTGAGTGTGTGAGTGTGTGAGTGTGTGAGTGTGTGAGTGTGTGAGTGTGTGTGTGTGTGTGTGTGTGTGTGTGTGTGTGTGTGTGTGTGTGTGTGAGTGTGTGAGTGTGTGAGTGTGTGAGTGTGTGAGTGTGTGAGTGTGTGAGTGTGTGAGTGTGTGAGCGTGTGAGCGTGTGAGCGTGTGAGCGTGTGAGCGTGTGAGCGTGTGAGCGTGAGTGCGTGCGTGCGTGCGTGCGTGCGTGCGTGCGTGCGTGCGTGCGTGCGTGCGTGCGTGCGTGCGTGCGTGTGTGTGTGTGTATGTATTATTTTAAACAAAAATCAAACCGACTTCCAAAGTAAAAATGCACAAAAAAGCATGAAATAAAACTTATTTTTTCAAATAGTTGCCCTTTTAAATTTGGCTGAAATTCTAATTTATTTCTCTACCCAATCTTCATAATTTTGAAGTCGGTACCAGCCAACTTGAAAGTGACTTCTGTTTTGTTTTCAAATAGAAGTAATTTATAGTTTTTAAATATTGTTTTATTAGGGTCTTGTTCAGACTGGTACCGTTTCTAATTCAAATCCGTCATCCGATGTACTTACTGCACATAAATTACAATATTATATACACTCATATTACACTACTAAATGCTAATACACACTTTTAAACTTTATATTACTTAATGTACGGAGAAACAATATAAAACACTGCAATAATAGCTGAGCGCAAGCATTATTTGTACTAGGTAACTCGGCCGCATTGTGTCGTGACATCACACTCTCCACGAGTGCCTGCTACGGGCCGCGAAATTTACGAGAATTTGAAATGTTTATAAATCCATTAATACTTGGTCTTTTTCAATGAAACAAAAACTAGTGTATTTGTAGATACAAGCATTACTGGGAGAGCGTTTTAAGCAATTTTGTATACCTATTAACGTTCTTCATTCTATAATATATTATTAAATGAATACTATTGAAGAAAATTAAATATAATCTATTAATGGAACGTAACAACTGAACAGTCGAGATCCGTTATTCGACAGCCAATATAGTTTTTCAATGGATCCTGACTGTTTATTTGTTATGTTCCATTATTAGATTATATTATATTTCCTTCAATAGTATTCATTCAATTATAAGTTATAGAATTCTAGACCGCCGGATATCTAAGTGCTTGTTTTTTCTTTTCAGTTTTTCATTATGTACCTACTTAGTTTGGTACACTTTTTACGCAGTCGGGTTTTTTAATTTCAACTTTGGGTTTTTCGATTATGTGTGTGTCCATGACATCGATGTTACGATGTTTTAAATTATGCGATATCGATTTTAAAACATCGATGTTTTATCTCTAACATCGATAATTATCGAAAATCGATGATCATCGAGCATCCCTAGCATCCTCCATTGCTGGGACAGCTTCTTGTACGCTAAGGAATTAAAGCGAACCTAAAGCCTACTAGTGTATATCTGTATAATCTATGCTAAAGCCGATGAAATCTTGATGGTACAATCTATTAAAAACCGTTCTATAGCGGCGTAAGCGCGGCCCTAAGTTGTGGCTTGACTCTTGAGCTATAATATACGCCTCCATCAGGCCTGTCCCACTCTCCATGTATGTATCGAAAATGTAAGTACGTGTGGTGGCCCCCCAAAACGGGCCAATCAGTAGGGACTCACGCGCGAGCAGTGACTAGTGAGCGACGTATGCGCGAGATTTGTTTGTCACAAAGTTTTTGGATTGGATATGTGAATATCTTACAATCTGGGCACATAATATTATGTTACTGTATTTAAGTTAAGTAAAAATTACTCGGCCAGCTCCTACACTGTAATACCATTATATTATATAACAATATAATTATAAATATAGTTTGAGCAGTAGCTCATTAGTATTAGTTGAGATTTTGAGAACCAATATTTAGTAATATATATATTCTTTGCCAATATTAAGTTTTTAGGTGTTCGCTCCTGAACTATCTGTTCGCGTCGTAAACTGTCATTTCGATGCAATGTGAATTGTGATACAATTTGACAAGTCATTTGTTAACAAAAGTAGGTAGGTACCTAGAATTATGTAAGGCGGCATGATTTAACATCTTAGAGTAATATCAGGCCGTGAAGGTATCGAAAATGTTACGATTACACATACCTATTACCTACTTATAGGTATGCGCGAATTTATTAGAATTAAATTACCTATCTACTTTTAAGTAATTTGTTCACAAAGTACAGTAAGTAGGTAGGTATTAGAAAAAAGTTGTAAGTAAATATTAAGATTAAATTATTTTCTAAACGAAGACAACCCCGATGTCGTCATAATTATGCGATATGAATAAGAGTTATGCGATAGAAAGAGACGCAACTTCTAGGTAAATATAACCGTAGGTGAATATTTATATATTTTTTTGTAATGTATGCGCTCTGAAATTACAGAACCACTTTCAAAATACTTACACTATCAAAATAATAAATTTGGCATGCAGATAGGTAATTAGGTGAATACAAAGGAATCAATCAGAAACTAGTAAATTTTTATAATTTTATTATAAAATTTCACTTAATTGATTCTATTAGGAAAACTTAAATTTGGTAGGTATTAGTTTTGTTATAAATAAGTACCTACTGATAATAATTTATGTACAAAAAGTAATGATATCCTATCAAAAACATAAATGTGAAATGAGAGCCAAGTTTAATAATAATTATGATATTGCCTTGGTTGTTGACTTTAACGACAAAAGAAGTGAGATCTAAATAGGTGCCAAGTTCTATGGTCAGTCCTGAAATTTATTTATAACAACATAAAATATCATTTCTTCTTATAACTTAGGATAATATTATATTGTAGCCTAAGGTCTGACTTGGCTTGTTCTCATATACGAATATGTTCGATGGCTAGTTTCTAAGAGCAAGCCAAATTTTTGGAATAATAAAATGAGAATCGACAAGTAACAGGTTTAGACTTGCGAAGGCTATAATATAATTCGTATATGAAAACTAGCCAAGTCAGACCTTAGGCTACAATATAATATTATCCTAAGTTATAAGAAGAAATGATATTTTATGTTGTTATAAATAAATTTCAGGACTGACCATAGAACTTGGCACCTATTTAGATCTCACTTCTTTTGTCGTTAAAGTCAACAACCAAGGCAATATCATAATTATTATTAAACTTTGCTCTCATTTCACATTTATGTTTTTGATAGGATAAATAATTAAAAAAATAAAAAAACCCGACTGCAAAAAAAGACATATACCTAAGCAACGCACTAAAAAGACCGAAACAAGTTTGAGAAACCTGACTGCCTACACTATGAACTGAAACCCTAAAGGTCCGGACGCACTAGGCGGAACTGCACTTCGGCGGAACTGAGCGACACGTCGCGTCAAAATATTCTTTATATGAAATTATATGAGATAACACGCACTAAGCGGTAACGGAACTACACTACAGCGAACTGCGCGTCAAACTTGATCAACTGACCAAAAGTGTCGCGAACTGCAGTTCGGTTTCGCCAACTTCATTTTCATAGTCAGTCAACCGAGATACTTGGGAGCGCGATAATCGTTCGTCAATTAATAAAATTTATTGTACTCGTGGGCCAGTATCCGGGGAGACATAATAATATTATGACGTCCAGCATAAAAAGTACATGAACACTTCTATGAAAAAAAATTATCTTTGGAGTGAAACGACCTCTGTGGCTCAATGGTTAGCACGTCGTCGCTCAAGAAGCCCGGTCGCGGGTTCGAATCCCACCGGGAGACAAAAAGTTTTTTATGTTCCTGGGTCATGAATGTGCAATAAGGGTGTATTATAATATAATAAAATTCTTAAATATATGTATAGTATAAAAGTATTAAATATATTTCCGTTGTCTGGTACCCGTATCACTAATGCTTCGAGAACTTACTACGGGACCCGATTGACGTGGTGTAAAAGCGTCCATAGATAGATATTATTATTAAATAGTTCAAGAAATGGGAATAAATGGTAAGTTAATTTTTCTATTTCTTTTTCCAGTGGATGAACGACAACCTCTCCAATGTTAATTGGTTTCATAGTGAAAATTATAATAATAATAATATCTATGGACGCTTCACACCACGTCAGTCTGGCCCCGTGGTTAGTATCCGAAGAACTTGTGTTACGGGTACCAGACAACAGAAATATTTTTAATACTTTTTATACTTTACTTATATAAGGTCTCCGAAAATCAATTACGGATACTTCGGGCACATGACCCACTGCTTATGTAAAGACGTTTAGGCAAAAAATAATTGTCAAAGTAAAAAATCATCTCTTGTATGGGTGACTCTTCGCAAAACGCAAGCTCGCCCATATAAAGAAAAAAAATTTTTTTTTCGAGTATGGGGCCGTGCATTAATCACGTGATGTTTTTAACAACTTTTTAGACCCCTCCCCTCCCCCTGGTGATACGTGGTGAGGCTTTATACTACCCCCCCTCCCCCACCTAAGATCACGTGTATTTTTTTTACATAGTAAGCAGGTCATGTTTGAAGAAAAATTTTAACTTAAAAAACCGTTTAATCAAATAATAATTTAAGCAATTCAAAACTATACGAGTCATTTGTATTGTAAGTATTTAAACAACACTACGAATCTACAGCCGAAAATAATTTCGGTATGCATAGACTAGATTCGAAAATTAATACACGTGATGTCTTCTTATACCCCCTCCTCCCCTTGGTGATACTTGGTGATTTTTTTTCGGACCCCCCCCTCCCCCTTTAGGCATCACGTGATTAATGGACGACCCCTATGACAATTATTTTTCTGCTTAAACGTCTTTATGCAGCAGATCATATGCCCAAAATATCCGTAATTGATTTTACCGAACCTTATATATAAGTTTTTATTATATTATACACACATTTAATACACATCCTTGACCCACGAACACAGAAAACTTTTTTGTTCCCTGGTGGTATTCGAACCCGCGACCTCCGGTTAAAGCGCCACTGCGCTCACCACTGAGCCACGGAGGTCGTATGTAAATTATTTAGATTGTAGGTATGTAGGTACATATTTATTACAAAAAAACTTTTAAATTTCAATTATTGTCCATTCGTCTATCTTGCTCGGAGGTTGCCTAGCTACTAAATATATTTTTGTAGCGCCGCTGCAGTTCAAGTGCGACTTACCAAAACGTGTCGCTCAGTTCCGCCTAGTGCGTCCGGACCTTAAGTGAAATAATTGACGTTATGTTTGTTAGCATATATTTTTGTACGATTTATAATTTGCGAATTCTCAAACTTGTTTCGGTCTTTTTAGTGCGTTTCCAACAGTATTTGTAAACGCTCGTGCGCCTCGATTTATTTAGTAGTTTTAAAAATTCATATAAAATTCGTCAAACTAATTTAGTTAAAAATTTAAATAGCATATTAAAGATAAAAGGTTCTTCTCATAGATTATGTAAGTAAGAAACAAAAGGAGTAAGTAAAATACATAAATATCATCATTTTAAATAACTATAATTTCGCATTCTTTAAATTTTATTTTTATGAGATAGAAACGTACTTATATAAAAATAATCTGACAAAGAGATAATCTAGAAGAGGATCCAATAAGTTTGTAAAGATTTTTTGTTTTTAAAAAATGTAGCGGTTTTATCTATTATATGTTTTGAAATTGCCCCTGAACCTAAACTTGTAAAAACTTCTGGTTAGTTTTGTCAGTTTTATTCAAAAGTTTGAAATTATTTTAAAATAAATGATACCTACGTGAAAAATTAGAATACAATATTTTCTAGTGTTTTTTTACATGTAAAAATCAGAATAACCAGTTTTTGTTAGATATAGACGCATTTGAAAAGTAGCGTTTTTCGTGAAATCTGAGTCTCGCGCCGATCAATGCTCTTAACGGATGTAAAGGCCAAGTTTTTTTAAAATTTATTATGAATAAGCAAATATTTAAAATGTGAACAATGAAAACGGAAAAGATGTGGTTACGTACCTATTCTTTAAATTAGGGCACGCATGCGAATTAATGCTCTCGATTCCTCATGGATCCCATCATCAGGTTTCCACTTTAGTGACTAAAACACCAATTTCGAAATAAACCCTTTACAACAATAAAATACTTTTGCAAATAGGTCCATAAATGGCAGAGTATGTTCAATGATATCCGTGTTGGTGTAAAATACTATGATAAGTAGGTACCTTTTATATATAATCGTAGTGTGATGATGATGATTACTCTAATTGACACTGGCATATGCTTGCAGTTCTTTTAACGACGTTTAAATCCCCAAACATGTATCTATAAGGAGTCAGGAGTTCTGTTCAATACTTTTGGATCCAGGGTATACCCACCTTGGAGCAAAATCTTACATTAATCACCATATGTATCCATATTAATTTCGAGGAGTTCCCTCGATTTCTCATGGATCCAATCATCAGGTCACCACTTTGATGTTAAAAGGACAAGTTTGGAGACAGACAGCGGAGTAATCGTAGAACATACAAACAAAAAAATTACCTTTACAACCGAATGTATAACCTCATACTTTTCTGGAAGTTAGTTAAAAATAAATGTTATACCTAATATGTAATTATTCTTGCACCCTCAAAACTTATCCGACCGGTCCTACTTCAAGCGGATGCGTTTGCACTTTCGCAGTGACACGCGTGCGAAGTGTGGAGCCTGCTTAAGTAATGGTTTCTTTATACCCTCATATTAATATAACCGTCCATTGTTAGTGACATTTGACTATACTTTAAAGTTTAAAGCACCTATTGAAAGTACTTACTTTGTTTACACTCGGAACGTGTTATCACAACACCTTCCTGTGAAGTATAATGAGGCATTTACACGGGACTGCTTTCGCCGTGCGGCGAGCCGTCTGCCAAATCGCCTCACCTCGCCGAATCGCAAGCCCATTTACACTGGTGACTAAAGCAGCATGCGGCTTGGTTATTTCCTTCGAAAATGTTGAGCAGAATGGGTGTTCGTGCCGGAATTGAAATTGTTAAGTACTTATGCAATTATTCCAGAACTGCTTGAATAATTGCATATATATTAGTGATTAATATTATATATCTATGATATATATAATAAATAAATAAATAAATTAATCAATAAATCCATAAGCATGGATGCCTTTCATAGCATTCCAAAAACTCGATGGTGTTATTTTTATTCATGGTAGTTAAACAATATGACCTCAATCACGATGTGAATTACGTACGCAAAATTTTCTTGTGTCATGTGAGATTGAGAATTGTGATGTGTACATGCAACTGATTAATGTTGGTTGTCATGACGACAAATAACATTTTTTTAATATTCAATCAAAATCAAATCAAAATCAAAAATTCTTTATTTTCTTTACAATATATTACATATATATTATATACAATATATTGCCTAGCGGCGGCATGGGTCCTGATCGGCTCCGTGATGCTTCACCTCCGCTCCTTCGGGTTGTATGTATAACCACGGGTTAGTTATTGCCTAACTAGAGTGGACCCCTTCCCGGGCTCACAAAACCTTTCATCGGAGTTTATGAATTTTTTGTTTTCGTAAAATCTATGGTACCTATATGAAACTTTGCTCTTAAAAATGCTCTTAAAAGGCTAATTAAAAATAAAATAATGCTTATTTCTCCCGTTCCTAGTTTGATTGGCAATAGAAAAAAATCCTGAATAAAGATACTATGACAAAGTATGGTTTAGTATAAAAAATAATTGCGGAAACAACTTAGTATCGAAGAAAAAAAATAAAGTTTGAAAAGTGAAAAAAAATTAAATATCTCTCAAAGGACTCAAGTGGTAGAAACGTAATAAAGTATAATAAATCTCTAACTGGTGTATGGAACAAAGTATATATAACAAGTTTATAACGCCTCGCAATTGACGTAATAAATTAATTTTATGAATCGATGACTTGAAAAAATGACCATCTTCCAAATTATTTATCTCAAAAACTAAGTAGAATTGGTACACGGGTGTTCTACTTTTAAGTTTGGAATACAAGACGGCATCGACCTATGGGCTTATTTTAGAAATGTCCGATTTTGAGGATTTCTAAAACACTTTTTATCTTACGTTAGATTCTTTTTATCCAATTTTAAGGTCAATAAATCCGCTGTTATTGGGTATATTTAAACAAAAATAATAATATCTATCGACGCTCCACACCACGTCAATCTGGCCCCGTGCTAAGTATCCGAAGAACTTGTGCCACAGGTACCAGACAACGGGAAGTATATTTAATAAATTTATACTTACATATAAGTATTTAAGATTTTTATTATATTATACACATATTTAATACACATCCATGACCCAGGAACACAGAAATACTTTTGTTTCTTCGGCAGGATTCGAACCTGCGACCTCCAGTTTGAGCACCAAAGCGCTGAACCACTGAGCCACAGAGTAAGCCACCAAATAAGACCAGAAAAATTATTCTAAACATGACCTCTTTTTGTATCTGAGTATAATAAGTGCTTTATTAAACTATCGGCCCTAAAAATCATATATTTTTATATGATTTAAAATTTGCAAATGGCATGTGTATGAAAAAATAAAAGAAAACCCGACTGCGTAAAAACGAAAAGTAAAAGTCAGTCCAGTAGTCGGGACTTTTGACCTAAATATATATTGAATACCTAACAATGAAATAGTTTCTAGTATAAAAAATATAAATATATAGAAAGTATACGGTAGTTAGTAAAGAAATGAGCCTACGCGTTTGGTCTAAATAGTTGCCAAAGGTACAATCCACACACATATTATGTAGGTATATACATTCGAAGGCTAATAAGCACATTACTACTCCTTTGCGTCGCGCAGTCGGGTAACATTAAAATAATATTTAAAATGTCTCATATAATATATAAAAAATAATAGGCTTGCTTTATTATAATTATTACAGTATAGTGAATAGACCCCTTGAGTCACACACGTGCTGGTGCAGGTTCGATGCTGGGTTGTGGTGTATATAAGACTTTCTCAATAACTCTGTACTAACGCTAGACTTTAATTTACCCTAATCTTCTATGACATCCCTTACAAATGTAATTAATATTAGGTAATTTTAATAAATTGTGTGTAATGAAATGAGTTAATTTTATTTTAATATAATAATTGTATGGCTTAATTTATATTCATGTAATAATATAATATTTGCATGTCAGTAATTATGACGAAACATTTGTGACTAAAATAAATATGTTCCGCGTTCCGCCGAGCTGAGCGCCGTGCTGCAAAAGTCGAATGATACCCAACTTTGGGGCTTGCTGCTTTAGTCACTCGCGGCTTCGCCGAATTGGAATTTTCACGGTCGATTTTCACCGTGCTGCGGAAATCGTGCGGCTAGTCACCCCGTCACCCGTGTAAACGCTACAAAAGTTGGGGCTTGCTGCTTTAGTCACTTGCGGCCTCGCCGAATTGGCATTTACACGGTCGATTTTCGCCGTGCGGCTGAAATCGTGCGGCTTTAGTCACCCATGTAAATCCCCCATAACTCTATGTGTTGGTTGACAAGTGCGATTACCGATTACGTCACAAGCCAGAGACAGGCGCGGATCCAATGGGAGGGGTCATAAATATTGCTCGTTGGCTTTTGCTTAAACTTGGTTTTCAAGTTAAATAAATAAACAAAAAATTATGAAATAAAACTTATTTTCTAAACAAGTCTCCTTTTAAATTCGGCTAAAATTATAACTAATTCTCTACTCAGTCTTCTTAATTTTGAAGTCGGTACCAGCCCAAAAAATATTATTTTCTGTGTATTTTTAACCGACTTCCAAAAAAAGGAGGCGGTTATACGTTCGGCTGTACCTATATATTATAGTGTCTTGGGGTAATTCCGAAAATGGGGAAATTCCGAAATTAATTAAAATCTACTAAAACAAGCAAAATTTCTTTAAATGGGAACATTAGTTTAGCGGCCAATTTGTTTGTCTTGGCTGCATCAATTGCCGCCCGGTAAAATCAGCGACAAGGCGTAGGTACCTACCTACGTTATGTAAATTTTTCTTCGATTTTTTGTACTCCAACATGTAAATATTTTATATTTCGAAATTCTGGTAAGTAAAATAAATATGAGTTTTTATATATTATAGCTAATCGTTTTTATTGATATTATATGCAATGTATATCTAATGTACAGGTTCTATTAAGTCGAGATTTCAATAATTACGGAATTCCCCCACATTATGTCGTAATTTCCCCCATAGCATTAAATCATGACAATGTTACAAAACCATACCTACATTTAAATAATAAATATACCATTTATAATTTCAATATTTATGACAAATTAGCCATCAAGTAATGATATAACTCAATAAATACATTCGTTTATTCAAATATAGATTATATTTTTTAAATGACAGACCAAAACTTAAACCTATAGTCAACGCCACGGAAAACCTGTCGGAATTACCCCAAGGCACCTTATATATTTTTATTATTATTATTTTTTGTATGTTCAACGATTAGGTACTCCGTCGCCTGTGGACCGATTTTCAAAATTTTTTCTGTGATGTATAGGGTCTACCTAATACCAAATTGGTCCTTTTGATATCGAAGTGGTCTACCCACTAGGCTTCGTAGCCTAGTGGGTAGACCGTTTGGTTCGCACTCGAGAGAGTGCAGGTTCGAATCCCAGGTTGTGGCGTGTACCAATGAGACTTTTTCAGATCTCAAGTACATTATACGGACGCTCTAACGGTGAAGGAAAACATCGTGAGGAAACCCGCACATAGTTGGCCCCAGACGTATTAACTAGTTCATTCCTCTGGACTAGGCTGACTATGTTGAGAGAATGCCGTATGTGCTTGGGCAACCATATGCCATTTAAAAACCAATTGTCCCAGGCACTACAGTATTTCAAGAGTGGTTACTTCGCTCGGAGAATACTGTATAAATCATCCATTAACGGATGCAAAGGCCTAAGTAAGGTGACCTGATGATGGGTTCCATGAGGAATCGAGGGAATTCCTCGAAATTTATATGGACACAAATAGTGATTTCGACTTTTTCAGTAGTAGTTTAAGCATATGCTACCAAAAAATAAGATTTTGCTTCAAGGTATATCCTGGGTCCTGAACTAGTACTGAATCGAACTCCGGACTCCTTATAGATACATGTTTGGGGATTTCGGCGTTGTTTAAAGAACTGCAAACATATGCCACTATGTCAATTAGAGTATGCATCATCATCACCACCATCGTCACACCATACATCATCACATTATGATGGTATAAAAGGTACTTCTTTTAGTATTGTACACCGACACGGATATCTTTGAAGTTTGAACATTACTATGCTGTTTGTGGACATATTTCCAAAATTATTTTGTCGTTGTAAGGGGTTTATGTGCAAAGTGTAAAATTTGCGATGGAAAGTATTCCCGTAAGGGTCAAGGCTTCTTTAATCTCTAAAATCTGTATTGAATTTCATATTTTTTTATTGCTATATGCTACCATAATCAGTAATCACCTATTTAAAGAATTCATCTATAATTTTAAAATTATTAAGGCAAATAGATCCGTAAAAGATCCGCCAAACAGTAACGGATACGGACACGGATACGGATCTTTCTTCTGCCTCGGATATCCGGCACATCACTACATGTTATATACAAGTAGATGTTATATACAAGTAGGTACAGGGATACTAAAAAGCGTGACATAGGGGGGGGGGGGGGGGGGCAACTTGGAGACCTGCTGCGCAGTATGAGGTCGCGCGTTGTCGTGCAGGAGCAGCGGAGACGAGCGATTGACCAATGCTGGTTGGAGATGTGCCAGCTTCTCCATCATTGTGTTCAGTTCTTCACAGTACACATCTGCAGTAATGCTCACCCCGTTTGGCAAGAAGCTGTGATGAATCACACCGGTGCTAGACCACTAAACAGTGACCATCACTTTTCTAGTAAGTTTTCGTTTAGGGCATTGTTTAGGTGCTGAACCAGGATCCAACCAACTTGCTGAGCGTTCGCCGTTATCAAACAGAATCCATGTTTCATCGCAGGTAACAAGCGGTTCAAAATTCCTTCATTTGTGTCTGTTGAGCAGTGCAAGGCACGTCTCGACGCGTACTTCGCGCTGGCGATCATTGAGTTCGTGGGGCACCCATTTGTCAAGCTTTTTTACCTTGCCAGTTTGACGTAAATGGACCAATATTTTTTGGCGCTAACGTCGGAAGCTGCTTCTAATTCAGCCGTAGATTGTGTATCATCAGCTTCCACAATCGCCTTTAATTCGTCATTGTCGACCAAAGTCTTCGGATGACCGCGAGGTTCATTTTTCAGGTCGAAATTTCCAGAACGGAAGCGTGCAAACCAATAACAGGTGGTGCGTTGGTTTGTAGTGTTAGCTCCGTAAACGTCGTTGATGTTGCGTGCCGCTTGTGCCGCGTTGCTGCCACGACGGTACTCAAAAATTCGAGTAATTATGGAATACACAATTACTCGAATTTTTAACGTATCCATGATGACGAAAAATATTGAAATGCGATTAAAATGTAACACTAATCAATAAACAAATTAGGTACAGTCAATCAGGGTAACTTTGAATCATCATCGACATATTTTTTAAACAAACTTTTACTACTTATGTTAAGAATTAGTCAAAAGAGTTTAGTTAATCTGTGCTCTCAGGTTGGTTTTCATGCTGTAAAGTTTAATAACGTCTTTAAAAATGACTAATTATATTAAAAACTGGCAATTTTGTCGTGTGTCAAAGTTACCACCCATAAATGGGTAACTTTGACACAAACTAACTTTTATTTATAGATTCAGGATAACATTACCTAGTTTATGTTTTTATCAAATATTGATGTAGTGGGGTCATAGACAAGTCAAAAAAACCATAAAGTTATTACATTGCATTATGTTTTTATTAGAGTCCGACCGAAACTGGTTTACCGGCCGAAACCGAAACTGAAACCGAATATTCGGCCGTGGCTTCAGTTTCGGCCGAAACCGAAACCGAAACCGAAACTTACGTGGTCAAGTAAAAAATTCCTTAAAATACTGAAATTTGGTGCATTTTATCCATTATTCTGCATTAATAAGGACATGAAATGGAAACACGGTATATTAATTTTGTTGTAATCATTTATTGGTAAAAATTTTAAAATACGTCGCCATTTTAAAGGGGTTGCGAGTAGTTGGGGGGAGGGGGGAGGGGTCTGGATTCCCCCCTCACCATTTTCACCCGCCGGAAGTACTTGATTTCCTTAGAAAAAATAAAAAACAGAAATTTGTACAAACATTGTTTATTCCACTTTATAAACATGTTTTATAGCTTTTATTAATTCCACGAATGGATCTTTCCTGTATTTTATGTTATCTCTCCGCCACAAATATTTAAAAATAACATCTGCACAATTTTCTGTGTTATTAAAATTGTACTTCTTAAAAAATCTTTTAACGGCCTTTCACTGGGACTCAATTCGTTGAGTATGAGTCATGGGACTCACTTCAGCTATGAATGGGTTGTCACGATCCGAGTGGTTGACTTTTTTGTGTATGTAGCCATGTTCTGACAAGCAATCATATGCTTTCCAAAAATAGTGTGGATGTTGGTGCCAATTTCTACATTCTTTAAATAAGTGGCATCAAAACCTCAGCAGAGCGAATATTGTCTGGACACACTTCCAACCTCAAATCTTCAGATCCATCCTCAATCATACCTAGAACCCAATGGCCCTCAATAACAACTGGCTTCAATTATGAGTCGACGGAGCCCCGCTACGCAGGCCTCCTACTTCTGGGTGGTTTACAAAGAAATAACCACGATGGCTAAGGCGTATTGGGCCAACTCGGAATATACATTGCTATTCATTGCCTAAGAATTATATACTGTTCTCATACATTTCCTATATCACATTATATATAAAATATAATTACCTCGATTGTATTTTCTTTTTCCAAATTTCAGTTCCATACATTTTGATCGGCGATTCTTTAAATAAGCGATAAAGAAAAGATCTTGGCTCACCCCCTGCATAAAGATTACGTTCCGCTTTGCATAATTTCAATAATATTTAAGAATTTTTGAAAATTGTTTAAAAATATTTAGACGCAACTCCGGTAGCCAAACTTTCTTTGGGGGGTTTAAGACTAACTCCCTTAAGCCCCCTACACCACCAATACTCTCAAATTCAGGCGACTCGTTATAAAATCCAATACCCATTTATTTAATGTAATATTAAAAAAATATATATATATATATATTTTAATTATGTTTTCAAATTCAGTTGCGTTGTCAAAGCGTTGCCGCAAGAAACGAAGTTAGGCGAGCGTGCACGAAAACTTCCGAAATCAGTTTCGGTTTCGGCAAAAGTTTCGGCCATTTTTGGCCGAAACCGAAACTGCCGCCGAAACTTGATTTTTGGCCGAAACTCGGCCGAAACCGAAACCGAAACCGAACTTTCGGTCGGACACTAGTTTTTATATACCTTGATAGCAGCAAAGTTAACGAGATTTTTTTTAAAAGTTTTGCACTGATTTTTACCCATTATGTTGCGCGCGGTTAAAAACAAAAGTTTTTGATATTATCTTCTTTTGACAGCTGCTTTTTTTTTAGATTTCGTTTACGAAGTATGTTACGTACACGAATTGTTATTAAATTTTAAGCGCCAATTGTTTCCCACATAAAACAATAGAAAAGAATTTTGTGAACAAACTGTCAAAGTTACCCTCGTGAATTCGTGATTCAAAGTTACCCTGAATGAGCGTACTACTTTTAGAAAAAGAATTCCAGGTTTATAAAATAAAATTAATTTGAAATTAGAATTCTAAGCCAAACAAAAATTATTTTGATTTAAAATGGCCAGCACTGCAGAACGGCAATTTCATAGGTAAATACCTATTATTATTTGCTGGTACCGACTTCAAAATTAAGAAGATAAGGTAGGTAGAGAAAATATATACCTAGTCTATACTTTTTTTCGGTCTGAGTTTACGTGTAGGAGATGTACCCCAAAAATATATTTTTATTGATTTACGCACTTTGTCGGCGTAGTAAATGAGTATATTAACAGTAGGTGTTGAGTAAATACATATATCCATGCAATCTTTCTAGCACTAACCGTTTGGACAGTAAGCCGAAGAGTGAAGACGGATGGACGGACATGACGAAACCATACGGAGACATAAACTACGGAACCCTAAAAAATCGTATGAGCAACCTCTCAATGTTTACTTTCTAATGATACCCCACACAATGGGCTAGATGCAAGAAAAAAAAATCACCAAACTTTACGTGTAACCTGTAGGTAGGTACCCCAAGAAATATATTTTTTGTGATTTTATTTTAGCGCTTTGTCGACGTGGTAAATCCATGAAAAGTTTTATCCTTCTAGCACTAACCGTTTGGGCGGTAGGCCTAGGCCGAAGACGGACGGAAAACTAAATAGCCAACGGGCGACTAATGTGTAAATCCGGTACTGGTCTGACGCATCGCATAACGCATTACGGCTGACGGCTTATTATTAATTAGTACCAAGTAATCAGATGGATTGTGTGTAGTAGGGTAGTAGGTACTTTATTTTGAATAAGTTAAAGAGAAAATATATTAGTACCTACCTATTATAAGTTGAACTTTGACGTCTTAAAAATGGGATGCTGTGAGTCTTCGGAGGTGGGTTATTTTAAAAATATCCGTCACATACATACCTACTTATCATTTTAAGCTAGAAATTAGCTGGTATTTAAATGAGTCGTGGGTCGTGTCGTGGCATAAGTACTTAGCTTGTGTTATGTTAATATATTATGAGAAGCAAAAGGTTTTTCGGAAGAGACCGGCTAATAGAATTATGTAGGTACATCTAATTACATATTATGTAGGTAGGTAGGTACCAGTAGCAAAGGCTGGTTTTCCTTCATAGGGAAGCCGTAGCCTGTATAAATGTGTAGGGATTAGGATGAAGGTCTTCAAAATGTGAGCGGTAAGGGAAGCCGATAGGAATGGAGTTATAGGAACCCCTCGCTGGTAGGAACTGTTATTTGTAATCAACTTTAACTTTTGTAACTTGCAAAATATCATGTCTAACTACTTATTTATTACAAGTAACCACATTTCAGGAGCCCAGAGACATTTATTACATACAAAGATCTCGGATACCAGAATATAGCCAGCCAAGAGTAAGACCAGTGCAGGTATATACTACTATTACTACTATAATTATTATTAATCCATATTCTCAGATTATAAAACAATAGGTCCTATCACCTATGACAATGCAACTATTATTATTATTAAACAGCAAATGATAAATAACACAAGGGAACAGCATTTTTGTTACATGAAAAGTTAGGTGAGGACAACTGATATGAATATAAGTTTTTGCGGTGCTAATTTCAAATCTGTGCTCCTATTTTACCTAGCTTTAGTTTTCGTGATATGACTGACTTCATCAAATAAGTGTTTTTTGATAAACCATTTAAATACTAGTATCATTATAAACTACCTACATATATTTAAGGTACCTACTATATGGTTTGTAGCACTTAGAATTTTGTGCCAATTTGAGATTTATGACAAACAATAAACATATTTAACATTAATGATCTGATGGATACAAAGTTAAGAGAATCAGGCTTTGGAGGAGCTATACCAGGAGCAAGGTTACCAAAATACCAACATGATTTTAGAATACCAATTGCAAGAGCACTCCTCTAAACTGAAGCAAGTAAAAAAATATCAATTTGATATGATAGTTGGTTTATATTGTTTTATATTTAACAAAAACATCTTTTTTGTTTGAAATCAGTCATAAATTTCATGATACAAAAAATCTGAGTACAGATCTGAAATCAGCAACCTTGAATTAGTAAATAAGTAATAAACAAAAAATTCATGCAACACAAAAAAGTATAAATTTGTTTCCTTGTGTAATAAAATCTACTGTATGTTCAGTTCAAATTTCATCTCTTGGTAAACACACATTGAATTCAACCTTTACACTTTGCCGGTGTACACCCCTGCGACAGTAGCGCCGCCCCCTATTTAACGCTTTTTTTGGACACTTCATGTGTGGAGATGGCCCTCCCTAATCATAGATGAGTACTTATACCTAAGAAGTGAGAGATATGCTCCTAATTTCTAGCCTCCATGTCTTTATGTTTACAAAAAAATAAATTGGATCTGCACAATAATAAATAATGAGACTACACAATATTGACAGTTAGCAGTAAGGTGTGTGCAGGTGTGTACAAAATATTAACTAAAGTGCGGTCGCGGAGCACGCAGAATTTCGTATTTTGTCTCATCGCTGCTTGTCTCTTTCACTCGCGCGCGCAATATATTGATATCGCGTTAACACAGGGTATGCGATAGGAGCGCCTTAGCATTTAAAAACATTACCCTTCTTTGGCAGTTAGCAATGACTCCATAATACTCCATATACATTGCAAATGTTGACAAATTATTGATCTAACAATGATATTTTAATGTTTTTAGAAAGATAAGCCATATTATGGGAAGTTTAAATGTCATTCATGCAAAAGACACTGGGACAGTAGATTTTGTTGGCCTGACAAGTATCAGATTTGTAAAGGATGCAGATCAAGAGTCTACCCATATACACATGTAAGATTTTATTACAATATTCAAAATCGTATATCTATTTATATTTTTTTAGATTAACAAACTACTAGGTATTTTATTAAATGTTAATTATGTTTCAGAGGGAGCTTGATTCAAATGATTTTGATGGGGAGGCTGATGAGTCAAAAGAACACCAAAAGGAGCTTTGCCAAAAGTGTCAAGAACGTGGAGAATTGTGTATTAAAAACCAGAATTTGCCAAAGAAAAAACGCTATTACTGAAACTATTTATTATTATTTTTTTAATTCAATGTACTTATTATAATTTTTTAAGTTTCTATCGTAATTTTGCAACAGTTCTTATTATTTACATAAAAATATTTACTGGAGTCTTTAATTACTTCATGTTTTAGCTTATCAAATAAACTTGAAGAAATATCAATTGTATAATCATCCTTTCGTTCTGCTATATAAGAAAATATTGGTAGAAATATTGGTTTTAATTCTTCAACATCGCTGGCTTCAACTAAATTCTCCAAAGCTGTCAATTTACTTACAGCATTAAATACTCTGGAGTCACATAAAGCCGGTTGAAGGTATTTATTCTGAAATTAAAAGATCTAGTATTAATTCATAAAATATAGTGGATATATTATGTATCATAATGAAGATTTTACTTTATAAAGGTTTCATAAACAATTGTATATTGTTTATTATGTCAATAATAATCTAATTTCAATACATATACAGATGTATTTTATCCGAATTAAATATATAATGAGACATTAGGCTACAATGTTACGTAAGTTAAATGACAGTGTGCATAACTAAAATGTATAATTAACATTTCCTGACAACTCTTAACTACACATGGGCACACGAGTACTGCCTTACTTCGCGCCGGATTTGAAGGTCACGCACCTATGCGGCTATGAATAGAAGTATTTTATAGGATAAAATTAATGTCATGTTTTATAATTTCGGAATGACATCGAAAGGAATACTGATAATGCTCCTTGAATAATATATATGTATTTTTGTTTTGAAGACATCATACCACACCTATAATTATTGTGATAAAATTTATCGTTTCAATTGATTTCTCTATGATAAGACTGTAATTGTCACTTGAATTTATGTAATACTAGCTGATGCCCACAGCTCCGCCCGCATAAGTACAGTAACCCACGAGAACCGTATATGTCCTGCGATAAAAAGTAGCCTGTGTCCTTTCCCGTGGTCTACTTTATATCTGTGCCAATTTCATGATAATCGGTTTAGTAGTTTTTAAGGTGAAACTAAATAAAGTATCCCACGGGAACCGTACATTTCCCCGCGATAAAAAGTAGCCTATGTCCTTTCTCAGGCTCTAAATTATCTGTGTACCAAATTTCATTTAAATCGGTTCAGTAGTTTTAGCGTGAAAAACGGACAAACATACACACTTTCCCATTTATAATATTAGTATGGATTATAATTATATTTTTTAAACAAACTTTCTTTGAACAAAATTTATAAGTGTCTTCATATTATGTACGAATACACATTTGCCAATTTTTTATGCAATATACTTACTTTCATACAAGATACATAGTTTCTAAGGCAGTACAACATACAAGCTTCACTATGTTCTGTTCGGAAGTTCCTCTCGGTCAGTACTATAATCATTACAGAAGCATGAAATAGATCTAAGATTTTCGAATCTTTGAATTGTTCCAAACTGTTCCACATCTGATTCCATTCTTGAAGTGTGGTGGAGCAAAATTGCTGTAAACAAATGTTTAATTATAATCATAGATATATAATATTAAAAAGAGGTAGATATGTTATAAACGCGTAAAAATGAAGACTCTAATTGGCCCGAGTTGGGCCAATTTTGGTTAGTGTGTTCCGTGAGTAATAGCGTGTTTTGTGTTACTATGCGACGTTGACACGCGTCCCATGTCAATGTGTGTCGTGGCACAGAAATATTGTCAGTTTTGTAAGGATCTAACGTATCTACGTAATAATTAATCAAAGGTTATAATACTATGTTTAGTTAAAAAAATAATTTATAAAAAAACATGGTTGTCTGTAAAGTTGGTTTACTGACGATACATGAATGTGACGTCATATGAAATACCTCGATCGAGGTAACCTTTGAGTATATAACCACGAGGTAACGCCGCATACGTCATGTTTTTTCGTGCGTGCAGCCGGCTCCATAAAATTATAAGATGTCACGTCAAAAATAATTTAATATCAAAATTAAACATTACAATCGGTTGGCCAAATAAATTGTATATCTGTGAATTTAAAACTAACCTGTGAGAGCCAGAGTACTAGTCTTTCTTGATTTATCTTATCCTCAATGTATTTACCACTAATTGTTTCTATAAAGGAATTGTCAGGTAGTCCCCACAGATGTCTATAGTAAAACATATTTAAAGGATCCATGTTCTTTAGTTTATTTTTCAACCATTTCCTATCTTTTTCTGTAAGAAAATGAATTTAAATTATTCCAGAAGTTCAATTAAAAAAAAAGTACTTGCACAAGGACCTCTGTAAATGAAATGTATAAAAATAATTGATAGTTTTGGATATTTGTGGGTTATTATTTTTTCCACTTCAAATTAAGTCTTTTCAGGTTCAGAGATGTTTAACAAGCAGAAGAATTATTACAATTTTTGCATGTGAATCTATTATTGTTTAATTATACTTTAAAAATAATTATGCAGCATAAAATCTTACCTGGTATAGTAGAATCATAGGTACTAAATATTGATGATACAATATCTAAGGTTGTGTCTAAAATGTTAGGCTTCAATGCCATAAATGTATTTAGTTTCCAACGCACGGAGTTTAATACCTGTGCTAACATACTTAACATTGGTGCTCTGTAATGTATTATCTCAGATGGCTTATAAGTCTTGTGTAGGAGCTTGCAGTGCATATTTATTTTAACAATATCATTATTTTTTAATCCAAGTTCAATACTTGGCAGTATAATCATGTTAAGTAGCTTTAGTTCCGGCAGTAACTCATGTAATTTCAATTCCGTAATAAACGTTATTATATTATTTTCTTGTGCTTCACTTTCAAATTTGTTGTCAATTATCTCTTTAGTTACCATGAACACAGAACTTTCATTTTCATTATCGTATCTATAATGTGAATATTTTTGCAAGAATATCATCACCTTCACCATAATATTAGTCTGCTGTATGCTTTCTGAGGCTAAGAAGAATATTTTGCTAAAAACTTTTTTCGGATTTTGAATAAAAACATCATAAATTTGTGATAAATCATATTCGGGTAATGATATCAGTTTATTGAAGATTTTTGTGATCATACAATCCAAATCCTCTGTTGTTAAAGAGTCATTAAAGACATGATCAAAATGTTTATCAACCAACTTTTGCTTCACTTCACCAGTGCACTTTTCAAAGCACTTTATAGCTAGTGATTTAATGCTTTCTCCATGTACTTCAGACTTTTCAAAATTACAGTACAGGATGTCATAAAGTTGGCATGTTTCATCACTGTTGAACACATTTATTTGAGAATACATTATTTTAAGTAAACTCTCTTCACAGCATAGCCCTTCTCTATAAACCAAAGCTTTTAACCACTCAACACTTTCATCAGTTTCTTCAGCAATTTTTTCTTCAATAGTTTTTGTATCCACTTCATTTATTTTATCTTTAAAATCTTTGGGCTTAGCAGAGATAAGCTGCAATATGACCCAAACATGTTCAATTTCGTTAAGAAATTGATAATAATTTGTTGTTATTATGTAAGCCAAATCTCCAATTTTATTTTGTAAGCTTACTCCATTTTCTTCAAACTCACTCCATGAACAAAAGACATCTATGCTAACGTCTGAGAGAAGAGACTTACATGCTTCTTGGAGAGCTGTATTACATTTAACTAAATTTTCTTTAACAAGTTGAATATCTGGCTCCTTATCAGCATCACATAAACTCAAACATTCATGTTTTATAATTTCAGCTGGTATTGTTGAAAGGTATACCTCATTAATTTGTAGTTTTTGAGGATCTTCTTTAGTAAATACATAGTAACAATCATTTAGTACAGAAAGAAAAGCATGTATTCTATCTCCCATGTATTTATAGAAATTGTCTTCACTTATAGTTTCAAGTTTGTATGAATTTGGAGGTTTCGAAAAGTATTTTAGACATAATAGAAAGTTATCATAAGCTCGGCTTATAACTTTGCTGTCTAATTTGAAAAATATAATTTGATAAATAAGTTTGTAACAGGAGACTGTTAACATATGTAGCCTCTGCAAACAATCATTTGGATTAAAATACTTGAAGTTTTCTATTAACGACGTCGCAACTTCCACAGCAAGTATTGGGTGAGTATTGAATATTATTTCACTAATAATTGTATCAATTTTAAGATTCCACAATATTTCGCACATGACATACCTTGGTAAAGTAGGTAGTGACCCAATTAGTAGCTCTAGACTTTGGTTCTCTTTTATTTGTTCTAATACTGGTAGATCTGAACTAAAGATAACAAATAAAGCTAACTGTCTAAGCTTATTATGCACCTCCTTTTTGTATTCGCCATCTCGAAAATATTCTTCTTTTAAAAATTCTTGTATGCGAGTGAGCAGATATTCTATTCGACGCTCGTTGCCTGTAAGATGATTTGCGTAAGGTTAGTTATGCTAAACAGCGGATTAAATTATATTAAGCTGTAAACAAAAATAAATTGTAAACACAATTAGGTACCTGCTTTTTCAACAATTTCCGATATCGATATAACATCATCCGCAGCATCAACTATGCCTTCGAAAATGGCTAATTCATTAGTATATTCCATTTTGATGGTTATAATTTCTTATGAACATTAATTATAATTTATATTAATAGTAAAAGTTCAAAAACTCTTGTGAAGGTGTAGGTTATTCTCTTTGGTGTAGGTATCGAAATAAGAATGCCTTAGGGCAGTGTTGCCAACTCTCAAAATTATTTCACCCCAAGATTTTGTCGAAAACCCCCAAAATCGCAATAATTACTTGAAAATCCCCCTAATTTTTTGTATCATTAAGAATGTCTACTATTAATGCTATAAAAATCATGCAATGACAAACAAATAATAAAAATTAATGTTTTGTAAGATAATTAATATAATTCTGTCCAACTTTATATATTATAATACACTTCAAAAAGTTTATTTTCTACAGGTTGACTTTTCAAATCACTTTTCGACGTTTTAAATCGCTTAATAGGGGATCGGATTACATCTGAAATATTTAGTTTAATTATTATTATATTCAGAAATATTGAGGCATTACTACTTGGTAAATGTAAAAAAAAACATTATTTTATGTGTAGTTTACTAATAAAATACATTTAAAAAGTACCAAAAAAAATTTTTTTTTGCGAAATTTGTAAACAAATCCTACATTATTAGTGTAATCACATCATATACAAAAACATTCATTATGGTAAGTATGAACTTAAACCCACAAATATCGGAGATATTTACAAATATATTCCTGCGGCCACATACTTCATATACTATAACCTACAAGTGACGTCATTTGTAGGTCGACTTTAGTATGGAGCGTTTTTAGCAGAGTGGAGACTCGCGAAATTTTTTATACAAATCGCTGTACCTTTGAAAATATTGACTTTTGATATACGGTTTCTTCTGAGAATTTACTCATATTTTAGAGTACTATTTATTTATGCAATAAGAAAAAATTAGTCCCATTGCCTATTTAATCAAAAACAAGAAAATAAAAATCCCTAAAAATAACCCTAAAAGATTCTCCCCCCCAGAAAACCCCCTGTAGAGACTTTTTCCCCCTAAATTTAGGGGGAAAACCCCTAAGTTGGCAACACTGCCTTAGGGATGCTCGATGATCATCGATTTTCGATGATCATCGATGTTAGACGACAAAATATCGATGTTTTAACATCGATGTTGTATTATTCAAAACATCGTAACATCGATGTCACGGACAAACATAATCGGAAACCCAGTTGAAAAAACTTGCGGTAAAATATTTAACCACTATTGTGAATCACAATTTGTGATATCAACGCCATTGGAGACAGTAACCCACGGGAACCTTATATGTCCCGTGATAAAAAGTAGCTTATGTCTTTCCCTATATTCTACCTTATATCTGTGCCAAATTTCATGATAATCGGTTTAGTAATTTTTACATGAAACCGTAAATAAAGTATCCCATGGAATCCGTACATTTCCCCGCGATAAAAAGTAAGTACCTTATTTTCTTTCCCGTAGTCCACTTTATATCCGTGCCAAATTTCATGATAATCGGCTTAGTAGTTTTTACGTCAAACTGTAAATAAAGTATCCCACAGGAACTGTACATTTCCCTGCGATAAAAAGTAGCCTATGTCCTTTGTACCTCATTTAAATTGGTTCAGTAGTTTTGGCGTGAAGGACGGACAAACACACTTTCCCATTTATAATATTAGTAGTATAGATGTATTGATGCCGTGAAGACGTTTACAAAAAAACATCGATGTTGCCTGACATCGATGTTTAGAGCTCGATAATCATCGAACATCGATGATAAGCTATCGATGTCATTATCGATGTTTTTGCAACATCGAACATCCCTAGAATGCCTTCTTCTTCTTTTTATATTTGGCTCCTCCGTAGTGATTCGCCAATGACAGAGTGAGTGTCGGACACTGTTAATGAGGAGGTTTTATGACAAAACAAGGGTACGGTCACGAAGTGTAGATACCAGGGCCCCAATTCTCGTGCTTCGAATATCGGTTCGATTGTCAGTCTGTCCTGCTCGCGCACGCATGATTTGGCGCCTGTGTGAATGAGTCAGCGCGAGAATCGAATCGAGATTCGCGGTACGAGAATTGGGGCGCCCAGGAGTCCGAACGGCTTATATATAGGCTTACCTTATAAATAGGTTTTTACATAGTATTTATGTACACATTAATAGGACCAGATCTTAGTTCTCTTTTCTGCCGCTAGCCGTGCGAGACCGACGAGTACCGAGTCTTGCCAATACTATTATACCGAGTGTTGCCAATACTATTATTTATTACAATTATTTTACCGTATTCTACGGTATCTATTTTTCGAGAACAGTTTCTAAGAATTTCCTAAAACTGTTATTTATTTAGATTTTAATCCACGTTTCTCTTAATATTTTGTTCCAGGGGTGTCAATAGCAACATTTAAACTTCCCGCGTAATTTCAAACGAGTGCTTGTCGAACTGTCGCGCGTCTACCGGCAAAAATCTATCCCCGTAATTGAGACCATTATTTTAACATTACGTTCGGACTCCTGGTATCTATGCTTCATGGGTATAGGCTTTTCCATAGTATTTATGTACACAATAATAGGACCAGATCTTAGTTCTCTTTTCTGCCACTGGCTGTGCTAGAATTTGTTACATACCGAGTGTTGCCAATACTATTAATTATTACAATTATTTTTAAATTACCGTTAGGCAATTATCGTATTCTACGATATCTATACTTCGTAAACAGTTTCTAAGAATTTCCTACAACTTTTATTTAATTAGATTTAAAACCACGTTTCTCATAAAAATTTTTACAGAGCTGTCAATAGCAACATAACTTCCTGCGTATAGGTCTACCAGAATCTGATGGCATTTAAAAAAAAATAAAAAATGTGATTTTCATATGGCAATGTCAAGTGTGACCCGTCAAATCAAAGTACGTGATCTGTCAACCGCTGCTAAAATTTTGTGATTATGTTCTTGGAATTTGTTGTTTTTGTGAAAATATCCAAAAAGGCAATTCAATCTCAAGCGAGAAATATTGTTTTCTATGTCTATAGTAAAATACAGAAAGAAGAAATTGTAAATCGAACTCAATCTTATAATTTAAAGCTCGTGGTAGAGTTGACCGGTAAGTTAGAGTGAGTTGTTTTGATACTTTTAGTTTTTTTATATTTTCTTAGGTAATTATTGTGACTTTTTTAAAGGTATTTCCAGTATTACTAAGTATACGGTGAATCGTAGCTGATGGCACATTGAATGATGGTTTGTTTTCCATGCCTGGTAAAAGGAGGAGAGGAGGAAAAAAGAAAATCAACATAAGACAATTTCGATTTATAGGAATAAAGTAAACGAGTTCTATACAGTTCGGAAGGAAATTCCAACATTAAATAAACTGTTGCCAATTTAATTGTATGTTATTCGTAATAAATAAGTATATAAAGTAATTCATGATTGATTTATTTTTCATAAAATATCATTATCATTACATAGTATAGTAAATCATTACAAAGTCCCTTTTTTGTCAGTCCCTATGTATGCTTAAATCTTTAAAACTACGCAACGGATTTTGATGCCGTTTTTTTTTAACAGATTTAAAGTGATCTTACGGGAAGGTTTTTAGGTATATAACATGCATAACATATTAGAGGTACACAGATAATTTTAGAGGTTTCTAAAGTCCTAAAAAATCACATATTTTGCGCTTATCTAGAAAATGCTGAACACTACGACATAGATCAAAATTATGTACTTACTACAGTTTTATTATTCATCTTAAAAAGACTACAAAAAAGTCCGCGATGGCATATGTCTATCTCTTAGGGATAACCCACAATAACCATTTTTTTATCATTTACTTTGATTTTAATTTAATAGCTTATTTACAAAGCTATTTTAAGCAATACAGTATTAATCCTTATCCAATTAAGTACCTTAAATACATTGTGCATTTAAGATAGATCAATACTGCCCTTTACGGCATGTAATTTAAATGAATATTTTCGAAGATATTACAGATTTAAAATGCAGGGATATAGTGTTGCTGCGCGGCGCGGGCGCTCGCGTTTCTACATCGCGCTATCGAAAACGCGGGGCGTATACAGTATAAAGAGGTTCACGAATATTTTGAACTGCGGCACAGAATACGTATAATAGTAACTGCAGTTCTTAATTCTTATGGAATATCCAGAGGTGGTTTGTCAGTTTTGCTGGTAAAATAACTTTACTTATTACATAGTATAAAACAAGTGGCTTTATCTGTCTGCCCCTATGCAGTATGCATATAGGTATAGTATATTGTATGCTTAGATCTTTAAATCTACGCAACGGATTTTGATGCGAGTTTTTAATAGTCTTTAAGATATTATAAGATAATGGTAAAATTTATATTCATGTGCGATAAATATAATAGTAAGTATATTATCAAGTGGTCGCGCATGTCGTGTCGAGGTGATAGGGTCCCATTTTTAACAATTTGCATTGGGCAAACCTAAAAACATTTTCAATATTGTATCAGTAGTATATTGCTGTAAGTAGGTAGAGAATTATTCGCCGAAGTAAGTAGTTTTTTCTCCAAGAAAACTATTCCACGCGGGCGAAGCCGCGGGTAAAGCTAGTTTTCTATATTATACACCGAACATTCTTCATACCGTCTTATTATAATTCATGTTCAATAATACTAAAGATATAATTAAATATTAGCCAGTATCAAGATCGTTTAATCCGATTTCCCCAGTATTGCACACTACAAAATTTTATTTCCCTATTTGCCATGAGATTCTGGTACACCTATAATTTCAAACGAGTGTTTGAACCTTGTTTGAACTATTACTGGGACGCGCTCTACCGGCAAAAATCTGTCCCCTAAATTAAGACCATTATTTTAACAATACCTACGTTCGGACTCCTGGTATCTCTACTTCGTGGATGGTACCATCAGAAAATAAAGAAGAGCCATATTTTTTATTTGTATTACAAACTGTGTAGTTTAGTAGCAAAATAGGCTTACTCACGGTCCAGTCTGCAAACCCAAAGTCGCGGACTTGTAGGCAAAAAATTAAACGATTGACACTAATATCAGCTATTTGTACCGGTGCTGGATTTTCATACATGTATGGCGCTAAAGCGCAATTATTACAAATTAATATCTCCATAATCAACATTTGGCCAGGCGAGATAGTAACTGGGACGTATTAAACGTTGATGTAAAGGAGAACCAATAACTCATCTCTAGGTTGGGACTATATGCTCCGGAATCCAGAAGTCAGAACGTCCTAGCTTGAAGTATGACGTGTAGTACGCGGCGTATGCCACCTTAATTGGTCTCTCATGCCGCAACCGACGGACTTTCAAATAATGTTTAAGTCTACTATCATTTATATATTTTTATATCATCAGATAAAACATTTAACTATTCTTAATAAAAATATAGGTCATAGGTACCTAATGGAATAAAAGAGTTTTCCAGTACTTACTATATTTTGAGATTACAATCCACTTACATGACTTATTCTTCATGCAGAAGACTTAAAATTATAACCTTGACGCGAAAGTTATTGTTTTGAGATATTTTAAACGACAATTTTAGCCTCTTCTTGCCTTATTCAAGGTCTCACCACATACATACTGTAAATACTATTTAAAAAATTTGGTAACTGATTCCAAGTTTCTCTTAGCACTCGAAAAGTTCGAATTAATTTGTAAAGCCTTCTTGTACATTCGAGCAGCTAATTCATATTTTTTCCAACGATGATATAGGACACCTGAAATTTGAAAACAAAATACATTTTACGAAGGTACATATGTCTTGTTAAGTGTTTAAATATCCATGTTGTCTATCTTTTTGGCTGTGTAATATGTCCCTGATGTGTTTAATAAATATGTTTTTATTTTATGTTTTTATTTTATTTATTTATTTGTATTAACAAGTAGATAGTACCTACTGATTTTGATGAAATTTAGTATGGCATATTCTCTTTCGTTTAGATTAGAATAAAGTCTAAACTACTGTCATTCAAAAATAATACTTAACGAAATATAACGCGTTTCAAATGAGAATAGGAACGTCAATGACCTTTTTCTGCCAAATATTACTTGAAAAGTGCGATTTTCAGAAAAAACTTATGTGCATATAAATATTAATAGTCTTGCATCAAATTTAAATAAAAATGTTTAATAGTTACCAATTATCTAAACATAAATTTAAATATCAAAACAGTCTAAATTCGAAACAATATGGCGCCGACTCGATCCTATTATCATTTGAATCGCACTATACTTATAATGTTGCCCTCTTTGCTGAGTCGCCGGCAGCATCCCAGGCAACCAAAATCCGCGGCAAAGTGTGCGATAGTCTATAGATATAAATTGTATGAAGCGCTATTTTACACTGCGGCCCGATCTTCCATTGCGTACCTTCAAGGCTCTTTATAAGAAAAAAATATAATATTTCTCTTACCTAGGTTAGCATAATGAATAGCTTGGACTTTGTCTTTGTAATTTTTTATAGCTGTTATGAAATGTTTTTCAGCTTCTTCGTAACGATTAATTTTTCCATAAATATTGGCTATAGCAAAATTGATCGACGGAGAATTCGGAAGATTTTCCAGAGCTCGAGGTATAATTTTTAAAGCTGTAATGGTCTGTCCTGTAAATAATTCACTTCAATAGTATTTAACTATGTATAGTAGTGGCGAAGGCTGGTTCTTCTTCTTAGGGAAGCCCTAGCCATAGGTAGGGATTTGGATAAGGGTCTTTAAAAGGTAAATAGTTGAGTCTTAATAATACCACCAAACCAGTCTGTGTCGAGCTTTCTAAGCTTTCTTCGTAAGAGTACCACTACTATTGGCACCACCACTCAAAATTAAAATAATTTTTGGTGTCGTACTGTTTTTCTTATATCATAGAAATACAATGTATTATTTTTCCAATAACTTCTTACCTGTATTATCGAGCAAAGCCAGAAGATTAGTCCACGCTGATATGTGGCTTGGACTTATATCGATCGCTTTGAACCAATTTTCCATGGCATCATGAGTTTGGTTGAGTTCCAAGTACTAGAAGAGATATGTTAACAATAACAGTATGACAAACTAAAACCTCGTTTCCACTAGGCAATATTTGGCGCGCCACGAGTCACGACGCGACGTGGCACACTTTCAACGTGTCATGTTGAAAGTTAGCGCGAAACTTTTTTCTGCTTGCGCTTCTTCTACGACCATTTGTTCTGTAAGGGGCCCCATACATGATCTGGTCTGCCTTCAGTTCGGCCTGAACGGATGCAAAATCGTATCATCTGTGTACAATTTCGAGATCGATGCGATCGGCCGTACGGACTGAAGCGATTCGTTCCAGTGTTGCCAGCTCTGTTTTTGTGAAACTACTAAACTCGTATTGAATTCTACTAAAAAGTACTAAAAACTACTAAAGAAGCTACTTAGGAATTTCTGAAGCCCCCCAAAAACGATTGCATTTTAGGTTTTGTTATGTTACATTTTTTTCATTCATTGAATTTTACTATAAAGTTTACCATTAAATTAAAATATACTAGCAAATATTACGTATATAGTAATTAAACGGGTAGTTTTAAGAAAATTACGGACGAATGTATTTTTATGATAAGATGTATTTTTTTTTTGTGCTTAACCTAGGCCATTTTGCATATGATTACTGTCTGGCTCTTTCCTACTAAAACACTACTAATAACTAAATTTCTACTAAAGAGGGCATAAAATACTCAATTTAGTAAAATTTTGTAAAATAACTAAGTTGGCAACATTAATTCTGGCCTGGCCTGAACGCGCACCCTGTCCGGACCGTGTGTGGACAAATCGCTTCTGTTCTTGCCCGAGCCGCGGCCGTGCGGGCGTGTATCGTGTACAATTGTTGTATGAGTTTTCGCGGTGTTTAAATACAAAATTGATAAACACGACCGTAGCGCGCGGCAAACCAGAATGGACTGATGCGAATCCGATCAGGCCGAACTGACGTAAATTGGGTTGAATGCGATTTTTCCGTGTGTGTGCTCGAATTCGTTCAGGCCGAACTGACGTCAGTTCTAACTGAAACGATCGGCCTCTCGTCTGTGGGGGCCTTTACATTGTCAAGTATGTGGCGGGTCGCGTGTTGCACCTCAATTGATGCCTAGAAATACGCGACTTAAGACTGCTTTATTATCTCTCGTCTCTTTTTCACAGAAAACCGGTATGAAATAAAGCTTGTAGGAGTTGTAGGTATAAATACCTCTCTGGTGTTGCAGGTGACTGAGGGTGGCAGTAATCGCTTACAATCAGGCAATGCATCGAATAAGTTCCGTGTATGTATTATGTTTTATCAGCCTTTATCTACACTAATATTATAAAGAGAAAAACTTTGTTTGTATGTTTGTTTGTTTTTTTGTAATGAATAGGCTCAAAAAGTACTGGACCGATTTCAAAAATTCTTTCACTATTCGAAAGCTACATTATCCACGAGTAACATAGGCTAAATTTTATTTTGAAAAAAAATAGGGTTCCGTAAGATATTTGGGTTTTTCGGACACAAGGTGTAAAAAATCAACCAGAAAAGTTACTTATTTTGCGTACGCTGCCTAAACTATAAAAGATAGAACCATAAAATGTTCTAATTAATTGTAGATCTTATAAATATCTACAAAAAAGTCCGGGACACACTATACCTATCTATGTCGAGTGAGGCACAACAACCATTTTTTTATTTAGAAATCTAGATTTTTTTTTGGACTATATTTATATTTATATTTATATTTGGACGCGTTTATTTTACTCATGCTATTAATCCTTATCAAAATAAATTATTTCATCACTAAGTACAGTTTATGTAGATAATATTTGGTCTTTGAATGATTAAAATTGGATGTTTGGTTTTGAAGTTATGGCGAAATTAAAATATTACGATTTCTGCTGCACGGCCCGTTGCGAAGTGGGTATCACCAAAGCGGGGCCGGGGTGCGCGTGCGAAGTTTAGATTATTAGGTAATTTTTTTGTTTTGTGTTCGTTGTAACTATGATGGATAAGTAGTTACTTGAATACCTATTTATTTAGTGTTTGTTGTATTGTTAGTCCTGAAGAGTATAGGTATTTCATACGATAAAAGTATACCCACCTACTTATTTCATTGAGTTTTAGTAGGTACCTATATTAATTTGTTTCTGTTTGTTTTGAACTTTTGACTAAATTCCGCCCGTTTTGTTAGAGGTTTAAAGACATTCTGTAGTATTAGTATCAGTATTGTACCCGTGCGAAGCCGGGGCGGGTCGCTAGTAACAATTGATATTGACATAAATAACGCGTGGAGATATGGAGGTTAGAGATAAGGAGAACGATCGCTACGTGCTAAAGCATTAGCCCGCCGGTCCCTGAAAATTTGTAGAATTTATAGTTCATTTTTCAGCCACCAGCCGCGCTGCCGTCGGTAAGTATTATCTGCGAAGTTAGATGTTTATGAGTACAAGTAGATGAAGTTGGTAAACGTCGATAGATCATTTTAAATTAGCGCACAACAGCCCGCTTTTATTGAGACAACTTAGCGATCATAGCGCCCCACTTATTTGTCAATATTTCTGGGACACTATTTTCTGCAGCGATCGTTCTTCTTCTCTCTAACCTCCATGCGTTGAGATATGAGACTGACATGACATAAATGAATGAGAAGCAGCTTATCATAACATTTAGCTTTACCAATTTTCTCTTACCAGATTTCCTAGATTGTAATAACAATCGGGGTATTTATTTCTAAAACTTAGGGCCATCTTATAAGCTTGCTCCGATTCCTTGTACTGCTTAGTGTTAGCTAGCACTATGCCTAAATTCATCCAGGCGGCTGGGAAATCCCTTCTGCAAGATAAAATTGAACTTATATTATAATAACTAGACATTTCCCGCAATTTCGTTACATAAAGTCGGCTCATATACAAATAAGTAGGTAAATATAATCGTAGATGATCAAGCGCTGCGCGATCTGAATTGAACTTAATCATATCGTAGTAAGAGTCCCAATTTCTTTAAACGACTTTTCGGAGTGAGTCTTCTGTACGTAAGATCGGGAATCCGGCCGGGGAAAATTCAGAGCTTTGGAAATAGAACTCTGCGCTAATACAATGGAATTGAGATCTCTACTCCACTGTAGTTATATTTTTAATGCTATGAATTTTCGCGTGCCCGCCGGACTCCGGATCATACTGTCCCAGCTTTACGGAATAGCGCCCGATTTGACTAAAAATTGGTGGGGAAGTATCTTACAACTGTGGGAGAAGGACATAGGATACTTTTTATCGCGTTTCCGAGGGACTCAACACTCGAGAACGGCAGGACCGATTTGGTTATCTTGAAATAATTGTGGAAGTTCAAGGAGGATTTAAACAGTGAGAAATATTGGAAAAGGTGCATGTTGTAGGAGTAAGTGTAGGTGTAGGACTAAGACGTAGGATGCATTGTAGGTGTACTTTTTTATTCCAGTTTATATATTTGAAGATAGACAACGTGTGTCGGGTCAGCTATTAAAATTTAGTTACTACAATAGGTACAGACGGCGGTACACGTACGCAACGTATTGCAATCTTATTACAGTTAACTGTTAAGTCGAGTGACTCTAGCTTTTGATCTCGGCATCCAGGGCCAGGTCAACGAATTAGTCAGTTATAAAAAAACTATTGTACTCTAGATACAGCTAAAAGATTTTTAGTACTATGTATCAAAAGTTGACAAAAAGGACCTTTTGGTTTTTCGTTAATTGAAAGATAGATAAACACTTCATCGCTCACATTAAAGTAGGCACAATCAAATTACTACATTTTTAAAAACTTTTAACCTAAATGTGGGCGTAAGGGCCTTATCGCTTTTATACTATATTTTTACATGTACTTAACTACAAATAAAATATTGTATTTTTTATCTTTATCAATTAAGTAGAAATAACTCAATATATCTGGGTACCTACATTATATAAATTAAATTAAATATTTTACATGCAGCCGTCTTCCCAATTTAATTATGGACCAGTAAATAGACTGTAAATATACCAGATAACTTATCTGGTATATTTACAGTCTATTAGCAACTTACTTGAAATGAATTGCAGATCGTAAATATGATTCTGCTTCTGAGAATTGCTTCTTATTCTTCAACAAATTAGCTAAATTATTCATGGCTTGATAGTATTCAGGATTTAAACTGAAATGTAATCAAGATTATTAGCGAAATATATTCATATGTGAATGAAACGAAAATACCAGTGTCATTTACACATACATATACAGGATGTTTTTTCAAAGACTATCCAAAAATTTTACAGGAGGTTCAGACTTAGTAGTAATAATCGATATTTGGAATAAAAACATATATTATTTTCAAAAACAATTACAATTTTAATCCATAAAAAACAGAAGTTGTGGACAGTGGGGAAGTTATATGTAAGATATTTTACTATGTACGCACACAAACGTAAGATTCGACTGATGTGTTTATGACGAGTTGACCGCAGCGCGTTGCGCGCTTACTACGAAGCGCATTGACCACAAATCACGCGTTTTTTAGATATTTTCAAATGGAATTATTTATGGCATCACAAGCTTTTCTAATTTTTTTTAGATCTTGTGTGATAACACATTTTGTGTTCAGAAATACATACCAAAAATTGGATACCCTCTGACAAAACACCCTGAATTTATGTTATTATGTATATGTCACCGTATAATTGTAAAAACCGTTAGATTATAAAATAACTAACGAGATTGTAAAAATATGTCGAAAGATTAAAAACTATATTTTTACAATTTCACTAGTTTTAGGTATTACAATCTAACAGTTTTTACAATTTTACGGTGACATATATATAGACAACTTCTATGTTCTTTGTTTTAATCAGAAATTTACCTTATCGCAGTTTTATACTCCGAAATTGCCCAATCTGTGTAATTCCTTGCGTCCATAACTTTAGCAACATTGTAGTGTACTTTAGCATTCAGAGGGCACACTGAGAGTCCACTTAAAAATAGCTTATACTCGTTTTGCCAGTCATATGCTCGATGCCATGTTTTTACTCCAAAAATAAAAAGAGTAAAAAAGAATAGTACTATAATGTAAATCTGAAACGAGAGCAAAGATGACATTTTTAGTTTGGCCCCTTAGTGCAATATGCCGAGATAAACGTAAGAGACGTGAGTAGGTGTGAAATTACGACACACTTAATAAAGTGTGATGCTTTTTGACACCTCTACACCTCTCTATTCTCAATAGCTGCTATTTCTAGCACCTATTGAGAAAAGCAGAATTCGCCATATTAGTTTGCAGAAGCTGAGGCTGGCCGCTGGTGTTATTATGGACAAAAAATGGCAGAAATTTAGGTTGTTTGTTGTAATGTTACAAACTTTGGTAGAGCTGAATTAAAACATGCATCAAACCTTATGCTTTCTGTATCTGTAACAGAGTTTTTCTATGCCTACAGCAATCAGAAGACAGTATCCAGCGGAAGGTATATACAATATTCTTTCGGCAATTACAAAGCCAACTGGATAGAATATGTTTGCGGCTGGCAGAAATGGGATCGCAATGAGCAAGAATGAGAATATTAAAGTTCTGAAAAAGAAAACATTTCCCATACAACAAATATTACTAAATCCAGATATTCCTAAAACTACTAAACATTGAGGTGTTACGTACCTACATAGTTTTTTTCTTTTTATATCAATACAATTAAATACAAAAATTACACCATAAGTATACAGTAATACCACAAAGAATATTCTGTAGTCAAGAAAGTCTTTGATTATGGGCACACAACCCATTGACCAGTCATAGCAAAGCCAATGAGGCCATAATAGCAGTAGTGCATTTAGAAAATATATATAACTATAAGTTGCTACCTGAAAAAAAAATAGATTTGTTGATATTTTTATGAACTCTGGCAACACACAACATGTATTTTTTTCTTGTGTTGCAGTAATCAATACATATTTTTAATAATTACCCTAGAAAAAATATTTTCATTGAAAGCTGCTGGGTTATCTATACTTTTAAATTCAGGTTTTACTCCACTCATTATAATCCATCTTCCATATAAAATTAATGACAGTGAAATAATTATAACGATCACCCTTATCTTAAGATGACTATTTTGATTTAAATCTATGTTCTTCTTATTAGATCGTGCAGTTTGATATTTTGTCAACATATCATATAAGATACAGAAACCCTGAAATCAATATTTTACTTTCATATTATACTGAAAAATAATACCGTACGCGTAGATATCAACATATTATTTAGTGTCCGACCGAAAGTTCGGTTTCGGTTTCGGTTTCGGCCGAGTTTCGGCCAAAAATCAAGTTTCGGCGGCAGTTTCGGTTTCGGCCAAAAGTGGCCGAAACTTTTGCCGAAACCGAAACTGATTTCGGAAGTTTTCGTGCACGCTCGCCTAACTTCGTTTCTTGCGGCAACTCTTTGACAATGCAACTGAATTTGAAAACATAATTAAAATATAATTAATATTTTTTTAATATTACATTAAATAAATGATTACAACAAAATTAATATACCGTGTTTCCATTTCATGTCCTAATTAATGCAGAATAATGGATAAAATGCACCAAATTTCAGTATTTTAAGGAATTTTCTACTTGACCAGGTGGGTTTCGGTTTCGGCCGAAACTGAAGCCACGGCCGAATATTCGGTTTCAGTTTCGGTTTTGGCCGGAAAACCAGTTTCGGTCGGACTCTATTATTATTGAAAAAAACAAACAAAAAAGTGGAAATTTTATAATATATCCACATTCACAAAATGGTATAATAAAATACATGTTGTTGGCCAAAATTAGGTTTAGGTCTCAGATCAAATAAAAAACCAAGATAGCGCATGGCGTTTGTTTGAATTGAGGCCTAAAAAACTACGCTGCTTCAAGTTTACACACGCGCTCACGCACACAGTAGCAAAAAAGTACTTTACTTTTTGTCAATATAGATTAGTCGTCGCAACGACTCATTCGATACTGTCGAAAAATAGCGTACTTTTTTGCTTGTGTGTGCCTGAGCGCGTGTGTAAACTTGAAGTAGCGTAGTTTTTTAGGCCTCACTTCAAACAAACGCCATGCGCTATCTTGGTTTTTTATTTGATCTGAGGTTTAGGTATTCAAAGTTTTACTGCTTGTTGAATCTCACTATAACATTTGACTACAAACTACATGAAGACAAAATCAAGAAGATCACTAGATTAGAATTTCATGATATAGAATACTTACAAGTACAGTTACACCATTTTCCTTGAACAACATTGACATGCCTGATAGAACAATGCTTAGCGGAAGGTAAATATTGCATATGTTTTTATCCATACCACGGTCATATAGAATGATAGCTGAAAAAAAAGTTATGCCTGCTAGAATGTCGGCTCTCCCAACTATACCACTCACAGCCTCTACATGCACTGGGTGTGCACAAAATAACAGAGCAGCCAAGTATGGGACATCCAGCCAGTTTGTTTTACGATTCAGTCTTCTCCATATCACATTAAATGTTGACCAAACTAGTAAACTACAAAATATGTGAAGAATCAGATTAACTAGTTTAAATTGGTATGCCACCAAAACTTTATTGTTCAAATGATAGTTTAGTCTGAAACAAGTTTGACATAATATCATTAAAAGTATGATATAAAATTGGAAAGTAATTTTATTATAAATGTAAATACTTGCCTGAAAGTAATAATAGTCAAAGGCCGGTAAGATTTGTGACTTAGATTACTTTTGATGTTACTTCCCCAAAAATCGTTATAAAATGGTTCAAGCCAAGAGTCAGTTTTCAAATCTTTATTTTTTAATATAGCCTCGGAATCGTCAAATACAAAATCACCTTTAATACTAAATAAATAAGGAATGGAAGATAATAATCCTAGACATAGTAATTTGCTTTGGAACATTACTGCTTGTTATGCGTTACTGTAGTCTTTTTTACACAATTATTTCATAGACCTAATATATTTACATAAGGAATAATTAGATGTTATTATGGTATGATGATATTAGCAGCCATTTATTCGTTTTTATTGTGTTTTCTTAAAAAAAATTTAAAATACCAGTGTTTTCATTTTTTGTTTTGCGACAAAAATCAGTCAAATTGACATTTGACAAGACTGACTTTTTTTTTATGGCGATACAGCATATAACTATTGGCAATGTCAAGTTAAAAAGGCGGGAATTATATATATATATATATATATATATATATATATATATATATATATATATATATATATATATATATATATATATATATATATATATATATATATATATATATATTGTTTAAAACATATTTTTCTTAATCATCAATTCTAAAGTCTAGACTCTAGTCAAAATCTAAATAAATCGTAAGTCCAGTCCAGTGAATGGGTCATTCGATTCAGTAACGTGGTAGACGCTTTACTGAAACTACCTACTATACAGTTATAGCAGTTTTGGAGAAAACAGAAAATAGAGTTATACTTCGGGTCTTAACCGAAGACGATTACATAATTTACTTGCAGCAGTACATGAGTAGGTGCCATCCTTATCACACATTTAGAGTAAGTAACGAGCTAGAAAGAGAAAACAACATACCTGTTTCATCCCACCACTCCCGCGCCACCTGGCCGTGGGGGGTGGCGCGGTGACAATTCATTTACGTGATTTTGTGTCGTGTCCGAGTCACACAATTTTCTTTTTTTTTTTTAATCGTTATTTTTCATTTTTTTTTGGTTTTATACGATCAGTAGATTATGTCGAAATGAAAACGTGATCGTTCCGTGGACAGTGATTATAATAGGTTGGCCAAAAAAGTTAAAAGATTGAGATAAGTTGAAAGAAAAAAGAAGAAGTCGAGAACATTCCCCGTCGGTTTCCTCGAGCACTTCGACGGATTTTTCAGAACCGGAATACGATAGCTATTATCCAGGTAACAAATTTAGTCTTCTGTTCAACATTTTTAACTACCTACTTACTTCAATAAAAATTTGATTGGCGAAAATTGTAAATGTCGTTGTCTTTATGCATTAATAATTTTAACTGATATAGTGGTTACAATAGTGTTAACAAAACGTCGACTAGCCACGGTCCAATCTATGATTTAAGTGCATGATGTACACATAATATTTTGTGAGCCAGATAACCGCCACAGCGCCGGGACTTATTCGAGACTGAGCCCCGTTGGACATGGGTACCTAACTTGGGCCCGTTGCTTCTATTAGCGTTTTCTAGAACCTAGACAAATGCACGGGTACCTATCTTGGACCTGTTGCTTATATTGGGTACCTATCTTGGACCCAAACAAGTTTATGGGTAGCCTAGCTTGGACCCAGGCCTGAACTATTACACTCCACGAAAGTGTTATAAAATTTAAACAAAAGAAACAATTTTATAAATAGAATTCGTTAAGTGAATTCAAATAATCATATTACGTAATACGCGATATTTTACTCCCGCTGCTACTGTTTATTATTCTACCTCCTATTTAGGTGTATCTTAAGACTAAGCAGGGTTTTATTTTCCCTTCTAGTCGATGACCTTCCAAATCAGGAAGCTTTGGACGATCTTAACAATGATGAGGAGCGCCCACAGATGGAGTCTGTAGTCGTCATACCAGACAATGTGTCGACCCCAATGGAGGCAGATGCCCCGTCACTTACCCCGTCACTTACTTTACCAGAACTACAGCCAGAGGCTAGTAACGGGGACGCGGTGACTAGCTTGGAACCTGAAATTTTAAACCTCTTAGGCGAAGATCCCGCTGATAAAAAAAGTCATGGTGAGGGTTTACATAAGGATATTGTACCAAGATGGGCACATATTCTCACTAACGGGCTACAGAAGGAGACCGTGGCGGACTTACTAAAACTTTACCTACCGCCGGACAACTGTACAAATATCTGCGCGCCCAAACTTAACCCAGAAATTAAGGCTGCCCTGTCTGATTTAAATGTGAAACAGGACTTATACCGCCAAAATAAACAGAACCAACTGGGATCCGGTCTCACAGCCCTCGGACAAGTACTCAACTGGGCTTTGACATCTAATAATATTGTCCCTCCCGAAATAATAAAAACCTTGAGCGACGCTGGGAGACTTCTCTGCGACAATCATTACAGGGAGTCATTATCTCGTAGATACGCGATTCTCAATGTCCTAAACAGGAATATTAGAGATACCGTCACAAAGATCAACGAGGACACAAAGATCAACGAAAATCTCTTTGGCTCTGACCTAGCTGAGCACCTAAAATCATCAAAAGCCATAACGAAGACTGCATCTGAGATGAAGTCTAGGCCACGCCCACCATACAGGACTCAAGTAGTCGTACAGCCTCAGAGAGGAACTTTAAACTCGAGGGGGACTCCGCGTGCGGCGGCGACGGAGCCCCGGACGGCCCCCGCTCCCCGCCGCCGCCGCCGCGGGACAACCGCCAGGCTGCAGCGCGAGGCCGACAACGTCACACCAGCTACTCCCGGCAGCAAACGAGGAGACGATAGAAGATACACAGGTAATTATCATTGCCGGACGTTTGAAGTATTTTTATAATAAGTGGACTGAGTTTACTGATGACTGTACTATTCTAAGCTAGGTTGAAGGTTATAAAATACCATTTAAAGAAGAATCAGTGCAAACAGTTAAACCAAAAAATAGTGCCTGTAATTCTAAGTCTCAAATGGCTATCATCGATAGTTGTATTTGTGACTTATTAGAGTCTAATTTCATTTCACCTTGCACACATTGTGAAGGTCAATTTCTTTCACCGATTTTCACGGTGCCTAAGCCGAACGGGACACATAGATTTATTCTAAATTTAAAACAGCTTAATAAGTATATTAAGGCGGATCATTTTAAGATGGAGGACTATCGTACCGCCCTAAAATTATTACAAAATAACTATTATATGAGTTCTATTGATTTACAAGACGCTTATTTCTTAATTGCAGTCGATAAAGAAGATAGAAAGATGTTGCGTTTTGAATGGAAATCTCAATTATACCAATTTAATGTTCTCCCGTTCGGCCTTTGCACCGCACCTTATGTTTTCACAAAACTGATGAAACCGGTTTTACAATATTTGCGCTCATTAGGATTAATATCAGTGGCGTATTTAGACGATGTCCTATGTATTGGTAGTTCATATACTGAATGTGTTTTTAACGTCACAAAAACCAGAGAAACATTGGAATCTTTAGGCTTTGTAATAAACACTCAAAAGAGTGTTATGGAACCGAATACCACCTGTAAATTCTTAGGTTTTATTTTGGACACCAACCGCATGACTATTACCCTACCAGAGGAGAAGAAAATGAGTTCATGCGCAAAAACAAATGTACTATTAGATATTTCTCAGAATTCATTGATCTGCTGACTTCCGCGTGCCCAGCCGTAAGTTACGGCTGGATATACACTAAGTTGTTCGAACGTGAAAAATACTTAGCACTAAATTTTACTGATGATTATAATAAACAAATGAATATAAAACATTATTTAAAAAATGAATTTTCATGGTGGATAAAAAATATTCATTCATCATTTAGCCCAATTCGAAAAAGCAATAATTATCTTTTGGAAATATTCAGTGACGCTTCTAATACAGGGTGGGGTGTCGCATGCGGAGATCGGCGGGCGAATGGAAACTGGACTGAATCAGAATTAGATCTTCATATAAATACGCTTGAACTAAAAGCTTATTACGGACTTAAGATATTTACTCCTGACTTACGCAATTGTGATATTTTATTGAGAATCGACAACACCACTGCTATAAGTTACATAAATCGAATGGGCGGTGTTCAACACCCTCACTTAAATGAATTAACTCGAAATATATGGCAGTGGTGTGAATATAGGAATATCTTTATATTCGCTTCCTATATAAAATCTTCGGATAATGTTATAGCTGACAGGGAATCTCGACGATTTAATATAGACACGGAATGGGAAATCAGTGAAACGATCTTTGTGTGAATAACCGAATTGTTAGGTAAACCTGAGTTTGACATTTTCGCAAGTGCTCAAAACAATAAATGCGCCAGATACTCATCTTGGAAACTGGATCCATTTTCAGAGGGCCTGCCACCCACTTCATACGAACCTTGTCCTGGTGGCAGCGAAATTATCCGGGAATTGATGATCCGGCGCGGCGTACCACTTACCTCTTTAGAAATAATGATGGCATCACTTGCACCAAAAACTTTACGTCAGTATAGTAGCTCTTTACAATCTTGGTGGTCATATTGTATGATTAATAATATTAATATTTTTGAAGCTAATAGTTATAGTGTAATGTCATTTTTAACACAAAAATTTAACGAAGGAGCTAGTTATAGTAGTTTAAATACATATAGATCAGCGTTGTCAATAATTTTGGGTACAAACGTTACTTTAAATGATATTATTAACAGGTTTATGAAGGGCGTATACAGACTTAGCCCCCCTACACCTAAATACAATTCCACTTGGGACACTAATGTCGTTTTAAACTACTTATCTAAGATGTATCCATACGAAACGATCACTTTATCTAACCTGGCATATAAAACTTGTACCCTTTTATGTATAGCATCTGCTCAGCGATTGCAGACAATTAGCTTAATTAAATTACCAAATTTAGTTTTTAAAGAAGATGCAATTGTTATAAAAATTACAGACTTAATTAAGACGTCAAGACCTGGAACTCACCAACCACTCATAAAATTACCGTTTATTCGTGAAAACCCTAGTATTTGCCCAGCTTTAGCTTTAAATATCTATATAGAAAGAACCCGGGATTTGCGAAAAAATGATGAACATCTTTTTGTAGGAATACGTAAACCACATAACAAAGTGGGAACTCAGACTCTATTACACTGGGTAAAAAAGGTCTTACAAGATAGTGGCATAGATATATCTATATTCGGTGCCCACAGCACCAGGTCGGCATCCACACCTACCGCCTACAGGTCCGGGGTAAATTTAGAGGTGGTTCGCAAGGCGGTGAGGAACACATTAGATGAATCACTCCAGCCTGCAGCTGGAGTGATTCATCTAATGTGTTCCTCAAATATTATTTCAGGGAAGTCGAATATGCGAATCCAAATGACTTTGTTAACGCAGTATTTAATATTCATTAACAAATTAGTAATTTAGAAATTTATCGACCAGGTATTCACTTAAGTATTAAAAGTCATAGTACATTGAGTGACACATTTTATTTTTACTTCTTACCTTTTGTATTATAATTATACTGTTACATGTTAATAAAAACTGCAGCTCTAAACATCTGCAAGTAAATTATGTAATCGTCTTCGGTTAAGACCCGAAGTATAATTAAGAATCAAACGAACTTACCTTGTGAAGTTTGATTCCAATTATGCGAGGGTCTTAACCGAAGACGATTACATCGTCCCATCCCACCCAGATCCACTTTAATCTTAAAAATAAAATGGCCAATAACAACACAAAATCTCACGTCTCTAAAATAATGAATTGTCACGCCACCCCCCACGGCCAGGTGGCGCGGGAGTGGTGGGATGAAACAGGTATGTTGTTTTCTCTTTCTAGCTCGTTACTTACTCTAAATGTGTGATAAGGATGGCACCTACTCATGTACTGCTGCAAGTAAATTATGTAATCGTCTTCGGTTAAGACCCTCGCATAATTGGAATCGAACTTCACAAGGTAAGTTCGTTTGATTCTTAATTATCCTACTTGACCACACTTGTGCACATCCACTAATGTATTTTACTCAATGCCAGGCCTGTCCCACTCCCCGTGTAGGTATCGAAAATGTAAGTACGTGTGGCGGCCTTACGGCGGCCTACTCGAGCGGGCCAATCAGTAGGTAGTCACGCACGAGCAGTGATCGACGTATGCGCGAGATTTGTTCGTCGCATTATTTTATGGATTGGATTGAATCATAGATCGATTTGAAAAATCATTTGTTGACAAAAGTTGAAGACCTTGAGTAATATAAGGCGTGATTTTTGAGTAATATCTTTTCTACTTGAAAAAAAATATCTGCTGTTTCATACAAAAGTGCTACGGCATAGCTAGCATTTTGTATGAAACAGCTGTTTTTTCAAGTAGGAAAGTCGATCCCATATAAAAAGTTGCTTATATTCAAGAGTATATTCATTCCTGAAAGTTTGGATAGTGACTATAAAAACACCCTGGGGGTCTAAAATGGCCAATTTAGGTGTTTCATATTAGGATTCATATATTTTGACAGTTAAAACATCAATTTTGACAAACATCAATGGATATGCGTAAAATGGCGCACATAATACGAATTGCATAATATGATTCATCTAATGTTCACCTAGTGACCTTTTTACTTTTTAGACCCCCAGTAATCTGTATTAAAACAATTCAATAATATATTTTTTTTTATTTATTAACATAAATTGATTGCTAATGTGACATAGACGACACACTGAAGTTAGTAGCGAGCGGTGTAAGCGTGTGTTTGATGTCGAGGGCGTTCCGCGGGTCGCGCAGCGCGGCGGCGGCGTGCGCGAGCTGCAGCGCGCACTCCGGCGGCGCGCTCGTGGGCAGCGCCGCGCACTCCCGCTCCAGCGCGCTGCCGACGCACGTGAGCAGCTCCGAGAAGCCGAGCGAGATAGCCGCCCGCCGTAGACGATTGAGTTCCTGGATTAAAGTAAGTCTCGTTATATAAAAACAAAATATGTATAGACAAAATATCCTACTAATATTATAAACTAGCTGTCCCGACACACGTTGTTCTGTCTTAAATATGAACTAAAATAAATAAATAACTACACCTACTGCTACACCTACTCCTACAACCTACACCTTTTCTAATATTTCTCACCGTTTAAACCTTCCCTGATATTCCACAATTATTTCAAGACCAAAATTAGCCAAACCGGTCCAGCCGTTCTCGAATTTTGAGTCCCGCGGGACGGGATAAAATGTATCCTATGTCCGTCTCCTGGTTTTAAGATACTTCCTCACCAATTTTCAGCCAAATCAGTTTACCCGTTCTTGAGTTATAAAAAGTGTTACTAACACTACTTTCTTTTATATAAATAGATGTAAACGTTTGTGAGGATGGATGGATGGATGTTTGATACTCTTTCACGCAAAAACTACTGTACGGATTTCGATGGGTATTGTAATAGTAGGAGCCTAAATCTCTGGATTAAAACATAGGCTATTTTGTGTCCCGGAAATGTACGGTATTTCCGCGGGATACTCGATAGTATATTTACGCGGGCGGAGCCGCAGGAAACAGCTATATTATAAATGTGAAAGTTTGTAAGGATGGATGGATGGATGTTTGTTACTCTTTCACGCAAAAACTACTGAACGGATTTCGATGAAATTTAGTATCGTAGTGGTTTAGGTTCTGGATTAAAACATAAGCTACTTTTTATCCTGAAAAAGTAGTTTTCCTTTGGAATTTGGAAAAATGCATTTACGCGGGCGGAACCGCGGGCAACAGCTAGTTAGTTTAGATTTTCGATTTTCCTGTTCAGGCTTTTAAATACTCTTCTATTTTTCTAACCATTCAAAACTTACCTTGAACAGGTGTTGTGTTTTATCCGGCAGTTTCCTCGCGTGTCGGAGGACTTTCTGCACGTCAGCTAACAGCGCGTGTGGGCGCGCCCACGCGCACCCCGACCCGCCGCCGCTGTACGACCGCCACGAACGCACCGGGAACGTCTCCGCTGCAATTAAATCTTATATTACATCACGCAATCTAAAGTTATACCCTTTTACTAATAAACGTTTGTCTTCTTCTATCAGATTAAAAATGTCACTTGTGTGACGTGAACAAAACACTGTATAACTATCCAAAGCTTATACAGCGTTTATTAGTAAGGGGGATAATATATAACCAACAAGACGTTGCCTGCAATTTCGTGCACGCAAAACGAAATTCCACGGGAACAGTACATTCTGCAGCGATAGCTTATCCATTGTGTAAATATTTTTATTAGTAAATGGGATCGAATACAAGTATAGATAAATTTATATTGCGTGTAATGAGAACCGTCCAAAAACATTAAATTTCGTAATATTTTTAGGGGAAGGTCGGGTAAAGTGAACACCCCGGGCAAAGCGAATACTGCCTACTACTCCTAAATTATTCGTTTGTCATTTAAAACCTCTGTAATGTTCGGCGACCTTGGCTTATTACGTGGCAAACACTAGAGTGAACGGCCGCGTCGAGTGCCGTCCACCAAGTAGAGATTTGTGTTTTCACTTTTCGTCAAGAAAAGATTGATTTGACATGGTAACTAACATTCGGTGACAGTCAGTTCAACATGACAGTCAGTCCGACTTGGTGGCACTCAAAGGATATATCTGTGACAACGGCAATCTTATTTTTGTAATTATTTATGTCCAAGCTAATTTTTTTGATAATGAATTAAATTTATATTTTTGTTTACAGGATTAAATAATGGGTGTTCACTTTACCCCGAGTACTTTATCCGCTTTACCTAGAGTACCGGGCAAAGTGAATACTTGCGTAATTTTTTTTTAAATTTTATTTGCAGTTAATAATTGGTTTATTATTAATTGTAACTGATGATTGCATTTGTAAAAGCAATAAATAAAGACTTATTTGTAACAGTTACTTTGTTTTTGTATCTTATACCTACCTTTTTAGCTAAAACCTTATCTTGAGGGTATACCTTTGCCCGGCCTTCCCCTATATAATAATACTAGCTGATGCCCGCGGCTCCGCCCGCGTAAATATAGTTTTGTCGCGGTCGCGGTAATGTGACTGATGCAAAAAATTGATAAAAACAATCCTTGATGCGGATTATATATCATGCTAAAATTTCAGCTCGATCAGTGCAGAACTTTTTGAGTTTTTGAAGTGTACACAAACCAACATAATATTTTTATATATATAGACTAGCTGAACCGGCAAACGTTGTTTTGCCATATATAAAAATACTGAAAGGTTGTTGCTAAGTAATGCGAGCTCGATTTAGTTAAAACTAAAACTGCATTATGAGATTTTTGACAAATCAATTTCTTGACAATGCGTTTGTCCAGGCTGTAAACTTTCTGTGTATTAAGTTTAATAGAAATCGATTAACGGTCCGTTTCAATAGCCTAGCCTATAACTATTTGTTAGAAACGTCAAATTTGTATCGCGAAAAACCAGCAAATGATTGAATGGTGACGTTTTTAACAAATAGTTATAGATAGATAGGTTATTGAAACGGGTCGTTAGGCGTTACGGCGTGAAAACTATAGTTAAATACACACACAAATTTTCGCATCCATAAGATTAGTGTGATTATTTGGAGGTTGGTCTAGCAAACATAATATAGTTTCCATGGGGTTTAGATAGTTAGTTGTTCATTCACAAACACGCGTGTATGATATTTACTAGGAGTGGCATTATCCTCCGCGGGGCCCAGCTGGTCGAGGGCCCCAAGCCAGGGCGCGGCGGAGGCCCCCGGCCGCAGTATACTGAGCAGCAGGCAGGAGCGGCGCGTGCGCGACGCCTCGCACCACGCGGACATCGTTCCCCACCACTCGGGGCCTAATTGCACGATCGCCGCCATACCTTCTACCTGAAAGTAACGTTTATTACATCACTGTGATTTGAAATAGACTAGATGACATTTTTTTTCTTAAAAGAATAGTAGATATATAATAGGTTGGGGAAAAAGTCTTTTCGCATTATAGTATGTATGAACTTGTCATAAAATATCTTGGGCTATACCAATTGTATCTGGCTGATTTTGGTATCATTAAAAAGTTTTAATTTTACAGAAGACAATTCCAAATTCAAATTAGGTAAATTTGAGATTTTCATTTGTTTTTCTTATTGTTAAAATGAGTGATTCTTATGAAGAATTTCGATACATTTTAAAATTTTATTACAAAAAAGGTAAAAATGCAACACAAGCCGCGAAAAAAATTTGTGATGTTTATGGACCTAATGCAGTATCTGTGAGAGTAGCGCAAATTTGGTTTAAGCGTTTTCAATCCGGAAATTTTGATATCAAAGATGCACGTCGCTCTGGTCGCCCTGTTACGGACAAAACTGTTGTCATTTTTGAAAAAGTGGAGCAAGATCGGCATATTAGTAGATACGATGTAGCTGAAGAACTGGGGATTGACCACAAAACGGTTTTGGCGCATTTGAAAAAAGCTGGGTACACAAAAAAGCTCGATATTTGGGTGCCTCATGAGCTCACTGAAAGAAACCTAATGAACTGTGTACTCATTTGTGATTCTTTATTACGACGTAATGAAACCGAACCATTTTTGAAGAAGCTGATAACTGGTGATGAAAAGTGGATCACGTACGACAAGAACGTGCGAGAAAGATCGTGGTCAAAGGCCGGTCAGGCTTCACAGACTGTGGCGAAACCCGGGTTAACTCGCAACAAGGTGATGATGTGTGTGTGGTGGGATTGGAAGGGCATTATTCATTATGAGCTATTACCGCCAGGCAGGACCATCAATTCTGAACTGTACTGCGAACAACTGATGAGATTAAAGCAAGAAGTTGAGAGAAAGCGGCCGGAATTAATCAACAGAAGGGGTGTGGTTTTTCACCATACGCTAGACCTCACACATTTTTAGCCACTCAGAAAAAAATACGGGAGTTTGGCTGGGAGGTGTTAATGCATCCGCCGTATAGTCCTGACCTTGCACCTTCAGATTTCCACCTGTTTCGGTCACTGCAGAATTCCTTAGGTAGTGTCAGGTTGACATCACAAGAGGACTGCCAAAACCACTTGTCGCAGTTTTTTCATCAGAAGCCCCAAAAATTTTATAGCAATGGGATCATGTACCTACCAACAAGATGGCAAAAAGTTATCGAACAAAATGGCACCTATATACTTTAGTCACTTGTAAATAAACTTTATAAAAAAACCTTTTGAATTTTTATATAAAATGCGAAGAAACTTTTTCCCCAACCTAATAAGTGTAAATAAAAGTAACTTCTCAGAAGAAACCGTATATCAAAAGTCAATATATTCACAGGTACAGCGATTTGTATACAAAATTTGGAATGTCTCGAGAAAACGCTTCATACTAAAGTCTAAACCTAGCTGTGACGTCACACCTAGGTTAAAGTATATGAAGCATACTGTGCCAGGAACACATTTGTAAATATTTCCGATATTTGTGCGCTTAAGTTCATACTTACTATAATAATTAATGTTTTTGTATATGATGTAAGTAAACTAATGTAGGTTTTGTTTACTAATTTATCAAAAAAAACTTTTTTGTACTTTTTACATGTATCTAATTACAAAACTACACATAAAATATTACATTTGTTTCATTTACCAAGTAGTAATGCCTCAATATTTCTGAGTATATTAATAAAACTAAATATTTTAGATGTAGTCATCATCCCTATTCGATGAAACGAAAAGGCGCACAGCCCGCAAGTTCAGCTAAGCGACGAAAGCGTGTGAGTGTACAGAGCATAGGCGCCGGCAGAAATAATTTCCAAGGGGTGCAGATTTTAGTTTTCTTTCTTTTCTTTTTACTTTTTACGAACAACAGTGACTGTCTATTTACGTCAACAGAATCCATTTTTAGTGCCGAAACATTACGAACTATCTTTGTACGGCCAGTGGCGTAGCTAGGTGGACAAGGGCCCCGGTGCATAAGGGAAGAATCGGGCCCTCATGCCCCTCATCCCCTCTTTCCGCGTAGCTTGAACTTATATTGACCTTTTAAATTAGTCATAGGAATAAGAATAGGAAACAGTGAGTTAAACTTATCCCTAGTAGGTTAAATCCATACGTCGCCTCTATGAGAGGTAGAATCTCTATGTGTTAAATGGAGGAAAATGGGAATAAATAAACAACGTCGCAAATACCTACATGACGATATAGAATATCTGGGGGCATGGCAGTGCCCCCGCCAAGTCGAGCGCGAAGCATTTATTATACAGATGAGATCAATAAAGGGAAAAAACGATTTTTAATAGAATTCCCCGTCCAATTCACAATCTCTTGCGCTCTTTAATTTTTGTGATATGCCAAAAATAAAGTTTGTTACTAACTAATAAAGTTTTTACTTTTTTCTTTAAACTTTTCATCTTTAGCTATCCTTTATCTAAATTTATCTATAAATAAATAATAAACAGAATTATCACTTTCTTTTTTTCATATTTAAAGACGTTTCGAATGCAATAAAAATGTACTAATGTAACCCATTTTTAGAATTCCATAGTTGGGGAGAGTTGTGACAACGTTATTTCGCGCCAAGTTTTTGTGAGGCCGTGTTACAACTTTTACGTAAAATAGAGCACTACAAAGTTTTTTGACATAAATCTATGGAAAACGAAACGTAAATGTCACAGAAACGTTAACATGGCCGAATTCCTATACAATTTTCGAAATTTTATTATATTTTTATCTCGAAAACTACGGACCTTATAATTTTGAAAACTTGCGAAATTACTGCGACAGTAAAATAACTTTAAGCGGTAAAATGACCATAAACCAATTAATAGTACAAATGTGGGATATTATTCTAAAGTTTTGCCAACATATCTAGGGAAATGAAAATTTAGTATGGCAACACCGGCCACGCACACAATGCATAAAAAACCGGCGTCACTTTGTTGTTCGTAGAAGTCCGTCTATACTTTTTATTTGGTCTGAGATAGTAGCTCATTCTTCAATTTGAACTTGAGTTTAGAAAAACGTTTTTTATTTTTCGTTGTCAATCAAGTTAAAACTTAAAAGTTTGACAGTTATTCATCATTTGTTGATTATACGAATACCGTTGTGCTGCAACCTGTATCATACATGTTTTGTCATCGGATTTTTTTTTTAGCGAAAATGAGTTCTAGGAGAATATGGTGCCAGATGGATGAATGTGCGGAATAGAAATAGTAGCATTTGCATTAGTGGCGATACTTGATGAAAGATGAAATAGGGCTGGTGCTGGTAGTAGGGAAAAAGGAATTGCAACGGTCAGTGACACACCTAGTCGACCTAGCGTCAACTATTATAGTACATCCAGACCCCAGAAAGTTGAAAACATCGCAATGAATATCATAAATGAGAAGTGATGCAAGGCAAGAGGGAATGAAAACTTGACGAAAAAGTTAATATGGGTGGAATATGGAATTGTCGAATTGATCTCACGACCGTCAAGCACGTGACCTTATGACGCTGATCCAGTTTGCTACGGGGGCGTACTCATCCCAACTATCAAATACCAAATAACTGAAATAACGATAACAAACAGCACATGTTCATCGAGGACGCTTAGCGCATATGTTGAAAATCTTAAATCAGAAGTCTTGTAATTGTTGGTGATCATTTAACAACATTAAAAAAAAGAAAAAAAAATCGAGCCTCGAGCCTCGAGTCTCGAGCCTGCTCATAAGATTTTTTCCTTTTTTTCTTATATGCTCCTCTCTCCTTGCAAAGCTGAGGCTAGAGGGCCCCTTGAGCTCCGGGGCCCTGGTGCACTGCACCACCTAGCCCTACGATAGCTACGCCACTGTGTACGGCATGGTAATAGGGTTCAAAATGTTCCACTAGCGTGCGGTTGACTATACTAATAACTACCTAATGCCTACCTACTGGCTCGAAAACAATCTTAATAAATTAGAATACTTACTAGTTACTTATTGTTTGATCTAAAAAAGTATAAAAAAATGAAAAGAATCCACCAAAGTTAAGTGTCCACCGAGGCAAGATAACCAAGGATAATAAAGATAACTTTATAGAAAACGTCATTAATAAGTTCGGTCAAAAACCCCGCCGGCTGCAGTTGTTATTTATATGAGAAGTGTGTAATTACTGTCTACTAATTATTGTGATGTGAATAAAAAATGATTTCCAATAGACGGCTTTTTACTTCAATAATTCCTGTTGATCCCGAGATTCCCAAGGGGTGCAAGTGCACCACCTGGCACCCCCCTGCCGGCGCCCATGGTACAGAGATATTGTAGCGTCGCATGTGATCACGAATGCAAAGCTCAGCTCAGGCCTCGAGGACTGTATTTACATCTTTATGAATTCACGTGCGTCAAAAATACATTGTATTTTTGAAGGTTTTAATTCCGTCGCGTGTAAAGGAAATACATAGATCATTTTGCGCCGCGATGTATAGTAGCTGGCCAACGAAAAAAAAAGTAATAGCTATCTATGTAGAGGAAGTCAAACTGAGTATTTTTTACTATAGATATAACTCTCTAGGGCCCACTTGCGCCAATCCGGGTTAAAGTTAACCCTGGGTTAAAAATCATGTTATCTCTCTCATTCTTCGTATTTGTGAAAGAGAAAGCATGATATTTTAACCCAAGGTTTACTTTAACCCGGATTGGCGCAAGTGGGCCTAGGCTGACTAGTTAAAAAAAGTATACAAGGTGAAAGTTTTCGGATCTTATATAGGGTTTGGTAAAATCAATTACGGAAACTTTGGGGACGTGATTTACTGCGTGTATAAAGACGTTTAGACAAAAAAAAATTGAAACTCGTGGAAAATAAATTATACAATTTAAAATTATTTTGCAAGAAATTAAATCTTTTGCATAAAGCGTCCGCGCGCGACAAGGACAGCTGCTGTAGCACGACAGAGACAGCGATACATACTGCATACACCGGGAAAGGTCATTCGAGTTCATATCGGTATAGCTGTCGCGCGCGGACGATATAATGCAAAAGGTTTAATTTCTAGCAATATAATAAAATTTTGTATAAAAAAAAATCCACGAGTTTAAAATATTTTTTTTGTTGCGTAAACGTCTTTACACAAGCAGTATCTCACGTCCCCAAAGTTTCCGTAGTCGATTTTACCACACCTTATAATATGTATATCCGTAAGGTGATACCCAAAATATTATGTACCTATTAATAGTACATATTAATAAAACATTTTTATTGTTAAATGAATGTGTAATATTTTAGCTAATGGAACCTGCTTGAAAGTATTGAGTGGGTCACGAAGGGACAGTGTGATAATTACCGGGCCATGGCAGAACAATGTTTGAGAAATACTGTACTTATACTATTTTATATGTAATTAATTTATTTAAACTCACTTTTAAAGCACCATGCAGTAGAACACAGAAGTTAGGAATTTTACTGGGGTCTGATATATTATCTTCTTCAGTAGATGTGCCTTCTGTGCTTGTCCCTTCCTGAAGGAAAATAAACAATTTATAAACACACCAGATGTTGCTCGCAACGTCGCACACATATAATGGAACCCCTCAGGAACCGTACATTTTGCCACGTGATACAGTAGCCTATGTCCCTCCCTATATCTGTGACAAATATTAAAATCGGTCCAGTAGTTTCGGTGCCTTCTTTTTTGCTGTTTTGCTCAAAATTTATTCCCTAAAAACAAACTATTCTGAGGAAAATTAAGCCTACTACACCACGTAGGTAGGAAGTATACAAACAACATTTCTATTAAATTACACATACCTAAGTGTAAACTAGAATAACATTAAAACATTGACTAAAAGTTAAATATATACCAATTTACCTTTGTTGGGGTTTTAGGATCATAGTTCTCTCTATTAGTAATGTTTCCCTGGACTTGTGGTATGACCAGATGTTTACTTAAAGCTATTGGAGTACCTGTAATGGAATATACGTATATTTATGTCACCGTAAAATTGTAAATATCTACCACCAGATCGTAATACCGGGTTTTTTTCAGTCAGTGGCCAAACTTTCAAGTGTGAATATACTCTTAAATATAATCAACTTTAACTATGGTATCAACTTTCCTACTTGAAAATAAATCAGCTATTGCCTGTTTCCTACAAAAAGGCTATGGCATAGATAAATAGCACATATCTATTTTCATTCCGTAGAGGCCTAGTAGATCTATATTGCGAAATAAAATACTGTTATCATTGCTCAATGATAGTCAATTTTAGCACAATGTATTTTTGTATGTAGAATCGTCATTTGTTTACGTTTTTTATGAAATAGACCAGGAGACGAGCAGATGAATCGCCTGGTGGTAAACAAACGACCACCACCCATGGACGAACAATTGAACAGTTACAAGCGCGTTCTTGGTCCTTCAAATCCCTAAACCCCCCTGGTAACCTCTGTCAGTCGGCGAAAAACAACGCAACATTTATTTCATGTCGGTTTTCTATGAGCTAAACAGGTATTTTAGCCTTTTTTGGTCCCTATGAACAAATTAACACACATCCCATGACTGTTGAAGGGTGGGGACGGGTGTCATTCACGTTCATACTTCCTTTATTTAACCTTTTTTACATATTTAGATGTATTTACAGTAATAATGTAGTTTTTCAACTAATTGTGTAAAAAAATAGTCAACTTTAAAATGTCCCAAAACTACACATAATTTTTTTATGTAAAAAATCAAATAATAATACCTCAATATTTTTAAATTGATAAATCAAACTAAAATTTTACATGTAGTCAACTACCCTATTGCATATTAGTTTTGTATACCTAAGTCTTGCTGATTGAGAAACCCGATCACTTGAAGTTGCTGCGACAGAGTATAGCTGGCTGCAAGCCCATCATGCGAGGCTGGCTGCGGGGCCGGAAACAGCTGGACTTTTGCCTCCAGCTGCCCACACTTTAGTGAACACCAAAACTCTTGGTACTGCTGCTCGCACAGACGTGTCATTGCTGTTATAACCTAAAATTTGAATGTTTATTAAGGGACAGCACACACCGAAAACAAAGAAAGTGATTAAAAATTGTATTCACTACACAAGAAAATACAAGTTTCATTGCAAGAGTTCGAATTTCGAACTGCACAGCATGGCATCCCTCTCGCAATGAAATATATAATATGTTTTTTAATCTTTAATCTAGTAGCCCTCTGTGGCTCAATGGTTGAATGTTTTGTGGTGTTGGTGCTCAAGCCGGGTGTCGCGGGTTCAAATCCCACCAAAGGAACAAAAAGTTTATCTGTGTTCCTGCCAGTGGCGAAGGGTGGTTTTTACGCAGAGGGAAGCCACTATGGTCTTTATGCATATTAAGCAAGTAGATAGTACCTACATACCTAGAGGCTGCTTCGTGGGATTCTATCTATTTCGGTACAGAGTTAGAGTTTCGTTCTTCAAGATGTACCAACCGCAGCTCACCTTCATTATACAAGTAAGCACTGATATTATAAAACAGCGTCTTTCGAGAATGACAAAAGGCGGCTTTGGAAAAGCCAGTTAATATATTCTACTCAGACACTAATCTACTCACCACAATAATGCAATTTACAATCCAAATAGGTACACTACACAACTTCACAACATAAATATACTATTTTACACTACAGTCTACACTACAAAATATTACAATTACGCATAATAAACAATATGCAGTCGACTGTCGTACTGTCGTATGCAAAAAATGGAAGAAATAATTTTCTAATGTTTGGGATTTTCAACCAATGAGAGACCATAACCGGTATCCGAGCGGCTTACTGAATGATAATTTCGACCAATTAAAATATAAAGAATATTTTGTCATTCATTTCCAAAACGTATTAAGAGCAATTAGGCCTACAGTTTAAATTTAACCTTAAAACAAACGTAATATATTCTACACACACACTAATCTACTCACCACAATAATGCAATTTAAGAATGAAACATATATTATATGCAAATTATAGAATGAAACATATATTTCATTACGGAAACGCTCAGACACCGTATTACGATTTTCAAAATTCGAACTGGTCGTCCAATAGGACGGCATATTTAAATTCAACTATATTTCGAACGAAATAAGGTCTTTTATACAATGCGGCCCTTATTGATCGGCTTATGCAACATTGTGATGTCTGTTGCATAGATGGCGCTCGCGCGGCCCTACATCGCTCTATAGCTTGTACGATAAGAAAGGTTATATAAGTCATTGCTGTAATTAATTAGTCTTCGAACTAATTTGTCATAGTTATTGAAATGTATCCAACATAAAAGGGAAGCCGATGGGAATCGGCATCTATACACGCTTCGCCACTGCTTCCTGGGTCATGGATGTGTATTAAATATGTGCATAATATGATAAAAAATTTAAATATGTGTATAATATAAAAGTATTAAATATATTTCCCTTGTTTGGTACCTGTAACACAAGTTCTTCGATAACTTACCATGGGACCAGATTGACGTGGTGTGAAGCACTCATAGATATATACTTATACCGTATCAGTAAAATAATATGAAAAACTTATTTAAATTATGATTTAAGCTAAATCAATAATCTTTCATTGGTTTCATTAATTTAGTGGATTTTATTAATATAAAATCCTGTATGTAATAGAAATTCAAATGATAATTTAATATTTTATTCCAATCAAGTACAGTGCAAATAATTTCTTTATGTCCTAATGTGTATATATGTTTAAACTTAGGCCTTTGCATCCGTTAATGGATGATTTATACAGTATTCTCCGAGCGAAGTAACCACTCTTGAAATACTTTAGTGCCTGGGACAGTTGGTTTTTAAATGTCGTATTGTTGCCCAACCACATACGGCATTCTCACAACATAGTCAGCCTAGTCCAGAGGAATGAACCGGTCAATACGCCAACTATGTGCGGGTGGTTCCCTATTTTTTCGCATAAAATCATATGTCATAATTTTACTTGGCATAATTTCATTTGATCTAATAGTAATTTCGCATAACTTTCTTAGCATAATTTTTTTTCGCATAATTACTAAAAGCATAATAATTGTTAGGCATACTTATTGTGAGGCATACATTTTTTTACGCATAATATTAGTTAAGAATAATATTTTTAAGCATAATATTAAAAAGCATAAATATATTTACGCATAATGGTATTTAGGCATACTATTATATTTACGCATACTTCTAAGTAGCATTTTTTTCACATACTAATGAATGATTAATTCTACTGGATGTGCGAGTTAAGACGAAATAACAATTTTAATTGTAATTTTCGACTTACTACGAAATTAAACTCGGACAAACAACACGAACTGCTATCTAAGAACATGCCAAGCCATAACCACGAGCCCAATGCACTTAAGGATAAAGTAAGTTCTTAAGGATAAATTTTAAACATGTTAGCGGCTTACGGCCAAGGGCCACCCTGCCGCAACTTAATCTACTGTTACACTAGGTATAATGAGTGTAATACCTGCTTTTAATGTTTCATAAATATGCATTTAATTACCTTAACCGTGTTACATTATGTCCTTTCATTTTATGAACATTTGTGCCTTGTGACAGAATTACTGGAATTTAGTATGACAAAAAAAATATACCTAACTAGTTTATGCCAAAAAACAATTATGCCAAAGTATTATTATGACATAAAAAATTATGCCTTACGAGTTATGCTTCATTAAATTAGGACAAAAAATATATGAGTCTAAATAAAATTTATGCCTAATGATGCAGTATGCCAAGAAACCATTATGCCAAAGTAATAGTATGCGTAATAAAATTATGCCAAGTGAGGTATGCCAAATGAAATTATGACAAATAAAATTATGCGAAAAAAAGGGATCCCTGTGCGGGTTTCCTCACGATGTTTTCCTTCACCGTTAGAGTGTCCGTATAATGTACTTGAGATCTGAAAAAGTCTCATTGGTACATGCCTCAACCTGGGATTCGAACCTGCAATCTCTTTTGATTTGATTTGATTTATGTGTTAGATACTCACACCAGGCACACTAAGTTGATCAGGACAGTAAATGACACCTCTTGACAAGTTACCTGAAGAGCTGTTACCGACATTGCCAGCTAGGTCCACAATCTTTTGATATAAGGGCATTGCTGGAACATAAAATAAAATTCATTCTTGGTAAGTGCTGATTTGGTCAGTCACTACCCCTAGTGCATGCTATGATGAACACTGATTGTTTGCATGCTATGATTAACACTGATTGTTTGCATGCTATGATTAACACTGATTGTATCTTTTGACATAAGGGCATTGCTGGAACATAAAATAAAATTCATTCTTGGTAACTGCTGATTTGGTCAGTCACTACCTCTAGTGCATGCTATGATTAACACTGATTGTTTTTAATCTTAATAATTCAATTTCTTCTATAAAAAAATCTATACTAATATTATAAAGCTGAAGAGTTTGTTTGTTTGAATGCACTAATCTCAGGAACTACTGGTTTGAATTGAAAAATTCTTTTTATGTTGGATAGACCATTTATTGAGAAAGACTTTAAGCTATATAACATCAAATGTGACCAATCGGAGCAACTATTAATCTTTGAGGGCTTCTGTTGTTTGTTTGAATGCGCTGATTTCAGGAACTGCTAGACCGAATCGAAAAATTATTTTTTGTGTTGGATAGTCCATTTGTCGAGGAAGGCTTTAAGCTATATAACATTATGCTGTAACCAGTAGGAGCAAAGCAAATGTTGCGAAAACACGGAAAATTAATCATATCGAACAGATTTTAATGAGATTTTTGTGTGTGTTCAAGTGGATTCGAGACTGGTTTAGATTTGGACCCAATAGGTGGCCTGCTGGACATCAACAAATTTAATTCTAAGGCGGTACGAAGTTCGCTAGGACAGCTATTAAATAAATAACATATGCATCCAAAGTGACCATCAGTACACCAAGAAAATAAATTCTATAATACTTGGGTTCTTATTTATTTTACTTTACCTTGTTGTAAGCTGGCTTCATGTGGGGAAACTACAGATAGCACATGTAGCTTTAGCGGGTAAGTCGGTGGGAGTGGCAGGGCTGAAATGATTCTGTTTCTGCCTACGGGGCCAACTCCAACACTTCCATCTGTAATCTATAGAAAAATCAAAATCTATACTAATATTATAAATGCGAAAGTATGTCTGTCTGTCTGTCTGTAACCTCTTCACGCTTTGGCTAAATTTGGTATAGACATACTTTGGGTCCCGGGAAAGGAGATAGGATATTTTTATCCTGAAAAAGTTGTGTTCCCGCAGGATAATGTATTTACGTGGGCGGAGCCGCGCGCAAAAGCTAGTATTCAGTAACTTTATTCATCAATGCATAAAATTTGGATTTTTGAGAATATTAATAGAATTTACCAGAATTATTTGTACAGGTGTCTGGTAGCCCCACTCGTTCAAAACTATCTGGTTCACACCCTGCAAGGCTGTCTCTATACATGTTTTATCCCCTTCTTCAATTGTTGGCAATTTGGCTCTTATGCTATCATAATCCCGAGTGAATGGTACGGACACTAGAATAGAAGCAAAAATATATTCTTAATGTAAAAATGTCAAAGTAATATCATCATTTGTGCATATATTATTGTTGATAACAGATACAATTTATTATGCAACTAATTAGAGCCAGTACATGGTTTCAAATACTACTAAGGTGTATCAGCTCTTAGACTATACTTTGACCAAAGAGCTAAAGAGCTAAACCAATAGCAAAAGCTATGCTTACTACCTTAATTATTATGATTACCATGATCACCATACAAATTTGCATTAACTTGCATTAGACAATTTGTTAACTAGGAAAGGTTACCTTCATACACCGAAGAAAACGCAACTAAAGCTACATATTCTAATTTAGCGTGAATAGCCAAATAATCTAGAAACGTATTTATGGCTGCAGTTGCTAATGTGTATCTTGTGTGGTTCTCGGGGTTATCTGTAAGCGGCACCGGCCGCGACATTGATATAGATACATCCAATAAAATTACGGTTGGCATGATAAATACAATGCAATTTCATTGATTTTAGAAATTAAACACATAAATTCTAAAATATATATAGAAAAATTAGAGAATACAAAATAATATTATTGTTTTTCCTTCTCCTTCTTTACATTTGTTTGACAGCTGACAGCTCTTGAGTTTTTTTTAATGGTGTCGGCTTATAATTATTTGCCAGTGTCAAGTAAAAAGGCGGGAAATAGAATATTCGTTCAAAATTTCTACACCGTATTTTTAAATCGTCAAGTCCAAAGTCTAGTCAAAGTCCAAATAAATAGTCGGGGTAGTCAATGAATCAAGTCAGTCTATCACGTAAAGTGGTAGACACTTTACTGAAACTTCCTAGAGAGTTTTGGCGGGAAACCCAATTAAAAACGTATTTTGTAGTCGTATCACTTGCCCACACTTGTGCACGTAAACGAATAACTAATGGTTAATATTCTACCAATATTACACATTAAAAATCTAAATTACATCAATTAAGAAAAATAATAGAAATTATACACAACATTGCTGATTGATATTCTCGGCAAAACTCTCCAGGGTCAAGTTAAAAGGCGGGAGGTTTTGAAAAGTCTGAAAAATACCTTCTCACAGAGTAAAAAATATACTTACCTACTTACACTACGGCCGCTGTATCTTGACGGGTCTGAACATAGGCTCTGCGAACTTTAGCGCATGTACAACTCGTGAAGAAAACTGTTATTGTATTATTTTTATATACCTATGTACTAATACAATTTCCCTAATACAGTTGACCAATTAGTACAAATAAAATAAATACGAAAACACTTAGAAACAGTTAGTGCGCAACCTTCTGCGCGAAGTTCACACTCGCCAAGATACATCGGCCGTATTGTACCTTGTCGCATACATTCCAAATCTAATACATAGTATAGTTACATTATCTTTGTCCAAATCAGTACAGCTTGTTAACGGATGGTTACGTGACGAAAATTCCTTTAGGAAATCCAAAAATATGTAAGCAACTCGCAATCATGTGTCATTCACCCCAACAAACAGTTGATTTTCTAAGACAAACAGTCACTTAATAATTATTAAGTATAAACGTTTGAAAAACCTACTGCAATCTATTATTTATCAGTATACAGTTTCTGGCGTTAAAGTTGTATTGTGTAGGTGTAGTTGACAGTTGTAGCCTGTAGGTGTACGAGTGGTTGCAGGTGTAGGTGTAGGTATAAATTTAGGTTGTATCTGTTGGTGTAGTTTGTAAGTACATACCTATAATACGTGTGTCGGGAGTCCCATCCAACCAAAAGGTCCCGACTCGGGACCTTTTGGTTGGATGCTCTATAAGGTTGTGAGTCGGGACAGCAATATAGTAGGTTTTTTAATAAAATCTATTTGTCCTTTATTTATAAAAGCAGATCTCTCCACTGACTATCATTGATGTATAGACGCTCGCACAGCCGTAACTGCTAATAGCAGAAACGTGAAATTTGGACATTACTTTCAATTTATAATGTAGACGCACATTCAGAAGGAATTTTGAATTTCCACTCTTAAAGGGATGAAATATGGATTGAAAGTTTGTTAGAAAAATCTTTATTTTTGCACCGATTTCGATGAAAATCGGGATTCATTATATAAATTTTATTAGACACGTGTTTTAGGATTTATTAGAATTGACCCTCCGAAGGTGTAAAATAAGGGTTGAAGGTTTGTATGAAAACATAGATATGTTATAAACGCGTTAAAATCAAGACTCGAATTGGCCCGAGTCGGGCCAATTTTGGTTAGTGTGCGACCAGCTGGTCGACGAGTAGCACATAGGTATTACGCGTCCCGTGCACGTTGCACAAAATGCCATCGTGTGCCTTTATAGCTTATAAAGGCAAACCATGCAAACCATGACAAGAATGTGAATAAAAGTCAAGGAATTTCATTCCACAGGTAACTATACAACATTTATTAAGTATCAGTTAAGTATTTTCTTAAAAATATAGGTATTTTTCGACAATAAATATTTTCAAGCATGATTTCAAGAAATTAATTGACAGTTTATGTCATAAGAAAATAACCTAACCAAGAGCATGTCAGGACATGTCTAACGAGGGTTCCGTAACTATAAACGCGTAATATGCTTTTTTTTAATTACTCTAAAAGTTACTGTCCGATTTGGTTCAAAATAATTTTCCTAAAGAGTTTTTAGCATGATCTATCAGCATAGAAATTTGCAAGTTTCTATCTCCTATAGTTTAAAAATGCTAGGGGGGGGACCAACTTACAAACTACTTTGGAGGCCAATTACTCGAAAATGGTGAAATTTATAAAAAAGTAACGTATGAAACCTTGCCTTTATTTTAAAAGGCCTATTCTACGATACCCCACACGATGGGGTAGAGTGAAAAAATATTTTTCATCCCCACTGAATGTATGGAGAGCCACCCCTAAAATATAAAATTATTTTTTTTTATGATCCCGAAACCGTGATCTATACACAATCTATAACTGCACCAAATTTCATCAATTTATATTCATAATTACAGGAGCTAGAGGCGCGGACAGACAGACAGACAGACAGACAGACGGACAGAGCGAAACTATAAGGGTTCCTTAAGTATTACGGAACCCTAAAAAGGAAAGCAATGTCAATATATACTTTTTTTGTGAATCTCATGATTGTGGATGCATGTATTTCTGCCATAGATTAAATAGTATAGAAGCGAATGTCGTTAGTTGTTAGTTACAGACCGTTCACTTGTTTAATTTTTTATCTAGGTACCTTTAAATATATTTTGACAAGATTCAGGAAAAGAATATTATATATTTCAGTCAGTTAAATATAAACTTCCTAAAATTGTTAAACTACAAAAAAGTGAGTTGTGAGATGTTATATATAACTTAGAACGAACAGCTGAGGGCCTAACAGTAACGTCACCGCTACTTTTATTTGATTAAAATGTATCAATCTTAATTTTTTTAAGATTTCCAAGTAATGAAGTACGAGCACAAGACTGGATCGCATTAGTCCGCGAACAAAGAGGTGATGCCGGATGGATGCCCTCAAAAAATAGTCGAATTTGTAGCATACATTTTAAATCTACAGACAAATATACCTCTAATAAAGGTTTCGCTCTTCTTAAAAATACTGCTGTTCCTGTTATAAAGGTGATTTTACGTAGTATTATTTTGTGATGTAGACATAGAATACTAAGGGCCTGTTTCACGATCGCCTAATAAGTGCCGAATAGCTTAACCCGAAGTTTTTTTTTACTTAATACTGAGCGACAGAGACAAAACTTTCGGATATGCTATTCGTCACTTATTAGGCGATTGTATATCGTGAAACAGGTCCTTAATATAAAACATCTAATCACATTTCTGGCTTAGTGAAACGGTTTACAACAAAAATAGATATCATTATTTTATTATACATTAGCTGTACCTAACAGTGGTTGTTTGATGAAAATATGAATTGAAATAATTACTCCTCTTACATAAACCTACAATTTTCTTTCACTTTTTTACTGGCGTTTCGGCTACTTTCCACACATCTTTCACACACGACACAATCCGTAAGTGTTTGAAACAATGAACAATATTCGCGTAAACATAAGAAATCAATATTAGTATTCTATTACATTTTTTAAAATAATATGAACCAGTAGAGAATGCTGGTTCTCCTTCATAGGGAAATCCCTAGCCTGTTAGGTAGTGTTTGGATAAGGGTATTCAAAAGGTAGGTAAGTGGTAAGTGAAGCCGATAGGAACGGAGTTATAGAAACTCCACGCCACTGATATGAACATTGTTTATTTCTTTTTATTTTCCAGGAAGACATATTATATAAAACGGAAGACAGTTACATTCATGACTCCCCAACTGATATGGACGATATTAGTTTAAAGGAGATAGAAAAAAATCTAGAATCGCCAAGTAAATCAGCGCTAAGAAAATGCGTCGACGAATTAAAATCGAAACAAAAATTGTTACAAAAAAGAAATAAAGTACTTGTTCAGAAAAATATAAGATTACAAAAAAGGATTGTCAGAATAGGCGTTATACTGAAAGAGCTAAAGACGAAGGATTTCATTTCAAAAGAAGAATTTTCACAACTTAATTTAAAAACCGAAGTCATAGGTAGATTGAATTAACAGAATTAATTAAAAAAACAGTCAAATAAATGTAATTGCGTAAAGTATCCCCCCGCTCTTAGAAAATTTGCATCATCATGTCACCACTTTAGTGAAAACGAGACAAACCTAAAAGAAATAATTTTGAAAATCGGTCTACAGACGGCGCAATTATTATCGTTGAACATTCAATAAACATATATATTTGTATATATTTTGTATGTTCAAAGTGAGAGAAGACTTGTATTATTATTCTGTGCTAATAGTTATGATAAAAACTTACTAAAATACTGTTTATTTAATATTGTATGTTTCTGTTTTACATTTTGATGGTTAATATTCCTACGTACCTAGATTTTAAAGACTGTTATTAAGAATTTATTGATTTTCGTATAAATAAAGCGATATTTTGTCATAATATGACTGTATTATTAGATTTATGAAGAAAAAAAAGTGATTATAAAACAATAGTTTTTTTCTCTATTATCGTATTGTGTATGTGTGTGTGGTTTTTTAAATTGAATATTAAAAAAATTTGAATATATATTTATTTATTTGCAAGCTCTACTTCTTACCGTTTACATAAAAGGATTGATAGTAAGTTTTTCTAAGGCTGGGACTATATGATCCGGAATCCGGAAAGCCGTAGAAAATTGTAAGCATTGAAAATAGAACTCTGCGTTAATAACAGTTGAAAATCAAACATATGAGTGTCGAGTCAAATGTCAATGCCTTAAATGACAACGCTTGAATCTTCCATTTTCAACTCTATTGTTAATCGCAGAGTCCTATTTTCAATTCTCTGAATTTTCATCGGCGTTCCGGATTCCGGATCATAATATAGTCCCAGTCTAATGATAAACAAATTCTGGAAAATAAGCTAACTTTAAACAATCTACTTTTTTGACGTTATAATTACACAAAGCTTGGTTAAAAAGGAGTATTTTGTAAAAAATAAGCTCTTTCTTCCTCTGCGCCGTCCTTTGTTACTTTGCAGAATTTGTGCCCCAACATCACTACTATCAAAAAGTGCAAAAATACAAGTTTTAAATCCCAGGTTTCGATTCCTGTTTAACATTAAAAAAATAACTAAATATGCAGTTTTATCTAAATAATAGTAGATATGCCACTATTATATACATTAATCTACACTAATATTATAAAGAGGAAAACTTTGTTTGTATGTTTGTTTGTTTGTAATGAATAGGCTCAAAAAGTACTGGACTGATTTCAAAAATTCTTTCACCATTCGAAAGCTACATTATCCAGGAGTAACAAAGGCTAAATTTTATTTTAAAAAAATGGGGTTCCGTAAGATATTTGGGTTTTTCGGACACAAGGTGTAAAAAATCAACCAGAAAAGTTCTTTATTTTGCGTACGCTGCCTAAACTATAAAAGATAGAACGATATAATGTTCTAATTAATTGTAGATCTTATAAATATCTACAAAAAAGTCCGTGACACACTATACCTATCTATGTCGAGTGAGGCACAACAACCATTTTTTTATTTAGAAATCTTGAAATTTTTTTGACTACATTTAAACGCGTTTATTTTACTCATGCTATTAATCCTTATCAAAATAAATGATTTCATCACTAAGTACAGTTTATTACACTTACTTAGTTACTTCGGTGTTTTTATCAGTAGAAATTAAAAAACAAAAATACTTAATTTATATATCAACTTTATTTATCAATCTTAAGTTTTTAATTTATGATATCGTTAGAATACGTTTTGCTAAGCCAAGTACCTACTAAATGAAATACTCCCTTAATGTATGAAATTAAATATTTGAGTCAAGTAGCCTATATAATATTATTCTTTTTCTTTTTGAAAAAGTTCTAAGAAACGCATTATTTCGCGTGCGAGAGAAACAACTGTCGCGCATGAGAATTAGCAACAGACTGAAGCGAACGCGAGAATGTGAACACCCGCTCGTATTCGTCGCGAGGTCCTTTGACTCGTGCGCAAAAAACCGCTCCGGACGCGAGCGTCGGGAGTGGCGAGGTGAATGGCGAGGCGAGGAACGAATGCCCGTTTACACATTCGCCTCGCGACTCACTGAGGGCCTCGCCTCGCCACTCGCGCGAGAGTGTAAACCACTTATCACGAAATTTGCTGTGTGAGTGACATGTAACAATATTAATGAAAAGTGACAATGTGTGTCGCGGCACAAAAATTTTGTCAGTTTTGTAAGGCCCCCCCGCCCCTACTACGCTACGCCACTGCCCCAGGGTGCAATGTTGATTCACGCGGACGAAGTCGCTCAAAAAAGTCACTACATAGGTAGTATAAAAAAAAATTTCTCTGTCCCTATATCCCTATGTAGGTATGCTCAACGGATTTAGATGCGTTTTTTTCAATAGATAGAGTGATTGAAGAGGAAGGTTTATATGTATAATAACATCCATTAAATAGTGGAGAAATACTGTTATTTTTGAGGTTTCTAATGTGATGTCGTAAATAATAACATTTTTTCCGCTTACATTGAAAACGCTGGCTAAACCTTACGAGATGGATCAAAATAATGTACTACAGTTTTGTTCATCTCAAAAAAGCATACAAAAAAGTCCGCGATGATATATGTCTATCTCTTAGGGATAACCCACAATAACCATTTTTTAATCCTTTACTTTGATTTAAATTTAATAACTTATTTACGAAGCGATTTTAAGCAATACAGCATTAATCCTTATCCAATTTAGTACCTTAAATACATTTTGCATTTAATATAGATCAATATGGCCTTTTACAGCATGTACCTAATTTAAATGAATATTTTAGAAGATATTACAGATTTAAAATGCAGAGCTCGCATTTCGACATCGCGCTATCGGAAACGCGGGAAGTTTTAAGTATATTATGAAGGCTCACGAATATTTTGTACAGCAGTAATTAAGATTTTTCTATGGAGGTACATACTTAGTTGATTAGTATTGTTGAAATGACATATAACATTTTAATGGTTTTGACGGTCAATTGGACTTTATTTACGTATCTTAAATTTCCCGCCATATTACGTGGTACTATTATGTATTCTGTGGCCATATTCAATATTCTTCTTTTGATGTTTCTCACCACTTCGTGAGCGCTTAAGAAAAGCGAAAAAATGTACCGTAAAACATGCCAACTTTGCCACATAGGATAACTTTGCCCTAAGATCCATTCTTAAGCAAATCTTTGATGTACAGAGGTATTTTAATATTATGGCAACATTTGTTTAATTTGGCAGAAAATAGGTTATATGACTAGTAACATGGACAATACCCCGTCTTGCTAACTTTATTCAGTAACTTGTTGGAACTTGTGAAAAACGGTACGTATTTTTGCGGGCAAATTGTGGTGCAGATTTGTAAGTGAATTGTGCGTGATGGTGAAACCACAGGCTACTTTGCTTTTGATATATTATAAAATAATATCTATAGAGTATTATAGTGATAATGTAATTAATCAGGGAATTATAAAATAAAACTTATGATGGTGGGCAAACTAACCCAGCAGTATTCCGATCATTGATTGACAACATTGCCCGGTATCAAAAAATCCTTAGGGTTGTCAAATTGGGAAATTGGTATTTCATATAGGTACACGAAAACCTAAAATTGTTTATTTAGATTTTTTTAAGTAAGATTTTTAATAAATGTTACATAATATTATATTGATTTCATTTTTCTTTTTTGATTATTTAAACAGTACATTTATCATATATTCCTGATATTAATGTAAAAGATAATTATGTAATTTTATAGATATGTGGCAGCCCTAGTACTCTTACAGACCAAAATGCAAATTGTATGGAAAAGGAAAAAAATGTAAGGGGAACATTGCCCGGTCAATTTAGTAGAATATTATTCGCGATATCGTTTGAATGTCTATAGTAAACGCCATCTTTTCTAAAATTCTTTTACTGGATTTTGATGCCACCTGCGCAAAGTTCATATTTGCGTGAAAAATCAAGGTGGGCAATGTTGGCTACAAGTCCAGATAACTTTATCCGGCATGAAAATCAATCATAAATTGAATTAAATGAACAGAAGTAATGTTTTTGACATTCCTACACCTGCACATGTAGCCGTGTAGTTGCAGAGGGCAAAGTTGGCATGTTTCACGGTACGGTTCCCGCGAGGAACGGCCTACAAAAAGTAGCCTAATATGTCCATCCTCGTGCAGGTCTAATCTATATCATCAAAATAGGTCCAGTAGTTTCGGAGCCTATTCAATACAAACAAACAAACCTTTCCTTTTTATAATATTAGTATAGATCATAATATACTCATCCTTTTAATATAATAATATATCTCTCTCGCACGTCGCGTGACGCGTCTTTATGATAGAGTCCTGTTTTTACCTATTCGGTACGAAACCATAGATATGCCTCGTCTATAATATACGATTATAGACGAGGCATATTGAGGCAAAAAGTGTCTCCAGTAAAATGGCCCCAATTTTTAAAATTTTGGGACCATTTTGAAATTCAAGGTATGGTGAAAACAAGATGGCTGACATTTGAGTTATGGTGAAAACCAAGATGGCGTAACTTTTTCTTGTATGACATTTTTTCTGCTAAATGTACGTGATAGCCTATCTTGAGTTGAAATCTTTGTACGAAACCCTAAAAACATTTTCATTATTGTATACAGAAGTAAAGTTATTTGCTGAAGAAGTTTTTTCTCCAATAACACTATTCCACGCGGGCGAAGCCGCGGGCAAAAGCTAGTATTTTATAATTTCATAGCCTATGTGAATTAAAATAGCTTAAATCATTTTTGAATTAAGTTTCTAGAACGTATATAAATTAAGTGAATGGACAATCAAGAGTTTTATACAGAAGACGAGGATAATGATACGGATGAGGAAGAAACATACGAGTTTAATTTCGTAGACCTACCTTGGGACAATCGTTCCAAAGAGAGTAAAGTTTTGATGATTTCGCTACTTGTAACAATTTTCTTAGCGACTTTTGCAGTAGTCATTAACAATGTAGCCATTCATTATAGAGATTCTGACAACAATTCAACCGATGACAGAGAACTCGAATGCAATTTAGTGAGAGTGGAGAATTTTCCTTACGTTGCAAGAATTTATTCTTTTTCGCCTAATAAGTTGATTTGTTTGGGAGTCATTTTGTCGTATACTACAATTATAACAGGCGGATTATGTATGAAATTCAGCCCTATTTACATAAAACTGGGCAGTACTTTTAAGTAAGTAATAGGTGTCTAAAGTTATTTGACAGCGCGGCCTGAGAGCGCGGCAGCGATTTCATCAAGTCTAATCTTTCGTCAGTAGAAAGACAAGACAATGTTTTATTTCTGAATAAATTGGTTCCACTGTGACAACTCGCGCGGGGCAAAAAGAAAAAAGATGGAGAACTATTGTTCTTGAAAAAAATATTTAGAAGTAGCTTTGCAAGCCATCTTATTCCCAAGATGTCCATCGTCACATCCAGCACATAAACTTTCTTTAAATTTATTATTTAGGGGGTCTAGGGTTTCTACTTAAAAGAAACGTAAAAAGCTATTCGGATATTTGGTGTACACACTATGCATCATCAGTCCGGTGTCCATGCATTCAACATTTGCCACGCCAGAGTTAGTGTTATATTATACTAATTAGTGGGCTCAAATCTTCGATAGCGCTACTTAAGACTACAAATCTTGCCAAATTAATATTAAACATATCTAATTTCAGCCCTCGTTGCAAAAAAGGATATTCAGTTGACGAAATGTTTTATATCCCTCATATGGGAGCTCTAACAAAGTCGTTGGCAGTTATAATAACCAAAGACAATTTGAACGAATGCTCAGATGCGATTCCTATTGGCATGACCTTCGACTACGGTCAGGACGTAGAAATTATTGGCAAGCCGCACAGGAGCCTTAAAACTTTGTCGTTGCAATTGGGCGTTCCTACTCCAACAGAAGCTGGGACCAACGGCAGTGAAACCATATGCATACAGGGACTGCAACGGTGCCCCGTCCGAGTGAGTGATGTACTAATACAGGACAAGAAGTTCTTTGGCCTGGGAGCGACGAGTGTACACAGAAGAGAGCACGTGAAAAAGGCGTGTTTCGCCAGCATAAAATTAATTGCTAAAGAAATTTTAGGCCTAGATCCAAAAGTTGAATTGGCTTATTGAAGTCAGAAATAATTAAGAAGCGCATTAAATAAGAAGCTCATAAAACAGACAAATAAATAGGTATGAAGATTATTTTTACGAATGTAGAGTTTAATAGTTCGGTGTATCTAATTAGTTTAAATTAGCAAATAAATATTATTATTACAAAATACTATTGAATTATATTCCTTTAATAATAATTATTATAGGTAGATACTATTAAAATATTATAGTACAGTGGTAGACCAAACTTTGCTCGGAGTTTTAGTAGAACGATAAAATAGTACTAAAATAAATTAAAAACTTAGAAAAATAGATAAAACTAATTACAACAAAAATATTCGTCTGTCCGGGATTCGAACCGGAGACACTAATTTTCAAATAACGCAAAAAGTCCAAAGTACGCAAAGCTGAGTCACGCACTTTGTTGATTAGAAAGCGCTTAGTAATATAGTTATAAAAATCTCGTACAATATACTATCTCGGTGTTGGATATGCAAAACTTCCAAAACGGCTTGACTGATTATATTACATTTTTCTGTATACCTATATACAGATATAATATTATGTCCTATTCTCAGACCTATTAAATTTTGATGGATTTGAGAATAGGACGTATAATATTAATTTTGTGTAACGGTGCCTACAACGTTTGCTGGGTCAACTAGTAAATTATAATTAAAATGCTTGTTCTATAAATACTCATTCTCTACGCGACGGCTAGGTAACAAAAGGAAAACATGTAGTGACACTTTGGCCTGCGGTAGATTAACATTTTAATTGCTTATGCCAAAGCGTTTTCGGAGTTACACCCGACTAACGACGACAGTCACGAAGCGTGGAAAAACACCCATCAGCCTGATACGCAATAACACAACTGACGTACCGGTAATGGGTTAAAAGTGTAAGTATTGGGGTTGATAAATCTAAGGACTATGGTGCTTGTGGGCAAAATAATTGGAAAATTAATCGACTTTTATTTGGACACACGATTACTAAAATCAGGTTTTAGAACTGATTTATACTGAACAAGCTTTTTCCCGCGGCTCCGCCCGCGTAAGCATAGTATCGGGTATCCCACGGGAATACTGTACTTTTTCGGGATAAAAAGTAGCTTATGTTTTAATCCAGAACCTAAACTACTACTGTGCCAAATTTCATCGAAATCCGTTCAGTAGTTTTTGCGTGAAAGAGTAATAAATATCCATCCAACCATCCTCCCAAATTTTACATATATTATAAGTAGCTGTTGCCCGCGGCTCCACCCGCGTAAATACAGTATCCCTGGGGAACACTACTGTTTCGGGATAAAAAAGTAGCCTGTTTTAATCCAGAGCCCAAACTACTACTATAGCAATTTTCATCAAAATCCGTTCAGTAGTTTTTGCGTGAAAGAGGAACAAACATCCATCCATACATCCATCCATTCGTACATCCTCACAAACTTTCACATTTATAATATTAGTAGGATAGTAGTAGGAGGTATAATTTTAGGGTAGGTAACTGAAAGGGAAAAAACGGAATCCTTATAAGATCACTTCCGTCCGTCCTTATTTCGGGAACGCGTGGAGGTATCGAGTTGAAATTAATACCGTATACACAGGTCTACGATCCCTTTAAACTAGAAAATGAGACTTCTAAGTTGACTTAAAAAGATAGAGTCCATTTCATGAAAGACTGACTGACGACCTCTGTGGCTCAGTTGGTTGAGCGTGTTGGTGCTCAAGCCGGGGGTCGCGGGTTCAAATCCCGCCGAAGGAACAAAAAGTTTTTCTGAATTCCTGGGTTATGGATGTGTATTAAATATGTGTATATAATAAAAATCTTAAATATGTGTATAGTATAAAAAGTATTAAATATATTTCCGTTATCTGGTACCCGTAATACAAGTTCTTCGAGAACTTACCACGGGATCAGATTGACGTGGTGTGAAGCGTCCACTATTTATTATTATAAAAAAATAATAATAAAGAAGTCCTCTAGACGCGGCGCTGCGATCGCGGGTTAAGATGTTATCAGCATTATTTATAGGTATCAGAATACCTTGATTCTGATGTTCTGCTTCACAAAACTCCTTTACCTCGAGTATCATTTCTCGGGCAGCACTTTTTACAACCTCAGGGATCGTAAAAACAATTTAACAAACTTAGTTCCACAATTGCTGCGGAACTTCTTTTGTGAAAAGCACTCTACGTAAGGCCAAACAAAGCACGAGGCATAGACGTAAAAAAAAAGGCGGACGGAAGGTGAGCTAAGCATTGAGTGAAGCCCAACAATGGCGGCGACTTACATTTGTGTGAGATTTACGGATAATTGCCGTTGGCGTACTGGCGGCTGATCGTCTTACTTTGCTGTGAATGTGTGCGTGCTCACGTGTCGCTACGATACGGCCGTCTTAGTTTCATTGCTTTACTATTCATATTACTGAAGCAGTGTCCGCCTTTTTTAACCGACTTCCCAAAAAAGGAGGCGGTTATACGTTCGGCTGTATATATTTTTTACGTTCATAGCACGAGGCAAATATACATTTACCCCCTTACTAATAAACGCTGTATAAGCTTCGAATAGCTATACAGTGTTTTGTCTTCTTCAATCGAATTAAAAATGTCACTTGTGTGACGGGAACAAAACACTATATAACTATTCAAAGCTTATACAGCGTTTATTAGTAAGGGGATAGCGTTTCTTATACCTGGAAACGATGTAAACGTAGGTATACTAAAGTAAGTTAAATTCATTATGTCCTCATGAGTTTTTTACGAGGCAAACAAGACAGCAATTAATATTTTTTTATTGATGGCCGACGGTGGCTCATCAATATTAAACGTTTCGAATTGATTTTCATGTCGTAAGTAGATCGTATTACTTCAGGGGAATTTTCCCAATAATATCCACAGACTAGAGAATACAAGAAGTAGGAACTCTCGTAAGTAAATAAGTTTAGCTGTGATAAATAGTTTTGTATGCGAAAAGTGCTCTGTCAAAATTAAGGAAGTTTTGCTGTTACATAATTCCTTAGAGCGTTGGTTCATAGTCACTAGTTACATTTTATCAACTATGTAACGTAATTTTATTAAACTTTAGCCCCCTTACTAATAAACATATTTATCCAGTAGATAAGCAATACAATGTTTTGTCCTTGTCTTATGCGTTGGAAATATCGCTTGACAGACAAGGACAAAACATTGTATTGCTTATTACTGGATAATTATTTTCATTAGTAAGGGGGTATTATGTATAAAGCCCCGATTTCATCAAACTTCTTAAAATGCGTTTAACGCTGAACCCGAATTCTTTCTGCCTCTCTTTTTCAATGTTAGAACGGGATGGACAATTTTAAACCGTAGCTCAGCCCTAAACGTCGTTTTAACGCGTTAGTGAAATTGCGACTTAATCATCCCTAAAATGATAAGCGAATACATAATATATTTATTTGGTCCTTAGTCATTATAATTTATAATTTCTGGTTATACGTTACAACACAAAAGGACAGACGATAATTAACATAATATATAAAACACCCTGTAACACACAGGTACAGTGTAGGTAGACGATTTATGATCTCATTTAAATAATAAATTTTTCATAATATTATACCTAATAAGTATGGTTTTGAAAAATTGTGAACAATAACTTAAGCAAAATTTGGATCGAAAAATAGACTTTTTAATGTCTTAGATACACAACCGTTATACTAGTTTTTATAGTTAGGTATAACCTTTACTTTACTACGGAATCACTACACCGACCATTCAAAGCAAAAGTAGTTGACAAACTATTTGAAGTTGGTACTAAACCAAGTTTATATAATCAGTAATATTTGCGGTTTGCTGGCTACTATGCTATGGACTTTATTACTTTTAAATAATCACATGTTTAAATTACTTTTTAAAGTAATTGTAATTACATAAGATTTGCTATAAAAAAATATTAAATACTAGCTTTCGCCCGCGGCTCCGTCCGCATAAATACAGTATCCCACGAGAATACTGTACTTTTTCGGTTTGCGTGAAAGAGTAACAAACATCCTCACAATTTTTCACATTTATAATAGTAGTGGGATTTAAGTACTTTCAGATTCTGCTTTCAACATATTATATTCTAAAATAAAAGACATAGTAAAATGCTGCCAATTGAGTGGTCAAGTAACTAGAAAAGAAAATAGAACTATGAGAAAGCCATAGACTAATATTTGGTCTCGCTGGGCGCTCTACTAGACCGAGCCGACGTGCTTGTCAAATACACACTAAATACCTTATACTAAGCTGAGGTCGGCTTACACGAGCCAGTCATATCTTTAGTCATATTGAAAGCTTTATGACAGTTGTACATCCCGAATATTTTATTACATTTTAGTTAAAATTGGAAACAAAATGCCATGTTGTGTAGTGAAACTATGTAAAAACAATTCGACAAGAAATAAGAAGGACACTGGGATCACATATCATCAGTAATTATCGTATAAATTCGAAATTTCAACATAAAATAACGTAAACTCAAAACGCCATTCAGTGTTGCCGCGTATGCAAGAATCTAGTTCCCCGTAGTTGATAATTTTATGACGTGATTTTGTAATCGTCATTGTATTTATTATAATCTATTAAGAGACAGTGAAATAAATGATATCCTTGGTATTTCATTTATCTAACTTATTTATTGTGATTCTTCAGGATTCTTCCCATGAAACTAAATAACTATTCGAAAAATACAAATAAAAAATACGACAAAAATTAAAACGTCACAGTCTTACTAATATAAATGTAAAAGTTTGTGAGGATGTATGGATGGATGTTTGTTACTCTTTTACGAAAAAACTACTGAACGGATTTTGATGAAATTTGGTATGGTAGTACTTTAGGCTCTGGATTTTTATGCCGAAAAAGTACAGTGTTCCCGCGGGATATTCGATACTAAATGTTGCACGCGACTTCGTACGCACAGATGGTTATCCCGTTGTAACCGTACATTTTGCCGCGATAAAAAGTGGTGGAAATGCTTCCCCGTGGTCTAATGTATAATATCTGTACCAAATTTTTTCACAATCGGTCCAGTAGTTTCGGAACCTATTCAATGCAAGCAAACTTTTCCTCTTTATTATATTAGTATAGATGTGTAATATTATTATCGTACTATCTGCCTCGACGCACGTTAGTCTGTCTTGATTAATTAATAAATAAAAATTAGACCTAATCATTTGTTTACATATAACCTACCATTTTTCTAAAGAAGAACTCGGGTGGACCCGCGTCAAAAGCTAGTTTTAACTTACCTGAATTTATAACCAATAACTTAAGTAATAGACTAGAGCATAAGATATTTTTCCCGTCAAATCAGGCAAAAGTTGAGTAGTAATTTTTCACGCACACTAGAATTTGTCACATGTAAGTCAATTGTCACTTTACACAAGGCTCCGGCAGCCGCATTGACAAGGTGTCATCTCAAGTCATTCTATGTGAGTGCTATATCTAGTTGAGCGCCCAGCGAGACCAATTATTCATCTATGGAAAAAGCCTTCAGGCGACTAAGACGATTATAGGATAATATATATCTTCTTATGACGTACGTACCTACCTACTAGATTTTGCGGAAGGTTTCGCATGCCAGTTTCTTAAGCTACTGTAAGAACAGTAGCTTATAATACGTAGCTTCCTGGAAAAAAGAAACATTTAGGAGGAATAATTTTTTTTTTTTACTTTTTTTGGGAGGGTTTTGAATTTGGAGCCACAGTATCATATCCAAAGTAGAAAACCAACTTAACCCCCAAATAATATTTTTTCTAACAAATCTTTTTCGTTTATTTATTCAGAACACTCAAGCCACCGTATTAAGCGGAGATCTGAGAACGTAAAACGTTTACTGCCAGCTCTCAACACTCATGTAGATCAACTCATAAACTTAACAAAGAAATGACATCAGTATTTACTTAATTGACTAGTACTTTATTACTTATACTCGTATAACTCGTCCTTATTATACACTGTTCAGATTAAATTTTATTTTAACGTAAACAAAAAGATTAAATTCGCCCACATTTACACAGATTAAAGCGAAAGGAACAGATAAACAGCTACATTGTTAGCTTTCGATTTGATAGTACTACTACAAACATGTGTCCAAAATTGCAGGCCGTTAAAGTGAGCGTCAAAATTTTGAAATTTGGATCGATATGGATGTACATGAATTATTACATATTTTGGGTTCATGAGTAAAATATGTAATAATGAATGTAAACAATGACACATTAATGTCACAGAATAGTAAACATATAATACAGACGACCTCTGTGGCTCAGTGGTTCAGCGTGTTGGTGCTCAAGCCGGAGGTCGCGGGTTCGAATCCCGCCGAAGTAACAAAGAGTTTTTCTGTGTTCCTGGATCATGAATGTGTAGTATATAATATGTTAATAATATAATAAAAATCCTAAATATATGTATAGTATAAAGCATTAAATATACTTCCCATTTTCTGGTACCTGTAACACAAATTCTTCGGATACTTAGTACGGGGCCAGATTGACGTGGTGTGAAGCGTCCATAGATATTATTATTATTATTATACTTGAGTACCTACCCAAATATTTATTACTAAGGGTCAATTCATACAGATATTAAACGATACGCGACACAGCGCTGCATTTTTGAGATAGCTATTCAAAATTGAACTTTATTCATTACACGAGAAGATATGTTTCATTGTAAGAGTTCGAATGTAAAGTAGTAGCTCGCTGCTCAAGTGCAGTGTATGACTGATGTCATATGAAAGGTGTATTTTTTTGTGTAGTGAATAAAGTTCAACTTTTAATGGCTTTCTTAAAAATGCAGCAACGCGTGGTACGTGATCTGACCATAATTCAAAATTTTCAAACAAGTCAGATGACACTAATTCAAAATTTTCAAACAAGTCAAATGACGCTAATTCAAAATTTTCAAACAAGTCAGATGACCCTAATTCAAAATTTTCAAACAAGTCAAATGACGCTAATTCAAAATTTTCAAACAAGTCAGATGGCCTTAATTCAAAAATTTGAAACAAATCTGTTATATGAAGTCTGTTAAAAATAATTCCAATCCAAAAGTTGTCACTACAGCTTAAGTAAAATAGCTTGAAGTAGTTGAGGTAGAACCTTGTGAATCACATAAAGGCACAGCGCATTATATGCAGCTATGAACTCTTTGGGGTGATACTGGTGGTAGTTCTCGACTTTTAACGAGAGGAACTCATACGACATACGATATATCCATACTTAATATTATAAATGCGAAAGTGTGTATGTTTGTCCATCTTTCACGCCAAAACTACTGAACTGATTTAAATGAAATTTGGTACACATACAGTCTAGAGCCCGAGAAAGGAGATAGGCTACTTTTTATCGAAGAGAAATGTACGGTTCCCGTGGGATATTTTATTTACAGTTTCACGTAAAAACTACTAAACCGATTATCATGAAGTTTGGCACAGATATAAAGTAGACTACGGGAAAGGGCATAGGCTACTTTTTATCGCGGGACATATTATATGGTTCCCGTGGGTTACTGTACTTACGCGGGCGGAGCCGTGGGCATCAGCTAGTGAATCTATAAATTGTTCAATATCAGAGGTTAAATCCCGCCGAGATCATTTTGGGCTAAAGTCGGGGAATGATAAAGTTTGGGAGGCTAGACTTTAATGCAAATGCCTCAACTACTAAGTCTTTCGAATAGTTCCGTTGTATAGTTAATGATCAGCGTGAAACAGAATGTAGAGAGTCGTCATTTAGTCGTAGACTAGCTGTTTCCCGCGGCTCCACCCGCGTAAATATACTATCGAGTATCCCCCGGGAACACCGTACTTTTCCGGGATAAAAGTAATTTATGTTTAAATTCAGAGCCTAAAATACTACCATACCATATTTCACCAAAATCCGTTCAGTTGTTTTTGCGTGAAAGAGGAACAAACATCCACCCATACATCCTCACAAACTTTCACATTTATAATATTAGTAAGATTAAGATTTAGCATAGAATAATTACTTCTGAAATTGCATTTGTATAAATAAGTGTTACTCGCAAAATAAATATTTAAACATTGCATATAAAGAAAATCGTAATAATAAGTCTAATAAAAGATAGGATTTTTTTTAGAAAAGTTGGTGTTACAAAGGTTTAAAGACCATCGATTTATGCATATATTTTAATACTAGCTGACGCCCCCAACTTCGTTTGCATGGAAGTATTAATGGAAATGGAGCCCTAAGATAAACTTTCTTCCCTCCTTATAACATCAGTGAAAGTCCAGTCAAAATCGGTTCAGCCGTTTTAACGAGTAGCCGAAACAAACAGACGGACAGAAAAAAATGATGTTTTATTATAAGATATATCGTATATTATACTTTTATTTGTATTTATTTCAAAGCTGTTAAATTAAAATTACAAACAGATATTTCAATTTTATTTATTTGTGTAGATAAATATCTTCGGATTGGGATGCTTCTATGCGTAATTATTGGGTATTGGCTCGCAGTTGAAATTAATATTGGAGCATTCAATAAATTTAATAGGCACTGATAAGTGGATGATACAATGCAATAAGGGCTTGAAGCAATAAGCTCCATTGAATGGGCTCCATACAGTCATGAAAGACAATATTGTACTAGAGACTAGTCCTTACTAATTACAAACGCGAAAGTTTGTATATGCATACATATATATGTTACTCTTTCTCGCAATAACTACTGAACGGATTTTGACAAAATTTGGTATGGTAGTAGTTTAGATTCCGGATTGACACATAGGCTACTTTCTATCTCAGCGAAATATACGTATTATTTCTTTTCACGCGTATAAAGTCGAGGGTAACAACTAGTTGATAATAATTTTGACTACGCTTTTACACAAGTAATACCATTAATACCCGGTTTCTGAAGGTTTTAATCGGAAGTTTATCTATTAATTAACGATTTTGATTGAATAACACGTTTGCGTGGACTACCAAATCGGCGGCAGTAATCGCTTACCATCAGGCGATCCGTCGGCACGTTTCCTGGTTCATTACATAAAAAATCTGAGGTGAATTTGTCGGCAGTTTACCTATTCATTAGAGTTAAACTTAGTTTATCTAGAGTATAGCTTCAGAATCCGGGCGTGGATAGCGTACTTTATAGCTACGACGAGACGCGTAGCAGATTCGTAGCACTGCTACGAATCTTCGTTTACAATTATATTGAAGAATGTGGCACAACTTTCCTACAGACTTAGATAGGACATAATATTAATACTCTGAACATATTTTCAAGGTTTTTTAAACATTAGGATGGTTGTGGACCTGATAGGACCATGTTTTATAAAGAAGCCAAATACCAGGAAACCACTGGTTGGATACGACTCAAAATGCATTTATGCATCGGTTACACTTTCCTTGATATCGTGAAAGTAAAATTTTTAGCTATAATTGACTTTTCGGCCAATATCGATAAAAGAGACAAATACCTAAATTGCTACTAACGCAACCATCGATAAGGGCACAAAATCAAATTTTCGGCTTAGATGAAAGCCCGGAAACTACCTATATCTATACTAATATTATAAAGCTGAAGAGTTTGTTTGTTTGTTTGAACGCGCTAATCTCAGGAACTACTGGTTCGAATTGAAAAAATCTTTTTGTGTTGGATAGTCCATTTATCGAGGAAGGCTTTAGGCTATATAACATCATGCTAAGCTTAATACGAGCGGAGCACCTATCAAGAATGTTTCAAAATCGAGGGTATTTTTTTCCTTTTGAGAGCTTTCGCTGCGTACGCTGCGGAAACGGTTAAAGTTTCGCTAAAATTATGTATGACAGAATTGTTTCCCTTTAAAAGTTCTAAAAAAAGTCCGCGACTGTATACGTCTATCTTTTAAGGTTGGCTCACAATAACCTTTTTATGCTAATCAAATTTGTTCTAAAATTAAGCATTATTTGTGATGGTGTTTTCATAAAGATGGCATTAATCCTTATCCAAGTAAATGCGTTATTCATTACAAGCATTTAATTTAGAAGAAATTTGCCCTTCAAATCATTTGATTTCAAAGAGTATTTTAGAAGATATCGCAATAATAAAATAATCATGCGCGCAATAGTACGGCGCGCAGTGGGCAGTCGTGACGGGAAGCGCTTCTCCTTCTACGTAAATGAAGTCGCGGGTAAATTGTAGCGATATCCCAAAGTAACTGTTCCACGCGGACGAAGTCGCGGGCAAAAGCTAGTGTAATAAAAATAAAAGACTAGCGGTCTTATTCATAAAAAAAGCTTATAAAACGTTTATAACGAATAATAGTTAAAATGCTCGATAGGCTTATATAACGTTCGATAAAATTGTCTATTCATAACAATTCTATAAACCTTCTATAACTAACAATTGTCTTTAAGCAAAAATGTTGCCATTATTAGGAAGTTGGACGAACATATTGAATCGATCATAGATAATATTATGTATAAAACTACAATAATTTGTTGTCTACGCAATACGGAACGTCAAATAATTTCAAGTTGTCAACTGTTGTCAACGATCGATAATTTATCGTACCTATCTATTTGAATTTATTTTTGTAGTACCTAACATTATTATACAAGTAGTTTTAATGGCATTGCAATTGATCTCGACTGTTAAAAGGCAGAGAAGTGAAAACTGGTTGGAGGAAGATAAGGTTAGTACACAGAATTACAGGGTAAGTACTGATACACCTAAAATTGGACCATAGTAAGGACGGACGTCCAAAGAAAACGGATCAACCGGTTCAACCCTACTTCTGTACACTTTTCTTCGACGCGTATTTCTAGTTGTTCAATGACATCAAAGATGTGTAAAGCTTGCATTATTTTATAAAATCAGAAATAATTATTTTGTTTACAAAATAACATTGACAAAATATTTGTGTCAAATGTCAGTTTTTTAGTAATCAGCTGTTAAGAGTTTGGCCATCTTGTATCTTATAGTACTGTTAAAGTAGGGTCCTGGCCTCTATAACTTTATGATAGGTTTATAGAACTCTTTGTTGATATAATGCTGTTATGAATACAATTTTTTGCCAATCTTCTTATAGTGATCTTATAGAACACTTTAGGTGTTCTATAAGTTTTTATGAATAAGAGCGTAGATATTTTGCACTCTCAAAACTTATCCAGACCGGTCTATAAAAATTGTCAGATTGTAAAAGGCAGAAAAAAACCACGATTTAAAGATACGGAAACTGCGTGAAATAATTTAAGCTTCTCAGTCGTCTATAGCTCTTATATGAGTCATACGTTTAGATAATTTTACTATCTAAATGATCACTATAATTTGAACATAAAAATTAGTTGCAAAAATCTTTTTGTGCCATTTTAATTAACTTTGCTCATTTACATATACTCTCAAATAAAACTAATTATTTTTCCGTAGTATCGACGTATTTTAATAAGCAATTTGTTTGAAAATATGCTTTGAAATACGCAATCAGTTGAAATTTACATTTTGTAATAACTTTCTTTTAAAATATTTCAAATTAAACATTTTTGCACTAATAGTGTTCTCGACGGGAGTAAAAAACCATTTTATTTAAAAAAACTTGCTGTTGCCCGCGGCTCCGCCCGTATAAATACAGTATCCTAAAGAAACACTGTAGCCTATGTGAGCCTAAATACCAAATTTCATTGAAATCCGTTTAGTAGTTTTTGAGTGAAAGAGTAACAAACATACATCCATCCATCCATCCATACATCCATTCTCAAAAACTTTCACATTTATAATATTAGTAGGAAGTATCTTAATTAGAACATATGTAGATTGTACAATTAAACTTAATCAAAATAAATCAGATCTATGTTTAATCAGAAGTCAATCTGAAGTTAAATTCTACTTATGAAACATACTGTAATTATTATTGAATGTTTGACTTTGAAAGATATTATGTTTCTTAAAATTCACAGCCCCGATTTTTGTATACAGTACACGGTGAAGAAAAACATCATGGAAGTCTGTAGGTCTGAAAGAACTGACAATCTTCACAGCTATAACTTGCTGCCCCAGCAGGAACGATACATTTCGATGATGATGATAAAACCAAATAAATGAATGTTTAAATTGTTTTGTTATCTGTGAAATGTTGCATAGTAAACATTATCCAGCTTATGTGACATCGCATAATGTAGCAAATATGTGACCATTGTGACTCAATGCGTATTCAAATAACGTTGAGCGGATTGGTGTTTATGTTTTGAATCATTTGCCTTAACTTAGATTTTAGCCACCGATCATAGACATCGGTAACTTGTTTAAATTCATGTTTACCCGACTACGGCAAAAGGACATCAATGAGAGCCATGGTCGCAACACAGAATACAGAAAATCCAGAATGAGTGTTTGATCACATTTGTATGCAGCGCACTGTGTCCAAAACCATGACAAAACAATGTTCTGTATTCTGTGTATCGGTCGCACCTACTTTATAAGGTTCGCAATAGTCGATGTCAAATCGCAGCCCTCTGTATCTATCCTGGGGTATGCATGTATATGACGAATATAGCATTTTCTAGAAACTTCTCTAGGCCTTAGAGTCAGCTCTCACTTAGATGCTAGGTATCTCGGTATGAACTGACAATTAGATGCTATTAGTGGGTGCGACAACGGCTCTAGCTTGACCGTTTTAGTGCCTTTGCATTTATGGATTATACTATCTGAATTATTTACTTGTTTCGGCCTTTTTAAATCCGTTTTTTACGTAGTCGGGTTATAGTTTAAATTATATTTTTAATGCTTTTAGATATGATGTGAAAACAAGTTCAAGCAGTAGGTAAGCCGCCAACCCACCACGGGTTGTGCGTATATAGCCAAAAGGTTGTGTAAAAATTCAACATAGAAACGGATTACCTCTCGTTGCCGTAATTTTTAAGCTCCATACTTCAAAGAACGCTTAATATTAATCGTATCAACGAATCCCATTTTGACAACGAGTAATAAGGTGATTCAATGTTGGACCGTTCCTGGACAGAGTGCTGTGAGTTTTTCTTTTTGCATTCGATCGTGAGCACGTTTGGCGTATACTATGAATTTGTATGTTATTGAACCTAGTTGTAAACGTAACAACTAGATGACAGCGCCAAATTACATACAAATTCCCATCGAATACGAATAGAAAAACTCACACTTAGTACTCAGATATCTGTGAACACAATCTAATGTTGGCAATTTTTGTCTCTGTCGCTCAGTACGAAGTAAGCAGCGACAAAAAGTCCGGAAGCTATTACCTACTAGACGATTGTGAAACAGGCCCTTGGATGACTTTAAATTCTCCTCACATTGACTTAGGGCCGTTAGTGCGTTTGTGGTCGATGATTATGGTGGTAATGAATATGCATGTTGACTAAAAAAATATTTTTCACATATTCAATGTTAGATACAATAATAAGTGAATTCTATTTTTGTAAACCTTAAAAAAATAAGTAAGTTACAAACAATTTAAATAACATTGGGAACTTTAGTATGGAAAAATGCCCCACGGCGGACAAAGAAGAAACATACTTTATTTCAAAGCTTTAGATCAGTAGGTATATTCACGTAAAGCGCTATATTGTGACATATGGGAATTCTGAGATATGATGAGACTAAGTTGAAAATATTTTTTTCTAAAATGGTTAGTTTTTTACATTGACAATTTCGGGATACATTTTTATACTAAATAATTAATAGTCATCATCATCATCATCACCAATTGTTTATTTATTGTATAGTTATATGGTTGTTTACTGAATATTTGTACATTTTTATATGTAGTTTAAGTCTAAAACAACCATATCGAACAAAGGCTAAATAAAAGTAGGTAAGTTTTATAATATCATGCTTTTGTTATTCATCATAATCTATTATAATAATATCGTCCAAAAAAGCTGCTGGTGCTAGATTGACATCTTCATGTCTGGCCCATGAAAGATAGTATATCATACTCGCAATATGTGCACAACACCCCACGGTGCGACGGCCATGGATACATGAACAATAATAGCCATGTATTCCTTCTCGTCCACAGCGCTTATATCATAGACATTTGGCGTATTTTTGTGATCATATTATTAAAATGTAGGTGTAATGTAAAGTGCAAATAGTGAAATTACATCAATAATAAAACCTTATTATCTCAATATTCCCATATGTTACAGAAAAAAAAATGCATGGTAATAAAGTGGAAAATAGTATCTATCATCAGTGATAAGTTTCGTTTGTGTCCGCTACTTTTCGAAAAGCGGGGCAAAAAGTTCCCAATGTCTTTTACAATATAATTTAAAGAGATAATATATCGGCCTGAGAGGTCACGATATAATACCGCCATACATCCTACTAATATTATAAATGTGAAAGTTTGTGAGGATGTGTGGATATATGGATGGATGTTTGTTACTCTTTCACGCAAAAACTACTGAACGGATTTTGATGAAATTTGGTATGATAGTAGTTTAGGCTCTGGATTAAAACATAGGCTACTTTTTATCCCGAAAAAGTACAGTGTTCCCGCGGGATACTCGATAGTATATGTACGCGGGCGGAGCCGCGGGAAACAGCTAGTTTGTCAATAAACAATCTATGGCCTACCGCCATGCATATGACAGATAGCATGTGACGTCACAAATAGTTTTACGAGAAATCTTGATCGACAATTTTTTTATTTGCTCATCATTTTTAATATCGTCAACCTAATTAACATTTTCATTGTAAATATGTGATATTCGACACACTCTCTATTGTGGTATTTGTGCCAGTGGCGGTGACGGGACAACGGCGATAGTATATTTATAATTTACATACATTTATTCTTTGCAGTAACGAAGCAAGTTTGACCCAAGTGTTGTTGGTGCTAGTAGTCTATAATGATGGTAAATTACCAATAACGATGCGGTGGTAGCAGCGGTTGTTCAGAAATATAACCCGGTAGCGTTAGTTAGTGGATGATGATGATGATGATGTTTATCAGTTTCGGCGATGACGGTGGCGGAGGCGGTCATTGAGAAAGTATGAATGATGGCGGCGCATGCGCCTCGCCGCTGCCGTCAGAGATATAAGCAGCAGGCCGTACCAAGCGCGCCAACACTTGGCGCCCGACGTGGTTCCTGGCCAGGCTTCACCGTGACCACAGACTGTCTGTTCACTTGTGGCTTGTGTTGTATAGTGCACACCCGGGACTCGCGTTAAAAACTTTGAAAGTTTCCGCGCTTCTGAGAAGGTAAGTTTTTAAACTTTTTTTTTATTGTAATTCGGCAACTACGGTAACTAAATAATGCGTGATTTTAGTTTCTTCTGATTGCTCTAAGGTTGGTTAAAATTGGTCAATGTAATTAAATCATTTGATGAAAAAAAAAATTCTTTGGTACGAAGTTGGATAGAACTTTTGGAACAAGGTCTATTTTAGGTCTATTTTAGGTATATTTTACAAGGATTAAAAAAATGCTTGAATATATTATAATTATGATACTTTTTATTCAATAAAAATCGATAACATTGATTTGAAAAACTTATTTAGTTTTTAAAAGTAAACATAAAACGAATTAAAATTTTTAATGATAAAATCTAAAGTATACCAACCAAGAAGGACTTTTAACTGTAATCTTCTAACTTAAAAAACAATACAGTATTAAAAGAATAAAAAAATAACATAAGTAATTTATTAACGTTATTTTCCTCCAATCGATCGGAAATATAGGACTTTCCCATCATAGGTATACTAATATTTTTGGTAAGGAACTTTTGACTTATGATCTTAACCGCTAAGACGTATAGTTAAATAAAGGCTTATAACGTATACTTGCTCAAGCTTTAAGTGTTTTTGACTTCCGTATGGTATTTTGGAAAATCTTCTCTTATCAAATATTTAATTTGTTTAATGATGATCCCAAAATGCGTTCCAAACAGCGAAATTCGTTCAGTCCTCAATTGTGTCTTGTTCTTGACAGATCAATCACTCAGTAGCGATTTCGGATTTTTATAACTAAAAAAAATTGAATCTAATATATGTATTACAATTTATTATTTTCGTTCGCCATTGGCCAAATATACATATTACTATTATAATACTCATATAATACGACAGTGAATTGAAAGTTGACTATATTAGGTTGACGAATGATAAATTAAACACTGTATGGTAGATACAGTGTTTAATTTATCAATCGTCAAGCTAATATATTATTTTGTAATCGCAAAGGAAAATTTTGAAGCCTATACAAATTTCCGTATATGTAGTATACATATACGGAATAATAAATACGTATAGTATTCTCATCGAATTCTTCTTGTGGTGCCAATTGCCATATCGTCGGTGAGCAAACAACACCGCTCAAGTAAAATTTTGCTACTTTTCAAAAAAGACTAAAATCTTCACTATTTCACTAGCAGAAAAGTAATTGATCTTAAAATTTGCGTAAGTAGTTTTAATGTTTAGTAAGTATTTTTATTGTTTCTTATTTAAATTGGAAATATTATAAAATAAATAGTTATAAATTACTATTTTTTCCTTAGGCGGTTTTTTTCGACTTGCGCGGTGTTGTTTGCTCACCGACGATATGTCTCTACAATACCTGGCTTTGGAAAATCCTGAATTCAAACCAGTCGAGTCCAGCACTTATTGTTAATAATGAAACCAACATTAACATTTTATGGGGGATTTACATTCTGAAAAGTGTAACATACTAATATACTTATTATCTTTTACACGTATAATATGATATAACGTTAATTATTACTAGAGGTTCAGAAAAAATCAAAAATTGTAAATTTTTGGGACAGATTGGCAAACGTCAACGTGTAGTAAAAATTTTATCTATCATACGCACTGAAGTGTGTTATTACTAAAATAAAGATAACATATATACTACCTCAGATCAATAACTTATTAATCTTATTAATGTATTTCTAAGCATTATTTAAAATGATATTAGCTTTCTGCCCACCTTTCTCCATATAAACTTTAATTTACCGCCCGAATTTCATAACCCTCCGCTTGCACAATTCTCATAAAACCGTACTAAAAGTTTTTAATTCATTATTATATTATTATTATAATATCTGCCGAGAGTGAAATTGCACGGTAACGTGGACGCACCCCACCGCAGCCGTCACCTCAAACAAATTACAATTTTTTTACTTAATAACCAGGCTCGGGGCAGAAACGTTAGTTAATTTTCTCGTTATATTTGTTAAGGCATCTTATTTTTTAATATCCTTCCATAATGACATCTGCAATTGTGAGTTGTTTGTTTAATATTTTTACTAGAGGTTTCCATTTTGATTTTGAACTTTAATACGACTTCGAAACGTTCCTCACAATATAGCATTTTTTGAATAGTACTTATTATTTACTAAATGAATTTTTCTTTTATAATGAAGTGAGTAACTACATACTTTCTGAGATAAACAAAATGATTTAGTCTCTTTAAGTAGAATTTATTTATAGAAGCATACATTTTTTTTAAAATACCCATAAATTATAGTAAATTATGCACTAAATAATAATAAAATAATCGCAATATACTTAATCCCGTAATAAAAATTGCTCTTATCTCTGGTGTAGATAAGAAGAATTATGCTGGTAATAGCGATATAAATATGATGTGATTTCCCAAACTATGTAAACATTATGAAATAGCGATGTTCGTTTTCATAGATACCACCGCGGTCGTCATTAGTAGATATACTTATTTTATTTTTTGGTTCCGTAAGGAAAAAACGAAACCCTTATAGGATCACTTTGTTGTCCGTCCGAATGTCTGTCAAGACCCTTTTCTGAGGAACACGTGGAGGTATCAAACTGGAATTTATATCAAATACTAAGGTCTACGGTCCCTTGGAGCTGTGAAAAAATCCAACTTCTAAGCCAACGCAACCAAAAGATACAGCCGTTAATGCCGCAAATTTTCGACACTCGCAAACTCAAAACCTACAGGGTACTTTCCGTGAACTCAGAATCTTGAAATTTGGCACGAAGCAACGTCTTATAGCGCAGATAAAGGAAAAATTACGAAAACCGTAAATTTTTAGTTACATCATAGGTATAATAAAAATATTTTTAGTAATTTTAAACTTACTACCCCTTTCCTCATGAACGCGTAGAGGTATTAAATTGAAATTCATATCAAATACTCAGGTCTTTAATGCCTTTAAGCTGTAACAAAATCACTACGTTGTATATTTGTACGGAACCCTCCCGTTTGGCCGGGTTTTTTATTATTTATTATTATCAAATGTCATTGCAGGTAACCTTATACAAAAGATAAATTAAACTTATATAAAATACTAATTGAAAATAAAAACACTATACTTAAACTAAGAACTTAAGCATTTAAACTTAATAAATTGTGCCATCAATAAAATGTGCTAATGAGCTATCTCACATATTTTTTAATGCGAAAGTTTGTATGTTACATATTTTATTTTTGTGCGAAAGACACCGTGGGTAACATCTAGAATTATTTGGTAAAAGAATACAAAAATATAGAAAAGAAAATAAAAAACATCAAAAAGCAATAATGGCGCTGTAATAAAAAAAATACAATTAAAAATCATCGAGTAGGTATTATAAAAAAACACGAAATTCTCAACTCTGAAACTAGAAACCTAACTTCTCGTCATGGAAATCAGCAGTAATATAAGCGGATATAATATTATGGTTTCACACAATTAAATGAGAAAACCGAATCATTTCCCTTGTTCTTCTAAATAAGACATATATATGTACCTAGGACTAAGCATGTCTGCTATGCTGCCCTACCCCTGACATTGCTTATGTATGCCTCAATCTAAAACGCTAACTACTAAATAATTACATAAATTGTAGGTACTAATAACATTTCATTATTCTGTAAATATCTGTATTACAGATGATACATACATATTTTGTACCCCGTCGTAGGGTTAAAAAGTAGTATACAGTAGCATACAAAAGGCTATAAAGTATATAAGGTTTTTATAATATTTTATAATTATTTTTCAGCTCTAACGTCTTTCAGCCTTAACTTAACTGCTACTGCTAAGCTACTGCTTCTGTCAAGATGTTAAGGCTGAAATACGTTAAGGCTGAAAAATTATTGAAATTTCGTTTTGTTTTAAATAAAATAACCTATATTACGCTCTTTACGGCGTCGTTAAGGTCGTTGACCTTATTATTTTTCTACCTAAACCTTTTTACATACGCAGTTCATATGACCCCTTAATTGTTTTTGAACATAATAATATGTATAAGATCCAAGTTTCATTTTTAATCTTAAGTCTAGCCGTAAAATATAAAAAAAAAATACATTTTTCTTCACAGACATTCGCAATTTTATTAGTCGGTCTTGTATGAAACCAGATCGATTAGCGAATAACCTTTCATGCTTCAGTATTCAACGTATACCTACAATAGTGACTATAATTAATAATAACACGTCCCCACTTGAAATAAAGTCTCACCTTTCCTAATAGAGGTCCCTGAGTGACTCTTAAGACACACACTTTATGTTTCGGAGAATGTTCCCTTTTCGTCTGTTTATTTCTTATCTTCTTTCTGTACTCATGATTTATAGGTTACCAGCTGACTCCACATAAGTACATAATTGTAAATTGTTGTGTCTCAACTATGATCTGTAATACGTAAAGTAGAAATACATCTACACCTGCTACTTTATAACTATACCTACATCTACACCACATAGTTAGATACTATCCAAAGTATTAACCTACAACCAGCCGACCTTTTTAAAATAGAACTGTTTTGCAGTCCAATATTTTACCCAACTTTTTTTCAATTATTTTTTATTGAATACCCAATTGTCGTAACATAATAACGCGATTTATTTTGCAAGTGTAAAGAGTAAAGTAGAGTAAAGAGCGGGTGGGGCGGTGTTTCGCCATGGTTTTGGACACAGTGCGCTGCGTACAAATGTGATCGAACACTCATTCTGGATGTTCTGTATTATCATGGACGTAAAAAAAAAGGCGGACGGAAGGTGAGCTAAGCATTGAGTGAAGCCCAACAATGGCGGCGACTTACGTTTGTGTGAGTTTTGCGGATAATTGCCATTGGCGTACTGGCAGCCGATCGTCTTACTTTGCTGTAAATGTGTGCGTGCGGCACGTGTCGCTACGATACGGCCGTCGTACTTTGATGAATACACTATTTATATTACTGAAGCGGTGTCCGCCTTTTTTATACGTTCATGTGTATTATATGCCATATAGGAAGATAAACTTAACGCACCTATAAAATTACTAGATGTTGCGCGCACAAAAGTTAATATCGCAGAAATCGTACGTTTTTCCGCGATAAAAAGCCTATGTCTTTCCCCGTGGTCTACTCTACATCTGTGCCAAATTTCATCAAAATCGACTTAGTAGTTTCGGAGCCTATTCAATTCGAACAACAAACAAACTTTTTCTCTTTAATATATTAAGTACAGATAAGAAGAAGAGGCTAATATCATATAAGCTGTAGTGATTACAGACATTTGTGATCGATTAATTATTATAATTATTATTATTGCCTTGATTTTCAAGTAGATAGCTACTTACCTAACTACAAAATAAGTGGGCATAAAAATAATGTTTTACTGTTTTTCCTCTTCAACTATTTACATTATCACGATAGTAGAATATATAATCTGATACCTAGTACCTACTTACAGCAGATTACCTAGATAATCTTTCATAGCTTATAATAAAGTGCAGCTTCCTAGCGAGCTTTTTAACATCATGGATAAGTTATAATTTATAACTATTGCGTTGATATTATTTTAGCGTTTATAAATACATTATCTAATATATAAAATTTCCATGTCACAATGTTAGTTACCGTACTCTTCCGAAACAGCTTTACCGATTTTTACCAAATTTTATATGCGTATTCAATAGGTCTGAGAATCGGCTACTATCTATTTTCCATACCACTTAGGGATAAGGGTTGTTCACCCTTAATTTTTTTTTTAATTTTTGGACGAAATTTTTTGTTTTGTTTTTTTATAATGTGGCATTAAAAAATACATACAACCCTAAATTTTTACATTTTAATTACTAACCCCTATTTTTTTATAGCCATTTTAATAATTTAATCATTTTTCATCCCGCTCGATAACTGATCAATTAAGTATAGTGTTTTTTTATAAGGCAAAACAACGTTTGCCGGGTCAGCTAGTTATGTATAAAGAGAAGTTATATGCAAAATGTGATAAGGCTAGAGCTGCAGTACTACATATTTAATATATTAATAAGCTTTCTATAAGAATGTACCCAGCCTTATATTAAATCCAAGTAGAACTAGCCCAAAATATACAGAAAGTTTGCTCTTCACACCTGTAAGATAATAGTTACATAGAAGCGGTCGGTCCCTGTTTGTAATGTAATGTTAATTTAACAAATATAGAACTATTTTAGTGACCTTTATCAAGAACTAGCTGCTTCCCGCGGCTCCGCCCGCGTAAATATACTTACTACCGAGTATCCCGCGGGAACACTGTACTTCTTCGGGATAAAAATGCTAGCCTATGTTTTAATACAGAGCTTAAACTACTCCCATACCAAATTTCATCAAAATCCGTTCAGTAGTTTTTGCGTGAAAGAGTAACAAACATCCATCCATCCTCACAAACTTTCACATTTATAATATTAGTAGGATATCAACTCGGAACATACTTGTAACTTGTAACCTAGTTGTTAGTCAATATAATTATGACGCTTACAGACGATTGTAAACTATCTTTAGACATCGACAGATGTGGTGCGTATGTTTCTAGTGCATAGTACCTTCGTTAAATGACTACAATTCATATTTTTATCAGTTTAAATCTTCTTGCTTGAAATTTTCCGTGTCCGTTCCACCCAGTAGTCAATCTCATCGCCCCCTTAAAAATCTAGCATTTGTCATTCTTTTGGTGAACTAAAAAAACAATGTTGCCTAATGTCGTATTTTTACTAATTAAATCTATATCTACACTAGTCTATACTAATATTATAAAGAGGAAAGGTTTGTTTGTTTGTATGTTTGTTTGCATCGAATATACTCCGAAACTACTGGACCGATTTTGATGAAATTTGGCACAGATATAGGCTACTTGTGAAATTTTCTTTTGCGCGTACGAAGTCGCGGGAAACATCTAGTACTAAATAAATTTAAAAGAAAAAGTTATTTAGGTTGACGAGATTAAAAATAATATAAGCCAAATTTTTTTTTGCCCATCTCTTTCTCGCAAAACGATTTGTGACGTCACAATCTGTTACCGCCATACATTTAATAAACAAATGTATGGCGGTAGAACATCGTGACGTCGTCGCCGTCGTCGTCGTCGTCGTCGTAACGTGACGTGACGCCGATATATCACTCTCTTTCTTATTTTAAATTTAAATTGTTTGTCTCTGCCTTATTTTTTAAGATTTACAAAAGTGGGTTTTATATTGTTAATTACCACGAATAGACTCAATTTTTTTTTAGACAACATGCCTGTTCACTAATTAATGATTAAAAATAAATCAAACTAATTCAAATATTATTATTCAACATGGACAAAAAGTATTTAAGATAATATTATTTAGCATACGAAATTTAGGTACCTGAAGTTCTAATGTTGCCGTTTGTGATATTTTGGTTCAATCGTTACCTAAATATCAGATAACAGTTGACGCCTAAAGAGAACTTGTAAAAATCGTTTATCTACTTCTTAACTTGTGGGTTTGTCAACCTCACAATCACTAAAGTTAGTTCTGAATCGAAACTTTTGATGTCAGTTCAATGACAATTTCATATCAGCTAGTTATTAAATGATAAGACTTTTAAGATAACTTAGTTTTTATTGTCCAAAGAGTAACCAACTTTTGTTTTATGAAACGCAAGAAAAAGCTGTAAGAAACTATGTTTTAGTTATATTATAGCTGTATAACGAAGTGATCGTCCCTAACTACATACTAAAAGAGATGTTTATAGTTTCGATTAGGAATTTGTCACTGAAAGTTCCTTATTAATAATTTCATTATAATCACTCATTCTCATAATATTTTGGAATGAAAATTCACTTCGGGTTGTGTTTGTACAGTTTGAATGTTTTAGATATCTTCAATCTCGTGATCCTATTGCTATCTGGGGTACTCCCCGAGGAGTGAAAAGGATTTTGGTGGCTGTTGAAATATTATTGTGCCACGAAACTAGTATATTAGACGCATAATAAATAGATGTGGGTTGTGAATTTGATTTTCAATTATAATATTGACTTACCTAGTCGCTCTGTTGTGCAGCGAAGAGCTATGGTGCATGGCGTACGTCATTATTTAACGCAGGTTAGAACTCCGCTACGAAACTGAAAAATTGGTTACTTATATAAATTAATAATAATTATTAAATGATCTATAAGTATTAAAAATATATCAATATCTATGTAATAATGTATATCTTTATACGTGTACATAAATTACTAAGGAAATAAGTGAAAGGTATTGTAACGATCGACTTAACTTTAGATGCCTCATAGGTGATCGGACGTCCTTAAAAGCTCTATCAATCACTTTAATATGTTACATATTTTACGATGGCCACTTAATTTTTGTCCGTATTATGGTGTAAATCAATACATCTTTTTTTAAAATATATAAAAGGCAAACCTGACTGACTCATCTATCAACGCACAGCCGAAACTACTGAACGGATTTTTCTGAAATTTGGCATACATATAGTTGTAATGACTTAGGCATCCGCTAAGAAATGATTTTTGAAAATTCACCCGCTAAGGGGGTAAAAAAGGAGTTATAATTTTGTATGGAAACCGAACTCCACGCGGACGAAGTCGCGGGTAAAAGCTAGTAGACAATATGTCTGATAAATAGAAAAATAGTCGCGTTTGCTCAAGTTTAAAGGTTCGGTAATCCCAGAGGCAATAGGCCAGTGTATGAATTTATGTAGCGGCCTATATCCTATATTTGTTTTGTGCTCCGATGAGGAAACAGGAGTCCATTTATAAGTTTCATAAACAAATACGTACCTAGATATTATTCAAATACTTTTATTTTTTCATAATAACAAATCATTTCGAACGAAGAGTGTTCGTAGCGATCGCGGTGGTTGGTACCAACTTCTACCCTTTTGTTGGTCAATTAATTATTGTGGCCAAATGGCAAGGAGCCTTTTTTGTTATATTTTTGTAATGTGTTTGTTTATTTACTCGTTAATTTAATTTCCTGTAAATTGGTTAGTTTTTTTAGTTAAACCTGGAAGTTTCCTGTAAATGTATAAATTTACAATTGAGAGGTATTATCTTTTAACAAAGCCTTAGTCAGTTTCACGACTATTTGCTTATCAATCAAATCTTATAATGAGGTTTTCAACTACGCCTTTACCCGATAGACTTCTAAATTGGGAGCCGCACGGTTGAGCCATCTATATAAGGGAAATGTTAGCAGCATCACCATCGTATTTACTATGCACCTGTTTTTAGGCAATATTAGGTATTTACATTTTTTTATTGATTTCTTGCTGAAGAAAAGTCTCGCTACAATAAAGTCAGATATTGTTTTTAAGAGCCCCGAAATAGCAGTAGTTATTGCTTTAATCCAAGGGGTTGAAAAACTTGTTAAAGAGGTTGAATAACTTTTGCCCGCGGCTCCGCCCGCATAAATACATATTATATGGGATAAAATGTCTATATTTTAATCCAGAGCCTATCTACTACCGTACAAAATTTCACCAGTCTCTGAACGGTAGTTCAGTAGTTTTTACGTGAAAGAGTTTTTTTTTTAATGTAATGAACCAGGAAACGAGCAGACGGATCGCCTGATGGTAAGCGATTACCGCCGCCCATGGACACTCGCAGCACCAGAGGAGTTACACATGTAACTCCTCTGGTGCTGCGACTTGCGTTCCTGATCCTTAAAATCCCCAATCCCCCCATGGGCCTCCGGTAACCTCACTCACTCGGCGAAACACAACGCAAGCGTTATTTCACGCCGGTATTCTGTGAGGTCGTGGTATTTACCCGGTCGAGCCGGCCCATTCATGCCGAAGCGTGGCTCTCCCACAGTTAATGTGACAAGCATCCATCCATACATCCATCCATCCTCAAAAACTTTCACATTTATAATAGTATAGTAGGACGGTAAATATTTAAACACGTTTACAGCCTACACTCATTTCATCCACTATACCAATAAATCATAGAGTTTTAGAACGTCTGTAGCTTGTCTATCGCGCTCTTCAAAACTTTCCGAAATATCGTATGAGCAAACTATAAGCCTCAAGCGACAGTTATAGTAATTAGTTTGCGTTGAATAACCGCTATTTACAGAGGGCGAGTGACGAGCTATGATTTATAGCTATTTGTCCAACATATAAATCAAATTGATTTACCAGCCAGTACGGAACCTTTGCAGTTTTTTCACTACGCAGTTTGGGACATGTGTCGCAGGCGCGAAACGATTTATTAACCAATTGTATCGCGTCCATCATTTCCATCCGCCCATGACCCATCATCATCATCGCCACGGGTCTTGTTTGAACCGTATGAGTATAATCTATTGTCTAACATTCTTTGGTCAGTTACAGTTGGTCGTATTCACGTACCTTTGAAGAATGTTAGTTTGTAAACACGTAGATTTATTAAGATACTAGCTTTTACCCGCGGATCCGCCCGCGTAAAAAAGTATCCCTCGAGAACACTGTATTTTTTCGGGATAAAAAGTAGCCTATGTTTTAATCCAGAGCCTGAACTACAAAGATACCAAATTTCATCAAAATCCGTTCAGGAGTTTTTGCGTGAAAGAGTAACAAACATCCATCCATCCATACATCCTCACAAACTTTCGCATTTATTATATTAGTAGGACATTCACCGTTTAAACTGCATTAGTGTACTAGACAAATCTCATTGTTATATACACAACACCACCCGTGATCGATCTATGTGATGTTATTTTAACTATCATTGGGAAGCGTGTAAAAATAAAGGCTACGATTTATAAATTACAACATTAAATGGCAATTTCCCATTATTACAAACCGTAAAGGCCCCCACAGACGAGAGGCCGATCGTTTCAGCTGGAACTGACGTCAGTTCGGCCTGAACGGATTCGAGTACACACACGGAAAAAATCGCATCCAATCCAATTTACGTCAGTTCGGCCTGATCTGATTCGTGCCCACACACGGAACAGTCGCATCAGTCCATTCTGGTTTGCCGCGCGCTACGGTCGTGTTTATCAATTTTGTATTTAAACACCGCGAAAACTCATACAACGCTTGTACAAGATACACGCCCGCACGGCCGCGGCTCGGGTAAGAACTGAAGCGATTTGTCCACACACGGTCAGGACAGGCCGCGCGTTCAGGCCGATCGGTCAGGCCAGAATTAATGTTGCCAACTTAGTTATTTTACAAAATGTTACTAAATTGAGTATTTTATTCCCTCCTTGGTAGAAATTTAGTTATTAGTAGTGTTTAAGTAGGAAAGAGCCAGACAGTAATGATATGCAAAATAGCTACTAAATACGTAATATTTCCTAGTATATTTTAATTTAATGATAAAATTTATAATCAAATTCAATTAATGAAAATAATGTAATATAATAAAACCTAAAATGCAGTGGTTTTTGGGGGGCTTCAGGAATTCCTAAGTTAAGTAGCCTCTTTAGTAGTTTTTTAGTAGTTTTAGTAGAAATCGATACGAGTTTAGTAGTTTCACAAAAAAAGAGCTGGCAACACTGGAACGAATCGCTTCAGTCCGTACGGCCGCCTGATGCGATCTCGAAATTGCACACACACGATACGATTTTGCATCCGTTCAGGCCGAACTGAAGGTAGACCGGACCATGTATGGGGCCCCTTAAAGTAATCTTTTATGCAACGTCCGTCTACCATCATAAAAAAGTCAAAGAAAAAGAAAGTTGAAAAAATAATATTAGGTATCTATTTCATTGTCTGTTACAACTTTAGTGAGTTCACCACATTACTTATTAAAACGACCTGCTGATATTGAACCATACGAAAGCGTCTCCGAACGGATTTTTATATTTCTTGTGATATCTTTTCTATTTTTATCCGAGTCATAAACAAAACAATTGTCGTCATAAGAAGTGGTCTGCGTGAGGCAGTTTTTCTCCGCTTGTTAGGCGCCGTTTAAAACTTTGTGAGTCGCAAGGTTATCTAAATATATATTATTGTAGATTTTTATTTCTAGAATTCCAAAGAAATAAAGTCTATCAGAAATGTTCATCTAGAAATTACTATCGTATGGTAGGCGTGTTTTCCAATTCCCATGGAGTGACGTCATCGGATGGGTCTTTCCAATACTGCGAGCTTGCAATTTACAAACACCTTTTTGGTTTCGGAGAACCATCTGCGAAATAAGGCCACGGCCAGTCCGATGGACATGTCACCGTAAAATTGTAAAAACCGAAATTGTATCAACATTCCGCATCGGCAATTCCTATAACTAACGAGGAAAGTTAAACATAAAACTCTCAAACTTTTATCCCCATATAAAACTATTCATTTAATTTTCGGTATTTTTAATACGAGTCAATAAAATAAATACATAAAAGAGACACTAAAGTCGTTTTTCATTTTATTTTCATAGATTGTAATATTACTAGAGATATTTTAAAATGTCGACAGATTGTCAAATAAAAATTTCTCCTTACAATTATTGTACGCATTATTTTTCATTATAATAATTATTATGAAAAAGCAAACAAATATGGCGGCGCTTACTTGCCGTTTAACTAATCGGCACGGTAAATAATATTTACCGTGCCGATTAGTTAAACGGCATAAATATTTACTAAATATTACAATATAATGAAAAATAATGCGTACAATTGTAAGGAGAAATTTTTATTAGACAATTTGTCGACATTTTGTAATATTACAATCTAACGGTTTTAACAATTTTACAGTGACATTACATATTGGACCTGCATGTCAATATATTTGATCATATAGCATGTGTTACTGGCTGGTCGTTTCGTTACAAAACCAGATAAATATTTGCACTGAAAATAAAATGAAAAACGACTTTAGTGTCTCTTTTATGTATTTATTTTATTGACTCGTATTGAGAATACCGAAAATTAAATGAATAGTTTTATATGGGGATAAAAGTTTGTGAGTTTTATGTTTAATTTTCCTCGTTAGTTATAGGAATTGCCGATGCGGAATGTTGATACAATTTTATTTATAACAAATAACAATCTAAACTATGATAAATCCGAAATCCGTATAATTACGACGCCGAAGTTCGTTAAAAAATGTATAGCATTTGACGTATTGCGTCGCAAGCGACGTGTCGCTTAACGATAACTTACGTCAAATCCCATACATTTTCATTTCGAAGTTCGCCGTCGAAATTATCAAATGCATCTTGACTAGAGGCCCTGTTCTTTCAATCGTGCAATTTACAATAACTTCTCAGTTTGATTTGACGTATTGCGTCGCAAGCGACGTGTCGCTTAACGATAACTTACGTCAAATCCCATACATTTTCATTTCGAAGTTCGCCGTCGAAATTATCAAATGCATCTTGACTAGAGGCCCTGTTCTTTCAATCGTGCAATTTACAATAACTTCTCAGTTTCAAAATAAGATCCTTTCACATCCGCATCAGTTAAAAGAAATGCAAAATGAATACTCATTATGCGTCAAAAGTCACGAAGAGTCTGAAATTGGATAAAAAGAAAATTTCCCCTGATGATATAAAGAATTTGAAAGGTGAAGCTCAAAAGGAAGCAAGTATTTGTAAACTCTTTGAATTTCGCTATTGGAGTGAAACGGATACCGGTTTTTCCTTTTACTTGATATTAATTATAATGTAAAATAACTTCCGCTGAAATCAAAAGCCCGCTTCTGACATTGACGATGACTGTACCTAGGTATAATTTTGTAAACAGTTTTTAAAGATCCACTAGCGACCTAGATATTAGTTATAACATGAAAATTGATACTTCTCACAAATTATTACGAACTAGCTTGCCTGTGGCTCCACCCGCGTAAATACATTATCCCGCGGGAACGCTACTTTTTCGGGATAAAAAATATCCTATGTTTCCTTTCCCGGGACCCAAAGTACGTCTACACCAAATTTCATAAAAATCGGCTCAGCGGTTACAGCGTAGAGGTAACAGACAGACAGACACACTTTCGCATTTATAATATTATAGTATAGATTATAACGGTAAAACAAGATACGCGACTTACAAAAAATATGAAAATTTAATGAAAAATTAAAAAAAGCAAATCGAGATTTTGGTAATACATATTTCGTTAAAATTCATACCATGCACATGTTTGTTTAGATTTGTGCAATACCCTACAATAAACAAACTGTGTGCCGAAACGCTAGCTGATGACAAAGCCTGAATATTGATAGGTAGGTAAATATTCATACAGATGCAGTAGTCCATATTTTGCTGAGTTCTGTGGTTGACGTGCAGGTTTCAATGGCAAATAAAACACATCTATCAAGATCTAGGATGGGTAAAATTTATTTTTACATTCCTGATTCCTAAAACGAATTCGACGACCTCCGTGGCTCAGTGGTTAGCGCAGTGGCGCTTTAGCCGCAGGTCGCGGATTCTAATCCCGCAAGAGAACAAAAAAGTTTTCTGTGTTCCTGGGTCATGGATGTGTATTAAATATGTGTATAATATAATAAAATTCTTAAATATAAGTATAGTATAAAAAGTATTAAATATATTTCCGTTGTCTGGTACCCGTAACACAAGTTCTTCGGATACTTACCACGGGGCCAGACTGACGTGGTGTGAAGTGTCCATAGATATTATTATTATTATTATTCAATATTAAAAAGGCTGTACTACTGTAATATAAAAGCTGTACTAAGGCAATAAAAACTATTAACTACTCACTACTATAACATTATAAGGGCCACGAGACGCGGCGGTGATTTTTAGCGATTAAAAGTTGAAAATTTATACAGCATACAAGAAGAAACACGTTTCATTACAAGAGTGGCGCCGTGCTATGCAGAGCAGTGCAGTTTGACATTTGAACTCTGGCAATTAAACGTGTATCTTGTCTTCTTGTGTATATAATAAAGTTAAATTTTGAATAAACTGAATAAAATATTAAAAATGCAGCACAGCGTCGCGTATCGTCTCGTTTCGATATAAACTGGCCCTTATATTACAGTAGTATCGTTTTTTTTATGAAATGAACCAGGATACAAGCAGACGGATCGCCTGTTGGTAAGCGATTACCGCCGCCCACAGTCACTCGCAACACCAGAGGAGTTATACTTGAAACTGGACTTGTGTTCTTATATCTTAAGATCCCTAATTCGCCCTTGGGCCTCCGGTAACCTCACTCACTCGGCAAATCACAACGCAAGCATTATTTCACGCCGGTTTTCTATGAGGTCGTGGTATTTATCCGGTCAAGCCGGCCCATTCGTACCGAATCGTGGCTCTCCCACATTTTTGTTGCTATAGTACAGCTTCTTAAATCTTATATTCGTTTTAGGAATCGTGAATGTAAAAATATATTTTCCAAATCCTAGATCTTGATAGATATGTTCTGTTTGAAAAATATATATATTACCGGCCAAACCCGATTTCAGGACAAACTAGTTTTGCCTAGGCTATACTGGTTCTTCCTATACGCGATAGGATTAACTAGTATATCCTAGTCCAAACTAATTCGTCCTAAGCCCGATAGGATAAACCAGTTTAGCCTAGGTCAAACTAGTTGATCCTGATATTAATATGCACACTCTAGGACAAATAACTATAGGAATAATGTTTAGGACTGCAGCTACGAAACATTCAGTTGGATCAGGCCAAGGTTTCGTGAGATGCAGCTGCATCAAAAACTGTTCCACAAACAGATGCAAGTGCAAGAAGGCAATGATACTCTGCAATTCTAAGTGCCACCAAAACACACCATGTAAAAATAAATAACAATTTAAATTATTGAGATATGATTATCGCTTTTATTTAAAAAACACTTATTATTTGTTATCGTTTGTATAACCAATAAATATCCATAGCTTTTAACGACGAATGATTGTCGTTTTAATAACAAAATTTTTCCAATTACGGATTATTTTATTCAGCTTATATATTTATTTAGACTTTCTAGATATACCATAATGTTTAGACTAGGCCGTACTAGTTTATCCTGGAGTGTGCGTATTAATATCAGGATCAACTAGTTTGGCCTAGGCTATACTGGTTTATCCTATTGGGCTTAGGACAAATTAGTTTGGACTAGGATATACTAGTTAATCCTATCGCGTATAGGAAGAACCAGTTTAGCCTAGGCAAAACTAGTTTGTCCTAAAATCGGGTTTGGCCGGTAACATAATATACATAAACATTAATTTGTTTGAAGATTTGCAGCTTATTCGAATCAGTTTTGTTTGATTTACTTGGTGAAATTCACCAGCACTATGAAAGAATGATTGTAAAGGCGAACTAACACTGGAAAACTATGCACTCAATGCCATCGAAAAACTCTGTTTGTATGTTTGTGTGTTTCTTTTTAATTAAATAGTATCTATGATATTAATATATGAAATTACTCTTGTTTGACTAACTCATAGATACTCGAATAAAGATACCCATTATTAGTATGAATTATCATGGATCCATTCATGTTACTTTTAATTTATTTGTATATCAAAGAGTATTTTTGTAAGGCTTGCGAATAAAAGCAAACGTGTGTTAGTCGATCAGAAAAAGGATTGATAGCGTGTGTTTTCTCGAGCCACTCCAATGGATTGCTAGGTATACCTTCCATAATGTCTTTTCTTTGTATGTTTGTGTCTACTGTTTGTACACAAGTCAAATTCTTGAAACAAGTAACAATAAGTTAAACTGGTCCTTTATGTATATAGTATGTAGGACCACATGACCATCTGTGGATTTTACTTTGACAGCCGTAGTAATTTTTTTGAGTGGCAGCGAAAGAGAGATACTATGTTTAGAGATTTGGGATAGCAATTTTCAAAGTGAATTATATTTTTTCATAAATAATGCAATCATTCAGATAATCGTTTTAGTGTTTCTATAATTTAATTAAAAAAAGAGGAACAGATAAACAGCTACATAGTTAGCTTTCGATTTGATTACACAGTGCTCTACTACAACCATACGGTGTGTCCACAACAGGTGATCGGAGTTTTTTTTTTATTGTATATATGTATAGTACTCTAAAATAAGAGTTACTTCTCAGAAGAAACAGTTTATCAACGGTCAATATTTCAAAGGTAGGTACAGCGATTTATATACAAAATTTCGTGAGTCTCGTGAAAACGCTCCATACTAAACTCGTGACGTCACTCGTAGGTTAAGGTGTATGAAGTATACGGCCGCAGGAATATATTATTTGTAAATATATCCGATATGTGTGTTTAAGTTCATACTATTTGTAAATTTATCCGATATTTGTGTTTAAGTTCATACTTACCATAATGAATGTGTTTGTAAATGATGTAGCAAACTAATAATGTAGGTTTTGATTTTTTATTGTACTTTTTAGAAATATTTAATTTGACACATAACATAATATATTTTTTTACGTTTACCAAGTAGCAATGCCTCAATATTTCCGAGTATATTAATGAAACTAAATATTTTAGATTTAGTCCGAATCATGTGGAAAATTGTGGGCAAATTGTGGGCAATGGAAGGGGACATCAAAATTTTCGAATTTGGATCGTTCCACAAAAGCTGATTCACTTTAATTAACAAAGTATATAATATATTTTCTATTCTGTGCCGAAATTGTATAATGCAAGTTATCTACGAAACCCTATAAGGTACGTTTTTCTTAATATACTCTTATAACGTCCATCATCGATCGAAGTCGCAGGCGGTCGCAAGCGAGCGCACATACTACTTTATTGTAATGACTAACAATTATGGCGTTAAACGTGTTATGGGGGATTAGGGACGAAAGCGATTTATCCCTGCGATGTATTTTCGCCTCTAAACTTTGTTACCATCGTAAAAATTTGTTCGTAAGGATTAGCGAGTAAGCGTTGTCACAAAATTTTGATTTCGTGTCACGTTTTAAGGTGACGTAACGTCTACAAATTGTACGATAAAATGTTTTACCAATACCTACCTACTTCAAATATATGTTTCGGAGTGGCTTGATATTGTAAGAAGTTATATCTATATGGTTGGAATTTGGAACACAGTTTTCAATACTAATATAATAAAGAAGAAAGGATTGTTTGTTTGTTTGCACTGAATAGGCTCCGAAACTACTGGACTGATTTTGATGAAATTTAGCACAGATATAGAATATACTACGGGAAAGGACATAGGTTACTTTTTATTGCTGCAAAATATATGGTTGCCTCGAGATTTCGTTTTGCGCGTTGTCTCGGGCAACATCTAGTGTGTGATAACTGATAAGGCAGTTAATAATTTTCTTCTTATATAATAATATATACCTATAAGTTAAATGGCTTGCAGTTTGAATGTCTCGCTAAAACTGAAAAAAAAAAAGAACGGTGTAGTTGTTGGTGTAGATAAAGGTAATGTAGGTGTTCATAGTTAAGACTGAAGGACCTGTGTCGGGACAGCTAGAATGTTATGTATTTAGCCAGTAGACACTTTCTTTACAAAATTTGCATGAATGCGCTCTGCGAAGTCAAAATGGAGTTCAAGAAAGTGTCACTAGACAATTTTGGAAAATTTGTAATTATTATTAATCTCTTATATTACTACGAGTTTATCTACATCAAGGATTAACTTGTTGCGTACCCCGTGAGTAGTCAACAAGTAACATTACCCGTGCAAACGGTCTTGATATTCGCTCGTTAAATCTGGACGATGGAAAAATTATTCAAATGATATCTGTGTGGTTGTTTTCACGCATATCTATTTATTTGCTCCATATCTCGATAATCTGCTCTTTTGCCCCTGTTTTTATAGGGAGCGCAATAAAATTATCATACGAATCGTACACTCTGACGTAAGGTAAGGTTACGATAATGGATACAAATTGGTGTAGGCTCTCCGCCTATCTCGTAAATCATGGCCAGAGTGTAAATTTGTCGATGCGTTTGTTAACATTACTGCCAATCAAAGAAAAATGTTAATACTATCGTAGAATTAGATAATCGAAGTCGGTAGAGAAGTTACAACGTTACAGTTTTTTTGTTTGTAAGATATTTTTAAAAGGTGCGTGTGGGCATGATCTTGCTGTTTTCTTAATTTTTCGGAATCAAATATGGCGATTGGCGAATCTTATAAGAGCCATAAAACCAAATACACAAAGCCAGAATCACTGTGAACCATTAATCTTGTAATGTAAAGTCATCAGGTTCTAATCAATCGTTTCTTTTCCCACCACTATTAATCTCTAAGGTACCTTATGTTGCTGATGCTATTAGGTACTTATGCTAGTTTTAGGACCTTTACACGATATTCATATGTTATTGAATTAATTCATATCTAAAAGTATTTTTGAAGTGATAACTTCTCAAGCTGGGTCCAGATATTATGTTCTGTTGTGTGTAACGTACCTCCGACTTAATAATAATAATAACAAGTATTTATTTGACATATAAAGACATTACACAATTATAAACAATACAAGGAGTTACAAAATACAAAGTAAATAAATTAAATACGATAACAAAGCAGAAAAAGTTGCCAAAATGCATAAAAAATAATAATAATAAAAAAAACAAAAGCAATAATAATAGCAATGTAACATGAAGAGTGAAGACACGTGTGGTTCGGATGGTAGGTGGTGCAATGCCTATATTGTCAAAAAGGAGACCACTCAGGCGTATCACCGCGGCGTAAACACCACAGTGCATGGTATTATGTGGTTCCGTACAGTCTTATATCGCCGTCACGACCCAAGAACGCTAATTTGGACGCATGTTTCGTATGGTACGGTCACAGTAATGGTTACAGCGTCTCTGTACAAACACAGGTACGTTCTGATCCATAGTTCAAAATCGATACGGTACGGCATAAGCTTGGACCTAGCTTATGCCATACCGTATCGTTTTTGAAACTTCTAATATCAGATATGCGTAGTGCGGTTACGTAGGCACTTGCTTTTTTTGACCGATTATTCTCGGGTTTGAATTTCGATCAGACGAAATATGTTTATTCTTTTCATTTCTTTTTCTTTTGCAATTTTTAATTTTTTATCGCACTATTATTTTTTATTTTTCCACAGAATTTAAAGACGTTCTCCTAGCTTTTTGTTTAGATTAGTTTAAGTTATTACTTCTGGCACTGTGTACTAATTTTTATTCAATCTCCGATAACCGTAATAGTGGTATCAATTATCTTCATAATGGTGAAACCAATACAGTAGAAGTATCTCCAAACAGTACAATAAAGTAATCTAGATGAGGTGGTCACTACAAGCTATAAAACAATTTAGACAATGAATTATCGGATAAATTAGTTTTAAGAACCCTGAATTTTACCTTGAACAAGTTTTGTCAGTCACAAACAATGACAAGTTTGGTCAGTCTATGATATATTTTCAAAGTTGTAACATAGAAGCACGTAAGTACATCGTTTATTTCTCGAATATATTGTAAAACAAATGTTATTTATCGTCCAAGTTGTTCCTACCTGACACCTCGCTCCAGGCTTCTACATTTGAACAAGACGTTTTGTATCGCCGCATACATCAGCGATGGTCGACATAGTCTTATCTTGAATTCGAGGGTTGGAATTTTGGTTAAGACTTGAAAATCCTTTTCAAACTTCGTTAGCGAGAAATTAAAATTTTAAATTTGTCACTTAACTTCTGCAAAAATTAATGCATCAAACTCTCGGGGTATTTAAAATTGTAAAAGTTGAGGTCAAATTTATACTTCTATTTTATAACGCTTTAAATGATAAAGAACGGGTTTGAGACAAATAAGTCAGCATGCGACATTTATTTTCAGTCCCTTCTTTTATGACAGTTTTTATTTTCATAGGTACTAGCTTTTGCCCGCGGCTCCACCAGCGTAAATACATTATCCCGCGAGAACATTACTTTTTCGGGATAAAAAATATCCTATGTCCTTTCCCGGGACCCAAACTATGTCTATACCAAATTTCATAAAAATCGGTTCAGCGGTTAAAGCCTGAAGAGGTAACAGACAGACAGATAGACAGACACACTTTCACATTTATAATATTAGATAGAAGTAAAGATTAATGAATTATTCTGCTTGAATGACTTGACATTATATTTTACTTGATTTTTTGTTAAATTGTAATTTGTAAGCGTAGGAAAAGCTTATTAATTTGTATCCCCAAAACTGTTTATTAAAACATAGGGGGCTGCACTCTATTAAAGCACACTTATAAGGTAATAAAATCTAGAAAAAAACGCTTATTTCTGATGCTTATTTTTTCCTTTATTTGGATGGTTTAATAATGAGAATCAATAACTGTTTATCTTTAAAAGTTGTGTCTGTATCAACTAATTATATTATAAATTAATCGTTATTTTAAAGTAAGAAGGTACCTAATGTGAGAGGCGACTGAAACAACTTGTCGATTTTTGAAGGAATGAGCTTTTAAATTTGTACATTAAAAACGGAATTAAAATTTTGTTTATCAATCTAGACTCCAGACTATATACTCGAGGCCATATTATATACTCCAGACCATATTATATACTCCAGGCCATATTATATACTCCAGACCATATTATATACTCCAGATTCTGGAGTATGTAAAATGGTCTAGTCTAAACTCTAGGCGGTTTAATGTTTATATACCACTTACCATAAATTGCTCCAGAGGTTTCTTATGAGAATTACGTTGACATAGGTATAAAGGGACATGTAATCTGCCTACCAGGCGTGGTTATAAGACCACGAAAATCTTTTGATTCATTAAAGTTTCTTATACTTCTTTAATGTTTCCAAGATGAATACACCCTATAATTTTAATCAGGATTGCGAATAGTAATCAAATGAAGTATATAATTTTATACGAATACTTTATTAACCTACATTTGCCTACGGCTTTAATCATATATCTTCTATATATGACACGAACCGTACATTTTGAGGATAATTTAAAATTCGCCGAAGTCCTTTTCAACGTAGTCATAAACTATAAGAAAACTATTTGAATACATAAAAAGTAATATAAAATAATTCTTTTTTTTTCACTCTTTCGATACAGACACAGTTCTATAATACGATACGATTCGATACTCTACTTAACCAATTTTATGTTTACTTTTAAACTATCTAAGTAAAACTGCCTCCACGTTTTGCGAATCAAGTGTAGGCACTTTAAACTGTACTGGTCCAATTCGAGCTGTGTTGAATAAATTGTTGACTATGATTAATTGAGTATTAATTACTTTATCGTTTAGCACCTGAGCTGCGTTTTGTTCATTAAGGATAATCGAATTGTTCATTCAGTCGAGAAAATTCCAAATTTCACGAAACGACTTCCATAATATGCGAGGTTCGTTGTACAGCGAGCAAAAGGCCAACCAGTAGAAAATTTTTGCATTGATGAAATGATAATAATCACAGAAGTTTTATCAATTCTAGTCTAACACCTACTCGTAAGTCTTTTTTTTAAATTCGGATTTCTTAAGAAGAATGATTTTATTGGTAGACCATACGGTCGCCGAGAGTCAGACAAATCTTTCCTCTTTTTTTCGAACGAACCAGCCCCGTGAAACCAAATCGACGACTATGTAAACCCGCGTCCCGCGCGCGCCACGCGTCTGACTATTCATTACGTTAAGCAGTGCGTGTACTGGTAGCAAAATTATTGCATTCCGATTATCGACTTTAGCTCACGCGAAATAGAGTGAACTTTTTCATAAAACATGATCGTATAGGAAAACCATGGAGCTGATAAAGAGAGGAAAACAATTTGCGGAAATCTTAACTTTTTTTTCGCGCGCTGAAGTTCATAATCGGAACGTAAATGGCGGGCGACAAAGACAGTTTTATTGCCAGTACGAGCATGTAAGTTTAGTAATATGAACTATCGAATAAGTTCCCGCTCGACATGTTTTTGAAAAATTTCCCTTACTCCGATGACTCAAAAATTCTTAAGCACATAGGAAATAACAGCGTGATTGGTTAACGCACAAACGTCGTGTACTTGACCGTAAAGTGTGTATGTGTTTTAAGTCAGTTTTTACGCCTATGTGTGCGTGCACACGACTCATCTGTCATGAATTCATGATTCATGGCTGCCAAGCAAATATAGCCTTATGCCTGGTCGAGTAGCAACTTTGTTGAGTGTACATTATATTATATTCTTTGACCGGGACCCGTTGCATTGAAAGTACAATAAAATGGTCCTTTCTGTGACAAAAGCTCTTGCCTATAACGCATACTAATCTTTAAACACTTGCAACTAACATATTATTATTGTTTATTTACTAATTGAAATTAAATCCCGTTTACAATGAATCCCTCGAGACGATAATCCGACCAAGACACTTTACATCTTTTCATTTCGTTGACAACCACAGGCTTTTCACTTTGAAACTCTAGAGCTTTGTCTTTGAGGGTTGCGATAAGATCGGTGTAAGGCTGACGAGATAATTATCAATTTAATTGGAATTGCCGCTTCACTCGAGTGACGAAAAGATGTGCCAATTTATGTTCAATGGAGGATAATGAAAATATAATATGGGGACTGGGAAATGTCAAGTTCGTTAAAATGTATGTTGAAAGTACCTGGGTAACCGAGCCTTGCTTGGAGTTCTGGTAGATTTAAAAAGGAACAATAAAAATAATCACAAAAATATTCATCTGATTGGAATTCAATTCCGAGACCGGCTGAAATTAATTGAACAAGATTGTCTCGTAGTATAAACATATTTTCCCCGTAAATGTATCGGACCTTAAAAAAATCTTTTCATACCTAAACATCTTACAAATAAAATTGACTGGCTGTTGCCGGCGGCTCCGCTTGCCTAAATACATATCCTAAAGAAACACTGTACTTTTTCGGGATAAAAAGTAGCCTATGTTTTAATCCAAAGCCTAACCCACTACCATACTAAATGTCATCAAAATCCGTTCAGTAGTTTTTACGTGAATTAGTAACAAACATCCATCCGTCTATCCATCCTCACAAACTTTTACATTTATAATATTAGTAGGCTTACGGGTTTAAACTCAGAACTTATGCATGCGACCTAAAAACGACTTAAAAAATAATTAAACAAAATCTATAACTTACGTATATATTATCTACTATCTTATTAAATTAATCATAATTTGTCTCGGTGTTTTGATTAAAATAAGCGATATCAACCGTTATTAATTGCTTTTTAAGCGACTTCAAAACTTCTGTCGTTCATAAAATAGAGATCTTTAATCAAGAAATTATAAAATAAGAATAAGCAGTAGGTACAACAACCACCGTAGACTAATGATTCATGTTACAAAAAGAAAATATACAGCCGAATGTATAACCGTCTTCTTTTTTGGAAGTCCGTTAAAAAGAGCGGCAATGCACCCTGTACCTCTAGAGTTTAGTAGTTGCACGTGTCCATGGGCGGTGAATTGCTTTCCATCAGGTGACTCGTCGTTTTCTCTTTATTGTGTACCCAGCCATCGTTTGCGCCGTATATATAATAAAAAAGTTATATCACAGAGAATGTCTGTCCGTAAACGTAAAAACCTCCGGCCTCCAGTCCACCTGTCCTTCCGGAGCTAAATACAGAGACTCTTTTGATTCAATCTCTCTGGAAAATATACGTACCTACTTACTTATAAATTATTAATGTATAAAGAGACGCATAATATTTAAAATCGCTTGTAATGTTATTCATTTTTGGAACGAAAGTTCCTTATGGGGCGTTGCGGAGGGGTAGTAAAAAGTAAGTAATAGTAGTAACCCTAGTCGGAAAAAAACGTTTGTAAAGTTAAAAAAGCGAAATTCTTTTTATAGACTATGTATGATGGCTATACAGTGTCAAATGTATAATATTATTATTAATGTATATTATTATTATTAACTAGCTGTCCTGACACACGTTGTTCTGTCTTAACTATGAAATGGAATGAATAAATGATTACACCTACAATGCAATCTACGTCCTAACCCTACACCTACACCTACTGCTACAACCTACACTTTTTTCAATTTTTCTCATTCCGTTTAAACCTTTCCTGAACTTCCACAATTATTTCAAGACCAAAATTAGCTAAATCGGTCCATCCGTTCTCGAGTTTTGAGTCCGTCGTGAATGGGATAAAAAGTGTCCGTCTCCTGGTTTTAAGCTACCTCTCCACCACTTTTCAGCCAAATCGGTTCAGCCGTTCTTGAATTATAAATAGTGTAACTAACACGACTTTCTTTTATATAAATAGATTTTGTAAAGTTTTTTTGTAGTTTTTTTATCGATAAAATATCATAATAATTTTTTTTTACCCGAATAATTATTTTCTTTATATGTACCTCGAATAGAACTTGAAATTAATAGGTATTTTATAATAAGTTTTTTTATATTTAATATTATATTGTATACAAATTTGGCATCCAGTAACGGCAACTGATTTTAATTCCTCTTGTACTTCACTATTACGAGTACTTACAAGGTAAAATCTCTCAATCAGAGAAATTATTTCCATCATATTGATTGCTAGCTTTTGCGCGCTTACGGAAAGAAACTAAAATTATTATTTATGTATTCACTACTTTTGATTTTACCCGCAGCTCCACCATCGTATATACAGTATCCCACGGGAACACTGTACTTTCTTCACTTTTTCATTTGGTCTGAACAGGGCTCTTATACAAAAACACCTTCCTCTTTTTTTAGTTTTTTAATTATTTAAGATATACTTTTTACAATATACTGTAATACACTTTGTCTTGAGGTGACCGTATTAAATTCCGTTGCTTATAGTTTTAAGGACGTGTTGTTTTGTAGTAGATAAGTTTTAAGACTACAAACATATCCTATCCTTTGTAAACCACATTTCAGGCAAGTATGTTAGCAGCATAACGGCCTCTACTGTGGAATTCACTTAATTTTAGTTAAACACTTACCTAGTACGAAAACAAACATTTTACAAGGTCTTTTAACGAAATATTCCTTTACCTGTTAACAACTAGAACGTTCTTTCAAAAGGTGTGTTAAAGTGCTAACACATAATCGGAGTCGGTATGTAGCGGATCATTTTGACACTCATGTGTTCGATTTTCAGATCTACTGTATTAGTGCAGAATTCTATTTACAGTGCTATTTTTCCGATTCCCGATAAGTGATAACACTATATTAACAGTGAATTAATTTTAACAATATTAAAAAAAAAAAAAACTGACCTGCTGTTTAAACTGTGGTAATATTACTTACAAAAAAAAATGCGTACACTTTTTAGTCTGTTCATATCACAAGCTCCTTTTTATCCGGGAAAAATGTACGGTTTCCATGTGATTTATACAATATTTTCTTCCATCGAACAAAAAACTTAGCGATAAGAAGTTTTCTTTATAATTTCTTCCTTGTTTTACCCAAATTTTAGTAGGTATCTTATTTTATCGTAAAAAGTTTGAACCTTACAAATCCACTCTTAAAACTACATTTGAAGCAAACATTTCAACTCAAGATAGGCTATCACGTACATTTAGCAGAAAAAAATTCATACAAGAAAAAGTTACGCCATCTTGGTTTTCAACATAACTCAAATGTCTGCCATCTTGTTTTCACCATACTTCGAATTTCAAAATGGCCCTAAAAATTTAAAAATTGGGGCCATTTTACTGGAGACACTTTTTGCCTCAACATGCCTCGTCTATAATATATACGTCTATGATTTGAAGTCTAAATCTAGCTATCAAATACTATGCTTTAGACGAGACAGTCTTGTACCTATATAATCGTAATCTAGGAAACGGCTGCATGTTTTTACATGAAATTTAGTATGCAGGGAGTTTTGGGGAAGTAAAGTCGATCTAGCTAGGTTTTATCCATGGGAAACTGCGCATTTTTAAGTTATATAACATAATTTTCTTTCGTCGTGCTACAATATGTCAATAATTTTGACTCTAATAATGTCAGTCTGATTGGCAGTTTGGTTAATTTTTTACGTAGTTCGAAAATTCAGAATTTGATGGGTTCGAATCTCGGCAAATAGAGGAAGGTTTTTTTGTGTTTTTTTTATCTGCTAGAGCTTCAAGTAAAGCTTCACTTATCTAATAAACAGGTCAGGTATATAGGATACAAGTAATAACGAGGAATCAATACAACTAGAATATTAACTTACTTATCAAGTATCTTTCGAAGCTTTTATGATTCATTGAAGTCTAGATGCCAGGGAATCATGTCCTGAGTTGTGACCTAATTTCGTCAAATAAACACACAAAGTTAAATAGTTGAAAACAACTGTAAATACTTCAACAATTTCTGTTCCCTGTTTGAAATATTTTAAGTGTAACAACGTTTTTAAAATAAAAAGGCGAAGGAAAGAAAAAAGAAAACTATCCGATTTTTTTCTTTTAGCTCTACATTTAAGCGTTCAAAAAGAAAACTTTTATAACAATGTTTACTGTTATGCATAAAAGTTTCTAGCTTTATTTTAAACGAGTGCGCTTGAAAGTGAATGAGATACAAAAAGTGGTGGCAGATCCGGACAAGTGACATGACAAAAATAGGCTATGTGTCTGCTGTCTACTGTCTAAACATCGCACAACTAAAACTTTGATACAACATTATTAAATAAACCACAAGGATCGTTTTGTATTTTTATTTTTTTATTAAGGATGATGACGACATCTAAACTATTTATTTAGTTTCATTAATCTATTCAGATATATTGAAGCATGACTACTAATAAATGTAAAAAATAATAATATTTTGTGTAGTTTAGTAATTAGATATACTTACTACTTATCTAAAAATTACAAAAAAGTTATATCATTAGTTTACTTATATACCTACAAAAACATTTATTATGATAAGTATGAACTTAAATGCACAAATATCGGAGATATTTACAAATATGTTCCTGCGGTCGTATACTTATACTTTATACACTAGGCGTCACAGCTAGGCACCACTTTAGTACGGAGCGTTTTCACGAGACTTGCGAAATCTTGTATTTGTATTCACAAAACTATTGAGAATATTGACTTTTGATATACTGTTTCTTCTGAGACATATTTTAAGAGTACTATTCATTTATGCAATAAAAAATCAAAAAACATAAAAAAAAATTACAAACCTTTGAAGTTGACCATAGTCTGTTAAAGTAATAACAGACTATGGTCAATGTTCTACTTTATATAGATTAAGTAAATTCTAAAAAAAAATCTATTTTAATTCTACTTATAAGTCATGCATTATTAATTATTATTTTATTTACTAATATTAAATTACTTTACAAATGTGTATATTTTAGCTACAACCTACATGTCACGTTCGACAATATGACACTAACCTAGCACCTAATCAGACTTTAATTATAATTACATTTTCCTAGCGCTGCTGTATTTAACTACAGAAATTAATTCGCAGTACATTATTTAAGTTTATTAAAGGGAACTATTAGTTAATACTTAATAGTGATGGTTTGATTCTTATAACGTCACTCTTACAAGACCTCGAAAAATAAGCATTCAATAACAAGATTTCATTATCTTCAAGTAGAATTAGATCATGACTTTCGAATGAGAAATGTCGTTGGATAAGTTAAAAACAAAATTGAAAATATGTATTTGTTTAAATCAAAGTTTAAAAAGTTAAGGCTGATATTTGTTTTCTCATGAGAACACAGAACATAATAAGAATGAAGCATTAAAGTACAAATAAAATCGGCCGAGTACGAGTTGGACTCGCGATCCAAGAGTTACGTACAAAATGGGAAAAATTCACGTATGTTTTGGAGCTACCCCTCTTTTTAATTTAATATAATATATTCTATGGAGCCACTCCAAACATATTTATTTTATTCTGTTTTTAGTATTTGTTAGTCACACATACTAAAAACAGAATAAAATAAATATAATAATATAACTATCCCAGTTACGGAGATACTGTCTGGTGACAGACAGACGGACGGACAGACATATCTCAGTAGTAGGGTTCCGCTTTTAATCTTTTAATAATTAAATAATATGTTACTAATATTAATTTTTAGGGTTCCGTCGAACCCTAAAAATGAATATTAGTAACATATTATTTAATTACATTATTTTCATCTTTGCCAACTGAAACTTTGACAAAGTCGGTATCTATGTCAGACGGCAACTAAATTGTAAAAATGTTATTACTCGGAAAATCCTTGGTATATAAACGTAGAGGTGTTAAAATAAGCTCGTTTGAAATATCGAGTTAGCTGCTACTGGATCTAGGCTTGGAGGACGGTTCATAATGTCCGATTTTAGTATCGGGTAGGTGTAATTCTTGCGTAGGCATTAGGTAGGTACTAAAATTGTGTGATAAGAATATTTTTTGTTATATTTGACATTTGTGGCTCAGTTGTTAGCACGTTGACGCTCAAGCTGGAGGTCGCGGGTTCGAATCCCACCGAGGGAACAAGGTTTCTGTGTTCCTGCGTCATGGGTGTATATATAAAAATCTTAAATATAGTATAAAAGTAGGTATACAGGTACCAGACAACGCAAACGGGAAGTATATTTAATACTACCCGTTTGCGTTGTCTGGTACCTGTAACACAATTTGGGCCAGATTGACGTGGTATGAAGCATCCATAGATATTGTAGCATCCATAGATATTATAATTATTTTAATTAATTTCTCTAGGCCAATAACATTATTTGGGGCCATCCACACATTATTACGTCACGCAAAATTTCGACCTTTTGAAATCCCCCTTATCCACCCTTACGTCACGCTTTTAAGTATCCCTGTACCTGTACTGTCATATTTAGTATGAACCCCCCCCCCCCTCCCCCATGCGCTGTAACGTAATAAGACTCAGAGTATGCTCACACTGCATATAGCTAGAAAGAATAAATAGAAGTTCCAGGCATGTTACTTTACTGTGCAGTTTTCAGTGTCCACTATATAAAAATACTTGTTTACTTTTATGTACGTGTATACGAGGCCCCGTGTTTCAGTAACTGGCTTATCTGTTCCTCTCACGTTCGTTATGAAAACTGTTTTATGAACTTTGAAAATAAATTATTAAATCTTAAAACTGTTTACACTTTATATTTTGTGAAATCCTTTACGTATTAAAGTTGGATTTTGTTTCCTTTACGTATGACCGTTAGAATATGTTACTACGGACATTGCCTATAGTAACATATTATATAGGCACTAGATGTCGCTCGGGACTTCGTGCGCGCAAAAGTTAATTTAGCAGAAACCGTATATTTTTCTTGACATAAAAAGTAGACTATGTCCTTCCCCGTGGTCTACTCTACATTTGTGCCAAATTTCATCAAAATCGATCCAGTAGTTTCGGAGCCTATTCAATGCAAACAAACAAACAAATTTTTCCTCTTATTATATTTAGTATATATTAGAAATTTATAAGACTTATAAGAAAATTTTATTATTTGTTGCGCACAGAAGTGGTGTTGTGTTATGCTTCATTCTTTAACTTGATGAATAGTTAAAATCTCTAACCTTCCGCGTACAAGGTGAAAAAAAGTCCTTACCCGTACAACGTGGGGTTAAAATAACCCCATAGTAAGTGTCTATCTATTAAACGTATTTTTTTAAATGTAATGGCTTAGATAGGATTTTGGCATAATAAATTATAAATTAATAGTTAAAACCCAATATAATTAGGAAAATATAAACTTTAATCATAAAAAAACACAAAATGCAAAAGCACATCTAAAATTTAACGATTTTTCCTTAAATCGAAAAAAAAATTATCGTGCGAGGTTTATATTTATAGGAACTTTTGGTCTAAGCTAATACTATAAAACAAAAAATATTTAACATTATAAAAAATATAAAAATAACTTAGTTTGTTTATTTTAGCAAGATAATTTATTATATATAATTCAGAACAATGTTGACTCATATTTACGTGTTTCTTACAATATATTACTACATTTCATTTGAAATATCAGCTCTATCTTTACTTCTAGGATATATTTGCGACTTCTTTGGTTGCTTTCGTGGCGGGTGTGGAAATTGTCGTTCAAAATTTGGTGCACACGTCTTCTGATATGTAAAGGAACATGAGGATTAGATTTTCCTTTTCTTCAATCAATTAAAATCCCAATTGCTTGTTCATTAAACTATATCTATAACACAAACTAAAAGACGTAAATATAATCAAAATAAGATTGAAAATAATAGGAAAACAAAATAATGGATACACACCTTTTCAGCACCGTCCCATACAACGTGGGGTTAAAAACACCCGGGGCCTGCTATACACCCGTGCACATACGAGTGCGGTCCGCGCAACACTTACTAAAGGTCACGAGTTGGCGTGGCAACATCTAACGCCCAGCTACTGAGAATTCCAATGTTATTGCGCGATTAATACCCATACATTGACGTATTTTTCTCGAGCTGGGGTTAAAAATACCCCACGTCGTACGCCGAAGGCTAATCATCATTTTTTAGGGTTCCGTACCTAAAGGGTAAAAACGGGAACCCATTTACTTAATTGTCCGTCTGTGTGTTACCAGGCTGTATCCATGAACCGTGATAGATAGACAGTTGAAATTTTCACAGATGATATATTTCTGTTACTGCTATAACAATAAATACTGAAATTGGAATAAAATAAATATTTACTCTCCCAAACATCAAACGTGTTTTTTGCCGTTCTGTACGGAACCCTTTGTGCGCAAGTTCAACTCGCGCTTGACCGGTTTTAATTGTAAAGTTTAGTTTTGAAAACAGTAGGTAAATAGGAAATCCATTTGGCCACAACATTAATATAATATGAACGTATTCTAGCCACGTAGGTAGATGTGCTGTTCCTTTGAATTGATACACTATTCAATTCAATATCTGTTTCTACGTAACAGGGTTATGGCCTAACCCGTTTACTACCGCTTTGTTGACAATTATACCAGAAGTACCTGGGAGACCGAGCTCAGCTCTAATTTTTTGTAAAACGATAAAATAATAAAAAAACAATGGGATGCACTCCGGGTGCTGGCAGAAGTAAAAACTTGAATATTAACGTTGTGCATTTTTGATATTTTGGAATGGTTAAGGAATAGTTTTACACGAATTGCTTTAATTTTCAGAATTCAGTATAAAAGTACCTACTATCATTTCGGTTCATCATCTGTGTAATTAATTTACACCGATTACTTGTTTTTATGTTGTGGTATTCACAAAAATAAAAATCATTAATCTTCTTACCTATATATTATATCTGTTCATATACCCCCTTACTAATAAACGCTGTCATAAGCTTTGAATAGATAAACAGTGTTTTGTTCCCGTCACACAAGTGACATTTTTAATTCGATTGAAGAAGACAAAACATAGTATAACTATTCAAAGCTTATGACAGCGTTTATTAGTAAGGGGGATAAAGTTTAGAGAAAAATGACTCCAATAAGTTTTGTTCTTTACGTTATTCTAATCCCAAAGAATAAAATTTACATTTAATCATAATGTAAGTAAAATGAGCACAATTTTCCTTATGGTTTCGTCATATCCGTATGAAACTTTGCATGGATATTTTGGTTTCTAACTTCGCCGTAGAAATTATTCAATGCATCTTGACTAAAGGTCTAGTCCACTGGCACCCAGTTTTATACAATACTAGCTGTCCCGACACACTTTGTTCTGTCTTAAATTAATACAATGAACTTACGTCCTAGTCCTATAACCTTCACCTTTTCCAATATTTCTCACTATTTAAACCTTCCCTGAACTTCCGCAACTATTTCAAGATAATAATTATAGCCAAATTAGTCCAGCCATTCTCGAGTCCCTCGGGAACCGGATAAAAAGTTTCCTATGTTCTTCTCCAGGCCTCTTCACCGGTTTTCAGCCAAATCGGTTCAGCCGTTCTTGAGTTATAAAAAGTGTAACTAATACGAATTGCTTTTAGATTTAATAGATAAATTTAAGATACTTTTTCTACACGAAACCCTGGCTTGCATTAAGTCGTTAAAAGTTGTATAAATTATACTTAGCATTGGAAATACAATGTGATAATCTCGGTGCTTACAATACTCGAAAGAGCGTAATATCGGAATCGAATACTCATTTGTGCAAAGCCACAGAGTCCTAGAAACTTCGATTATGCATATTTACTATCTCATCGACTGAGCTCATCACTACTGTTGCGAACTTAGAATCGATTTTGTTCTTGTTTACACGTAACGAGTTTTAATGTGCCACAAAACAGTTACAAAACAATTTCGTTATACATAATAATAAAGTTTGTCAAATAAAACTTTGTTCATTTTATCAAAAGAAATACAATGTGTGTTTTTATGTCATCATCAGATCTTTGAAATTCTGCCTCGTACAAGAAATCTGTGTTTGTGAATCTGTCGCCAGCAGTATTTCCGGGCCATTACGAAATTCAAGTCTTAAGCCTACCTTCCAAAGATCGTATTCTTTTTAAAAACGGCATTTGTAACTTCTCGGAGTCACGGGTGTCAATTGGTGATATTAGTTGCTTACCATGAGGTGATCCCTTTGCTTGTTTGCCTCCTATATACCATAAGAAATAGAATTGCTATTGTGGCATATGTCCAACAGAAATTATACATCCATAGAATTTGATACAGGCAGAAAAAATTTGTTTCAAAAACAATTCTTTTTTTTAACTTAAAAAAGAAAAGAATAGATTTGTAAATAAAGCATTATCTATTACAGTCTTCATTAATGTTTTCGACAAATATTAATATACTTCAGTTGATAACAATCGAGAGCTTTTTTCTGGTTAATGATTTTGTATGAAAATTGAAAATGTTTTATGTAAATTAAGAAACCGACATCTTATTTTTTTAAAATGGTGCTACGTCTGCTAGACAAAATAAAATTAGCAAGTTGAGGAGACGGTGCCCGGTGGGGATTTTATGCGACGTATTTTGTCCATGGGCGACGGTACTTACCATTAGGCAGGCGTACAGTCTGCTCCCTTTCCTTAATACCATGAAACCTATTCCGAACCGGTGGTAGGCATCAAGTAGGACAATTCTATAAGCGTTATATTATAACGTACATGGAAATTAAAAAAAAAACTTGAGAGGTGTCAAGGGACACCCGGATGGAACGAAGTTCCGGATGAAAATATCTGGCTTGCTTTCTATAAGAGAGAGAGAGACAGACAGAAAAACATGCGACGCCGCACAGCTTACAATAGCTTACTAAAGCAAAAAAAAAAAGACATACAGACAGACAATTGTACATGTATATATAAAATAAATAATAATACAATATCCGAACCGATATTATCTATACATACATTACATACATACATACATACATACATACATACATACATACATACATACATACATACATACATACGCACATACATACATACATCAATATAATAAATGTATACGCGTAAATATTTAATTTTTATAAAAAATAATAAAATCTTTTGTAATTAAAAAAGTGTCGTGACAACTTTTCGTAAGAATTTTTTCCGTCTAGCCCCCTTTCACAACGCGCGATAAGGAACTTCGTTCCAATTTTTAGGTTGAGCTTATTACATCGTATGTTTTAACTTGCATTCAATGTATAGGGTACTTACCTACACGAGACTCGCAAGCGATGGTCATTTCACCAGGTTGGGTGTTCTCGATAAAATACGTTATATCTTCAAGCCCGCGAGCGTTTCTTAACAATTATTGTATTTATTTGCTAAAAAAATTTCTATTTTTCTTTGATCATTCTTATCCTTACAAATATTATATAAATGTGAAAATGAGTTTGGTTGTTTCATTATTTCTCTTTCACGTAAAAACTACTTAACCGATCATCATTAAATTTGGCACATATAGGTATAAAAATAAACCATGGAGAAGGACGTAGGCTATGGTTCCCGCGAGATCTCTTTTTGCGCACGAAGTCGCGGGCATTATCTAGTATTATTATAAAATATAGTAATGTAAAAGTATAGAAGTAATATTTGTCGAAAACATTCATGAAGATTGTAATACAAAATGGTTTATTTAGAAATCTATTATTTTTTTTACTAAAAAAGTATCGGTTTTGTGAATGACGACGACCTCTGTGGCTCAGTGGTTAGCGCATTGTCGTTCAATCCGGAGGTTGCGGGTTCAAATCCCACCAGGAAACAAAAAGCTTTCTGTGTTCCTGCGTTACGGATTTGTATTATTTCATAAAAATCTTTTGTTTTGTTTTTGTTTCTTCACGACACTTTATACAGACTCTAGAGCAGTCTTTCCCAAAGTGGGCGATAACGCCCCCTTGTGGGCACTGGAAGCCTAGAGGGGGGCGGTAAGTGGCCCAGAAAAAATTGAGGGGGCGCTGATGTAAGCAGTATTATTATTGCTCAATGTTGACTATTGGTTAATTTTGAAGAGATAAAAAAATACTCTCCAGGCGAGACTTAATATATTATTGAGGTTTTATGGCGAAAAAAGATGAGGGGCGCTACGAAATAACTGATTTTCAAAGTGGGCGTTAGACGAAATAAGTTTGGGAACCTCTGCTCTAGAGAGAAGTGACTCTATCCACATTCAACAGTGTTTCGTGTATTTGAACTGTAACTAAAAATCACTCGATACAATTGATACGTGCAGGAATTGGGTCACGTCGATCATACGTCCCTGTGACATGATAGCGAAATTACATTATCTATGCGCCCACTACCCAGGTTGTAGTAATGAGTGGAAACTCCTAGTTTACCACACTAGCGCCTAAGTATAAGCCAGTAAATATCATTAACCTTAATAAATATAGGGGCGTACAATGTACCACCGACAAAGTTCCCGCTCGACCAGTCTTTAAACATTCACCTTTGCACTAGGACGCCTCAAAATATTTAAACGCAAAGGAAGTAACCGCAACGACTGCAGACGAGGTTGAACTACGTATTTACGCGTGAGTATGTTTGCGAGCCCCATTATTCAACGGCGCTGTTGAGCGATTTTCATCTTATGCCTGGTTGAGCGGGAACTTGTTCGGTAGTACATGTACCCCTAACATCATTTGCCGCATATTTCGCGAGAGAATCGAAAATATGTCAAAGCGTACCATACTCAAACTATTTTATTTAGAACTAGCTGATGCCCGCAACTTCATTTGCGCAGAACTAACGAAAACGGAACCCTAAAATAAAAGTAGCCTATATTATACCTTATAATATCAGCTAACTGCTAGTGAAAGTCCCGTGAAAATCAGTCCAGCCGTTTCAGAGATTAGCCGGAACAAACAGACAGACAGACAGACGGACAGACAAAAATTTAAAAAAATTGGTATTTTATTGTAAGTACCGAATATACTTTCCGATTCATTATGTAAAAAGCTGTTAATTTGAAGTTACAAACAGACCCTTCAATTTTATTTATCTGTATAGATGTATAGATAGATAATAATATAATACATGTACATAGTACATACACTATATTAATGAATACTGTTTTGCCCATGATCCACTCTCGTTTGATATTATCCTGTTAATTTCTCATCAAATTGAAGATAATAATTATTATGGTTATGAATTTGTATTTAACAATAATTGTTTATTGTATGTACTCTTAATTAAAATATTGGGCACATGTTTGGTCAGTTAAGCCACATATAGGTAGAGATGGCCGTTTAAACGAAAAGCGTTTAAAAAAGCGTGCTTTTATAAATAAGTTGAAAAGTCGTTTATAAAAGTAAGCGTTTAACATTTATACTTATCGTTTATATCGTTTAAAGTTATAAAGCCATAAGTGTGGTATGAGCAAAGAAAAATAGTTCTTATGACAGCGCATTAAGAGTTAAAATTCTTTAATGTAGCTCATCAACTAATTAAAGTTTTAATAAACGGCTTATTTTTTGTACTTATAACTTAAATGCTTTTTCGTGTTTATTCACTTTTTGTTAGTTGCGCTTTGCGGGTTGACGAAAATACAATATATTATGTTACGCAATAATTCGTATTTTAATCGTAATAGTGGTGTTTTGGTGGCTTACCGTGAACTTTTAATGTAAATAATAAATATAATAATGGTCCATATGGACGTAATATAAACTTTTCGTGTAGTGTTTTAGTATTAAGTTTATTAAGTTTTTGTCGTAAGATGACGACTAGACGACGTGAATTGGAACAGTAATTTATGGAACTACTTTGAAAGAAATGAGGTGGAAAAAGTGGCGATGTGTAATGTTTGTAAAAAGTTATTATCCTATAAATCAACTATTACTAATGATAAGCAACATTTAAGATTAATGCATATTATCAACATGTAAAAACATTTTTATGAGTTCATATTATTATATTAATAATTATTCAGATTTCAGACAGTCCTAAGCCTGCAAAGTACGAAGGAAAGTTAATTTAAATCAGTTTAAGCGATCGAAACACGTAACATAAGCTCAAAAAACATTATAAGTGGCAATAAGTATATAAGCATATAAGCAACTAAGCAGTTAACAAAAGTTGCTTTTGAATATTTAATAACGGATAAGTTAATTTTTCATTTTAAGCCGTTTATCACATCTCTACATATAGGTAACAGACATAACCTCTTGGTAAAAAGTCCTTGATTGTCAAATGTGTCGCTTTTTGGCACCATTTACGATGAAGTTCGAAAACAAAAATGCTTTGGATTTGACATAAGCATCGCTAAGTGATATAAGTATCGCTGACTAATTTCTAAAGGCTCTGTGTCGATTTCGCGACTTATAGTCCATGACCGACGCGGCCGCGTAGTGGCTAAGGGCTCCCACACATAAATGTAAATTCGCATCGCATCGCAAATGTCTTTCACTCGCACCTACGGCCTGGCCGTATTCAATCTCGTGGATACGGTGCGAACTCGCGCGAATTCGCAATTATGTGTGAGAGCCCTATAAGATCGAATTTTGAGAAAAATATGCGCCAAATTTTTTATAGAAACGTACACAATGACTCTAGAATTTTTATGTTAACCTTTCTATTCAACGAAACGGATGTTACTTGGCCTCTTAATTTTTAAACTTTACTACTTAACTTATCAACTTTTACAATTTAAGGTTGACGTGGAGTAAAATAAATAAATTTGATATTTTAATAAACAAATAAGTTAAATCTGGAGGGTTAAGCAATATAATTATAGAAACGTTTGTAGCGAGTAATAATACCCTTAAAACAGTCAAAGTTAAATTATATTCCAAAGTTAAGCTCAGATTTCACTAAACTTTGTATACAAAAAGTTTTTCCTTGATTTTTCAATGTTTCGTTTTCAATGAAACTTTAAAGAGTGCCGAAATAATGTAAAATATTTTTCTTCGCTTAAATGTTATATGAGGTACATAAACATGCGTGGACGATGCTAGGTATATTGTATGTGTGATTGTTTTTTGTCATTTTTATTGATTAGAAAATCTTTTTGTTTCAGACTAACGAGAATCAACATGGTGAGTTTATATTATGTAATTTATTGATAATAATATCTATTGACGCTTCACACCACATCAATCTGGCCTTAAATTGTGTATACAAATCGCTGTACCTTTGAAAATATTGACTTTTGATATACGGTTTCTTCTGAGAAGTTAGTCATATTAAAGAGTACTGTTCATTTATGCAATAAAAAAAAATCAGTCCGCTTGCCAATAGGCAAGCGGACTGATTTTTTTGCCGTAGACAGCTTTAATTAGTGTCATGGAGGTATATTTTTTAAATATTAATCTCGGGGTAGTAAACAGACTTTTAAACGCTAACGGAAGTGCCGGGTGACTGACTTCCGGTCGGCCGTAAAGCGAAGTCGATATTTGCTTCATCCAATACAGACGCACTTGTTGCATATATACCCGCTTTATAATCCATTTTCCAGGTTGGTATAGGTTTAAATAAAATTAGAATTTGAAAATTTTTTTTCTACATTTCCTAGTATAGTGGCCAAATAATAGATTAGCTAATAGCCAACTATATACTAGATACCTATTTAGTTTTGTGTACAATTTCGGTCCAGCACTATTTTTCTAGTTAATACGTATAGTACGTATTAAATAGAAAAATAGAGCCGTATACGTACCCACTATGTTTTAAACCTATTTTCACGAAGTAAGACTTTAAAGTTAACGTAACTGTTGGATACTAAACAATTTCATTAAACTAAATCACTAGACGGCAAGACTCCATTTCAGATTCTACAATATTATTTATTAAGTGTCAACTTTGTAACTTGTGTAATCTATTATTAAGTGTCAATGTTATAAGCTGCATAGCTGTTTTCTTTATAGCTCGTAATTTGATATTCCTCTTATAAATAATATGTTCAATTTGTTCGTTTCAAAGCTTATTATTTTAGCTGCAAGATACGTTACCTTTATATTAATGAATTGAATTAATATTGAAACAAGGAAGATATAATATGAAAGAGTTCTCATATTTAATGCGAATAAAAATATTTAGCATGACAATGATACAGATATTTTTTCACTCTTATTAATATTCATTAGAATATTCACCATCATCAGTCAGCTATCGCTGTCCACTGCTGAAGATAGGCAGGCCTCTGGTCTTCCCCATTGAGCGCGAACCTGATCTTAGGGGGCAAAAAGCTATAATAAAATGATTAAAAGGGCAAGGGACCGAAGGACATTGATTTTAGTTTACCAAAACCGTGATGCACATCGTAAACAACTATATATTTTTATAAAATAACTAGTTGTTGCCCGCGGCTCCGCCCGCGTAAATATAGTTTTTTTCGCGGTCGCGGATAAAAAATAGATAAAAATAATTCTTGATGCGGTTTATATATCATGCTAAAATTTCAGCTCGATCGGTGCAGAACTTTTTGAGTTTTTGAAGCGTACACAAACCAACATAACATTTATAAATATAGATAGATTGTAGGGTAAATACGCTAAATGTCGGCCACTTACGGATTTTCTAACTTTAGATCGCTCCGGATCCATCAGTTTGAAACGAAAGCATAGCTTGTTATACGGTTTTAGACAGGTTGATAAATCTATTTTATATTTATAGGTATATTTATAGGACTTTTCTACTAAACGGAAAAAGTATTAAGGTTTAAATACGTCGAAAACGAAAAACCTTAAAGTCGGCCGTTCACGGCCCAATGGTCGGTCGCGTTTTTCCACATACATATTTCAATTTTGAGACAGCAAGTTTGATAAATAAATTAAAAAATGACTATCCAGTACCTACACAAACAATGAAAAATACAAAAATGATCAGCCTGTACAGTAGCATTCGATTCTTAGGCTGGCCGACATTACGATCTTTAATATTTCCAAAGTCGGCCCCTGTTTCGTATAGCTTATTTCTCAAGATTCAGCTTATACCACCCCGGCCGGTATTTAGCGATTGAACGTAAAATATATTTATTATCATAAAAGCGTTACAAATTTTACTATTAAGACAATGGAATTCGTAGTATTGGACTTTATAAAACATACTGCATTTACCTTAAGTCAGCCCCGGCCGAGATTCCGATTTTCAGTCGAAACTGGTATTCTAATGGCGGCCCCCTATTTTTCCCTAAAACCAATTCGCAAAACATTGAAAAATCTATTTTTTTTAAACGGGCAATTGGCCCACCACACTTACCCACCACTGCAACTCCTGTGTAGCCAGGATCGACAGTGGTAACCAACCGCAAAAACCCTTTGATATGATATCAGGGGTGCCCGGGTGACATGCTAAATCTGTCTTGGAACCCGCAACGAAATTAATCAGAAGATTGTAGGAGGAGTAGGAAGTATTCCAGTTTCCCTCCCCAAGCAAAGCGGGAGACAGCAAAAATTGTGATGACAAAAAAGTCAGAATTAAAGGGGAAGCACCACGGGAATAACATGTTTTTTTTATGACTACAAGACAGAATGTAATTAAATGTTTTGATTTATAATATGACAATTATTAAAATGCATTTATAATGACGAAATAGTGTTGCATTGTTTCCAATAGTACTTATGACAAAAATGTTTGAAAGCCTGGAAGTTCTTCGCGCAGCCCACGAGATCTTCATAGTACACTACCCTAGAAACACAATGAATGCTGCTCAACATTTCGATTCTTTCGTCATACCAGAGATCACACTCCCAGAGTATGTGATGAGCAGTTTGTTCATAAGGGCTACCTTCGGTCGAACACTCGCATAGCGGAGACGAGACTAATGTAAATCCAAAAAGTTTCGCTTCAAAGTTACCGTGACCTGTCAAAAATTGTGCGACGTAGTGATCTATTTCTATCCATTGCTTAGACAGTCGATCGCGTACCGAAGGGAAGAAATTATATAGGTGACGCCCTTTGATAGTGTTGTCCCACCGTTCCTGCCACTCTGTTGAAAAAACTATGTCAAAATATAGTAAAAATACCTTTGTAGTGATAGCAAAGCTAAAAACTAGAAAAAGAAATGTCTTACCGTTGTAATATCAATCCCCGAATCGTGGGTATTCACAGCAAGTAAGCTGCTTTAACTACGAACTTCAATGCTTCAACGGCGCTATCGCTACTGACGCTCAATGTGCGAAGAGCAAGTGACGTAATCGGATAGTAACGGTTTGCACTTAAAGAGTATGAACTAAGCTTGCAATTTCAGTGGCAAAATTACCACTGAATTACCTTTTGAATGAATGCAAACTGAAAATGTGCAGACGGCCGAGGATTGGAGGGGGGCCGACGTTTGGCATATTTACCCTATAACATTCAAAAATGTTCGAAATAAAATAGTTATACCTATTATGTGGGTAAAAAATGTATTATTGGGTATTAAGCCTGTAGTTTGATTTTATTAAATAAATAAAAAAAAACCCGATCTTGGGCAGTCCTCCTTCATCTATGCACTACTCCACGGGACACCCTCCTCTACGTTTGCCAACGCGGTCCCCGCTCCAACACGTAGATACGTGTTGGATCAGATGATCCACGATAATATACAACACATTAGAATACCTAGGTACAAAATTATAGGTAAATAGTTTATACCACTTTCATGTCTTACACAGTAATCCTATCCGAATATACCGAATGTAAAGGTTGATGTAAAGTTGAGAGCGGATGGGAGCTCAATTGATCTCAGCAATAAATCGAGTTCGCTGTATAATAGCTGACAGCTTGTGTATGTAGGCTTGTCGAACTACTTGAGCGCTTTGTAAAACTTACACAATTTATGTCAAGCCCCGAACATAATATCAACGGTTCCCCGTTGACATATGGTATTCTCATTTTTACTTACGCAGATATCATATGCGAAAGTTTGACGCTTTCACACCGTCTAACTTGAACCTCAATTCTCGTTTTAATTTTACTTTGTTTAGATTGAAAATGAAGCAAAATGTTATCATGAACGGATTTTATGACGTTTCGACCAATAAAGTTGATAAAAAAACCGTTTGAGAGTTTTAGCGTGTCGGGACTTGACTTGTATTAATGGCTGTTTTTATTAGCAAAATTGCCCCCCAGGTTCCGTGCTAAGTTCTCGATGAATTCGTGTTACGGGTACCAGACAACGGGAAGGATATTAATACCTTTATACAAAACTGGATGTTACCTGCGACTTATGCGCGTGAGGTTTGTTTGCGATAAAAAGTAGTGTATGTCCTTCCATGTAGTATACTTTATATCTGTGACAAATTTCATCAAACTTAGTTGTTTCGGAGCCAAACAAACAAACCAAAAATCAAAATTATCCTCTTTATAAAATTATAGTATATATTTATTATAGTTACTATAACTACTATATTATTGTGATAAAATCAAACTCTCCAGTACTTGTATATTAATTTTTATTTGCTTTTCTTAACTTCACTCACTACACTTTTATTTTAACACGGTCTTTATTAAACACAATTCAGTACAATTATTCTAGATGGACATCTAGTCCTTGCTGCTGCTCTAAGAAGAATGCCCCTTCCAAAATGGTGATCAATCATTTATAGCTCAAAGACCGGAAAACACGATAATTTAATAATTTATAAAACGCGTTTCCGGTGTATGACAGACCGGAAACACAATCCTCCAAGACAATCATTAGTTAACTTTTAAATTGGCATTCTTCTTAGTCGATTAATTAGAGTTCATGCATAATAATAAAATAAAAATGTAAATGTAAAATAATTTGATTTTCTATAAATAATTAATTAAAATAAATATTGATCAAGAAAATATTAAGTAGTAAAAATCACAACTTATTGTAAATATAGTTATCTAAAATTGCATAAATAAAATTTAAAATGTATCTAAAATCATTACATTCGGCCGTCCTACTACTAGACGGGTCGCGCTAGGTGTATTCGAGGTGGTAAGTGGAAAAAATTCTAAAGTCGCTGAATTTTTGTGTGTTGATAAAGTAGTCCCTGGGGAGCTTATCATTAAGTTTTGTGCCATTTCTGCCCACTGCGTTTTCAGCAATTCCATTATTTGTGGTTGATTTTTTTATATGGCTATAAAAGTGGCAATATTGATTTAAAGTTTAAAATATTAATGGTATCTTAACTGGGACAGCTTCCAGAGTATGGAGACTTAATTTGCATTGTTTTCGTCCAGTAAAAAATGAGTTAGGGTCATTTTTTGAAAACAGTACCGGCAAAAATTCTAAAGTGTGATAAACGACTATTTTCTGTCTAAGACCACTAAAATAGGCCTAATTCCAAATTTTGTGCCACATTAAGCGACTGCGATTCGAGAAATTAAGTTTTTTAGTTTCCCTAAGCTAAAAGCGCTCCAAAAACACATAATCGTTAAATAAAGTTCACGTATTCAATATTATCAAGTCATAAAGAATCTATATTCCAAGTTGTGCCTTTTTCACGGAGGGTTTAAATAATAAAATGCAAAAATAGTATTATTATAATATGCGGTCGAAGTATTGTGGAATATTCGCACTACAACATACACATTACACATATACGTAAATGTGTGTGATAAAATGTCATTCATTCGACTACATTTCAAAATTTTTATATTTCGCATTTTACAGCGATTACAAAATTTAAACTTGCTTTTGCCCGCAACTTTGTTTGCGTAGCACGAATGACGAAGCTGAATGTAATTGTCGCCTGATTTTATACAATACATAAATGCACAATAAAATTTGATATCCAATAGGCTTCCACATGAAACTTCGGTTATCTAACACCAAAAAAATTACAATTTCAAATACCTAATTTTAGTTCTTGAAATTAGTGGTTTAACCGAATAGTCTCTTCAGCTACAACATATTTATTGTAAATATAGTATTATTTAATAAATATATATATATATATATATATATATATATATATATATATATATTTCAACGCTTGAATTTTATACGTAGGTTGCTGACTACGTGTTTCTAATACTCGTGGTTAAGGACTTATTTATTAGGTTATTAATTGATTGTAATAATTTATATAATTAAATACATTTTACAAACCAACAAAATAATATTTGTATATATTGTTATTCATCCCGTTGACAATTTTATATCTAGGGGCACGGCAGGGCCCCGCCAAGTCGAGCCTAGTGAAGCATTAGAGCACTACGTACGAATGCGGACCGATCCAAGGTACTGCTTTTCGATATATGTTTACTATGTTTAGCATTAATTTATAATACCTAACGTTAGTCTTAATTTAATTTGTAATTTTATTATAATTTTTAATTAGTATTATAAAAAGCATTAATTATTTGTGAAACTGGAAATAAAAGGCTTTTTATTTTTGAATTTTTATTTATTTATTATTGCTTGTTACTTTTATGTTAAAACTAGCTGATGCCCACAGCTCCGCCCGCGTAGGTACAGTAAGTAGTATTAGAAGCTATGATTTTTTTATCTTTAAGTTATTTTGTTTTTTGTATAACTGACCTTTGAATTACATCAATTTTAAACTTTGCTTGCCTTTTTGGGAACACTCCTCGACTTTTTATTTTTTTAAAGTCTCACGTTACGCAACCACGGAAAAATTAACCACAAATAATAGAATTGCTGAAAAGGCAATAGGCAAACATGGCACAAAACTTAATTATTAACTCCCTAGGGACTACTCTATCAACTACATATAGGTACAGAAAAAATTCGGCAACATTAGAATTTTTCCACTTCCCACTAAAAACAGCTAGCGCGATCCGTCTAATGAGTCAAAATGCATCATAGCTTGGCCGTTTCATTAGTTCATGAGCTTTCGTATAAGGCACACCCCACACTAGCAATATTCGAGCGTCGTCGTTGTGCCAGAACATTGTGTTCTCTAACAGAAAAGCTATGAACAGTGACTAAAATATTTTTTATCTTAAGCCTATTTTCTACTTTACGAGTTTGTAAATTCAAGCTTTATAGAGTTAGAGAACGTAGAGTGGAGTCAGAAGGTTCTAGACGAGATCTGAAGACATTTTGTTATTGGCGAGTCATAATATTATGGTCTCATCTTGGCATCATTAAACATGAAATAAATTTAAAATTGAAATTATAAATTTCGCATAATTAGAACATTATTACTTGTCAAGTTGTCACATAAATTGTCATTTCATTTTGTCGTATTAATACGAAACTTGGGCCCCTCCCCGCGTGGCGAGAGGCCCGCTCCCCGTATTCGCCATTGGTACATGATAAAAGTTGGTTTTTTACATTCTAATAAAAAATCCCGCGGATAAACACGGTTAAACTCATGGAAAATGTTTTGTAACACCATAATCATCATATAGACATGAACTCTACTAACTAAAAGTTTCATTAGTAGTTTTTATAGCGAGTTTGAGGAAAAAAAATGGAATATCTTTATACGAAATTGCCGAATGTGGCACATCTTCCTTACAGACACAGATATTAAACACTCTGAACAGTTTTTTAAGATTTGTCAGACATTAGAATAGTTGTGGGCCTGGTGGGACCATGTTTTATATAGTAGCCGAATACCAGGAAACCCCTGGTTGGATACGACTCAAACTGCATATGTGCATCGGTTACTCTTTCCTTAATATCGTGAAAGTAAAATTTTTAGCTATAATTTACTTCTGGGCCAATATCCATGAAAGACACAAAAACCTAAATTGCTACAAACGCAGCCATCCAAAATGGCACAAAATCAAATTTTAGACTTAGAAGAAGGTCCGGAAACTATATGCAAAAAATAAAAGACTTTAGAATTTTTGCACCCTCAAAACTTATCCAGACCCGTCTATACGTGCGATCTCCTGACGCACGTAAATTACATGAATATAATTTGTATATATATTTTTTTTATTACATTTGATAACAAAAACTAAATAATAAATGAACTATAATCAACAGTTCTTATAATTAATATTACAATCATTACATTCGGTCATTATTTGGACTCAGATTTCGTGATGGTTCCCAGTCACTTTTATCGTTTTCACTGTCTGATGAACTGCTACTACTATTTGAAGTTATATTTTTAGTACTGCTTTGATCTGAAGCATTCACATTAATCCATGGTCGTATTCGGTCAATTGCCACTACGCTATCAAATTTATTCTTTCGTTGACTAAAACCGGGTATTTCAATTATTTTGTACCGGTCATTGCCTAAAGCCTTTTCTATCCTAAACGGACCTATGAATTTAGACATTAGTTTAGTACTGTTGCCTTTATTATTAAAATTAGTTCTGGTTATTTTTACTAAGTCTCCTTCCTTATAAACTACAGCAGGAATTCTATTTTTGTCATAGGTTTCTTTTTGTTTAATTTGACTAGACTGTATATTCGTAGTTGCTTCATCTCTTATTTTTGTAACATTACGACTCGACTCACTATCAATATCTAACATATTTGTTAAACTGTCACGAAATCTGGTTCCAAACAATATTTCTGTTGCTGTTTTTTGAGTGGTGGAGTTAATGGCATTATTAATTCCCCACTGAACTTTGCCTAAATACATATCCCAGTGCCGTTCGTCCTCACCGTCAGCGTATTTTGCAAGTGAATCTAGAATTGTCTTATTATACCTTTCAGCTTGGCCGTTAGCTCTAGGACATGCAACGGCATTTAGTGTATGTTTAATGCCGTGGGATTCACAAAAAATCTTGAAAGCCGTTGAAGTAAACGAGGTACCTCGATCCGACACTATTCTAGAGGGTATTCCGAAGTCATTTATATGTTTAATAAAATTTTTATAGTAGTTTTAGTCTTTGTGTCTTTAACGGCTCTCACAAATAAATATTTTGTGAATCCATCGACTATCGTGAGAATATAAGCATTGCCATTTTTACTCTTGACAAACGGACCTAAGTGGTCAATATGAATAGTGTGGAATGGGATGCTTATCTTCTCAATTGGATACAATTGGCCGCTTTTACGTAATACATCGTCCTTATTATAAGCACATTTAATACAGGATTTAACATATTTCTGTACAAACTTTCGCAATTTTGGGAACCAGTAGTCAGATTGAATTCTCTCAGTTGTTTTAGAAACACCTAAGTGACCGGCGTCATCGTGATTGGACCTACATATTTGCCAACGCGCAACGCGAGGTACTACTAAGCAAAGTTTTTCGCCTACTCTCCTATATACTCTATTATTCTTAACAACGTAATTTTTCTTTATATCTTTAGTTTCTTCATCAGATTCAGGTTTAAGTATTTTAAATATGCGTGAAATGTCAGGGTCAGTAATTTGCAAACTTAAAAGTTTCAATTTCAATCAATTACTAGTTTCAATACTGTACACAGTTACTGCAGAGTCATCAATTACTTCAGGTGATTGCTTCGTATTGCGACTTAACGCGTCTACGTGAGCCATTCGAGTACCTGGGCGATATTCTATACTAAAATTAAATTCACTAATCAAAAGCCACCACCTCGCTATTCGGGGAATGAGATCACGCTTAGTTAGAGTAGTCCTAAGAGCGTTACAATCTGTCACAACCTTGAATTCTAACCCCAATAAATAAACTCTAAATTTCTTTAACGAGCACACGATTGCTAGAGTTTCTAACTCGTAAGAGTGTAAATGGCGTTCTTCAGGAGTGGTCTGTCTACTAAAGTAAGCCACCGGTTTAAGAACCGCAGAACCGGGTTGCCATTGCATCAATATTCCTCCTACGCCCAAAGAGCTTGCATCCGTATGTAACTCGGTTTTAAATTTTGGGTTATATAAAGCAAGAATAGGTCTGTCAATCAGTTTTTCTTTTAAAATATTGAAAGCATTAATTTCGATGTCTGTCCACTTAAAAGAGCTGCCCTTTTTTAATAGGTTTGTTAGAGGCCTAGCGATTTCCCCGAAACTTTTAATGAACTTTCTAAAATATCCTGCTAATCCTAAGAACTGGCGAACTTCATGTATGTTCTGTGGGGCAGGAAATTCCTTAACAGCTAAAATTTTATGTTTATTGGGTCGTATGCCATCAGCGGAAATCTCATACCCCAAATAGTCCAGGGAATTATCAAAGAAATAACACTTGGATAATTTTAATGTAAGCCCATTTAACCGCAACAACTTTAAGATATCATTAAGTCTTTTAAAACCATCCTCTAAAGTAACCGATGGCACAAGAATGTCGTCCAAATAAGCTAAAGCTGTATCATGTCGCTTATCACCAAGCATGGAATTCATGAAACGTTGACGACCTCCGTGGCTCAGTGGTGAGCGCAGTGGCGCTTTAGCCGGAGGTCGCGGGTTCGAATCCCGCCAGGGAACAAAAAAAAAAAGTTTTCTGTGTTCCTGGGTCATGGATGTGTATTAAATATGTGTATAATATAATAAAAATCTTAAATATAAGTATAGTATAAAAGTATTAAATATATTTCCGTTGTCTGGTACCCGTAACACAAGTTCTTCGGATACTTACCACGGGGCCAGACTGACGTGGTGTGAAGCGTCCATAGATATATTATTATATTATGAAACGTTGGAAAACAGCTGGGGCATTTGCAAGTCCAAAGGGCATCCTTTTGAATTCATAGTGCCCATCGGGCGTTACAAATGCTGTTAATGGACGACTTTCTTCCGCCATGGGAACTTGATAATACCCGGAGGCTAAATCTAGAGAGGTGAAAAACTTATTACCACTTAGATTAGTTAGTTGGTCGTCGATAATCGGCAAAGGAAAGCAATCTTTTCTAGTTTTATTATTAAGGGACCTATAATCAACACATAAGCGTTGTTCGCCAGTTTTTTTCTTAACCATAAGAATAGGGCTCGCGTAATTGGAACTAGACTCTTGTATTATATCGTTTTCTAATAATTCGTTAACTATTTCACGGACTTGACTTCTCTCTGAAAATGATAGCCTGTATGGTCTATAAACAACAGGTCTATCATCTAATAAATCTATTTTCATTTCTGTAGAGTTAATACAGCCTATTTCACTGAGATTGAATGCAAAACAGTTGCGGTAATTAAGTAAAAGATTGTGAAGCTTAATTAAATTTTTCTCATCAACATCGGGACCGACTTTAATATCTGTAATCAGTAAGGGCTCTAATTTTGAATTGTCTTTAGTTATGTTATTAGTCTGGGTAACTTTCTTTTCGATAAAGGGAAACGCTCTAGCTATATGAGATTTTAGTGGTAGTTTCAATGTTTGATTAGACAAATTGGTTATTGCTAAAAACATTTCCCACTATTGACTCTGTAAGCACCTTGCTGTATTTGAAATTCTCTCGTAGGCTCTTTATTACAGTAGCCCTCGACGTAAATATCCCCACTGTATGTCGGGTCAGATGCCACAACTTCAACTAAACCTGACTCTACAATTCTATTTTCATTAACTAATATTAACTTTAAGCAATTTACAGACTGATAATTATCATTAACTTCGGGACTTTGGTAAAATAATAATAAATTATTATCTTTAAACACAGTTACACAAGGAAGCTCAGTGACATTTTGACCTATTAACATAGGTGATTGCAGGAATTCATCATTAACCACTAGTATTTCTATGCTAGCCTCAACTTCATCTAATTTTAATTCAATATTACTCTTAAAAATAGGAAAAACTTTAGAATTACCAAATCCTTTAATCACAGGTAAATTTGTAAAAATTTTAACTAAACTAAGACTCTTAGCATCAGATTCACGTATAAGACTACATTCACTTCCAAAATCTATAAAAGCAACTAAATTCGTATTGTTAACTTTTACGTTTTTATAAAATTTATCACCGCCTTTATTTGAGGTTAAAATAGTTAAAGTATTTCGGTCTTGATTATTATCAGTCTGTTTGGTTTCAGTTCGTGGGGTCAGTGGTTCAAGTTTGCAGTTTTCACTATTATGACCTACTCTATGACACTTCAAGCATTTTACAAGGGGTTTAGGGCACCTAAAATAAGGGTGTCCCTTTGATCGGCAATTGAAACAAGTAAGAGAGCTGTTATCATTTGAAGTTGACGCAACGTTACTCATTCGATTTGTTGTGATATTGTCGCTACGTTTCCTACTTACGAATGAACCGTTTTCAAAAACAGGACGTTGAGAACTGAGAAAATTCAATAAGTCTTCCGGTTCATCACACGTTAGAGCTTGAGCACTATTCCTAATAGATTTATCTAAAATACCATGAATCACACAATCTACAGCCTTTTTACCTCTAATTTCACATCTATTTAACAAAGTTAATTTATCGTAGAAATATTCACGTAAATTCTCATTATTTCTAGTGGTTCGGGCTAGCATTTCTTCAAGAAGTCGACCATAGTTTTGCTCATTCGGAAACGCCCTTTTTAACTTCGTTTGCCAATCTTGCCAACTAAACACAACACTTGGAAGAGCTTCAAACCATCTCTTTGCCAAGCCAGAAAGTTTTTGTAGAGCAAAATGCACAGTCTGCTTCTCATCCCATCCGTATATTATAGTACATTCATTAACTTTCCTAATCCAGCTATCTATACTTTGAGATTTACTAGCCGGATCAAATTCCGGTATCACATTGTTATAATGACTGTTATTAAAATTTTGTGACTTGTTTTTATTCTCTTGTAAGGAATTAAATAAATCTAGTACCTCTTTTGTAGACCAGCTGTCAGTTTCCCTTCGTCTGACCATCTTTCGTCGTCGTGAAGTATTATTCGACGAGTCACTACTAGTCGAGGACAGGCTACATGACCGTCTGCGTCTCCTCTTTGATTTTTTCTTAGACCGCTTTATTTTATCGGTCTTTCTTCCAGAAAAACGCTGTTTCTGATTACCTAACCTCGGAGGTTCATCCTCAGGAGTCATTGCTTCGTCAGAGTTCATACCCTCAAAATAAAAATAAAATAATATTAGTTTCATATCATTATACTTAAATAAAATATCAAAGGATTAATTGAACTGATAAAAAAAAAAACAAAATCTCTATTTATTTGACTTAATAATTATGTCAAATAAAAAGAGATGCCAATTATTGGCATCGATAAAAATAGAAACACTTGGCTAAATAGGTAAAAATGACCTCTATAATAACAAACACACTTGACATACTACACCAAATCATTCTGTATTATACTAATAGGCTGGAGCACACTTGGCTCGGTAGGTACACATGACCTCTAATAAAAGCACACTTGGCCTTTTACCCAAATCAACCCATATCGTAATAAGCTGGAGCGCACTTGGCTCGGCAGGTACACATGACCTCTAATAAAAAGCACGCTTGTCCTTTTACACCAAATTATCCCATAAGCTGGAGCACACTTGGCTCGGTAAGGTACACATGACCGCTAATAAAAAGCACACTTGGCTTGATAGTTATTATAAATAGCTAGTAACTTTATCAAAAACTTTTAAATCAATTTAATCGATACTTAAATTCTTGTTTTAAAACTCAAAAATTTCATAATGTAAAATACTTAGATTCATGATTTAAAATTAATTTACACATTTTGTACATACCTTAACTTGGGTTCTTATCCCGCTTCTGAATTGTGATAAAATCAAACTCTCCAGTACTTGTATATTAATTTTTATTTGCTTTTCTTAACTTCACTCACTACACTTTTATTTTAACACCTTTATTAAACACAATTCAGTACAATTATTCTAGATGGACATCTAGTCCTTGCTGCTGCTCTAAGAAGAATGCCCCTTCCAAAATGGTGATCAATCATTTATAGCTCAAAGACCGGAAAACACGATAATTTAATAATTTATAAAACGCGTTTCCGGTGTATGACAGACCGGAAACACAATCCTCCAAGACAATCATTAGTTAACTTTTAAATTGGCATTCTTCTTAGTCGATTAATTAGAGTTCATGCATAATAATAAAATAAAAATGTAAATGTAAAATAATTTGATTTTCTATAAATAATTAATTAAAATAAATATTGATCAAGAAAATATTAAGTAGTAAAAATCACAACTTATTGTAAATATAGTTATCTAAAATTGCATAAATAAAATTTAAAATGTATCTAAAATCATTACATTATGTACTAAGAATATAGAAAACTTTTTGCTCCCTAGCAGGACAGAGATGGTTGCCGTAATAATAACAATAACAAACACGTCACACAAAAACAGCACAGCATTTTTAAACTACTCTTTGTCCCGGAAAAAATCTGCGGTTCCCGCAGGTTAAACGAATTTACTTTTTCGCAACAAAGTCACGGCCGTATAAATCTATAAAATTATTATACACTTGACTAGATGTTGCCTGCGACTTCGTGCGCGCAAATGTTAATTTCGCAGAAACAGTACATTTTTTCCGCGATAAAAAGTAGCCTTTGTCTTTCCCCGTGGTCTACTCTACATGCGTGCTAAATTTCATCAAAATCGGTCCAGTAGTTTCGGAGCCTAGCCTCCAGCCTCCGTGGTCTAGTGGTTAGAGCATTGGCTCTCAACTCGGAGGTTGTGGGTTCGATTCCCGCATTGGAATAACAAAAAATGTTGTTTTCAAGTTTGGTTAGGACAATGCAGGTTGATCACCTCTATGTCTGACAAGAAAGATGATCTATGCGTCGGATGGGCATGTACAAAGTCGGACCTGCGCCTCATCTCTCGTCAGTCGTGTCGGTTATCCGTCCCACTGGATTACGAGAGTAAAGGAAGAGAGAGTGCTCTTGTGTACTGCACACACTTGGGTACTATAAATTACTCCTGCGTAACTGGCCTGGTTTCAATGAAACCGGCCACCGTCATCGAGATCAATGTGGGAGAGTTATTATTTAGTATAGATAAGAAAAGCATCTAAAGTATAAACAAAGCCCTAATGTGCATTCAAATGTAAGTATATTGTATAACCTCTATCAAAGTCTCTTCAATATTCATCGTCCAAACGCTCGAGTAAACAAAAGAACTTATATGTAAGATCGGTAAACTTATGTAATGGGTATTAAAATCTACACTAATGTTATAAAGAGGAAAACTTTGTTTGTATGTTTGTTTGTTTGTAATGAATAGGCTCAAAAAGTACTGGACCGATTTCAAAAATTCTTTCACCATTCGAAAGTTACATTATCCACGAGTAACATAGGCTAAATTTTATTTTGGAAAAAAATAGGGTTCCGTAAGATATTTAGGTTTTTCGGACACAAGGTGTAAAAAATCAACCAGAAAAGTTACTTATTTTGCGTACGCTGCCTAAACTATATGAGATAGAACCATATAATGTTCTAATTAATTGTAGATCTTATAAATATCTACAAAAAAGTCCATGACACATAATACCTATCTATGTCGAGTGAGGCACAACAACCATTTTTTTATTTAGAAATCTTGATTTTTTTTTGACAACATTTAAACGCGTTTATTTTACTCATGCTATTAATCCTTATCAAAATAAATTATTGCATCACTAAGTACAGTTTATGTAGATAATATTTGGTCTTTGAATGATTAAAATTGGACGTTTGGTTTTGAAGTTATGGTGAAATTAAAATATTACGATTTCTGCTGCACGGCCCGTTGCGAAGTGGCCGACATTCTGTAGTATTAGTATCGGTATTGTAACCGTGCGAAGCCGGGGCAGGTCGCTAGTTTATCTATAAAGAGGAAAAGTTCGTTTGTTTGCATTCAATAAGCTCCGAAACTACAGGACCGATTTTGATGAAATTTGATACGGATATAGATTAGACCACAGGGGAGGGCATAGGCTACTTTTAATCGCGGCAAAATGCACGGTTACCCCGGGATTTCCTTTTGCGCGCCCGAAATCGCGTGCAACATCTAGTGTTCTATAAGGTTCTCAGCAGACGAGCGACAAGCGACCGCGAGGTAACAGCTTCTACATTCTTTTTCATCAACTCTCTTGCCGCACACGTGTGGCCGGAAGCGGCAACTAAAAATGTATGGCAATCGAGCGAGGCACGGTCACGGCTTGTGGCCCATCTGCACCAAGCCTAAGGTTCTTTATTACCTCACAAAAGGCATGACAGCAACAATAGGTACGGGTCTAATCAATCAGTGTCTAATCAGATACCTACATAATAATTAGGACGTGATTGATATGGACAATATTGTTCCAAATACAATGCTTGATAAAAAAAGTCAATACTTTTATGAGCTTTATTCGGAAAATCTCATTCATTATAATACTAGTATTGATAATAACGTGATCAAAGACAGCTACATTAAAAAAAACACGTAAAACTATACTGTCTTTTCCGTTTCAGTATTTTAACAACAAAACGTATTTACAAGGCTTTAGCTGGTTTCTCATAGGGAGTTAAATCCTAAAAGCAATGGAAGGGGGCATCCTTTTAAAAATGATTTTGTTTTGGTTTCGAACATACACAGAAAAGTCATAAATTATAATAAACTAATTGTAATGTAACTTTGTCAATGATATATTTTGTCGTTGAAATGACTTATATAATATTACTATTTATCCTTTTGCCTATAGATGCCTATTTTAGAAAAGACGCGAAACGAGTTTGTAGTTCTGATTTCAGAACCTCATTTCTCGTATTTAAAGTAGACAATTTAAACAGTCAACTTTACTTTGTTTAGATTGAAAGTGTAGCGACATGTTACCATGAACGGATTTTATGACGTTCCGACCAATCAGAGCGCGTTTCACGTTGGTTTAACGTTCATAAAAACACCATTTGGGAGTATAAACGTATCGGGACTTAATTGTATATTTTGTATTAATGCAGGTTTTATTTAGCAGAATTGCCCCTCAGATATATTCACATACAGTATGGCTCATGGGCGTAGCCAGGGGGGTGGTTTAGGGGGTTCAAACCCCCCCCGAAATGGGCCGGCTGGTATATATAATACAGAGATCTGACCAATATAGAAAGCGAACAAATGTTTTTTACTCCTTTGTCTGATAAAATCTTTTTAAACTTTAAACCCTGAAAGACTGTGTAATGCGAAAAAATAATAGCCAAAGTTGAACAACCCCCCCCCTCCCCTCCATTAGTCGTTTTATTTTCTTAACCCCCCCCCCCCCCCCCCCAAACTAAAACCTGGCTACGCCCGTGGTATGGCTCGATATTATCCTTTCGTACCGCGACCAAACGTGACGTTACACGGCGCTACATTTTTAAGAAAGCTATTCAAAACTAAACTTTATTCACTACGAAAAAAGATACACGTTTCATATTATGACATCACTAGGGCCTTCCACTAGCACGGTCAGAACAAAAATTTCGTTATTTTCATTCTCATTCTGTTTCTTTAGCGCCGCTATGATCATTCGTAACTGTTTTCACCCCTGTTCCAAACGCAACTGTCATCTGTCAAAAACTGTTAAAAATGCTAAGAATGATCACAACATTTCCCTAATTTTTACCCAGCTCTCTACTTGGGTTAAAATTAGCACTTTTTGACGTTTTCAACATCAGTTGTGATCAGCTGTCAGTTGTTCCACTAGTCACAAAAATTTCTAAAAACGACATTTTCGAAATTTTCAATAATAACGTTATTTCGCTAAAGAAACACCATTTTGTGGTAAAAATTGTCGTAGCGTTTTGGGCAAAATTAGTGCCGTGTGGAACACGCTACTGTTATACAATGCACTTGCGCTGTGCTACGTGGTGAAACTTGCCATTCGAACTCTTCTTGTGTAATGAATCTAATTTCTTATTATTTATTATTAACATAAAACATACAATATTATTAGTTGAATGCTCCATAAGTCACTTAGGCTTGTCCGGGGGGTAAATTAGCAACAAGAATTACATTCATTAAATAAAGACAATAAAGACATATTTACTACATTTTTTAGTTTGTTTATAACTACGAAATGTAATAAATATGTCTCAATTCCATTCACTTAATAGTTTATATAAATAACATATTTTTCATGTTTTTTTATTTATTTTGTCTACTACTAAAGTGTCTAGTTTGTTAAGTTATTTGCCTTTAACTAATTTTTATTATTTCATTTATTGTGTCTAGTCTAGTTTGTTAATTAGTCGAGGTACAATGAATTTGGCAGTTCTTTCTCCATAAGCATTATATTTGCTGATTTTGTTAATTTATTTTTTGTGATGTCGCTTTTTTTGTGAGTTATTTTTTTACGTAGATTTTTAACGAAATAGTGTTCTTTTGAAAAACAATAGTTCAGTTTGAGTTTAATTCAAAAAACCTTATTATATTTATATAATTGAAGCTCGTTATTTTTAAATTTTTATTTTAATAGCTATTTTAAAGATGTAGCGCCACGTTCACAGAACACATAATACTCACGTCAGTGTGAATTGGCAAGCGGACAGATTTTTTTTATTGCATGAATGAATAGTACTCTTAAATACGAGTAACTTCTCAGAAGAAACCGTATATCAAAAGTCAATATTTTCAAAGGTACAGCGATTTGTATATAAAATTTTGCAAGTCTCGTAAAAACGCTCCATACTAAAATCGCCATACAAAATATGACGTCACTATTGGATTAAAGTGTAATAAGTAGGTATAAAGTATACGGCCGCAGGAACATATTTGTAAATATCTCCGATATTTGTGCGTTTAAGTTCATACTTGTAATAATGAATGTTTTTGTATATGATGTAAGTAAATTAATGATGTAGGTTTTATTTACCAATTACACAAAGAAATGAACTTTTTAAATGTATTTAATTAGTAGACTACACATAAAATATTTTTTTTTACATTTACCAGCTAATAATGCCTCAATATATCTGAATATATTAATGAAACTAAATATTTCAGATGTTGTCCGATCCCCTATTAACCCTTACTTTGATGGACTCTATCTGCCTACACATTTCATTTGTTGAAACTAAGATTTTCCTAATAGGATTCTGGAAGTACAATTATATTTGACTAGCTTTTGCGCGCGGCTCCGCTCGAGTAATTACATTATCCCGCGGGAACACTAATTTTTCGAGATAAAAAATATCCTATGTCTTATCCCGGGACCCAAAGTATGTCTATACAAAATTTCATAAAAATCGGTTCAGCGTTGAAGCGTGAAGAAGTAACAGACAGACAGACAGACACAATTTCGCATTTATTATATTAGTACAGAAGTATAGATTTAATGCTCTAAGAATTATATGAAATAAATTTCGTAACACCCTAAGTTGTTGTAATCGGCAACAAACTTTTGAAATACGAAAATGTAAGGCGTAGACAGAAAGAATAACTACTAGTACATAGGTACATTCAATAGGTTACATTAATCAATAACGAGGTTCAGTTGGCAATTTTAACTAAACTCACTAAAAGTGTTTCATCAAGCGCAAATTATATTAAGTTTCATTCTGTAATATGTAATAGGTACAACTTGTGTATAATTGTCAAAGTTCTGAATAATTGTAACTTAACAGAAACACCAGTCACCACTGAGAATATTTTAACACTGTTTGGTGTATTGGACCAGAAGGAGTTCCTTCGAATGTTTATTATTTCATATCAACAGTATTGAGACTAAGTAAATAAACATTGTTTTTAAGAAGAAACTCCACAAGTGGTAAACATGATTAATGCTATTTTGATATGCGAAGACGTTATCAATTTAGATATTTGAATTATCGTTTAAAAAAGAAGATGGTTGTAGGCAGATACTCGTAAATGCACAAACCAAATTACAGAGTATAAAAAAGATAGAAAATTTATACAGAGACAGCTGTTGCGACGAGCATTACGTACAGTATTTTTGTTTAAAATGGATTTTAAAATTCAGTTATAAAAATTGTGTTCAAATCTAAAAGAACAGCCAGGAGCAAAATTCATCGTGTAGAACAAACTTTTGAACCAAAGATTTGTCGAGTTTAAAGTTTAAAGGAATTGTAAAAAGTAGAACAATTGAATTTTCTCAATTTGTATGATAATCAAGCGTGTAGTATAGTGTAGGTAGAACCTGAAGAAAATAAATTACGGTCCCCACGGATGCGTTAACCGTAGACTCCGCAATTGCACAATGCCTGCAATGAACTGAAACGATTTTTATTATTCTCGGTCCTCGGGAATTTTCCATTCACCTGTACTATTTACTCCAGCGATTCTCAAAGGTTCCTTAGGGCCTTGAATCGTTGGATCAAATGGATATTTTGTACCCTTGTTTGTATCCACTCGCAAGGTTAGGGTCGTGTATAATAACTCGCTAAATACCTATTATTCTAGATTAATACACGAGCTATTAGTAAACGTTCATTATATTAATCTTTGAGAATAAAGCTCTATAGAATAAAGTATCGTAAAAGCAAAGAATGAACGTGAAATATTGTAGACACTCACGACATAATATCGTACAAAAGTTAATTTAACTAAGTATAATATTATTTTACTTACAGTGTGTTTAGTTATATTTAAATAGGTACACTTGTAGATTAAATAATAATTAGATGATTTATGAATTTTACAAACATTATAGTCACTGTTTTTATACGTACCTATTTATCTTTAGGAATAATGTAGAATTTAGATTCGGTTTCTTATCTTAATGTTAGTTAGATCCAATAAAATTTACATAATTATTATTTTTATCGAGCTCGATTAAGATAAAAATTTTTAATGCCTAATACTCGATTTATAAATTACTAGCATATTTCGCCCGCGGCTACGTCCGCCTGAAATTGGGTTTTAAGCGATATCTTTATAGTCATTTTAAACTTTTATCAATTAAGTATTCTGTGATTTTATCCCCTATTTTACTCTATTAGGGGTTGAATATTAGAAAACGCTCAAATACGTACATGCCGGGTAGCCGGTGCCTGGTAGTCGGTCGCGAAGTGTATGGCCATCGTACAAGGCCACTTCGCGACCGACTACCCGGCAACCGGGACGTGTGCTACGGCACTTATGGTTTCTTCATGTCCGTCTATCCGTGTGCCCGTTTTCGGCTTACCATTTTAAGCTACGGTTAGCGCTAGAAAGATGAAACATTGCATGTATATGTGTATTCATCACGTCGACAAAGTGCTTAGATAGTTCAGGAGTTATAGAGACGTATCTTGTAAAATAGGCTTACTTGGAAAACTTCGTACAAAAATAACGAATAGGCTTACTTAGAAAATAGTAAGAAAACATGTAAAATTGGTAAAATGTTCATATGCTAATGTTGTTAAAATATTTACCAACTTTTTTGTAATTTTGAAATGCATCTAATTACAAATCTACACATAAAATCTTTCCTTCTTACTTTAAATAAGTTGTTATACCTAATTATTTCTAAAAGTTATAAAAAATATATTTAGGCAAATATTCAGTTGAAAACCACAGTTCTCTGCCTTTTCATAGAACACGTGTTTTCTATTAGCACAGTTTAAATGCATTGCTCTTTCCTTATTTAACTAAACGACCACTTTGAGCTTTCAAACTATGTGTACATCTGCATTGGTACTGTTTCTAAATAACTTTGGAGCGCATTTGGTTATTTTTTAACTGCATGAAAAAACACATCTGCAATAGCAATAAATTTTATGATCTGCCATAAAACTGGCGGTTGCCAAAGGCCAGATCTGAAGATACAATAGATTTATACGAAAAACTAAGTGCCAAATATCAACACGATGGCCTACCTACTCTTTTGAAGTTAACAAAATTTATGTTTTCAACTAATGAGTGTTAAAATTAGAATGTATTTAAACACATAGACAGCTGAGTATAACTTACTGTACACAATTATAATTGTATATTTCCCTTCTACCGTTGGTTCCGGTGGACTGAAATGTACTACAAGCTTGTGATTACTAGCTATGTCTTTCTCGAGCCAAGACGTAGATAATCGTTGGGCAGGGGCCTTGAGGGGCAGCCAGAAAGCACTTTTACACTCGGATTGCGATGTATGGACAAGTCTAAATTATACTTGACTAATGATGCGTATTCAAACGACATCAATTTGATTATTTTGATCTCATGGAGGTTTTAGAGTTCCTTTAATATCAGGGAATCCATAAAGTTTCGCTCTATCCATATGTCCGTCCGTCCGTCGGTCCACCCTCGTTAACATCTGTTTTAGTATTCGAACGATATCATTGAATTTGCGCTTTAGTAACTGTGTAGGTAATAATAATCAAAACTCAGAAGTTAAAAACTATAATTCGCGTAGTCTGGTTTATAGTTATTAACTTTTGAGTTTTGATTATTACTACCCAGTTACTAAAGCGCAAAGTCAATGGTAGCATTTTAGATTTCGATACAATTTTTTTGGTTGAAAGTTCACGTGAGTGGAATGGTTCTTAGCTATCCTACTACTCATCATTATCTACTGACTCCGCTGTCTGTCTATCTAGTCTATCCGTTTATAACCAGGCTGTATCTCATGGACCATAGACCAGTTGAAAATTTTCTCAGATGATTTATTTCTGTTTGAGCTATAACAAACAATAGTAAAAAACAGAATAAAATAATAATTAAGAGGCCTCAACACAACAAACGTATTTTTTTTTTGCCGTCTTTATAGATATTAGTACGGAACACTTCGTGCGCGAGTCCGGCTCGAACTTGGCTGTTTTTTTTTTGTTTATTGGGAGGGATTATATTTATGATCATCATAAGCAAAAACTTTGAGTATAAACTAATGAGAATTGTGTGTGAAATTTAGCACATTTAAAGATAATGATAGATAGATCATAAGAAGACAGACAGTTTTATTTGCATAGAACGTGAAAACCATATGTGAAGAAAAGTATGCAGAAAGCTCATATTTTTTTTAAATAATAATTAAAGTAGATATATGAAATTAATATGAATAAAATTACACACCTCTATAATTAATGTAAATAAACCTACACTACTTCACTAATAACATCCATTTGTAGAATATCAGTTGGTTTTACATAATTTTCAATCTGTATGAAATATAGACAAAATTTACATTACTTTATTCCGGATCTCGGAGGCAAAGGAAGGAAAATAAGTTGAAACTTGGAAATTAAAATATGAATTAAAAAGATGGATGGTCTAATTTTACCTCTAGTCTGTATAGACTAGAGGTAAAATTAGACCATATTAGAGGTATTTCTATACTATAAAAATAAAGAGGAAACGTTTGTTTGTTCGCTTGAATAGGCTCCGAAACTACTAGAACGATTTTGATGAAATTTGGCACAGATATAGAGGTTCCCTATTTTTTCGCATAAAATCATAGGTCATAATTTTACTTGGCATAATTTCATTTGACCTAATAGTAGTTTCGCATAGTATTCATTTGTCATAACTTTCTTAGCATAATTTTTTTTCGCATAATTACTAAAAGCATAATAATTGTTAAGCATACTTATTGTAAGGCATATATTTTTTTACGCATAATATTTCTTAAGAATAATATTTTTATGCATAATATTAAAAAGCATAAATATATTTACGCATAATGATATTTAAGCATACTATTAAATTGACGCATACATCTTTGTAGCATTTTTTTTTTTTCACATACTAATGAATGACAAATTCTACTGGGTGTGCGAGTTAAGACGAAATAACAATTATAATTGTAATTTTCGACTGATTACGAAATTAAACTCGGACAAAAAACACGAACTGCTATCTAAGAACATGCCGAGCTAATTATTTTAAACATGTTAGCGGCTTACGGGTGGCCCAAGGGCCACCCCGCCGCAACTTAACCTACTGTTACACATGTTACACTAAGTATATGAGTGTAATACCTGCTTTTAATGTTTCATAAATATGCGTTTAATTACCTTAACCGTGTTTTCATTATGTCTTTTATTTTATGTATATTTGTGCCTTGTGACAGAATGCCTTGAATTTATTATGACCAAAAAATATTCCTAACGAGTTTATGCCAAAAAACAATTATGCCAAAGTATTATTATGACAAGAAATATTATGCCTTACGAGTTATGCCTCATTAAATTAGGACAAACAATATTAGTCTAAATGATATTTATGCCTAATGATGTAGTATGCCAAGAAACCATTATGCGTAGTAAAATTATGCCAAGTGAGGTATGACAAATGAAATTATGACAAATAAAATTATGCGAAAGAAGAGGATCCCCAGATATAGATTAGACCACGGGAAAGACAAAGGCTACTTTTTATCGCGGAAAATGTACGGTTTCTGCGAAATTAACTTTTGCGCACGAAGTCGCGGGCAACATCTAGTATCACGTAAATGCCGTCGCTTCTAACTCTGCATGTTTTCCAGATGTGGTGGTCTGTATGGTGCTTCGCTGTGGTGGCGTGCAGCGCGCGCGTCAGCTGCGCCCCCGCGGCCAGTGGCCTACCCATCGACTGGAGAGAGATCGATGAGGTCTGTATTATATTATAGAGGACTAACGAGCAAAGAGTTCGCCTGATGGAAAACGATTACCGACGTCCATGGACACTATTCAACATTGAATGCTATTCAAATGGATAGGTATACGCATTGATAGCTATCCAAAATTGAATTTGATTCAACACGTTTTATAGGACATCATCATACACTGCACTTGTGTAGCGTGTGTGTGCGAGTAACTTGACTTTCGTACTCTTAAACGTGTATCTTCTAATCTTGTGCAATAAATAAAGTTCAATTTTGAATTGCTATCTTAAAAATGCAGCGCCACGTCGCAACGCGCACGTTTTCGTGTCGGTGTGTTGACACTAAGCACAACAGATATTGTATGGATTTCGCCTCTGCGTTGTTTCACCGCCGGCGCTGCGGCGCGTGTGTGAAGGCACGAGTATACGATGCATTGCGGTGCCTCGCCGCAGCCAGCTTGCCATACAAATTGCTGCTGCCGATGCCGGCCTCTACAAAACTTGTAATGAGTTGCGACGCCGCAACGCACCGTGTGCTCGCGCGCTAAGCGTACTAAGACTGCTGGTTCGAATTTCAAAAATTCGAATTTCGATATTTGACATGTACCAGGTGTTTCGCATTGGTATAATGCAAGTTTTTAGAAACTCTAATAAATTTTATAGTAGCTTAGAAAACAAAAAGAAATAAACATGAAATATTCTGAATAAAATACATATCACTTTGCCAGACTAAAATACATGGGATGTTTATAAGGCGGCAGCGGCTGTACATCTCAGCTGACGTATGACAGGATAACCCGTTTTGAGAGTTGCGAAAATAAATCTTAAGTAGACGTTCCAGTACGTTGCCGTACGTCGTAATATTTGACACGAGCTTATCTTGTCCATACTAGGGCTTCCAATCCCGCAATACCGAGATCTCGGTATTGCGGGATCCCGCGCCATTTTCCGATCCCGCGTGATGCGGGATCACGGGCGCGGGATCCGCGGGAATTGCGGGACTGAAAAAAGCGTGCATGCGATGGCGAATGAACGGAGCGTATCGCTCACGTCCCGCGGCATGGCTCGTGGATATTTAGGAACGAGCGCGAGTGAGTGTCATTTGTTAGGTTCAATCAAAGTAAACAAAATAGGATAATCTGCGTGAACTATTCTTAATAACTCGAACTCAACTTTTGTCCGTGGGAGAGCCATACTTCGGCACGAATGGGCCGGCTCGACCGGAGAAATACCACGGACTCACAGAAAACCGGCGTGAAACAGCACTTACGCTGTGTTTCGCCGAGTGAGTGAGTTTACCGGATACCCTACCCCCCTATGATGCCGCAGTTGAAAACTAATTTGTTACCCCAGGAGGGTACCAACTGCGTTGGAGAATCCCTTTCTAGTCTCTGGACGTCCACGCTCAGGCGCCCCTGGACCTGAGCGTCCATACATCCATACATCCTCACAAACTTTCACATTTATAATATTAGTAGGATATCTGTTTCCCGCGGCTCCGCCCGCGTAAATATAGTTTCGAGTATCCCGCGAGAACATTGTACTTTTCCGGGATAAAAAGTAGCCTATGTTTTATTCCAGAGCCTAAGCTACTACTATGCCAAATTTCATTAAAATCCGTTCAGTAGTTTTTGCGTGAAAGAGGAACAAACATCCATCCGTACATCCATCCATCCATACATCCTCACAAACTTTCACATTTATTATATAGTAGGATATGCGGGACTCCGCAAATACCGAGATCCCGCGGGATTAAAAATTCGTAGTCCCGCAAATACCGAGATTGAATTCAGGCAGCGGGATTGGAAGCCCTAGTCCATACTACGTTGGATTTATCAGATTTTGTTTATTTATAAACTTACTACCTAGCTTTTGCTGGAGATTTCCGTTCGAAATACATTTCATTATATATCTATAACAGAAATCCCACTAAAACTGAAGATACAATAAAAAAAGTTAAACCTAATCAAAGCAATGAACTATTTATTAATGTACCCATTTATTTAAACCTGTTTCGCTTGAGGGCGCGAAACTAAATTTTTTTTTATATAAGTTGATATTGTTCTAATTATTGATAATTTACAAATAATAAATAAACCTTAATTAATTGTATATTTAATCATAAATATATAATTTACACCTAAGCGTCACTTTATATCGTGACGCATTACGATTTACGTGTCTCTCTTAAAAGTGCGCACTTGACCGTGCACACGTTACTTGACCGTAAGACTAGGCATTGTATTTTGTTTGGGGCCGTCCATTAATCACGTGATGTTTTTAACAACTTTTTACACTCCTCCCTTCCCCCTGGTGATATGTGGTGAGGTTTTATACTACCCCCCCCCCCCTCCTCCACCTAAGATCACGTGTATTTTTTTTACAAAGTAAGCAGGTCATGTTTGAAGAAAAGCTTTAACTGAAAAAACAATTCAATCGAATAATTTAAATAATTAAAAACTATCATGTATATGTCATTTATCTTGTAAGTATTTAAAATTTTAAACAAGACTACGAATCTTAAACCGATAATAATTTCGGTATGCATAGACTAGATTCGAAAATTAATACACGTGATGTCTCCTTAATATACCCCCTCCTCCCCTAGGTGATACTTGGTGATTTTTTTTCGGACCCCCTCTCCCCCTTAGACATCATGTGATTAATGGACGACCCCTTACCTTATAATAGAAGTACCTACCGCTGTATTGGTAAGACCTAACGCCCGAAATTAATAATCAATCTTGATCTCATTTTAGCTATCTGAGATCAACATTTCAATACATTCCAACGATCCTAAGATTGTCTATACGTCAAATTACGTCAATTTTCGTTGGAGAATTTAAGATTGAAATCAATCTAAGATTGTAGATACATTATTAATTTCGGCCGTTAATGAATAGCCATGAATTTAAAATGAATGGACAAAGATTGACGAAATAAAGTCCGACAATTATCATAAGGAAAGTTGGATTTGAATTCAAATGAACGGTCGTGATACTTCACCATTGTTATTTAAATTGAAACGAAAACTTTTATACAAATATTATGTTTTCGTATGCCGGAATGGTTTGAGGAATTTTTAAGTACTTAGGAATGATTAGAAGACATAACTTACTTTGGATAGGATATATTTTTTTTTATGTAATGAACCAGGAAATAAGCAGATGGATCGCCTGATGGTAAGCGATTACCGCCGTCAATGGACATTTGCAACACTACTTGTAACTCCCTTGGTGTTGCGACTTGCGTTCCTGGGCCCCGATTCTCGTGCTTCGAATATCGGTTCGATTGGACGTCTGTCCCGCTCGCGCGCGTATGATTTGACGCTTGTGTGAATAAGTCAGCACGAGAATCGAATCGAGATTCGAGGTACGAGAATCGGGGCCCTGGTCCTTAAAATCCCTAATCCCCCATGGGCCTCCGGTAACCTCACTCACTCGGCAAAACACAACGCAAGCGTTATTTCACGCCGGTTTTCTGTGAGGTCGTGGTATTTACCCGGTCGAGCCGGCCCATTCATGCCGAAGCGTGGCTCTCCCACAGTTTAATTATTTCCTAAGGAAAAACAATTATTTATAATATTATTATTATTGTTCCCCATAGACATCAAGATATGCAATACCAGTTGAGTACAAGCCGGTGCTGGCCTTAAAGCACTTAGTTTAGAATAGCTACGTCACTTTTCCAACATCTATCCATCTTCTAGAAGTTAATAGAAGATCTCTTACAGGACATGTACGCGGTGGCGCCGGTCGGGGGCCGCATCGGAGCCCCCTGGATGTACTACCTCGGCGAGGAGCCCCACGACTCACAGGTAATTAACTCTTATTGTATTGTGAAAAGGTTAAAGGTTACCTATTGTTGTTCTCTTGTTCCCTTATTGTTTCTGCTACGTTTATAATATAAATAGTTTCAACCATGTTGATGTCGACTACGACAGCTAAAATAGTAAATCACAACAAATCAAAAAGAACAAAATAAAATGTTTTTCTTCTTCTTCTTCTTCTTCCTCTTCTTAAATCCCAAGAATATACGTTTTGTTCTAAAGTAATTACGGATATTTTGGCATATTATGATCTACTGCTTATGCAAAGACTTTTAGGGAGAAAAATAATTATATATTTGAAAAAAATAAATAAATATAATTACAATACGATCTTTACGGCGCTGTTAAGGTCTTTGGCCTCACACAACTGATTGTTTTGATGCTATGCAAAGTATTTGCTTCCCCTTTAAATCAGCTATTTCTGTGAACATAATGACCTCAGCGCCTTAGAGAGCGCAATGTAATTTTGTTTTTAAATTATTAATTTATTAATATTGTTTAAATTATTTTTCTGCCTAATACTCTTCACACGAGCAGTAGATTATATGCCCAAGATATCGGTAATTGATTTTTAACAACGTTACACACATACACACACACAACCCAGACTTTAAAACAAAAATGCTAGGCAAATTTTTAATAATGTCCAAAAGGTTTGACGTTCTGCAAAATAATTATCATCCCACAAGCACCGAGTACGACATATCATAACTACAACGGCTAAAGTTACTTCTATAATTGAAAACAAAAGGTAATTTAATTCGTTAATATAAAATGTGTAAATTGTGTTCCCTGTAAATATCGTTTGAGTTTAATGTTCTCTGAAAGCCAATAGTTACGTAATTACGGGAACAAATTACAATGTCATCGAGTTAATAATATGAGCTCAGAAAATTGCAAAAATAATACGATGGAAACATATCGGTTTTCAGTTTTACTTCATGCTATTAACAGTATTTCATGCTATATGAGTTTGTATAAATTCTGCGTGATCGAAAAATTTTACTTTGTATGAAATGGATAAAAATAAATTATGTTTTCCCATTTTGTATAGCTAGTGGAATCCATTTTATTTATTATTCACAACAAAATATATTTAAACTATTACTTAATGCCAAAAATAAATACAAAATAACAATATTATTACTTTGTAATTTGTTAATGTGCGATTTACACTTACTAAGAGTTATGTATTTTATTATTAAACATTTTGTTTTGAGAACAATTACAGCACATCTTTTTAAATTATAACTTTTATTTAGTAAATACAATATAATTTACAAATAAAGTTTATTTATTTATTATTAATTATTCTAAAAATTCAAAGAGATTTTTTTGTTTATATGTTTGGTCTGAAAGCATCAGAGCTACGAAGTATTTTCTCGTAGCAGTGCGTTACGTAGACAGCTACGGCGCTACGTCTATACGGATTATGCTACGCGACCGTACTGACGCTGGGAAAAGTTGTTAAAATCCGTACAGTTTATAATTTTGTTGAGAAATAGATATCGTTAAGTAAATTCGTTAATGTTTTTAGACGATCTCAAATTCTAAATAGATTAGTTTTTCGCTTTTCTCTTGGTAAATAGGTACTTATAATATTAATTTGTACTTAAGAATAATAATCAATGACACGTCTTTTAGGAACACAATAGTTACAATCTGTCAAAGTCACAGTTACAAAAAATTCAGTTTTATAGTTCTAGGTACCTACTTATAAGATTAATTTGTACTTAAGAATAATCAATGGCACTTTTAGGTTGCGGGTGCGGGTTGCGGGGTAAAAAAATAAAGGAAAACGATTGTAATCTTAGTTTGACAAAAATATATTTTGGATTTATATAGGTTGGATAATTTGATTTCACTGAGGCAATTTAGAATTGTAGTTTTGGTATCAATATTACTGTTTCAGTAAAACTATATTTGGTGAGAATACCATTTTGGCAAGCATAAAAAATATATATACAAAACGTACAATTATTCTGATGTGTGTAAGTATATTTATTTTGGAATTTAAACGGCTCACTTTAAGGACCTCGGTATAAAATCGGTTTGAGTTACTTTATTTTACTTGGTACTTATAGTCTTAGGGTATAAAAATTATTTTGATGAGAACTTAAAATGTACACATTGAATAATAGCAATAGGTATATTTTGTTATTAATTGCATAAATTCTAAGTGCCATTGTAGGACGTAACTTGATTATTATACTAATACTGCTATTTCTCTAATTATGCTCGTCCATATTTCCGTGTTTTATCGAGTTTATACAAAGGAAAACTTTAATGACTTATAAAAAAAAATATTAAATTATTTTCATCTGTTTCAAACATTCTTTTGCATTAGTACCACCGAGTCCGTAAAAAATAAAAAACTAAACGATAAAATTGTTAGAAAAGAGCAGCTACGGAAACTGCAGCTTGATTAAAAGACCACAAAAAATCATAAAAGGATTCCCGCGTACAAGTGATTTTCACGATTTGCGATTTAAGCACGAACTTTCTAGCATTAAAGGACTTTTTTAGTTTGAGTGTAACAAAAAAATATCAGGCGAAAGTTATTTGCGAATTTAGTACAAAGAGTGATACAATGATATATTCACGTTAACGAACCTACCTAGGTTCGTCAGTACGTTTCCGAAGTATCTTATTACAACGTGTCCCAAGAAGTATGGTCAAGGTAAGTTTTTTCGATAGAACACCAGAGCCTCTAGTCAAGATGCATTCGATAATTTCGACGGCGAACTTCGAAATCAAAAATGTATGGAATTTGACATAAGTCATCGCTAAGTGACATGTCGCTTGCGATGCAATACGTCAAATCCCATACATTTTGTTTTAGAAGTTTGCCATCGAAATTATCGAATGCATCTTGACTAGAGGCCCTGGTCTTGTCTAAATCTATGTTCTACGATTTTCTGTAGCTTTCAAGTTATTATGGTTTTTGTGAAATTTTGAAAATTTTACATCTGGATAAATATCCAAGTTTAATATAAGAATAGTTGAAGTTTCAAGCAAAAAATTGAAAATCGTAGAATAATGGGGGTTATTTGAACAGCTCAAAGGTTATTCTAACCAAAAAACTCGGCTAGACCATACTTCCTGGGAAACGCTAGATACAAGGTGTATCAAAAATAAGTGATAATACTTAAGGGTGTGTTTTTGTTCCTTACAGAGAGTTCACTGTGAAAGTAGCAGCGCTGAAAGAGCAAAATTTTTTTTGCGATTTGTATGGGAAAGAGCTCCAGCGTCGCGAGTTTCCCCATACAAAAGTGAAAAAAAAAATTGCTCATTCAGCGCTGCTACTTTCACAGTGAACTCTCTATAAGGAACACGTACACACCCTAAAGTATTATCACTTATTTTTGTTACACTCTGTATATACTTATTTTTACTGTACCTACTGTTTAGCATTAGTTAATACTAGTCAATATTACCTATAATCTAACAAGAATGTAATTATTCTGATAAAATATTTCGATGAAACAAGTATAAAGATTATAATTAATATTAAGAACCATAATTTTTAAAACATTTGTAATAAGATAATAGACATTTGATCAGATTTTTTATAAAGTAAATAAAGTAATATTTAATAAAATACTTGAACTTTTTAAATGTCAAAAGTTTTCATGTTAATTTTAATATTGTTCTCAATCTTTTATTTCTTAATCTCGTACACTTCAATATAAAATGAAACTTTTTATAACGTTACACAGACCATTAGCGCGGCCTTGTGTTGTGTACCTGGTTCAAGTTAGTGAAATTGAATAAAAAATTAACAGAAACTTATTCAATTACAAAATTTTGATATTTATAATGAAAAATACTGCAAAAAGAAACACATCAATGTGAGCAATATTTTATGTGTAGTAGGTTCTTACATTAAATAATACTTCACCCGTTTACCCATTAATATAATATTATGGTTATACTAAGTTACTAATAGAATAATAAAGTGTTTTTATAAAAGTCATAAGTAAATAGCACAGTCTTTTAAAAATCATATTTTCTTGAATATGTAGTAGGTATATGTACCAACTTACAAATATATTCCTATGCATTAAGCCATAAGCTAAAAAAATATAAAACGAAAGGGAGAGAGGACGAAGCGTCGCTTGCCGACTCTGTCTATCGAGCTGCCGATGTCGGTGATCCGGCAACGCCTGAGCCAGGAGAAGGAGAGGAAGGAGCACGCGCTGCAGGCCGCTGCCAACCGGAACTTCCTCAACGACATCGGCAAACGGGGTACGTATTGTCGACGAAAGGGGCGAGTGGGGTGTACGCTTTGTCGGCGAGTGGGGTATGTTTAGTTGACGAGTATTTATAAATATTTGAGGGTAAGCATTGTCGGTGTTGCTATTTGTGAGTATTGTGGGCGAATAATATAAAAAAATATTTGTGATAAAGACGTCTAGATGATAAAATATATAATAGAAAAACTATTTTTGAATTTTTACGCGTAAGCACATTAACCTGTGTCTGGGATGCGTCTTGTTTAGTAGGTATTTTTATGCTATGCTACCTTGAAGCAAATCTTCTATACCCATCAACTTTCATATGAAATACAAGTCACTACTTAAATGAAATTCAATTATGTGTGTTCTACATCACAAAAATGTTTTCATTTATATTTTTTATTCTATATACTTACTTATACAGTAAATTTTCGCTGTCTGTAAAATAAATATTTTTTATAGAATACTTACCTGTGAAAATAACATAACATACAAAAAACACACCTTTGATATTAAAGAGACAACATTATATTTCATTTGAAATATTTACACTTCATCTGAATTTTATTCACAAGTACAGAAAATAAACTTTAACTTATCTTATATCTAGCGCAGTAGGTTACAAAAATTACGAATTTAAATTATTGAACGCTTGAAGTAGAATTACGGAATACAACAACCTGGTTGCCATATTTTTTACGACATAATACGTAGCACATACCATAAAAATCCTCATTAAAACATGCGATATACGGTTTTAATTTTTATGTAATAAAACTCATGGCTATTAGTAATGTTAGCGAGGACTAAAAGAAATGTCACTTTGTTTATTGTAATAGATTTATTAACATGGTTTTCTTTACAGGTTTCTGGAACCCTACTGAATGAAGAAAAATAGATAGTCAAAGTGGCATTTTCTAGAACTGAATACTCGTAGGAATTTAATATTTATAATCTAAAAATTTACATTAATGTCAACATGTTTTGTGTGTAACATAAAGTAATTTAGGAATACTTATTGTATAATGATTTGTTATTAAGTTTTTAAATGTTTCTCGTTAATTTTGTGGTAAATATGAAATGATTGTATCTAAATCAACGTTTTCAATAAAAGTTTTTTGAATTTAACCTGTCTTTTTAATCCTAATATGTTCTTAATTAAATAAATCTACAGTAACATTTTATGGACACTTCAACAACAAACCAGAAAATTATATTTAATGTACTTAGTACTATTGTGATCCTAAAATTAGAGAAAGATTTTTAAAAATATTATAAGCCATTACTCGTCAGTCCATATTAGATTATATATAAGTAAATTAAAAAAAAAATAATACAGTAATATTTTTTTTATAAATTATACCTCACCGTAAAATTGTAAAAACCGTTAGTCTGTAATATTACTAGAGATATTATAATATGTCGACAGTTTGTCAAATAAAAATTTCTCCTCACAATTGTACGCATTATTTTTCGTTATAATTATTATTACTATGAAAAAGCAAACAAATATAAATCCACTTGTCGTTTAACCAATCGGCACGTCAAATATTACAATATAACGAAAAACATTGCGTACAATTGTAAGGAGAATTTTTTTATTTGCCAATCTATAGACATTATAATATCTCTAGTAATATCACAATCTTACGGTTTTTATTTTATTAATTTAACGTTGACATAATATACATATCAATAAGCCTAATATTAAAGATATTTACTACGTTCATTGCAATTGACTCAGTACAATCAGTAAAAAGACATTCGAATTTAAAATAATCTCTGGAGAAATTTCTCATTTTACATTATATATTATTATATTAGACCCTTGAGACCACCAAATATTATCGATGACTTGTATAAATTAATATCTGGAATTGGCTTTTTGTATATTATCTGTAACCAAAAATATTGGTCAATAAATTAGTTTAACTATTTCTTTGTTCTTACGTCTTTACCGTAATTTAATTTTAAATCAATAGAGATCGTCCTTTAATTTTGTAGAAAAATAGTAGAAAATCTACTTTTATTGGACATCGAATATTCAAAATTTATGGCACAGAAAAAGCATAGAAGCTACGAACAAAATTAAATATTAATCGAACGAAATCGTTGAAAATTGAAAAGTTCGTAGTAGTTCGATTTCGAAGTTTGATTTGTACACAGTTTGTGCCCATTTCGCAACAAACTGTTAATTAGCCATATCGGTTTCGAGGATCTATTATTATTCATCAATTTACATATTGTTTCATCTTTTAACATCTTTTTTTGGGAGCCGTTATTCTGAAGAAGTTTTAAGTCTTTTGCTTTCTCTGATGATAATATTTTTTCATCCTACTCGTATATTATTACATAAGTACATTTTGTTTAAATAATATACATAATGGAACGTAAAATAGATCTACCGGTCCGCTATACTTATCAGGGATAATATTATGTACCTAATTTATTCCGTCAATCCGAATAGTAATCATTAATTTAGGTATATCCCCGATATGTATTAGAAGCCTATGATGGTTTTATTAATGCCATAAAAATGTGAATTTTAACCCGGGGGCAAAATATAAAGTATACTTCTATTGTGCTATCTATCTTTACTTATTCTATTCTTATTCTTATCTTAAGTTTTTTTTTCTGGTATGGGTTGTCTGGTATAGATTTGATGAAAGAGATCATTTCAAGCGATTAGACCGCCTTTGTTTATTTGTAATCTCAAAAAGCAGTAAACGGCACTTGACGAATATTTCATACATTTACGTGATAACATAATTTTATGAATGACCCAATTAAGGCTTTCGCGCTAGAATCGCGTTGCTCATTTAATGCACTTATGATACGTACTCTAATGTGTAAGTGAATTATAGCGGGCGTGTGGCTGCGAGCTTCTTCGCTCGCTTATTGACAATATCGTAGACGAGACGGTTACGTAGGTCGCATAGAAATGTTGAAAACAAAAGTCAAATATTTGTAGTTGTTAGTTTGATGACCTCTGTGGCACAGTGGTTAGCGAGTTAGTTCGAATCCTGCCCAAGGAACAAAATATTTTCTGTGTTCTTGGGTCATGGTTGTAAATGAAACATGTGTATAAATATAATAAAATCTTAATTATGTGTAAAGTACAATATAAAAGTTTTAAATACTAGATGTTGCCCGGGAATTCGTACGCGCAAAAAAAAACCGCGGGAACCTTTCATTTTGCTGCAATAAAAAGTAGCCTACATATTAATCCGGAGTCTAAACTACTATCATACCAATTTTCGTGAAAATTCATTCAGTAGTTATTGCGTGAAAGAATAACAATCATCCCTACATCCACACTTCCATACGTACAAACTTTCGCGTTTATAATATTAGTAAGGATATATACAAATATATCCTTACTAATATTATTAATCAAATCAAAAAATCCATGATTTGGATCAAAATATATCAAAAATCTGTTTGTCAACAGCTGGTGGAACGCGGCGGGCGCGCGCGGCCGAAGCGCAAGATGCCATCGCTGTCTATCAGCAACCCCATGGAGGTGCTGCGCCAGCGGCTGATGCTGGAGGTGGCGCGCAAGCAGATGCGTCAGGCCAACGAGCAGCAGGCCTTCAAGAACAGGGTCTTCCTGCAGAACGTCGGCAAACGAGGCAAGTCAAATTTGATTTTACAATAATTGTTTAAGTCATATTTAAATTCGAGGATGTAAATTATAAAATTTAATTCTGAGAATTTAAACTTTAACCGCAGCATTATAACCTGTTACAGATTAAATTAACTCAGCAGGTTAAAAGCAATAAAAACATCAGAAATAATCCTAAAAGTATCTGACAATATGATATTTTGTCTCTGGGTAAAGTACAAGTGTGACATAAAAGTCAATTAGATCATAAACCCCAAAACTTTGGCTCCAACTTACACAACATTTTCGAAACGTTTTTTTTTTATTCAGGAGGCTTACGTAGACTTAAAAAGATAGTGTAAACATTTTATATACCTATCAACTAGGTATGTAGCTTTCATATTTAAACAGAAATGATATCAAAAGTTTTAGTCTACAACAGATAAAATGTGTTTATCTCTCTTTATTGTCAACGAATAGCACTCGCTTTAATAAAATAACTTTATTCACTTTATCTCCATATTTTTAGATTTCCGACCTCTCCACACTTTACATTACCTAACTATGATAATGTTGGTAGTAAAGTATTATATTAAAATAGTTTAAAAACACTACCACTCAAAGTTACGTTAAATATTAAAATATAATAACTGAATAATAACTGAATTTTTAGTTAACCTTAAAAAATAATAATAAAACAAACGAATAGTTTTTGCTTGAAAGATTATTAAAGTACTACCTATCCATCCATAAATACATCCTCACAAACTTTCATATTTTTAATAGGAGTAGAATAATTTTTGAAAAAATATAAAGGATTTTTTTTTAAATCGGTTCAGTTGTTTTGGCGTAGTTTGGAAACAAACATGTAAAAATAGAAATCTTTCCTCTTAATAAACATTAGTATAGGCAAAGAAATTAGCCGCAATATTTTTTCCCGAAACAAAAATTATACTTTGACATGTTCATTCAGTTCATAAAAGAAATATCTGTTTTCGCTTACAACCTTAAAGCCTACAATGAAAATGTTCATCTAACATAGACATGGAAATCGTAAAATTTATCTTACATTAGATGTTTTGGTAAAATATTTCTTTGATGATTCGATATTATTTTCGTACCTATAATTTTTTAATCATTATTATAAAATATTGGCTTAAATCTCAGATTGTCCGATGAAATAAAACAGATTATTATTATAGAACATAAAGAACTAAACAACAATAGTAAATAATATATTTTTAATTTTTTCAAAAAATTCTGCTTACGTATCACAAAGTAAAGTCAAAAATTAACACAATTTTTTTAACTGAATTCCATAATTTTTAATCATACAATAGAGTACAATAATGATTTTGTCGAATGTCGATAGAAACGAAGATATGAAGTATCCTACTCCCAAACGAACACTAAACCTGAGCTTCGTCTAACGTGACCTAGTTCTTATTTGAAGAATGTTTTTATAAGGGTCAATTATATCACTAGAACACACTTCTCTTAGTACACCTACTATTTCATGTAAGAAGTCGGAGTAAACGTTATAAGCATAGACGTATATAAGGTTCGGTAAAATTAATTACGGATATTTTGGGCAATAATTATCTATTGCTTATTTAAAGACGTTTATTCAGAAAAATAATTGGGGATCCTCTTTTTTCGCATAATTTTACTTGTCATAATTTCATTTGGCATACCTCACTTGGCATAATTTTATTACGCATAATATTACTTTGGCATAATGGTTTCTTGGCATACTATATTATTAGGCATAAATATCATTTAGACTAATATTTTTTGTCCTAATTTAATGAGGCATAACTCGTAAGGCATAATTTTTCTTGTCATAATAGTACTTTGGCATATTTGTTTTTTGGCATAAACTCGTTAGGCATATTTTTTTGTCATAATAAATTCAAGGCATTCTGTCACAAGGCACAAATGTGCATAAAATGTAAGGACATAATGAAAACACGGTTAAGGTATTATTAACCGTGTTTTCATTATGTATTAGGCATACTGTATTAAGCAGGTATTACACTCATTATACCTAGTGTAACATGTGTAACAGTAGGTTAAGTGGCGGCGGGGTGGCCCTTGGGCCACCCGTAAGCCGCTAGCATGTTTAAAATAATTAATACGAAAGGTTATTTAATTCAAAAACAAAACTTACTTTATCCTTAAGTGCATTGGGCTCGTGTTTATGGCTCGGCATGTTCTTAGATAGCAGTTCGTGTTGTTTGTCCGAGTTTAATTTCGTAATCAGTCGAAAATTAGTATTATAATTGTTATTTCGTCTTAACTCGCACATCCGGTAGAATTTATAATTCATTAGTAAGTATGTGAAAAAAAAGGCTACAAAGAAGTATGCGTAAATATAATAGTATGCTTAAATATAATTATGCGTAAATATATTTATGGTTTTTAATATTATGCTTAATTAATATTATGCGTAAAAAAATGTATGCCTTACAATAAGTATGCGTATGCCTAACAATTATTATGCTTTTAGTAATTATGCGTAAAAAAATTATGCTAAGAAAGTTATGCCAAATAAATATTATGCGAAACTACTATTAGGTCAAATGAAATTATGCCAAGTAAAATTATGACATATGATTTTATGCAAAAAAATAGGGAACCAAATAATTGTCATACAAAAAAAAATCTTTAATGGGTGAGTTTGCGTTTTGCGGAAAGTCACCAATACATGAGATGATTGTTTACTTTAAGTATGACAATTATTTTTTTACCTAAACGTCTTTACTTAAGCAGTGGATCATGTGCCCGAAGTATTGTTGTTATAAGTAATTGATTTTCGGAGACATTATATTATGTACTAGCTGACCCGGCAAACTTTGTTCTACCTTAGAGGCAATAAATGAGCAGATTTTGGATTTCATTAAGTGCAATTTTTCATTAGTACAATAGATATAATTAAAAAGAAATCAATTATTTTAATGATCGTTAAAATGGGCCATGTATTTTGTTGCATGGGTTGCAATCTTCAGTAAAGCATCATGTAATATACGACATTTTTCGTTTTATTATCAGGCGCAAGAATAAATAACGCAGATGGTCTTCCGATCCGTGAATATGCCACATATAATTGACCAGGTGAAAAACATGGATTTTGTAGATTCAGACCACAAACTTTCAAGGATTGACCTTGTGACTTATTAATGGTCATGGCGAATGCAAGACGGATCGGAAATTGAAGTCGTTTGAACTCAAACGGCATATCGGTATTCGGTAGGGATCATCGGGATCTTTGAAATGAGAACTTCCTCACCTTCGAATTTTCCTTTGAGTATCGTCGCGTTAATCACATTATTTGTAAATCCCTAAATTACTAAATTCCCAAACATATTATTTTTCTGCGATAAATAGTAGCCTATGCTCTTCCTCGTAGTCTACTCTATGTCTGTGCCAATTTTCATGATGATCGTTTAAGTAGTTTTTACGTAAAAGCGTAAATACAATATTCCACGGGAACCGTATATTTTCTTGCAATAAAAAGTAGCCTATGTCCTTCCTCGTGGTCTACTTTGTATCTATAGCAACTTTCATGGTGATCGGGTAAGTAGTTACGTAAAAGCGTAAATACAGTATTCCACGGGAATCGTACATTTTTATGCAATAAAGAGTAACCTATGTTCTTCCTCGTAGTCTACTTTATATCTGTGCCAAATTTCATGATGATCGGTTAAGTAGTTTTTACGTAAAAGCGTAAATACAGTATTCCACGGGAACCGTACATTTTCCCGCGATAAATAGTATCCTATGTCCTTTTCCTGGTTCTAAGCTACCTCCCTACCAATTTTCAATCAAATCGGTTCAGCCGTTCTTCAGTTATAAATGGTGTAACTAACACGACTTTCTTTTATATATATAGATTAAGACTAGAGAAAAACTGTCTCCTGTAAAATGGCTCACATTTTTGGGGCCATTTTGACATTTGAAGTATGGTGAAAACAAGATTTGACTACAATACCTTTGTCTGAGTGCACCTATTAATAGTAAACATTATAAGTGTAAATTGAACTTTAAAATTTAGTTTGACATAATATATTATTACATATTATTATGTTGTGACGCATTTTGTTTGATTGGAATGTTAAAACTGAGTTATCGCTGTTTCATGGTTCGTTAAATAGACAACTAGATAAATCATTTCAGTAGTGAAGCTAAGCATAATTTGATACACAGAAGTCCAAGCACCAGTCACCATTACTGTAGCATGTAGGTAATATTATAATATTTTAGACGAAATAAAAAATAAGGTAAAAACCTATAACCTCACGCACTGAGGTACTCGCGCACCGAGTGTTCCGTACAAACCTGTAGTAATTTTGTTACAGCTTAAAGGTATTATAAACCTGAGTATTTGATATGAATTTCAATTTAATACCTTTACGCGTTCATGAAGAAAGTGGTAGTAAGTTTAAAATTATTAAAAAATATTTTTATTATAGGTATGATGTAACTAAAAATTTACGGTTTTCGCAATTATTTCTTTATCTGTACTAAGCGACGTTCTTTCGTACCAAATTTCAAGATTCTGAGTTCACGGGAAGTACCCTGTAGGTTTTGATTCCCTTGCGAATGTCGAAAATTTGTGGAAATTTGCGGCATAAACGGCTGTATCTATTGATTGCGTTGGCTTAGAAGTTTGATTTTTCTCACAGGTTTTTAAGACATAGTAGACTTAAGTATTTGATATAAATTTCAGCTTGATACCTCCACACGTTCCTGAGAAAAGGGGTCTAGACAGACAGACAGACGGACAACAAAGTGATCCTATAAGGGTTCCGTTTTTTCCTTTCGACATATATAAAATACTATGGACCAATTTGGACCACACGGCGACCTTTAGTTTAATATACCTACTACATAATCTATTCCTTTATCTTATTTGTCGGCTCCATAAATTATTCATTTTCGTCGATATAACATAATAACCCCAAAACGAGCAATAATACGCTTATGTTTGTTTCGTACGTGAGTTTTAATGTTAAATATGTGTACGTTTTCCTTTTGTGCTTTTAAGGTTACTACGTCATGTTATAAATAATTTAGACTTTGGTATTGTTTTTTTATGTTTTATTTATCAATAATAATAAATACAAAAAACAAAATATTATTTAAAATGTAAACAGGTGAGAAATTAACAGTTTCAAGACTGTTATCGTTTATTTTATTTTTTATATGTATATGATATCAGAAATAAAATAATTAAAATTAAAACGATGAGGTCCACTGAGGTCGTCATGAATCATGATATAAAATAAAATATCGATTGTACGTTCTAATCCCGCCGAAGGAACAAAAAGTTTTTAGTTATTATATTATATTTTTTTTAAGGTTTTTAGTTTTAGGTTCATTGTTGTAGTATATATTTTTTATGATAATTATTAGCAATATGCCGATTAAGATTCGATGTTACGGTTATATGTTTAATTTATATTATATTCAGGTATTTTATGTGTTCCTGGGTCACGGACGTGTATTAAATATGAATTTAATGCAATAAAAATCGGAAATATGCGTATATGTATAGTGTAAAAAGTATTAAATGTACTTCCCATTGTCTGGCACCTGCAGTAACACAAGCTCTTCGGATACTTAGCACGGGACTAGACTGATGTGGTTTGAAGCGTCCATAGATAAAAAACCTAATCTGCAACCGATTTTGAGCTATTTCGGAAAGAAAAACATTCATAATGTGTACCTTTATCTAGAACTTTCTCAACTAGCTTCCCCAGTTAAAAAAAAGTGTGTGCGTGTAACCTTTCGTGGGGGGACGATTAGAGGTATAGGTCAATGTAAACGTCAATGTGATGGGGATGGTTGGGGTCAAAGGTCAATGTCAAAGGTCAATTTGTTGGGAAGGTTGGGGTCAAAAGTCAATAGGAACTAAAATAGCTACATGCTCGCGTAAACTAAGACGGCAAACAATTGCAAGTTGAATCTTACGTATTTTCGATCAAGACACGTGACTTGTCGCGCGAGTTTAATAGTTTTTACTCATCTCAAGAAAAGTGCTCAGCGCCGCTAAAGTATTTACTCCAAAAATCTGAGTAGTAACCCTAGTCGCGCCTAAGGAAGTTTTACTTCAAAAATCAGGCTTTACTACTAAGTGAATGCTAAACGATTTGTTTGTTCGTTTCAGGTTTCTGGGCTGACTCGGACCGGGTCTCATCACACTACGACGACTAAATCGCTCCTGTTGCGCATCTCCCCGCCGGCTGGGGGACGATGCGCGTTTCATTTGTACCCTGAACTTGTCTCATTTACTTAGTTAATTAATGAAATTTATTTCTGAGCAAATAATACGCTTGTTGAATATTAAATTTTACAATATTTCCACTTCTGTTTATCTTTTGTTAGCGTTTGCCTTGTCCCGTTCAGTTTCATTTAAAAAGTACTTCTGCTTTATTAATTTTTGTACGATGAGAGTAACATTCCTTCTCGTTTTATTACAAAAATGATTCGCCGTCCGCTGTGATTTGCAATTTTTGTTTATTTTTTAGACTTTCTTTTCTATTTGTTATTATTTTTGTAGTGTTCTGAATGTCGTCCAGCTCGTAATTCGACGTTCAGAAAAGTATACAATTGAAGTAGTAGTATTTGTGCCAAATCTTATTGAAAATACCCATCTACCTGCGGTACTAAACTAATTAACTACCCCTAAGGGTATTTCAAATGTAATTATTTATATATAAAAACTTGTCTAGTCTTTATCTATAGATTTGTATGTACAGAGTAGTTTTATTTATTTTAACTCGTATTTGGAAACTCTAGTAGCTTTTAAAACGTAGGAAATGTAATAGTATATTAATACAAAGTATAAATTATGTTCAATAAAAATGTTAAATAATTTGTTGTTTTCTTTTCGTGTTACCTCTCTCGGATGCGGTCGGTGAGTCGGTGTAATTAATTTTAATAACAGTATTTGAGCTATGTAGACGCCGAATACAAAGGCTACAGAATCTCTAAAGTATGCGAGGTTGATGCCTTTGATGTAGCCGTAAGTATATTTCTAAAGTTAGCTGCTTATATAAGGTTTGGTAATATCAACTACGGATATTTTGGGTATAACGTTTAGGAAAAAAAAAATTTCATACTCAAAGTAAAAAAATCATAGCGTTATGGAGAAATCTCCGCTCAACGCAAACTCGCCCATATAAAGAAAGATTTTTTTTTGTTGAGCACAACAATTATTTTTCTGCCTAAACGTCTATACATAAGCAGTAGATTATTTGTCCAAAATATCCTTACTTGATTTTACCGAACCTTATATGAAAATACAGAATCTTGCGTCTGTTTTGATGAATTTAGAAATAGATATACTGTTGCAAAGTCTACAGAAATTGTCACATAACTTCTTTTCATGTTTTGTCTATGTCGCTCTATATAAAGTAAGCAGCGACACAACTTCCGAATAAGCTATCCGAAATAGATTAGAAGTTTGTGAAACATAGTACCTTATATTTTGTTATGATGTTACCGTCACTTTTGTAAAGCTGTTTTTTTTAACCTGGTGAAGTAGTTTCATTGGCTAAAAATAGAAGAGCATTCAATTTTCAAATACTCCAATTCTTTTTTTGAACAACAGGTTATATTGCGTCGACAGTTCATTTTTCTGGACTTCTAATAACGGAGAACTGTATTTTTAACCATTTATACAAAAGGAGAAAAGCCAGTCTGTAAAACAATACAATGTGTTTTGAATTTAAAACGCAATAAAATGTAATCACTTTTAGAGTAAATACTACGCTGCAAACTAACTAAGCGTATCCCAATAATTTAACTTCGAACAGGTAGCCAAAGAGAACTTTTGAATACCAACGAACTTTACAAGTTTAATTAAGCAAACAATAATGGAAACGAACACGAAATAAATATAATTTGTAAAATAAGAGATATTATCAGACATCGAAAGCCGCATTGTGTTCCTAATCAAAAGTAAGATACTGGCACAACAATACGGAATCTGGCCGTGGTATTATCCTGTACATCATCGTTTCTCATCCGGGGCGTCGCAATCCTTGGGGGGTTGAGTTTGTCTTTAAAGGGGGTCGCAGTCTGTTCAAAAATAATAAATACAAACTACACATAGGTACAAAAGATTCGTTTTTCGAACGAAATCAATTGAACGTTTTTATAGCTGATAAAAATAGCGCGTTAAGTAAGTTCATATTATTATAATTTTATAGTGACGGGGTCGCAAGACTTTTTACTTAACTTTTTGGCTTTTTTGTGGGTCGCGAAAAATGGTTGAGAAACGATGGTGTATACATCATAAAATAGGACTGTGAAGAGCCCAATCGCGTTCATAAACAGGCCTCCATCTCTACACTAATTAGTTTCCAGGGCTCTGTCTGCGTTTGCGTCTAGATAGTTATTAGTATATTTGATGTAGGAAATATTTTATGGCTAGACGTGATGTATATATATTTGATTGGTCATTAAACAGCCTCCGTGGTCTAGTGGTTAAATCATTGGCTCTCGACTCGGAGGTATTATATTTGATTGGTTTTATTATAGACCACAAAGGCGGTAAATATTATTTGTATATTTATAGTATAATCATCAAATAAACACTTTTGAACGTAATGATTGAATGAATGAACGCATAAACTGATTGTCTGGACAGCAAAATTGAACGTGAGTCGAACCGACTTCAAAATTATTAAGATTGAGTAGATAAATAGATAACATTTTAGGCGAATATAAAAGGGGAATTATTATCTATAAAATGCAGTGCAGAGATGCAGAGAGTGCAGTTTTACTTTGGAAGTCGGTTTTATTATTATTTTTTTGTTTAAAATTATAAAATTTTCTATCTAAAAGGCAAAAGAATCGTCATAAAAAATATATGAACTATTATGGGCGAATTTTGACCACAGGGCGACCTCTGGTATTATAAAATGCCTATACTCGTATATGCTACGAACTACTGAAACTTTCGTAGCAGTGCTACGGAAGCGTAGACATGGGTCGTTGAAAAATAATATATAGATAAAGTCGCATCATATTATATTATTATGACCAATATAATAAAATTAAAAACAATCCTACTAATATTATAAATGTGAAAGTTTGTGGGGATGGATGGATGTATGGATGAATGTTTGTTACTCTTTCACGCCATTACTACTGAACGAATTTCGATGAAATTTGGTATGGTAGTAGTTTAGGCTCGGAATTAAAATATAAGCTACTTTTTATCTCGAAAAATTACAGCATTCCCGTGGGATACCCAATAATATATTTACGCGAGCGGAGCCGCGGGAAAAAGCTAGTTTGTTACTAATTTAATTTCCGTAGAACAATATCATTTGAAATCACTATATCTGCATCAAGCATGTTTCTCTATCTCGCAAGTTCATTATAAATATTATACAGGAATACTTTTTCATCGGTACAATAAATTTTACCGCGTCATTGGTATCGATAATATAGTACATTTCACATTTTTTTTTTCATTTCAATTAATTTATCCTTTAACCAATCTAATACCGCATGGGCGCACTAACTACAAGGCGTCAACGGGTGCGGTATGAGGTAGGGGGCAGTGGGGTGGGGTAAGCGATCGGCCGGGCGACGCACGAGTCGGCAACAAAGCATCGATAGATGCGTAATGCATCCACATTTTGTATTAGTTTAGCGGATAAGTTCGGGGATTGATAATTTTGTTTTTTTGTTCCAAAGGGTTAGTAACAAAAATCGCTAGTATTTTTTATTTTTTACAACTATTACATATCTTGATTTATTGTACTGGTGAAAAAATAATCCTTTATTGTATCTTTTTGTATTTATTACTTTCAGCTTAAATCAGCGGCGAGGTAACGAAGCTCAAAATTCACTACCCCGTTGAAACTGCAAAAAATAAACGAAGTAAAGTTACCATTTCGTTGAAATCGTATTTTACTTTTAGACTTCAATTTTATAAAATTATTAAATAATAGTTACGTATGTTTGAATTTATTTATAAACATTTCATGTTCACGTAATGAAATAAGCAAAAGCTTACATTCTAATAATCATCACCCATAATTTGGAAATAAAATAGTGAAGTCACCTTCGGTCATTCAGAACAAAGCAACATAAGTAAAATCAAACATAAATTATTGTTTATGGACGCTTCACACCACGTCAGTCTGGACTCTGGTCCCGTGGTAAGCTGTATCCGAAGAACTTGTGTTACAGGGACCAGATAATACGAACTATATTTAATACTTTAATGATAAACATTTATTTTTAACTTCTCGCTTAGAAAATCTAAGATATTCAAAAATCGGATAGTTATAAGTTTTACACCGTTTTGCAAAAATTGAATTCTCATCAGATCTCGACGTTCTGAGTTCACAGGAAGCTTCCCCGACTACCCCCGCGAGGGTTTCACTATGTCTGTATGTATGTGTGTGTGTGTGTGTCTATAATTATGTAAACCTCATTATAATGAGGTTTACATATATAAAAAACACATTTTTAAAAAATCTGTTTTATTTGAGATTTCTTGAAAAGTTATACTTTTCAAGAAATCTTTTCAAGAAAAATTATACTTTTCAAGAAATCTCAAATAAAACAGATTTTTTAAAATGTGTTTTTTTTTAATAACTTTTAAACGGCTTTATTGATTCACTCCAAAAACTAATCAGCTATTAACCTTGAAAAATCACGTCGATCGCCGCTAATCCGGTCAAAGTAGGTTGATTCGTTCGAGACATATTGTGAAGGAAAGAAAACCGATAAAAGTGTTTTTTCGGAATTACTCCGAAATATTTCATAAAAAAAAATGTTTGTTGTCAATTCTTATAAAGGACAAGAAAAATTGCATCGATTGCCGCCAACCGCGTGAAAATCGGTTGATTCATTCCAAAGCCATGACAGTTTTGAATTTCAAAAAATAGTGTTTTATTAAACTTTCATCATAAAGAAAATTATCAGTGAAAATTTTTAGAAGCACTTTTATTTTTGAGCTCGATAAGCTCAAAAATGATGCATTAGTTAAAATTTAAACACTTAGCGGGAAGTTGCATGGATGGCATTTAGGTCAACTGTTTTCCTATTTTTATATTTTTATACACATATTTTATATAAGTACATTCATGAAGGACTACAGAAAAAAATATTTCTTCATCTGGATTTGAACTCACGAGTCACGACTCCCGACTTAAGCACTAACGCGCTTATCTACTACCACAGAGGTCGACCACTTTAGTAGATACGTAGTATTAGTACAAAACATTGTCTGCGTTCTTTGGGAAAGTTTTTTTGGCGCATGTGCATTAAGAAATGCGCGCGCGTGTATTATGGACGCCGAAATTTTTGATATTTGAATCGTATTGCACATGTTTATTATAGACGCCGAAATTTTTGATATTTGAATCGTATTGCACATGTTTATTATAGACGCCGAAATTTTTGATATTTGAATCGTATTGCGCTCGTACCTATGTATACTGCGCATGCACCAAAAAGTATTTTTTCCAAAGAACACACTCATTGGTATGTACCTAGTATTGAATATTGATGTCTAAATGTCACTTGAATACTCAGATACTATGAGTTAATAATTGTATCTTTTGCCTCTCAAACGATTTGTACACAAAGGAATTCCTTCCTGGAAAATTTCAAATATACAAATAATTTAATTTCGTTGAGAAGTTATTTTAGCTTAGAAGTTTTGTTAAAACTTAGATTAAACATTTTTAAATATTGTTTTACCTTATGATGACGAGTATACAAAAGCAGAAATAAATATCATAATGTTTGTATCTGTACTAATATTATAAAGCTGAAGAGTTTGTTTGTTTGTTTGAACGCGCTAATCTCAGGAACTACTGGTTCGAATTGAAAAATTCTTTTTGTGTTGGATAGCCCATTTATCGAGGAAGGCTTAAGGCTATATAGCATCATGCTAAGTTCAATACGAGCGGAGCACCAATCAAGAATGTTTCAAAATCGCGTTTTTTTTTTCCTTTTGAGAGCTTTCGCTGCGTACCGCGTACGCTGCGGAAATGGTTAAAGTTTCGCTAAAATGATGTATGACAGAATTGTTCCCCTTTAAAAGTGCTAAAAAAAGTCCGCGACCGTATATGTCTATCTTTTAAGGTTGGCTCACAATAACCTTTTAATGCTAACCAAATTTGTTATAAAATTAAGCATTATTTGTGAGGGTGTTTTCATAAAAATGATATTAATCCTTATCCAAGTGTGTTTTTATACAAATAAACAGCTATATTAAATGAAACTTTAAAGTATATCTAATACCATAGATACTGCCAACTTCAGACTGAAAAAGAACGATTATAATGTTATTATGCGCGCGACTCCGTGCGCGCTAAAAGTAATCCCGTAGGAACCGTACATTTTGCCGAAATAAAAAGTAGCTTATGTTCTTCCCCGTGGTCTACTCTATATCAGTGCCAAATTTCATCAAAATCGGAATAGTAGCTTCGGAGCCTTATCGATGCAAACAAATAAGCAAACAAAGAAACAAACTTTTCCCTTTTCATTATATTAGTAAAGATTATACCTACAGAACCTTCTGATTTAGTACTAAACGAAATAAAAAATAAAACGTTTATAGCAAGCTCTAATTAATAAAACAAGGAACAATTAAACGCTACTTATGTTAAATGAGTCCTTTGAAATTTAATAAGCGGTTGTTGGCTAAATGTCCTGCTAAGATTAAGAAAATATATCAAAGTAAGTTCTTCTAAACTCCTAAAGGAACAGAAAGCCATACTTAGCACTCGTTAGCAAACGCTTTTACAAATTGCTCACTATATTTTCAACTTTTGATTTATTTTTGAACAATTTATAATTCATACTACATTAGAGCAAATTAATAAATGGTACGTTCTATAAATAAACTAAGGGTCAATTCACACCGAAACGAAACCATACGCGACGCAGCGCTGCATTTCTTTTTACATCATTCTAAATTTAAATTTATTCTTTATACATATTTTATATGAGACGTGTATCTTTTTGTTTTGTGAAAAGTTTCAATTTTGAATAGCTATCTTGAAAATTTAGCGCCGCGTCGCGTATCGTCGCGGTATATGATAATGTATCAAGTTAATGATGTCAGTTGTGGTATAGTATACGGGTATGCGACCCCGGCTCCCTAGCTATTACCGTCCTATCCCGTGCCCTCCTGGGCGGTAATATCCTACATCCCTATTTCCCACTCTAACTTACCAATTTTCCTTTCCACACCACCTATCCTCCCTTTCCCTATTCCTACCCTCTCCACCAATCCGTGGGAACGCAATGGATAATCATAAAAATAATTTAATTATCCAAAATGGCGGCGATGCGGTTCGCCACCCATCACGTCTCGTTCTCGCGGAGGCGAAAAGTGGCCCATGGAGAGCCGCTTCGCTACGTTGAATGTAAGAGGAGGAATGGATGGTATGAATGAAAGTGGACGAAGCGAAACAAGTATGTAAGGATCGTAGCAAGTGGAAAGAAGTGGTCTCTGCCTACCCCTACGGGAAAGAGGCGGTCTCTGCCTACCCCTATGGGAAAGAGGCGTGATTATATGAATGAATGATCAAGTTAATCGGGGTAGAACTAGTTTAATTTGATATTTTGTCACATATTAATTTTAGTAATTCACCGAGTGTGTAAATATCTAAGGTCATTAGGAGTTTCTTAACCTTTTTTTATGTCACGAAAAAGCCAAAAAGTGAAGTAAAAAGTCTTGCGACCTCGTCACGATTTTTTCGACGTTCGATACGAACCTTTTGTACCTATAATATGTAGTTTGTATTTATTATTTTTCAACAGACTGCGACCCCCCTTTAAAATCAAACTCGACAAAAAAGCTCGCGAACCACCAGTTGAGAAACGTTGGGAGTAATGGATCTTAATTTGTAGTGGGAGTAATGGATTTGTATTAGTGCCTACTCCATAAATTATAATAGGTACTATCAGTTTTCATTTGATATTATACAAACAGACGAAATCCCTCGTGACCTCTTTAAGTTCTCTATTTGTGTTAAACTGAACCTTACTACCTAAGCAGTTTCAAAATTATTGCCAATTTGTAGTAATTGGCATCCAACATATTTGGCATTAGTTTGAAAAAACTTCAGCGTAAAGTGAATTAAATTTAAAACTTGAATAATTAACTAATGCCCGGATTTTGAGATTTTTGTCGGTTACGATTGCCGCAAAAACGCATATTCCGACATTTTCAAGACTCAAGGGAATCAAATTCAATCAAATGTAAAATATTCCTTCTCCATACAAACTTTCATCGAATACTTTCAGGCTCGACACAAACTTCGAGACTCTATTCCTGAACTATATATGATGTATGTACTTTGTACGGAACCCTCCTCGGTAGGCGAGTCCGACCTGTGCTCTAGTTATATGCGTCCGCGCGACCGAGCGGCTTAGCCGCTACACCGCGAAATTACAAGCAACTGTATGGAACGATTTATATGAGTAGTAGAGCATCATCTTTGCATACAGTCGCTTGTGATTTTGCGGTGTAGCGGCCAAGCCGCTCGGTCGCGCGGACGCATATAAATAGACCATAAGGCTGGGACTATGTGCAACGGAATCCGGTAGGCCGTAGAGAATTATGAGCACTGAAAATAGAACTCTGTGCTAATACAATAGAGTTGAAAATTGAACATCCGAGTGTCGAGTCAAATGTCAATGTCATATATGACAGCTCGACACTCGAAACTTCCATTTTCAACTGTATTGTATTAGCACAGAGTTATATTTTCAGTGCTCATAATTCTCTACGGTCCACCGGATTCCGTTGCATATAGTCCCAGCCTAAGAGCTCATTTCTTTCTTTATTTGTCAAGTTAGTAGAGAGAGATATATGCTTCGGCTAGGTATAAAATAAGTTAAATATATCTTACATAATAAAGTTTAAACTCCTATGTACAAGTTTATAAGTAGATATGAGTTTTAACTTTCAAATACGTTAAGAATTTCTCTCCTTCTACATTAATAAATGAGTTCCTTTTCCTTTTGCACACTCATACTCTTTAATTAGTCATTTTTAGCGTTCACAGATTTGCTCGGCTCGGCCATATTAAAAGTCGAGAGGGTAATTTATAATGTTTTATGTCTAGGCTTTATTTGAGTGTCCGCGCTCTTAACGGCAATGACTTTGACCACTCATATAATAGGGCACTTAGAGGATTTCATGAAATAAAAGAAAATATTGCAGGTAAGTAAATGAATATTTTATTTATAGCCCTCTTATATTTTAGAAAATAGCTGGAAATAAATGGCGCGATATCTAAAAATACGAAGAAATAAAATAAGTTTTAAATTAATATACCACCGTAGTCATCACGAGGGTCTACCCTCAGGTCACAGAAAAAGTTTCCCCGGTACAGGTGTCCAAGATTAATAATTATTAGATGAAAACGAACATTAAGAACTTATTTCATTAAAAATTGTGAGTGGCAAATAAATTAATAAATTATTAATTGTAATTTTAATATGAGGATATTTTCATTTTAAATGGCGCATGTTTCAAGAAACAGCTTTTGAAAAGTTTTATTGATTTTATGACTAAAAAACTATGAATTATTTTATAATTTATGTGATTCCAATAAAGGTTGAGCATAGAAATGTGCATTTTTAATTTTAATTCTGATTTTTTCAAAGTATATCGAAGAAAATTGTCTTGTTAGTAACAGAAATCAAATTGCGATAAAAAATTATCTATACTAATATAATACATACATACATACATATAATCACGCCTCTTTCCCGTAGGAGTAGGCAGAGACCGCCTCTTTCCCATAGGGGTAGGCAGAGACCACTTCTTTCCACTTGCTACGATCCTTACATACTTGTTTTGCTTCATCCACTTTCATTTTTACCATCCACCACCACTTTTCGCCTCCGCGAGAACGAGACGTGATGGGTGGTGAACCACATCGCCGCCATTTTGGATAATTAAATAATTTTTATAATTATCCATTGCGTTCCCACGGATTTGCGAAGAGGGTAGGAATAGGAAAAGGGAAGGATAGGTGGTGTGGAAAGGAAGATTGGTAAGTTGGAGTGGGAAATAGGAAATGTAGGATATTACCGCCCAGGAAGGCAAGGGATAGGACAGTAATAGCTAGGGAAGCCGAGGTCGCGTACCCGTATACTATACCACAACTACCGGACAGGTAAGTTAATAAGTATCATAAAGAGGAAAAGTTTGTTTGTTTTTTTTTTTTTGTTTGCATTGAATAGGCTCCGAAACTACTGGACTGATTTTGATGAAATTTGGCACAGATGTAGAGTAGACCACGGGGAAGGACATAGGCTACTTTTTATCGCGAAAAAATGTACGGTTTCTGCGAAATTAGCTTTTGTGCGCACGAAGTCGCGGGCATCATTTAGTCTGTTAATAATTTAATGAAAAATCTATCCTAACAACAGTTTAGTAGTACCTAATAATTTATACAATTAAATATTAATAATTAGCCATTACAAATTTAATTTTATTTATAATTCGACAATTTTGTCCCTTTCGTTACAATTGCCCAATTGCAAGGTTTATTTTTCGAATAACTTTTTCGATCAGTTATGGTATTATAAAATCATATAGAATTATATTTTGTATTTTATTTTTCTGAATTTATAATACTTATAATGAATTTTTTATATGACAGTAAATGCTATTTAATTATTTGTTTTTCAATTTATAAAAATACGTATTGCTAGACACTAAACATCGTAGAAACCCCTCGCCGGATACCCTTAATATGCGGGGAGTGGGCTCCCATGACGGAATTTAATAGAAAAACCCAATAAAGAGTTTAGTTTATAAGCGCTTTCTACAGGAACTAACTTATATTTTTAATACGCTTTGAGTTATTATTATTAAAAAAGGGCATCATAGATGATCTTCGCCGTCTGTCCATCACTCTTTAGAATGGGTTTTTATGCTAGTAGATAATGTCACTTTAGTATAATATATAAAATTATATTTAATTTAAGACGTGTAGCCAATTTTTCTATTGTTGGGTTAGGAGTTAGTATTTAAATAGTTTAATAGACATTACAAGCATAAAAATCTACTGTAAGAGTCGAAATAAGTACTTTAGTACAGGAATTTGGACCTGTTCCACAAACACTGATTTACCTGATCAAAAACCTCCAGTTTAAAAAACTGTAATGTGCTAGATTTAAGGTTAATTAAATTCTATAAAAAAAAAAAAAAAAACAGATACTGAATAACAAAGTCAAGGCTATATTTATTTACTACATGCTACCAATTGTTATTAGTGTGTTTGATTGTATAATCAGTTGTATGAGTTCGTAGGTTGTATGCTAAGTGCACTACTGCCAAAACGTTTGTTTTCCAATTTAATATGTATCAAATAAGTAGCAAATAATGGCCATCTTATATGGGTAAACGAGTTTGTACCTACTCATTATAGTTTAAGTAAGAAGCAAAGGATTTGTTACTTAGGCACTTACTTAAATCTAAAATTAATATATAATTAGAACTTACAGAATGTGCAGCTTTCATTAGCTGAACTAGGCTGAACCTGTATCATAGGTGCCAGTTCCAGTTATACACAACTAATATTACAATATAACATACATTTTATCAGTAAGAATAAGGGGAGTCTGGCGGGGCTGGGATCTCAGTCTATAACGGCAGTCGCGCAAAATCAGTTCCTTTTGCTATATAAATTATAGGCTAGCCGCACACACACCATATTATTGGCAATAATACTCATTTTGACAATAATATTCCTTGTGTGCCGTTATTTAAAATAAAAAAATAAAAATAGTTTATTTCAAATAAAAACATTAACAAAATATTACAAAAGTAACGTTCCCCCAAACTAGGCGGCGCCTGTCCTATGGGGGACTTAAAAGAATACAAAGATATAATTTGCGGCTAAAAACAAAAAAAAACAGCATTTCTCTATAATTTAAATCAAAAAAATAAAAAATGAAACATTCTATGGGGACTTACTTAAAATTATTGTGAGTGTGGGTATATGTATATGCAAATATGAGAGTGAAAGTGAGTTTGCCGTTTTTTTTTGTATGTGTTAACTATTACAATAATATTGCGACTATTGTGTCAATAATATTGCGTGTGTGCGGTTAGCTAATATAATTAATATTACTAGTAACTAGAATTAATACTACTACTAGTTGATTAAGTATTTAGTAGTAGATTTAATATTAATGGTATATTACCATTCCTATCGAGCAATGGAGTCAAAGTTCCGAGTTCGAGCACATTCGCTACTTTGCTCAGCTGCATCTAAATAGGATATTATAAACTTTTATAATTTTATATTCTTTTAATCATAATAGCAAATAGCATTTCGCAGTCATACAGTAAACTAAAATTTAACGAATCTCATCTAAGTGGTTTGCACGTGTTTTAATTTTCATAAGGACTTTAGAAACATGATATTATCTCTAAAGTTCCATAATAGTGGCCACGCGCGTGTCAGATTCAGTCTTATATAAGACGAGTTTTCTGTATATTTTACTGTTTAAGAAAAGTAGGTATATACCTACTACCAAATGAACAAATACATAGTTAACAAGTAATAAACAAGACACTATGACAACGATACTTATCGATTACACATTTGGTTCCTAATAATATTGTAATGGTGTTACATTGCGCTCTTCAAAGTTCCAATTAATAAGTTTAAGCGATACAATGGACAAAATCGAGAATAGTTTAAGGTAAGTGAAACAATTAGATATATTAAGTAGTCAACTAAAATAATTAGACATCGAGATCGTTGGAAATACCTACGTAATAATATCGTCACCCTCCTGGCTAAGTGTAGTATCTAACAAACTGTCGTAACTACACTGATACTACCTTCGAAATCGTAGCTTCTTTTTGCATAAGTTCTCTCTAACAATCGTATCCGTATCTTCTACCGTTTAAGAGATATCAAATTATTTTAAAACGCTTATCTGTCAAAGTATGAGAAAAAAGTAATGCTAGTTGTAGTATGTACATTCGACACTTAGCCAGACATCTTATTTGCATTGTTGAAAGTTACGCCGCATTGACTCAAGCCAAAATTTTATTTTTTGTATGTTATTGTGACTTACATATAAATACTACAATCGAATGTCCAAAAGAATGTGGACTGAGGTGGGGGCGGGTGAGCGTCGCGTGATCATTCCAACCGCCGACGGCGAATCAAATCTATTCAGTCGTCACATTTACTTCGTCACAAGAGGTCGCGTCTAGGTGTGCTGAAGCGGGATTGACGACTGCCTTATTAACGGCTTAAAAAGTAAGTACATATTTAGATACTTGTGGTTCATTTCTGTTTCGATATGAGGAGTGAAGACATCTTGTGGCGAGAGTTCCCAAAGGTCTCCAATCCATAATACGTATCTACACGTATTGTATTCTAATTAATACCTATGATTACTAATTATTATTATTAAATGAAAATATTTTTTTATCTTTGTATTTAACCTTGTTATTGAGTGTTTAAACACGACAAGGCCAACAATTTCAGTGGAAAAATACAGGGATTTGATGTCGTTATTTTTAGGTATTCGCTAAGCCCAATAACTCCCGTTGTCACTTGACGAAACTCAATACTCCACAAGGCACTACCGTCACCTCGAAGCCGGAGATCCTCGCTGAAGTCGAAAGGTTCTATGGGGAATTATACACCCAAAAAACAAGCCCACCCCAAACCCATCATGCAGATGACCCACGGGCCAGACTCACGCGCCACCTTACAGATGAGCTTCCTGATGTCGACATGGGTGAGATTAGAATAGCTCTCAGTCAGCTTAATAATAACAAAGCATCGGGAGATGACGGAATAACCACAGAGCTGCTCAAGGCAGGAGGAACACCCGTCTTGACTGAGCTTGTCAAGCTCTTCAATTCCGTCATCCACACTGGCACTACCCCGGAAGCATGGAGCAGGAGCATAGCGGTTTTGTTTTTCAAAAAAGGCGATAACACGCGACTAGAAAACTACCGCCCCATTTCGCTCCTGAGCCACGTGTATAAGCTGTTCTCGAGGGTTATATCGAATCGTCTTGCCCAGAAGTTTGACGACTTTCAGTCACCGGAACAGGCCGGGTTTCGCAAAGGCTACAGCACTGTGGACCACATACACACACTAAGGCAAATTATACAGAAGACCGAGGACTATAATCAGCCTCTCTGCCTAGCGTGGACTATGAAAAAGCCTTCGATACCGTCGAGACCTGGGCTGTGCTGGAATCCATGCAGAGATGTCTCGTCGACTGCCGATATGTCGAGGTGTTGAGCTATCTGTACAAGGCCGCAACAATGACCGTCCAAGTACAAGAACAGAGTACAAAACCAATCCAACTGCATCGAGGAGTAAGACAGGGGGATGTTATAACTCCAAAACTGTTTAATAACGCGTTGGAGGACGTTTTCAAGAAGCTCGATTGGAACGGACGGGGACTGAACATAAACGGCCAGTACATCTCACACCTGAGATTCGCAGATGACATAGTTATTATGTCAGACTCTCTGCAGGACCTGGAAGAGATGCTGAACAGCCTAAGCGATTCTTCAAGACGGGTGGGTCTCGGTATGAACCTGAACATAACTAAAATCATGTATAATGAACACGTTCTCCCGAGACCAGTCGTCGTAAATGGCGCTAGTCTCGAAGTTGTGCAAGAATACGTATATCTTGGCCAAACCATTTAACTCGGGCGGCACAACTTTGTGAAGGAGGTGAGTAGAAGAATACGCTTGGGCTGGGCTGCATTCGGGAAGCTCCGGGACATCTTTGAATCGTCGATCCCACAATCCCTTAAGACCAGGGTCTTTGATCAATGCGTTCTACCGGTAATGACATACGGAGCCGAAACGTGGACACTCACCGTAGGCTTGGTTCATAAGTTTAAGGTTGCTCAGCGTGCGATGGAAAGAGCAATGTTAAGGGTATCTCTGGTGGAAAAAATACGTAACGACGTTATTCGCCAGAGAACTAAAGTCACCGACATTTCTCAACGAATTAGCACGCTGAAGTGGAAGTGGGCCGGCCATGTCTGCAGACGGACAGACAATCGATGGAGCAGACAAGTATTAGAGTGGAGACCACGCTTAGGCAAACGTAGTGTAGGACGTCCTGCGGCACGATGGACCGACGATTTGAAGAAGGTGGCTGGCAGCGGATGGATGAGGGCTGCCCAAGATCGGGATGGTTGGCGCTCATTGGGGGAGGCCTACGTTCAGCAGTGGACGGCGATAGGCTGATGATGATGATGATGTCGTATTTAATAATTATAAGAATACTTACATTATTATTTCGACTGACTATTAATTAGTGATTGTACTAATTACTTTAATTAACGAAATAGAGATATTTTCAATTCAAGACTGATCGTTTCATGGTTGTGATAATTATATTAAACAAGACGTGCTAAGTTTCTAGTAGCTCATTAATTTTATTAAGACTGTTCATTTCATTGTTATAATTAATATGTTTCTAAGTTAAAAATGTTACTTTAATTAAAGAAATAGAGTTGTTTTCAATTCGAGACTGAGCGTTTCATGGTTGTGATAATTATATTATACAAGACGTGCTAAGTTTCTAATAGTTCATTGATTTTATTAAGACTGTTCATTTCATTGTTATAATTAATATGTTTCTAAGTTAAAAATGTTACTTTAATTAAAGAAATAGAGATGTTTTCAATTCGAGACTGATCGTTTCATGGCTGTGATAATAATTATATTAAACAAGACGTGCTAAGTTTCTAGTAGTTCATTGATTTTATTAAGACTGTTAATTTCATTGTTATAATTAATATGTTTCTAAGTTAAAAATGTTACTTTAATTAAAGAAATAGAGATATTTTCAATTCGAGACTGATCGTTTCATGGTTGTGATAATTATATTAAACAAGACGTGCTTAGTTTCTAGTAGTTCATTGATTTTATTAAGACTGTTCATTTCATTGTTATAAATTAATATGTTTCTAAGTTAAAAATGTTACTTTAATTAAAGAAATAGAGATATTTTCAATTCGAGACTGATCGTTTCATGGTTGTGATAATTATATTAAACAAGACGTGCTTAGTTTCTAGTAGTTCATTGATTTTATTAAGACTGTTCATTTCATTGTTATAATTATAAATTTCATTGTTATAAATATTGTTATAATAATATTTCTAAGTTAAAAATATATAATTTCACAAAGAATGTACTTAGTTTAATTTGATAACACCTATAGAATGTTCGTTGTAACTGACTGCTCACACAGAAATGTAAAACAAAGTTCTCACAAAGTGACGAATCTGCTTTGTTCGAGATTAACTAACTACCAAAGTTTTTAAAGCCTTTGCGGTTCATATTAAAGCATAAAGATAGCCCAAAGGATCTGAAATCAGTAAATAGTTTGTTGATAAACCTAAAAATAAGAAATCCATAAGGCAAAATACATAACACTCAACCGAAAAACAGTTGCCCTGCAAAAGTAATATTTTCCAGTTACGACACTTAGCCAGGAAGGCGACGATATAAAGTAAATGGCATCTTCCTACTTATAAATAGTGAAAATTTGTCAAATAATTGACACAAATATGGCAAATTACGTGTAGGGTACTTTTCTAGTGACAGGTTTTTGAGAATTCTAATCCCACAAAAACATTACCTAATTAAAAAAGTATTTCCGTCGCAAAAAGTTATGAGATCTCGTAAAGATCAAGTGAAATTCAAAATAGTCTATTTGATTAGTTACGCATAATAAAACTTGTAACCGTATGCGGAAATTTTTCTTTTTATAATTTATTATATTTGACCAGGGTAGGTACATCTGCAACACCAGAGGGGTAACAAGTAGGTACTTGTTACCCCTCTGGTGTTGCAGATGTTTAAGTGTGCAAACGGATTACCTTATGGTAAGAAATTACTACAACTTCATACCATCAGGTGATTCGTTTGTTCGTTTCCAGATCTATTCTATAAGTAAAGCGATTACCGCCCATCGCAGATATTTGCAATACCAGAAGTTCATTCCCCATCTTTAAAACCACCAACCTCTGATAGTAAGAAATTGTAACGATTTCTAACCACCACGCGATCGGTTTGCTCGTTTTCAAATTAATTAGAACTTATTACAATTTCATACTATCGGGCGATCCGATTGTTCGTGTCTATTCCATTGTTAAAACGTTTACCACCGCTGATAGACATTACAAGTGCGTTTGCAAGTTTTACATGAGAAAGGTACCGGGGTCCCTCTTTGGGACACCGACTAGTGCTATATCCCATCGGTTTTCTGTGAGGCTGTCTTATTTATCGGTCATACATTTTGTTCCTGTGGATTCGTTAAATTAAATATTCTAAAATCAATAATTTTTTTCACAATTTTCAGTTTTTCTATATTTTCCTTTTAATTTTGATTATTCTTCAAATAATAAAGATGGCGTAACTTTTACTTGTATGAAGATTTTTTTATCAAATGTTCGCCATAACTCATGGCTCATCCTTAGTTTTAAAATCATTGTACGTTTACATAATCTATATATATCACATCTATCTCATCTGGTGACTTAACTGATAGCGCGGTAGCGGCATCGCCAAGTATAAAGCGGCCGTAACTATCTTTTCTCGAAACATTTCGCGGCTTTTTCGGGCCCTCGTATTTTCGTTTGTAATTAAGCTAGCGGTCTGAATTTTTGTCGCTGAAAATTAGTTAGTAGCACAAGCCAATATTTTAAATTTCATAAAAATCGAGTGCATATTTTAGGAGATACTACGCGGCAAAAACGCGGGGTATGAAGGTATCATATCATGCTTCGAGAAAAGATAGTTACGGCCGCTTTATACTTGGCGATGCGGCTACCGCGCTATCAGTTAAGTCACCAGATCATAGATGTGATATATAGATTATGTAAACGTACAATGATTATAAAATTAAGGATGGTCCATGAGTTATGGCGAACATTTGATAGAAAAATCTTCATACAAGTAAAAGTTACGCCATATTTATTTCAGAAGATTTTGTCAATTAGATATTTAAACTGCGGAAATCAATTAATGCCCAGATATTTCATACCTCGAATGCCCCAAACAACCCCAAGAGGAGAGAAGTTTATATTAAGTGTGGACAATTTTTCATAAGTAGGTAAAGGTTAATACTTAAATTTGGTTTATTATATTTAAAAGGTATTGGTTTTTAAATGGGTTATTTGTTACGGTGGAATGTGGACTAGCTATGAATTCGGGTCTCGTGCTGAGCGCCTGAGCCACGTGACCGCGGTACGGCGGTACTTACCTTCAGTCTTGCACGTGGACTCACGGACAAACCTTGAGTTATAACGTACTCACTAACGGCCCGATTCAATAACCTATCTACCAATAACTATTTGTTAAAAACGTCAAATTTGTATCGCGAAAAACCGGCAAATGATTGAATGTCGACGTTCTTAACAAATAGTTATAGATAGATAGGTCTTTGAATCGGGCCGTATGACAATCTAGAATCTAGATACTAATTTATAGTAATAAGTTAAAGTATCGTTTATAGTGGGCTAATCATAACTTATCCTATAAGTATAAACTAGACAATCTTGTATATTATGGATATAGTACCTGGGTAACCAAGCTTTGCCTCAGAGCTTTAGTAGATTAAAAAAATATATATATATATATATATATTTAACCAAACTGCCAATCGGACTGACATCATAGAGTCGAAATTGTTATAAAAAAAAACATACAAGTATAACTTAAAAATGCTCACTTTACCCAGAGATAAAACCAAGCTAGAGCCACTTTTCCCCCCAAAACTACTTGCATTCTAAATTTCATTGTACTTTTTCTGGATAAAATGTAGCCTATGTTTTAATCCAGAGTCTAAGGTACTACAATACCAAATTTCATTAAAATCCGTCGAAAAGTTTTTACGTGAAAGAGTAACAAACATCCATCCATCCATACATCCATCCTCACAAACTTTCACATTTATAATATTAACTAGCTGTTGCCCGCGATTTCGGCCGCGTCAATTTCTGTTATAATGATCGCGATTAATAAGTTTTTAAAAGAATATATTTTAAAATACTTCTACGTAAATTATATTTTAGTTTTATTTTCTTGTGGTAGAAGAAAGTTCAATTCGATCTAGCAGTTCCTGACATCAGCGCGTTCAAACAAACAATGGAAGCCCTGAAAGATGAATAATTTCCACGTTATTTTTTCCACATTTTCCACTGATTTTCGCTCCTATTGGTCGCAGCGTGATGTTATATAGCCTAAAGCCTTCCTCGATAAATAGACTATTCAAAACAAAAAGATTTTTCAATTCGAACCAGTAGTTCCGGAGATTACCTCGTTCAAACAAATAAACTCTTCAGCTTTATAATATTAGTAGGATTAGTAGGAATATAGATAACAGTGGTGGTATACCCGCGACTTCGTTTGCCCAGTCTCTAATAGGTTATAGATGTAAATATAGACCTATGATATTATGTAGATTTATTACGTTAGTAAAATTAATAAAATTTCCAAGATAGGCACCTGCTATTTACTTACCATTAATATAATTTCTATCTAATCTGTCCAAGCGACTACACCATTCAGAACAAAACCTGTGCGTGTTTCCCGTCATGAAAATATTCTACAAAGAGTACAGTTTTATGTTTTATTAATTTTTATTTTTCGTTTTATTTCACAAAGCTGAACATAAAAATTAATTTAAGCATATCTCCTCAAAGGAATCAAAGAACCGAGTACAACCGAGTACAAGAGATAAAAGTCGGAAAATCAGTATCTACATTACTAAATTATATTTTCACAGATATCGACTGAACAAACATTGCAGCTATGAAAGTTTTATAACAAGATACACTGCTCTAAATATTCATGCATTGTTTTCGGGATTACATTAGGAGGACGTCAGGACAAATCACTAGTTTTATTTGAGACTAGCTGATGCCCGCAACTTCGTTTGCGCAGAACTAACGAAAGCGGAACCCTATTTTTTTAAACGGAACTCTAAAATAAAAGTAGCCTATGTTAGACCTTATAACATCAGCTATCTGCCAGTGAAAGTCCCGTGAAAATCGGTCCAGCCGTTTCAGAGATTAGCCAGAACAAACAGACAGACAGACCGACAGACAGACAGACTGACGGACAGACAAAAATTAATAAAATTGGTATTTTATTGTAAGTACCGAATATACTTTCAGATTCATTATGTGAAAAGCTGTTAATTTGAAGTTACAAACAGACACTTCAATTTTATTTATCTGTATGTATATATGTATAGACTTATGCCCGGGATACACGAGTGACGAGGCTAGTTTTTTAGACATTCATATTTTATGGTTACGGTTAAACAAACTTTTGAACAAACTTTAAATAAATCTCCGTACTTACTTTGGGCATCTTAAAATCTCAAAACCACGTCACGGTTACAAAAGTAAACGAAACGCGTAGTTCCTACAGCTTACTAGCCAACTGTACCCCAAGCAGGAACATTTCGCGGTATCGTTACGTGTACGTAAGCGAGAAATATTATATGAAAACCATGAAAGCGCCTCTAGCGGACGTAAAAGTAACTAAAATTTTCATACAATATTCCTCATAATTCTCGTTTACGTACACGTAACGATACCGCAAAATATTCCTGCTTTGGGTACTGTAAACTAGCTTCGCCGGCTACATGAAGCTAGTACATAAACTAGGATAGTAAAAATCAGTGGTGGGGGCACTACTAGACTAAAAAATATAACTGCATCCTATTTAAAACTGCCCTGGCCTGTAAACTGGCTTACTGTAAACAGAAACGAAGCTAGTTTTGTTTACACAAACTAGAAGTGCCTACTAGCTTGCTAGTTTACTGACACTAGTTGTAGTGTTTCCACGAGCATTAAGTACGCATGTAACGAAATTCTATCTGAATAGAACTGATTTTTGTAGTGATTAAGGTTAGATACAGTAAAGGTTACTTATAAATAAAAACTGCTAAAATACACGAGCATACTTATTTTTTTACCAATAAAGCAGAACGGACAAATACTCTACAATTCATCATATTTTTTAATTATATTTAATTTTTTACGGGATAGACACAAACTCAGCGTTCGTGTAACGTTACAGTTACAGAAAGTTAGGCTGTGGAATTTCGTCGATTGATCCGGCCCATTCTTACCAAAAAATAACTCTTCTAAACTGTACTTTATTGTACTTCTACGGTAAAAATTGTAGTGGTATAACATACTTAAACCTGGATTATTCAATAAAATTATAAAACGGCGCATCTCTAAATTAATTAAGAACTATCAAGAAGATAGAACGTATTTTAAATTAAGTGACGTTTAAGTGGCGATAATACATTAAACCGTTTCTGTCTTTAAGGCGGTAGGGTTTGTACACGAAAGTGCGAAGCGTCTCGACGTTGCTACGAAACGATCTACGATTTCGCACGACAGATTGCGACACGCAATAGTTACCTGTGTACCCGATCCTTCTTGTTTCTGTTTCGTCTTAGTATATTTCGTTATCATCACAAAACTGTGCAACTCTTATAAATATCAGATGGTCGATACAAATAAGATCCAGTCCCGTTAAGTTAAACCCGTTTGATTGGTACAAACTCCAAAAATCAGTTTATATGGCATCAAGACGATTCATTAATAATTCAATAAATTAAAATGAGAGTGTAAGTTAATAACGAGATTTGGAGTTCAGAACTCAGTTTATGAAAGGTGTACATAGTATTTTATTTTATTCAAAGTCGTAGAAGGCAAAATTGCGCCGATTCGCAATTTTGTGTGCAAGCCCTTACTGTCGGATATTGGCGCGAATTCGACGTGAAGCATCCTTTGATTGCCTCTTCATTCATCCTCCACTGTCACATGCACTATTTCGATTTAATCTCTTCATTAAACGCCGGAAGCAACTATAAAGTACTTAATTAAATTGCAGTAACGTTAATAGGTATACTTTTAATTATTTAAAAATAAAGTAATGTTGGACTTGCGACTCCCTTTAAAAATATTTTACGCGTAGGTATGTGTACTACATTTTGCAGTCAGTTATTACTAAGTAATAACTGACTGCATGTAGTATTAAGTCTTAATATGCTCTTCTCTGATAAATAACTATCTAAATGTAATTATATAGCCAATAAAATTACAAATAATGCGGCTTTCTATTGGTAAAAGATTTTTTTTAATCGGTTCAGTAGATCCAGAGATTATCCCCTACAATCTTACAATTAGTCACAAACTCACAAAGAAACTTATACTTGACTTACCTCTTTATAATATCAAGTATAAGTAGATACTATATATTAAATTTCATTTCTGCCCAGTGGCCCATGGAGAGCCGCTTATATAGCTACGTTGAATCATGAATGTAAGAGGAGGAATGGATGGTAAGAATGAAATTGGACGAAGCGAAATAAGTATGTAAGGATCGTAGCAAGTGGAAAGAAGTGATCTATGCCTACCCCTACGGGAAAGAGGCGTGATTATATGTGATTATATGTAGGTATGTATGTATGTATGTATGTAATTTAATTTCTGTGCCAACTTTTACCATTATTATCGCAATTTAATTAAAAATATCTACAATAATCTATTACAGAATACCAGCCATGGACGCTTTGTTGTTTGCAGTAATTTTGGAAGCTTCGTTGTTACAAATGAAAATATTGGGTGAGATAAAGTTCGTATGCATAAATATTATTAAGAACTTTTGTATAGCAACAGTTGTCTTAAACTAGGGTTGCCAACCCCAAATTTAAAAAACTAGGATTTGAAGTTGCAAAAACCAGGACAATTCAGTTCAAAAACAAGACGCAGTAATAGAGAGTTGCAACAGTCAAATTAATATGCAGTGAAAATATATTAAATGAAATTCATGTACTGCTAATAGATAATCATATTTTTTCATAAAAGTATTTGAATAAAATTAAATTAGAAAGCTTGACCTTGTCAGGGCGCTTTAAAAACCCAGAACACTGCGTTTAAACTACCCAAGACACTGAAAAACTAGGACATGTCCTGGAAAAACAGGACGGTTGGCAACCCTAACCTAAACCGTGAATTGGAAGTATGTATTCGATATGGACCAAAAATCATTTGACCATTGGGTATTGTTTGATCGGGATAAATCAGTTTTTAACCATCTATAACTAAGGCCAAAGCTCTACGGTCTCTAGGTATCTGTGCGGACTACAGAGTACACAGATGTGGAACGTTTTCAGGGTTCCGTAGCACTCAAGGAACCCTTATAGTTTCGCTCTGTCCGCTTTTCTAACTTCTGTAATTATGCATTGTAGTAATTTGGTACAGTTAACACTTTCGCTGCCACTACGATTTTCATGATGTCTTCTCGGATGCCGCCTACATTGTACGGCGGACTCAGCAGGTGAGTCGCCGGCACTGCAATATGAATTGAATCGACTCACCATATGAGTTCACTGGCACTGCGTAAGGGTAAATTCAATTTTTTGTTATTTCTGTGGTCGTTACAGTGTAACTAAGGTGTTTAACGCAATTAAAAAGTGTTAGGTGTTGTTGTAGGACTATTCAGCTTGTAAAAATGGCAAAAAACTCTTTGGATAAAATAAAAGGTAAGTTTGTTTCGTAATTTAAGCAGTGGTTGTCAATCTTTTAAACTTTGGCTATTGTTAAGGTTATATTTTGAATTTCTAATACTTGTGAATTAGTCAATTTTACCCTGAAATATTTTAATACGGGCTTTAGATTAAAATGTATTATTTTTGTTGTGGAAACGACGAATTTATTTGATAATAATTAAAAAATAAACCTTTTTTTTTTAAGTTTAAAATCTGCTGAATTCAAATTAAATGATAACTTATTAATATGCAACAATAATAATGTCTATACGTGAAACAACATTTTATTACATTAAAATCAACATTAGATGAATGTGGGCTGATAATAATAATTATATTTTTTTTTTCATTTTTATTATCCTATTCCCGACGAAGACAAATCCGAAAACACAAAAATCATAAAAATCTGTTCAGCCGTTCTTCAGTTATAATTAGTGTAACTAACACGACTTATAATATATATATACCTACCGTATAGATTCTAATGAAACTAGTTTGTTGTATATTAGTTCCATATCACAAGTATGTAGGTCGTCCATGCTATTATGTTGACGTCGTTTTCTAACATGTACATACAGTCATACATATTTCCAGTTTGAGGATCTATGTCCGGGAACTCACCTGTGTAGTTCATGGCATTGCATAATCGTTTTTTTCCTTTCAAAAATAAACGGGATCTCCACGCCCGGCCCACCGCATAAATCTTTAGTTTAGCATATATTTAGTCTAAACTATAATTTTGAGCAGAAAATACGGATGCATTTTGGAAATATTAGTGAAAAACACTGAACTATACAGGTGAGTCGTCGGCACTGGAATCAAATTTACGTGAACTACACAGGTGAGTCGGTGGCACTGAACGTGTTAAAGGTTGTGTATAGGTCTCCGGTTTGTCATATTAAATAATAATAACTTTATATTACCATATACCTATTTATGTGAAGTGGGGTTGACTTTTTTTCATTTCATCCCATCATGTGGGGTATCGTCAAATAGGTATTTTTAAATTCAGGGAAGGTTTCATACACGACTTTTCTATAACGTAAACTATAAAACTATTTTGGAGTTATCGACCTACCAAGTGGTTTATAAGTTGGTCCAGGGGGGCTAGCATTACGCAACTACGAGACTTAGAAACTTGCAATTTTCCATGCTTATATATAGATCATGCTAAATATTCTTTAGAAAAATTATTTTGAACGCAATCGGAAAGTAACTTTTGAAGTAATTTGAATAAAACCTATTATGCGTTGATAGTTACGGAACCCATGTCCTGACATGCTCTTGGTTCGGGTTTTTAATTCATACAGCTATTTGTACCCCCGTAGCGCTAGCGGTACCTAACGCAGATTTTTTTGCGAAACTACATTGGTACTTTAATTTTTTAGTTTACTTTTTTCATTTAGTACTATTAGGTACTTAAAACCTTCAACAAATCAAAAACTTAACTTTTTTAAATAGTATATACTTAACTAAGTATTGCAAAACAATTGTACGTCAGGTATAGGCTGGTATAGGACAGGTATCTACATAGAGCCTAGATTATTTATAGTATGACTTAAATTACCTACACAATTCGTTTATAAATTATGGTATTTAGATAGTATTTTTAACCGTTTTACAAAAAAGGAGGCGGTTAAATACTCAACTGTGTGTGTATATATGAGTATTTTTTACGACATAAATCGTCACGGTAATGTTTTGTGTTGTGTTCATTAAAAAAAAAACATATTTACATGTTAGTGGTCACCAAAGGACAAGTTTTATTTATTCTACACTACTGTAGAAATGCAGAACGTACCTACTCTCATACTCTGTATCTACTAAGCGCGAGGTGCCATCTGTCGTTGATAACTGGTAACTTTTCAGAAACGACTGCGAGTCGGGAAGTATTCAGTAGCTCAGTCACCGGTAAAGCAGCGGACCAAGTTCGAGAGAAACTCGCTAGAGACCGGTGAGTTGTTGGCGCTGATGTAGAGATGTCTCTACTCTACATTATTTAGCAGATGTAGAAATGCCTTTATGTTGTAAAGTCGAGAAAATTGAATTTCAGTGGTTTAACCACATACATCTATTGACTAAACCACGCAAGTCTCATCGTCTGTATAAAAACCAAGCGTGCCATTATTTTTCAAATTATTATAACGTCACAAGAGCGATTTAGTGGTGATGATCCCCGTCCCCGAGTAAACGATACCAAGGCCATAGCAGCGCGTCCCTGTCGCGTTTTTTAGCTTTTTAATTTTCGTTTGACGTTTGGCACCGAGAATATTCGAAAGGAAATGGCGCTAAAGGATGTGAATTTCATTCCTCTTTACACGGGAAGTTACACGCGAAGTACATACACTTGCATGGTTTAGTCAATAGATGTCTGTGGGCATGGGCGTAGCCAGGGCAGGGCAGAATTCGACCTGAGATATCAACGAACGTGCTTAGACTTTAGAGTAGGTAGGTACTAAAAAAAAAAAAAAAAAAAAAAAATCATTTTATTCAGAATAAAAAAACAAGGTTTTGTTTTCCGAACGTCAAAAAAAAATAAAAAAATAAAAAAAAATAGAAGAATTACAATTACCACCGGTTCGGAACCCTAACCCGGCGAGAAGAACCGGCGTAAGAAACTCGCGCGGGTGCCACCTTTTAGTAAAAAGGATAGCCAAAATTGTTCTTTTAAAAAAAAAATACATGTATACAATACAATAACAAAAAACATGTAAACAAAAAAAAATTACAATATATTACAGTACAAAAGTACATTGTATAACTAGTTAAAACTGAAATTGCCTCATAGGGTCATCTTATTCCCAGGGTGTGCTGTCCTCAATGAAATCTTTAACTTTATAATAACCTTTGGCACACAAATGTCTTTTAACTACTTTTTTAAATTTATTTATTGACAAATTTTTCACATTTTCTGGGAGTTTATTATAGAAACGTATACACTGACCTTTAAAAGAATTGTTTATTTTACTGAGTCTAGTCACTGGCACAGCCAGCTTGTGCTTATTCCTAGTATTGATGTTATGTTGGTCACATTTTTTATCAAATTCATTACTATATTTTTTTACATACATAACATTATCAAAAATGTATTGTGAGTATACAGTCAGTATCCCTATTTCTTTAAATTTTTCTCTTAGGGAGGCGTATGGGGACATCTTATAAATAGCTCTAATAGCTCGCTTCTGCAGCACAAAGATAGAATTAATGTCGGCGGCATTGCCCCATAAAAGGATACCATAGGCCATTCTGCTATGGAAATAACTAAAATAAACTAACCGTGCCGATGCTTCGTCAGAAATTTGTCGAATTTTTCTGACTGCAAATGCTGCAGAACTGAGACTATTCGCCAGGTTAGCAATATGTGGACCCCACTGTAATTTAGAATCTAATGTTATACCTAGAAATACAGTTGAGTCCACTGGGTCAAGTTTAACATCATTCAATAGTACGTTGGTTTGTGCATGTCTCACATTTGGTAAACTAAACTTTAAACATTTTGTCTTAGATGCATTGAGAAGGAGATTATTACTACCAAACCAATTTACTATTTCAGAGAGAGCATTATTTACCCTGTCATAGTCCGACTGCTGTCGCTTCACTTTAAAAATAAGTGAAGTATCGTCAGCAAATAACACTATCTCTAGTATATCTTTAACAAGAAAAGGCAAATCGTTTATGTAGATCAGGAAGAGGAAAGGACCTAAAATGGACCCTTGCGGCACTCCTAAATCTATTTTGGCTCCCGATGACATCTTGCCATTCACTTCAACCCTTTGTGTCCTGTTACTTAAATAAGATGTTAACATTGTAAGTGATGTGCCCCTTACGCCATAGTGGTCTAGTTTCCTGATCAACGTAGCATGCTCTACACAATCAAAAGCCTTAGAAAGATCGCAAAATATACCTAGTGCATCCTGCGATCCCTCCCAGACTTCATATATACTACTAATAAGGCTAATGCCTGCATCAGTCGTAGATCGACCTTTAGTAAAAAAACTAAGAACTACAAACCTTTGTTTGTCAATTATTATTATTTCCTCGACCTTGAAAGAATATAGTTCTTAATATTCTGTAATAACTGTGAATTTACTCCTCAACTGTGAATTTACTTAATAAAATGCTTAGATATAATTAATTATCATTGGTATCAGCAAAATTACCTTCAGAGGTGCATGGATATTTTAGAGGGGATATACCGTATCATGCACCCCCCGTTCTCCACGTGAGATACTTTAAGCTCTAATTTCCCGGCCGCGGCGCGGCAGTAGGAATAGATGTATTATAATATAGCCTATAGGTAACTAACTTTTTATGTTTATTTTTAGGAAAGTCGTGTTAGACTTATTGAAAGCAATCTTAGTAGAGCTGGCTGATAACGGCGAGTGGTATTCTTTGAAACAATCAGTAGAAAGTTACAATAACGATAAATTGCATTTGGAGTTAATTAAAGCAAGAAATCAAGAACTGAAAAGGTTTGTGAAACTTTTTTGTAAGAACAAAATAAGTAGAGACTGCTGCAAGTACAGTACACACTCACATACAAGAAAGTTCGCCCATGAAAGCTACATTCCGTAAGAGTTATGTGTGTTCTATCCATAACTGCACTATGATTGGTCTGCATTATGGATTATGGTTCAATCAATCAATTGCAATTTTTTAATCTCAATTGCACAAACATCTTCTACAAAACGACTAGATTGTAACTATATTTATGTAGTCTATAATATATTAATATTTATTATTTTTAAGCATAAATACTATGTATGTGTCTGTGTGTATTATCATGGTTTTGTATCTATTAAGTTTATAATAATTTATGTATGTATACAATACGTAGGTGTATGTATTTGTAGTTAATTTCTTATATTTAATGTTCATTTATTACCAATTCCGCTTACATTTAAGTTTTCCGTTGACACAAAGGTTGTCTGGAAGAGCTTCAAGCGATATAAGACCGCCTTTGCCCACACTCTGTCTAACCGTTTTTATGGATGTCTTTTATTTTGTAATTTGTGAGCAATAAAGTGTTTTATTATTATTACTGTTATGGTTAATTCATTTAAACTGGCTGACCTTCAGCAAAACTTCAATAGCACTTTCCACATACCTGATACCTTACTATCAGCTGGTAACTATGCTAGAGCAGAAAATATAGTTGTTGAGCGTAAAAACTCGGAGCTCGAAATAAGCTACTGCCACCTACTGCTATCAATACCTAATAGGCAGTAACACTTTACTTATTATAGTAGGTATTTTCTACGCCGACACGACGTAGAAAATACTTATTGACCAAAGACTGTGACATTAATTAAGGAAATAAATTAAAGTCAAATGATGATCATTTTGATTTTTGATTGTATTTGTAGATCACTAAAAGATATCAACGGGGATTTAGAAAAACAAGATCGCAACTACACTGCAGAACTGGAAAATATCAATAGAAATATATCTCGCCTGCGCGATCGACTTCAGGTAACATAATAATTATGTTCATAGACAAAGACAAAGACAAAGAAACAGATCTATGATGAAATGACATACCTAAACCGAAACACAGTGAGTGACTGTGGGAGAGCTAGGTACGCTTCGGCATGAATGGGCCGGCTCGACCGGGTAAATACCACGACCTCACAGAAAACCGGCGTGAAATAACGCTTGCGTTGTGTTTCGCCGTGTGAGTGAGTGAGACTTGGCCGCTTCGCTATTATCACATTGTTAGGGGGAAAATCTAACTATGTATTTTGTTATAGTAATAAGTACAATATTTCTTACCAGAAACGGATCGGTAAAACTACACGTTTTAAGTATACCTTTATATATATAAATCGTTTGTAATTGAAACAAAACGCGAATTCCAGGACTGCGCTTACAACACAAACGTGCAACTTAAATATGTTGACAAATTGCTGAACGCCCACACGGAGTCAATGAAGATGAAATTGCAGGTGACACCAGCTGTGGTGCCGAGTGTACACCATGAATACTGTGTGCATAGCGAGCTGCAACGCGCCTTCGAGCTGCAGATTAAAGTGAGATCTCAAGCTTGGCAAAAAAGTTTTAGTTACTGCTGTTACCGCGTAAGACGTGTTTTTAATGGCTTATGAACAGTAAAAATGAAATAAATAACTGTTAATTGAAAATACAGAGATGCAACAGGCTCCCCAACTTATTAAGTTAACATTGTGAATAAGCAAGCGGACTGATTTTTTTTATAGCATAAATAAATAGTAGTCTTAAATATGAGTAACTTCTCAGAAGAAACCGGTATATTAAAAGTTAATATTTTTAAAGGTACAGCGATTTGTATAAAAAAATTCGCAAGTCTCGTAAAAACGCTCCATACTTATGTAACTTAACCTACATGTGACGTCACTTGTAGGTTAAGGTGTATGAAGTATAGGTACGGCCGCAGCCCGCAGGAATTTGTGCGTTTAAGTTCATATTTACCATAATTAATGATTTTGTATATGATGTAAGTAAACTAAGGTTTTGTTTATTAATTTCATACCAATGTATTTAATTAGTAAACTTAGTACTACACATAAAATAATATATTTTTTTACATTTACCAAGTACCTACTAATGCCTCAATATTTCTGAATATATTAATGAAACTAAATATTTCAGATGTAGTCCGATCCCCTATTGTTTTAGGAAAAAGAAGATTTACTCGAATATTGGCAAAAGAAATACGTTGAAGATATAGCGAATATAAGTAAACGTTTAAAAGAGCAGAAAGAAAAGTACCAATCGACTGCAACCCGAAGAAAGGAGCTTGAAGATTTAGTAAGAATTATAATCAAAAATTATGTATTAGTTTATTATAGTTTACTAGCGATCCGCCTCAGCTCCACACGGGTGCAATGTATTATACATATTATTATAACCTTCCCTTTGAATTACTCTGTCTATTGCTGATAACTGCGATAAAATTCGTTGAGTACCTACCATTTACTTAAGAATTAATAATAATAATAATAGCTTCCCACGCCGATTTCGGTAACGATGGCCAGTTTCATTGAAACCAGGCCAGCGGCGCAGGAGTTATTTTTAGTGCCCAAGTGTGTGCGCAGTAGGTACACAAGAGCACTCTCTCTTCCTTTACTCTTGTAACCTAGTGGTACGGATAACCGATACGACTTGCGAGGAATCAGGCGCAGAACTGACTTTTTACATGCTCATCCAACGCATGGATCATCTTTCTTGTCAGACATTCAGGTGATCACAGATCAGTCATCAGACTGCATTGTCCTAACAAAACTTGGAAACAACATTTTTTTGGTTATTCCAACGCGGGAATCAAACCTACGACCTCCGAGTCGAGAACCAAGCTCTAAACCAGTGGACCACTGAGGCTGTTACATATAAGACTTTATTTTATATTATGTAAATCTATTTTCTACCTTCACATCTTAATTTATGAGTAAAGTAGATGATACCTTGAAAGAAATATAAGGCATTGTTACAAAGCTTAAGGGCTCACCGCACTACGTAACCATATATAGGTACGTGACATATCTTGACTTGCCTGTAGACTGTAGTCAGAAGATTGGCTCTAAATAAGATGTGATAACATTTTGACAGTCCGAGTCTTTTGGTCTTATCTTGGCTTCATTTTACATGAAAATGTTTTTGTGAGATACATCATACATAATACCAGATCAAGAATAACAAACATATTTTGTTAGACCATACAGGTTAAGCCCATTCACCGTTAATAATACATACATACATACATATAATCACGCCTTTTTCCCGTAGGGGTAGACAGGACCGCCTCTTTCCCGTAGGGGTAGGCAGAGACCACTTCTTTCCACTTGCTACGATCCTTACATACTTCTTTCACTTCGTCCACTTTCATTCTTACCATCCATTCCTCCTCTTACATTCAACGTAGCCAAGCGACTCTCCATGGTCCGCTTTTCGCCTCCGCGAGAAACGAGACGTGATGGGTGGCGAACCACATCGCCGCCATTTTGGATAATTATATTATTTTTGGTTATCCATTGCGTTTCCACGGATTGGTGGAGAGGGTAGGAATAGGGAAAGGGAAGGATAGGTGGTGTGGAAAGGAAGATTGGTAAGTTAGAGTGGGAAATAGGGAATGTAGGATATTACCGCCCAGGAGGGAAAGGGATAGGATAGTAATAGCTAGGGAAGCCGATACCCGTATACTATACCACAACTACCGGACAGGTAAGTTGGGAAGAGTATCCCATGACAGTTAATAATACAATCACGCATTAATCATCATTGACATTCACATAAAATATTTTATCGACAGTACGCGCTACATAAAGGCGAAATGCGTGGTTGGTTGAATTTTAAAAAGGAACGTGCAGCAAGACTCGCCCGCGAAGAACATGCTCGACAAGCGGCAACACGCATTCAAGCATGGTGGAGAGGTGTTATGGTACGACGATGCTTTGGAACCTATCGTTACTTGCGAAACTCAAAGAAAGGAACTCCTAAACCCAAGAAAAAATAAATTTTTAATACCTCCTTTGCTAAATTATACCTACTTTATTTTTATTTTAGTAAGTCTTTTATTCCATCTCTCTCCGTAGCGCGTAGAGCTGCTGTAAGTTTTGTTTTTTTTAGAAATAAGCAGCATCTTTGTGTCGTCTCTCTTTGTAAATTGTGATGTTATAATTTTTTCTTGTGTGCAATATTTTTCAGGGTTCCATACATCCAAAGTAAGTAACGGAATCCTAATAGGATCACTTTATTGTCCATCCGTCTGTCTGTCTGTTTGTCAAGACCCTTTTTCTCAGGAACGCGTGAAGTGCGCGCGTTTTTTACAGCTCCAAGGGACAGTATTTGTTATAAGGAATTTATATCAAATACTCAGCTCTGCTCTCCCTTGGAGCTGTAAAAAATCAAACTTCTAAGCCAATGCAATCAAAAGATCAAATACTCAGGTCTATAAATTAATACCTTTAGGCTGTAACAAATTCACTACAGGTTTGTACGGAACCCTCGGGGCACGAGTCCGATTCGCGCTTGGCCGGGTTTTTTTTATCAAAAAGAAATTATTATTTTTAAATAAAAAATTAAACCGACTTCCAAAGTAAACATACTAAAACTTAGTTTATTCAGAATAACATTAATAAATGACATCACAAAGCAACATGCGACTTTTGACATCAATAGAAAATTCAATGTTAACAAAGTATATTATACTCGTACATCTATGAGAAAATGGGTATTTTTCAGATGTTGCACATCAAAAGAGAAGAAAAAAGGTTCCAGTTATTAGAAATTACAAACAAAGACATCAATTTTGATAATTTTCAAGGGTATTTCCGTAAAACATGTACTCGTTTGGCGATATCATGTATGCGGTATGCCCAAAAAATATATACGTAATTTACTAAAAATAATAAAATATATATTTATATTATTAATAATATAATAAATATAAATCATTCACAAAGTTGTGTATTTGTGTTTCCTTCAAAATTTGTGTTATTTTGGTTTTTAACCTTCCGCATACGAGGTGGGGTGGGCACAGACCCCAGCTTAAAATAATTAGCGATAACTTCTTAAATAATTGCACCCGGGCAAAGTTGCAAAGTTATAACCTTGAGTAGTTGCGTTTGCGACGTTACCACGTTTACGACCGACTTCGCTAAGTTCTGCGTACGCGCGTTTAGGAGATAGACGTGTGCCCGGCGTCTCAGACCCCACGTTGTACGGGACGTCGTCAAAAGCGTAAGTACTGTTTACTTGATTTTTGATCGTGTTTGTAGGTTTTTTACAACAATTCTAATTTAAAAAATATTATTCTTTAATGGAAATGCCACACTTACTCCAGTATTCAGAAATTGAAAAGTATTTACTGGAAAAATGATTTTGATTCGAAGGACCATTGTAGTATTGCATCTGAATCTTTGAGTATCCAACTATAACGGAGACGCCATTGTCAGGCGTTCCCCGCTGCCAAAGGTTAGACCCTCCGGTCGTGAGGGTTGTATAAAACTAGTTGCTGTGCGTTTTTGACGTATTCGGAAAATTACAGCGAGGCGGAACGAACCGGAGCAGAAAATGCCGACTTGCTGTATTTTTTCCTGCAAAAACAGATCGGAAACATCAAATAAACAAAAGGATGGTGTTACTTTCCATGTGTATGTATTATTTTGCCTAAATATTAACAATAATTGCGATATATTAGCAAAAATCCAAAAATTTTACTCGATGAACAAATGTTGCTACTAAATCGTACAACATCCAAATTTAGGGTAATATTTAAAAGTAGTAATTTATAAAAACTTCTATTTCATATTCGTTCTTGTTTTTACTATTTCATAATGAAGAAACATGACTAATTAATTAGTACACTATTTACAATTTTGTTTTTCTTCATGATATTATTTCACGAAACACATTGAAAATTTGCAAATTATTATAAAATAATTATTCAATTGTGTTAACAAACTTTTATTTATATTAATTATTATTTATTACAATAAAATATGTGCGGATAAATTTATCCTGAAATTATGCATTTTTAATTTATAAACAGGCCACACTTCATAAAAACTGAGGGTTGTGACAACGTAAAAGAAATATCGATATCGACTTTATCAGTATGTTATTCTGACCATTATTTTTTTAGATTTCCTAAAAATAGGATGATTAGGAATGCCTGGGTCCAAGCTTGCGCTAATCATTTTTCTTGGTTTCCCAAACGTACGAGTACAATTTGCTCGGTGCATTTTGAAGTTTCATGTTTTATTGTTCAGACGAACAACAGTAGGAGATTAAAACAGCGCGCCTTGCCAACTTTGAAATTATTAAAAGTGCATTTTATAATTAACTAGTTTTTGCCCGTGAATTTGAACCAATCTTTGAACTACTTATGGTGAACATTGGTAAACATTGAGGTGGAACAGAACTATTATAAATGCAAAAAAAAACGTATTTAGGGTGGACCCTATTTATCAAAACGATTCCGCATTTTTACTTAGCTCTACCTTTTTTAACCGACAAAAAACCGAAGGAGGTTCTCAAGTCATCACATACTTACGATTATAGTACGATTTTGGTATTTTTTTTTAATTTAATAATATAATATATTTTAAATATAATATATGGATGCTTCTCGTCATGTCAATCTGGTCTCGTGGTAAGTTCTCGAAGAACTTGTTTTACGGGTATAGGTGTACCAGAATCTCATGGCAAATAGGGAAATAAAATTTTGTAGTGTGCAATACTGGAGAAATTGGATTAAACGATCTTGATACTGGTTAATTTTTAGTTAAATCGAAACTGTCTTAAGTTGATTTCCTTTTTCCTCCTCTCCTCCAGGCATGGAAAATAAACCATCATTCGATGTGCCATCGACGATTCACCGTATAGTTGTACTGGAAACACCTTTAAGGAAATCACAATAAGTATCTAAGAAAATATAAAAAAACTAAAAGTATCAAAACAACTCACTCTAACTTACCGGTCAACTCTACCACGAGCTTTAAATTATAAGATTGAGTTTGATTTACACCTTCTTCTTCCTGTATTTTAAGATAGACATTGAAAACAATATTTCTCGCTTGAGATCGAATTTCCTTTTTCAACACTTTCACAAAAACAACAAATTCCAAGAACATATTCACAAAATTTTAGCAGCGGTTGACAGATCACGTACTTTGATTTGACGGGTCATACAAGTATGATTTTCATATGGCAATGTCAAGACATTGCCATATGAAAATCACATTATTTTTTTTAAATGCCATGAGATTCTGGTACACCTATACCAGACAACGGAAATATATTTAATACTATACACATATTTAATATTTTTATTATATTCTACACACATTTAATACCTACACACCCATGACCCAGGAACACAGAAAAACTTTATTTACTTCGGCGGGATTCGAACCCGCAATCCCCGGCTTGAGCACAAACACGCTCAACCACTGAACCACAGAGGTCGTCTAATTATTATTGTAAAGATTTTACTTCTAAATTCATCCTATTGTCACTAAATGGTAGACCCACGGACTCCTTTTTTTACAACAACAAATAAAAAGCGTGAAGCGTGCTAGATAATGGGTTTCAACACGTATGAGGCTAATTCTTGAAGCTATTATCTATTTTACTTTAGTTATTACGGCTGCTCCACCCGCGTAAATATACTATCGGTTATCCCGCGGGAATACTCTACTTTTCCGATATAAAAAGTAGCCTATGTTTTAATCCAGAGCCTAAACTACTCCCGTACCAAATTTCATCAAAATCCGTTCAGTAGTTTTTGCATGAAAGAGTAACAAGCATCCATCTATACATCCAACCATCTATCCATCCATCCATCCTCACAAATTTTCACATTTTATACTATTACCTACTAGGATAGGATGTGAAAATTTGTGAGGATGGATAGATGGTGAATGTATGGATGTTCTTTAATATTGTAAAACATACTTTTGTTCTATCATCAATAGTTTCCGCAGCGCATGCGACGAAAGTTGTTTAATGGCATTTTTGACACCTTGGGTTACGTTACTAAAGTTTTAGTAAGAATCCCTAATCTTTTCTAGCAATAAATATAGCCTATTTTACTCAGGGTGAATGTAGCTTTCTAATGGTGAAATAATTTTTGAAATTGGCACAGTAGTTTTTTAGTTTATTCATTACAAACATACACACAAAAATACAAATCTTTCCTCTTTATAATATTAGTATAGATTATTATATACTGCCTAGGTATATAAACAAATATTTTTTTAAACGACGTACAGTCAGATTAGACCGCAAATTAATATTTATCTATACTTTCTCTCATTAGTTATTCTATGTGCTAGTTAGACTAGTTAGACATACAGAAACTTATAAGAGAAAATATAGGTAAATATTGAAAAAATCGATTTCGAATTGATTTCGCTCAGAATAATTTTCCCTAAGAGTTTTTAGCATAGTCAATCAACATGGGAACTTACAAGTTTCTATCTCCTATAGTTTAGAAATGCCAGGAGGATGACCAACTTATAAACCATTATGGAGACCGATTACTCGAAAATGGTTGACTTTGTAAAAAGGTAATTTATAAATTCTTATTTCAATTTTAAAATACCTATAAACTATACAAAATTTCATTTATATATATTCATAATTACACATGCTAGAAAGACGGACAGACAGACGGATGGTCAGTGCAAATTTATTACGGTTTCTTGAGTATTACGGAATGCTACAAATTGGTTGTACGCACCAGCCGCTCTGCAACTATGATATTCGCAACACTGCTAAAAATGCTAAAATTCTTCTTCACGCTGGATGACGCTTCCATTTTTGCATGTTTCAACATTTTAATACTTATTTACTTTATGATACTGAGCGAAATTGTAAATTAAATATTGTAGTTAAGATTTAATAGATATAATTTTTAAAATTTACTTTTGCCACACATAATTATTACTAGCCGAACTCATCGATAGTAAAACATCGATAGTGTCAAGCACTAGCGGTGCGGTCCCCCCTCCCGCAGAAAGTGGCGAGACTTTTTCGCATAGAAATTAGCTGTCATGTCGTCTCCGTATAGTTGGATACTCAAAGATCTGAATGTCTTACTGAAGTAGATGCAGAAGAAGATGAAGAATATCGTTTTTTAACAACAAGAGGTACTTCTAGGAGTCATTTTCAAACCATCAGGAGTGTATTGTGTTTGGAACACAGTATTTATATATGCGAAGATTGTGCTGATTTACTTAAAAATACATATTTTTTTTTTTTTTCATTATTCCTTTTTTTAATTGATGTTATAAATATGTCGAATCTCATTAAAATACGTGATTCTTATGTTTAAATGATTTTTTTAATTGCCAGAGAAGGGTAAGTTTTGTTGTATGATTATATGAATACCTTATCTATTTTTTTTTGTATACATAGTATATATCCCCTGAATTACAAAAAATAAATAAGAAATGCAAAATTATGAAAAAAAACCTTAAAATATTAAATTAAGCATTGGCAATTTTGACCCCACCTTGTTTGGGGCGTTTGAATTTTTCACCTGGTATGCGGATGATTAATGTATAATATTGGTAGAATAATAACCATAATTCGACAACATCCACAAGTGTGGGCAAGTGATACAACTACAAAATGCGTGCTATATTGGGTTCCCGCCAAAACTCCCTAGGAAGTTTCAGTAACGCGTCTACCACTTTAATGAATCGACCGACTTGACTCATTGTCTATCCAGACTATTTATTTGGATTTTCACTAGACTTTGGTCTTGACGATTAGAAATACGGTGTTGAAAATTTGAACGAATATTTTATTTCCCGCCTTTTTAACTTGACACTGGCAATTGTTATAAGCCGACGCCATTTGTTTAAAAAAAAAGGCCACTAAATGTCAAATGTGTCATCTGTCAAAGCTTATTTTTTTGACAATTCGTGACTCGCTGGAGTTCACGTTAGTCGTGTTTTTCGTTACATGTTGGTGATGTGAAAGTGTTACGATAATAATAAAATTTCTGTTATTTAATTAATAATATCTATGTGAAATTGGACACTAAAAACTTTGAATAACAGTAAACTTTCTAAAAACGATAGCAAATCCCAGTTAAAATGTGTTGTGATGAAACTGTGTAAAATATAACAATTTCAACTGGTAACGTTTCGAATTCTGGGAAATTTTGATTTAGTAATCTTGAGATCGGTGAGTAACACTTATATTAAGTACATGGCGATGTAATTGTGTGACAAAATAAAAGTTGATTGTAATGATAATACTATTAGAACTACTAGAAATCGCACATTTAAACTTTCACTAGAAAACGCCGGCTACCGCCGTTGATTTTTTTTACCGACATCAGCTGATATTAACTTCCCTTTTGATTTCAAGGCTGAAATAGGTGCACAGGCGTAGCCAGGTTTTAGTTTCGGGTTTGAAGAAAATAAAACGACTAGTACATTAAATAACCCTGGGTCGTCTTTAACGACCTCTGTGGCTCAGTGGTTAAGCGCGTTGGTGCTCAAGCTGGGGGTCGCGGGTTCGAACCCCGCCGAAGGAACAAGAAGTTTTCCTGGGTTATGGACGTGTATTAAATGTGTAAAAACTATAATATGAGAAAAATCTTAAATATGTATATGTATGTATAGTATACACAATACAAGTATTTAATATACTTCCCGTTTGTTACCTGTAACACAAGTTCTTCGGATACTTAGCATGGGGCCAGATTGACGTGGTGTGAAGCGTCCATAGATATTATTATTATTAACCTATTAGAGGCCTTGGGAACATTAGAATAATGAGCTTCTATATTTTTTCTCTTTTACCTGTTTAAGTTTTAAACAAGAGATGCCACGAATATTCGGCCACTTTTTTTCGCTATTCACTATTTGGCCGAATATTGCAAACTGTTCACCGACGATCAACAAACAATGCAAGTTTAAACTCGTAAGTGACAGACAAGTTGTGAGTTGACTTCCGGGGAAAGTAAGTGTTGCCGAATATTCTGCGCTTCGGCCAAGAGCCTTGCCGAATATTCCGTATTCGGCCAAATGACTATTCGTAGCATCTCTACTTTATATCCTAAGAGACCACCGGAACCAGACCATCAGAAAAAACACCTAAAACTGAATGTTGGTACAAAATTTTATAATATGTTCTATATGCCAAACACAAGTGAGTGGAGTGAGCAAGTAAAATTTTTTTTCCATTTTATAGGTCATAAAATCAGTTCAAATCATACTAAAACACTGAATAACTGTGAATTTCGGAAAAATACTATCAACCAGCTAAAACAGAACATCGGTACATTATAATTTATAATATAGATCTCCTTTATATTAAATGCTAGTGAGCAAAGCGAGCATGCAAAATTTCTTACTCATTTAATAGGTTAAATCTGTTCCAACTTAAAACCCTAAACGGCTCTGAAAATAGGATCATTTTGTAATTTAAATTGGAAGTCAAATTAGTGTAATTTCTGATGTTGCAAAATATATGACAAATAACTTATTATGTTAGGGTTGTCATATAATACTTATTTCACACTTTTTTCATAGTACACACGTCAGCTATCTATCTACCAGTGAAAGTCCCGTAAAAATAGGTCCAGCAGTTTTAGCCGGAACAAACAAGACAGATGGACAGACAAATTTTTTTAAAATTGATATTTTATTGTAAGTACCAAAAATACTTTTAACTTTCATATGCATTAAGTTAAAAATTGTTAGTTTGAAATTACAAACAGACACTTAAATTTTATATCTTAGATTTAAGTTGTTGGTATCTTTGTTATTTTTTATGGATTTACAAAAATGGGTTTAAGATTGCTTATTATTTATCTTAAATAGACAAAAAATATTTTAGTCAACATGCCTATTGTATATTTAATTCAATTACTTCTGCATATATATTTAAGTAAGTATACTAGATAACTATATAATAGGCAAGCGGACTGATTTTTTTTATTGCATAAATGAAAAGTACTCTTAAATACGAGTAACTTCTCAGAAGAAACCGTATATCAAAAGTCAATATTTTCAAAGGTACAGCGATTTGTATACAAAATTTCGCTCCGCTCCAGTACTTACCAAAAAATAATTTTTTTTTTTGCGAAATTGGTAAACAAAACCTACATCATTAGTTTACTCACATCATATACAAAAACATTCATTATGGTAAATATGAACTTAAACGCACAAATATCGGAGATATTTACAAATATATTCCTGCAGCCATATACTTCATATTATAACTACTTCATATACTATAACCTACAAGTGACGTCATTTGTAGGTCGACTTTAGTATGGAGCGTTTTTAGGAGGCTCGCGAAATTTTTTATACAAATCGCTGTACCTTTGAAAATATTGACTTTTGATATACGGTTTCTTCTGAGAAGTTACTCATATTTAAGAGTACTTATTCATTTATGCAATAAAAAAAAATATGTCCGATTGCCTATTATAATGCATATAAAATATAGTTATCTAGTGAACTCCGTAGCCTAGTGGGTAGACCGTTTGGTTAGCACTCGAGAAAGTGCAGGTTCGAATCCCAGGTTGTGGCGTGTACCAATGAGACTTTTTCAGATCTCAAGTACATTATACGGACGCTCTAACGGTGAAGGACAACATCGTGAGGAAACCCGCACATAGTTGCCCCCAGACGTATTGACCAGTTCATTCCTCTGGACTAGGCTGACTATGTTCTGAGAATACCATATGTGCTTGGGCAACCATACGACATTTAAAAAACCAACTGTCCTAGGCACTACAGTATTACAAGAGTGGTTACTTCGCTCGGAGAATACTGTATAAATCATCCATTATCGGATGTTAAGGCCTAAGTTTTTTAGTTATCTAGTCTTTAGGTCTTGATTGGAAACATACAATATTACATACTGTAGCCTGTTATGTGTACTTAGAGAAACTAAGTACTTAGCAATTTTTTTGCATGGGCATACTAGGCTTAGTACAACGGAGGGGCTGTGATCAGGGCTGCCTCCTCTTATTTTCCATACAAGGGCTCTAGTAACTTTGTAACTTAAATAATAATAATTAATAATACAAGCACCAAGCAAGGTAAAATAATGTATCAAAAACGTATTTTCTAAATAAGTAATTCCTCTTTTAAATTTGGCTAAAATTTTAACTAGGTATTTCTCTACTCAATCTTCTTAATTTATCTATTAAAGAATGAATATCAAGATGTGTCAAATTACTAAACTACACATAAAATATTATTATTTTTTACATTTACCAAGTAGGCATTACCTCAGTATACATAATCTGAGTATATTAATGAAAGTAAATAGTTTAGATGTAGTCATCATCCCTATTGTATGAACACCATGACAGCGCCTATACAAATTTAACTTGATAATCTTATGAATACGATGTTGTAACGTTCTCGCTTACACCACTGAGTGTCGACAGCCCTAGGTCTGTCCGGTAATTAGTTCGTTAATCGCGCTAGCACAGTTGATGCAACTGTTTTCCGAGAAGGCGATCACCGGAGCTCGCGGCACTCGGCAGCGGCAAATTGCTGTCAGATATGTGTGCCGCCCGTCGGTAATTGCAAAAATCACTCGTCAAGAACAAGCTTGTACTACTTGTATTACAACTTCAACAGCGCCGACGACCGCTGCTTTTTTTTTACATTATTGTGAAGTCTGGAGTATTGTACTGGCCTTTTGCGCTGAAGATATATTATAGTTCCTAGTTCCGCTAAATGTACAATTTTTATTATAATGCGTGATTAAGGTACACGGGTGACTAAAGGCCCCCACAGACGAGAGGCCGATCGTTTCAGCTGGAACTGACGTCAGTTCGGCCTGAACGGATTCGAGCACACACACGGAAAAAATCGCATCCAATCCAATTTACGTCAGTTCGGCCTGATCTGATTCGTGCCCACACACGGAACAGTCGCATCAGTCCATTCTGGTTTGCCGCGCGCTACGGTCGTGTTTATCAATTTTGTATTTAAACACCGCAAAAACTCATACAACGCTTGTACAAGATACACGCCCGCACGGCAGCGGGTCGGGCAAGAACTGAAGCGATTTGTCCACACACGGTCAGGACAGGCCGCGCGTTCAGGCCGATCGGTCAGGCCAGAATTAATGTTGCCAACTTAGTTATTTTACAAAATTTTACTAAATTGAGTATTTTATTCCCTCCTTGGTAGAAATTTAGTTATTAGTAGTGTTTAAGTAGGAAAGAGCCAGACAGTAATGATATGCAAAATAGCTACTAAATACGTAATATTTCCTAGTATATTTTAATTTCATGGTAAAATTTATAATCAAATTCAATTAATGAAAATTTAATATAATAAAACCTAAAATGCAGTGGTTTTTGGGGGGCTTCAGGAATTCCTAAGTTAAGTAGCCTCTTTAGTAGTTTTTTAGTAGTTTTAGTAGAAATCGATACGAGTTTAGTAGTTTCACAAAAAAAGAGCTGGCAACACTGGAACGAATCGCTTCAGTCCGTACGGCCGCCTGATGCGATCTCGAAATTGCACACACACGATACGATTTTGCATCCGTTCAGGCCGAACTGAAGGTAGACCGGACTATGTATGGGGCCCCTTAGAGTAAGGTTACACGCTCAATCTGGCATCAGTTCAGACTATCAGCCTGATCCAGACTGATGAAAGAACGATCGTGTAACCGTGTGATTGACGGACTGATATTTTTTTTATTATGTACTTTCCGGCCATCATTCTGGCGTCAGTCTGAGACTGATGGACTGAACTGATGCCAGACTGACCGTGTAAGCCTAGTCTAAAGCCGCACGGCCAAAAACGACCGTTTAAAGCAATTTACTAGCGACCGACCTCGCCAAATTGACATTTAGACGGTCGATTAACGATTTTCAAAATTCGTGCGGCTTTAATATAAGGCGAGGTTACACAGTGCACAGTGCGAGCTCGATGTGACAGGATTAACAACATGCCACCTACACAATTTTTCCCTATTTCAAAATAGAACCTTAATTCACGTTAACAGCCTCCGTGGTCTAGTGGTTAGAGTGACTCGGAGGTCGTTGGTTCGATTCCCAAATGTTGTTTCCAAGTTTGGTTAGGACAATGCAGGCTGATCACCTGATTGTCTGACAAGAAAGATGATCCATGCGACGGATGGGCATATAAAAACTAAAAAGTCGGACCTGCGCCTGTTCTCTCATCAGTCGTGTCGGTTATCCGTCCCACTGAATTATGAGAGTAAAGAAAGAGAGAGTGGTCTTGTGTACTGCGCACACACTGGGGCACTATAAAATTTATTCACGTGACTTTTCCAAAGTATCAGATATAGACGGCAACTTGAAAGAATAACTTTAACCTATCCGTTGTGTAGGTTATTTTTTTTTAAATATTTTTTTTTTTTTTTGTATGTAATTTAATTACTTAGTCCGTCTATTAAAAAACAAAATTTTCTATACCGAGGGCCGCATTTTGACGTCCACTGCTGTCTGCTCTAGCTAGAGAGTAGAGGCACTCGGATAATACCAATACCTACTGATAATACGCGCTACGTCGCGTCATACTGGTAACCGGAAAGTCCAAACTGAGGAGAGGCTAGTTTTTTTATTTGACTTCGCACAACCTTAATTACGACGAGCTTATAAAATAATAACGTCGCATGTTGTTCATAAATGCTCGGCTAAATGCACATTTAAATGCGAATAAATGAATATGCTAGATAATTCTTAGAAACGTCTGTGGAAATGTGTAAAATCATACATACTTGATTAAAAGTACGTATCGGGTTTAATGGTTTTAATCATTTGCATCCTCTAGATATGTATGCAAAACCCGATTGCCGTATAGTTTATGTACTTATTTGTAATGTAGGTACCTACCATAAAAAATCAGTATCTAGACATTTAGATGAAAGAAAAATGAAAATGATAGATCTAAACTCTAAATTGAACTCGACTCTTGGACAATACGTCGTACCTGCTGGGGATATACTAGATACCTATATTATTATATTATACAGCAGCTTCTAGCCGGAGGTCGAGAGAACTTTAGTAAAAAAACAATAAAGATTTATTATTTATTGATTTATTTATGAGAATTTGAACAAAAGGATATAAGTATACGATAGGCCTCGTAAATCGATCATCGATATCATCGATGTATGTTATTGTAAAATAATGTGTTTGACGTACTATATTAATATGTACTTATATACAAATAATAATTATGGAGACGCATAAAAACGTCGTATGGAATTAATATTAATTGTAACACTGTAACATACACATACATACATGATAAACAAGCGAAGGGTCGGGGGGTCGCGAAATATTTTTTCATACAAGGGGGATCGCATCATGAAAAAGGTTGAAAAACACTGTTATACAGAACATATTAAATAGTACACTTCATTTGTGAAATTAAAATAAATGGGCTTATAAACAATTCAAGTAAGTTTGTCAAGCAGTGACCTGATTAATTATAAGAGCTAAGAACACTCGGTCATGTCAGCTTTCAAAGAAAAAAAAAAGATCAAAATTGGTTCATCCGTTTAGGAGCTACAGACAGACACTTCAAAGTTATACAACATCCGACTTCTTTTTGTGTCGGGGGTTAAAGATAAAGTTCTACTAACGCTAAATTATATTAGAAGTTAGGTTGGGAGCTCGTCTATCATTTCATCCATCCTACTTATATTATAAATGTGAAAGTTTGTCAAGATGTATGGATGGATGTCTGTTCCTCTTTCACGCAAAAGCTACTTAATGGATTTTGATAAAATTTGTTATGGTAGTAGCTTAGGCTACTTCGGTACGGCAAAAGTACGGTATTCCCGCGGGATACTCGATAGTAAGTATATTTACGCGGGTGGAGCCGCGGGTGGAGCCGCGGGAAACAGCTAGTACTACATAATAGTGATGTAACGAATGTCTATTTTTTAGCATTCGCGAATGCGAATGCGAATGCGAATATCTGCTACCGACATTCGCGAATGCGAATGCGAATGCGAATATTCAGTTGTTGTTCATATTTGGCGCCAATTTGTCTATGGTTTGGCGGCAGTCGCGTTCGGACTAGGTTCGTTATGGGTTCGTTACGTTCGTATCTTCCGAGTATTGCCGAGTTCAAACGAACTCATCGATGATCTAAATAAAGCGTCATTCATTCCGCTCCGCTCACTTAAACTTAAACTCAAAATTTTTATTTCCATGTAGGTTATGATATAACGCTTATAGAATTGTCCTACATGATGCCTACCACCGGTTCGGAAACTAGCCCGGCGAGAAGAACCGGCGTAAGAAACTCGCACATTTGCTTTTGTTTTCTGATATACATATTCGCAAAACATTCGCAACAATTTTGCGAATGCGAATGCGAATATACAAAAATGTGCGAATATTCGCGAATGCGAATATTCGTTACATCACTACTACATAATAAAATAGACCTACATCGGCATAGTTTTCTACTTATATTGAACGCTTTAAACCACTTGTTATAAAAACGTTGACTCATTCCTTGGACTTTCCAACTCTAGAATTATTAATTTTAGCAAGAAACGTTTCAGTCCGCAAATAATTTGATAGTAAATCGGAGTAGGTAATTATGTATTTAAACTTGTTTGTGTGAAATTATAACGTGTTCGGCTTTAAGAGCAAACAGTTTCCTATAAAAGGTTCTTATTAAATATTTAAATATGAAATCCTCTTTTAACACAAAGCAACACATTTTAAATGGCTATTCTTAATAGATATAGCCTATAGGTACGTTAGTAATATATATATTCTTTGCTATAGGTAAGCGTAAATAACTACGGATTAAAAAAAAAATGCTTTTTCTACGAAGAGTAGGAACTCTTCGTTGGAAAAAGCTATTGTTTTTTATTTATTTGTTAGCACGAAGTACTAGCCATCACATTGTGATTCAATAAAAGCAAAATGAAAGTGTATGTTAGTTACGAAAATTTTGGTTCTAGATTCTGATCGTAATACAGTCATATATAATTAGTGAAATGTCGATAGACTTCGGACGGGAATATTCTGCCTATAATTTTACATATTATTTTTCGTTAGATTATAAATATATACTTAGTTATGAATCTTTCGACATTATATTTTTACAATCTCGTTAGTCATTTTACAATCTAACGGATTTTACAAATTTACGGTGACATACATACTATTTTTCAATCCTTCTCTTGTCTTTTGTTGCTGATGTTGCTAATTGCACTCGGCAATCTTTTTTTCCCGATGGAAATGACAAACGATTAAATATATGTAAGTATATGGAAATAAGAGACGATGACGATTGTCGAAAAACATTGAGAACGTGGTCGAATTGTACAATTATAATATACAGTTAGATGTTTCCCGCAACTTCGTGCGCGCAAGTTAATTTCGCAGAAACCGTACATTTTTCCGTGATAAAAAGTAGCCTATGTCCTTCCCCGTGGTCTACTCTACATCTGTGCCAAATTTAATCAAAATCAGTCCTGTAGTTTCCTATTTAATGCAAACAAACTTTTCCTCTTTATTATATTAGTATAGATTGATAGTTGCTGCAGATGGCGAAATGGCATTACACAAAACTTTCTTCATGCCTATTGCTGACCCTTCGCCATATCATTTACCTTTATAAATGTATGAAACAATACAAACATTGCGCATTGACATAACTATTTATAGCGTACTCTGTGTAATTAAAATGAAATTGGAAGCCTATTAGCGAGAAAGTATCGAACTCAGGTATTGCGATGTCAGACAATGTGTTCCAGCTCCTGTACAGACGACAATTTTGCAAAATTTCGTTAACTTGCTCGAGCAACCAAGAGGAGCCTACCCACAGTTGCCTTTTGCCGGTTCGGGGACCAACGACCAGTAGAAGGTGTTGGACCAACCCGGCGAGAAGAACCGGCGTAAGAAATGGCAACCAGCTGAATAGAGTTTATTCTTAGGTACTATTTACTGATTTAGATACTTATAAATTAAGCTATATCTCAAGGGGAAGTCATTCCTTTTTCGGTTATAATTCTCTAAAGAAGTAACCTAGGTTTTAAATAATTTTATTAATGTCACTGGCATCTTTAAAACGGACTTCTAAAGACAAGCGTAAGTTATAACGTGTATACGTGTTTAATAATAATAGAGCTAGAGCTCGCCGTCGAAAAGGGAGCTCATCGCGAACAAGCATTGTAATTTGGACCACTGCAGATCGCTAGGGGTCTTAAAGTTTGATATAAAACCACCGATCTGGTGGTTCTAAACCTGCCAGATTTTTTTTGAAGTGATAACTTCTTTAGCGGCGTTGTGCACTTTTTTTGGGATGGGTAAAAATTTGGCGCAGCAGTTTCCTTGTTCCTTATGAGCTTTTTTTATTCAAATATTTTCACACATTTTGGTCAATAAAAAATTCTACCAGATTTAGAACAAAAAAATAACCATTAGGTACGAGTAAAGTGACAATGGGAGCGTTGCTGACTGTACCTACCTACATATTGTATGTATTGTCATTTAGATATGCAGCTATCCATTTCATAAACCGATAACCTAACCAAGAGCACGTCTAAGGAGGGTTCCGGAAAGCTGTCAACGCGCAATTGGTTTTCTTTAAATAACTTCAAAAGTTATTGTCCGATTTATTTAGAAATGACGATTTTTAGCCTGATATATCAGCATGGAAACTTTCAAGTTTCTATCCCTTAAAGATAACAAATGCGAGACTGGAAGGAGACTAACTTATAAACTACTTTGGAGGCCGATTACTCGAAAATTTTCACGAATGAAAGAAACCTTACATTTACTTACATTAATTTTAATGTAAAGTCAAGGTTTAAAATTTATTCATTATATGCTTACCTATAATATTATACATTACATATTAAGTATGTCGATACGCCACACGACGGGGTAGAATGAAAAAATATTTTTATCCACCACTAAAATATAAAAATTATGCCAAAACCAATATACTGGGTGTCCCAAAAATACCGTCTCATAGTGACATGGGAGATAGATTAGCCTTATATCTCTCGGATAAAATAAAAATGACCTTAGTAAAAGTTGCTTAGTTTTCGAGATATTTGGATTTTTTTGGTTTTATTCAAAATCTCCATTTTTAGTTAGTTTTTATTTCCGCATTAGTACAAATTCCTTTAATTTATTCATTTTTATTTTTTTTAAGTATCTCGAATAGTTGTTTGATGCATACAAAATAAATTTTTGTCAAATAGTAGTGTATTTTTTAAGAAAAAAATATTTTTGTGTTGCGTTTTAGCTCTCCCAAAATTTCGAACAAAATTTTGACAATCTGCCGTGAAAAAAAAATGTACTAAAGTAAACTGGAAAATTATTTTAAAAATTACTCAATTTATTGCAGATTTAGAAATGGTATAACACTTACATAAGAATTTTACAGAAACTTAGAAATTGCCATTTTTATCATTAAAGTCTGATTCAAGCCAGACTCTTATGTAGTAAAGAAGATGAAAAAGTACCAGGAATTTTCATCGCAATCTTATTATCTATCGACCTTTATTATCTTTTGTATCTGTAGACTTGTAAAACTGAATGTACTATTGCAACCCTAATTTGTTATTTCGTTCTTTCCTTCGTGTTATGGGGCACTGTGATAGTAAATAAAATTAGAAAAAAACTTTAGAACTTAGATTTATTACAGTAAATGCTCGAACTGTCGACCTCCAACACGAATGCACAATCGACATCTTCTGATAAAATTATTCTTTAATCTTCTCAAACTTATCTGAGATATTTCTTGAGCCGCTGCGGTGACTCTGTCGCGTAGTTCCCTTTCGTTGCGTATTGGTTTACCATAAACTTTGTCTTTAAGACATCCCCAATAAAAAAAATTAAGATTAGGGGATTAAGGGGATTAAGATTAGGGGATCGTGGTGGCCATAAGATTGGCCCCAGTCGCCCAATCCACCTTCTCGTGAACCTGCGGTCCAGGTGTGCTCGAACGTCTCGAGCGTAATGTGCTGGGCAGCCGTCGTTTTGAAACCACATCGTTCGTAATGATTCCAGTGGCACATCCCCGAGGAGCGTTGGCAATTGGTTTTCTAAAAATTCCAAATAGGTGTGACCATTTAATATTGGAGGCAGCTCCACTGGTCCTACTATTGTACCGTTGTAGATTCCGGTCCATAAATTTATTTTAAACATGTGTTGCGACCGATCTTCTCTATTCTCGTGTGGGTTTTCTAGCTGCCAGCTATGAATATTATGAAGGTTTAAATAACCATCTCTTCTACATTGCGACTCGTCACTCCACAGTACTTTATGAAAAAAGTCGGGATCTTCCCTATTTTTTTCCAACATTCGTTGACAAAATTGTACCCGTCTGGCATAGTCACTCGTAAGGAGAGTTTGCACTCTTTGTATGTGGTACGGATGATACCTGTTCCTTTTTAAAACGCGATGAGCAGATGATTTCGGTATTCCAGTCCGACTTTGAATCAAACGAACCGAAGTTGACGGATCTTCGGTAACTTGCTGTAACACGACATCTTCGTCGGTTGTTTGCGGTCTCCCTTCACCACCTCGAGTTCCTGGGACTCTACCCTCTCTGTAGGCAGAATCCAATCGTTCAATCACATGATACGATGGCGGTGTACGGTTTGGATAACGTTCCGCGTACAATCTTGCAGCTAATCTTGAATTTAAAGTTACTACGCCTCGATTAGAAACACGCCTGGTTTCCCCATAAATTAAGTACATGTCGGCGTACTCACGATGAGTAAATTGAGTAGCAGCACCTCGTGGATTTTCCATTCTTAGCACAGTAAAACCAGCCAGCTGTCTGTAAGAGCGCAAACCGTCGTTGTTGTCACCAAATCAGTTCAACAATAGTCCAAATCGAAAGCAAATCAGAGTCCAAAAATAACGCCTAGTAATAAAAAAAATGAGAGAAACGAGAGCAGTACAAAATAGCACGTGTATCGCACAAAACGGAAGAGAACGTACTAAAGTCCACGAGATCGTTCGTGGAACACGGTGTTGTAAAATGTGGGAAGAGAGTAGCGCATATTGCGCGCTCCCTTGCACTTATTAGGCCTTTAACAAACATTACCGTTGATCATTGACAGCTATCTCACTCAGTTTTTAACCTAAGAACAGGATCACAAACGCCGAACACAAAGGACAACATGTGGCCTTTTCATTGTGTTTGAATATTGAATATTCACTTCATAGTTGAGTCCGGCTTGAATTAGACTTTAATTATAAAAATGGCAATTTCTAAGTTTCTGTAAATTTTTCATGTAAGTGTTATACCATTTCTAAATCTGCAATAAATTAAGTAATTTTTAAAATAATTTGCCAGATTACTTTAGTACATTTTTTTTCTACGGCAGATTGTCAAAATTTGGGTCGAAATTTTGGGAGAGCTAAAACGCAACACAAAAATATTTTTTTCTTAAAAAATACACTACTATTTGACAAAAGTTTATTTTGTATGCATCAAACAACTATTCGAGATACTTAAAAAAAATTAAAATGAATAAATTAAAGGAATTTGTACTAATGCGGAAATAAAAACTAACTAAAAATGGAGATTTTGAATAAAACCAAAAAAATCCAAATATCTCGAAAACTAAGCAACTTTTACTAAGGTCATTTTTATTTTATCCGAGAGATATAAGGCTAATCTATCTCCCATGTCACTATGAGACGGTATTTTTGGGACACCCAGTATACATATAATCTAACAATAGATACCAAATTTCATCTAATTACAGACGGACGGACAGAAGACGGAGTACGGGCCGACAGAGCGAAACTATAAGGGTTTCTTGTAGTAGGTACTACGGAACCCTAATAATAAGATTGTCCTTTTTAATAAATGATCGAAAAGCGCAAGAATTCTCAGAACTGCGAACCTAGAGTATACTATTTAGGTTGATCACTTACAGCGTCCGTTTCGAAACTAGATTTTTTCTGTATCCTGCTTTTTTATACTGTTTTTGCTGCGTCTAGTTTGTTTCGACACGATTGCAACTTATTCGTTTTCAATCGAATGAAATTAAATGCAAATTGATTATAATTATGACGTCAGTTTCTTATACTTGTCCGTGATTAGTGTTTATTCTGTGGAATAGTTTATAGGATATAAATTTATGTCCTATAATAATGAATGTTTTTTCGTAATTGATAACTACCTAATGACATAGCCTTGGGCTTAGCTCAAGCAATTCTTTTTGTAATAGACAGTAGCGAGTATTCGGTTTCGGTTATACCGAGCTGAACAGTTAACTTTGAGGATATTATAAACTTTGTTTTCAACTTTCTTGCGATTAAATATTTTGATTAGTTGGTCAAGTATTAAAGAAAGAAAAGCTAAATTTATTTGGTAAATACAAATTAAACGTACTTAACTGTAAAAACAAAATCAACATTACAAATAGGTGCTTACTCAGCGTAATGTGGCGAACATCAGTTCACAACGCATATCTATACTTCTATAATTAATATTATAAATGCGAAAGGGTATCTGACTATATGTCTGTCTGTTACTGATTGTTACCGAATGGATTTTTATGAAATTTGGTATAGACATACTTTGGGTTCCGGGAAAGGACATAGGACATGTTTTATCCCGAAAAAGTACAGTGTTCCCGCGGGATAATGTATTTACGCGGGCGGAGCCGGAGGCAAAAGCTAGTTTTCAATGAAAACCATATTAAGTATACAATATTCCGTAACTATTGGTAAATAATCCTTAACCTTAATGAGATTATATAAATTACCGTAATTCGTAAGGAATAAGGATAACGTTAAGGATTTTCCCATTACAAATAAGGACAAGTTAGTTACATAGTACTTTCCAGCAGTTGAGCAGCTTATAAAATCCGTACCTTTTTGAAATAACAAACAATATTCGCGTGAACATAAGAAATCATTATATCAAAAAATACCTATTTGTCTTTTGTACCCTGCAGTTAGGCTTCTTAGCTCACTTATAACACACAAGCAAAATAACCATGTCTGCATGCAGTAACGTAATAGTAGTAATTTAATAGCATTATGTGCATAAATGGCAATGCTAAGTCAAAACATGAGCTATGCAGTCATCGACCGTAGCTGTAGGTAAAAAGTGTCAGGTTATGTGCCCAGCTGGTTTGATGTTGCAATTTTTGTTTTCAATACTTTTTACTAGCTTTTTCCCGCGTTTCCACCCACGTAATTACAATATCCGTTTGGGACACTGGACACCAGTGTTTCAAATAAAAAAACATAGGCAAATTTATGTCCCCTGTCCAGTCCAGGGGACACAAATTTGCCTATGTTTTAATCCAGAGCCTAAACTAATGCCTTACCAAATTTCATAGAAATCGGTCTGTAGTTTTTGCGTGAAAGAGTAACAAGCATCCATCCATCCATTCTCACAAACTTTCTGATTTATAATAGTAGTAGGATGATACGTGCACGTGCAGTATTCAGTTCATGGTTTATGTTAAAAGAGCTTTTGTAGAATAAGGTGCTAGTGGTCACTTTTGTCATAGAGAAATGTAGATTTATCCACGATTTGAAACCTTTCTCCACATGAAAAAGTTATATATTTATTTTCGCACATGTAAAAATGTTAATTTTTTAAACATTCAGTAATACTTAATTAGGTATTGCAACTTGATAAAAGTGAAAAGAATTAAAACTTTATGTGTATTGTGTAATTAGATGCCACGCATTTCAAAGTCACAAAAAGTTGGAATATTTTTTACATTAGGTAACTCACAACAAATACAAAAATATTTACTTACTACTAGATGTTGCGCGCGGCTTCATGCGCGACAAAAGGAAATCTCGTGGAACCGTACATTTTGCCGCAATAAAAAGTAGCCTATGTCCTTCCCCGTGGTCTATTCTATATCTGTGCCAAATTTCATCAAAATCAGTCCAGTAGTTTCGGAGCCTATTCGATGCAAACAAACAAATAAACAAACTTTTCCTCTTTATTATATTAGTATACATTGTGAGTACGAACAAAAAAGCGCAAACATAGGAGATATCAGAAATTTTGTGCATATGACCATAGTCGCAAACATTACGCGCTGTTTTTTTTTTTCTTAACTCCTACTAAAATACACTCTACACAGTCTAAACCGGTGTACACGGAGCTTTATAATACATGGATTTTTTTTCCTGTAAAATGGCAAGGCTTCAATTTGAACGAAGTTGCATCAGTGTTGTCATTGAGCTAGTAGGGCAGGGCTGCTCGCGATGCGATGGCATAATAACCATAATTCTTAGCCAAGGTGTACTTTTCTTGTGTATTGTTTACGTTTATTTACATTTCTAGGTAATAGTTGAATGAACTTGAATTGATATTTGTTTTATATTATAATGCCTACTAAGACATTCCGATTTGCCGTATACGGAATACGGTTACTGTCGCGAGTCGTAAGCTCCAATATAATGCTTCGGTAAAACTATATGCAGCATTCGTTACCATAGAAAGATGAATAGTCTTTACAGAATTTGGTCAGAATGCAAAAGATTTAAAGATAAACTGCGGTCGCGGATCACGTAGAATTTCGTACATTAACTCATCGCTACTTGTCTGTCTCTTTCACACGAATGCGTATATATGTTGCTATCGCGTTTACACAGGTACGCGATAGGAGCGCGACAGCAATACATTTCGTAAAATTCTACGTGCTCCGCGACTGCACTCTAGTTACCTTTACACATAATATTATGTGCAGCCGAATTCTCAAACGCGTCTTAAACTTCTTAATTCACAGGCTGTCTCTATCTCTGCTTTCTTTGTATGACAAGGGCAGCATGTGTGATGTGACTTATTACCATTTTAATATAAGAAGCGTTTAAAATTTAAATATTCGGCCGTTAATAAACGTATTTGTAACTCAAAGCCGATGAGCGACGCTTAAGTGATACCTACTTGACGATCTCTATAGTCTGTGGCTCCAGTGGCTGAGCGAGTTGGTGCTCAAGCCGAAGATCGCGGGTTCGAATCCCGCCGAAGGAACAAAAAGTTTTTCTGTGTTCCTGGGTCATGGATGTGTAACAATATAATAAAAATCCTAAATATATAGAAATATATTAAATATATTTCTATTGCCTGGTACCCGTTAGTTTTTCGAGAACTTACATACATACATACATACATATAATCACGCCTCTTTCCCGTAGGGGTTGGCAGAGACCGCCTCTTTCCCGTAGGGGTAGGCAGAGACCACTTCTTTCCACTTGCTACGATCCTTACATACTTGTTTCGCTTCATCCACTTTCATTCTTACCATCTATTCCTCCTCTTACATTCAACGTAGCGAAGCGGCTCTCCATGAGCCACTTTTCGCCTCCGCGAGAACGAGACGTGATGGGTGGCGATCTACATCGCCGCCATATTATATATTATTCGAGAACTTACCATAGATATTTTTATTATTATTACTTATTCTGATTTCTCGCACTTTCCAGAATGACCGAGGCACGATGTGGGTGCTACTGGCGTTAGGAGTTCTGGCGAGCGCGTCTCGCGTTCTGTCATCAGGCTACTGCTCCCAGAATACCTTCCCCACGAACACGTCATGGATGCACTTCACCAAGGAGCCGGTGCCCTTCGAGTACGGGTTCCAGGACAAATTCAAGAGTATACACTGCTGCGTCAAAGGATATAGGAGCATTGAATGGTGAGTGCTATTCGATTATAATTGTCTGGAGTGCTTAGCTAGTCTGGATGGACTAGACCAGAGGTTCCCAAACTTATTCCGTCTAACGCCCACTTTGAAAATCAATTCTTTTGTAGCGCCCCCTTAGACCATCCAACTAAAGCGCCCGCCGCCCCATCTTTTTTCACCATAAAACCTCAATAATATATTAGCCTCGTCTGGAGAGTATTTTTTTATCTCTTCAAAATTAACCATTAGTCAACATTGTTTTCTGGGCCCCTTACCTTTAGGCTTCCAGCGCCCACAAGGGGGCGTTATCGCCCACTTTGGGAAAGACTGGACTAGGCTCAAAAATTGCAGAGGGCAACAAATAGTGTATTAGTAGCTACTGTGTAATGGCTATAGAATTCTTTAATTATTTATTATGTGTAAATACCTAGGCAGTAGGCAGCAATTTCTGAAAATTGCAGGGAAGATGGCAAAATTGTATGTCAGAATCAAATAATCCGGTTCTTTGCAATAATTTTTAAGATTTTCGCAAATATCATAATCTTCCAATAGGGGATCGGACTACATCTGAAATATTTGGTTTCATTGATATATTCAGAAATATTGAGGCATTACTAGGTACTTGGTAAATGTAAAAAAATATATTATTTTATGTGTAGTTTACTAATAAAATACATTTAAAAAGTACAAAAAAATTTTTTTTTTGCGAAATTGGCAATCAAAACCTACATCATTACTTTTAGTTTACTCACATGATCACATCATATACAAAAACATTCATTATGGTGAGTATGAACTTAAACGCACAAATATGGGAGATATTTACAAATATATTCCGGCGGCCATATACTTCATATACTACTTCATATATGTACTATAATCTACAAGTGACGTCATTTCTAGGTCGACTTTAGTATGGAGCGTTTTTAGGAGGCTCGCGAAATTTTACGGTTAATTCATTAAATTAATACGGTTTCTTCTGAGAAGTTACTCATATTTAAGAGTACTATTCATTTATGCAATAAAAAAAAATTTAGTCCGATTGACTAATAATACGGACATATAAAAGGTGGACTCTATCGTACAAGTTAAGTCTACCCGTAACTTTTCTTTTTCATTGGTTACTTTTAGCTTCAATAGTAACATGTATAAGATATAAAAAAAAATAAAAGTTTCGGACTGTACTAGACTCAACTGCTTAACAACTTGCCGTTTTATGAGGACTGCACTTGGGTTTTTATTACTTCCATTATATTTCCATATAAATTTACCTCAACATACTTGATTATAAAGTTGTTTCGAATACGCATTACACAAGTTATCCTATACGTTTTATAGTAATGCTGTGGCAAATTACCTATGGAATGATATGAATGCACATTAATTTATGTTGAAATAGATTGTCGACTATTCGTTATTTGAGTTACCTACTAGGTACATACATACGAGTATGTCTACACGCTAATTTTATGAATAATTTTAATTCTACTTTGCTAATTTATTACTCGCTAATTATAAATTACTAGCTATCTATGCGCGTGAATTTTAATTAACACTTCCTTTTAAAATATATTCCTTTTTTTTTTCAAGGAAAACTTACAGCTAGATGGTACAATGTAATAAAACTCCCCACCGATCTCGGTGACGGTGGCCGGTTTCATTGAAACCAGGCTAGTTACGCAGGAGTAATTTTATAGTGCCCAAGTGTGTGCGCAGTACACAAGAGCACTCTCTGTTCCTTTACTCTCGTAATTCAGTGAGACGGATAACCGACACAACTGACGAGAGATGAGGCGCAGGTCCGACCTTTTTTCATGCCCATCCGACGCATGGATCATCTTTCTTGTCAGACAATCAGGTGATCAGCCTGCATTGTCCTAACCAAACTTGGAAACAACATTTTTTGTTGTTCCAATGCGGGAATCGAATCGACCTCCGAGTCGAGAGCCAATGCTCTAACCACTAGACCACGGAGGAAATGTGGTACAATACTAACAACAGAGTAACAAATTAACAATGGGCCAGTTAGAAGTTTTCACAGTTAACAATTAATATTATAATATTGAAATTGAGGTAGATATTAAAAGGACGAACAAATGTGAAGGAAAATAATTTTAAATACAACATTAGCAATTACTTATTAAATTTTATTTTTTTACACTAGTATTGAAAATATGTCTATGTCGGTACTCCGAGACGCTGCATTGTATGCTCTGCTAGCTCGCACGATGTACGAGTTCTGACGGTAAGTGGTAGAAGCAAACGGAACATGAAGGAGTTGGTAAGGAGTTCCTAAGCGAACCGGTAGCTCGAACTTGCTTATTAGTGCTGACTTCTGAGCAATCAATTGTACCTACCATGATTGTATATCTTAAAGAGGAGCGATAATATTTAGTACATGTTTAGTACCCTAGTAACTATCATAATTATAATAGTAGGGGAGGGGAAGGTGCTAATTTTGTAGTCACTCGAGCGTCATGGAGACCTAGTAGGTTTTTTACATTAGGTAAAACTGATAAAAAAATAATAAGAGCGTTTTTTATTTTAGGGGTAGGTTCAGAAACTGCGGCCATTTTAAAGTTTTGGAAAAGAAAATATATTCAGAAAATTGCTTATTTCGGTCAGTTATTATTATATTATAGACAACAAGGACTAAATCATTTAATTTAGTGCAAAATAAAATATCTGCAAAGCTTAGTTAGGAAAATATGAAGCTTTATATTTTTATATTTTAAAATGTCCCTACAGGCTTACCTAACCTTTGAATCGTCAGTGCTTTTTATGGAAGCTTCTTTGGGGTATACTAAACAGCCCCTCTCTTAATCTGACAGATTGGATGACATTTCAATACTCAAAAAAAATATTTTTTTAACCCACCACGTTAGAAATCTGATTTCTATACCATGATAACTAGACACATGTCGGAAGCCTATACAAGCTTAATCTGACACGCTCGAGCTACTCCCGAAATCCCCTCTTCCCCTCCTCTACTATAAAGCGTTTATTTGAAGTTCATACTCTTTCGAATCATTGATTGTAATAATTTGCACTAGGTAGGTAGTGAATTAATCTTTAGCTATTGTGAGTACACGCTTCTATGAAGTCTATTTTAGTTGACACAAATGCGAATCGCGCCTGAGTCAAGCCTCGTTCCCAGAAGACTTGCATCGATGAATTTACGGTGCAGCCTCCTACGCGTTTCGGCCAGCTGTGTCACATGAATAAATGCCACACCAACATTACCTACTTTAATCTGTTCCAGGGAATAAATCTGATTGATATTCACCAGATTCTTAATGTGATTTAAATTTTGATCATAAAATTAAATAAGTAATGTCAGGAATGGTCTTTGTGACCATGTCTTTGGTGCCGCAAAACAGCTGAATTTTTAGTTAATAATATATAATAATGTTGCAGTCGTAAAATAAAAATTTGTAGATAAACAGCCGCATAATATATATATATATATATATATATATATATATATTATAAAAGTTAGGTATTTAAGTTGAAAACGACCTCAAATGTTTCCCATGAAATATTATTAATTTGAGGATATTGCAGCGTAGCTACATTACTATTAATTTTATTAATTACTGTGACTGCCATTTGGTACTTTTAGAACATACCTTTGCAATTGGCATACATAATTTTATTTATTAGGAGTAATACTATTGTTATTATAGTACTAATCCTATTATTCATATTCTGCGAACAACAGAAATTATCGTGTCTTTGTTCATGATATAAGTGCAGGCGAAGGTCGTTGGGCGCGCCTTAATAACGACTTAAAAGCTAGATGTAGGTATAGGTATGGCTATATGCAGAATAGGTAAATTTAGAAGGGACTGGTAGGAATATAACGTTTACTTCTTTACATACTATAATGAGTAGAATTCTACTCAAGACACAAAATCAAATATTGAAAGAAGTAGAGATAGCAACAGTAACGGTAGAGAGAGAAAATCTTCGGTGACCAACATAATAATACTATGATCTCACTATATTGTCTTGAATTTTTGTATCATTATCAGAATAGGAATTTGGCTGACAAAGAGTATTTCTAATAAAGAGTAGGGACATTAATAACAAGCTCCTATCAATATGTATGACTGAATTTTTACAAGGTGAACCGTTTCTAACGTTAAGGTAATTTTATGACATTTATTTTATTGCAAAGCCTCTTAAATAGGCTATAAAAGTCTCTATTTAAGCATTCGAAGGAATTGACACATAATGTAGTCGCTACCGAATTCTTTATTTACGGTCTATCAGCAACAAGCCACAAGGAAAGTGAGTCATAGATAGATTATATTCCAGCTTATGTCATTGTATAATTATTTCATAGATTTTATATCAAATTATAACACATGGTGCAATATGTTATATACCTAATTTGATATCTTTATAAATATTTAAATTGATTTATATAGTGACAAAATATGTCTTAAAGATTTTAAGAGACTTCGAACTATCTGCGGGTGTTGCATGACTACGCGTAGAAATGAGTTCTTTCTATGAAAGATTAGAAAAAATAAAGTTTGTAGCAAATAGTTCTTAATCGAAGATAGCAAGTTCGTCAAGAGAAGTCGACATTTCTTGGCAGCCATATTTTGATACTAGCACGCTTAGCATGACCAGTGACCACCATAGAAATACATTTTGTCTACACAATAAAAGACAAACTAACAGACTGTTAGTACACATTACACAATAAAAGATTTTCCGCATATGATAGGCAGCTGATCACTAGTAGATAATAATGTATGTATTCTTAATATATGTGCTGTAGCTACGTAAGGTCATATTTTAAAAGATCTGGGGGTCTAAAAAGGCCACTTTAGGCGAACATTAGATGAATCATATGTAATTCATATTAGGTGCGCCATTTTACGCATTTCTATTGAAAACTGTCGAAATTGATGTTTCAACTGGCAAAATATATTCAGAAACATAATATGAAACACCTAAAGTGTCCTTTTTAGAACCGCCGATAGTTCGCAGTTTTCGCAATATTTTTTTTTAGTTAGCATCATCATAATTATTTTATATTCTTGACAATACCTACACTCTTTCATTCTTTAGGTTGTGGTTTTATTTTGATAGTTTTCTTTGTTTACCGACATCGTGCTTGTAACATTTTACACTTGTGCAAATAATAAATTCTGCGTAGCAAAATAAAAATAAATGGCCGAAGTATCTCAGCGAAATAGCTCATGGCCGATAAGAAAATATTTCGAGTAATGTTGATTTATCCTTGAATTACTTGGAAATTTGGTTTATTTGCTTACTTTTATCTCCCATAATATAACATCTGCTTGTATTTCGTTAGATTTATTTGATTGATTACTAATGGTAAGGTCACGGATCGCGAAAGGCTGTATGTTTTTCTGTTAATCACTTATAGACTATATCGCACACACAATGTTGCTTTACCACTTAACAGTAGATGCTGATGATTATCTCTATTCTATTTTTGTACACGTTACAAAGTATAATCACAATTTGCGAATCTTTGCGTGGGGTTTCCTCGTCACAAAGGGAACGTAATAAACAGTATTGAATTGCTTACGCACATGTTCGTTTGCGGCCGGCACAATTTCGCGGAACCGCCATGTTATCTATTGTAGTTTTTACCCGACTGCGGTTATGTTTTTCTGGAGTATGTATGTATAATTGTTTGGCACGCTCTGCAGCCTGAACAGCTTGATGGATTTTAGCTTGAGAGGTGTTAGATTCGTATTTATTGTAAGAGTGACACTGGGTATATTTTACAGTCGTTTTTTTTTTTTTTTTTTTTTTTAATTTGAAATCTGCTAGTTACTGCAAGCTGCAGCTAATCCGATTTTGAATCTATTCTAGTAATCATTCATCATGAATTCAAAATATTATTCATCTTCACTTTTAAAACTATTGAGACTTGAGTAATTATTATTTATAGCTTGCCACTTTCTGATAAACAAAAGTTTATCTGATTAATATCATTAATTAATTATTATTAGTATTATTGCACACGTATTGGTTGCTTTTCCACTTACCGGCCCGGCATTAGCATTCTTTATGTTTTTTTATTCAGTTTCATGAGTTTTTTTCTAATTTGGTGAAATTTTGTTTTACAAAGTGCACTAGCAATTTAAACCATTATTTACTCAATGAAACAATTATTTCGAACCTACTTATGGGAAATTAAATAATTTGCCACCCAATTTCTGCAGTATTTTTAAATCTATTGGCGCGGTCGGTGCGGCAAATTGTAGGGTGGCCGTTTCGATAAAGCCTTGTAACCAATAGGAAGTAAAATAATTTTTCATGTTATATCTACGAGAGCTTAGACCAGAAGTTCCCAAACTTATTCCGTCTAACGCCCACTTTGAAGATCAGTTATTTTGTAGGTTTTAAACTTTAATAAACCTTAATAGCATATTAGTCTCTTCTGGAGTTTAAATAAACCTATATTCTAAACGGGGGTGGGAACCTCACCTACCATACCTTGAAAACACGAATGTTTTTCAGTGTTTGATACCTATTTCTAAATAGCGCTGCAAACGCATTTAAAAGAAATAATTTTTTAATATAATTATTATTTAACTTTATATGTACTTATACCATAAAATAGGATAAAAATAAATGGATATAGTAGGAGAATTTTAATTTCAGTAAATTTTAAAATATAAAGTAGCTGAACTTACAAATCACCCATCGCCCCCTTAAATCATATCAGCGCCCCCCCAATTTCTTCTTTGCCCCTTATCGCCCCTCTGTAGGCGTTATCGCCCGCTTTGGGAAAGACTGGCTTAGATCCACAGAAGCGGTGTCGTGAATGACATGGCGGCGCCGAGGCTGGGACAAGTTTTACGTTATTTTTATTTAGTTTTATTACTTTACTCTTACTTTCGTGTCATATATCTTTCTTATCTTATTATGCATCCGTTAGATCTTTAAACGCTGCTCTTTGTCTCAATTTTTATGTTTATAAAATTAACATTTAAATCTCGGCAAACATTTTTGCACACCGATGTTTTTGGGTAATTAAATCTTAATTCCAGCAATTTGTATTACGTTCTCGGTAATAAAACATTAGTGTAGCTCCGAATTAAAGTACGCGCAGGTTTCCACGAAATTTTGAGTATAATGTGTTAAGAATTTTACACACCGCCTAATATCCGCAAGATGTTCTTCTCTAAATAATCATGGTGATTTTAGTGTAAACAAAAACTTATTACGCACGTCGGTAGGGTAAACGTTTACTATTGATCCTCCTGTCTCTATTTTTTTTTTAACTGTAAGTAATTGGAACGGCATACTAATTATTTCTTCTGCTAATCCTTCAGAAAATGGATGTTATGTATAATGAGAATAATGTAGACTTTTGGCGTTAAACCTTTTTTTCTCATCGTCTAAATTATCTTTATAACAAATCTGATGCTTTAAACCCTTTAATGCCCTTCCAAGATCCAATCTTTGTGTTCTCTTTCTATTAGTTTTTCAGACTTTCCAAAGTTACATGTATCGGAATTTATTGTAGATATTTTCTGTTTATATTATTTTCTTTCTGTATATGATTTTATAATGATAATAATTATTATTTTTACATAATTTGAATGAATTAACATGTTTTTATTAATTTTAAATTTGTTCTCTAGGTAATTTAATTTATTTTTGTACTATTCGCATATGTTAGCCGTGGATAGGCTATCCGCAATGTTTCATTATTTACTAATCTCGTTAAGGAAATCTTAATCTTAAATGTTGGAGACACTGGAAAAAAATAAATCGAAGGCTAAAAGAAGCCAGACCATTTTTTTCCGATCCCAAAACTCGTCGTTAATTTGACTCAGTTGAAGTCGCTATAAATGGCTAAATTATGTCCGTAATGATGTCCTGTAATTTTCGATAATTGAAACTAGTTTGCCGTTTACCGTTGTGTCGTTGTTCGGTTGACAAAGGGCTGTGTACCTGGCCGGTCGTATCTGCGAAGGTATCGCACGTCGCAAACCTGTATTGTGGCGGTTCCGGGAAGGTGCTTTGTTCAGCGCCGCTGCCCGCTCCCTCGCTCCTTCGGCCTGCATGTGGTCCACGCTTACGGTAGAATGCACGGACTCGATCGTGCCGCTTGATACGGTGACGTCACATTATGAAATAGTCATTAGTTGATATTTCATCCAAATGATCTTTTTGCCACTAATCGCCTCTGTCGTTTGCCATCGCGAAAGCCTTCGATTAAATGGAAAACAGTAGTTTGATTGCGTTTTTATGGAGTAACGTAAGTTTTCAATTTTCACGAATGTCGTTCGCTAAAATTGAGTTTCGATCGGTGTTCTATATCTTCGGAGTTCGAGGAACCAGAACCTACATTTCGTTTTTAATGTTTTATACCGTAATCCGTTTTAGATAGAGTTTGAAATTTAAAAACGCCTTTTGAAAACTATCATTCATTCGCAGAATGTTAGGTCAATTTGTTATTCCACGAAAGGTGCAAAGCTATCGTGTACATATTTTTTAATCGAATGTCGCAGATTTAAGATGCGTGATCGGATTTTTATTTGCATACTTAGTAAGTTACGTCGTGTGGGAGACGGGAGCCATTGCATAAAACACAAAAGGCAATATCCTCGATGGCTCGCGACGGCGGCCATGTACATGCTGGAAATAATAAGTGATAATACTTAATTTATGGATTCCGACAGTTCGTTGATGTGTCAATAAAGGTGTTCGCAGGTCCACTTTAAATTCAATACTCACCTTAGACTGTAATATGTATAAAATATCTACTGGCGTCCCACTGTTCCCGGCCACAAAAAACCGAACTCGTCTTGACATGTTAAAACGAGTCGATTTGTTGGACCGATTATTTTTAACGTTTTACAAGCGACCGCTTACAGGTAGGGTCGCTCTCCGATTGTTTCACCGATAAAAAAGGTTGTAACTTGTCATATATAATATATCTTCATTATGGGTTACGGATCATTAACGGTTTGATAGTGATTAAATTAACATCGGCTTCAGTGTTATAGATAGTGAGTTTACTTTTGTGATTTTGATTGATTTTGCTGCAGAAAATTAAATCATTTTTAAGTAAAGAAAAATTTAAACAACTTTTTAGAAACGTTGCGCTCTTAGAGAAATCAGTGACTTTCTAATAGTTATAACCATCTGTATTCGAAACAAAAAAAATCTTATCCTTCTTCAATCTCAAGAATTAAAATATATTGTATAGCAAGAATATCAGACTCGAAATAAGCAATTTCAATAGCAAATAAGAAGAAAGTAAAAAGACAAAAAAGACTACTGACGTCAGCTGTAGCAAGTATGAACTCAATGGGTACTTGGATAGGTACTACAAAAAACAGCTGCAATATTCGTTTACCTGTTGACTTAACAGCAATTTTGTAATCTGCAATCACAATTTACCATTCAAGTTTTAGTTTTTGCCAGTTCTATTTTAATTTCTTGTTTTGTTTTTCACTTTTAATATCTAATACATAAAATATATACATACATATTTTAAAATTGGCTAGCGTAAAAACATTCACCTACACTAATTATGGTAATTAAGGCTTATCTTAATTAATTTAATTCAAATAATTTTAAGTTCAAATAAAATTTGCAAGGTCGTCGCTATAAAAGCGATAATATTTCCTGGTTTATGAATAAATTGTCAGAGGTCTTTAAATGGAATATCGTACATACCTAATCGGCGCAGACGGTAGGATACACGACAGCTGGACAACGGATGTGCGAAAACCTTTTATTTTCATTCTCTTTAAAGGACCCATCCACCTGGCATAAGGAAATAATAATATAAGTTTTGTATTGTACTCGAAATAAGATTACATACATGTCAGCAACGCTATTGATGGGAGATAACAGATAGGAAGGATTTTAAAAACATTTTCGATTTTTGCTTTTACTATATTAAGTATGTGGGTATCTTCTATCTGCTATGGATGTTGTTATTTGTTTTCAATAGAGAATATTATATTTTCATAATTTTCTCGTACTCTATCAAGTTATGAAAAAAATTCTGCCAATTTTGCATATTTATTAAAAAGTGTAAAAATTCAAATATTTAATTAATTCCAAATGTTTAATTAATTCCTTTCAAATTAACAATATGACATTGAACATCATAATTGAATTAATTATTCCATCGTACGAACATCAATCCTTATGAACTGTCGCTTTAGTTTTCTTATATTTCTTTCCGAGTTCAGATTCCACGCACACAATGGCTGAGAGTTGAGACTATAACAGTGGCTTCAATATTTTTATCTGTCGCATGATCTTTGACGTTCCCTTTCATAAAATACAATACCTTTATGATGTTTTTTGTTCGCATAGTCCATGCACTTATGGGACAAAGGCGTACCGGTGTGAAGGACCCTTAAATAATGAAACAAGTATTATATTCGAGAATTTCTCGCCCCGTTCCATTGTAAAAAAGGTGTTTGCTTACTATTCTGGAAGCTTTATTGCTCACTCAATATATCAATTTATTCATAGCGAAATTATTGCCCTTTTTTGTGTTTCTAGTTTGTTTATTGAGGCGATATGCTAACGTCGGATTAAGCGTTATTTTTACTAGTACATAATATAGGTATAGCAGATACCTAATAATGTATATTGTACTTTTATATAATTTCTTTTTTCTATAAAGTTCTTTGATTCAACCTTGTAATCAACATGCTTCCAACATTCAATTTACGCAACATCGGTCCTGTATCTTCTCTTCTTGGAAACTTCCTCGCTTGCAAACACTAATGAAATCAATGTTACCTCCGTCACATCATATTGATATATTGATACACCTTACCTATGCTCATAAGGAAGTTTAGACTTTAGACACGTGTAGTGTTTTTTATATCTACTGGAAATATTACACTTAAAACGTATTTGCCATTGTCAATTTTTGCTTAGCAACTACTAGTAGTAAAAACCCATCACCGAACAAACACGAGGGTAAAACTCCATATATTTATCCAAAGTAAACTCGGCTCTCACTAATGAGCATGGAGGTTCTACTGTCAACATCGCCGTGTTTGTGTAGAAATGTGTAGGGCCGTGTGAACTGGTGACCAGAGCTATGTACAGGGTTGCCAAAAAAGGCTTTCTTAATTAATCGTTAAATGCTCTACCAAATTTTGTTTTCGATTGTGCTGCTAAAATGAAAGTTTAAATCGCATCTAAAATTGCCTACTAACAATGTTTTATTTGGATTATCTATGGTGGCTTCAGCTAAAATCCACTTTAATGACGTTACTGGATGATAGAGAGGGATTTTAGAAGTTTCAAATCAGACTCTTATCAGAGTTATTTGCTATTCTTCATATTTTAGTCACTTCTAACGTGACATAGCGCTGTGAGTACAACGTACGTGTCACTCTAAAAATCCCCCTTGCAAGGTTGGGACTATATTGTCCGGAATCCGTTAGGCCGGGGAAAAATACAGCACTGAAACTGGAACTCTGGACTTATACAATAGAGTTGAAAATCAAACACATGAGTGTCGATTTGTCACACGAAAATATGACCAAATATACAACTTCATATAAAAATTTGAAAAACCTATATGACTTGCAAGTTGCAACCCTAGAGCTGCCCCGCCTTAGCACTTCGATCTCTAGACATCCGCTCGACATTGTATGCTCTCTTTATTATTTTCTCTTGCAGAAAATATAGCGCGAGACAAAACATCATAATATTAGCGTTATAATATTGTTTACTTTATTTTTCTCTTTATGTATCTGAATAGGTCGTTTTCATTATTGTTTAATTAAAATAATAGGTACATATTTAGATTTTATAATTTTCCTATACCCATTCCCTAACGACTTAAGGTTGATAATTTACTGTATTCAAATTGATAATGACGATTGGTTTCAGCTTACAAAGCTAGAAAGAGCTAAATTTTCGGTGGCAGAAATGTAATAAGAATCATGACTTCACCACTATTTGCCTTCAATGAATTCATGTGACTGATAACGTCAGCGGACAATGATGACGCGGCCACTGTTTGAGTGTGTTCTAGGAAAATGCTTGGACTTGCAACACGTACAATACGTTTCGGATTACCTCATTAACGCATTATACTATAATATTCAGCTGTACCAAAGAATATATATTACTAACGTAGCTCTACAGCGAAATTGTTCATCTAACACTAACATATTATAAAGGGAGCACCTTCGCTAAGCTCATATTCCTGGACAAATCTCTTCTCCACAATCACATGGCCATAATTAACAATATCATCTGCCTTTTGATGTATAAAAGCTCAAGAAAAATGTACGGAACATACTGGATTTGCGACACAGCCTCCGTGAGGCTTCACGTAACCTTTTTCCATTGAAGTATAAAAAGTTGGGGACATTTTTTGACTTCCATCGGTTACATGAGCAGTTGCGTGATTTCATTCATGTCTCTCGGCCGGTGTCGGGTTCCGCCGACATTCCGCCGACACGGTGGTCCGATCTTGCAAGTTACTTGCATGCATTTATTGCATAATTAACTGAAAGTTATTAAACAATGAGCAGTGATGGGCTAAAAGCGTGAAACAATGAAATTGGTGATAGTTCGCGATACTTTGCGACGCGCACGACTCTTACATGGCTGATGGCAAAAGTACAGGCATGACATGTTTCGCATCAAAAGTTTAGAATTTACCTTTCAATAATTTTCCTTGACTGCTGCGGTTAATATTCTACTTAGGTAAGCGTTTTTGTAATGATAACAGTAGATATATATATAGTATATTATTTGCAGCTACATATTTAATACAAACGATTTCTATACCAATACTTTAGTGAGGTTATCTTCTAAGAATATTTTACACCGCATATTAGGGACCGTCCATTAATCACGTGATGTTTTTAACATCTTTTTAGACCCCTCCCCTCCCCCTGGTGATATGTGGTTTCATACTACCCCCCCTCCCCCACCTAAGATCACGTGCATTTTTTTACATAGTAAGCAGGTCATGTTTGAAGAAAAACTTTTACTTAAAAAACAATTTAATCGAACAATTTAAGCAATTAAAAACTATACGAGTCATTTGTCTTGTAAGTATTTAAACAACACTACGAATCTACAACCGATAATAATTTCGGTATACAAAGACTAGATTCGAAAATTAATACACGTGATGTCTCCTTATACCCCCTCCTCCCCTTGGTGATACTTGGTGATTTTTTTTCGAACCCCCTCTCCCCCTTTAGGCATCACGTGATTAATGGACGACCCCTTACAGCATCATCTTTGTTGCATACCGCATAATTTTACAACAATAGGCAATTTGGCGTTTGGAGTAGCACTCGTTGTGCGCCCCGGGCACGTCCGGTAAATAGCTTCATTGTCAAAATTAATATTCGGCCAGCATCCCGCCGAACCGAGTCTTATGTAGGGCTGACACTTACAGGGTTTTTGGAAATTACGTATTTTACGGTTTAATGGAATGTTGGAATACCTTTTCCCAAAGCGCTTCATCGATTTTTTGAATGCTCAAAACTTGGTTTTGGATTATAGGTACCTACCAGATAAACGAAATTTTCGGGATACTTTTATAGTAACGGACTTATTTAACATAGAAATAAAGTTTTAATTGCATAGCTCTATTAATTTAGATTTTATTGATATCTAAAAACTCCTGATTTTTTTTCACTGGCTCGCTGATGATCATCAAAATTCATAGGGTAGATACTTTCAATAACAAAGCTAATATTTGATATTTAAGCTAGTTTCAGTAAAAAAATAACACATTTTAAAAACTTGGAATTTTAATCCCCCAACCCTTTAACTTGGGTATGAAAGTTTGTATAACGTTTAATTATTCTTAAATAGACAGACATACACGACTACGAAACAATTTACGAAAGCTTTTAAAAAACTTCGTGTCCAGCTGTTATACTTAACATTAAATAATTAATCGTAAGAAATGGAAACCACAACCTTTTAAGAGATCTAAATCGACTCCTATTTATCATTAGGTATATATAATATATTATGTCAGATATTCTTTCTTAACGTGAAAGAAAGATTTAGCATCATTCAAAAACAAAACCAAATGAACGTTTTCACAACCCTATTCTGGGATGTCATGATCACCTTTCGAACAAATATTGAATCTCGTGGACCTCCGCTAGTGTCGCCTTCTAAGTATTAGTAGGTGCATGTCATTTTCGAGCCCACATCATTAACAATTCCGATTCGTCGGTTCATTGATTGTGTTTTGGGGCTGCCTATTGTGGACGCTATTTTTGGATCCCAACAGAAGGACCACCTGGTTATCAATTATTACTAGCAGTACCTACTAATAATAATCACTAATGATTAAGTGTATAAGCACTAACATACTAACGACCTGTTGCATAATAAAAATCATTGTTTCAAAGAAGTGTCGATTGATATTTAAATTTTGTGTTGTATGAACTAGTGACAGTTACATTGACTCGTGACTCTTTCCTTCTACTCTAAAAATTTTATTTAAGACAAAAAAAACTTGAATTTTGCGAAAATATGTCTATCTCATTCTGACTCATGTTAAAAAGTATGACGTGAAAAGAATGGCATTATTTATTTTATCTTTATTTAAAACTCATAATTCTACTAATATAACAATAGTCGACAGCATTTTTGCGCACGGGTTATACATACATTATTTTTATTGCTTTTATACCTAGAAATAATAATAAGAACAAAAAATAGTTCTGTATTTGCTTTTAAGTGTAAAAAATGAAAAAATTCAAATCAATGAAAATACATGAAAAATTTACATAGAGGTGATTTATTAAAAGATACTGAGCATCAATTTTATGATATAATCTTACAAAATAAGTTTTAAAATAGTGTTGAAATGTTTAAAAATTAACAGTTTTGCTTTTCCTGTCATGTTCAGTAGAAGTTATCTTATTAACCACCAAATATAGTCCCTCAATCCTCAACATGCTTTCAGTATGAATACTGGCCATGGGAACGTCTCTCAAATTCCAACTATATCTCGATGAAATCCTTTCCCTTGTTCTTCCGAATAAGCTCCCATATTATCTTTAAACTTATCAAAATGAGAATGGAACATTTGCCTCTTTAGAGACATCCTATAGCCGAAGATGAAAAAAATCTTAATCATCTCGTTATTTTATTCATACATTTATTTCATAAGCCCATTTTTGATCTTGATTTGTAACAGGTAGATGGAAGTAAGCTTGTTATGCCTCGCAAATCTTTAAATCAGTAGTTAAATAACACTTTATCTCTCTCACTTTAATAAATCCACCACAAATATAGCAATCGAAGCCATTTTGTACAAGATAATACAGCGAAAAAATTAATTAAACACGCTATTTCTTTATAATATGCGAGGTCATATCTTCGAACACAAGGAGGGATGTAAGAAAGATAACCCTCATACCATACCTCTCTTTCGCCAGCAATAGAGCGCAAAGACTGGCTTTAACTGGAAGCAAAAATCATAAAAAGTCAAATCGCTATAACTTTTTAAAAAGCAAATATTTTCGATTTGTAATCGCAGTATTTAATAAATATTTGCTTATATATTCAGAATAAATCAAGTAAAACCCATGCGCAAAAAAAAATATTTTTTTGTTGACCGGTGTAATCAACTTCAGAGTTCAGTTTCAGTTCTTACTTCAAATATAAATGTTGCAACAGATTATCCGTTTCTGAATATATTTTCCTTAATTCCGTGATGTCATCCGATCAAGTGCTAACGAGATGCTTGACATGTGATACTTACGACGACCTTATGCTTTGATCTTTAACAAAAAGTTCAATTAGGGTTACCAGACTCAAGGTTTTCTCTTTTACCTACATTTAAAACATGTGACGTTTTGTCCTATAAGATAGAGATGATTCCTATAAGACACCTAAAAACATATAGGTATATATTATTAAGTTGTTTTAAATAATATAGATTTTAGATTGAAAATTTGGATTTGGACAAAGATAATTATCATAATTATCTTGTACAATTTTTATTTCTAAGTCTTCCATTCTGTCCCCTCTAAAATATTTACTTGTAGTACCTACTAGAAAATCTTCGTACTTTTTGTATTGTACTTTGCAATTAATTTAATTCGGAGTTGTAAAGTAAGTTCTTTTTTCATTCCTTACAAAAAGTTGCAAAAGGTGACTCAATTCCTCACCTTGGCACTTGCCTGATATGCACCTGCCGTCGAAAAAGTGCTAAAGGTGATTAACTGATCTCTTACTACAAAAAGTATTGGGCATAAGATAGTATGGCCGTATTTTGCTACCTCTAAGTTTTATCTCGTGGGATGCAACCCTAGAGGCTAGCAGTAGCGAAGGCTGCTTCTCCTTCATAGGGAAGCCGGAGCCTGTATATGTAGGGATTTCTATGAAGGTTTGCAAAAGGTAAGTGACAAGGGAAGCCGATAGGAATGGAGTTATAGGAACCCCTCGCCACTGGAGGCTAGCTACTCTTTCCCGCTAGAAAAGCCCCAGTGGGTTGCTTTAGCATTATAATCTGCGGCATATTATTATTATTTTCGTTACTAGAAATCATAAGAAAATTTTTCTTCCTAATAATTACTAATAATCTGTAATTGATTAAAATTTTGATAGAGATTATTGCAAGCAAGTGTCAGTAGACTTGTCTGAGTCATTTCCTCCAAATTCACGTCATCTATAAATCGTAAGAGCGTCTATAAAACTCGTTTGTTTTATCAGGTTGTTAAGTTTATTACCTTCGCAGTTAGCAATAGAAGGATACAAATCAAAATTTAAAAAAAAGACACAAATTGGATGGGTTATACTAAAATTTTACTGGGATCAAAAGTAATCATTAACTGCTACATGCGTTTGTTTTAATATAATATTTCTAGTTATCTCTATGTAGAAGCATAATATAATGACAATCAATTTACCGACGCAATGTAAAAATAAACATCGAACTTTATAAGATATATTTTTGGACTTTAATATTAATATTTTTAGGATTTTCGACGAACACGTGTGTACCTTATTATTGAAATTTGATACCTTATTCAGACAAAATAACTTTTGGATAAAATATTTTTGCTCTCTTGTTATAAACATACAAACATGGACCATATTTCCCGCGATTCTGTCCGTGAAATTGTCTACCTATTACATAGTCAGTTTATTAGTAGTAACAGCCTCCGCGGTCTAGTGGATAGATCTTGGCTCTCGTTTCGGAGGTCGTGGGTTCGATTCCCGCTTTAGAGCAACAAAAATGTTGTTTCCAAGTTTGGTTAATACAATGCAGGTTGATCACCTGATTGTCTGTCAAGAAAGATAATCCATGCTTCGGATGAGCATGTAAAAAGACGGACTTGATCTCTTACAAGTTGTGTTGGTTATCCATCAGTGGGATGGGTTATGAAAGTAAAAGAAAAGAGAGTTCTCTTGTGTACTGCGCACACACTTGGGCACAATAAAGTTACTCCTATTGAAACCAGAACCTCAATTCTCGTATTTAAATTATACTTCTTTTTACGTTGTTTGGATTGAAAGTGTAACGACATGTTACCATGAACGGACTTTATGACGTTTCGACCAGCTTCAATACCAGCTATTGACTATAGGGCCTAGTAGTATTTACTGTGGACCAGCAGTGTGTACGATATAATATTTACTATTCCAAGCAATACGGAATATCCTATCCTACTAATATTATAAATGTGAAAGTTTGTGAGGACGGATGGATGTTTGTTACTCATTCACGCAAAAACTACTGAACGAATTTTGATGAAATTTGGTATCTTAGTAGTTTAGGCTCTGGATTAAAACATAGGCTCCTTTTTATCCCGAAAAAGTACAGTGTTACCGAGGGATATTGTATTTATATTGGAGCCGCGGGCAACAGCTAGTATTATAATGTATGTGAACTATAGACTTGTACTTCATGTAGGTAACGGTGCTCATTCGGCATGCGTGATCAATCTTACTCGGAACAACAATAAAAGACATTGTAAAAACAGCGCACTGTAAGTGGATTTAAATTTAGACCTTACGGTAACAAATATTTAATAATATAGGTAACGGTGTTTCTTCACACTTTTAAACAATTGCGTAGCCTGTAATGTACTTAAAGTGTGATATAAAATATATTAAAATAAAAAATAAAGTCAGGAAAGCAAAAACGAAAACATCTGCACAATTTCCTTGTAGTATAAAAACTTAACGTATTAGCAAGAATCGCAAAAATTAACAGCCATTTTAATTAAAATAGTCCTGGAGACATACGTAACTTACTAAAATCTTGGTTAGTAGTTAGGTTTAGAAAATAAAAGAATTGACTTAGAGAAATAATTCACACTGCATTCTGTATCTTGTTGCATCAATCAAATATCATAAACCATTATGTCACTACATAAGGCTTCATTATTGCTGCAATTAATCTTATTTTATGTAAATTTTTATTGGCTTGCACGGTTAATTTATTATGATATGAAAACTTGTTAGACGAGTTAAACAAATTCATTATACTTTCAGTAAAACAACATAAATATATCTAATTAATTTGAGGTCGACGTCGTTTTGACATATTATTAAATAACCGCGACCAAAAGCAATAATTAATCTTTATAATTTGACTAATTAAATTGAGAATGAAGGATTAATTAAAATATAAAAATATCTGAACCCCAATTCTCGTATTTGACTAACTTTCAATTTACTTTCTATGAATTATAAATCAATTGTCTTGATATCATAAACTTATTTTGGAGTTTGGACAAATGACACTTTTTAGTTTATACATACATATATACAATTATTTTTGATCAATTACGTTTGAAGTTAAGTTTGACGTTTATGGGAATACCATTTTGGTGTTTTAACATATCGAGACTGGATCGTAAGTCGTAACTGTATTATTGTAAGATAAATTATCAGAATCGACTAACTGATTATATCGATTTCGATCATGCTGGTGGGCACTCTCATTTGGTTTTGTCCTTTTGCGTCATAGGTATGAAATAAATAAATTAAAACTCTTTACCAGACCAGATTTAGATTTATTTTCACTTCCACAGCTGAGTCCAATATTAAATCTATACTAATATAATAAAGAGGAAAAGTTTGTTTGTTTGCATTGAATAGGCTCCGAAATTACTGGACCGATTTTGATGAAATTTGGCACAGATGTAGAGTAGACCATGGGGTAGGACACAGACTACTTTTTATCACGGAAAATGTACGGTTTCTGCGAAATTAACTTTGGCGCGCACGAAGTCGCGAGCGATATCTAGTACATTATAACATAATCGTAGCGAAATCGCGCGCTGGGATTATTTGTCGAGTACTTTTTTCTGTTGCTGTCTCACCCAGAGTACGATTTGGCGCTAAAATAGCGAGAACGTGCTATTGTCTTACGGAACCTTATTTTGTCTGGGGAGCGGGTTTTTAAAATTTAATAAAAACGACAATTTGGCTACTTATCGAACTATTTTGGTAATTTCGTTTTCATTTCCATTATATTAAATTTATTCATATTATGTTAGTTTATTTTCAAAGTACACTATTAAAACAAGTCTTGTAATTGGTTTCCATTTAATTTGAAAGTGTAATAAGTATATTTTAACTGGCTGCAAGTGATGCGTATTTTGCGTAAAAAATGGCTGAAATTAAATTCGCTCTTATCTCGTTCTTAGTTAATATTTTCTAACTAAACCTAATTATAAGACTAGATATGATGCATTGAATTATATGTACAAAGTTTGGTGAAGTTTGGTAGTACTGTTTTAAAATTAAAACGAAACTACGTTTGTATGGGATTTCGACGCTCCGTGGGGCCCTTAAGACAACATAAATCAATCGAGCAGAAACTCACATACAAGTAGTTCCGTAAGAAATATCAATATTAATAAGATTTGCTACCAAGAAGACTAATTAGTAATTACAAAGTGAGGGTATGCAGGCGATTAGCTGGAAGATGCTCGCGTGTAGGCCGCCCGCCTCGGGCAGCACGCGATCACGTATGTAGAGCCTAATAAAACTAATGCCTGATGACATGTTATATATGTAAACATTCTTGTGTGCGTAGATGTTTTAAGAGATGTAACAGGAAAGCGAAGTTTAGGTGAAACCGAAATTGTTTATTCTATTTTTGATGATGTGTAGAGACAGGATACGTTGAAACTAGGAAACAGGAAGTTATATAGTCTCGTTGTAGGTACTTCTCGGACCTTAAAAACTGTGTCAAATGAAAAGATAACCGTTTAAAGCTCAATAAAAACCGTTACGTTTTCAAAATTGAATGTGCTCTCTCGTCAACAGCTAGTAATTGTCGTCAACATTTGTTTATTACTTTCTGATGTTCCTTTGCATAGGAACCAGGAAATTATATAAGCTCATTTTTTTAATCTGATGAGTACCAACAAAGGTTACCTCAGATTAAACATTAAAAAAAACTGTGTCAAATGAAAAGTGAACCGTTTTAAGCTAACATGAACAAAAACCGTTACTTTTTAAAAATTGAATGCGCACTCTCTTCAGCAGCTTGCGACATTAATGTTTATTACATTCTGATGTTTCTTTGCATATCAAGAAGTTGACTTTAACATTGATACCTAAGAGAGGTGTCTTTTTATAAAAACATAGTTCTTTTTAAATGTCCCAATTTGTTAGCCTTATCAAAGACATCAACGACTTCATTCATATGTTGTCCATTTCGCCGGATTATTTCAAACGTGTTTTATTTTCTTATTTAATATCTCTTTGACTTCAATTAGTTTTAGGTTTTTTTTTTTTTTGACAAAGATATTATCTAAGCATCCACAACTTGAGAGAATTTTAGTACCTAAACAGCTTTATAAAGAAAGACAACTGACAAACTTTGTGGTACACAACTTGATATTTAAAGTATTTTAAATACAATGAGTTGAAGAATATATTTATATTCGTTTTCAATACACAAATGCATTCGGAATGAAAGGTTTAGTATATCGCACGTAGATCTCGGCGGTGTTCGGAGTAGCGAGTGTGTTGTGCGCCCGCGCCGCCGCACGTCCACCACCGTGGTGGCCGCCATACGTTACGGCTGCCTTATCTCCGGAATAACTTACAAGCCGCATATTATTGTAAACATCGGAATCCATTGATAACGTTGTCGATACATCGTATGATCGTACATTCTATAATCTAGATATTCTTCTGTCTAATTTGTGTGTTATCAAAGTTGTCCTTCTCTAGATGTATACAAGGGTTTTATATTGTAGCTGTTGTCATATCATGCTGATTATTATATTTTCTAAAAAAATTGAACGTCATAAGACCTGTTTCTAATACTATAAAACTTAGGCCTTTTCATCCAATAATGGATGATTTATACAGTATTCTCCGAGCGAAGTAACCACTCTTGAAATACTGTAGTGCCTGGGACAGTCGGTTTTTAAATGTCGTATGGTTGCCAAGGCACATACGGCATTCTCACAACATACTCAGCCTACTGCCTAGTCCAGAGGAATGACTGGTCAATACGTCTGGGGCCAACCATGTGCGGGTTTCCTTACGATGTTTTCCTTCACCGTTAGAGCGTCGGTCTAATGTGCTTGAGATCTGAAAAAGTCTCATTGGTACACGCCACAACCTGGGATTCGAACCTGCACTCTATCGAGTGCGAATCAAACGGTCTACCCACTAGGCCACGGAGTTCTCTACTATAAGCTCTAGCTAATTAGCGTAGCCAGGAACTGCAATAAGTACAGCCCTATATGGCAACATTCCAGTAAATTTTAGGTCATCGTAATTTGCTTATCTACATAGGTACAAACTACATGTTATGCAAAGTCGAGTAACATCCTGTCTTAAAAATGCCTACTCCTACATTTCCGACGATATTGCAAAACACATCGAACCCTAGCGTTGCGAGTACTATGCAAATGTTCCACATAAAACAATGATACACACGTTTCTGGAAAGGTCGATTGGTCATCTAGTTCCACTAGTTCGATTTCATAGGAATTTGGTCCGCGGCGCCGCGGCCCTCCCGAATCGGCATCGATCATTTCACGCACCCGTCGCGCATAACGAAAGAACCATTTCCGGCCGATTCCCGGTATTTAGCATTTAATATTTCGCACAGTCGGCCGAATGTTGCTGTAGCACGCACGATGCCCCTGCGGCGACGCGGCGTTTAGCATTCGTCGCGTGTACGGCGATAATAAATTCTTGTGCACTTGCAGTTTCGTAGTGCCAAGAAGACACGGCTACCGAATGCTAAACGCCCTATTGTTCGCTAGGTATTGCGAATCATAACAAACGTCTAATTTGAATCTTATACATAAAATTCGATATTCGATTGTTTCTGGGTATTTTACGGGCTGCTGAACCTTGCGGGATTGTCATTAGGCTTTTTATGGACTCCGATGCATGCGATTCGAAGAAGGCACCAAGTTAACAGTAACTTAGCAGGAGAACTGGTTATCGGTTACAGACTGAGATACATATTGTACCTACAATATGTAAACCAAAATCAAAGATTTCAAAACTCAAGATAGGCTATGACGTACCTACATTTGTCAGAATAATATTCATACAGTAAAAAGTTACGCCACCTTGGTTTTCTCTATACTCCAAATGTCAAAATGGCCCAAAAATCTATAAAGTGGGGCAATTTAACTGGAGACACTTTGCCTCAACATGCCTCGTCTATAATTTATACGTTTGTGTGTGTGTTTATAGTTTATACTATGACCAAAATAAATAAAGTAAGACTTTTTTGGTATCGAGTAATGTTAATACAGTTCAGACAGATTTAACATTCAGACTGATATATTTGAAAATATTAAAAACTAGAAAAAAAATGTCAACGTACTTTTATTACAGAAATCTGAGAAATGAGAAAAAATCGCATTTATATTCAATGGTAGTCGGTAACGTCATATTCGCCAGACTATCACAAAATTATGATCGGTTCCTGTTTCCGACACTTGGGTGCCTCATTTAAATACAAAGCCTTTTTGAACACCGGTAGTGGGCCGTTACGTGAAATTATTATGCGGTCACAACTACATCCGCTGGACAGAGTTGGACATTTCCAATCTGATATCTGCTGTTATTGAAACATGGATGAAATAACACCGAACCTGTCTATTGTAATGAAAATATACTCTTTTACAATGTTAGAAGGATTTTTAAGTAAAACAATAATGTTTTTTGAGATGCTATTGAAATAGATCATTAAAGACAGCAACTGATTTCTTTAAACCCATATAAGTATTGGCTGTATTCCGCGGAAAATGGGTCTTGTTAGCGCTTGCTAGCGCTAAAGAAAAAAAATTAGATTATCGGCCAGGACACGTTTGCTAACTTCAATACTGCTAACATAATCCGCCATTTTGCTTATTTAATGCCAGCGGTCGCCATTTTGCTTACGTTTTTTTGCTAGCGTTATTTTCCGCGGAACACAGCCATTGACTTCGTGTGCTTCTGTAAATATTTCGCAACAACTTTTTCTTATTTCAAACTATAATTTTTAGGAGTATTCATAGAATACATATAAAAGATATAATTATAGATCTCGCAATCTGGACCTATATCCGACCACGGACGTACAATGCTATTACCCGTACATTATACATACTACTTGAAATGCAAAAACGTTTATGTTCTTGCACCATTACAGTAGCACGATATTATCACGACGGCTTTTTACAGTCGTGACTGCTAAAGTGTCCGATTGTCCATTAAACACACTTGAACATCCATTGTTAATCTACTTCAATGTTGCCAAGTTATCTGAGTTACACAGGCAAAGAATCAACTTTTCGAAGTGGGAAAGCCATGCTTTGGCAGGCAAATAAACAACTTTTCGAAACGGGAAAGCCTTCAGTGGAATGGGGTTCCTGTAACTCCATTCCTATCGGCTTCAATTACCACTTACCTTTTGAAGACCCTCATCCGAATCCCTACCTATTATACAGGCTAGGGATTCCCTATAAAGGAGAACCTTCGCCACTGAAAGCCATGCTTTGGCACGACGTGGAGACCTCATAGAAAACTGGCAAAAACTTGCGTTGTTTTTCGAGTCAGTGAGGCTACACTCAAGGCCCAAGGGGGTGATTGGGGATGTGGTGACCATCCGTTAATTCGCTTACCATCAAGGGATCCGTCTGCTCGTTTCTCGATCTTATTACATTAAAAAAACAATACTAGGAAAGTATCGAGCTCGTACAGATGTACAGCACCGTGATCTGTTCCCAGGGCGGCGAGAGCGGCATTCCTTGCCCATACGAGTCGCGCGCCATCTGTCCGCTGTCGTGTCGCTACGTACCAGGACGGTGCGCGACATTCCCCGGACACCACGGCAATCACAACTGCCCTCTTCCTCCTGGTGGTTTTTGTCCCATTTCCTGTGTGCGTTTAACATGCAGGTGAACAGTTGTGTCACTGTTGGTTTATGTAACTGAGAGCTCAATTTTCTGTTGGTTTTCTTTATTTTCGTTTCACCAGGAAAATGTAAAAAAAAAACTTAGATTTTTTTCTTTTTCTTCTCCACAGGCCGTAGAGCGTCCTTGTCATATTTTTTTATTTTGAAAAATAGTTATCTCGTTAAATATTTAACTTTTTCATACCAAATATAGCTTATTTGTTGACTTTTTTATTTCTTACTCATTACTCCTTAGTCCGCCTTAGAACCTCTTGCCCCAGAAAGGTAAGTAAAGTATAAACCCTTCTTACTCCAACTAACCCTAGTCATTGTTAAATAAGAAAAGTAAACTCATCTGAGAAATTATTTTCCCTATAATTATGTAGTCATCTCTGTGAATTCTAAACTAATTATTTCGAAATCCGTGTATGTATTGTAGAGCCGTCTTGAAAATGATAATAGCTTACATAAGTACAGCAAAAGAAGCTTACCTTAAGCACTCAATTTTTTTCTAAGTATAAATACCAATTTTAGTAATATTTAAAACCTTAGTAATATAATAGTAGGTTATATATTCTGAAATATTATCTCTTCTTACGTGCTGCTAAAGTTAGTTAAACATTATATTAAATTATCACATATGAACATTACTGAATAATAAGTATTATAAAGTAATAGAAGGATAAATAAGTTATAACAATACTAGTATATTAAAAGTACACGTGTCATAAATTTTAATACAATATTTATATGCTCTCTCGATGCGAAAGTTTCTTTTCCACGAATCGTGGAATTATTCACAGTGTGATGGAAGCGAAATATGATATTCCTATAAAACGTGAATATATGAACACGCATGCGATTGTGATTCATCGGAGTCGAGACACTTCCTAAAATATCGAAAATGGGGACAAGGTAATAACGATTATCCGTGTACACTGTGCAGTCGGGGAAATGTGATCGTTGTCCACATACTTTGTCTACCCTAATATTAAGTAGTTTAATCATCTGCGCCTGATGTCTCGTCAGTCGTGTCGGTTATCCGTCCCACTGGATTGTGAGAGTAAAGGAAGAGAGTGTGCCCTTGTTTACTGCGCACACACTTGGGCACTATAAAATTAATAAAATAGAGAAAAAAATACGCTCTGACATACCTACTGGACCAATTTTAATGAACTTTGGCACAGACCATGGAGAAGGACAAAGGCTACTTTTTATCTAGGGAAAATGTAAGGTTCCTGTGGGATTACCTTTAGCGCGCGAAGTCGCGGGTAACGTCTAGCGCGTTATAACTTATCAGATGTTACCCACGACTACGGTCGCGTCAAAATAGATCACTCGGAAACCGTACATTTTGCCCTGAAAGTTGCCTATGTCCTTCCCCGTGGTATACCTATATACTCTATATTTGTGCCAAATTTCATCAGATTCAGTCCAGTAGTTTCGGAGCCTATTCAATACAAAAACAAACAAATATTTCCTCTTTATTATATTATTAGTGTAGACAATCAGCGACCGCTTTTACATAAATACCGCCGGGAAATCATGGCGAACTTCAGAAGTATGCTCGTATACTAAAATCATGGCGAACTTCAGAAGTATGCTCGTATACTAAAATCATGGTGAACTTCAGAAGTATGCTCGTATACTAAAATCATGGCGAACTTCAGAAGTATGCTCGTATACTAAAATCATGACGAACTTCAGAAGTATGCTCGTATACTAAAATCATGGCGAATTTCAGAAGTATGCTCGTATACTAAAATCATGGCGAACTTCGGAAGTATGCTCGTATACTAAAATCATGGCGAACTTCGGAAGTATGCTCGTATACTAAAATCATGGCGAACTTCGGAAGTATGCTCGTATGCTAAACATTGAATTTTCTCGACTATAGGTACAAAATACAGATGGTACACTATTGGTGATGATGATGATTTTCAATTACGACAGCTAAGGACAAAGCCTGAGATGGCTCTATTGTAGAGAAAGGCTTCACTAGCAGGACAACTTCGACTTGTTTCCGCTGGTATTCCCCTAGTTCTTCACGAAGACAATAGTTGTTTAATTCTATACCTGTAGTTTATAAACTACTAGTTCTTAGACTTCTTACATCTAATTGGCTTATACTCAGTAACGTTTAAAACAGCATGTCAAGTTTATACTTGTAATCGAGGGGGTGTCCATAATTACGTGAGACGTTTTTGAGGATTTTTTAACCCAATCCTAAATTACAGATTTCTGTACAAATACATAAATCAAAAATTGTTTTTCGGAGAAATAACAATGGTCGCGACCCCTTGCACCATTGCGTCAGTACTGAGTATGTACAAAGAGGTACAAAGCATGAATCTTGTAGAAAAAAAAACTCCATCACAATGTTTTCCGCAAATCGATAGTTCAGTAGTCTCAGCTAGATTTATATAAAAGTCTTCATTTTACTCGTTCACCTATAGCGCAATTATTTTTTGCTGCCAACATTATAGGTACACCGATACGGTCGGGTAGAAATGTGGGCTCTAAGTTCCTAGTAATAAGAGCTACAGGCAATTAGGTGCACTCGACGCTCGTCTGACCGTTGGTTTCGTCGTAGCGTTCCCACTTCCCACTGCACCCCGGCTCCGTTAGCTGCAAGAAATTGCCTCTTATCCATCAGTTACTTCTGCAAGTCGGTTATTAATTGAAATAGCTACGTACAACATTCCCCACTTCATAATTACCCCGGCAACCGGTAAGTGAGCCCTCGCTTTTTGCACGCCTTAATCGCTGTTGTATTAAAATAATTGTGTTTTTCCAAACATGGATAATTGCGAGCGACGACATTAAATGTAATTAGTACGGAATCGCCGAAATAAATAAGAAAAACTTACTTCAATGTGTTTTTCTTATTTCGGTGATGTATTTAGTTTGATCATTAATGAAAATCTTATTAAAACTGGTGATCACTGGATAGAGAATACCTTAGGATACCCTTAAAACTGGCGTAATTGCCTTGTAGAGTATTGTAGAAGTATTTTTTTTGTAGAATCATTCGCTCACAAGTCACAATTCAAAAGTAAAGAAGCTTTTAAAATATGTATTGTCACCGTAAAACTTCTTTACTTTTGAATTGTGACTGGTTATCAGTATATGTGTGATACTTGAAAGGTTGTCCTACTGAAGCTAAATGTATAAAAAATCTTAAAGATTTTGCAGAGTTAAGTCGAGTCCATCATTTTCAGAAAATTATTGTTAGTAAATTATAAAAGCAAATACAAACATCAATACTTTTTACTCGCAACATAATTAAACCTGTATTTAAACATAGGTTCAATAGAAAACAAGTAGTAATGAGCGTACGGACACGGCAATAGTATCGACGCGACGGTATAATTTCGTCGCTTTCCAAGAACACGTATTTTCCTTTTTTCCCACAAACCGCGGCTGCTACGATTGTCATCGGTGCGTGACGTGTAATCATGTGATTATGGAGCGATGGGGGAGTGTATGTCACATACACGGGAACTAGGGATCCGTAGGCGTAGAGTACATGGAACATGCATTCGTTTTAAATCAGTAAATTCTTATACTTTCTTTCGGAAACCTTTCGGCAACATAAATATGGACCGAAAAATGCAAAAAGTGCCAATAATCATGTCACTAAACTAAAAAGTTACAGGACTAAGAAGTACTAACAAACGTCGATTTTCTTTTGCTATGATTGAGAAATAAAAAGGCAATAAACGCATCATTTAAGTTAATTAAATTAATTTTGTATTTATCTTTGTACATTTTCAACTCGTCAACGGTTGGTCGTAGATATGCCATTGTAAAGACAATTTTTTTCATGGCTTATTAAGTATATACCTATTTACTTTTCAGAAAGCCTATAAAAAAACTATGCATGTTCCCCATTTTGTATAGAAAATTGTAGAGGTTTAACATATTTTATTATGCTTTCACAGGAGGTGTAGGCATAATAAATGTCCTGCTTTTATTATAAATGGGAGATTTTGTGACTTGTGACACTTTCACATGCAAAAACAACTGAACGGATTTTGATGAAACTTTATAGTAATATAACAATAAAGTTTCATAAAAATCTACTATTATAAATTAATGAGAATGTTTGTGAGTATGGATGGAGGATGAACGGATTTAGTTGAAACTTTACTATGAAAACAATTTTCACTTATTTGTAAACTAGTTGTGCATATAAGAAGAGGTTTCTTATCACTTTATGGATTAGTTTTTACATTCTGAAGCATCTTTTTGGACTGCACTGCAGAGTATTGTGAGGCTGACATGGATGTCTCGACTCTGCATTACTTACTCTTCTGCATATGTTTCGTAAATAATAAATAATATATATGGACGCTGTCACACCACGTCAATCAGGTCCTGTGGTAAGTTCTTGAAGAACTTGTGTTACAGGTACCAGACAACGGAAATATCTATATCTATACTGACTAATATTATAAATGCGAAAGTGTGTCTGGCTGTCTGTCTGTTACATCTTCATGCTTTAACCGCTGAATCGATTTTAATGAATTTTTTTATAGACATACTTTGGGTCCCGGGAAAGGACATAGGATAATTTTTTATCCCGAAAAAGTAGTGTTCCCGCGGGATAATGTATTTACGCGGGCGGAGCCGCGGGCAAAAGCTAGTATTGAATTTTTTATACTACACTTATATTTAATTTTTTTTTTTGTATAATACACATCCATGACCCAGGAACACAGAAAACTTTTTGTTCCCTGGTGGGATTCGAACCCGGATTTACCGCCAACGCGCTAACCACTGAGCCACAGAGATTGCTATTTGAACTAATATACCTTTATTGTTACCTCAGAACCTTTCGGCACGTTGCCCAACTCGCACTTAGCCGGTTCCCTTTCCAAAGACACGAACAAAGGAAGTTGCGGCCGCGTCGTTTCTTTAGGCGGTGTCAATTTTGTGCCCGCTAGTCCGCTCAGCTCCAATTTTGAGCCTACAGTGTCATTAGTATGCTTTTTGTGAGCAATTTAAGAATTATAAAATATCTCTGGAATTACGAATTCAGTGTTTGGGCATTTTATTTTAATAACTTTTATGGGAATAAGATACGAAATTGCGTGTTTGTTATTTTCCTCCGATCGTATTTCGATGTGGTGTTACTCGTGTCTTTAAAGTTTATTTATAAGTTTGTTAATATAATATTCAATTCTCTCTCTTCCATATTCCTACCACTCCTACACTCAAGTTGCAAATTTCTATTACGGAAATCCCTGAAAAAACATCGATTATGTTTAAAGAAGCATTGTTGAAACTCCATAAAAATGGTTGGGAAACAATGCTCAAGAGTGTAAACCTAGACCCTACTCTACGTGCCCACATAGAGTATGTCTTAATCAAATACAGTCAACCTAGCATTAGGTGATCTAAGGCTACTAGGCACTTGCGCAGATCAGGGTTAAAGTTAACTGGGGTTAAAATATCATGACTTCTCTAATGTCTTTCATAAATACGAAGAATGAAGATCGAGAGAGATGACACAATATTAAACCCAGGGTTAACTTAAGCCCAGAACTGCGCAAGTGGGCCTAAGGATTCCTTTTAAAACAAAACCTCCATGATAACCTGAGCAAAATAAAAAGAAGCATATATTTACAATGCAACGTCTCACGAGCATATTAAGTAAAAAGGTATCGGGACAAAAACATTTTACGTTTCAATTGCAAGCGTTCATTGACTCGCCAGTCGCCGTGCAGACGCTGCATCTTTTTTTACTCAATTTTTGTATAGAAATATGTTTTTTTTGTGGCCAGTTACGAAATTTAAAGCGTAAATTATAACCTGTGCGGAGGATGCACGCGAATGATTTGTGTCCCGAGACTGGACTGCAACCCGATACTCAGCAGGGTTGCCACTTGCCAGTCGGTCGGTCAGTACGGTCAGCAGCAAAGAGCATTGTATATAGTTTCAATCTACACCAATAGCACTTAACACTGCCGACTGGTTAACACGACACGGGGATGACAGAGTTGATATTATTACAACAAAATCCACACAAGGTTGCACTTTAACCTGCTGCTTCTGCGGAATGTTTGACTTTTGGACCTTTTGTATTAATAATTTAAGTCTTTATATATTTTCGTTTGCTTAATTAAATCTAATTTATGTGATGCATCAAAATTACAAATAATAATATTTTTTTTATAAAAAACCAACCCGATTGGCGACTAAGTAAATTATATAACCTTTGTTAACCGGCCTATTATTACGAATCTATTGACATCTTATTAATTAAAATCGCATTAGTAGTTTAGGCACAACGGTGGAACAAACAAACATATTATTACATACATATACTGTTAAAATCATTACCCTTTTTGGCTTCGCCGTAGTCGGGTAAAAACTATCGTCTGCATATAATATAAGGTTCTGTAAAACCAATTACGGATATTTTGGGCACACATCTATTGCTTATGTAAAGCCGTTTAAGCAGAAAAATAATTGTCGTACTCAAAGTAAAAAATAATCTCATGTATGGGTGTCCCTCCGCAAAACGCAAACTCGCCCATATAAAGAAAATTTTTTTTTTTGTTTCTAGTATGACAATTATTTTTCTGCTTAAACGTATTTACATAAGCAATAGATCATATGCCCAAAATATCCGTAATTGATTTTACCGAACCTTACCTACGAGTATATATTGTCCTAAATCGTTTTTCGCTGGCTGTACTTCCAGTTGTACAGTCGGCAGCCCTGGCTCACCAGGTCAAAGACCGGTTCGTCTTTCGGAAACATTCGCGGGACTGACGGGCCCGGCATGACCTCATCGACGGTGAATTATTTCAATCGGTCCTGTCCGTTCCTTTTTCTTGTTCTATGCAAATTAAGAGTCTGATGAATCCTGATGTAATTGAGGACTGTATCGGGTTACGTCGCTTTTGGGGTTCCGTACTCAATGGGTAAGGAACTCTATTCTGCTATCCTCAAGCTAAAAGGCGACAAAAAGAGTTTTTAAAGTAGAGCTAAAAAACACGGGATTCTTTTGAAATTGATGCTAATGATTTTGTATAAACAATTGATAGTGTAGTTATGAATGTCTTATAACAACATTAACAATTGTTTATAGAAAATCACTAGCATCAATTTCAAAGTAATCCCGTGTTTTTAGCTCTACCTTAAAAACTCTTTTTGTCATGGAACCGCCTTCTAGCTTGAGGATGGCAATATTACTAAAACACCGCTGTCTAGCCATTTGTCTGTCTGCCACTACTCCACCAGGATAGATCTTATAAACCGTGGGAGCTAGACAGTTAAATTATATACAGAAATATTCACATATTATGTATCTTTCTATTGCCGCTATAACAAAAATACTAAAAACAGGATGAAAAATATTAAAGTCCCATACAGCAAACGGATTTTTGCCGTTTGGGCCATCCGTGCGGAGTGCGTCTCGCACTTGACCGTTTTTATTGTGTTATATAGAGTTTTCGAACGTGAACGTGTACGGATGTAAATAATAAAGTAAAAAGCGTATACACATTATGTACAACATCGACAAAGTTCCAGCTCGACCAGTGTGATAACTTTGTCTTTGCACTAGGACGCCTCAAAATATTTAAACACAAAGGAAGTGACAGCAATGACTGCAGTCGTGGTTGAACTACGTGTTTAAACGTAGGTATGTTGGCGTGCGCACGATTCAACGGCGATGTTAAGCGATTTACATCGTATGCCTGGTCGAGCGGCAACTTTGTTGATAGTACATACTTGAGTACCTACTGAATAGTGATAGATACAATAAATTGCTTCATGGTTGGTATTAACAAAATTAATTTACGTTTATTGTCTGTTGAAAGATCGTTAACACTGAAATTTAAATACAAAATTTCGATCATAAATAAACTCACACGAGCCATGAATACATTTGTTTTATTTATTGTTATATTATGTAGGTATTAACATACATTATTATACTCAATAATTTTATCGGCAATTTTAATTTATTGTTTGGAATACAGAAATGTGTATCAAATAACTGAATCAATGCATCGCTCGAATGATACAAATATTTCTGGAATAATATAATATATTCAATATAATGCTAAATTTATTTGCATATACAGCATATACAATACTAGCTGACCCGAAACACGTTGTTGTTTTAACTGTGAATTGGAATAAACAATTAAAAACTACACCAACATCTACACATATCTACAACTACACATACCTAAAACTACATCAACAACTACACCTACTACTTACACATACAACCTAAACCTATACTACCTACACCTACTTTTCTACACCTACAACCTTATATTTTGCAGTCCAACCAAATAGATTAACTGAACGCACAGTTAAATATTTGACAGTCAAATGTAACGTAAATTCGTTTACGTTACATTTGACTGTCTGAATTTACGCTTCCGACACAACGGAACGAACGACAATTAATTACTATTGTTAGTCTCATTTATCTATTGTATTAGGTTACCTGTAATGATATATATTTGCAGTATTAATAAATAAATAAACAAAATATGTTTGATACGTAGCAACAGTTAGTTTCTAGTGTTCACCTTGCAATGTTACCAATATTTGTCACCATTTAAACTTTCCTTGTGTAAAGTGTAATGTGGAAGTTACTTTTATTTCAAGATTAGAAAATTAGCTAACCCTAGCCGTTCTCGAGTTTTAGTGGGACAAAAGAACTGCAATCTATTTATAAATATGTAAGAAGAAGAAGATACGAAAATTACATTTTCGAGCGATTTGCAGCAATTTTTCCCCTGAAAATTTAATGTTGGTAATTCGTATACATTTTTCTCTTGTAATAGCTTTCATAAATAGGTATATTCAATAGCCAACCTTGCCACCAAAAAATCCGAAGAGTAAGATGGCACTAGAAAAGCTCTACTTCGTCTGACTAAGATTAAAATAATTTTAATCGTGTTTTAAAACATATTCACAATAAGCGCCGGCAAAAAAGAAATTCGAGTGCATTTAAGTGCCTCGAGCGTCGGTACTTTGCGATGGTAAAAGGGTACAAGCATTATGATAATTACGCACTCACCTGCACATGCCTGTACATTTGCACTTAGAGCAAAAAACAGCCCACAAAGCAAACCGCGCTTTGTCCGGACTTTTTCCCCGCCAACATGTTATGGATTTCCGTCGGCCGCGTCGCCCGTATTACATCATGTTTTCTCTTTTTCTGCGAACCGTCGAACCGTACGTCCCTCGCGGAAAAACAATATTTGTGTGACACACGATTTGCAGAAAAAATGTCTCATGCGCCGTTAAATGGTCGAAGATATTCGAATTTCTAACAAGAGGTATTCTGGTGAATGGATTGTTGTTGTCTGTTGTGTCATCGATTTCTTGTATCCGTTCAGTCAATTAAATAATATATGGGTGCAGAATTTACTAACACCTAGTTAAGCACCAAATAAACACGTTTTCAAACGTGCCTTTAAATATAAATCCCCACGTTAAACCTTAGTCACAAATCATGACCTAATTTAGAAACAATCTCAGAGGATTATCAGCTTTAAATTTTTATTTCTTGGTTTTAAACTTTAAACGTTCACTTCGGTCAAATATGACTCATGTTAGGATGATGTTGGATTGGCTTTCAGAGTTTGATCTTAGCATACAAAAACATATTTCGGACTAGATAAAATAAATTATATTTAAGCAGAATAAAAACAATAAGGCTATAACTAGATGCTCTACCGACAAGAGCGGATTTATTAAGTTTTGAATGAACAAATGAAAAAAAAACAGTAATAAAAGCCGGATAGTTGCTCTACTTTTTAGAAACAACCATGTATTTAGTAAAATTATATTTGAGAATAATTCTACGTTTTCATCCAAAGGTAGGTATTTAATGTTTTGTAATGACTAATTTTTGTAAGCCTAATTAGAGTTTTGAATAAATACAATTTCACTGGACCTCTAAGGCCTACTTGTGCAGATGAGGGTTAAAGTTAACCCTGGGTTATAATGCCTTCTCTTTCTTAAATAAGAAGAGCGAGAGAGTTAACATGATATTTAGCCCAGTGTTAACTTTAACCCAGAGGGTCAATTCTGCTAAATTAAACTTACATGAGTAAAAACACAATAAAGTGCCGATACGCTAAAACTGTCAAACGGTATTCTCGTTAAGGTTAATCCAACGTGAAACGGCCTTGAGCTTCACAAAATCAGTTTATGATAACATGTCGATTCACTTAAATTGCAATCAAAGTAAAATTAAAGTCTACTTTAAATACGAGAATTGTGGTTAAGATCTAGTCAAATACGTAACGATTTTGATGGAATTATTGTCTGCAGAGAACGGACATGCAATAATAATAATCAAAGTCTACCGCAAATAACAAACCTAACTGCGAATACCATAGCAATTACCAATGCATCTTATCTGGTTTTTACCTCCTTTATTGGTAAGAAAATTGTCAGTTTAATACATATAACGGTCCGTATGTTTGTCCGGAGTATCTATAACTCATGCATATCGTAAAACCTTCATGTCGTAATTTTTCCTGAGCGCCCGAGCCCGTGGCGCTATCTAAACTAATATTTCAGTATCAGCTGAATGTTTATGTGCCGAAATGTCTGTTTCAACTTTCAATTAAATTAAGTAAATATAGGTAAAATAGGGCTGCCACTTGTTGAATTGGGAAATAAATTATTAATACAAGTTTTCAGTGCTTTGGTTGATATTATTGGTATTGCTGTATAAATCAGGCAAAGCACTGAATAAATTCTGGGATAAATGATAAATTCTGGAAGTTCCGCGTACTTATTCTAATCTAAATATATAAAAGGCAAACTTGACTGACTCATCTATCAACGCACAGCAGAAAGTACTGAACGGATTTCGCTGAAATTTGACATACAGATAGTTCTAATGACGTAGGCATCCGCTAAGAAAGAATTTTTGAAAATTCGACCCCTAAGGGGGTGAAAAAGGGGTTCAAATTTTGTATGGAAACCGAACTCCACGCGGACGAAGTCGCGGGCAAAAGCTTGTTATAATAATATAATGAGTACGTGGAACTTCCAGACTAGAAAACCTAAAAGTATAGTCAATGCATGAAATTTTCTTCTTTCCATGTTTATTGATTGATAAAAGAAAATAACTTTTTTCAGTATTTTACACAAATCGCCGAACTGTATAACAGCTTGTTGGCGATATTAACACTTTCTTCAATCGCCTACTGATATACAAATTTCGGCAATACGAATAATTAAGAAAACATGACAGTCAATGAGATGATACCCTTGACTAATTAAAATCTTATACCATAAAATGTTGAAGCAACCCTGGCAACGTGTACTAGTATCTACCTAATGGATATTCAGCAGGTCGCTTCTCGGAACAATCCCCGCGCGGCCTTGCGAGTTGCGATCAAACGTGCAATGTTTGTTTTACTTTCAAACGATTCCATAACGGCTCCCGCAAAATTTTACTGTTCGGAGGAATCGGTGTTTGCACAAGCGTTCCGTGAACGAAACGGTACAGCTGGGATGGCTCAGCTATAAATATTTGGCTCTTGCACTTGGAACTTTCTAGAATCTAGATTCTAGGTTTAAGTAGATAGGATGATAGGATGATTTTCTTGTTAAAAATGTTTGTCCAACTCTATCACAATGTGTCTTCTTACATTTATCCTAATAAGATAAGGAAAGTTATGAACATAAATTATGCAAAGGATGACGAATAGCGATCCTTACCTACAGTCTTAATTCCAGCAATAGGTATTCTAAGCCACACGAACGCCTAGGCAGGTGCCTCAAGGTTGATGTGAACTATTCTCAGAAAAAGGGCCTTTTTGAACTGCTCCAATAATTTCCAAGATTTACTTTTACAAACCAAGGTCTCATAGTTCCGTTTTAATATTAATACGGTTTTGTAATACTGTTTACCGTTTCGTTTGAAAACTAAGAATGATAAGTTTAGCATTTAATCAGTTTACCGTCGCAAAAGTGCTTTGACTCGAACAATTTATGAAACCTTCGAATAATACACTCAACTTTAAATTATGTAATATGTACTAATATATCTTGCAAGTTGCATGAGCTGGAGAGATATATTTAATACAAATCTGAAAGAAAATCGGGGTTTGTTTAAAAACAAAACCTTCCGGCTTCATTTCAAAAGGCAGTAGATAGATACTTCTTATAAACATTCTCATGCTACTCAACTATGCCTGATAGAATCATTACTACTCTTAACGACGTATAATTTCTGTTCACATGACGTATGCCGCTGCATCAGTCTTGCCTCCGTTACTTTTCGTTTAGCTTTATTTCGTTCTAATAAACTTCTTCATACAACTTTAGGAACGCGTGGCGTCATAATTATATTAGACTATGGAGCGTATGTAACAAGAGACTTGCGAAATTCTGTAAACAAATCGCTGTATCTTTGAAAATATTGATTTGTACCCGCGACAGAACGGAGACGGTATATTATGCGTTTAGCATGAGAGGACGATTGTCGCTTTTACATACTGTTGCCGCTCCAACACTCCACATATCTCCAAAAGTACTAATCTGTTTATTCTGAGAACTTTCTCATATTTTAGAGTACTATATTAGTTATGCTATTAAAAAAAACAGTTATTAAGCGGCTATTGTGTTTTGGGAACGGCAGCTGCATCAGTCTATTCTGTGTTCAACCCCTAGATTTCCTACCCTCTATCTAATCTCCCTTAGATTATAGGGATGGGAGGCAAGACTGATGGGTTTACTCCGTGTTCAAACCCTAGATTAGATAGAGGGTAGGAAATCTAGAAGTTGAACATAGAACAAAAAGACTACCCCTAGATTTTCTAACCTCTATCTAATCTAGAGTTTGAACACGGAGTAACAGTCTTTCCTCCATCCTTATATCCCCTGTTACTCATTCGCTCTGATTTCGTTCCGACAGAATCAGTCGATGTTACCAATTGCAATAGATGTATGGTCTCAACTCTCACGATACTCTATACCTAGAAGCAGGGACTAGGGAGATTAACATCGTCACCTACTCTTAATAACGTAATTGTGTTCTGGGAACGTCAGCTGCATCGCTCGCTCCATTAGCAGATTGTTTCCCGCACGTACCTTATCTGCCTGCTCGGTGTTCGGGGAATCACTTATCGTGTTATCACATTTCCCAATACGATTGTTGTCACGTCTCTCCTCTGATTTTTGAGTATCGATTTTGATTTCGGTCTTATCGGTCATGGAGGACAACAGCGCCTCTGTATACGTGGACTTGATTTTTCGTCAAATAAGTGGAATCCAAAAGTAGCTCTAAGTTTTATCGGTCAGGAAATCGCACATTGTAGGTTTTGTTTTTCTTGCTTAGGCACCTACTCAATGGAAAAGTGTTTTATTTTTAAATTTGGCAATTGCTTGAAAAAAGTTTGACTAGCCTCTATATCTCACAACTAGTGCACTTTTCCTGGTAAATGTTTATCTCCACAGTGAAACTATTTTAACCCGACTACGACAAAAGGACGGGTAATGATTTTGGCAGTCTATGTAAGTATGTATGTATGTATGTAACATGAATGCAGAATTCTGCATTCATGTTTCTTCCACCGTAGCGTCTAGTAGTTTCATAATAATAGCCCGGGAAACATAGGTTAAATAATTTACGTAGTCAGGTTATCATAGACGTATAAAACAGACGGGGCATGTTGAGGTTGACATTTGAAGTATGGTGAAATACCACATAGCATATGATCCAGATGATTGATATTCTTTTCCGTTGGTTGCAGGTTCAAAGACGGCGTGGCGTACCCGTGGTCGGCGGGCGTGTCGAACCTGATCCTGTACCCGGAGGCGGCGAACCAGACGCTGTACACCCACCGCGCCACCCGCGCCGACTCCGGGAACTACACTTGCCGCCTGTCCAACGAGACGCACAGTGAGACGCACACTGTGGGACTGGATATTTTAGGTAAGAGATTAGATAATCCTGTAATAGATTGGGACGGCCAAGAAAAAGTTGTATATTATAATACTACTACCTCTCAGGTAGAGTTGTACCTCTTAGGTAAGCAGAAGTCTAGAGAATGACCGACGACGAATAGACACACTGACGGTGGGTCTCTATAGATAAGAATATCAGTTTTGTCTCAAGTAAGAGATAGGGCAAACCATTAGGGGATAAAGAGGAAAAAATTACCTAGAAGCCAGTTTGAGGTCTCGTCGAAATAGCGCCTTGCAAATGGGATTAGACAGATAAAATGATTTCAAAAGTAAGGATGGGCTATGACGTACATTTGACAGAACACATTTTCATACACGAAAAAGTTACGCCATCTTAATTTCACCATACCTCAAATGTTAGCCATTTTGATTTCATCATACTTCAAATGTCAAAATGGCCTAAAAAACCCCCAAAACTAGGGCCATTTAAGTGGAGACAGTTTTGCCTCGACATGCCTCGTCTATAATATATACCTACGTCTATAGGCAGTTACGTATTCGATGACGCAATTTCGAATTCGGCTATTTTTCCATTATAAAAACGTCAAAAATGTAAAATATAGAAAATTAGAATTTTCCGTTATAAAAACAGTACCTAAAAATATAAAAAGTAGAATGAAACAAAACATTTGCTTTCAACTTTCCAATTTATTACGTTATGATATTAAAAATAGTTTTAATAAAGCTTTCCGTTCGCAGAAAAAGCTACAGACGCTCCGAAAACAATGTTCATTTCTAAGGACCAGTGGGTGGAGGAGGGCAGCAAGGTGCGATTGTTCTGCGAAGCCCTCATAGGTGAGCTTGTATGTTTTTAAAAATGGAAGCAAGAATTCATATTTTGTTTTTTTTTCTCTTTTCTTTAAAAGGCAAACAGTAAATATGTGTGTTAAACTTTTCTTATAATCAACTTTATTTTTTTTTGTTTTTTGTTTTTAGCGAGTTCATATTTGGCTGATGCTCGAAGTGACCTGAGGTGGTGGAAAGTATTTCCCAATGGAACTGACGGTGAACTGCTACCGTCACAGAATGAAATCAGAACAAAACGGTAAGCGATATTTCAAATACATACACACATTATACGACCCGGTTTATACTTTCAACAAAAATGTTGGTTACCTAAAATATTTGATTACATGTATGATGTATTGCATAACAATTTCGCCTGTTTAACATGCCTTGTCACAACCAGATAAATAAATATCTACCTATGGACACTTCCGCACCACGTCGATCTGGTCCCGTGATAAGTTCTCGAAGAACTTGTGCTACGGGTAGGACAACGGAAATATATTTAATAATTTTACACTATACACATATTTCAGATTTTTATTATATCATACACATATTTAATTCACATCCATGACCCGGGAACATAGAAAACTTTTTTGTTGCTTTGGCGGGATTCAAACTTGCGACCTCCGGCTTGTGCATCGATGCTCTCAACCACTGAGCCACAGAGGTCTCTCGTGTTTGTCAGTATATCTGTATCTGTCTGACAAACTACTCTGCGATTATATTTATGCTGATGCTTGTACGTTGTAGCGACGACGTGGAGGACATAATCGGCTCGTACCTGAGCATCGAGCGCGTGACGGCGCAGGACTACGGCACGTACGCGTGCGTCGTGCACAGCAACGACGTCGTCTCCCGCAGCTACGTCACCGTGCACTACAAACGTGAGTGACACTATCGGGGACAGATTTACATACATACATACATATAATCACGCCTTTTTCCCGTAAAGGGGTAGGCAGAGACCACTTTTGCCACTTGCTACGATCCTTACATACTCGTTTCGCTTCGTTCACTTTCATTCTTACCATCCATTCCTCCTCTTACATTCAACGTAGCGAAGCGGCTCTCCATGGTCCACTTTTCACCTCCGCGAGAAACGAGACGTGATGGGTGGTGAACCACATCGCCGCCATTTTGGATAATTAAATTATTTTTATTATTATCCATTGCGTTTCCACGGATTGGTAGAGAGGGTAGGAATAGGGAAAGGGAAGGATAGGTGGTGTGGAAAGGATTTAACCACAGATTACAAATATAATGTCATGGGATACTTATCGCAACTTACCTGTCCCGTAGTTGTGGTATAGTATACTAGGATATTACCGCCCAGGAGGACAAGGGGTCGCATCCCTTGCCCTCCTGGGCGGTAATATCCTACGTTTCCTATTTCCCACTCTAATTTACCAATCTTCCTTTCCACACCACCTATCCTTCCCTTTCCCTATTCCTACCCTCTCCGCCAATCCGTGGGAACGCAATGGATAATCATAAAAACAATTTAATTATCCAAAATGGCGGCGATGTGGTTCGCCACCCATCACGTCTCGTTTCTCGCGGAGGCGAAAAGTGGTCCATGGAGAGCCGCTTTGTCACGTTGAAGGTAAGAGGAGAAATGGATGGTAAGAATGAAAGTGGACGAAGCGAAACATGTATGTAAGGATTGTAGCAAGTGGAAAGAAATGGTCTCTGCCTACCCCTACGGGAAAAGGGTGATTATATGTACTTACATTATGTGTGTTACAAATATAAGAGAGGAAACAAGCCGCTCGGTTTGTATGCAGTGCATGCGTCGACGGTCAAAATCATGCTAAACATTGCTTTTCAAGTTCCATGCGCGTGTGTGCGTGTGTACGTACGCGCACTTTTGGAGCATACAACGTTCGCACTCGCATCGGCTAGCTGTCCTGTCTATAATGCTTTGTGGACTTAACAGTCTGTTTATAAAATAAAATTATAATTGATAATTAAATTACCGTTTTGTCGCAGATGGCGGTGTAGGCGGGGCGTGGGCGGAGTCTCAGGGCGTGCCGTGGCGCGCGCTGGCGGCGTGCGGCGCGACCGTCGTGCTGGCGCTCGCGCTGCTGGCGGCGGCGCACCGCCGGTACACGCCGCGCCTGCTGCTGGCCGCACGACACGCGCGCGCCCGGGCCGCCGGCGCCGCGCAGCGGGCTCGAGGTGTGTATATCACCGTAAACTTGTAAAAACCGTTAGATTGTAATATTACAAGAGATATTGTAATATGTCGACAGATTGTCAAATAAAAATTTCTCCTTACAATTGTGCGCATTATTTTTCGTTATAATTATTATTATGAAAAAATCAAACAAATATGGCGGCGCTTGCTTGCCGTTTAACCAATCGGCACGGTAAATATTACAATATAACGAAAAATAATGTGTAAAATTGTAAGGAGACGTTTTTATACAGTTACGCTTAATGAGGATTTAAACTCTTACGGATAGTGTTGCGGTGCACGGATTTTTTTTTTCCCGATGTTTCGGCTACTTTCCAGCAGCCGTGGTCACGGGAGGTTAAAAACAGATTAAAATGCTGATGGTTATGATAGATAATAACCTAACAAGGGTAGTATAGGTAGCGCAACGAATTAAGATCTTTCGACAAAAGTAGAGGGGGTATGCGCAGAAGTCAGTTTTTGGGTGTGTTTGGCGGTAGCGGGCTCGGGCGGGGAAGTGTGGATGCGCCGAACGCATGCCGAACGTGGCTGCCGACACGCTATTGGTACGATAGTAATATATGTTCTTTGCTATTGGTCACATGCGCGAACGATCCCCTCCACTTTCACTGAGCGCTCATAAACCGTTGCGCGACCTATATATACTTTTGATTTACAGTATTAATCTTATAGTTTAAACGAGACGATCTTGTTACGCTATATCTAGCTAGATCTTATCTCTGCGAAACTGCGGATTTTTAAGCCTTTTATATTTTTATTTCGTCATGCGACAATATATATTTTACTTTGTATGAGCGTACGTAAAATTCGGAATGTATTGTTATCGATTCCCGGTCAGATAAATATTTTTGTTATTCTTTTTACTATATTTTTTAGAACTCCGAGCAAATCTCGGTTACGCAAGTACTATAAGGGTCGATTCACACCGGAATGGCAGCGGCCGGCAGCGGCGGGCACTATCAGTGTGAAATAAATTTAAACTCTATCTACACGAAGGTCGATGTATCTTGGCGAGTCTGAACTTCGCGCAGAAGGTTGCGCAATAACTGTTTTTAAATGTTTTCGTATTTATTTTATTTGTACTAATTGGTCACTGTATTAGGGAAATTTTATTCGTACATTAGGTATATAAAAAAAATACAATAACAGTTTTCTTCACGAGTTGTACATGCGCTAAAGTTCGCAGAGCCTATGTTCAGACTGGCCAAGATACATCGGCCATAGTGTACATACTTTTAACTGGACGCTACCATAACGGTGTGAATCGGCTCTTATGTAATTATATTTGTTGTTCTAGTGCTGGAGAAGGAGTTTGACGTGCTGGTGTGCTCGACGGCGGTGGACGCGGAGCTGGTGGGCGGCGCGCTGGTGCCCACGCTCGCGCTCAAGTACAAGTACCGCGTGCTCGCGCGCACGCTGTCCAACAATCCCGACAACTGTGAGTTTTTTTTTTAATGTGGACACTCCCAACACCAGAGGAGTTACACTTGTGCTGCGAGTTGCGTTCCTGGTCCTTAAAATCCCTAATCCCTTAACCTGGGCCTTTGATAACCTCACTCACTCGGCGAAACACAGCGCAAGCGTTATTTCACGCCGGTTTTCTGTGAGGTCATGGTTTTTATCCGGTCGAGCCGGTCCGTTCATGCCGAAGCGTGGCTCTTCCACAGTTACAGTTAAGAGTACAACTTTCTTAGCTACATGGTGTTTTTAATGCTGTGTTAAATAAATAGAATCATAAACCTAGGCATGTGCGTGTCCACGCTTACTTGGGATCCCAACCAAGATATTAACAAAATCGAAAAGCTAATTAAAAAACTATCCATGTTCCCCAATGCTTCTGATATTAATGTGGTAAACCCCCTTTTTATGGTTCCGTTATAATACTTGAGGACCCTTATAGTTTCGCTCTGTCCGTCCGTCTGTCCGTCTGTCTGTCCGCGCTTCTAACGTCGGTAGTAATGAATATACATGCATGAAATTTGGTAAAGTAATAGATTGTGTATAGATCTCGGATTTGGCATCATAATAATTTTATATTCTAGGAGTAGCTCTGTCCATATATGTGAAGTGGAGATGAATTTTTTTTTCTTTCTATACGTTCGTGTTCGTTATCATATTGTTGAATAGGTCTTTTAAAATAAAGGCAAGATATTATACATAACTTTTTTACAAAGTCAACCATTTTCGTGTCAATCGGCCTCCGAAGTGATTTATAAGTTGCCCCCCCCCCCCCCCCCCCCCCCCGACATTTATAAACTATAAGACTTAGAAACTTGCAATTTTGTATACTGATAGATCATGCTAAAAAGTAGGAAGTTTTAGGAAAATTACTTTGAACCAAATCGGACAGTAACTTTTGAAGTGATTTGAAAAAAAAAAAAAAACATTACGCGTTTATAGTTACGGAACCCTCCTTAGACATGTCCTGACATGCTCTTGGTTAGGTTATTTAAATAATGTACTTATTTATGTTTGTTTTTCAGGGTACAAGGAGATAGTGTGCGAGGTGGGGCGGTGCCGGTCCGTGGTGGGCGTGATCTCGCCGGCGCAGCACACGCCCGCGCAGCTGCTGACCGCGCTGCGACAGCTGCGCGCGCTGCCGCTGCCGCCCGTCGTCGTGCTGCTGCAGGTGAGTGCTGCGATACGACGTATGTAGGTGAAACTGTAGGATGTAAACTACACTTACGTACAAATGAAAAGAGTATGTTCTCATTTAGGTATGCACGTAAAAAGTTATACTAGTTTGAAGTTAATTGCGAGTTTCTACGGAAACTACAGTGGCTGTTATCAGCTGACTTCATTATGTCGCCGTAATCTGTCAGTGTGCGCGCGCATCGTAAAAAAATTACTATTATATTTTTTCTCAAACGTTTTATTTAAAAAATTAAAAAAAAAATGTTTTATAAATAAAATTAAAAACTTAGGCCTTTTCTTCCGTTACTGGATGATTTATTAAGTTACTCTTCGAGCGAAGTAACCACTCTTGAAATGCTGTAGTACCTGGGGGCTGGGACAGTCGGTTTTAAATGTCGCATGGTTGCCCAAGCACATACGGCATTCTCACAACACAGTCTGGGCCAACCATGTGCGGATTTCCTCACGATGTGTTCCTTCACCGTTAGAGCGTCCGTACACTATGTTCTTGAAATCTAAAAGTCTCATTGGTACACGCCACAACCTGGTAATCAAACCACCCTCTCGAGTGCGAATCAAACGGTCTAGGCCACGGAGCTTTAAAAATACTAGTGTGATATATTATTGTCTAACAACCTCCGTGGTCTAGTGGTTCGAGCATTGGCTCTCGACTCGGAGGTCGTGGGTTCGATTCACGCATTGGAACAACAAAAAATGTTGTTTCCAAGTTTGGTTAGGACAATGCAGGCTGATCACCTGATTGTCTGACAAGAAAGATGATCCATGCGTCGGATGGGCATGTAAAAAGTCGGACCTGCGCCCGATCTCTCGTCAGTCGTGTCGGTTATCCATCCCACTAGATTATGAGAGTAAAGGAAGAGAGAGTGCTCTTGTGTACTGCGCACACACTTGGGCACTATAAAATTACTCCTGTGTAACTGGCTTGGTTTCAATGAAACCGGCCACCGTCACCGAAATCGGTGCGGGGAGTTATTATAACATTGTCTATGCCACGGAGCTTTATGAATACTAGTGTGATATATTACAGGATCTGCCGAAGCTGAAGCGCGAGGCGAAGGAGGCGGGCGAGAGCCTGGTGTCGGTGTTGCGGCGCACGCGGCTGGTGGCGTGGCGGCACGTGCACGAGCGCGCCTTCTGGACCGCGCTGCGCCTCGCACTGCCGCTGCCGCCGCCGAACAGAGAGGTACTGTTACTATACCGTATTCGCGTTGAGAATGCATTGGTACTATTATTATACTATACCGTATCCGCGTTGAGAACGCATGCCATCAATACAAATGTCAAAATGGCGATCGATCAGCGAATGTGCACGCTTCAGCGTCACTGGTAATTTATTATGTTGAACAAACTGCCTATGCAATAGGCTACTTGACTTTGTTTTTATTTATATCCTAAACGCTTCATAATTGTTCCAATATACAAAAAAAATACGTCATTTTGAAACCTAAAAACCTACAAAAAATATTATATTAAAAATATACTTTTTAAAACCGCCGGAAACACTATTCGCCATGGTGGTTAATAGGTTATCTGTGCTGTGACGTCATACTATACTATTTACAATCTGTGCCGTAGTCCGCTCAGACAAATGTCGGTGTGACGTTCCGTTTGACGTTTTGACATAGATAACTTTAGAGAAGTCATTAACTAGAAGTCTTTGAATAACTATTTATTTTGAGAAACACGTTCCGTTTCACCACTACGTACCTATGTGTTTAGTGTGATTGTGTCGTTACATCCTTGCCGGAAGTTACTTCGCAAGGTGTTTTCATCTGTAGAAATTAAAAAACAAAAATACATATTTTTAAATCAACTTTATCAATCTTATGCTTTTAGTTTATGATATCGCTAGAATAGTGAATACGTTTTCCTAAGCCATAGTACTAAAGGAAATACTCCTTCAATGTATGAAATTAAATATGAGTCAAGTAGCCGTTAGGTCTTTACGGATCTAATACAAAAACGAGAGAAAAGTAAAGACGAGACTTATACTCACCCGGCCTAACACAACGCAAGCGTTAACAAACGCCAGTTTGCTGTGAGGCCGTGGCATTTTTACTGTCGAAGCAGCCCATTCGTGCCAAAGCGTAGCTGCCATTTGTCAATTAAAATATGTCGATGGCAAATTTCAGAATGCATTTTATAAATTACTATTTTTATTGCAGGAAAAAGTAACTGAAACAGAAGAGAACAGGAATACGAATTCGGGAAGTATGACGGCCCTAGTTTGAAAAAACTGAAGAATGTAAAAAAAAAAAAACACTGTAAGTGACCTTTAGTGTTGACAGTGCGACAGTGAACGTTCAGAACTATTGCGGCTCGCCAATATAATGTGAAGACTGTGAATATATATTTAAATTTACTTGTTGTATCACATAACATTAGACGTAAGATATCAATTTGATGAAAAAATCATTGGTGGTTTTGGCAAACGAGTGATCCATTTTTGACTGCTACTACTATGCCAAAATAGAAACATTAATATAACATGTTCCATTCGAGAATCCTCAAATTCGGATCATTTGTTTAGCTGACAAAATCATTCTCATAAAGCAACTATGCGCACACGTCAGTATTAACCTATTGTAATATTTGTGTATCTATGCTTGGATCTGGTTCTTTTCTACAAATACCTACTTATTCAGAAAAATATTATCTAATAATATAAATAATCCTCTATATTATAATTATCTTACGAAACTCGACAGAACTAATATGTTTTTGCTTTAAAATTTAAAACTCAAATCAACACTCACAAAAAGTCTATAGACATGCTTTTGAACACTATATTTGATATTTATCTATCTACCCCCTTACTAATAAAAATATTTACAAATTTATAATATAATAAGCAATACAATATTTTGTCCTTGTCTGTAAAGCGACTTTTCCCACATATCAGACAATGACAAACATTGTATTGCTTATCCACTGTTTAAATATTTTTATTAGTAAGGGGGTTTATCTTTATTTCATTTTATTGTTATGAATAGGTATAATAAAACACTCAAATTCTTGTTATACATTCAAGCATAGACACATTTTTATTGCACAAATCTTAATTATATTAAAGAGTATAGCTTGACTGTAACCAGTATAAAAATTGTAGATTTACCATACATTAATGTAAAATAGTAAGTCGCTTCCAGAGTATATACATGTTAAATAACTAGTGCCTAACTAATCAATACTTAGTAACAATAATATACTTACCAGTTGTCTTAGATCTCAGCGTTAACTTCTGAATTTTAGTTTTTCTATCTTTGGTTGTGTATCCCAAGATTTTCGAGTGATACCATGAAAATAGCGAATTAAAAATAGTATTGATCTTTATATTATGGCAGCTATTATGTAATATCATTTTTGCTTACAATTATATACCTATATTTTTTTAATTATTAAATATAATACCTACTTTAAAATTTGACATTTACGTTCTTTTGGCAGCTGTACAGATGTAAAAATACTTTGGTAAGTGTTAGTAGTAAATTATACTCAAAGAGTATTTGTTAAGTTCATGTTGTAATTATTTTATTTTTTAGTTTAAAATAAGTTTTAGTGGAAAAGGAATCAAGGGTATAAATGTCTGCCTACTCGAATTCTTTGTGTGAAGTATAAGCACATTCTATGTTTTAATTTTCTATTTTCATGTTCCCCTAATATATTGTGCCAAAAGGCAACGAAAGCATGACAATTTATTTAAATATTTCGGTTTAATTCTATTTATTTTATTTATGTCTCAAATTGTTTATACTCAAACGAGGTTAAGTATTTTGTTAGTCTGTCCATTTTAGTCTAGAATCATATTTAAGTTCTTAGAAGTAAGCGTCCGAATTATATCAGTGTGTGAAGGTATTGAGGACTGTGATATGAGGTGGTTTACTTAGTTAAGTGTGAGAAGGTATCGACAAATTTCTTGTAAAAATGTTCAACGATAATATTTTACTAGTGTAGATTTCTATGGGGTAACCGCGAATATTTGTGATGAGTATTTGAAATATTGCAAGATCTTTGAATTTCTGCTAAAAAACTTCAACTTACACAACACAAGTCAAATGCAGCAAGTTCAAATATATTTTTCAAATATAATTGTATCAAAAATTTATAACATTACAAAAATATGATAAGCGAAAATTTCGTGGTGTTCTTTTTTATCTTTGCCTGTTTGTTTCGCGTTGTATTATAAATTAAGTATTGTCCAGTTGTTGTGTTGTGTTATCTCAGACGAGCAGGCAATCATTTTCTACTTTTATATATTTACAATATCATTGTTACATTCCACAAATGTCTCTGATAGTCGTTAAGTTGATATAATTTTTGTGAAAAACTCTTATAAACGAGAAATAAATGACTCGATAATTAAATGCGGTTTTTTTTTTCGTTTAATTTAACGAGAGACGGAAAAAATACTTTTGCGTTTAGACTATAACGACGGCTGCATTATCGCAATATTTTAAACTTAGTGTAAAATTTTAACATACATTTCAGCCTAGAGTTTCAGCAATCTTAGTTCTGAAAATCCTGTAAAAAAATTAAATATCGCGAACACGTGGGAATTGAGGTGTATTCGCATGTAAAAATAGGATTTTCGTAATTTGGTATCAGGGATTTTGTAACGAAAACTCTGGCAGTTCGAAAATATAAAAATTTATTTTCTTTTTATTATCATTAACAAATTCTCATTAAATAGGTATTATAAGTACCAGGCACTGTATTCATAATTCAATATCACACATTTTAAGTTCAATACAAAGTTTCATGGCATATGTAATAAATTTACATTCATCAGAATAAATTATTCGAAAACATCCATGTAAGTGGCAAAAATTAAAAATATTTAATAATGTCCATTTTTTATAGATTTTTTTTAGTTTCAGTGGACAAGAATAATAATTAGTAGACAGTGTGCGAAAAACAAAATGGCGGTACTGGTTTTAACGATTAGGTACTGATAGTTTCATTACAAACCGAAAAAGTAAAGTACCTAAGTACTTATGTATTTACTTTACTTTTTCGGTATGTAATTTGATTAAATGGGACTGCAATATTTGATGTTTCATAACACGATTGACTTAAAGTGGCCATTTTAGACCTGCTGGTCACACCTTAAAATATATTTTGTGAAACAGTAAGGCCATTCTGAGTTGCACACTCTAAGACATATTAACTTGGTTATTTCCAAAAGAATACTTAAATTTTTAGCTACATCACTTATGATAGATTTGACCAAAAAACAAGGACTATTATTAAGTAGGAAGAACTACTACATATATGAAACCATTCGAAAAACACTTACACTTGTATGCTCACATATACTAAGCATAGATTTAGATTACAAGAAAATAATGTTGAACGACTAACTGAGAAATGGTAAACAACATTGTTAGTATATAATAATAATATTAATAATAAAGACTAAAGATAGAAAAACAATAAGGTCAAATAATTAAATCAAAGTAGGTTTTAAAAGAAAATTAGGTTTAGTACTTATTTTTGGTCAGATTCTGCCTTAACTATTGAGACTCAGGAAATGAAACAATATTTTTTTAAATTAAATAAATAAATTAATTGAACATTATCAAAAACCACAGATAAATAATAAGTAAGTACTTAACGAAATTAAGTAATTGTATCTACTTATATTAAGTACTTCAATATATTAGCACCTTATTAGATTAACTTTTATTGAGGTTTCAGTTTAGATCATGGTGAGAATTCAAATATTCGAAGTTCGACAAAGTAACATATCACACAAAAATAATTTATCACTTACAATCACTATTCTTAAACTATAGTTCTTGCAATTCGTTAGGTAACAATAATCTTCACCGCATACATGAAAACGCCTCTACTACATTAAAATTACATTTACAAGTACAAACTAGTGTTCACTATTATAAAATTTAAACTAATGTGATTAAGATCGGCCTATGTGTCAAACACAAAACCTTTAAAACGCAGATCCAATTTTTAAAATAAATATTACATGAGAAGTACACAAATCATTGTACACAATTAAAATCAATTCGAGATTACATTACTTGATTTTAGCAGACCACCGTGAAGTTATTGCATTTCAAGCCCACAAAATATGTTGCACAAAACTTAACGTCAGAGCGGTCTAGTAAAATGACAAGTAAAATTGAACACATTCATTTCTATAAATGACATTTACATAAGTATAGGTCGCGCAACGAATTAAGATCTTTCGACAAAAGTAGAGGGGGTATGCGCAGAAGTCAGTTTTTGGGTGTGTTTGGCGGTAGCGGGCTCGGGCGGGGAGGTATGGATGCCCCGAACGCATGCCAAACGTGGCTGCCGACACGCTATTGGTACGTTAGTAATATACATTCTTTGCTATTGGTCACATGCGCGAAGTACCCCCTCCACTTTCACTGAGCGCTCATAAACCGTTGCGCGACCTGTAACTATGTTTGCCTCTTCGAAGTTAGAAAAATATTTTTTGTCTCTTGGACATGCAGGAACAATACGGACGTAAAATTTAGCTTCAGTCTGTTTCTATGTTGTACTTTTTGTTGTAAGCCTGAAAAGTGAGTACGCATTTCATTAATAGTAATTAAATTATTTTGCTAAAGAACAATCATTCAATTTATATTAAACTATGAATAGACATTTCAATGTTGCAGCTTCAATTCCTCTAAAGGATCTCTACGCCCTACTTGCGTCTAACGTGAGCCGCTTATCGAACTGGTAGTTGAACAAACGCTATTGTGGCGAAGCACTTAGCGCATAGGCTGATATGTTATCTCCATTATCAACTACGGAACACAGAATACAGAACATGCAGAATGAGTGTTCGATCACATTTGTATGCAGCGCACTGTGTCCAAAACCATGGCTCCGCCCGCTCTTTTTAATCTTTACTCTTTACACTTACAAAACAAATCGCGTTGTTATATTACGACAATAGGGAATATGCATGTATTTTTTTTTTTTTTAAACGTTTCTAGTGGTTATAACATTACCAAAAATATTATAACACATCAAAAACATTATCCATTAAGCTGGAAAAAATGTTTAAAAATCACTATAATTTTTGCGCGGTTTAAACACGCCATTTTCGCGGGCTTGGGTTGTGACGTCATCGTACACGAAAAAGACAGTTGACAGATAAAATCATAGACGAGTCAGAGCATAAAATTCAATTTAACGTCAGTCATGTCATTGTCACGAAAGACAGCGTCGTGTAGCGTGACATCACACGCGCGTCACGCGTTTCGCAATTTTAAATATCCCGGGCTGATTTTGCATTTTTTATATATTTTTTTCGGCTTAAATAAGAACCAAATTTAAAAAATTCCTTTTAGTTATAATGTAACGACAATAAAGAACAGGGAAAAAAAATATTTCAGGCAAATTAAATTTTTATGCATATTCCCTATTAGGTATTCAATAAAAATTAATTGAAAAAAAGTTGGGTAAAATATTCCGTTATTCTGTGACAACATATTATGTGTGGGTAACTATACCAATTTGGAGTGGTTGTGACGGCCTCACTTTCAAGCGTGTGTCAACACACAGCGGCTTCTGGATGATTTTCTGTATTCTGTGCTACGGAATCACTAGTTTACTTTTACGACATACCTGGTGCGCCATGCGCGCGAGCGCTTCGGCGGTGGCGCGGCCGGTCTGCTCGAGCATGGCCCGCAGGTGTCCCTCCGGCCGCTGCAGTAGCACGTGCGGGTGTTCGAACTCTACCATCTGGCCCGCGTCCATCACTAACACCTGAAAACATATTTATAATACACTAGATGGAGCCCGCGACTTAATTTTATGGAAACCGTACATTTTTCCGGGATAAAAAATAGCCTATGTAAGGACATAGGGGGAAGGCCTCGTGGTCTACTCTATATCTGTGCCAAATTTCATTAAAATCAGTATAGTAGTTTCGGAGCCTATTCAATGCAAATAAACTTTTCTTCTTTATTATATTAGTATGGATAGTATAGATATTTTTAAATACATTTTAATTGTTGTACGTAAGCACTTTCATAAAAATATGGGAAAATAACATGCTAAGAAATAGTACACGTGATATTAATAAAAAAATTTTTTCGTTTAATCCACAATCCTCATTAACTTTTTTCAAACGTCACATAAGAGTCTAACAAATATTGTCTCTTTTTGCCTTTATCAAGAAATTAAAACAAAACTTCCCTATTTTTTTGAATAAACAATTTTAATTTGAAAGCCATCCGACACAATATCTATTGATTGAACCAAGGGACTCTTATATTTACCTTATCAGAGTCCATGACGGTGTGCAATCGATGGGCTATCGTGAGTACCGTGCAGTCGGCGAATTTAGTTCTGATGGTGGCTTGAATTAACGCATCCGTCCTGCAAAAATAAATTATTTTCAAAACAATAATAAAAAATATATTTCATGTAATAAATAAATTAAACGTCAACAAATCTGCGCGCATATCTGCATATAGTCAACGCATGCAACGTATGAATACGTGCGCACGCGTGACCATGAAATGTATGTGCGTACGTGTCCGTAAGCATGCGTACACGTTAACATAAGAGTGCTGGTGCGAGCATGTGAGTACTGTGGGCCTAAAGGTGCGTCCACACTTGTGACATGACGAGGGACCGGACTACGTGGCATCGTACAAGACATGTTACGCTAAATGTGGACGATCTATAGGTTGTGCTGACACGGTCACAAACCATGTACGATGAAATGTTACAAATGTAGACGCATGTTGTTGAACTAGACTGACTGCATGGCATGGCAATGAGCGAACAGCGAGGCGGCGAGGTGCGGGCGGGAGACGTACCGAATGGGACACGTCACGCCGTGATCCACTCCTACCCCGTGTCTGTGTCATCAGACGTACTTCGACGCGTGTCATAAATGCAAGTGTGAACATCTCTGGTCAAGAGAACAATAGCGAAAATACTTTGAAAAAACCGACTGTCGATGGATCGGCTCGTAACACGTAACTTAGATGCGTGATAGTACACAGACCAGCGTCCACACTGGGACCGGCTAATAGATCGTAACTCGGTACATTGTCTTGCCGTTTAGTCCGTGTCCAGCAGCTTCTTCCAATGTTCGGAATGGATTGAAGCGTAACTGCAGCTTGTAACAATTGTTCGCATAACAAAACACGTCCACACTATCGGTACTGACACGTGTTTCTGTTACAGTTACGGGATAATGTTCGATAAAATTTTACAAGTGTGGACGCAACTTAAGGCCCGTATTAATAAACCGTTCTCAAACTCGTTCTCAAGACCTTTCTCGGCTGAGACGGTCTCAAGTAGCGATTAGCTTCTCAAGAAGGTCTTTAATTCATAGTATGATCTCAAGACGTTCTCAGTTGATAACGTTCTTGAGATCACTTTCTCAACTTTTAAGCGTCATTTACACGACAAAGAACGAATGAAATTACGTTTCGTTTACACTTCTACAAAGATCGGATTTATTGAATAAACATTCCTTCAATATTTATTTAAAAATTGTAATATCTAATAATATAAATACCAAAAAAAGTTTAATTTGTATTTTTTATATTGAAAAACCTGATATTCATTAATTTTCACGTAGATATTAATGTCGATCGATTCGAAAGAATCGATTATTAAAATCGATTACATAATAATATCTATATTTTTATAACAACTAGGTAAAACGGAATGCGGATCACAAACATTCTAAAAAGTTCTACTTCTTCTTTTTCTTTAAAATGGCTCCTTAGTGATTCGCCAATATCAGAGTGTGTTGACGATAACTTTGCTGAGTGGTTTTCATGAATAAACAAGGGTATGGTGTACTGTCTGTTGAATTATAATCTAAAACCTAGAACAAACACAAACATTTAGGGTTAGTACTTACCACAGTTTTATTTTGTTAGTAACAATATATTATTATATTATACATAAAGTTTCAATAAAAGGAGTATTTACAAAACGCAGAACAGATTTAAGGGTGATAGGGCGAGGAATTGTAGGAGGGGGAGGGAACTGATTTATTGAGGATTGGTTTTTTTGGACACCGAAAAATAAGTTCGGCTGTCAAATGTCAAATCAAGTCACTTTTGTTTTGATATTTATCTTTGGTATTTAGTGCTATGATTTATAAATCAAATAGGTTTAATGTAAATAAATAAATGAAATCGAAAATATTTCTCTAAATACTCGACGCTGGCAGAATGGTGCAAAGCCTTTGCAACCGCGATTGCCGAAAAAAAAGATGAAGAGGTATCCAAAGAAGATGGAGGTATCAACAAAAGTCTTTTTATTCATAACTTTGTTTTGTGTTGAGTATGTAGCGTAAATTCGAGTTTGACTAATCGTAAGTATTTAGATTATAATTTACATAATTGTAAAACAATCAAAAACACAGCAAATAATTTTCTACTGTATCCCAAGCCGTTCTCAAGTCAGGTTTTGACCATACTTACGAAACCGCGTCTCAAGAAACAGTTTGACAGCTTACTGAGAACACAGTTGAGAACGAGTTTCGTTTATTAAATACGTTCTCACTCAGTTGAGACGCCGTCCCTACAGCTGTACTCAAGTACGATCTATTAATTAAAACAAAATCTTGAGAACATTCTTGAGAATCGTCTCAACTATGAGAACGGTTTATTAATACGGGCCTAAGAGTGCTGGTGCGTGCGTGCGAGTACTGTGGGGCGTTGGCCCAGCAAGAACATTTGACAGCGGCGTAAACAAACCGTTATCGAATGAGAATTGTAAGAATATCTGTTAAAATTATGACAGCTTAGATACCAATTTACGTAACGTTATCGAATTAACGTTACGTTTACGCCGCCGTCAAATGTAACTGCTAGGCGCTCAGGCTTAGCATGCGCACCCTAGAAACACCGAAGATTGGACAAAATGATAGACTGAAGAAACATTAATACCATTCGGAGCAAAATAGTTCTTATTGTAAGGCAGGCAAGGTCGATGCATCGTCGTTATGAGAAACAACATTTCTTTTCTTCCCAAGCATGAGCTCAAAAAACGGCCGATTTAGAAAGCTGAAGTAGAAACGTTTTATTATTTCAATCTCAAAAAGTCTTACAATAATGTCAATTACTCCACATCATGGCGGTCCAAGACAAATAGTCTATTGACGTTCAGTCATTTACTTGAGAATTTTGGACGGAAGATTTCCCGGCAGCCATTTTAAAATATGGCTATTTAGAAATGTTAACTTTTATTGACGACGTTGTTACCATAGATTAAAAACTATATTGCAACGAACTATTTTGGATAGAATATTTCTTCTTTAAAATCATTTCTTCGGTTCGCCATGCTAAGCCCGCTGAGGATAAATGCGTGTACGTACTGCGGGTCGACGTTAGCGGTAGCCTCGTCCAGCACGAGCAGACGGTTGCGGCGCACGATGGCGCGCGCGAGGCACACGAGCTGCCGCTGCCCCACCGAGAAGTTGCCGCCGCCCTCCGCCATGCGCGAGTTGAGCCCGGCGGGTAACTCCGATACGGCCTCCTTCAGCTCCACCTGAAATGTTACATTGAAAATAAATATGAGTATAAGAGGATAAGCTAAAAAAAACAACGGGTTGCACTCCGGGAGTGCCAGTAGAAGTGAAAAAGAAATAATAAGCATCACAAAAATATTTATCATACCGGGATTCGAACCCACCACATTCCGAATTTCCATACAATGTAAAAATTATATGTAGGACGTTGGTACGCATACCAAGCTGCCAATCAGACTGACGTAAGAGAGTCGAAATTATTGACATATTATTGCACGACGAAATAAAAAAAAATTCTCCATTGTGGTTTCACCATACGCCGAAAAGCGTCTCACGGTTAGGGTAACGGTGTCGCGAATCCAGAGATTTTATCTCATAAGAAGTTTTCATTTCAATAATATAATGTATAACCCGTGCGACTTGACTAAACACTTCACGTTGTGACGTCATCGTGATGGTATGCTATTAGTCAGTAGGTACCGCACGAAGGCGAGTGCAGGGTGCCGCGGGGCATTCTAGCTAAGAGTCTAGTTGAGTCGCACGTGTTTTTGAATTAAGATAATGTTTGTCATTACAACAATAGATAGTGTAAATACAAGACAGTTGTAGTCAAAAGCATACAAATCCCTAGTAAACTTCATGGCTCGTTAGCAGAGTGTTGACTTTTGCTAAACACTAGTATTGTAGAACATTCTATTACCTCCTCGAGCGCGCGCCACAGGACCTGGTCGGGGTACTCGTCGAAGGGGTCGAGGTTGTGGCGCATGGTGCCGGAGAACAGCACCGGCTCCTGCGGGATGATGGAGATGCGGCTGCGCAGCTCGTGCAGGCCCAGGGTGGACGTCTCGCGCCCGTCGATTATAATCTCACCCTCGACTTTTGTGAGTCTGTAATGATTGTAAATGAGTATTGTATATTGTAATGAACATTAAATAAAAGCATTATATCGTTTTTTTTAATGGAATAGACCAGGAAACGAGCAGACGGATCGTCTGATGTTAAGCAAGTACTGACGGCCACGTACACTCACAACACCAGAGAAGTTACACTTGTGTCTGGCGCTGCGTACTTGCGGTCCTGGTCCTTAAAATCTCTAAACCCCCCAAATTGCAATTCAACAAAATGTAAATATGACTTTTCAAAATAATAAAAGAGATGATTGATATTTCTGGTTAAATTTGATAAATAATTAACCAAATATTTTTTTTAATTAAAAGTTGAACAAAGTATAACAAAATTAGGTTAAATATGTCGAGAACCATACTCTATATGTATTTCCACATAGTTACATTTTATTCATAAGTATATTAGAAATGAGTGTATAAACAGCACCTTTTCTGTCATTTATTATTTCATCACTAAACTGTGGAAACACTACAACTACAAAAGTATTCAGAATATATGTCCTGTTGAAACAGGTACCACATACCTGAACAGTGCGTTGATAAGCGAGGACTTGCCCGCACCGGTGCGCCCCACTATCCCCACCTTCTCCCGAGGCTGTATTTCCAGGGACAGGTCCTTCAACACGGGGGGTTCGCCGACCACATAGTACAGGAACACGTGTCGGAACTCCACGTGGCCCGATTCCGGCCAAGACGGCGGCGGCTTCTTGTTGGGTTCTGATTCCAGGGGAGGTTCCGACTCGATGTGCGAGTACTCTTGTATTCTGCAAAATAGTAATTGTGTACACTTTTTTCACTTAGTTCCTCTTAAATAGTGGAAGACCAGCTAAATTATTATGTATACCATAACACAAGCTTCTCCCTGCAACTTCATGTGCAAACGATAAATTTTTAAGGCTGATGAAACATCTAAATACTTTTATCTCCCGACAATTATTGTACTAACCCGTTTAACAACTTTGCATTTTTTGTGTTAAAACATAACAAACTTATATCCAACCATCCGGCCTACAACTTGTACATTTATAATTTAAGAATTTTCCATCCCTCTAGCAAGTCGCGCATTAGTATTATGAATAGGGCTAACTCCAAATGTTTCAAAACTAAAGATAAGGCTATGACATACATTTGACAGAACAAATCTTTATACAAGAAAAATTTACGCCATCTTGGTTTTCACTGTACTTCAAATGTCAGCCATCTTGATTTCCCCATACCTCAAATATCAAAATGGCCAAAAATAATCCAAAAGTGGAGCCATTTATATGGAGACAGTTTTCACCTCAACATGCCTCGTCTATAACAATATACGTCTATGGCTACCTCTCAACACTGGTCATCTGGTTCTCCAGTTCGGTGGACTGTCGCATGCCCCACTGGAACATGCCGGTCAGACCCATCGCCTGCGTGATCGCGAGACCCACGTTACCGCCGTAGCGCTCTGTAATAACCATATTATATAATTATGTTAATATCAATTTAAAAAAAAGAAAGACGCAATTTGAAGAAAAAAAAACATGACGTGTACAGAGTCGACTTAGTAAAAGTGAAACTTATGTTATTATGTAAAAAGTAGCTTTCGACAGGTGGCGTTATATCCAAAATGGTAACGTGACGCGGTCTTTAAATTTCACTCTCAACGCCGCTAAACAAGTTTCACATCAAAATATTTTATTACTTTTATACTGGATTGTTTTTAAAACAGTACCAAAACCGTCAAGGATTGTTATACTCTGTTGTTATATATGTTGTTATCGTAAATATGAGCTACTTTTATTATGAGACCAACTTTCTTACTAGGGGGCCATCCACATATTACGTCACGCAAAAATTTCGACTTTTTCAACCCCTACCCCCCCTATGTCACGCTTTTTAGTATCCCTTTATCTGTATTTAACATGTACTGTCACACTTTGTATGACCCCCCCCCTCCCCCATCAGGTGTGACGTAATATGTGGATGGACCCTAGTGATAAAATAACGTTATGGCATTTATGTATGAAACAACATGTGAATGTGTACCTTGACCGAACATGAGGAAGCTGAGCGTGACGACAGCTATGTACACCACACACACCAAGTCCAGCCAGAAACCGAACGCACGTGAGCTCGCTATGAACAGATACCTAGAATAGAAGAACTTGTTACACACACAGCCGCTTTTATATGAAACTATAGACTATAGTTTCTGAAACTAGAGACTATAGACTATAGTTTCATATAAAAGCATTTTTATATAATGACACTATAGAGTTTATAGTATAGAGTATACACCTATAGTCATCAATCATTAGCTCGCGGCGACTTTTAAGTAAGGTCCGACCTAGAATTCTTTTTTGTCTCGGCCGAGACCGAAATCGAGACGAAATACAATTCTTGGCCGAGACCAAGACAGAGAATTTATAAAATAGTTAAAGTAGGTAAGAAAAATACAAAAACATGCAATTACTTGCACCGCGCATATCCGATTCTATAGTAAAAGTTCACGCTCAGTTAGGTTGCCACACGCGTGGGGTTCTCGGCCGCATGCGTGCTGCCCGCATTCTATCATTTCATACATGTTTTACCTGTCCCGCGGGCAGCACGCACGCGGACTGGAACATCCACGTCATTGGCGAGCAACCAAGTGCGGCCGATACCCGCACGCGTGTGGCAACCGGCGTGATAGGAAAAGTGCCCTTAGAATCGGGCGCCGCGCCCGTCTGCGGTAAATTCAAATTCACTGATCGTAATTCGTACTAAGCCTCGGCTACGGCCGATAATCTCGGCTTATTTAGGCCGAATGCCGAGACCGAGATCTCGGCTCGATTTTTGGCCGAGAATGCCGAGACCGAGATTTATGTCGGACCTTACTTTTAACATACATAATACTTTTATTTTTACATAATATTTTTTGATGAATATTTAGAGGTTACTGTTTCTGGAAGTGCACAATGCATATACATAACCAAAAGTCTGTTAAAACTAAAAATTATATAACTAACCAAGCCGAGCTGTGAAGGTCTTGATGGTTGTCGAACTCTCTTATAAGAGCCTCTTCGGCACCGAACGCACGAATTGTGGTGATTCCCTGTAGAGACGCATTGAGGTGCGAGAACACAGGGCTACGAGCTGCGAAAATACAATTAAATAAGTTTTATGTTCTATACAGGGTGTTTTTTAGTCAGTGATCAAACTTTCAGTAGTGAATATACTCTTGAATAGCAACTTTTACTATGGTATCAACTCTCCTACTTTAAAAAAATCTGCTGTTTCCTACAAAATGCTATGTCATAGCCCTTTTGTAGGAAACAGCTGACTTTTTTACGGACATTTTATTTTAAGCACACATCCTACTAATATAACACTTGTGAAAGTTTGTGAGGATGGATGTTTGTTCCTCTTTCACGCAAAAACTACTGAACGTATTTCGATGAAATTTGGTATGGTAGTCGTTAAGGCCCTGGATTAAAACAAAGGCTACTTTTTATCCTCGACGACCACCTCTGTGGCTCAGTGGTTCAGCGCGTTGGTGCTCTAGCCGGAGGTCGCGGGTTCGAATCCCGCCGAAGGAGCAAAAAGTTTTTCTGTGTTCCTGGGTCATAGATGTGTATAATATAATAAAAATCTTAAATATATGTACAGTATAAAAGTATTAAATATACTTCCCGTTATCTGGTACCTGTAACACAAGTTCTTCGGATAGGTACTTAGCACGGGGCCAGATTGACGTGGTGTGAAGCGTCCATAGATATTATTATTATTATCCCGAAAAAGTAAATATAGTATCCCTCGGGAGTGTTCCCGAGGGATACTATATTTACGCGGTCGGAGCTGGTAGTCAGTCATATATTTCGAGCGTCCATGCTCAATCTGCTGTTTTCTTATATTCCTATACATTATTGATTAAACCTCATTAAAAAATTAATTTAGAATCAACTGTATTATGTATTAATTTATTTTAAAAAAAGGCACTAAAAGCAGGCGTGTCGCCCCAGAGATGACTTACTCACACCCTCGAGCCGTTTGATGCTGCGGGACGAGGATATGTAGAATATCCTCAGGCCGTAGAACACGACGCCGATAGCCAGGGTCGGCAGCAGCAGCCAGTAGTTCACTATCGCCACCACTATCACGATACCGATCAGCGATAGACCGATCTAGAAAGAGATGGCAATAATGAAACCACTATAAAGTAGTAGGGTAATCGGAGAGAGATAATATCGAATAATTAACTTATTATTATTATAAATTATTATATTTATAAATTACTAAGTGTCATACGGAAGATACATACAATGGAAAATATGAAGATCGTATCTATGCATATGTCACCGTAAAATTGTAAAAACCGTTAGGTTGTAAAATAACTAAAGAGATTGTAAAAATATGTCGAAAGATTAAAAACTATATATTTATAATCTAACGAAGAGTAATGTGTGAAATTATGGGCAGCATATTCGCGTCGGAAGTCTATCAACATTTTACAATTTCACTAGTTTTATTACAATCTAACGCTTTTTACAATTTTACGGCGACACATAATATAATATAAATTGACAAACAATTGACTGGCGTAAACTGTAGGAAATTTAGCCAAAATTCACCTACGCCGTTGGATAAATAATTTATTACGCAAAATGAGAAGTGACATCGCGCGCTGGATAGGCTGCATTTCTCGGTTATCAACCGATTAAAAAAAGAGGTTCTCAGTTTGACCTACATAATATAAGGTTCGGTAAAATCAATTACGGATATTTTGGGCATAATATCTATTGCTTATGTAATGAGGTTTAAGCAGAAAAATAATTGTCATACTATAAAACAATTTTTTTTTAAATGTTTGCGTTTTGCGGAGTCACGTGAGATGATTTTTTACTTTGAGTATGACAATTATTTTTTTACACAACGATTCACAAGTCCTAGCCCGTTAGATAAATGTGTTCACGTCCAACATTCAGTGGTGTCCATGACACAGCCGCACCCCTTTTATTAACACATATTTATATCTTCCTAGTTACCAATTCAAAATGACCATTAAAACACATATTCACCTGCAACACATCCAGGAGTGCAGTGGGCAACACTTCGTCAACTGCGCCCATGTCCTTGGAGAACCGATTCAATATTCTACCGGAGGGATTCGTGTGGAAGAATCGCATGGGCGCGCGCGTGATCGCTCCGAACATGGTGTTGTGCAGCTTGGTGGACGCCCTCATGGCCATTGTGAAGAACATGAACGACCGGAGCAGCGAAATCACCACTAGCGCCACCACCATACCTGCGAGAAAATTCAGAACTACATGTTGACAGTGTATCTGCGTGGAAATAATATATGTATTGCGGCTAAGCCGTAAATTTCTCCTTAGTAAAAAGTAGACTATGAATAATGTTGTTTCAGACTAGCTGGAAACGGAATCTTATTTTTTTATACAGAACCCTAGGATAACCACCTTATAATATCAGCATTCTGCCAGTGAAAGTCCCGTGAAAATCGTTACAAAGCCGGAACAAACAGACACACAGACGGACAGACAAAAACTTTAAAAATTGATTTTTTACTATAAGTATCATAATTATATACTTTCATAAGCATTAAGTGACAAGTTGTAAAGCTGCGTTAAGTGAAATAAATTAAGTTAAAGTGCATGTTTGTAATTTTAAAATTTGTTAAGCTGTTTCTGAGATAAGCGCGCAAAACTCAGAGATAAATTCTAAAAATCACCATGTAGGGAGTTAGGACAAGTACCGCGATGATAAAGGTATTCCTATATAACATTTTCAATATACTACTATGTCACCGTTGAAATGCTGATGTAAAACATACACTTACCCGTATAAATATAAATGCAGTCGTATCTAGTGAGTCCGTTGCTGAACTTGGCGTTGTCGATCATGGCCTGCGTAAGGTTCAGCGAGGAGACAGAGCCGTTACCGCCTCTTAGCTCCATGTTTTTCATCACTTCTTCGGGATGACTCTCTTCCAAATTGACCCTAAAATATATTACGTACTATACTCAAATATTGCGGCATCCACAAGCACAATTTATTTTACTATAATATCGCTCAATCAGTTCTATTTTTTTTTTTTTTGCTGGTAACGGTATTGCTCTTTGTAAAAAAGAAATATGGAGTGCGCGCAAACCGACAGGTCACATCAATTACTTACCAATAACTAGTCCACCAATCCGAACCAGAGCCGAGGACCTGGGCCAGGGTCGCCACCATCATCATCAGCGCTACTAACAGCGGATGGCCCGCGGCGCGGAGGTACGCGCCGTACACGCGGCCCGACACCGCGCCCGCCGTGCGTGACTCCGCCTCTTCCCGCCCCTCGCCCTCCGGCGGCGCGGTCGCGGTCAGGTTATCTACGGAGCTTACCTGGTGAAGCGATAAAAAAAATATTTTTTATTGTAGCTACTAACTCCTTTAAATTCTAAGTATAACCCTCGTGAATTTACTCTGTAAAATTCCTTATACTATCTTTGGGATAAAAAAACTGATAAAAAATTAAAAGATTTTTACATTTTATTGGAATGGACTGATATTATTTTACAGCATCGATTCTCAACCGGTGGGATGCAACCCTTGAGGGGGTCGAGTTTGTTTTTAAAGGGGGTTGCAATATGTTGTAAAATAATAAATAAAAACTACATATAGGTACAAAATATTAGTTTTTCGAACGAATCTTTTGTATCGATCGTCGAAAAAATCTTTCGAATGTTCCAACCAGTAAAGGCTAATATAAAGTACCAATAGCTGATATAAATAGCGCGCTATGTAGGTATTATAATAAATATTATATATATAAGATTATAGTGATGGGGTCGCAAGACCTTTTACTTAACTTTTTGGCTTTTTCGTGGGTCGCAAAGTCGCAACATAAAAATGGTTGAGAAACGATGTTTTACAGTTTGCTAATTAGAGCGTAACACGCGAATCGACAGTAAAAATAGTGTAAGTGTGCTATAATAAGTTTTCTAGGCAAACGAACTGTGACTCACAGAGTGTATACTCAGCTGTCGTTTGCGGAAGCTGCCCTGCATTAATGTGTCGTCGGAATCCATCTGTGACTTCTCCTCTGGCTCTTTCTTCTCTTCCTGCTCTTCCTCTCGAGCGAGCAAGCTGGCGAAGTCCAGGCCTGAGGCGCTTAGCGTCTCAAAATCACCGGCGGCTGCTATCGAACCATTTTTTAATATTATTATCTGTTAAAACAAAAATAAAAAAGTTAGATTTTTTTCTGTCACCTCAGTAATTATTGTAAATTTAAAAAGTCCGTGCGAAAAAATAAATTTTCTCTTCCATATATTACATCAGACTTATGAATCGGCTATAAATCAATTTATTTCGCGTAAATTCACGCGGGCGAAGCCTCGGGTAAAAGCTAGTTTGTAATACTTAATATGTGAGCCCAACACTTACGCCTCTAACACCCGCGTAGCACAATTTTTCTTTAACGAAACACTAGCGCCAAGTCTGAATCCAGGCTATGCGCGCTGATTGGTCCACGAGAGATTTGTCCGACGAAATGACTTGGAGCGAGAGAGTGATCTCAAGTCGACATAATATACGTAGAAAATACCTACGAGTATGTATATAAGGTCTCCAAAAATTAATTACGGATACTTCAGGCACATGATCCATTGCTTATGTAAAGACGTTTAGGCAGAAAAGTAATTGTCATGTTCAAACTAAAAAAATCATCTCATGTATGGGTGACTACGCAAAACGCAAACTCGCCCATATAAAGAAAAATTTTGTTTCGAGTATGACAATTATTTTACGTCTTACATACACTACACGTACTTAAACGTCTTAACATAAGCAGTAGATCATATGCCCGAAGTATCCGTAATTGATTTTACCAAACCTTATATTTACCAGAGACTAAGTTCCCGCTCGACCAGTCTTTAAACATTCACCTTTTCATGTGAGTATGTTTACGAGCCCACTATTCAACGGCGCTGTTGAGCGATTTTCATCTTATGCCTGGTCGAGCAGGAACTTGTTCGGTAGTACCTGTGAATGAACCACGCACCTGATCCACGTCGCGCAGGAACTGCAGCTGGTGCGTGACGAGCACGCGCGTGGCGGAGCGCAGATAGCCCACCACGCACGACTCGAACAGGTGGCGGCCGACGTGCGCGTCCACCGCCGACAGTGGGTCGTCCAGCAGATACACGTCCGCGCGCTTGTACACTGCGCGCGCCAGCGATATGCGCGCGCGCTGGCCTGAGAATATTTTAAACAGAGGGTCAATTCTGCTAAATTAAACCTGCACTAATACAATTACAATTACTTATTTAATTATTAGTAGGTATATAATAATTAATAGTTGTAATTAAGTATATACAATTATTAGTCCCGTCACGCTAATAATAATACTTTATTTCAGACCATGGATCCATAATAGGGATGTTGCCTAGTGTGGAATATCACAGTTTTACAAATTAAATTTTAAAATTGTTGATTAGATATACATAAATCTGAAAGAAATAGGTATTTAGAGTGACGCGATTAAAAATATAAGCAAATTAAAAATATTGTCCATCCCTTTCTCGCAAAACGATTCGTGACGTCACAGCCTGCTACCGCCATACATTTTGTGATGACAAATGTATGGCGGTAGCAGGTTGTGACGTCACAGGGCCGATATATCGCTCTCTTTCATATTGTAAATTCAATGGTTTGTATCTACGTTATTTTTTCAGATATACAAAAATGGGTTCTGGATTGTTTATTAACATGTTGTCTAACATCGATTAGACGAAAAAAATTTTTTTCGGCAACATGCCTATTGTGTTAGTATTGTACAAAGATTCTTATAACTATGTTAGTAACATATGAAAGGTGTAACTCTTTTTGTGTAGTGAATAAAGTTCAATTTTGAATAGCTATCTTAGAAATGCAGGGCCGCGTATCGTCGCAGTGTGTACTGACCTTAACCATACTATAACTTTTGAGACACACGATTTTTTATATATATACCCCCTTACTAATAATAATCGCTGTATAAGCTTTGAATACTACACAGTGTTTTGTCTTCTTCTATCGAATTAAAAATGTCACTTGAACGTGAACAAAACACTGTAAATTAAAAGCTTATACAGCGTTTATTATCCCCCTTACTAAAGAGGGATAATCTTATACACACCTCCACTGAGACTGACTCCCCGCTCGCCGACGACCGTCTTGTCGCCGTGCGGGAACAGCGTGAAGTCGCGGTCGAGCGCACAGCGGCGCACCACCGCGTTGTAGCGCGGCCGGTCCATCGGCTGCCCGAATAGAATGTTCTGCCGAACGCTACCTGTGAATAGGCAAGCGGACTGATTTTTTTATGCCATAAATGAATAGTACTCTTAAATATGAGTAACTTCTCAGAAGAAACCGTATATCAAAAGTCAATATTTTCAAAGGTACAGCGATTTGTATACAAAATTTCTTGTAAAAACGCTCCATACTAAACTTAACCTAATGTGACGTCACTTGTAGGTTATGATGTATGCAGTATGATGTATACGGCCGCAGGAATATATTTGTAAATATCTCCGATATTTGTGGGTTTAAAGTCATACTTACCATAATGAATGTTTTTGTATATGATGTTAATAAACTAATGATGTACGTTTTGTTTACCAATTTCGCAAAAAATGGTAATATTATTTTTACAGTTGGTATTTACCCGCAAACAACCACGGCTCCTGGCTGGCATAGGACACAGTACCGCCGACGTGCACACTGCCAGACAGTAGTGGCAGCTCCCTCAGTAGCACGTGGAGAAGTGAAGACTTGCCCGCGCCAACTGGACCTATTACCGCTATTAACCTGTACATAACAAAATGGCTTTTATTAACAACGGTTACGGTCAATGAGGTGATATACGGAAAATTGTAAACAGCCTCCGTGGTCGTCGTGGGTTCGATTCCCACATTGGAACAAAAATAAACGTTGTTTCTAAATTTGGCTAGGACAATGCAGGCTGATCACCCTGATTGTCTAACAAGAAAGATGATACGTCGGATGGGCATGTAAAAAGCCAGACCTGCGCCAGATCTCTCGCCAGTCGTGTTGGTCATCCGTCCCACTGGGTTTCGAGGGTAAAGGAAGAGAGAGTGCTCTTGAGTACTGCGCACACACTTGGGCACTATAAAGTAACTCCTGTGTAGCTGGCTGCGTTCCAATGAAACCGGCCACTGTCACCGAAATCGGTGTGGGGAGCTATTATTTTATTATACGGAAAATTTGATCGGTGCAATAGTTGCGAAAACCACTAGCATAGGCAGCATATCGATCAGTACAGAATAGTATTATTTATGGTTGTAGATCGTTTCTTTAGACACCCAATACTTTATTTTGCAATCAAATGTCTCTGACCAACCTACCATCTTAGGCTTTTCGGCGTGACGTATACATATTAAAAGCTTGAGTTTAAAAGTCAAGGCATGCTAATAACGTTGTGGTATTTTAGATCGGCTGTCGTCAGGGTGAGGCCAGACGAGCGTAATTTTCGACGAGAGTCGTGTCGCAGAATTTCGGTCGGCAGAAATTCTGCTGCATTTGATTACAAAATGTCCTATTTGATTCACACGGCGACACAAAATGTCGTAAATACTTTAGTATTGAATTCTGCTTGTCACATAATTGACCTCACTACAACAGCCGATCTAAAATACTACAACGTGAATCCTACTACTATTATAAATGTGAAAGTTTGTGAGGCGGGATGGATGGATGGATAGTAGTAGTTTAAGCTCTGGATTGAAACATAGAATACTTTTTATCCCGAAAAAGTTGTGTTACTGTATTTATGTCCCGTGGGTTACTGTATTTACGCGGGCGGAACCGCGGGCAATAGCTAGTAGGTATAGCTATATATAGATTTTGTTTGTGGCACATCGAGAACCTAAGATGGTAGCTTACTAGGCTGATATTTAACACTTATTCAAAATATCACAACGTCAACATAATGTTGCTTATATTTAGTTAATACGGCAGAACCACATTTCACTATGGTTTTTTGTGGCACATCAAAAAGCCTAAGATGGTAGCTTACTAGGCTGACATTAAAAACTAGTATTCAAAACTAAAGAGATAGGCTATAACGTACATTTGACAGAACAAATCTTCATACAAGAAAAAGTTACGCCATATTGTTTTCACCACACCTCAAATGTCAGCTATCTAGATTTCACCTATGGAGGGTAGAGCTATCTCTATATTCCGTGATCCCAATTCAAATTTCAAAATGGCCCCAAACAAATAAAAAGAGGGGCCATTTAAGTTTTACACATTTTACAACGTGGTAGAGCCATGCTTCGGCACGAATGGGTCGGCTCGACAGGAGAAATACCACGGGCTCACAGAAAACCGGCGTGAAACAGCGTTTGCGCTGTGTTTCGCCGAGTGAGTGAGTTTACCGGAGGCCCAATCCCCTACCCTATTCCCTTCCCTACCCTCCCCTATTACCCTATTCCCTCTTAAAAGGCCGGCAACGCACTTGCAGCTCTTCTGATGCTGCGAGTGTCCATGGGCGACGGAAGTTGCTTTCCATCAGGTGACCCGTTTGCTCGTTTGCCCCCATATTTCATAAAAAAAAAAAAAAAAGTGGAGACATGCTTGCTTCAACATGCCTCATCTATAATATTATATACGTCTATGATTAAAAACTTGAAAATATCACTCACTTGCCGGGTTTGATGGTAAGCGACAAATCAGTGAGGGTGTTCTCCGTATGCGACGGGATCCATTTGGCGGTCGCGTGTCTCAGGCGCACGCCGCGAGAGTCGGTGTCGAACTTAGTCTCCAATTCCGTATCGTCCTCCTCGCTAGACTCCATTGTCGCTTTACCTGTGTTATATTAAAAAAAAACAAATTTGATAGATTCATACTTAATTAGAGCGACAAGCGTATTACGTCACAAGTTTGTATCGCCAAAACTAATGTGTACAAAATGTACACAATAATTTGTACCTATTTTTACATGGCTATCAATATTAATAACCTAACCAAGAGCATGTCAGGACATGTCTAAGGAGGGTTCCGTAAACCATTAAGTTTACTATACACTATAGTACACTATAGAATACTTGAACTTAGGCCTTTGCATCCGTTAATGGATGATTTATACAGTATTCTCCGAGCGAAGTACTGTAGCGCCTGGGACAGTTGGTTTTTAAATGTCGTATGGTTGCCCAAGCACATACGGCATTCTCACAACATAGTCAGCCTAGTCCAGAGGAATGATTGGTCAATACGTCTGGGGCCAACTATGTGCGGGTTTCCTCACGATGTTTTCCTTCACCGTTATAGCGTCCGTATAATCTACTTGAGATCTGAAAAAGTCTCATTGGTACACGCCACAACCTGGGATTCGAACCTGCACTCTCTCGAGTGCGAACTAAACGATCTTCCCACTAGGCTACGGATAGATACTTCACTATAGAATAAACGTATGATAAATTAATAATAATATTATTAAGTAATATTATGTATTATTTGTTTACTATTTTGAATGTTGATTAATAATCAAAATATATATATTTTATTCGATTTCGATGATATTATTTTAAAAAGCTTTTATTAATTTTAATATTCGCTAATCAGTCACTTAACATTTGAGTATATTTTAGTCTATTACGATATCGCCTATCTCAATGTAAAAAAAAAATATATAATCAGATACTTATTACTTAATATACATATCAGCGAGGTTTTCGATAGCGTGATACAGAATTTAAATCCAATAACACAGCGACATCTAGTATTATTTTTCAAAAACAATCCACGATTTAAACCACAGAACACATATTACTCGCGGATTGAAACAGGAGACTAGCGCCATATAGTTTTCGTAAAGTTACTACTTACTAGCAAATTGAAGCTTAAAATATTAAAGGTATGTATTAAATTATATAAAAAAACAATAATACTGTGGTAATTAATAATACATATTAATGTGTTTTCAGTGTTATTAAATTAAGTATTGTAATAAGTAATTGGTAAAGGAGGCACATATTCGTAAAAATAATTATTAATTAAAATTTTACGTGTTTCAAAACTTAGCTCTAATTCTGGATAGAAACATAAATTCGCATCAATCGATGTAGGTACTGCAGCTCAATTAATCACAGTGTTTGTCCTTGATGTAGGTTCAAACCCGACAGCGCGTTTTAGTTTTTATTAATTTGTTTTTTTTTAATTAATTATTAATTTCATTTTTTTTAATTATGCAACCAATTCTGAAACATTATTTTAAATAATCATTTCACATTTATATGTATAGCTAATTATTCTGATTTACTTTATGTTAATTTGTTTTTCTATAATTGCTCTAGAAATAGAAATTATGATGCGATTTTGTTCAAAATAGTTTTCCTAAAGAGTTTTTAGCATGATCTATCAGCATGGAAATTTGCAAGTTTCTATCTCCTATAGTTTAAAAATGCTAGGGGGGGGGACCAACATACAAACTACTTTGGAGGCCGATTACTAGAAAATGGTCAACTTTATAAAAAAATACTGTATCAAACCTTGCCTTTATTTTAAAATACCTATTCTACGATACCCCACACGATGGGGTAGAGTGAAAAAATATTTTTCATCCCCACTTCACATGTATGGAGAGCCACCCCTAAAATATAAAATTATTATTTTTTTATGATCCCGAAACCGTGATCTATACACAATCTATAACTGCACCAAATTTCATCAATTTATATTCATAATTACAGGAGCTAGAGGCGCGGACAGACAGACAGACAGACAGACAGACAGACGGACAGAGCGAAACTATAAGGGTTCCTTAAGTATTACGGAACCCTAAAAACTAGATGCTGCCCGCGACTTCGTGCGTGCAAAAGTTAATCCCGCAGAAACCGTGCATTTTTCCGCGATAAAAAGTAGCCTATGTCCTTCCCCGTTGTCTACTGTATATCTGAGCCAAATTTCATCAAAATCGGTCCAGTAGTTTCGGAGCCTATTCAATGCAAACAAACATCTTTATTATATTAGTATAAATGAAAAATGATTAACAAGTAATAATAGATTTATCACTTAAGCGTTTTTTACAGTATTCGACACTAAGGGCCTGTTGCACCATAATCTACTGATAAGTGTCAGATAGCTTATTTGGATGTTTTGTCTCTATCGCTCGAGTAGTAAACAAAGACAAAACTTCCGAATAGACTGATACTTATTACAAGTTTGTGACATAATAGGTTGTAAAATTACGTAAGATACCAAAAATGCCGGTAATTTACGGTAATTTTACCCTAATTTATATTTTATATAAATTACGGTAAGATTACCGGTGATTTTAAACGTTATACATTTTTATTTATTTCAAATTTCACGCGTTTTAGCTTAAAAAATCTAAATGCGACGTTGCCGCTAAGGGGATGAAAAAGGGGTTAAAATATTGTTAGGAACCGAACTCCACGCCGATACGTTACTAATATATATTCTTTGACGCGGACTAGAAGCTAGAGTATGATGACAGGAACTTTGAAAAATCATACTCTAGCTTCTAGCTACCCCCATCTCAGTTAATTTCAATTTTAGGAAAAAAAGTTATGATAACATTTTTATGTAAAATTTTACGCTCTACAACTTTTATCTGAAGATTTTTTTTCTAACGTTTATTACCGAAAATTACCGTAACTTACGGTAATATATTATTTATTTCCGTAATTTTCGTTTTTTACCGTAATTTACCCTGGTAATTTTACGGCTTCACATCTCACATTCCTAATCACATGCCCTAATAGGGAATATGCATGCATTTATTTTATTTTTTTATATAGATCTATCTTGTTTGATAAACCATATGGTAAAATCAGTTATTGGATATTGTTAAAAATAACAAAGATATGAACGTTTAAAGTAGTCTATTAGACAGAGAGATCCGACGTGTAACGTGACGTCACATAACACGGCAGAAAGAGATAGATTATTTATAAACTTTGACCGCTCATATCTTGCTCATTTATCTACAGATATTGAAAATTTTCTCGCCATTTTCTTTATTTTTCAGTCTAGTATCATTTTATTAAGTTATTTTTATGTTTTATGCATATTCCCTATTGTCAAAAGCACTTGCTTTTTAACACAAACAAAAATTACCATTCTCCTTTTCATCAGTCTTCAACTCCTGCTCAGCAATCATAGCCATTTTGGATTCTCTCTTTTCCTGATCTTTAATATCTTTATCTTTTTCATCTTGAATGCTTTTCTCCTTTGCTTTGGCGGATGTCTGTATGTCTGACAAGCCGGGCACGGGTTTGCTGGTGTCCTCGTACAGCATGAAGCTTTGCAAACGTTTTATGGATATCGTCGCTTCGGCTACCTGAGCTATACCTAAAATAATTACAGTCGTTATAACGAGATTAAAAAGAACGAAACATGTGAATTCGTAGCTACTAAAAAAACCGGCCAAGTGCGATTCGGACTCGCGCACTGAAGGTACCGTACAAATTTGTAATAAAAAATAATTTAATTAAATTTAAAAAAAAACCTTGCGGGAAGAACACGGTCATAGTCTGTCGCAGCAGGTTGTAGAAGCTGGTGACCACGAACACCTGTTTGGCGCTGATCACGTTGTTCTCCAACACGAACACCAGTATGGAGAAGAACAGGCAGATGCGGGTCGTGAACATTATGAAGGAGGTCAGCACGCCGCGGATGTAGGACGTCGCGCGAATCTGCTTGATTTCCTGCCTGAAATAAAGTTTTTAATTTTAATAATAACTAAAACATTTTTTTGGACCTCCGCAACTCTCACTAGGCGAAAGACCAACGCAAGCAATATTTTAAACCAGTTATACAATACTAGCTGTCCCGGCGAACTTCGTACTTCGCCTTAGAATTAAATTTGTTGACGTACTGACAGCAGCGCCACCTACCGGGTCCAATTGCAAATCTAAGCGATTCTCGAATCCACTTGAACACACACGACAAAATTCATTAAAATCTGGAAATTATTCATAATGGATGAATAATTTTCCCCGTTTTTCGCAACATTTTTGTTTTTTTTGCTTCGCTCCTATTGGTCGCAGCGTAATGTTTTGTAGCCTTCCTCTATAAATGGACTATTCAACACAAAAATAATTTTTAAATTCGATCTAGCAGTTCCTAGAGGTCAGCGCGTTCAAACAACGGAAGCCCTCAAAGATGAATAAGTTTCCTCGTTTTTTCCACATTTTCCACTGATTCTTCGCTCCTATTGGTGGCAGCGTGATGTTATATAGCCTAAAGCCTTCCTCGATAAATGGACTATCCAACACAAAAATATTTTTTTAATTCGAACCAGTAGTTCCTGAGATTAGCGCGCAAACAAAGAAACAAACTCTTCAGCTTTAGTATAGATATGGATTATAAGTCCTAGGTTGACCCGGCCAATTCGTATTTTGTACCCAAGTATATCAGCTCTTTCACAGTTATCACGGAATTCATGGCACGCTTTTACACTATTGTAAATTGCAATTGCCGTGAATTTACTTGAAAAATGCGTTAGGCTAGTGCAGATACAGCGCGTGATTTACATCCTGATAAGGGTGCCCGCACACGTCCGATAATCGGTGACCGATTTTTTGTAGGAGAAAAATAGAACATACTGATTGCAAAAGTGCAACGCACACGTCATACAAAAAATCGGTGCATCTCGACCGATCCGATTGTCGGTGAAAATTACGTGTGCGTTGAGTCAGTCACAAATCAGGCCGATTATCGGTCCTACAAACAGTATAACGTGGGTGGGCACCCTGAAACCATCAACGTTTTCGCAGTTACGTTTACAGTATCGAGTAGTAATTTGTTTTAATAGGCAATTCAGTATTATCTTAATAACTGAAGACATTATTGTAAGGCCGCTGCCTCGAATTTCGCGGTGAGCGTGCGCGGAGGAGTCCGCGTCGCGGTGGCGAGCAGTGACAGCAGCTGCACTCGTGCAGTCGGGCGCCATAGTCATTATCTCTATAGATATACAATATCTATAGAAATGCACTCCTATCAAGCGGCGACTATGGCGCCCGCCTGCGCGCGTCGCCGCTGCTGTCACTGCCCGCCGCCGCGACGCTCGCCGCGAAACTCGAGGCAGCGGCCTTATAATAATTGTCTAATAAAGGAAATTAATGATCTAATAATGCAACATTGTACTAATTATAGTAATTAATTTGAAGGCGATAAAATCAACTGCCTGGGCAGTGGGCTGGCTTATTACATCTTATTAAATCTAGGCTAACTAGCTTTAAAGGAAAAAAATATATATCAATAATTATTAAGTACGCATGTAAATTTTTTTGAAATTCATACCCTAAAGGGGTGCAATGGGGATCCACGCGGACGAAATTGCGCGAAAAAGCTAGTCCTAACATAACATATTTTAGTATCTTCGCCGTCTGTGGTTTGTGATGATGATTATACCATGACACTTACTTTCTAGCCTTGGCGACGAGATCCGCGAAGGGCTTCTCCCACGTGTACATCTTGATGACCTGTATCCCGGACAGGATCTCGTTCATGAGCCGCACGCGCTCGTCCGTGCGCAGAGCCGTCTTGAGGCGCAGCACTGAGGTACGCTTGCCGAGGTATGCTGTAGGGGTTATATTATATTAATATTATTATAAATAATCTATACTAATATAATAAATGCAAAAGTGTGTCTGGCTATCTGTCTGTCTGTTACCTCTTCACGCTTTAACCGCTGAACTGATTTTTATGAAATTTGGTATGGACATACTTTGGGTCCCGGGAAAGGACATAGGATATTTTCTATCCCGAAAAGGTAATGTTCCCGCGGGATAATGTATTTACGCGGGCGGAGCCGCGGGCAAAAGCTAGTAAGGAATAAAAACAAAACAGTATTTTTGACGTGATAAGTACGAACACAGTAATCCTGTGATAACGCAACTTTACATTATTATGACATATTTCTAAGTGAGAGTGTAGATAAAAATATTGGGCGAATTTTTACCATAGACTATTATTAAATTTTTGAGGTGTCACTTTCCTGAAAAAAGCTTTGAAAATATATTTAAGCTTCTCTTTTATTAAAATAAAAAAAAAAAATTGAATACGAGATTCTAATCTCAGACCAAATAAAAAAGTGAAGACAAGAATTCTGCGAATCACACGGTGAGGCTGGTCTAAAGTCTAAACTACGCCTCGCCGTGTAATCACAAAGTGAATCAGATTTTTGTTTGACAAAACTCTGTCTCCATTTTGTATTTGGTACGAGATTCTAATTTCGTAAAAATTAGGCTTCATTTTTTCTCAATGAGCTAGATGAGTGTAATTATTTTATAATGTATAAAAATCAAAAATAAAATCTAAAAAATATTAGTGAAAGAATTTTTTCGATATCTCAAAAACTGAATTTTTTATTAATTTTTAAAGTTGGATGTTTTTAAAATCAGCGCGAGCTTGACCGCTCAACGCGTGACGTCATTTCGCCGGCTCTGACCGCCGCGGTAAGGAACTCGTGCAGTAATTTTGAAGTTTTATTGAAATTTTTGGAATTATGGTGATAAAATAACATATAGATATAATTGTATAACACCTTTATGTATAATACAACGGTTAGCACTCCAGAAAAATACTTTTTTCATGTGCCCAACGACAAAATCTGAGAAAATTAGTTGTGTAAAGTGTTGAAAAAAGTGTTATAGCTACAAAAATCAGTAGACATTTATTGCGAAGAATATTTTAATGTGAGTACTGAGTAGGTACCTAAATAAATACGAAACATCTACCTACATTTTTTTTTGCATTACTAAATGTTTAGTTTATAGAATATGCTCAGAATGAATTCAGTATTTTAGTGACAATATATTTTAAACAATGGGTTTTACATAGAGAAATAAAACACGAGTCACGCAGATATGTTAGGTACCTACTTAAAAAATATATTTAATCTATTGAATGAAACTTAAAAGATGAAATAAGACAATACAAAAAACTCCCTACCTACTTTTTCCCTCGCTTATAACCATGTTTATGGTGTAGTCACTTGTTTGAGATCTCGACAAAAAACTTTATGAACAAAAAATAATAATTTAAAAAATTTAAAAACCCGACTGCGTAAAAAGTGAACTAAACTAAGTAGGTACATAATTAAAACTGAAAAGAAAAAAACAAGCACATAGATATCCGGTGGTCTAGAATTCTATAATATATTATTGAATTAATACTATTGGAACATAACAACTAAACAGTCAGGATCCATTGAAAAATTAGATTGGCTGTCGAATAATGGATCCCGACTGTTCAGTTGTTATGTTCCAATAGTATTAATTCAATAATATATTATAGAATTCTAGACCACCGGATATCTAAGTGCTTGTTTTTTTCTTTTCAGTTTTAATTATGTACCTACTTAGTTTAGTTCACTTTTTACGCAGTCGGGTTTTTAAATTTTTTAAATTATAATTTTTTATTTTATACTTTTTAGTTATGAGTACCTATTTACCAGACTGGATTTCCTATCAGCATCAGTACTACATCACTGGAATGTGAGAATGGTTGTTACGCAACTTTAAATCGATATAGATCCTAAACGGTCAGTCGAATCGAAAAATGTTGAGAGAAAACTAACAATGATTTTTAAATACCTATTCAACGATATCCCACTTGATATAGTTTGTTGACTTTCATTTTTTTCATTTTCACAATATGGCGTCCAGTAGTCGCCATATTGAATTTTCACTAACGTCATGTCTTTAGTGACACTCGCCGGACTAAGAGGAATCGATTGACGTGTGAATCATAAAAATCGGCCCAGGCGTTTGGTCTGTATAGTGCTTCAAAAGAACATACATACATACATACATACATACATACATACATACATACATACATACATACATACATACATACATACATACATACATACATAGGCTGATAAACACATTACCACTCCTTTGCGTCGCGCAGTCGGGTAAAAATGTCATAGATTGACTATTATATTTTAGTAGTTAGTAGTTTAGTTCCCTGAACTGATACAATAATTTTAAGATCAAAATCAGCCAAATCGGTCTAGCCGTTCTCGAGTTTTAGGGACCATCCATAAATTACGTCAGACGAATTTCATGATTTTTGACCCCCTCCCCCGTCCTTGTCACATTTGTGAGACCTCCTCCCTCCCTAGCGTGACGTCACATTTTACAATTTTACATCTAGAAATAATTATTCAATTAAAACAGCAGTTCCGAAATTTGTTTAATTTGAATTGGTGGGACGGATGACCGACACGACTGTCGAGAGATTAGGCACAGGTCCAACTTTTATATGCCCATCTGACGCATGGATCGTCTTTCGATCGATCCCGTGGCCCGCCAAGGGTGGTATGGAGTGGAGTACCGCCGAGTTTTTATTGAGTAGGGGCTGCGCCCATTCACCATCTTTTCGGGTGCAGCAGAGTCTCACATACTCACGGGTAGGACCGCTATCCCCTAGTGGGATGCTGAAACGCATTTTCTCGGCGAAAAAAAAATAACTTATGTAATAAAAAAACAACATTATGATCTCTTAAACATCACCCAGTGTCGAGACCCCTGGGGGGTTAATAGCTATCATAATATCATATAGCTATTACTTATGATTACTATATTAACACTTAGATTAAAATAGATTTTGAAATGTGACGTCACGAAAATTAGGACCCCTCCTACCCCCTTGTCACACAATGTCACACTTCGTCGACCCCCTCCCTCCCCCCTAACGTGTGACGTTATTTATGGATGGCCCCTAATTTGAAATTGGCCCTTTTAGACTTTAGTCACTAAAGTGGAAACCTGATGATGGAATCCATGAGGAATCGAGGGAACTCCTCAAAATGTATAGGTACATCTTTAAGAATTTGGCCAATGTGAAGTAAATTAAGCATATCATACCAAAAAGTAAAATTTTGTGCCAAGGGTATACCCTAGATCCAAAAGCATTGAACAGAACTCAGTCTGTAAAGACACACGTTTGGAAATCGCGTAATAGGTTTTTCAAGTTACTTCAAAAGTTACTATCCGATTTCGCTTAAAATAATTTTCCTAAAGAGTTTTTAGCATGATCTATTAGCATAGAAGCTTACAAGTTTCTATCTCTTATAATTTAGAAATTCTAAGGGAGGGGGGACCAATTTACAAACTACTGGAGGCTGATTACTCGAAAATAGTCGACTTTGTAAAAAAGTAATGTTAAAAGAAACCTTACCTAAATTCTAAAAGACCTATTCAACGATACCCCACAAATGGGGTAGAATGAAAAAATATTTCATCCCCCCTTCAGAGATACCCCTAAAATATAAAATTATTATTATTTTATTATGCCAAACCTAAGATCTACACACAATCTATAACTGTACCAAATTTCATCCATCAATATTCATAATTACGGAAGTATAACAGACGGACGGACGGAGCGAGCGAAACTATAAGCGTTCCTTGTGTGCCCTAAGTGGAGCCCTAAAAATGGAAAACATTATAATTTTGAAACAAAAAATGAAAACAGACTTCCAAAGTAAAAACGCACAAAAAAGTATGAAAAAAATCTTATTTTCTAAAGAATTCCCTTTTTAAATTCGGCAAAAATTTTAATTATTTCTCTCATAGACGTATACTATCTCCAGTTAAATGGTCCCATTTTTGAGATTTTTGGGGCTATTTTGACATTTGAAGTATGGTGAAAACAAGATGGCTAACATTTGAAGTATTGTGAAAACCAAGATGGCGTAACTTTTACTTGATAAAGATTTGTTCTATCAAAATAATGTACTTCATAGCCCATTTTGAGTTTGAAATTTTTGATTTCTCTACTCGATTTTCATAATTTTGAAGTTGGTTGCCAACTTAAATGTGAGTTCTATAAAATATTGTTTTATCAGGATATTGTTTGGGCTGGCACAGACTTCAAAATTAAGAAGATTGAGTAGGGAAATAGTTAAAATTTTAGCCGAATTTAAAAGGAGAATTATTTTTAGAAAATAAAATTTATTTCATACTCTTTTGTGCGTTTTTACTTTGAAAGTTGGTATTAATTTTTTGTTTAAATTTAACAATTTTCCCTATTAAGTCATATTTATTATAATAATATATAAAAATGAATCGAAATAAACGAAGGTAAGTTTACAGAGCGCGTGTCAAAAACATACTGTATGCACATTGCATAGTTAGCTAGTTACGCACGGCGATGTGACGTCACAGCCATTACTCGACGGGCGCAATCAGTTTTCGCGCGTTCCCATATTGATTTGCTTATAAAAAACTCAATTTTCGTGATATCAACACAATTTTTTCACAGTTAGTCTTATTATTGCTTAAATTTTTTGTTAGGGCTGAAAAAGGGGAATAAATTTTGATTTACATCTTCCTCATTTCAATGTTTAATTTGTCCATTTGAGTATGCGTAACGGTATTCCCGATGTCGCGTCACTCAAATTGTCAGCTGTATGCTAATTAATTATCGAATATTGTAAATTTGATCGTTACCTTGAATATACGTTTGTCTTTATATAATCAAGTCATTTGTTTTCCATTTATGAAACGTTTACTAAATAAGTAATAACACGTATCCAGAGGTAGCCCTAGTAGGTAGATATAAAAACCGACAAAACTTGGAAGAAAATCAACAAACAACCTTTTTTCCAAAATCTATCTATATCTATGTATTTATAATGCAAAGCTGATTGACTCATGCCAAACGAAGAAACGCTTCAAGGCTAGAAATTTGAAATATTGCACACGTATTTCTCATGACGTAGGCATCCACTAAGGAAGGATTTTTCAAAATTCAACCCCCAAGGGGGTAAAATAGCGGATTGAGGTTTAAAACCTAATTTCACGGCGAAAATTAATGCTAGTTCTTACTAAAATAATAAAAATCTATGTATAACCTAACCTAAAGAATTTTATTCAACAAAATAACAATTATGGTATTATATCTAATAGCTGCTAACTACTTAAACAATATTAAAACTAGAAAAACTTAAAAAGCTACAATAAAAAGAATTCTCCCAGGTCGTCCCCACCAGGCAGAGTACCTAGAAGGCTCAAAGAGTTTCCCCGCTGGATTGCGATACTCACTCTTTGGGCCAGATAGGTGCCGGCTCTGGGGTCTCGGGTGGCCTCAATTAGTTTTTTGGAAATCTCTCTGAAAAGTTTGTGCGCACCCGGACCCCATGAACCTAGAGTTTAAAGTAAAGTAAAGTATTACTTTTTTAACCTAAAGTATTAGTAATAAGTAAAAGGCGATAGATAAAAGCTATTTTACTTACCGACTTCCAAAAAAGAAGACGGTTATTTTATTTAATGTTAAATAAAATAACCGCCTCCTTTTTTGGAAGTAATAAGCAAATATTTGAGGTTTACCGTTTATATTTTTATCCCACAGAAAAGTACCATTAGGTACAAAGAGTCATAGACATTGTCACTATTTGCGCGAACAAGTCGCGGGCTAAATTTAGTTTGAGTACACAAACTTTTTTTTAACTGCACTTATCATGTTATTGCATTGTTTTAATTATGAAATATCTATCGGGGTTAGTATCCTAATGAAGTGTGTGTCGACATTATCTGTAGTTCGAGAGTGGTTTGACCGTATTTCTATACCCAAACATTGCCCCAATAAAAACTGTTTACTATCTCCGGCGTGTTTACTTTGATTTAAATACAAAATATAGAGAATGTTTGCAGTTTGTTAGTTTGTCCGTTCATTTTATTAGTTGTCAAATATGTAGTAGATAGGCCAGTGGCAGGGCAGGATAGCTCCTGACGTCACAGCTTGTTAGAGAGAGAACGTAAATTGGTCAATACTTGTGAAGAAACGAGACAAAAATGTTATGTTTTATCCCTTTCGCTGTAACCGGGTTTTTGGCACAGAGCTGTCAAATTTGACATTCTTGGGCACGAAGTATAGATAACAAGGAGTCCGAACGTAATGTTAAAATAATGGTCTCAATTACGGGGACAGATTTTTGCCGGTAGAGCGCGCGACGGTCCGACGTGCACTCGTTTGAAATTACGCGGGAAGTTTAAAGTTGCTATTGACAGCAATGGAAAGATTGAAATCATAATAAATAAAAGTTTTAGGAAATTCTTAGAAACTGTTCTCGAAAAATAGATACCGTAGAACACGGTAATTGCCTAACGGTAATTTAAAAATAATTGTAATAAATAATAGTATTGGCAACACTCGGTATAATAGTATTGGCAACACTCGGTACTCGTCGGTCTCGCACGCCTAGCGGCAGAAAAGAGAACTAAGATCTGGTCCTATTATTGTGTACATAATTATTATTAAAAAGCCTATATCGTTCGGACTCCTGGTATCTATGCTTCATGATCTTGGGCCAAACAAATGACTGTGAAGATGGCTCTGCTTTTCCGGTTGAGTGCGTAAACAAGCGTTTTTTCTTATTTTGCTAAGTAGTGTGTTTTTATAGGTTTTTGTATCATATTTTTGCTGTTGAAAGTTTCATTACGTGTTCTGTGTCCGTTAATTGTGAAAGTCCTATTGTAAGTGTAGTTTTAGTTTGTTTCGTTGTTGTGTCTCGTGGTATTTTAAGGTTAGCTAAGTACTTGCCGCCATGGATACCGACCCACCCGACCCGGGAGGAGGAGGTCTAAATGGTCAGGTGGGACAGCAAGAGAGAATGGAGGTGGACACTACCAGTTCCAGAAAACGTGCAGCAAATACGGAAATTAATTCAATTATTGCTAAAAAGGTAACTGATAGTGCTCATTCCACGCCCTCTATTCAACTTAATTATGTCAGCCCGGATTTTGAAAACAAAAAGTTATACAGTTCTGACGATGTGGCGCCATTTGTTGTCCACGTATCAAAATCTGAATCGGATTCTGGCTCCAATTTGCGCCCTATGCAATTTGGACAATTTTTGTATAAAAATAACATTAAAAACATCAAAATGGACGGAATAAAAAAGATTGGTCGGAATCGCATTTCTGTCGAATTCGTCTCCGCCATCCATGCCAATTCCTTTTTGGACCTACCGGCAATTACTAGTGCTGGATATGCCGTTTCGATACCATCGTACAGCATATCTCGCATGGGTATGATCCGTGAGGTACCAGTGGACTGGTCTATGGAGGAATTAGTAGAAAATTTAGACGTTCCTACCGGTTTTGGTACAGTTGTTCGGGCCCGGAGGCTGAGTCGGAAGACTTTCAATGATCAACAACAACCGATATGGGTACCCACACAATCTGTTGTTCTGACATTTACTGGTCAGAAACTACCCCCCAAAGTTTACTGCTATTACACATCACTTCCCGTAGAAATTTACAAATTACCAACAATTCAGTGTAATAAATGCTGTAGGTTCGGTCACATCAAGGCACAGTGTAGAGCTCAACCAAGGTGCTACAAATGTGGACAACAGCATGAAGGAGAAACTTGTACAGTAGCAACCATGTCCTGCTTGTTCTGCTCAGGGAACCACGCGGCTAATAACTCTTCATGTCCTGAACATATTAGACAAAAGGAAATAAAGATAGTTATGTCGCAAGAAAACATATCATATATGGAAGCCTCAGCTAGATTCCCACAGGTACGACGCTCCTTCGCTGAATCTGCAAGAACATCTCCATCAGTATTAACAGCCACAGTTTCCCGACAACAGTCAAAATCTCCATTTACAACTTCTTATAGAAAAACTGTATACATACCCCGCCGTCCCATTTCTCCTGTGACTCCTGGATACGACCACCAGGCTCATAGGAATATTATAGAAACACCTTCTCAATCTGCAAATGGGTGTGCGTTTCCTCCCATTACTAATATGACCCCAAATGATAACATTATTGACACACTAATTAATACTCTTATCCATTTAGTCTCCCGGTTTGGTGACTCCGGGCTACCGAACAAAACTCGTACCAACTTGACTCAGTTGCTTAATGCTGTTATTAATAATGGCTCTGACAGTGATCCAATGGAACTGTCGCAGCATCAGGAGAAAGAAATCTGAACTTTTAAACTTAATTAATAATTATAGACCATCAATTATTGCCATCCAGGAGACATGGTTAAGTCCGGGGTCACGGTTTCGTGTCTCGGGCTACCCATGTTTCCGGGATGACAGAATTGATGGCAAGGCTGGAGCAGCCATTCTGGTCTCCAGTCGATGTAAATACTCTTTGTTTTCCCTACCTGTGCATAGCAACTCTTTTAATATTGTGGCCGTCCGTGTTGTAAATACTATATTTATATCTGTGTATATCCCTAATCCTAACCCTTCTATCCTGTCGGAACTTGCCTCGATTATTTCTTCCATTCCCCACCCCATGGTTGTATTGGGGGAGTTTAATGTCCACCATACATCCTGGGGTTCCTATTTTAATGATTATCATTCTACATTGTTATTAGACATTGTAGATGATAACAATCTAGTGGTCCTCAATGATGGGTCTCCCACTCGGCGGGTCTCTCCTTTACAGAACCCGAGGAGTGTGGTGGACCTCTCATTGTGCACCCCTTCCATCTCTTCTTTGTGTTCGTGGTATGTCCTCTCCGATTCTTGTGGTAGTGATCATTATCCCATTTCTATAACTATAACAGACTCGACAATACAGACAATAGCACCCAACCCCCCCAGACTCAAATATAAGTTAGAAAAGGCCGATTGGAATAAGTTTGCAATTGCTACAGATGCTGAAGTTGGCCTTATTCCCCATATTAACACAAATAACGTTCACACCCAATATCAAAATCTAAAAACTGCACTCTTACAGGCTGCGGATAGGTCGATCCCCCTAAAACAGTTAGGAGATGGCAGATTGTCACCTCCCTGGTGGGACTCGGAATGTACCTCAGCATGTAAACGGCGTAAGGAGGCTGAAAGACTATATTCAAGAGCCATGACTATGGAGAATTTTATCAATTACCAAAAAATTGCAGCCGAGGTCAGAAAACTACTTTCGGAAAAAAAGAAAAGTGGTTGGCACCAATTTTGTTTATCTCTCTCACCTTCGTCCAGACCCTCGATGGTTTGGAAGAATATAAAGAGATTTAGGGGTTCCATGGCAAGCGATCACCGTCAGTCCAATGACCCATCTGAGTGGATTGATTCATTCTCTCAAAGGTTGGCGCCGTTTACGGCTCCTTCACTTGAGGAATCTACCACATATATATCTACTGGCCCTTCTTTTGATTATTTAGATTCTCCATTTTCTCTGGAGGAATTACGACTAGTTTTAAGTTCATTAAAGGATACTGCTCCCGGCGAGGACGGAATACCTTACTCATTTATAGCCAACAGTGGATCAGACACCCAAACAGTATGCCTTAACATTCTTAATGGCATCTATCAGTCGGAAATTCCTCCCGAGGAATGGCGCTCACAAATTGTTTTACCTATCCTTAAGCCGGGAAAACTTAGCAGTGAACCTTGTAGTTACAGACCAATAGCTCTTTCGGCCACTTTCTCCAAAATTCTAGAACATCTCATTAAAAACAGACTAGAGTGGCTAATGGAGGGCAAGGGTACTTTATCCAGGACACAGTTTGGTTTTCGGAAAGGCTTTAGCACTATGGACGGTTTAAGCACCCTTGTGACTGACATACGCATTGCCTTTTCGAAAATGGAACATGTGGTGGCGATGTTCTTGGATGTATCATCTGCGTACGATAATGTGTCTCTTCCGGTGCTCAGGCAAAAACTGCAACAGCTGAATGTCCCTGTGAAGATGACTAACTACATTTGTAATAGCCTCTCCTCCCGTTCCCTTAACATTTCCCTTCATAATTCCAATATCTCCACTAGAATCGTATACAGAGGCTTACCGCAAGGTAACGTCCTTAGCCCGCTCCTCTACAGCATTTATACCTCCGACCTAGACCTTACCGTTAATAGTTTTTGTGAGGTTATTCAGTACGCAGATGATTTGACCATGTACATCGCCTCAAAGGATATAGCGGAATGTTCCGCCCGCCTTAACTCTGCCATTAGCTACTTAATGGACTGGATGGAAAGACATTCACTTTCCATCTCCATACCTAAAAGCTCCGTTGTTGTCTTTTCGCGTTCCAGAAGTATACCAGATATAATTATTCAATACAACCAGCAAGTTTTCCCGGTCAAGGATAAGGCTAAATTCTTAGGTGTGTTTTTAGACTCTAGGATGACTGGTGTACACCATATCAATTACACAGCGCAGAAATGCGAGAAAAATTTAAATATTCTCCGATCACTCTCTGGTGTGTGGTGGGGCTCACACCCCTATACTCAAAAACTGTTATACAACTCGCTTGTCCGAAGCCACTTAGACTATGGTTCCTTTCTCCTAGAACCATGTAATAAAATTCCACTAAAATCACTAGACAAAATTCAATCTAAAGCACTGAGAATGGTTGTTGGAGCTATGAAATCGACACCAATCAATGCTCTCCAAGTCGAATGTGGGGATCCACCACTTAACATCAGGAGGCAATGCCTGGCGGACAGATTTGTGTTTAAAATTTTTCAGTATTCTTTTCATCCACTCATAGGCAAACTTCATATTCTTTCCCAACTTGTTGACTCTTCCAATTACTGGTCACGCAAAGAGCTCCCCTGTCTTTTGGTCAGCTACCGTAAGATTACCCACCTCCCTTGTCCTGTTTTTCAATGTGCTCTTAATCCCCTCTTTTCTACCTCCTTTGATGCACTTACTTTCTCTCCAAAAGTGCTGCTAAATTTTTCCATAGATAAGGGCTCCCCATTAGCCAACACTCAATTTCAAATCATCATTAATCAACATTTTAGGGACTGGCTGCTTATTTTCACAGATGCGTCTAAGCTTTTAGAGCGTGACTGTGTTGGAGTGGCTGTTTGGATACCAAAAGTAAATGTTATTTTAAATTACCGCCAGTCTCCACGGTATTCACAGGGGAAAGTTTGGCAATCCTGGAGGCACTTTCCTTTGTTGAGTCACATCGTCTAAATAAGTCAATCATCCTTTCAGATTCCAAAAGCGCCTTGGAGGCCATTAAGTCTAACCAGTTCCGTTCTAAAAGTAAATCTCCTATAATCTTGAAAATAAGACAGCTTCTCTTTAGGTGTCACTCTGATAACATTCAGGTCGTTCTGGCTTGGATACCAGGGCATAGTGGAATAATAGGCAATGAAAAAGTAGATGCCTTTGCCAGACAAGCTATAACATCAGGTGGCCTCAGTCAGTATAAACTTTATTGTCAAGACTTAATTCCACTATCTAAAAGTCACATGAACATCAGGTGGTACACTGAATGGGCCAGAACAAGTGAGAGCAAAGGCAAGCATTATTTTGAAATCCAAGATGGCATTCCAGTTAGACCATGGTTTTTCAAATATAAAAATGCAAGTAAAACAGTGTGCTCAGCAATCTGTCGAGTCAGACTCGGACATTGTTGCTCGCCTGTATTTCTTGCAAAAATTAGGGTAAGGGACAGTTCCCTTTGTGAGTGTGGACTGGATGAGGGTACCTTGGACCATATATTTTTCTGTTGTCCTAAAAATCAGTATTCCCTTTACGATCTCCTTCCTCCTTCTATTCCCCGCCCTATAAATTTTAAATCTGTTTTGTGCTTTGTAAATACTTCATTTATTAAAATCTTATGTACATATATTGCTACTAATAACATAAAATTGTAATTAGTTACTAACCCCTAAATGTTTGTGTTTGTTCTAGATTCTTTCAACAGACCTCAATAATTAAACCGTACACTTGTTTTGTCATAAGACCCTCTTCAATAGTAGAGTTATCTTCACCTACTCTGACATTGGCAACTCATTACGGAGCCATTTACAAAAAGAAGAAGAAGACTGTGAAGATTGAGGTTTCGTTTTAATTGAACTCTTTTGTGTTTTTTGGAGTGTTTTATGTTATATACTCTTTTGAGATAGAGACTCTGTGTAGTTTTAAATATTTTAACAATGTGTGGATGCAGTATTTTGAGGTGCAAAAGTCGCAGCGAACGAAAATGTGCTGCCGTAACTTTTCACTCGTAATTAGCTATAGCTCGTGTTTTTTTAGTTTGTGATTGCATATAACATAAGAATGATGATATATGGATGTAAATACAGTCATATTTTCCATAGAAAGTGAGATGAAATCAGTATTTTTTACATAATTCGAAACATATTCTAAAAATATATTTGTCTTAGTGTTGCTATTTAATTTAGTATCAAAATATACTGACTAAAGTTCTTTCGGTAAAAATTTAGTATAATATCCCATGATTCCACGATTTGGGGAGGAGGGAGTTAAGAGGGAAGGGGAGGGGGAGGGTTAAACCCCCACTCCCCTCATCAGGAAACCCACAGTTACTGAGATATTAGTGGTTTAAGTTTTGAGGTTATAAACTAAACGACTAGTTTAGTTGTAATTTGGAGTGGTAAACATAGTTGAGTAATAGGGTGACAGCTAACCCTAACCGGAAACCTCACTAAACATAAATTTTGGATACATTGGTAATTAATCAAAGAACAAATTTTCCATCTTTTTGCTAAAAAGTGGCCACGTGCGAGTTTCTTACGCCGGTTCTTCTCGACGGGCCAGTTTCTTATTGATGTATGTATTTTAACTGTTTAACTTTTTAAGTGTGTTGAAGTGAATGAAGAATGTTTGAAACATCTACTTAAATAAAAAACTATTGACTTTTTTGACATTGTTTAATTTTTATATTAAGAGAAATACCTACCCTACCTAACAGTATTAATAGATTTAATAGTAAGACTTTTTGTTAGCTTATGCTTGGTCTCCTTCAGAAAAAGTCAAAATCACCATATGTGTCCATAGAAATTGCCTCAATTCCTCGTAGATCTCATCATCAGGTTACTACTTTTTTGAATGAAAACAGGACCAACTTGGGATTATACCCTTTACATAGAAATGAAAGAGTAAACCTGAACGTTTTCACGTTAAAACTACTGAACTGATTATCATGAAATTTGGCCCAGATATAAATTAGACCACGGGAAAGGACGTAGGCTACTTTTTATCGCGAAAAAATGTACGGTTCCTGTACGATTCTTTATTTACGCTTTCACGTAAATATTACTAAACCGATTATGATGAAATTTGGCGCAGAGTGGAGTTGGAGTAGACCATGGGGAAGGACATAGGCTACTTTATATCATGGGATATATATACCCATGGATTACTGTACTTGCGCGGGCTGGACCTTTTTTTTTAAATATTGGAAAAGGTGTATGTTGTAGGAGTAGGTGTAGGAGCAGGTGTAGGCGTAGGTGTCTGAGTGGGTGTAGGAGTATGGGTAGGAGTAGGTGTATGAGTTAATGTACGAGTAGGTGTTGGAGTAAGAGTAGGATTAGGAACAGGTGTAGGAGTAGGTGTAGGAGCAGGTGTAGTCATTTATTCATTCCAGTTCATATTTAAGACAGAACAACGTCTGTCGGGGTCAGCTAGTAATATATAATATAGCTAGCTGTCTCGACACACGTTGTTCTGTCATAAACATGAACTGGAATGAATAAATGACTACCTATAATGCATCCTACGTCCTAGTCCTACACCTACAACCTACACCTTTTTCATTATTTCTCAGTGCGTAAGCCTTCCTTGAACTTCCACAATTATTTTCAATATAAATCAAAATGAGCCAAATCGATCCAGCCGTTCTCGAGTTTTGAGTCTCTCGTGAACGGAATAAAAAGTACCCTATGTCCTTCTCCTGGTTTCAAGATAGCCCACCAATTTTCAGCCAAATCGGTTCAGCCGTTCTTGAGTTATAAATATTTTTACCACGTTCTTAATATTTTGTTAATTTAACTATTACTCTCGGTCTTGGCCTAGAGTTAACTTATTAATAGGTCTCGATCTAGACGGAGAATCCAGGTACGATCGTACTCTAATCGCATGTTTTCTTATAACCTCTGACTCATAAAAAATAACTAGAACAATTTAATCGCCAGTATGAAAATATTAAAATTTACTTATTTTAATAATGAGTGGTGCAGGGAAAAACTCGCTCTACGAATCTTATTTATTACTGACTACGACGAGAAAACTTACGTGTACCTACATCCTAAGATCAAGACAAAAATACTACAATTGAAGGCTATGTTTGTACATGGCAACACATAGTGGGTGAGCGAGATGCACTCTAGTGGTTACGAGAGCTGCGGATCTATAGGTACTTTATCTTAGGCCAGTGGTCTCGAAAGTCAAACTGAAATCGGTAGAGTTGCCAGCAAAAATCGGTAGATTTATACCCAAAATCGGTATGTATATAGCTAATTGTAATTTGTAAAACACAAGGATCCTTCCCAAAATGTATCGGTCGGCCGTAATATGTCATGAGTTTAGAAAAACCTTTAGTATTACGAAACCCTGAAAAGGAGGGTTAACAAATCTAAAAATGAAAAAATTCGGATATTTCGGTAGAATCCATGTATAACTCTGTATCGTATCAGACCACAAATCGGTTGAAATACCGAAAAATCGGTAGGTTCGAGACCACTGAGGTAGACGTACTTGGTAGCTTTCACTTGAGCATATAATATATTCTAAAATAATAATAATAGAATGTTCATATTATTATTATTTATTCGTTTTATTTTATTTGACATTTCCTTGTTTACTATTTTAGTTCAAATAGAATTATTAAGTAGCTTTTAAGGAGGTTATTTCCATAACATTTTAGCCACCGCCGTGCAATATCCTACTTCTTACTACTGTTATAAATGTGAAAGTTTGTGAGGATGGATGGATGGATGGATGGATACATAGATGCTTGTTACTTTTTTACGTTACTTTCACGCAAAAGCTACAGAACAGATTTTTATAAAATTTGGTATGGTGAGTAGTAGTTTAAGCTCTGAAATACTTAATACATAATCATTTTTATCCCGAAATAGTAGCGTTCCCGTGGGATACTGTATTTATGCTGTCGGAGTCGCGAGCAAAAGCTAGAATAAAGTCCTACTAATATTATACATGTGAAAGATTGTGAGGATGTACGAATGGATGGATGTATGTATGGATGGATGTTTGTTACTCTTTCACGCAATAACTGCTGAACGGATTTCGATGAAATGTGGTATCTTAGTAGTTTAGGCTCTGGATTAAAACATAGGCTAGGGTCCATCCACATATTACGTCACACCTGATGGGGGAGGGGTCATACAAAGTGTGACAGTACATGTTAAATACAGGTAAAGGGATACTAAAAAGTGTGACATGGGGGGTAGGGGTTCAAAAAGTCGAAATTTTGCGTGACGTAATATGTGGATGGCCCCCTACTTTTTATCCCGAAAAAATACTGTGTTCCCGAGGGATACAGTATTTACGCGGACGAAACCGCGGGCAACAGCTAGTATCTCATAAATTACTATCAGACTTTGCAACAGTGACATATAATGATCAATTGCATACAATTTGATAACAACGAACTCAATTGGACAAGCCGTTGGAACGCAAAGTATTTATGTCATACAAGCTTTTGCCCGCGGCTCCGCTATATATACCTAAAATAACGAAATATTCAAATGTGATATGAATAGTAATGATGTATAAATTAATTTCGATTATTACTATTATCATGACTAATATTAAAATAAGTACATAACCTTCTGATTTTAACGGACTGGTTTTTAAAACCAGGTAAGTCATGGTTTACGACTACAATAGGTTATGGTTATGTCAAAATAAATGCATTTTAGGCGTTTATGTAATGAACGGCAAGGGAATATAAATGTTTTTTATGCCCTTGCCGCCAGTGCCGTAAATAGCCTTTTCTGCGCCCTGTGCGAGCTTCTATAACTGCGCCCTAGGTCCGGCGCTGATCCTGCCTGGTCTGTCCATTCTTGCGCCCCCCAGAGTCTACGCCCTGTGCCTGGGCACCGGTGGCACCGCCCTATTTACGGCACTGCTTGCCGCCGCCAAGAGATTTTTTTTTACTTGACTACGGCGAAGCCAAATGGGAGCGTAATGATATTGGCAGTCTATATATGTATGTATGAATGTTTGTTTTTTCACCATAGCGCCTAACTTCTGGCAAAGAATATATATTACTAACGTACTTCTGGTCCGATTTTAATAAATAATGTGTCAATACAGCCCAAGTAACATAGGCTCTATTATTTACGTAGTCGGGTTTTATTTTTTATAAAAATTACAGTTATATATAAAAGGCAAAGCTGATAAACTGATGTATCAAATCACAGGCCAGAAATTTATTTTTTTTTACACGTATTTCTCATAATATGGCATCCACTAAGGAAGGATTTTTTAAAACTTCCAAGGGGGTAAAAATGGGAATAAAAGTTTATATGAAGCTTTTTATTCCTAGGACATATTTGCATAATATTTTGTATGAATTGATTACGGGAAAAATAATGAGTTACGACTTACGTATTACAGAGTTTTCTAAAATTCAGCCCAAGATGGGTAAAATAGGGGATGAAGGTTTAAAACCTCACTCATGCGGGTGAAGCAGCGGGCAATTTAATGCTAGTCTAAACTAATATATAATAAAGAGGAAAAGAGTGTTTGTTTGCATCGAATTGGCTCCGAAACTACGGGTGTCTGTCTGTCTGTCTGTTACCTCTTCACGCTATAACCGCTGAACGGATTTTTATAAAATTTGGTATAGACATACTTTGGGTCCCGAGAAAGGACATAGGATATTTTTTATCCCGAAAAAGTAGTGTTCCCGCGGGATAATGTATTTACGCAGGCGGAGCCGCGCGCAAAAGCTAGTTTTGAATAAATTTAGCACAGATATAGAATAGACCACGGGGAAGGACATGGGCTACTTTTTATTGCGGCAAAACGTACGGTTCCACGAGATTTCCTTTTGTCGCGCACGAAGTCGCGCGCAACATCCAGTTTTTAATATAATTCAAATGCTAATGTATTTGTAATTTACAGGCTCACTTACCTTGCAGCGGTATAAAGGCCAGCATGAACCCGACGCCCACGACGGCGCCCCAGCTGATCTCCAGCCACATGAAGTACGTCACGATGACGGTGGCGACGGGCCCTATCCACAGGTAGTGCAGGAAGATCACGGCCACGTCGAAGCGGTTCACGTCGTTGGAGAGGAGGTTGACGACTTGCCCGATTGTGGTCTCGCCCAGCGCGGTCTTGGACAGGCGGAGGGACTGAAAAAAGTTACTTATTTTACTTTTTATCTTCAAAAACAGAAAATCCGTTGCTTATTGCAGGACTATTAGAGCTCGCGTCCACGAGAGTTTTTTGAGGTCGCGACAGAAAACAATACACCGTAAATATAATGCAATAGAGCTGAAAATCATGTAAAGTATTCAAGAAGATATTATTAATTATACGCCTTATTGGAGGATAGCAAACTATTAGTTCTCATTAGTAACAAGTGACTCTTCCATCGGGACGATAGTAGGCAATAATGATATCTGTATAGATGAATAGTTCTAGTAGTGGTATTTAGTACATAGAAATCTAAAATACATAATATGGCAATCCGCATTATAATTAGGAACCCTGTAGTCAACACAATATGCTACAAACATAAAAACAATATTATTTACAAGGAAAGGAAATGGGAAAATAATGATTCTCTTTATGCATGGGAATTATCCTTCGTGTGCACTTTTTATTGTTTGAAAAGTAATTGCTTTGATCGCAAAACGAAAATTACTGTTTAAATCCTTATTTTATTTGTGTAATTTTTTCTTACCTATTACAATGATATACATAAACGCAGTATTTATTTAAGTTAATAAGATCAATTATGTATTTCTTTATACATTTTAGTATTATCATTATATATTTCATTTTTCATTTTGCATTTTCGTTGTGACACAACAGCTGTGACGTAATGACGTTACTCCTGCAACATTTTTTTGGGTAGAGCGTTTTTTACGCTCTCCAACGTTCTCACTTTTGTGATGAAGATGATTGTATTTCGTCAACGGTTGATCGTAGATATGCGCATCATTGCAATGACAAAATTTCTGGCTTATTATGTACTTTTCGAAAAGCCTATAAAAATATGCATCTTCTCTATTATGAGTTTTAATTCAAAATATTATGTTTATTCTTTCCATTGTGTAAGTATGTATAACTGCCGTTGCCCGCGGCTCTGCCCGCGTAAATACATTATCCCTCGTGAACACTGTACTTTTTCGGGGTAAAAAGTAGCCTATGTTTTAATCCAGGGCCCAAATTACTACCCGACTAAATTTCATCAAAATCCGTTCAGTAGTTTTTTGCGTGAAAGAGGAGCAAACATCCGTCCATCCATACATACATCCATAGCTGGGCACCGTTAATCAAATGGTTAACTTCGTTAATCGTTAATCCGCTACAAAAAAAGTTAGCTTCGTTAAACGTTAAAGCGTTACATTTTGGAAGAATTAACGCAAGTTAACGTTAATCGTTAATCCGTTAATATGTGTAAAATTGCATTTTTATATCGTTGTGTTAGTGAGTGAACTTATAAAACCTGTTGGTTTAGGTTCTGGAGGTTAACAGGTTAGGAACAAAACAAAATACTTGTATAATTCAAATGTGAAATTTAATTGTCAGACGGTGCATATTCCCGTTCATGAACATTAACATGTTGTAGTCAAATGTGGCCATGGATTCTCATCAGGACCGCTGGAATCTATATACCTAGTTTTAATTATTACACTTAACACTGCACAGTACACTTTTTCTATGTAACTAAAATATTACACTGCACTCTTCTTTATTAACACGCAAATGATCATTGATCACTGACAGTAATATTCCTATCAAAAACATAAATGTGAAATGAGAGCCAAGTTCAATAATATGATATAATATGCCTTGGTTGTTGACTCCAACGACAAAAGAAGTGATATCTAAATGGGTGCCAAGTGCAATGGTCAGTCCTGAAATTTATTTATAACAACATAAAATATAATTTCTTCTCATAACTTAGGTAATATATTGTAGCCTAAGGTCTGACTTGGCTAGTTCTTAATTCTCATATACGAATTATTGTGTTCGATGGATAGTTTCTACCAGCAAGCCTCTGAATAATGAAATAAGAAACGACAAATAACAGGTTAAGAACTTCCGAAGGCTATAATATAATTCGTATATGAAAACTAGCCAAGTCAGACCTTAGCTTACAATATAGTTTCCTAATTTATAAGAAGAAATGATATTTTATATTGTTATAAATAAATTACAGGACTGGCCATTGTACTTAGCACCCATTTAGATCTCACTTCTTTTGTCGTTGGAGTCAACAACCAAGGCATATTATATCATATTATTGAATTTGACTCTCATTAAACATTTATGTTTTTAATAGTATATCATTACTTTTTGTACATAAATTATTAGTAGGTACTTATTTATAACAAAATTAATACCAAAGTTAAGTGTTCCTGATATAACCAAGTAAGTAAAAAATTATAATGAAATTATAAAAATTTACCAGTTTATGATTTATTCCTGTGTATTCACCAAATTACCTATCTGCATGCCAAATTTGAACATTCTAGGTCATCTGGAATTGGGTTAGAGTTTTGATCTATAGGTCAGTCAGTGATAAAAATGTCGATTTTTGGACGTTAATATCTAAATAACCGTTTGAGATGTGTTTATGAAATTTGGAGCACATATGTATCTCGCAAGTCTCAATATTTGAACCAAATTTGACACGTTTATGTGGAATAGTTTTTGAGTTATGAGGGGGTCAAAAGTGGCTCCATATGGTTTGTGTAATATTACACATCGTGCTGCTCGCCAGTTCTGTTACTTGAACTAGGCTTGACACGCTACCGCGTGTCTAGATAATAACAACAAACATAACACTCGTCACTCTAAGCACCGGCGCTAAATAATGAAATGATCAAACGAAATAAATCTCTTCGCAGTTCTCTCACTCGAACGCGCCGGCAAAATATATTATCTAGTTTTGTTTCACTCGCTGCCACGCGCCGCCCGTCTGAACCTGTTTTTCGCGCCGCGCACCCGCGCCGCGGTGCCGTGCGGTAAATAGTTATAGGCATTGGATTAACGATTAACGGACTTCTGTTCGTATTAACGGAAGTTAACGTATCCGTTAACATTTTTAAAAGTTAACTTAAAAGTTAATCCGTTAATCAAAATGTTAACTTCGTTAATTAACGATTAACGGATTAACGAGTTAATGCCCAGCTATGCATACATCCATAATTCCATATATCCTCACAAACTTTCACATTTATAATATTAGTAGGATATACTTGTCAGGTATGTACGAAAACAAGATTAAAAAAATTGCACCATGGTCCATGACAAATTATGTTAGAGGTTTCAACGAGGCACCTAAGGAACTCACAGACTATTGGCATTTGGCACGTGGCAAATGTGTGGCTTGGCCCGTTTGTATTTCCGCCGTCGGTCAAGGCCGGCCAAGTGCCAACATAATACATATGACAAATCCGTATTGAATATAATACATTGATCTATGCTTCAATTGTTTCTGTTACAAAAAATTTACGAGTCTTTGAAGTAGCTTCTTACTTAGTTAAATAATATGTAACTGTGTAGGTACTAGGTACTCAATTCTCATTATCTATACAAACAAATAAATAACATTGAAATGCCTGTTTGTTATTTCTAATTAGTTAGCTTTGCACTAAATGCATATTACGATAGTACCTACTACCTATATACGATACCTACAGCAAAAAATTAAAATTAAATTTTTTGTCTGTCTGTCTGTTCCAGCATCTCTAGAACGACTGGACCGATCAGATTTTGGCCAGACTTTCACCAGCAGATAGCTGATGTCATAAGGAGTAACTTAGGCTACTTTTATCTTAGGGTCCCGTTTAAAAAAGTAGGGTTACGTTTCCATTCATAGTTCCGCGCAAACGAAGTTGCGGGCACCAGCTAGAACTAATAATAAATTTAGGTCAAAAACACCGCGGCTTCAAGATACTGTTAGTATGTTTTGCGTGGATCGGAACACAAATAATAATGGAAGAATCTTCGGGTAGTTTGAACAACTTCAACAAATAGGACAACTGACACCACAGTCCTCTTCCCGTGACCACGGCTGCTGGTAAGTAGCCGAAACGTCGGGAAAAAGAAAAGTGCACCGCGATAAAATCCGTAAGTGTTTAAAACAATGAACAATATTCGCGTAAACATAAGATATCACTAATAATAAAGTTAAAGACCAGAGGCACCATGTCTACTAGGGTATGGAACCGGGAAATCCCGGTCCCGAAATTCCCGGGAATTCCCGAAATTTTGAATCGCTCAGAGAACCGGGAATCAAAAATTGAGAACCGGGAATTTCGGTACTTTCGGTACCGAACAAATTGTATTAAATTTAACAAGTATTTAAGTAAACTATCATCGGTAATTGTTAATATTAGCTAAAAAATAATTTTTAATCATTTCCGAAAGTGAATTAAAGACAAAAATTAAAAATATTATACAAGGATACAATGAGAAGTTTGTATTAGATAATAGATTCTGTACATAAAAGTTGACTGAGCGGTGCGAGAAAATAATAACCATAATAGTATGCCGTATTTAATATTAATATGTAGTATGATAGCACCACACATCGACTGACGACCGACCAATACTGGAGCCAATGGTATTGACGATTAAATTGAACATCTTGGGACTTGGTCCTACACAACCTACAAGGTCTGTGTGGCGACTGTTTTATTGTTTAATAAATATATACGTATATATTTGTATACCTAGTAATATGCATATTGGTTACTTTTGGGGTTGGTGAGCAGTTTAGATTGATATTACCTATTGTCATTTAAATACTCTTTATTCTCCTTATAAAAATAGTTACGCATTATATTAATTACAAATTTTAATTTCAAATTAGAGCATCTGTAGGATTCACTGAATACCGCCTTTGAACTTCTGACACTCGAGTAAATATTTTTTTTTACCCCTTCCCACCTTTCACGCATATTGTCAGATTAATATATACTTCATATCAGATACTTATTTGCGCCTAAACAACACTAATAATTATAATCTGACACATCCGTGTCATGGTCTTTTTTATAACTTTTGTCAGTGTGTGTCTGGTTATTTAGTTTTTTAATTATCTAATCTGCCACTTCTAGAAGGGTACCTAGATGTTCGAGCATGTACACTAATAGCATTCTGGGCACCCCAACTATTTGATATTTTGCAAAAATCAAATAACTCGAAATAACATATTTAAAAACCATAAATAAATGCTAATAAACTAAAAAGACCTACGGCTCTTTACTATCGCCAGTAATATTGTCATTACTATGGCGGTCACATGTTGGCTGATGTGTCGAGTTGCATTTAAAACCTTATTTAATTTGTAATTGTATTATAAAAAGTTATTCTTATATTTTGAATTACTCTTTAGACAGTAATTACACTTGTATTTCATGCCTTAACACCAATCCCGAAATTCCCGAATTTCCCGGGAAATCCCGGTTCCGAAATTGCCCAGTCCCGAAATTCCCGGTTCTCAAAATCAGACCGGTTCTTCCATTCCCTAATGTCTACTGAGAACTAACCAAATTAGGTGTCAATAAACATTATTTTTATAGTTCATCTGAATTTTTGCTAGCTGTCGCCAACAAGTACAAACTACTCTCTTGCAATTTTTTTTCTTTGTAATATAACGTAGAACATAGGAACACGGCATTACATTGTAATTTGTACTACATACATAGACAGTCATATTAGACGAACGGACTTTGTCAACAGCGCTCCTCTCGTTAAACCTCTATGTACCGAGTATCGACCTTGTGGCAAGCTCTACCTCAACACATATATTGTTTGCACGACGTGAGCTCGGAGTTCGGACTACACACATCGGGAATATCTTTGGCCGGAAAAAACAACGCTGAAAATAGAACTCTGAGGGGTAATTCTGCTAAATAAAACCTGCATTAATACAATTACAATCAACTCCCGACACGCTAAAACTCTCGAAAGGTGTTTTTATGAACGTTAAACCAACGTGAAACGCGCTCTGATTGGTCGAAACGTCATAAAATCCGTTCATAGTAACATGTCGCTACACTTTCAATCCAAAGTAAAATGAAGCGTACCTACTTTAAATACAAGAATTGAGGTTCTGAGCTAATACAATGGAGCTGAAAATCGAACATACTCGAACACAAGGAAGCAATAGGCGAGCGAACTGATTTTTTTTATTGAGTGAATGAATAGTACTCTTAAATATGAGTAACTTCTCAGAAGAAACCGTATATCAAAAGTCAATATTTTCAAAGGTACAGCGATTTGTATATAAAATTTTGCAGGTCTCGTAAAAACGCTCCTAAAATCGCCATACAAATGACGTCACTATTGGATTAAAGTGTGTTAAGTAGGTATAAAGTATACGGCCGCAGGAACATATTTGTAAATATCTCCGATATATTTTGTGCGTTTAAGTTCATACTTATAATGCACATGTTTTTGTTTAAGATGTAAGTTAACTAATGATGTAGGTTTTGTTTATCAATTACGCAAAAAAAAATGTAGTTTTTAAATGTATTTAATTAGTAAACTACACATAAAATAATATATTTTTTTACATTTACCAGCTAGTAATGCCTCAATATTTCTGAATATATTAATGAAACTAAATATTTCAGATGTTGTCCGATCCCCTATTCATAAACATGACGCTCGTGTTTTCGAATTTCAGCTTATTGTATCAGCGCAGAGCTCTATTTGCAGCGCTCACGCTGTTTGTACTCGGAGATTACGGGTGCATGTAGCCCGAGCCTAACGCTTCAAAATCCATAGATTACTTCCATAGATTACTCGCTCACCATGACTTTGAATTTTAATTCCATAATCGTATTGATTAAAGTACTTACTTACTACTTCCTCCTTTTAGATTTTTTTGCTTAGGTTTTTTCTTACCTACATTATAAGTAAGGTAGCTTGTAGGCAAAGTAGATAGGTAGTTCATACCTAAGTAAATACGAACATAATGATGTTATAAAAAACTTAAAAAAATAAACCAACCCACTATTAATCAATGTCCATTAACGTTATGCTAAATCAAAATTGTTTTTTTTTTCTTTATGGTACCTGGCACTTAGCATAAACTTCGAAATATTATTATTTGCCATTTAATTATAACATTTGAATCAGTTTTTCACTAACTAATTGGGCATTATTCTAGTACTTTTCATCTTTTTCAGTTAAAACAGACTACAATAGGTAGAATGTCAACCTAATTCGCATGCGTAATAAAAATGCCTAGAAATTGTTATTAATTAATACCAATACTAAACAAAAGAATGAGTATGACAAGCAAACTTTATTCGAGCAAAACGAGCAGACGGATCGCCTAATGTAAAGGCATTATTGCCGCCTATGGACTATGGACATCTGCAACGTCAAAAGGGACATAATTGCGTTGCCAGCCTATTTTGGCCTTACGTTGGTATAGCTTAAAATGGGACAATTCATACAGGATTACATTATAATAAGTATTCTGAGAATCCCTCTTTTATTCAGTATTATTTTCTTAATAACAATGAACTATGAAGTCTTTATAACATATTTAAACGCGCAGCTGACTAGCTGGGAAATGTTCAGTGAACATGACTTGCAGTAGATAATAATAATAATCATCATTTCCATGTAATGACCGGCATTTATTAACAACACCATTGTGATTAGTGAATCATTCAGTAACCTCATTGATAAGTCTTTATATACTTACGGCCGAATACGGGAACGACGTTAAATTAAGTAATGCTCAAGTCACAATATGTTGTCCTTGTCATTTCGACTAGAAATTGCAGATTACAATTTACAACATTGTAATGAAAATTCTTTTTCATGTGTCAAATTATGCTCCATATTTTTCTTAATTGAAAAATATTGAGATATTTTTATCTCAGACTGGATGTTGCGCCGTGCGCGCAACTTCGTGCGCGATAAAGGGAAATCGCGTCGAACCGTACATTTTGCCGCAATAAAAAGTAGCTTATTTCCTTCCCCGTGGTATATTCTATATCTGTGCCAAATTTCATCAAAATCGGTCCAGTAGTTTCGGAGCCTATTCGATGCAAACAAACAAACAAAAATTTTCCCCTTTATTTTATTACTATAGAAGATATATGTATTTTCAAGAAACAGCGTATTCATCTTTGAAAGGCCAGCAACGTACTTGCGACTCCTCCGTTGTTGCGGGTGTCTATGGGCGACGATTATTGCTTTCCATCAGGCGATCTGTCGCCTGCCCGTTTGCCCCCTGGCTCCTACGCATAGTTACTATGCAGTATGGCTGGCCTAAAGTCACGAAGTCAGTCAAAGTATAAATAAATTTCGTAATAATTATTATGATTACGAAATTTAATCAAATTAAAAACATACTTGAATTATGTTCGCCAAACTAATTGATTTTATTAAGATGTTTAAAGATGGGATTTTTGACCTTTGCGGTCTGCATGCTGCATAGAAAATTTTCCACTCAAGTTCAAAACCCGCACAAGTTAACCTACCTACTAGCAAAATATTCGGCATCAATTTCAGCTAGAGTTTCTTATGACCAAGGACAATACATTTTAATGGATTTACAACGTTAACGTAACATTGAAATACGTTTTATGCTCAGCAGATTTAGGTGTAGTATACGTTTATTATGAAAATGAATATCATAATATTACAAATGGCTGTCTACAGTTTTTATAATTACATAACAATAAATAATATTAATTTACACGCGAGCTGAAGAAAAAACCACGCAATCTTGACCTACCTATTAAGAGTTTTACTAATTATATTTTTTCTAATAGCCCAAGAGCTACTGAGAAATTTAGAGTAGGTATTTGAGGCACGATGAAACCTTCTCCTGTACTTCTCCTATTGTACCTCAACACGAGAATGCAGGCCTGGCTGGTCAGAAGCGGAACTTAGCCAAGTTACAAATTTTTGAAAAGTCCATTTTTTAATGTCAAAAATCCATGTTTGAGGCGCTTTGAAATTTTGATATACAGTTAGTATAATGAATAAGGAGTTGGAGAAAAAAAAGGCCATGTAATTTAGTTAAGACTTTAACCTAGCCATGTCAGTTTAAAAGTAAATAAACTGGCTTTCGATTCATGATTTTCTGACATCTATTGGTCATTTTATGAACTGCAATATACGTACGGGTGAAAATACGACATCTATGAAGCCCGCAAAGAACTACGTGGTAAAAAAATGAAATAATTGCGTATTGTGCAATAAACTTACTCGTCAAAATGTATTTATAAAACAAATAGGTATTAATGAAATAGAAATGGCATACGAACCAGCATAACTTACCATCTACATGTTTTAGATAATAGTTTAGTTAACTATAAACGTAAAAGCGACATCTAGGAAGAATCAAAGAACTACGTGGTCTTGATAATTTTCGCAAAGTCGATATGAGTCGTTTTTAATTGATTTTCCTATAAAAATCAAAGACATCCATTCGTTGTTTATACAATATTGTGTGCAATAAAATTATATATTGTGCAATAGTCTAATTTACTCGACAAATTGTATATAAAAAACAAATCTAGACACGCGGTAGTGTGTCAAGCCAAGTTCAAGTAACAGAACTGGCGAGCGGCACCGTGTGTAATATTACACGAACCATTTGGAGCCCAAACGGTTATTTAGATATTAACGTCCAAAAATCGTCATTTTGATCACTGACTAACCTATAGATCAAAACTTTAACCCAGTTCCAGATGACCTAAAAATTCAATATTATGTTTGTTCGCAGATAACTTCGTCGTTTATGAACCGATTTTCAAATTTTTTTTTTGTGATGTAAAGGGTATAATACCAAGTTAGTCCGGTTGTCAAAAAAGTGGTAACCTGATGTTGGAATCCATGAGGAATTGAGGGAACTCCTCGAAATTTATATGGATACATATGGTGATTTTGACTTTTTCTGAACAAGTCTAAGCATGTGCTACCAAAAAGTAAGATTTTGCTCCAAGGTATACCCTGGACCCAAAGGTACAGAACAGAACTCCTGACTCCTTATAGATACATGTTTGGGGATTTCGGCGTTGTTTGAAGAATTGCAAGCATATGCCATGTCAATAGGATGTTGCCGAAAAAAAATTTTTTAGACAACATGTTAATAAACAATCCAGAACCCATTTTTGTATATCTGAAAAAATAATTTAGATACAAACCATTGAAATTTACAATATTAAAGAGAGCGATATATTTGCCTGTGACGTCACAGCCTGCTACCGCCATACATTTCTCATAACAAAATTTATGGCGGTAGCAGGTTGTGACGTCACGAATCGTTTTGCGAGAAAGAGATGGACAATATTTTTTATTTGCTTATATTTTTAATCCCGTCACTCGAAATACCTATTTCTTTCAGATTTATGTATCTTTAATCAACAATTTTAAACTTTAATTTGTATAACTGTGAAATTCCACACTAGGCAACATCCCTATTAGAATAATTTAATACATCATCACATTATTATGATATAAAAGGCTCTTCTCATAGTATTTTACACTAACTAGGAGATCTTTGAACATAACTCTGCCGTTTATAGACCTATTTGCAAAATTATTTTGTTGTAAAGGGTTTAATTCGAAAGTGGTTCTTTAGTCACTAAAGTGGAAACCAGATGATGCGATCCATGAGGAATCGAGGGAACTCCTCGAAATTTATATCGGTACATATAGTGATTTTGACTTTTACTCAAGTAACACAAGGCATATGCTACCAAAAAATAAGATGTTGCACCTTGGTGCTTTTGGGAACTCCTCGAAATTTATATCGACACACATAGTGATTTTGACTTTTACTGAAGTAACATCAGCATATGCTACCAAATAATAAGATGTTGCACCTTGGTTGCTTTTGGATCTTTTGTATAACCTGGATCCAAAAGCAGTGAACAAAACTCCTCAGTCTTTAAAGATATGTGTTTGGAAATTTCGGTATTGTTTAAAGAACTGCAAGCATATGCCAGTTTGTATCTTACAGTAATCATCATCATCTTATTAACAAATTAGTGAAAACTTAGCGCGTATTCAATTATACATTCGATCGTTTATTTTAGACGTTCTTAAGATGTATTAATAATAACTGAACAAAATATATTATCACAAAAAAGTTTGAAATTATTATTTTTAAACAAAAAAATAAACCGACTTCCAAAGTAAAAATACACAAAAAAAAAATGAAATAAAACTTATTTTCTAAATTATTTCCCTTTTAAATTGAGCTAAAACTTTAACTGTTTTTCTACTCAATCTTCTTAATTTTGAAGTCAGTACCAGCAAATTTGAACGTAAGTTCTATAAAATATTGTTGGGTATTGTTTGGGCTGGTAGCGACTTTGGAAGTCAAACCGACTTTTTTTGTTTACCCATTGGTAATGAGAATGGCACCCATTTAGATCTCACTTCTTTTGTCGTTGAAGTCAACAAGCAAGGCATATATCATAATATTGAACTTGACTCTCGTTTCACATTTATGTTTTTGATAGAATATCATTACTTTTTGTACATAAACTATACATAGTAGGTACTTATTTATAACAAAATAATTACCAAAGTTAAGTTTTCCTAATAGAATCAATTAAGTGAATTATTTTTAAACAAAAACGTCGGTTTGACTTCCAAAGTCGCTACCAACACAAACAATACCCTACAAAATTTTATAGAACTTACGTTCAAATTTGCTGGTACCGACTTCAAAATTAAGAACATTGAGTAGAGAAATTGTAAAAAAATTTAGTTAAATTTAAAAGGGAAATTATTTAGAAGTTTTATTTCATTTTTTTTGTGTACTTTTGGAAGTCAGTTTAATTTTTTGTTTAAAAATAATAATTTCATACATTTTAGTGATATATTTTGTTAAGTTATTATTAATACATCTTAAGGACGTCTAAAATAAACGATCTAATGTATAATTGAATAAGCGCTAAGTTTTCACTAATTTGTTAATAAGATGATGATGATTACTGTAAGATACAAACTGGCATATGCTACCAAAAAATAAAATGTTGCACCTTGCAACATCTTATTTTTTGGTAGCATATGCCTTATGTTACTTGAGTAAAAGTCAAAATCACTATATGTATCGATATAAATTTCGAGGAGTTCCCTCGATTCCTCATGGATCGCATCATCAGGTTTCCACTTTAGTGACTAAAGGACCAATTTCGAATTAAACCCTTTACAACAAAATAATTTTGCAAATAGGTCCATAAACGGCAGAGTTATGTTCAAAGATCTCCGAGTTAGTGTAAAATACTATGAGAAGAGCCTTTTATATCATAACAATGTGATGATGTATTTATTAAATTAACCCTTTACATCACAAAAAAAAATTGAAAATCGGTTCATAAACGACGAAGTTATCTGCGAACAAACATAATATTGATTTTTTAGGTCATCTGGAACTGGGTTAGAGTTTTGATCTATAGGTTAGTCAGTGATCAAAATGACGATTTTTGGACGTTAATATCTAAATAACCGTTTGGGCTCCAAATGGTTCGTGTAATATTACACACGGTGCCGCTCGTCAGTTCTGTTACTTGAACTTGGCTTGACACACTACCGCGTGTCTAGATTTGTTTTTTATATACAATTTGTCGGGTAAATTAGACTATTGCACAATATATAATTTTATTGCACACAATATTGTATAAACAACGAATGGATGTCTTCAATTTTTTTATAGGAAAACCAATTAAAAACGACTCATATCGACTTTGCGAAAATTATCAAGACCACGTAGTTCTTTGATTCTTCCTAGATGTCGCTTTACGTTTATAGTTAACTAAACTATTATTTAAAACATGTAGATGGTAGGTTATGCTAGTTCGTATGCCATTTCTATTTCAATAATACCTATTTGTTTTATAAATACATTTTGACGAGTAAGTTTATTGCACAATACGCAATTTTATTTTTTGACCACGTAGTTCTTTGAGGGCTTCATAGATGTCGCATTTTCGCCCATACGTATTATTGCAGTTCATAAAATGACCAATAGATGTCAGAAAATCATGAATCGAAAGCCAGTTTATTTACTTTTAAACTGACATGGCTAGGTTAAAGTTCCAACTAAATTACATGGCCTTTTTTCCCCCAACTTCTTATACGTATATCAAAATTTCAAAGCGCCTCAAACATGGATTTTTGGCATTAAAAAATGGACTTTTCAAAAATTTGTAACTTGGCTAAGTTCCGCTTCTGACTAGCCAGGCCTGCATTCTCGTGTTGAGGTACAATAGGAGAAGTACAGGACATGGTTTCAACGTGCCTCAAATACCTACTCTAAATTTCTTAGTAGCTCTCCAGCTATAATAGGCATTAGACACCATACAAAGTCCGCTATTTATATAAAGCTAAATTATTGTGATTTACAAAGAAATATTGCGTTTTCCTAAATTAGTAAATTTGTCGTTCCAGGACTTGGTTAATAATAAAGAACTTTTAATTTTTTAACTGACTTCCAATATAACCTAACCAAGAGCATCTCAGGACATCTCTAAGGAGGGTACCGTAACTTTAAACGCGTAATAAGTTTTTTCAAATTACCTACTTCAAAAGTTACTGTCCGTTTTCGTTCAAAATAATTTTCCTAAAGTTTTTAGCATGATCTATCACCATGGAAACTTACAAGTTTCAGGAGATGGAAACTTGTAAGTTTCCATAGTTTAAAAATGTTAGGGGCGCCAACTTACAAACCACTTTGGAGGCCGATTTTTCGAAAATCGTCGACTTACAAAGTTTTCAAATTTAAGAAGATTGAGTAGAGAAATAGTTAACATTTTAGCCGAAATTAAAAGCAGAAAATATTTAGAAAATAAGTTTTATTTCATACTATTTTGTGTATTTTTACTTTGGAAGTCGGTTTAATTTATCATTTTCATTCATATTGTTATTGTAATTTTTTTTTGCAGTTCTTGTGATGTAAAAAGCTTGGCTATATAGGATCCACACTTACTTTTGAATCTACGTTTTTTAGTTTTAGGATAAGTTTATTTGTAACCTTCTATTTTGACGGAACTATTAATATACTCCAGGCTTTCCTCACAAAAAATACATACATACATACATATAATCACGCCTTTTCCCGTAGGGGTAGGCAAGACCGCCTCTTTCCTGTAGGGGTAGGCAGAGACCACTTCTTTCCACTTGCTACGATCTTTACATACTTCTTTCGCTTCGTCCACTTTCATTCTTACCATCCATTCCTCCTCTTACATTCAACGTAGCCAAGCGTCTCTCTATGGTCCGCTTTTCGCCTTCGCGAGAAACGAGACGTGATGGGTGGCGAACCACATCGCCGCCATTTTGGATAATTAAATTATTTTGGATTATCTATTGCGTTTCCACGGATTGGTAGAGAGGGTAGGAATAGGGAAAGGGAAGGATAGGTGGTGTGGAAAGGAAGATTGGTAAGTTAGAGTAGGAAATAGGGAATGTAAGATATTACCGCCCAGGAGGGCAAGGGATAGGACAGTAATAGCTAGGGAAGCCGGGGTCGCATACCCGTATACTATACCACAACTACCGGACAGGTAAGTTGGGAAGAGTATCCCATGACACACAAAAAATCATTGATAAATAAAACATTATCATAACCTTACCTTCCTGTATATGAGCGAACAGCAGGCCACACGGAACTTCATGCCCATATGAAGTATGGCCATCATGTAGGGATGTACCACGAAGACATTCAGCGCGGAACACAGCACCACGCCGCCGGCATACAGGTACGCGTCCTGTTCCGTCACGGCCGTCTGGTCAGGGCTGTAGTACTCCACGAGTTTGCCCAGGAACACCGGCTGCGCGATACTGGGGAAGAGGAGGTATTTATAGTAGGAGGAACAGTGGGCATATTACACATACGTCACTTACACTACGTATCTTGACGGGTCTGAACATAGGCTCTGCGAACTTTAGCGCATGTACGACTCGTGAAGAAAACTGTTATTGTATTTTTTTTATATACCTATGTACTAATAATATTTCCCTAATACAGTTGACCAACTAGTACAAATAAAAAAATACGAAAACACTTAAAAACAGTTATTGCGCGACCTTCTGCGAGGAGTTCAGACTCGCCAAGATACATCGGCCGTATTGTAATGGGCTTCCAAGTCTTCAACAAAATGTGAGATCGCATGAACAAATCTTTTTCGTAACGATACTGTATACTAGAGCAGTGTTTTTCAACCTGTGGGTCGCGACCCCCTGGGGGGTCGCGAAGCTTCTGTAGGGGGGTCGCCGGAGGTCGAGAGAACTTAAGTAAAAAAACAATAGATAAATAAATTAATATTTAAGAATATTGATTTATTAAATTAAGAGAATTTTAACAAAATGATATACTCATAATTCTGCAGTACTAGCCATTTCAAATCAAAATAATTTTCGTTTGGCTAAGAATTTCTTATTTCAAATTAATTTTATTTTAAAAACATGGAATTCTTTTTACAAAAGTAGTCGGTGGTTAATTGATTAGTTTACATTTTCATCGCATTTCAATCTTTTTCGTCATCATGGATACGTTAAAAATTCGAGTAAATATGGAATATGAGTACCATCGTGGCAGCAACGCGGCAGAAGCGGCACGCAACATCAACGACGTTTACAGAGCTAACACTACAAACCAATGCACCACCTGTTATTGGTTTGCTCGCTTCCGTTCTGGAAATTTTGACCTGAAAAATGAACCTCGCGGTCGTCCGAAGACTTTGGTCGACAATGACGAATTAAAGGCGATTGTGGAAGCTGATGATACACAATCTACGGCTGAATTAGCAGCAGCTTTTAACGTTAACGTCAAAACAATATTGGTCCATTTGTGTCAAACTGGCAAGGTAAAAAGCTTGTCAAATGGGTGCCCCACGAACTCAATGATCGCCAGCGCGAAGTACGCGTCGAGACGTGCCTTGCACTGCTCAACAGACACACAAATGAAGGAATTTTGTATTGCATTGTTACCTGCGATGAAAAATGGATTCTGTTTGATAACCGCAAGCGCTCAGCAAGTCAGTTGGATCCTGGTTCAGCACCTTAACAATGCCCTAAACGAAATCTTACCCTTAGAAAAGTGATGGTCACTGTTTGGTGGTCTAGTGCCGGTGTGATTCATCACAGCTTCTTACCAAACGTGGTGAGCATTACTGCAGATGTGTACTGTGAAGAACTGAGCACAATGATGGAGAAGCTGGCACATCTCCAACCAGCATTGGTTAATCGCTCGTCTTCGCTGCTCCTGCACGACAACGCGCGACCTCATACTGCACACCAGACGGTCTCCAAGTTGCAAGAACTGGGGTTGGAAGTTCTCCGTCATCCGCCCTACTCACCAGACCTTGCGCCTACAGACTACTACTTTTTCCAGAATTTGGATAACTTCTTGGCGGGAAAAAAATTCAATACCCGAGAGGCAGTAAAAATGCCTTTGAAGAATTTGTTGCCTCCCGTCCAGCTGATTACTTTAAGAAGCGCATCAATAAGCTGCCACTGCGTTGGCAAAGATGCATTGATTGCATGGGTGATTACTTCGATTAATACAAATAAAAAATACATGAAAAAAATTAGTTTGAATTTTTTCATACAAAACGGCAATTTCATAGGTAAAGAGTAAAGACCTAATATATTATGTACTTATATCCGAATCCTAATTATGGAGACGCATAAAAACGTCGTATGGAATATTTGTAACACTGTAACATACACATACATACATGATAAAAAAGCGAAGGATCGGGGGGTCGCGAAATATTTTTTCATAAAAAGGGGGTCGCGTCATGAAAAAGGTTGAAAAACACTGTACTAGAGGGATGATGACCCGTGCAAATACAATAAAACATTGTTTCTCAACCTCTTTTATGTCGCGACCCACGAAAAAGCCAAAAAGTTAAGTAAAAAGTCTTGCGACCCCGTCACGATTATTTCGACGTTCGATACAAAAGATTCGTTCGAAAAACGAATCTTTTGTACCTATTTATGTAAATTGTTTTTTATTGTTTTTCAACAGACTGCGACCCCTTCAAAAACAAACTCGACCCCGCCAAGGGTCGCGACCCATCGGTTGAGAAACGATGCAATAAAGTATCCCAAAATCTGTACCAAAACTTCACCTACTTTTAGAACACCTATCACTAACATGCAAAGACCAGCAAACCGATCCTAATGATGCACTATCGAACTATATTTTACGTATCAAAATGTATACTGAATCTACTAGGTACAATGCATAGGTAAATGACGTGAATAAGTTTTCTTTTAATTTTTAAATGTCAATTCTAATTATTATACAACATCCAATCCATAATTTTAAATTTATGTTGGACATGAATGGAAGATTTCACTAACACAACATATTACATTCAAATATCCTAAAGCCAAGTCCTATTAGGACCAGAATCCGTAAAGCCGGGGAAAATTCAGAGCACTGGAAATAAAACTCAGTGCAAATATAATAGAGCTGAAAATCGAACACACAAGTGTCGAGTCAAATGTCCATAATATCATATATTATGACAGCACGACAATCGACACTTCAAGTCTATTTGTATTAGCGCAGAGTTCTATTTTCATTGCTCTGAATTTTACGGGTCCCGCCGGATTCTGGGTCATATAGTACCAGTCTCAGTTGTATGAAAGCTAAGGGGCTGTCCATTAATCACGTGATGTTTTTAACAACTTTTTAGACCCCTCCCCTCCCCCTGGTGATACGTGGTGAGGTTTTATACTACCCCCACCTAAGATCACGTGTATTTTTTTTAACATAGTAAGCAGGTCATGTTTGAGGAAAAACTTTAACTTAAAAAACAATTTAATCGAATAATTTAAGCAATTAAAAACTATACGAGTCATTTGTCTTGTAAGTATTTAAACAACACTACGAATCTATAACCGATAATAATTTCGGTATGCATAGACTAGATTCGAAAATTAATACACGTGATTGTCTCCTTATACCCCCTCCTCCCCTTGGTGATACTTGGTGATTTTTTCGGACCCCCCCTCCCCTTTTGGCATCACATGATTAATGGACGATCCCTAATGAGTTAACAAATGGAAGTCTATGTATGCACTTCACACACTGCTCACTTTTTGGACGCATTATTATACGCCTCGTCAGCTTGCATATGCGACAATCGGTCGTACATATAGCCCTGCTTTTCCTTACTGAAGTAGCCGATGAACGAACCGAGAAGCCGTGGTTGGTGGATTCTAGGGAAAATATACTTTTAAATTTTGTAACATTATTTTCGTAGTTTGTCCATTTAGTGACTGCCTTTGCCTTAATGTAATAAAAGTGAAATACTACTTTTAAAAAAATATCCACGTTCATCTTTTATCGTCTTAGGCTGGATCAATATGACACGGAAATCGGAATACGGCGGGCCCGGGGAAAAATCTGTTCTGAATTTTCCCCGGCCTTACGTTTTCGGACTATATATAGACCCAGCCTTATCATCTATTTTGTACATGGTTCGATGTCTATTGTTGAGTCACGTCGTTAAATTCGATTTCGATTCGATTACACAAAGAAAAACAATAGATAGTTTAATATTACAGTCCCGGGAGACCGAGATTTGCTAGGAGTTCAAATAATGTACAGAAAAAAACGGATCTGGGCTATTTTATGAATTTTGCACAACTTATTATTGATTTAGTTCATAAAGATATTTACTGACCTTGTGAATCATATTTTTATGATATTTAAAAAAATTTAAAGAAATCACAATAATATTCATCTGACCGGGATTCGAACCCAAAACACCAATTTGCCAACAACGCAAAAATATGTATATACATATTATATTTATAATCTAACGAAAAATAATGTTTGAAATTATAGGCAGCATATTCGCGTCGGAAGTCTATCAATATTTTACAATTTCACTAGTTTTATTACAATCTAACGATTTTTATAATTTTACGGTGACATACAAGAAATGCTCATTTAAAGCATGAGAGTTCATATACTCCCAAAATCGAAGCACAAGGTTTAAAGTATATGAAAAGTCTAGAACTACCACAGGTGGATTTTTCGTTGTGTGTCTCTGTCCGCAAAAAAATGACAACATCAGTCGCATCTCACAAACTGAGTCATTATTTACAATTACGAAATGTATAGTCACTATAGCCCAATTCACAAGAAAAAACAAATAATAAGACGACCTACAGTAAATACGAGTAAAGGAAATAAATAAAGGTTGAATGATACGTTTTTAATTTTATTATAATATTACTTCTTTTTACCCACAGCTTCGCTCGCGTAAATAGAGTCTCCATGGGAACACTGTTGACTCTACTTTTTCGGGATAAAATGTAGCCTGTTTTAATCGAGAGCCTAAACTACTTGTTCCATAACAAAGCTTGCAAAGTTGTTGCGTGAAGGAGTCAAAAACGTCCATCCATCTATCCATCCATACTCACAAACTTTCACGTTTATAATAGTAGTAAGACTATTATTTTGACAGCCTCCGTGGTCTAGTGGTTCGAGCATTGGCTCTCGACTCGGAGGTCGTGGGTTCGATTCCCACAAGGGAACAACAAAAAATGTTGTTTCCAAGTTTGGTTAGGACAATGCAGGCTGATCACCTGATTGTCTGACAAGAAAGATGATCCATGCGTCGGATGGGCATGTAAAAAGTCGGACCTGCGCCTGATCTTTCGCCAGTCGTGTCGGTCATCCGTCCCACTGGGTTACGAGAGTAAAAGGAAGAGAGAGTGCTCTTGTGTACTGCGCACACACTTGGGCACTATAAAATCACTCCTGCGTAACTGGCCTGGTTTCAATGAAACCGGCCACCGTCACCGATATCGGTGTGGGAGTTTTTTTTTATAAGACTATTACTGCGTCATAGAGTTCAGTAACTTACAATCTAATAACGGAGCTATTCGCTAACATCATAAATTATAATTATCAATAAACAAAATTATTTTGTCTGCACTTAACAAATAAAGTCGATAAAAGCTTATTATTACAAGCAACATTTTCCAATAAATATGAAATCTTATTAATATGAACATACTTTGTGAATATAATGAAAATTTATGTAGGGTTTCAGAAGAAAACTTAAATGACCTCTAACGCATCAAATAAGGAAAATAAACCTGTATCTACTTAGTAATTAAGTAACCATTTAAAAGTCTGTAACTAGAAGCTCTAGTTACGTTATGTAGTAACTAGGGCATCGAGACCGGTTTTACCCGAAACCGAAAATCCGGGTTTTCCCGGGTTTTCGGGCCTACAACAAAACCCAAGGTTTTCGGTTTTTTTCGAGCTTTTTTCATTATGAAATTCTACAGTTTTCAACGTGGTAGAGCCATGCTTCGGCACGAATGGGCCGGCTTGACCGGAGAAATACCACGGGCTCACAGAAAACCGGCGTGAAACAGCGTTTGCGCTATGTTTCGCCGAGTGAGTGAGTTTACCGGAGGCCCAATCCCCTACCCTATTCCCTTCCCTACCCTCCCCTATTACCCTATTCCCTCTTAAAAGGCCGGCAACGCACTTGCAGCTCTTCTGATGCTGCGAGTGTCCATGGGCGACGGAAGTTGCTTTCCATCAGGTGACCCGTTTGCTCGTTTGCCCCCTTATTTCATAAAAAAAAAAAAAAAAAAACAGTTACAGTCACAAACCGAACGTTATAGTGGCTTGTGATTGTCAATGTAGAATTTTAGAATAATAGTTATAAATTATAATGTTTTCATGTTGTAGGTAGTAAATTTGGGGGCACGGTGGTGCCCCCGCCCCGCCAGGACGAGTAAGCGAAGAGCAAGGGCACTACCAGACTACCTTTTCTGGAAGCGATTCATCGATTTTTTGGACCTTCATAACTTGGTATAATATAATATTCGGTTCCATCAGCGCTCAGTGCGAATTGCTCTCCGTTCCCATGATACCCAAAAGTCGAGTGGGCCTAACAGAATCCATCCCATTGTGTTGAAAATGTGTGCTCCAGAGTTGGCACCGGTCTTAACGCATCTTTTTCGGCTCACCTGCTCTTATGGCACAGTCCTGGCATCTTGGTAGACAGCTTTGGTGTGCTATCGCCTGCCCTGCGGGTCTAAAAAGGCCACTTACGCAATATCATCGCAATATTGCTATTTGACGCTAAAGCAATTCTGCTTGTAAATCTGTCAAATGAATGCATTTCAGCCAATTTCTGCATATGAATTGTATCCAAATCTTAATATGAATTGCAATTCAAGTGGCCATTTTACGATCGCTGTCAGTAATTCATAACAAGAATTGAAAATGAATTGCCAAAACGGCCTTTTTAGACCTGCTGTTCATACTGCATATCAATGATAATATGTGATGACGACAGTTCACAGAACGGGTGATGCCTTATATATAGGTCGCCCGAACATCTCTTGGCAAAACGTCATTGAGAGTCGAAACGAACTTGTCTCTTAAATTAAGATTTTATTGGAGAAGATCTCTGAATGGGGTAGACTTAACTTAGTCCAATTCAACACCTCTAAGACACAAGTTTGCGCGTTCTTCATTACCGATTGTCGTTATGTCCTCGTTTTGAAAGCATACCCATAACTGCTCCTCCAACATTGGAAATTGGAATACGTGATGTTAGCATATCGAGCGAGGTCTAGTTCCGATATCATCTGAAGGGCAAGGCCAAGTTAGCCTCTAAGATGCTTGGTGTTCTGAACAGGTCAAAGCAGTATTTCAGTCCGGTCCAACGCCTACAACTCTATAAGGCGCAGTTTCGGCCTCACATGGAATATTGTTCTCATATCTGGGCAGGAGCGCCAAAGTACCAGCTTCTCCCTCTGGATTGTATCCAACGAAGGGCCGCTTTGCCGACGCTTTGAAGAATTGTCGACTGTCATAGTATTTCAAACAGGCTTTACTCCTTAGAGCTACGTAGAGATGTGCATCGCTCTGCATCATATATCGGTTATACTCCGAGGAATTGTTCGGACTTAAACCTGCTGCAACTTTTCGCCACCGTTCCAAGGGACAAAATATTTATCATCCTCATCACCTTGATGAGTAGCAGTCCTCCACCGTGCGCTTTACTCGAAGCTTTCTGCCGCGCACTGTAAAACTCTGGAATGAACTGTCGCCAACAGTATTTCCGGGCCATTAGGACCTGCACACCTTCAAGAAGGCAGCGTATTCCCTCCTAAAAGGCCGTCAAGGCACTTCTGTTTCTACACGCCTTAAATCTACAAGCCTAACTTTACAAACTCTACACTTTAGTCCAATTATGTGGCTTGGCTATTTCGTCAGGCAACGTATTTTGACTAAGGTGTAGAGTTTGTGAAGTTATTAATTACTTTACATTAAAATGTTTATGGTGGGATCACATTTTACCAGTATTACGTTGTAACAACAAAAAGCAGCTGATAAAAGTAAATTTTAGGACATTCCTAACCAAATTCTACAAAATCAACAAAAAACCCGAAATACCCGAAAAAACCCGAGTACCCGGTTTTGAAGATGGCTGGGACCGAAAAACCCGTTTTTTTTAATATGACCGGTTTTCGATCCCCTAGTAGTAACTATCAATGGCGAAGGCTGGTTCTCCTTTATAGGGAAGCCCTAACCTGTATAATAGGTTGAGATTTGGATGAGGATCTTCAAAAGTAAGTGGTAAGTGGAGCCGATAGGAATGGAGTTATAGGAACCCCATACCAATAGTAACTATTGAGTAATCTGTGGTTTTAACTTCTAGTTAGTAAAATAATATCTACTAAGTACCTAGTCCAGACAATAGCGCTCTTCACACGCACAGTTCAAAACGCGGGATTGCTCGCGACGTTCCGACATGTGCTCCGAAAAGCACGTGCAAATGCGGGGCCGACATCGCATTTTCCTCAGTTTTAACGGTGCGCTATAATATATTTTGACATAACATTATGTTACACAGGCAGTCGATACCGTGGACGAATTTGACGTAATCAGCACGACAGTTCGACTCGCAGTCCAAACCGCACAGATCACGCCGCGGTTAGAAATGCAGTCCGAACTGTATACGTCCATGGCGCTATTGTACACGTACAATAGTTAGCTTTATATACAGCCGTGAAATATTGTTCAGTTCCAAGTTCCATTGCATAATACGATGAATCATTTACAGATGAGTCTTCCTGTGGACTTTACTCTTATCAGTATTATATACAAATTACAATATCAATTATCAATATAGTGATACCTATAGTATATTATACGAGTAGTGAAACTACTAGCTGATGTCTGAATATACCAAACAACTGTTGTAATCATAATTAATCCCACCAAAAACATTCTGTAAAAAACTAGCCAAGTCTCGATAGAGCTGCTTGTTTATCTCTAAAAAGTTATGAAATCTAGACAAAGTCGTGCCAAGTCTAAGGTTCCTTACTGCGATTTCTTTATTATTATAGTTAATGTTATGTGACTTGACCGTTGAACATTCTTTATACGTTAGTGGGTACAAGTCAATTTTGTTTTCCAAGTGTCAATTTTCCATCGTAAATGGGTAGGCGGTTCTGGCGACAGATTGGTGCAATTGTGTCATGGAGTACCTGGTTTTGTACCCTTGTGTACCTTTCAACGGCCAAGTCACACAACATTAATTATAATAATAAAGAAATCGCAGTAAGGAACCTTAGACTTGGCACGACTTTGTCTAGACTTCATTACTTTTTAGAGATAAACAAGCAGCTCCATCGAGACTTGGCTAGTTTTTTACAGAATGTTTTTGGTGGGATTTCACTTCTTTTTGTAGAAACGTGGGCATATTGATTTATTTTACCAGATTTTAGTGTAATTTGTTTATTTAATTTGTGTAATGTTCGAGTAGAATAAAGTTAATTGTTCGACTATTTCTTCTTGTGAACTAGTAAGTAGGTATAAGTATAAAAGCTAGTCTAGTCTTATCCAGAGTTTTCCTTTAATTTTATTTATGCATTATTAAAAGCTGAAGGGTAGGCATTCGCCCAGCAGTGGGACGCTACGGGCTAGATTAAATTAGAAGATGTGTCCCACTTCGCTGGATTTTTGCAATAACAGTCGATTTTTTTTATATACCAATAGTAGAAGGGGGCATTACCATATCTCTAATCAGCTGAGACCAGCTGAGGGTTCTTCATCTGGGATGAAGATTTTTTTTTATTCGATTTTTGACATCAAATGAAGTGGCCCACCAAGTAGAATATTTTTTGTAAAGGCGGTATGTTGATCTCTAAAAGTTTGGTTGGGCTCTTGTGTTTTCTAATCAGGGCCACCAGGTACTCTAGATCTTCGATTATCCTAGTTTTTATAGTTTTCCATTTATGTGGCCATTAAACCCTAACTCTGTACCAAATTTCAGCTCTCTGAGTTTATGGGAAGTACTAGTTCTATTCTGATGATCATGAGTGAGTGACTGAGTGAGTGAGTGAGTGTCATAAATGTGAAACATTGCTTTTGCTTAACTTCGGAACTAAATGACCCATAGACTAAAAATTTTGGATTTTAAGTATGTGATGAAGTAGCTTACTGGATGACGAAAATTTCTGCGTTCTGGTCTTATCCAGAGGTTCTCCAATAGGGGCCTTAAAATACGGTGAAATGGTTCCAGTAAAGAATGGTACGGCAGTGTTTGCTTCGCGCTCGACTTGGCGGTGGCACTGCCGTGCCCCCCGATCGACGTTCTGGTCTTATCTAGAGGTTCTCAAATAGGGGCCTAAAAATGCGGCGAAATGGTTCCAGTAAAGAATGGTACGGCAGTGTTTGCTTCGCGCTCGACTTGGCGGGGGCACTGCCGTGCCCCCAGATCGACGTTCTGGTCTTATCTAGAGGTTCTCAAATAGGGGCCTAAAAATGCGGCGAAATAGTTCCATTAAAGAATGGTACGGCAGTGTTTGCTTCGCGCTCGACTTGGCGGGGGCACTACCATGCCCCCAGATCGACGTTCTGGTCTTATCTAGAGGTTCTCAAATAGGGGCCTGAAAATGAGGCGAAATGGTTCCAGTAAAGAATGGTACGGCAGTGTTTGCTTTGCGCTCGACTTGGCAGGAGCACTGCCGTGCCCCCAGATCGATTATCCTAGTTTTTATAGTTTTCCCTTTATGTGGCCATTAAACCCTAACTCTGTACCAAATTTCAGCTCTCTAAGTTTATGGGAAGTACTAGTTCTATTTTGATGATCATGAGTGAGTGAGTGAGTGAGTGTCATAAATGCGAAACTTTGCTTTCGCTTAACTTCGGAACTACATGACCTACAGACTTGAAATTTTGGATTTTATGTATGTAATTATAGCTTACTGGATGACGAAAATTTCTGCGTTCTGGTCTTATCCAGAGGTTCTCAAATAGGGGCCTGAAAATGCGGCGAAATGGTTCCAGTAAAGGATGGTACGGCAGTGTTTGCTTCGCGCTCGACTTGGCGGGTGCACTACCGTGCCCCCAGATGTATATGATATACTTCTATACTAATATAATTAAGAGGAAAGGTTTGTTTGTTTACATCGAATAGGCTCCAAAACTACTGGACCGATTTTGATGAAATTTGGCACAGATATAGAGTAGAGCACGGGGAAGGACATAGGCTATTTTTATCGCGACAAAATGCGCGGTGAGATTTTCTTTTGCGCGTACGAAGTCGCGGGAAACATCTAGTCACCTTATAAACTTAGGCCACATTTGGCATGCCCGAAGATGGCGCACGCCAACGAGTTATACTGAAATTCGACAAGCAAATCCTACTAATATTATAAATGTGAAAGTTTGTGAGAACGTATGGATGGATGTATGGATGCTTGTTCCTCTTTCACGCAAAAATTACTGAACGGATTTTGATGATAGTTATAATAATGGAATTTGATAACAAAATTCACCTCCTGAGAGGTTGAAACGAAGGTTCAAAGTTTTTATTGATACCTGTAACCTGATATAACACGAGAAAAACTGCTATCAAAGTTAAATCTTTAGATAGCGGTTTATTAAATAGAAATCCTCCAAAACTAAGAACATCATTATTTATTCATTAATCCTTAAAACAATTATTCGGATTAGTGATTGCCATGAACTAAATAGTTTATCTCAAATACCCTACTTTTTATAAACAAAAGAACTTAACACTAAATTTAGCTAATTACGCCTGATCAACGAATTGTAAATGTTAGCATGGGACGGGGGCACGATAGGGTCACCTCTACCTGACCACGGCCTTACAGAAAATCGGCGTAAAATAGTTCTTGCGATGCGTGTTTCTCCGATTGAGAGAAGGTACTCTTACCTTCACTCAATCTTTTAAACCCCCACCGTCTTGTCCACAGGGACAAGACGGTGGGGGTTTAAAAGGTCAAGTAATTTGGTGTTCATGGCAGCAAGAGGCCGAAAGAACGCCGAAGATCCGTCTACTCGTTTGGGGGTCTTATTCCTTAATTGTAACATTTATTGGTTTATAGAATAATTAGGTTTATTTCAATATCAGACCAAATAAAAAAGTTTTTTAATTGGTCTGAGATTTCAATGTGTCGCCAATCGCCATGTATGGTTTGTGTCGTGTAGGAAGCGCTTACTAATGTGATCTATCATTCGTATCGGTAAGTAAGTCGAGGCAAGCCTGTCTCACGGTCATAGTCAAGGCTTAAGAAAACTGCAAAACGTATAAGAAACCACTTATTTGCAATGAATTGTCTGACTTTAATTAATTAATTATTAATATCATATTTTTCTATTCTAATTATTATCATAGCATTTTTAACAGGGTTCGAGGATATATATCAATGGATATATATCATGATATATATCCGATATATATCAAAGGACTTTTTATGATATATATCAATACAAATTTGGTTTTTAAAATTTTATATTATTAGGTAATTTTTGGTTTCTTAAACTTCCCAAATGTAAAACATATTCCCTAATAGTAAGTTCTAATCCATAAATAGCAATAGCAACACTTCTGCCGGCAATAATGATGTCAGTCAGTCAGTCAGAAAAACAAGTTTTTTGTGTTTATAACGATTTTACTTCATTACTAAGTATTTAACTTTTGTATTTATAGAATATAGGCTATTTGTGAAAAATGGTACATTTTTGAACTTTTATATTATAACCGGGAAATGTGAAAATTAATATTAAAATAACAATTAAGTAATTAAATTAGAAAAATGGTGATTAATATCGCGTATTTCCTAGCTCGCGTAAATACATTATCCCGCGGGAACACTACTTTTTCGGGATAAAAAATATACTATGTCCTTTCCCGGGACCCAAAGTATGTCATAGATGTCGTGGCCAAATCGTAGATTTGCTCACTTCATGAAATGCTCGAGAATTTCATGAAATGGTCGTATTTTATGATGTGGGCAACTTAATTTGATCAGTTAATTAAATAGTTAGCATTTTACGATTTTGTCATCCACATTTGGCCGAATCGTATAAATAGAGTATTCATAAAATATTTAATGAAAATCTAGAACATGTTAAGAACTACAGACACCGCCATATTTAGCGGAACATAATATAAAGGTTTGATATCAGTATCATATAAGGTTGCTGGCTGATTTACACGTCATTTAATTTAAAAAGAAATATTTTCAAATTAAGAAAACAACTGAACATCACATTTTATGCAATTGTTTTAATTTTATTCAAATACACCTTATCTGGAGTGAACTTTGAGTATTTCTTCCTTCTGAGTTTGATTTAAAATTTTATTGAAATACTGTTTTTTGTTAGTTTTTTTTTAATTGCGTATCTTTTTGGAGTTGAGGTCTGAATTATGCCTGACTTAGCCCCAACGGAGATTGCCATGGCACTTGAAATGCGAAGTAATTGTCAAACCTACAGAGTGATATCCAGAGATCTTCGTCGACCAGTTTCAACGATCCAGCGCAGTATCCAGCGGTTCAGGGAGACCGGTACTTATGTGAGAAGAGCAGGACAAGGCAGAAAAAGAAGCACTTCGAGTAGGGATGATCGTTTCATCCGGTTTCGTGTACGTAGGAACCCCCGTTTGACGGCCGTCCAAGCCCGACATGAATTAGAAGCAGTGCGGGGTGTAACCGTAAGTGAGCGTACGGTACGAAGAAGGTTTGAAGAAGCTGGTTTGGGTTCATTTGTGCCCGCCAAGGCTCCAAGGCTCGAGGTAAATCATCGTAGAAACAGGTTAACTTTTTCTCAGGAACATCGACTTTAGAACGCGGACCAATGGAGTAAGGTATTGTTTAGTGATGAGTGCAGAATTCTCTTAAATCAAATTGACGGCAGGCAAAGAATACCAATACAGACGCAAAGGAGAACGATACATTCAGACAAATTTTGAAACTACAGTTGCATACGGTGGTGGATCAATAATGGTTTGGGCGGGCATTTGTTTGGGAGCTCGCACAGATTTGGTAGTGATTGACAGAGGGAGTCTGACTGCAGACCGAGAAGTATATTAGAGAAGTTTTAGAAGAAAATAGAGCACGTTTGCTGAAAAGAAAAGTTAAGTCCGGAATTCCAGTTCCTGCCAACGTGGGTGAACTGCGAGTCGCCGTAGTTGAGGAGTGGCGCGGAGACTATCCAGGAGACCATCGATAACTTCATTCTCAGTATGCCTAGACGGGTAAAAACTTTAATAAGAGCACGTGGAGGAAATACGCGATATTAATCACCATTTTCCTAATTTAATTAATTGTTATTTTAATATTAATTTTCACATTTCCCGGTTATATGAAAAGTTCAAAAATGTACCATTTTTCACAAATAGCCTATACTATACTCGCAAAATCTGTTCTTAATGTGATCTCGTTTTAAGTAAAACAAATGAAACTTTAAATAACAAAAGAAGTGTAGTAACTAGATTTTAAAATAAAAACATATATTTTTAATTGCGGGCCTTTTTTTTGTGTTCCGCTAAATATGCCGGTGTGTTTAGTTTATTGTCATTAAGTCCCACTGACACAAACATTGCGCGAAAATTTAAAAAAAAAAGGTTTTTTTTGTAATCTACGAAAAAAAATGTTCTTGTAGCGACCGCCATCTAATAGGTACACATAATTAAAGCGCTTGCAGCGCCTCTCCCGGTAATTAATGTAATTATTTTACGATATAATATGTCAAATTATCTGAACCATTTCATGAAGTAGCCACGAGTAGTTAGCCATATCGATAAACGATTTCTTATCATTGATCTGCCCAGGCCACATCATGATGTGACCAATAGACAGAGAAACTTTTCATGAAATGCGACCATTTCATAAAATTCTCGAGTATTTCATGAAGTGAGCAAATCTACGATATGGCTACGACATCTATACCAAATTTCATAAAAATGGGTTCAGCGGTTAAAGCGTGCAGAGGTAGGTAACAGACAGACACACTTTCGCATTTATAATATTAGTATAGATAACTATTCATTAAATGATGAATTTTTAGGCTGTCTTTACTTTAAACAAAAAACGTTATCAGAGCCAGGCTATGTGTTGAAAAAGCCGGCCCTTTTATATGAAGATTCGAGACTGATAGATTTTATGTAAATTTTCGGTTTTTATTTCGGATGATTTTAAGTACCTAAATAAATAATAATAATAATATAATAATATCTATGGACGCTTCACACCACGTCAGTCTGGCCCCGTGGTACTTTATCCGAAGAACTTAATACTTTTTATACTATACTTATATTTAAGAGCACAGAAAACTTTTTTGTTCCCTGGCGGGATTTGAACCCGCGACCTCCGGCTGACCGCTAAAGCGTCACTGCGCTCACCACTGAGCCACGGAGGTCGTCAATAAAAAATAAAATAATAAAAACATTTTACTTAGTTTTTTCACTATGTTTATGTTTGTTTATTCATTATGTTTTGACGACCTCTGTGGCTCAGTGGCACAGGGGCGACACTCTCTACAAATGACAGTTCGAGCACCGACAAATGTCAGCTATGTTGACTTAAGCCTAGGGTTGACACTTGACATCGAATTAATTTAAAATATTTTTTACGCCCGCGTAAATATAATACTTATTACTTAATATGAAAAGAGAAATCATACCTACCTACTTTAATCTACGTCTCAGTTATTTATTGTACTGCGTGTGACAAAAGCAAGGGTTAGGTTAGAAAAAATAAGTAATAATTATCGAGGTAGGTAGGTACTTACCTTTCTGGATTATTAGGCAAGCGGAAGAAGCTTTTGTCATAATTTTTTTCTTGGTTATTACGGCGACCATATATACAACCGCAATTAAGCCTATTCATTTTAATGCCGAACAGGAAATTTCTAATATGTTAGGTACACGGTACGTGCGATTTGAACTTTTAAAGATACTGATATTTACAATGAAAATTCAAAATAGTATCCAAATGCTAACGTATTTTAAATATATTTTTAATCAAAAATGTACTCAGGCCATTGGCCCTTATATTGGAAAAATATACCTTGTGTCCTTAGCAATTGGGATTAATTTGTACTTAATTCTTAAGTAGTACAAAGACTATTTGAATTATATCAATGCAATTTAAAACTTTTATTACCACTCAATAAGTGTTGTAACACAATTAAGATCGTCGCACAATATCGATAGGTATCGGCAGATTTAAATGCGATTAAGTACTAAATGTAATATTCAATCTAAAATATTATGCGGAAATCCTTACTAATATTTTACTACTGTTATAAACATGAAAGTTTGTGAGGATGAATGGATGGACGGATGGATCTTAAACGGGCAAATGGCATACCACACGTTTGTTACTCTTTAACGCAATAACTATTAAACGGGTTTTAATAAAAAATTGATATGCGTTCGAGGTTAACCTCCTACAAACTTTACCCAACCCAAGCATATTTCGTTAAAAATATCGATAAAATCAAATTATTGCATGACTACATCACTATTCACTAGTGAAACAAAAAAATATATTTTTTATAAAAGTCGCGTCAAACAAGTCTTTCTTATGAAATTACACCGTCGCGTCGCGTCGCTGCGTCGGCGAAACTGCCAGCCCCGTGAACCATAGTCCAGGCTGGGAAAAAGTTACACCCCACCCGCCCCCGCATTCGCCCAGACACGCACACATAGCTGCGAGCGGGGCGAGTCGTGTAAGTCGGTGGAGTGACGGTTCTTTACGTTAGTAATATATATTCTTTGCCCCTGCCGCCTTCCCCCGGAGACGGTGGGGGATACGTAACGTATTTCCCCTCCTTAAAAAAAAAAAAGGTTTTTTTGGCACGTGGACAAAATCAGAACTAACATCGCCGTCTTGTAAAATGTCAATTTTAATATTATGTATTGTTTTGTAGTTGCGACACTTACCTTTTGGCACGTGGTGTATCAGTACTAACATCGCCGTCTTGTAAAATTTCACTTTTAGTAATAAGTATTGTTCTTATTTGCGACACTCACGCCCCCATCCAAGTGCCAAAAGATCCTTGTACGACTGTATTCTTTGGTTAATTCTGATCTAATCCGCCATGTTTTATTTTACGTTGTGTTGCTCTCCAAGAGGCGCCAGGTCCCTTTGGATCAAAGTCCCGGTGGCGGCCGCCAAGAAGCTCCTGAGCTCTGGGCGGCTGCAGATAGGTTGGGTCGTGGCAAAGGTGACACTGCTGGCCGCGAGGCCTAAGCGGTGTTACCGATGCCTCGACACCACCCACTTGACGGCGCAGTGTAAGTGCTCGGTGGACCTCAGTCGGAACTGTTTCCGCTGTGGGAAGCCAGGGCACAAAGCGTCCGCCTGCGAGGCGGCTCCCAATTGCCCGGTCTGTGAGACCCAAGGCAAATCATCGGAGCACGTGGTGGGGAGCATTGGCTGCATCATAGCCGCCAAGCCGCCCCCCACGAAGAAACGGAGAAAGGATCCGACCAAGAAGGCCCGGCGTAAAACGCTCAAGGCCAAAGGCGCAAGGGCGGTTCCGCCCGCCCCCGCCATGGAGACGGACGCCTAGACCCGTGGGTGGCGATTGGGGGATCGTCGCCCACACCATGGGTCCCGAGTGAAAGGCTCCCTTATGCCCGAGGAGCTCTCGGTGAGGCAGGTGGCGGCATGGAGCCTCCATGCCGCCGCGAAGTAGAGAGCCGGACGCGGCACGCGCTGCGGGGTCGTGGTAGTAGTGCTACCAGTTCCCATGGCCCCGCATTGGCGCAGAAGGAGGCATGGAGGGGTTTTAGTCGGTAGTCATTACCACAGCGCCGGGGGAGTCCGACATACCCCTGCCACAGGGGCGACACTCTCTACAAATGACAGTTCGAGCACCGACAAATGTCAGCTATGTTGACTTAAGCCTAGGGTTGACACTTGACATCGAATTAATTTAAAATATTTTTTACGCCCGCGTAAATATAATACTTATTACTTAATATGAAAAGAGAAATCATACCTACCTACTTTAATCTACGTCTCAGTTATTTATTGTACTGCGTGTGACAAAAGCAAGGGTTAGGTTAGAAAAAATAAGTAATAATTATCGAGGTAGGTAGGTACTTACCTTTCTGGATTATTAGGCAAGCGGAAGAAGCTTTTGTCATAATTTTTTTCTTGGTTATTACGGCGACCATATATACAACCACAATTAAGCCTATTCATTTTAATGCCGAACAGGAAATTTCTAATATGTTAGGTACACGGTACGTGCGATTTGAACTTTTAAAGATACTGATATTTACAATGAAAATTCAAAATAGTATCCAAATGCTAACGTATTTTAAATATATTTTTAATCAAAAATGTACTCAGGCCATTGGCCCTTATATTGGAAAAATATACCTTGTGTCCTTAGCAATTGGGATTAATTTGTACTTAATTCTTAAGTAGTACAAAGACTATTTGAATTATATCAATGCAATTTAAAACTTTTATTACCACTCAATAAGTGTTGTAACACAATTAAGATCGTCGCACAATATCGATAGGTATCGGCAGATTTAAATGCGATTAAGTACTAAATGTAATATTCAATCTAAAATATTATGCGGAAATCCTTACTAATATTTTACTACTGTTATAAACATGAAAGTTTGTGAGGATGAATGGATGGACGGATGGATCTTAAACGGGCAAATGGCATACCACACGTTTGTTACTCTTTAACGCAATAACTATTAAACGGGTTTTAATAAAAAATTGATATGCGTTCGAGGTTAACCTCCTACAAACTTTACCCAACCCAAGCATATTTCGTTAAAAATATCGATAAAATCAAATTATTGCATGACTACATCACTATTCACTAGTGAAACAAAAAAATATATTTTTTATAAAAGTCGCGTCAAACAAGTCTTTCTTATGAAATTACACCGTCGCGTCGCGTCACTGCGTCGGCGAAACTGCCAGCCCCGTGAACCATAGTCCAGGCTGGGAAAAAGTTACACCCCACCCGCCCCCGCATTCGCCCAGACACGCACACATAGCTGCGAGCGGCGAGTCGTGTAAATCGGTGGAGTGACGGTTCTTTACGTTAGTAATATATATTCTTTGTCAGTGGTTCATTGCGTTGGTGCTGAAGCCGGGGGTCGTGGGTTCGAATCCCGCCAAAGGAACAATAAGTTTTTCCTGGGCCATGGATGTGTAAATATGTGTATAATATAATAAAAATCTTAAATATAATATATATATTATAGTATAAAAGTATTAAATATACTTCCTGTTGTCTAGTAACACAAGTTCTTCGGATATTTAGCATGGGGCCAGATTGACGTGGTGGTAAGCGTCCATAGATATTATTATTATTATTATGTAACACATAATATGCAAATTAAATAAATAACAAAACAAAATAAATAATACAATAAAATAATAATATGGCTTTCATACAAAATGGATATATATCCACTTATATATATATATCCATTTTGTATGAAAATATATCAAAATGTTGATATATATCGGATATATATCATAAATATCCGATATTTTGATATTTATAATAAATATCGGATATTTTCGAACCCTGATTTTTAAGCAGTCTGCAGAAGTCATCTTAAAAGAAAAAAAAACACAAAAATCATTGTCGTTTGTTGACTAGGTACAGAACCCTAATTTTAAAGGGATAAACAATGAAATTATTGCGTTTTATAAAAAATAAATGTCAGATTATTGTGTAATTTATGTCATTGTTAATTGCCAATAATCAATTTTTTATCGTATTTAAACGTTACATAGTAAGTGTAGAAGATGTAATAAATTATTATGTCAATTTTGTTATTCTTGCTGTTTAATACAAAGTTATTTATTAATTTAATTATCAATAATACTTAGATTAGGGCATTAAACCTGACAGTTATCGTTCATAGGCGAAGGAATTATGGTTGCATCACAAATAATAAGTGGTTTTAGACACACTTAGATGTGCGCAAGTGGGGCTTAATTTTCCAAAAATATATGTACAAACATTTGAATTTTTTACCTAATGTCATTTGCATCATTTAGGTACCATTTTACAACAAGGTTTTCTCTACTTGATAGTATTTAACGAGAAATACTGTTAACCCAATTACGATAATATGGTTAATTGTAAGGTGATCACATAGACTATAATTACAGAGGAATAAAAGTAATTATTTTTGCCTCACTACATTCTTAGAAGTATCTAATACCAACTACTTCGAAATAAAATTTCTTATATCTTATTTATGTAAATTTTAAGTAGGTAATCTAGTGAGTGGTATTTTGGATTTACAATTGTAGGCTGCCAACTGTCCAGATTTGATCGGGATGTCCCGATTTCAGGCCCCCTTGTCCCGGGTCCCGATCACAGTATTGGCGGGAAGCTAACTGTCCCGATTTGAGACAAATACACATTTTTCATTTTATTTCAATATGTTGCATGATGCATCGATTCCACCATCGAATGCCCACGCAGAAAGAATTTTCTCTTTGTGTGGTAAAATTTGGACTAATGAAAGGAACAGATTGACGCTGGATCATGTTAAATCCGAATTACAAATAAGGGTATATATTAGGGTATAATTTAACGTATTATGTCTCTCTAAAAAATTTCTAAGCCTGTGTGTTCTTTAAATTTCCACTAGGAAATTTGTTTCTATGATTAAAAAAGTTGGTTTTAAAAAGTCCCGATTTTTTTCCCATTAAATCCCGATAATCTCATAAGGAGAGTTGACAACTCTAGATGTAGCCTCCTTAGGCCTCCGGTAGCTAACTGTGTATCCTGTTTAGACAGATCCGGGACACTTCCCATTATAGCGGCTGATGGCAATCCGCAGGTTCAGTTTTAGTGGGTAAACCGGCGAGTCGCGTCGGGACTCCCACATATCCCCGGGATACCCCTCCCGGGGAAGGCGTAACAACCTTTCCCCTGCGATATTAAAAAAAAAGGCCTCCGGTAACTTCATTAACTCGGCGAAACAACGAAAGTATTATTTCACACCAGTTTTCTGTGAGACCGTAGTATATATTCATTCGTGCCGAAACATGGCTCTCTCACGTTTAAGTTTTCATGTCTATATTCTATACAAATAAATAAAATTGAAGTGTCTGTTTGTAATATTAAAATAACAGTTTTTCACTTAATGCTAATGAAAGTACCTACGGTACGGTACTAATAATAAAAAATAATTTCTTAAAATGTTTGTCTGTCCGTCTGTCTGTTTGTTCCGGCTAATCTTTGAAACCGGGACCGGAACGGAACTTTCACTGGCAGATAGCCAATGATTATATATATTAACTTATAAGGTTTCCGTTTCTGTTACTTCTATGCAAACGAAGTTGCGGGCAACATCTAGTTACAAATATAACTCACCGAATCCCACACTCCATGAAGAACAGTATGAACCCATACAGCATGCATTTCGCTGCATACGCACGGAATAATACTCTCAGTAGACTGGGGGTGCGTTTGCTGCCCGCCCTCGCCACCTCCTCCTCCCAGAGACGAGCGAACTTGTCTCCCAGGGGACCTGGGGGACGAAAACAAGTTACATTAAAAAACTGATACTCTATTTTCGTTACTATTCTAGAACGTAGCTGGAACGAATCGTCTGATAGATATATTAATGCTATAAAGCCTATGACGCACAACATCAGAAGTTTTGAACTCATCATATAAATTTATTCATTATACATATTTTATTTACATTTCATGATATTTATTTTTAGAATATTACACAACTAAGAGGCATTAAAAAACTAAATAATAATCTTGGTTTTTTTTTTCATTGTATAACTTTTAAGTTTTATGGATATAATATATATCTCATTGCCAGTGCTTATAATAATTTTTCCTCTTTTCTTGTTTTCTGTTCTGTGCTTATTTATGCTTTATTATAGTAAGCACTAATTATATTTCATGTCATTGACGTCATTAAGTAAATGACATAAAATTAATATTAGGTAAGTACTGCTCTTTATTCAAATTTAAGTTGATGAATTTTTAATTTTTTGTCGTTGTACTATTCTTAAAACTAAAAGAAATAAAAGAATTAAAACAAGAATCTTTCGGAATAAATATCAAGTTTCTAGTTGCTACTTGCTAGTTGCTACCAAGAACCAATGAAGTAAGCAGACGCGGGCCGCGGCCCCGAAAAACATAATAGGGGTCTATGCCAAAGAATATATTATATTACTAACGTATGCAGCCAATGTCTGTTGGGTACAGCCTACAGGCTAACACTCATACATGTTTGCTCCCCCGGCAACCGGCCGGTGTCGGCGCCGGGTGAGTGGAGAAACACCCTAACCTTTATCAAAGCATGTGTCACAATCAGCGAATTGCATGATGCATCGGACAGCTAACCTAGTTAGCCATATTTGTCAATCGTCCTCTCCCCGTTCACTGTTGTCAACCGTCGCCAACGTGTTCCGCCATGGTCCCGCCAAAGCATCAATGTCAATGAACGTAACGATAACCTGGCAATCTGCCACATCTCAAGTGACGAAAATTCTGGCTATTATCTTGGTGGAATAAAAGTTTCCATACACTATGGAGTAACTCCATACATAGAACATAAACGTGTGAATTCACCTGCATTAACATAATTTAAATAAAATCAAGTATCAACCATAGATTATATATATAATATTAAAAATAATAATTAAAAAAATTCAAAAACCCGACTGCGTAAAAAGTGAACCAAACTAAGTACATAATTAAAACCGAAAAGAAAAAAACAAGCACTTAGATATCCGGTGGCTATTCTATAATATATTATTGAATTAATACTATTGGAAAATAACAACTAAACAGTCAGGATCCATTGAAAAATTAGATTGGCTGTCGAATATGGGGCCCATATATTTTTGTACGATTTATAATTTGCGAATGGGTCCCGCCTGCTACCAAACATAAAGTCAATTATTTCACTTAGGCTTTCAGCTCATAGTGTAGTCTGTTTTCTCAATCTTGTTTCGGTCTTTTTAGTGCGTTGCTTAGGTATCTGTCTTTTTTTGCAGTCGGGTTTTTTAATTTTTGGTTAGTGTGCTCCGCGAGTAATAGCGTATTTTGTGTTACTATGCGACGTTGACACATTGACACGCGTCCCATCACCCATGTCAATGTGTGTCGTGGCACTCGTGGCACAGAAATATTGACAGTTTTGTAAGGATATAACGTATCTATGTAATAATTAATCAAAGGTATCAACCATTTGTTCATCAATACTTCGCAGGTGGTTCATCTATTACTGCGGAATTTGCATACGTTCATATGTAATATCTTTAACATTTCTATGAAAATTAACGCGTGACTTTGCTATCTCGCGTGTTGGATTATAAGTTCAAAAATAACATTCTTCCACACACTACTCAATGACGTTATGTCATAGAGTTAGTGTACGTGTATTTGGAAAGAGAAAAAGCACGCGCGTAAAGACTGGCAAAGTGCCGACTGTGGCGGCCGGCTCATCACGCATTGACTGTCATATCTCATTCGATTTACCCATTGGAATACTGAGCACAACAATGTAGCATGCACGAGAAATGTATTGCGTCATAACACGTGAAGACTGAATTAAAAAAATATATGTTACCAGTTACAGACTAGTTTTATCGTATTATTTAACAGATGTATCATGTACTCATTTGTTGTCAATGTCATCAATGACCACTGCGACGGCCGACGCCATCATAATAATGTGAGAGCCGAGTCTCTCCTCAATGTAAGGAAAAGCAGAAAAATAGGCAGTAGTTCAACACACCATACTGCGATCATCCATAATAATATTATAAATGGGAAAGTGTGTGTGTCTGTCCGTCTTTCACGACAAAACTACTGAACCGATTAAAATGAAATTTGTTACACAAATAGTCTATAGCCTGAGGAAGAACATAGGCTACTTTTTATCGCGGGGAAATGTACGGTTCCCGTGGGAAACTTTATTTACAGTTTCACGTAAAAATTACTAAACCGATCATCATGAAATTTGGCACATATATAAAGTAGGCCATGGGGAAGGACATAGGCTACTTTTTATCGCGGGACGTATACGGTTCCCGTAGGTTACTGTACTTCGCGGGCGGAGCCGCGGGCATCAGCTAGTTAGGTATAAAGTACCTAGTACCTTGACCAAAATCTAACTAGTAATTGGTAGTCATGAACGTAAAAAAAAGGACACCGCTTCAGTAATATGAATACTGAAGCAATCAAAGTAAGACGGCCGTATCGTAGCGACACGTGCCGCACACACACATTCACAGCAGAGTAAGACGATCGGCCGATAGTACGCCAATGGCAATATTATACGCAAATCTCACACAAACGTAAGTCGCCGCCATTGTTGGGCTTCACCAACACCTACTAATTGGCTTCACTCAATGCTTAGCTCACCTTCCGTCCGCCGTTCCGTTTTTTTTTACGTCCATGTTGGTAGTATGCTACGAGCCCGTTTTGAGCTTGCATCATTTCAATTGGTTCAGACCACAACCGGAAATCGAACTTGCATTATGCATACTCAAGGGCAGCCCTATGTAACTACCACCAGCTCAAGGACTAAGGATGCTCCCACTAGGCTACATTTATTTCTTTATTTATTAAGCACTGTACTCACATCTATTAAAGAATATTTACCTGAGAATGACATGCCAAGCCAAACCTTGTTTTTTAATTGGTTTGATAACTATCTACACCTAGATGACCTAGACTTGTAACTTGTGTGATTCAATGATGAAAATAGAAGGCATTATAAGAATTGTTTTTATTGTACTAAAAGGAAATGAGGGGTTTAAAAATTATTTAAAATCCAGAAAAGGATTCTAAATAATTGTTGGGAAACTGAGAAATAAATTCATTAATGTATAATGCCACAGACAGACATGCACACATCCAGACTTGTGGCTAGCCGCACACACACCATATTATTGACAACTAGCGACCCGCCCCGGCTTCGCACGGGTACAATACTGATACTAATACTATAGAATGTCGCCCACTTCGCAACGGGCCGTGCAGCAGAAATCGTAATATTTAAATTTCGCCATAACTTCAAAACCAAACGTCCAATTTTAATCATTCAAAGGCCAAATATTATTTACATAAACTGTACTTAGTGGTGAAATAATTTATTTTGATAAGGATTAATAGCATGAGTAAAATAAACGCGTTTAAATGTAGTCCAAAAAAAATTCAAGATTTCTAAATAAAAAAATGGTTGTTGTGCCTCACTCGACATAGATAGGTATAGTGTGTCGCGGACTTTTTTGTAGATATTTATAAGATCTACAATTAATTAGAACATTATATGGTTCTATCTTTTATAGTTTAGGCAGCGTACGCAAAATAAGTAACTTTTCTGGTTGATTTTTTACACCTTGTGTCCGAAAAACCCAAATATCTTACGGAACCCTATTTTTTTCCAAAATAAAATTTAGCCTATGTTACTCGTGGATAATGTAGCTTTCGAATGGTGAAAGAATTTTTGAAATCGGTCCAGTACTTTTTGAGCCTATTCATTACAAACAAACAAACAAACAAACAAACATACAAACAAAGTTTTCCTCTTTATAATATTAGTGTAGATAGTGTAGATAAAGCTCATACTGACAATATTCCTTGTGTGCCACATATTATATGGCCAATATGTGGTGGGCCATATTGCCGTTTTTTTTTTGTATGTTGACTAGTATTGACAAATTTATTCTGTCAATAATATTGCATGTGTGCGGCTAGCCTATAACACCCGTCTGTTTTCCTCATAACTAAAATAATAAAAATAACCTAACCGAGATCATCTCAGGTCACGTCTAAGGAGAGACAGACAAACAGACAGACGGATGGACAGAGCGAAACTATAGGGGTTCTTTGAGTATTACGGAACCCTAAAAATTACCTCAATTTAACAATGAAATTTTAAATGGAAAATTTACAGACTTTTTCTATACTAGGTATATTATAAAGAGAAAATATTTGTTAGTTTGTTTGCATTGTATAGGCTCCGAAACTACTGGACTGATTTTGATGAAACTGGCACAATTTCACACCACAGTGAAGGTCATGGCTATTTTTTATTGCTACAAAATGTGAGATTCCAGTGGGATTTCCTTTTACATGCAAGCCACAAACAACATCTATATTTTAAAAAAGTTATTCTGCTCAGCTCATCTCAAGTTACACCTAAACATTAAAAAAATTATGCAATAATTGTTTAAAGTTAAATAAATAAACAAGTTGAAAAACCTTACCAGAAGCATGTTCCTCCAATGGCTCATATAAATCACTTTCTTCTAATTCTTTGTTCAAACCGCTCCAGAATATTGGTAATGTCCATCTAATAAAAATATTGTGATATTAAATAAAAATAATAAATTGCTTAATCTAAGATTAACATTAATAGGCTACTTGACTCATATTTAATTTCATACATTGAAGGAGTATTTCCTTTAGTACTTGGCTTATGAAAACATATTCTAGTGATATTATAACTTGAAAGCTTATGATTGATAAATAAAGTTGATTTAAAGATTTCTTTTTTTGTTTTTTAATTTCTACTGACGAGAACACTTCGGAGCAACTTCTGGAAAGGGTGGTGACAACACAAACACACGAAACACATACATAGTAGTGAAACTGAACATGTTTCTGTAAATTACTAGTTCATGACATCTTATAAAGTCATTAATTAAGTACTCTGTTTCCACTAATTCCATGCTATATTGAATTACCTCAAAAGGTTTTCCTGTATTCTTTTCCATGTTTGTTCTTAAATTCTTAACTTTTTATTTATTTATGTAAATACGTCAAATGGAACATAACACTGCCATTTTACTACTACGGAGTATGGACAACATAGATTACAGATAGTATTAGCATTACATCACAGCATAAATTATCTATCAATCAAGAATGCAAATAGTATTTTCGGTGGTTTTTAAAAAGTGTATTTTCAACATATTTTTCAAAATAATGTTGTACTATTATTGTTTTTGTGTAATGAAACAATTATGAAGCATTTAAGACAAATAAAAATAAGGTCAAGTAGCCTATTCCCAAAAGGTATGACGAAAATAAGTACAAACTACAAAAAGTAATACTTACTCAATACTTTCATTATTCTAGATACATCTGCAGTAATATTTTTTGGATGAAAATAGATCAAGAAGTTGCTTAAAACTGCTTATTGGTATCAATACTTAAAATAATTTACTAAGGCACTAGAAAAACCATGCCAATGTAAATAAAAACATAAGGCTTTTAAATATACTCATTGCAGTTGTTTAGAAATACCTATAGAGAAACTTACGCGAAAGTGAGAGCCGAAAGGGGATTGGCTTTGGCTCTTGGATGAGGAGGTTTCCCTTTCTTCTTAGTTGACTCCATTGTGTTAGGCTGAAAGAATGTCACAGGTTAACCGGATATTGGAACAAATTTAAGAGTTTTTAACAAACGATTACTAGGCTCATAAGTATATTATTTCGACAATAATGAAAACAAATTAATATTTAATTGATGCTGAATTAAGTATTTACCTTTACAAAACATCAATTTCATTTACAGGATGATACCGCACAATATGGACATAGTAAATAAAAATATTATTTATTGTAGGTAGGAACTTTATATTGCAATTTATTACTAATCTACCTCTCAATATTGAATACACTCAAGTCTCAACACAGTAAATTATTTTTGCTCCATAAACGTGTATGCGAGAAGACACAATACAAAACGTCGTTAAGATGAAAATAAAATTAAACCACAAATAACCAAGTTAATTCTACTGATAGAAGCTATGCGCCAAGCAGTTGATGAAATTTTAAAACTTATGATTTAAGAAAATAAGAATATCGAGAGATCTAGTACTGAGAAAATGCGGATTGAAACTTGAAAAGTTTGCAGTGGTCTCCCGTCGGCCGTCTCGAAAGTCAACTGTCAAACTGAGAAATCGGTAGAGTTGCCAGCAAAAATCGGTAGATTTATACCCAAAATCGATATATTATAATAGCTAATTCTTGTAATTTGTAAAACTCAAGGATACTCCTCAAAGTCCCCAAAACGTATTAGTTTTCCCGTAATATATCATGAGCTTAGAAAAACCTTTAAGCCACATTAATTTCACTAGGGGACATTTGTCTCGCGACCTTGTCGCCCGACACGAAATGTACGTGTCCCGCGACATGTCGCGCGCCCGACGTCGCAGCGACATTTACGGGTTGCGAGACTTGTCGCTAGTTACATACTGTTCACCACTGACTAGTGTGAACAAGTCATATGTCGAGGGACGTGTTTTCTATATCTTAGCGAGGGACAAAGTTGCAGGGACAAACTACGTGAATGTCGGACGACTTGCCTCCGCGACATGTCCCCTAGTGAAAACGTGGCTTTAGTATTACGAAACCCATGGACATAGGAATAACAACTGGATTAAGTACTGAGAGCCAAAAACGATCCGAGCGAGAGGTTGGACAAGAGGCCGTGGGTCACCGCTTACCGGTACGTTAGTATACCTAATTTAATATATTCTTTGTCACCGGCGGCGCGGGCGCGAGCGTCGTCGGCATTGCCGATGAGCAGATTCGCGCGATCGGATCTACGATTGGTTTGATCAACACCTACTATTATCAGGCCAGGTAATTAAGGTAAAATAAACAGGGATAATTAGTAAGTATTGTATGTAATTGATTGTACTGTCGGTTCTTGGTGGAAATTCACGTTGAACACTAATAAAACACAATTTTTCGTGCACTTTTTCCACTATATTACGATATAATTATAATTTTTTATAAATAACACGACCGGTTTCGAATTAAACACCTGATGATGATTTATTATAATTCGAAACCGGTCGTGTTATTTATAAAAAATAGTGGAAAAAGTGCACGAAAAATTGTGTTTTATTAGTGTAGTAAGTATTGGTTTGATGCAATGCGTACGAATTACGATGTCGAAAAGTGAACGCTTAACTTAAAGCGTCTACGACTTTATTGAATCGACTGACTTGACTGATTAACTATTCTGACTATTTATATTTTGGTCTTTGACAAGACTTTGGACAATGGACCTAGGAATAACAACAGGACCGAGTACTGTGAGCAAAAAAACGAGCCGAGCGAGAGGTTGGAAGAGAGGCTGTGTGTCCCTTTCTAGTAGGGTGACAATAATATTTTCTGCTGTGTGGACAAACTGCAAACCTGTGTGAGACAAATTGTGAAACACTGAATGACATACAGCTAAGGCTTTAAAAGTCGACGAGATTGAATAGTGTAAAATCATGAAGGTTTGAAGTGACGGCTGCATTAATATATAACATATTTTTATGTAATTCTCTGCCTTACTTAAACACTATTGAGCCATTTTTGTCGCATTTCTTCATTGTTGGGAAATCTATAAAAACTGTATTATATCATGGACGAAATATACATAGACCTACAGATCCCATACATTAAAACGTACGACATTTTTTAATTTTCTTGTTGACCGTTAGATGACGTTGAGTGTATCAAATTACAAAATTAGCCATTTATTTAAAAATAAAAACGCCATCTCTAGGACTATGTTTGAAGTACGTCATAAGTTATCTTATATTTAAAAAAACGTCAATAGGTGGCGCTAAACAAGTTATGGTTGAGCCGCTAATAAAGACCTACCTATACCTACAAAATTTCTTCAATTTTCTTTAATTTGTAAATTTCTCTACGTGCGCGTGTGAGGATGAATTAATGTTGCCATGCATATAAAATAGATACCCAACATTCTGGAATTATATTCAAATAATAATAATAATATCTATGGACGCTTCACACCACGTCAATCTGGCCCCGTGCTAACTATCCGAAGAACTTGTGTTACGGGTACCAGACAACGGAAATATATTTAATATTTTTATACTATACACATATTTAAGATTTTTATTATATTATACACATATTTAATACACATCCATGACCCAGGAACACAGAAAAACTTTTTGTTCCTTCGGCGGGATTTGAACCCGCGACCCCCGGCGTGAGCACCAACACGCTCAACCAACTGAGCCACAGAGGTCGTCAGATACTTATGCTTATGCTTTGTTTATTAGTGTTTATATAAAGTGTACAATTATTTGACAAGATATTATTTGGTTCTGTAATAACCAGTATTTATTAACGGTGTTTTAATAATTTGAAACACCTCTATCTTTATACCTTAACCTAAACAACAATCTTGTAACTCGATTTTTGTACTTTGAATAATTCAAAACTTTAATTATTAAAGTTTATAACGTCTTAATTTCATTTAAATAAAAAATTCTCAGAACAAAAGAAAATTGTAGGTTTCAAAATAAAGTTAATTGTTAAACTTTTAAAACGGAAAGTGGCAACACTATGATCTGCCGGTCCGCCGTCCGTACTCCGTACAGTCAGCAGCTACTGCGTACTTCGGAGTTCGGATTGTTTTGATTGCGTTCCTCGTTGTGTTGTTGTATTTTTCTCAATTGCTTTTAGATTTCTTTCAAATACGATATTGCGCTTGCCCACCGGAACTGATAATCTGCCTACTACCTGTACCTACCTACCTACCTATTTTGCCTCCTGGACTCCGATTAATCGCCTTATTGTTGACCTGTGCTTGTATTATGGACTTTGTGTGCCTACGATTCGGACTATTTGTTTAAAAATTCGGAAAGCTTTTTCCATAAACAACTTGGAGAAAATGTATACCAAGTGCTAGATATGAGCGCCGCGCCGGCGCGCCGCCGCCGCCGCCGATTTTGCCGCGCCACCGCCGCCGCGAAGAATAATCGGCGCGCCGAGTGAGCGAGAGGGATAGTCATAATGACGTGTAATTTCAGTTAGTGACTATGAAATGAAATGAAATGATGTTTATTTGGTAAAAATATGGTTACAATAGGTGTTACAATTTTTATAGTAGACCGCATATTTTGTCGCATTAACGACGTCCAAATACTTATATTAACTAGTCCACAATTGATTTATTATTACTTATAGGTATATTTTAACCATAAAAAATTATTATTATCATCATTCATTAACTTAATTTTATGTTAGAAGAATGTCAAAATACCATGATAATAAATATTTGAGCATTCATATTACCTGAGTCATGCCTTACTTATTTCATGTACACCTATCTCATCGAAAGAGTTCTGCATAAAAGACAAAATGCTTACTAGAAAGGATCTACTGAATTGATGGAGCTAGTAGATCGAGCTATTAGATCGCATTGATAAAGCCATTGAGGATAAGAAGTTTGCGTTTTGCGCCTTCCTAGATATTGAATGTACGTTCGGCAAAAACTAAACCTGATCTATTACCCTAACAGTCTGGCTTCAAGAATTACTATAGAGTGGATCAAAGCTACGCTAAACAACATAGTAGCGTGATGACGCTAATCTGTTGTTGAGTAGTTGATGAACTATCATGAGGTTGACGCTCAGGAGCAGGTTGACCTAAGGATGCCCACAGGGAGGTGTGGGTACTGTCGCCGCTGGAGTGGTCCTTGGTAGTGAATAGGCTGCTAATAGAACTGAACAATAGAAGGTTATATGCTCAAGGATACGCTGACGAGCTAATACTAAGAATAGCTCCCCATACCGATTTTAGTGTTAGCCAATGGCCAGCAGTTGTTATTGTAGTGCCCTAGTATGTGCGCAGTACACAAGAGCACTCTCTCTTCCTTTACTCTCGTAATCCAGTGGGACGGATAACCGACACGACTGGCGAGAGATCAGGCGCTGATCCGAGGTTTTACATGCCTATCTGACGCATGGATCACCTTTCTTGTCAGACAATCCGGTGATTAGCCTGCAGTGTCCTAACCAAACTTGAAAACAACTTTTTATGTTTGTAGTCGAGAGCCAAGCTCTAATCAGACTTATTGATACTAGTGGTGGGCCAACGTACATCAGTTGTCGCTAGACTAATGCAATTAGGTGCAAAATTGGTGAAAAATGGTCAAGCTAACAGTCACCGCCAATAGACAGTCTTGATACCTAACACCAATAAGAGGAAGTTGAAGGGACTAAAACCCCCAACACTCTTCGGGAAAACTACCACGTTTTGCAAGCGAGGTCAAATATCTTGGAGTGATCCTAGATATTATGGGACTTACTTGCAATAAACACATCGATGACATTATGAAAAAGGCTAGATGTGCTCTGTGGTCCTGCCTAAGACTTAGCTCTAAATGAAGCCTTCGGTCGAAGGCAATACTACGCTAGGCTATACACAGCTATAGTGAGGCGATTGTCACAGTGTGGTATCTGCTTATTCATATTATGGATGGAGGCTAAGAAGGTTGTTCTCAGGACCATGATGGCAGGTAGGATAAAACGGGCCTCCATCCTTTTTTTTTGTTCTCATAGGGGAAAGGTTGTTACGCCCTTCCCGAGCTGGGAGACCCGGGGGTATGTGGAGTTCCCGACGCGACTCCTCGGTTTACCCACTAAAACTAAACCTGCGGATTGCTCTCAGCCGCTATAAGGGGAGTGTCCCGGATCTGTCTGGCACAGGACACCTCCCGCGACCGGCCAGTCTACCTCTGTAGGGACCGGACTTCCAACACAAGTAAGGGCCACTCTGGCAAACTGGAGCGTCCCCTCGGCGCCGGAACAAGCTAAGCCGGGGAAGTTCCCATCCTCTCCCGGAGATGGGCCTCCACCCTACTTGAACAACTGCAACAATCTCTTCTTGAGAGACCTGTCATGGCTATGACATCTGACGCCTTGATCAAGGTGCATAGCTTCAAGAGGCTATGGGCATTTTCACTAAAGAGTTCCCCCCTCACTTTTACGCTGTCACACGTTTTAAAAGTTATATTGTGTGTGGACATGAATATGTAATTTTTTTTTTATAATATTAAATCGATTCCATGTATATTAAACTAGTTTCTGATCAACAATCGTTGTATAAAGTTCTGATTAAAATTCATAAATCAATTGAAAATTAATCCATTGTTAAGTACAGCGTGTATCGGTAAACATTCACATTCCTTTAACTACCTCTTCTACCAACCATTCGTATTCTATAATAAATATCAAATAGGTAGGTGTATAGGTAGGTATATGTAGGTAAATATCAAATCCAGGTAAGTCACACCCATACTCGAAACTGAACTATGAATGGCGTTAGATTTGAAATTTAGTTTTCTTTATGTTACTTTTTTCCAAATCATAGTAAGTCCCCAAAAAACTTATAAAAACAACGTTTAAAATCGACGATTTATTTCAAAACCCGGTACGTCCATTGACAAATCAAAATCAAACTCAAGCACGTCCACCTCGACCAATCACAACTAAGAATGACGTCCAAGATGGCTGACAATTTGAAGAATTTTCACCTCGCTGTCGTCAATTTTATTGGATTTTGTGGGGAAAAAATGGAAGAACACAGTATAAAAATTTGTGTGGTGAATCCTGAAAGAGCAAAGAAGATGTCTGTGTCAAAAGTTAAAAAGAAAAATGCCAAGAATAAAGCTAAAAGTTAAAGCAAATTCTTACATAGTAGTTAGTGTGTTTGTCTCAGTGGTGAACATTTACCTAGGGTTGTACAAAAGTTAAGCATTAAAAATCTAAGTATGTATATTTTAGCGAGCTGGCATCTGGGATTCTGCCGTGAAAACGTACGTTTACATAATAAAGTAGTAGCACCCCAGTGTGGTATAATATAGCAATTATATAGAGCTAATTGGAGACAGGGAAGAAGACTTAATAAATAATTCCGAAGATTATGCTATGGACGAAGTCTTAGATTTTGTATGATTAGTTTACCTCGTACTTAATTAAACTATATTGTAATAATAAATATGTGTTTTATTTTATGGCTTAGTAAAATATTACGATGAAGCAACCCTGAGTACGGGACTCAAAATAATATTTATCAAAACTAGGTAAGTCCAGTGGTTATTTTTCGAAATCCGGTAAGTCCACAGCGGTATTTTTCAAACTCCGATATATTTCGACAGTATACATCAAACACCGATATGTCCAAACTTTAACATCGTTTTAAAGCGTAATCTCTTATAAAAACTTTATTTTTATATTTTCGTTTACACACTACCTAATATATAAATCCCCATTTGCTGAAAATTCCAAGAAATACCTTTATCAATAGCCAAAAACACATTTGTCTCATTTGCCAAGTTTCACTTATGGTGGACATACTGGGTTTTGATATTTGCCTACACAATTTATATAGTATTCGGAATTCGTATAAAAAAAATTTAAAAATATATCAATATAATAATATAAGTACTAACACTTAAGCGTAATAAAAATAACTAATAAATGTTTCTAGTATTTATAAAAAATATGACTTTTATTTCCAATTTGTATATTATCTAGCCTCGCCCTAAGGATTTTAGATGTAGTTTGGTGACTGTCCCATTTTGCTTGTGGTTTGTAAAAATTTTATTAATTTTGTTTTAAACATTATTTAGTTACTTTTTTTATTAAATTGTTTCGCATAGTTTAATATTGTATATACAATTTACAAATTAAAAATCAGGCTAGTGAATTTAAAACTAGAAAGAAAATAATGATCGCACTGTCACCACTTGTCACCAAACCGAACTTAAATCTCAATTTTAAGCAATCTGAAATAATTTTGTAGATTAAAATTTATTTTCTTATGATAAATGTGAATATTTCGGACCAATCTAAGGTAAAAATAATGGCCTAGTGTCTTTATTTTAAATATTATAGCCGTTTTCAGTGTCACCAAACTGACCATAATTTTGCTGCACTGTCCACTTAATAATTGGTTTTTATATACAAATTAAGCTATTTGTCGAAAATAAAGTAGATTTATCAGTACAAAAATCATATAAAAATATGATGAAACCTCTATCAAGTCAAATAAGCAACAGTAAAAAAAAACCATAATTTTCACGCGGGGGACTTTTAAGTGAAAATGCCCCTATACCAGTTTTCATAACTTCTAGGGAGGACTCGGTTCCAATTAATGTTCACCTTAAGGACATAATTTATTTCACGGACAGATCTAGGAAAGACAACCGGGATGGCGCTGGACTACGGGGGCGTGCCACCTACAGGCAGACATGCTTGTTTAAAAGATTTTGCACCGTGTTTCAGGCTGAGATTTCTGCTATTATTGGTTGTTCACTAGAGAGCGTACGCATTCAGTTATATAAATGGCTTCGACGTCAGTTCTTGAAAATGTGGACGTTTATAAAACGAAAATAGAAAAAGATTACAGTGATTACGCTCTTTGGAATCAAAGCACAGTTAACTCTAATTCCAAAGTAGTTCCTACTTTGAATATGTACTATTACGTTGTCTTTTTCATCACTAAAAAAAAGTGTCATAAATTGTATTACATTGAAATTGTATGTAACCCAATAAATAAAAGTATTTTACAGTTATGAATGAACTACACTTTACTTACTACCAAGTACAAACTTCAACCCTTTCAAGGTCACGCCGCCGACGCCGCCGCCGCCGACCCAAAAAAGTCGGCGCGCCGCCGCCGACCAAACACCCATCGGCGATCATATCTACCAAGTGCGTATATCACAATTGTGGCAATAAAAGCAATGAAATTGCTATGTTTCGGTTTCAGAGAATTAATTAATTAAAAATAGAACTCTGTGCTAATACAATAGAGTTGAAAATCGTACACATGAGTATCGAGTCAAATGTCAGTGTCATTAGTCATATAATATGACACATGAAATCCTTTTTCAACTCTTTTGTTACACAGACTAGCAGGATTAGCATGCACATTGGATGTGTATGCTAAGCCTGCAAGAAATACCGAAGAATCGACAAAATGAGAGATCGCAGAAACGTTAATACCATTCGGAAATTAGAATAGGTCTTATTGTAAGGCAGTAAGGTTGATGCTTCGTCGTTATGAGAAAAAATATTTCTTTTCTTTCCGAGCATGAGCTCAAAAAATGGCCTCTTTTGACGGCTAAAGTAGAAACTTTTTCTTCATTTAACGTCAAATACTCTATACTAATATAATAAAGAGGAAAAGTTTGTTTGTTTGTTTGTATGTTTGTTTCTTTGCATTGAATAGGCTCCGAAACTACTGGACCGATTTTGATGAAATTTGGAGCAAATATAGATTATAATGACCACGGGGAAGGACATAGGCTAATTTTTATCGCGGCAAAATGTACGGTTACCGCGAGATTTCCTTTTGCGCGTACGAAGTCGCGTGCAACATCTAGTCTTACAATAATGTCAACTACTCCACATCATGGCGCTCCTAGACAATTAGTTTCAGTCTTTATAATATATAGAATATTTCTTCTTTAAATTTATTTCTTCGGCTCGCGTCGCCACGTCATGCTAAGCCTGCTAGTACGATGAAAAACTTTAGAAAAATTTGAAACGCTCGTAGGCCAAAGCATAGAGCGTACGGACAGATACGGTGTATCATTTTCAACCTTATACCTTAGCAATAAGGTTCAAAATAAAGTTCACCTGATCTGTCCGCGACTGCAAAATGACTTGTCAACCGTAATTTCAAACATTTTTGATTTTTATTGCGGTTACTTATCGTTTAATTCAATATTCTAATTAAGTTACACTTTGATTTCGTGTAGTTTTCTATTAAATAGGTCGGTATTTTAAGCAAAATAAGATTTCTTGGTATTTTAAAGAGTTGTATTATTTTTTATGATAGGTAGGTACCTAGGTACATATTTAGTTTTGTTTTCATAATAATTAACGTTGTCTTTTTATCCAACCGCGATAACCCATATTCACGCGAACGAAGTCGCGGACAACACCTAGCTACAATAATTATTATGATCAATATCTACATTAAACAACATTGTATTGTACCTGTTTATATAAGTAGGTACCTACTTTTATGAGTAATTCGATGTTTTTGCGCGCCATCTAGTGATCACATTTGGTACCCTAATACTACGCCATCTACCATAATTGTCTAAAAACAAGCTACTGAGTTTAATTTTTAAGATTTAGAGACAATTATCAAATATCAGCCTTTGAACTTTAAAATCACACTGGAAAGAGACTGAAAAATATTTTTTCTTGTTTAAAAGAGAACATAATTGATTTACTTCGCTAATTTGTGCAATTTATTGATTTTCGTGCTAGGAACTAACGCCATCTAGACCTAACCAGAATCCGGACCTTTTTTTCGTGTACGTTTTATTGTATGTATGGGATCTGTCGGTCTATAGTAATTTGATTAGTCTATTATATTATCATTAAAGGCCTTACTCGACTTCACACGTTTTTTTTCTCAGTACTTACTCGTTTTATCTAAGATTTTTCAAGTTACTTTTTATAAATACAAACATTTTTCTGGTTGGCAACATGCAAGAACGAGACACACGGCCTCTCTTCTGGCTATCTCGCTCGGCTCGGATTTGCCTCTATGATACGTGCATTGTGAAATACACTCGATTACCAAGGTAATACAGTTCTTTTTAGCAATTACAAAATTCATGCTTTGGACTTGACGATTATACGGTGATGAAAATTTGAATGAATTTTCTAATATAAGATTTACATTCTCGCCTCGCAACTCACATCGCGCTTCGCCTCGTTCCTCACCTCGCACGACGCGCCTACGAGTGGATGCTTACACTCTCGTAGTGCGTTCAGTTGTCTGTATGCCATTGACAATGGAGGACGTCGAAGTTTTAGCGGCAACAAGTCTAACTTTGTTGAGTTTTATGGTTATTATGGTTAATATTATTATGCTTTGGGTTCCATATATTATGCAACTTGACCTTGTTTTTATTTAAGTCCTAAACGTTTCTTAATTGTTTTATTACACAAAAAAAATATATTACATTATTTTGAAACCTAAAATAATAATAATATAATATCTTAGACGCTTTAGACCCGCTATCCCCAACCCGCGGCCCGCGGGCCGCATGCGGCCCGCCGGGCCTTTATCTGCGGCCCGCGTGAAATCAGTAACCGTTAGATAAAGTTGTGAAAAAGCGTTCACAATTCCAAAAATCTCACTGAGTGAACATAATTATTATAATACATATTTGTTATTTTATTTTAGTTTGTATCGTTAGCTCACCTTAAATGTTTAGTTTCACTCTTTTAACTACCTTGTGTTATTCTATTATTAAATCGTTAAAAGAGATGTTCTAGAAATGTATGAGGCGTGGGCCAGCCCTATGTACACTATATGTAAATATAGCTACATAATATAGAAACTGTTTCCTATCCTTTATTTTATTTCACTTCGTTTCAATGCACATTTAAAATAAATTCGTCAAGAAGAGCAACACAACGTAAAATAAAACATGGCGGATTAGATCAGAATTAACCAAAGAATACAGTCGTACAAGGATCTTTTGGCACTTGGATGGGCGCGTGAGTGTCGCAAATAAGAACAATACTTATTACTAAAAGTGAAATAATTTTACAAGACGGCGATGTTAGTACTGATTTTATCCACGTGCCAAAAGGTAAGTGTCGCAACTACAAAACAATAGGTACATAATATTAAAAGTGACATTTTACAAGACGGCGATGTTAGTTCTGATTTTGTCCACGTGCCAAAAGATCCTTGTCAGACTGTATCATTTTGACAATGACATGACTTTTCACAAAGAAAGACGTATGACACTCAAGAAGATGTCTCTTCCTAAAACTATCAACTACATCAAAAGTCAAGTCAAAACAACTGTCAATGCCGCCCTAAAATAGGGTTCTCGCATTAAAAAACTCTTCAAATAATCATTTTTGTACGCACGTACCCTTCTTCAAATTACTTTTCTTGTATTTTTATGAAATTCCCTTATATTTTTCCTATTTACCTATGTGGTGTTTTTTTCCTATTTACATAGAGCCGGCCCAAAATCAAACATCTCTTTTAAACAACATATTTTTTTGCCCCTAAAAAATTTTGGTTGCGGCCCGCGACACCAGGAGTACAACGGGTTTGTGGCCCGCGTAAAAAAAAGGTTGGGGACCACTGCTTTAGACCCTTTGGTCCCGTGGTAAGTTCTCGAAGAACTTGTGCTACGGGTACTTTTTTATTATACACATATTTGAGATTTTTATTATATTATACACATAATATGAATTAATATTAATTCACATCCATGACCCAGGAACACGGAAATCTTTTTGTTCCTTCGGCGGGATTCGAACCCGCGATCCCGACTATAGCACCAACATGTTGAACCACTGATACACAGAGGTCGTCAAAACCTAAATTTTTTTTTAAATACACTTTTTAAAAACAGCCGAAAACACAATTCGACATGTTGGTTGATAGATTATTATTATTTACAATCGATTTCTATGTAGGTCAGGTATTTGATCTCAAGCATTAACATTTTTTTTTTAAACTTGTCTAAAAACAATGAAAATTAAAAAAACTATATAAAGTAAATTTATATAAAAGTAAGTCACCGAGCGGGGTTCGAACCCGTAACACTCGTTTCTTGCCATCCGCCTCTTAACCCGCTGAACCAAACGGACAGTGGCCGGCAGGACGAAATTAGCGAACATATTCTGCGTGGAAAGAAAAACGCATGAAAACTCGAAAACACGCATTTTCCCAAACATGAGACTATACATACAAGAATTGCTCGTTTAAAGGTATATGATAATATGTGCTTAGTGTGTTTGTATCGTCAAATCCTTTCCGGAAGTTACTTCGGTGTTTTTATCAGTAGAAATTAAAAAACAAAAATACTTAATTTATATATCAACTTTATTTATCAATCTTAAGTTTTTAATTTATGATATCGTTAGAATACGTTTTCCTAAGCCAAGTACCTATTAAATGAAATACTCCCTTAATGTATGAAATTAAATATTTGAGTCAAGTAGCCTATATATTTTCTCTTTGAAAAAGTTCTAAGAAACGCATTATTTTGCGTGCGAGAGAAACAACTAGCGCGCATGAGAACTAGCAACAGACTGAAGCGAACGCGAGAATGTGAACACCCGCTCGTACTCGTCGCGAGGTCCTTTGACTCGTGCGCAAAAAACCGCTCCGGACGCGAGCGTCGTGAGTGGCGAGGTGAATGGCGAGGCGAGGAACGAATGCCCGTTTACACATTCGCCTCGCGACTCACTGAGGGCCTCGCCTCGCCACTCGCGCGAGAGTGTAAACCACTTATAATATTTAGACTATTTCCCGACTTTTACTTGACCCTGGCAAATGGTTATAAGCCGACGCCATATAAACAAATAACATCACAAAAGACGAAGAGGGAGACAGATTTTGAATTAAAAAAAGTAAAATTGTACAAACAAAATAAATTGTAAATAATTTGTAAATAAATTGTTAACAAAATAAATTGTAAATAAATTGTAAAAAAACACAGTATGTAAATTAATTTGTAATTGTTAAATCTCTTTATATTGATACTTTTTTCTATGTTGTTAAATTTAATTCTTGAAGTAAGAAAAAACTACTGAAATATAACACGAGTGAACGTCGAGTAACACGTAGCCTCAGATCAAATAAAAAACCCACGTAGCAGTTTCATTTTATTCTATTATCCAGTGACTATAAAATGCATTGAAAATATCTAAAAAATGCTATTTATTGTAGTACATAGGGCATTTTTGGGACCAATAATAAAATATATACAGCGATGAAAGCACTTATTCAGAAATACAGAAACATGGTGCTGGTGGGAATATTCTTTTTCTATTTGGGATGTGTAATTACTTTAGGCTTTGTAAACACTGAATGTCCATCCTCTGTTAAAACTAAAAACTTGGAGTCGACCATCAATACTGAAGTTGAATACATTGTACTGGTTTTAAGCGGGCCACAAAACGAAATTAAACGGAATGCAATAAGGTCTACCTGGGCGAATTTTGTCAGTAACATTATAACTGAAAATGATGTGAGATTATATAAATGGAATCATAGTTGGACCGAACCCCGGACCTCTCAGAATTTTGTTAAAATATTGTATCCGTTAGGAATCCAAGGATTGTCAGATGATCAATTAAAAAAGTTATACAATGAGAATAACAGGTCCAAAGATTTGTTATTATTAGAGAACCTTCATGATTCATATGAGAATTTAGCAAGAAAGATAATAGAATCCATGATATGGTTAAATGACAATTACAAAAATCTTAAGTATGTTATTAAGTGTGATGATGATTCATTTGTAAGGATTGACTTGATTTTAAAAGATTTAGAAGCTTTTGCACCTCAAATGAATGCTCCAGAAATTAGTTCCTATGTGACACAAAAGGTACATTTTTTTATTTATAGTGCTTATTTTTATAGTGTCTTGAGTATTAAATAATATCATATACTTCACATAAGCAAATAAGCAAATATTGTATATATCCATTTGATCAGAATCTCAGAAACAGCTGCAAGTACTTCTATGAAATTTAGTATGCAGGAGAGATTAATCGATTTAGCAGTGGCGAGGGATTCCTATAACTCCATTCCTATCGGCTTCACTTACCACTTACCTTTTGAATACCCCAAACCAAAACTCTACTTATTGTTCAGGCTCCGGCTTCTCTATGAAGGAGAACCAGCCTTCGCCACTGCGATTTAGCTAGGTCTTATCTCTGTGAAACTGTAAATTTTTAAGTTATGTCTGTTTCTTCCTCTTTAATACTACAAATTAAAATATGTATATTTAATGGTATAGGTAGAATTTAAAAAACCCCTAATTTGTGATACTTTAGAAATAAAAATCGTAATATGACAATCTAGATATTGTAATAAAAAAAAAATTGGTTAACAGGAACAGATTTAGAACATTAAAATCTTCATAATATGTAAATCATAAATTTTAAAAGAAGGATTTTGTTGCAGACGTTTGTAATTTCATCATAAAGTATTAAATTAATTCACAATTATGCTAACCTTTTTTTCAGAAAAATGCTCCTGATTACAAAGGACTCTATTGGGGATATTTTGATGGTAGAGCCAAAGTTTTTCTGAATGGTAAATGGGAGGAAAAGGACTGGTTCCTGTGTGACACCTACCTCCCATACGCATTGGGAGGTGGGTATGTCATATCACAGAGCATTGTCAACTATATTGCCAGAAATTCTGACCTACTCAGGTATATTTTGTAATAATAATCTGTAATGTCTCCGAAAATCAACAACGGATATTTCGGGCACATGATCCACAGGTTATGTAAGGATGTTTAACCAAAAAAAATTGTCATACTCAAAGTAAAAAATCATATCTAATGTATGGATGACTCTCCGCAAAACGCAAACTCGTCGATATAGATTTTTTTTTCTAGTATGTAAAGGTTTGTTTGTATGTTTGTTTAATTGCATTGAATAGGCTCTGATTGATTAGTGGAAAGATGTGGAAAATTGGCACAGATGTAGATTAGTCTATGGGGATGGACATAGCGACTTTTTATCGTGATACGATGTACAGCTCCCTCGAGATTTCCTTTGGCACGTACGAAGTTGTGGGAAACATCTAGTAATTAATAATTATGATTCATTGATAGTTGTTTTGATTCACAAATCCCTTTGAAATAGTTGACAAGTATGTACAAGGACAAATATAGTTTTTAGAACTTATTTTTTTTTAATATGATTTTTTTTTTATTTTATTTCAGTCTGTATCATTCTGAAGATGTCTCCATGGGTGTGTGGACTGCAGCATTAGACGGTATCAACAGAGTACACGATGTGAGGTTTGATACTGAGTGGAAATCTCGTGGTTGTGATACAAACATGCTTGTACGACACAAGCAAACTCCGAGTGACATGTTTCAAATGTACAGGACGTTAGTTTATTCACACGGCAAAAAACTATGTAAGACTGAAAGTAAATTAAGAAAATCGTATCTATATAATTGGAATGTACTGCCTAGCATGTGTTGTAAACCAAATCAAGTATGACACTGTCCCATGTAACATATGCATGTATGTATGAAAATACACACCAAGTAAGTAAAGATCATTAACGTGTTTTCCTGTACATTCATTTCTCAAAAGGTAAAACATGCTGTTGTAATACATATACGAGTATTATTACATATTATGTTGTAATTTTTTTTTTTCATGGGTGTAAATTGAAGAATGTATTTTCTCTAGTCCTTATATTTAGTTAATGATCAAGTGTTTTAGTGATTTCTATAATATTGTATACTTTCTAGTAAGATGTAAGTACTGTTTTAGTAGCCCAACTATGTTTGGAACATTGTTAAAGTTTAGTGCGCGAAGAGAATGAAATTTGAAGGTCGCGTCACGTCACGATTTTGGATATGTCGCCATCTGTCGGAAGCTACTTATACTTCTGACATAACTTTCTAAAGAACGGCTCAATACACCAAAGGCACTAGGTGTACAAATTTTAAATTTTCTATTCTTTTTTACCCTCTACGCAAAAACAGGGGTGTTACTAAACGAAAGGTTCCATTAAGACGCGGTTTTTGTTTGCTTAAAAGCTGACGTGATCAAGTGTTCTTAGCTATAATTCATAATCATAAGCTCTCTCACTGCTTGACAATTCAGTGGTTACTCAGCAATTTTAATTTTGTTTTTTGAAGCGATGTCTTTAGGCACTTCGGATTTTAAATAATAAATGAAGTCACTTTTTCCACGTAAATCCATGTTTTTGTTTTACCGGGCAACTGAATCATACAACTTAAGTAATGTTTTGAAGTAATAAATCAAGATCAATAATGTATATTTTTATTCATTATAACAAAATTCCATTACAAAAACAATATAGTTCCCAATTTTAACTATACATTACAGAGTGAGAAAAAGTTAATCAAACAATTTTTATAAATGCCTATATGTCAACCGTCAACAAATAAAAATGTTATCATTCATTAATCATTCATTTAAACAAAAACCAAACTCGAAAAATTATACAATATATTAATATTGTTATAAAAAACTAGGTACATAAGTCTTGCACAACTAAAAACATTAGTAGCACTTTGGTAAGTCTATAATATTATTTCTAATATCACAATCATAGAGGATTTATGCAGAGGCAGCACAATTTTTAGATAACTAGAACATTTTTCCACATTCTTAGCCACATTTTTCTACAGGAACAATTACTTTGTAATATAAAACATGTTTAGCAGCAATGATATTTTGAAAATTAAAGCATGACCAGAAAGATAAATAACATGCGCTGGGGGTGCTTAATTTTTTATTTGCAGCAACACTACGAATGGCTGGGATGTGATTGGTTAGTGCCGTGATTTTGAGTTTATTTTTCTGGTCATGCATTGTATTCGGTAAAATCAACTACGGATATTTTGGGCATATGACCTACTGCTTATGTATATACATTAAGAGCATTGATCGGCGCGCGACTCAGATTTCACGAAAAACGCTACTTTTCAAATGCGTCTATATCTAACAAAAACTGGTTATTCTGATTTTTACATGTAGAAAAACACTAGAAAATATTGTATTCTAATTTTTCACTTATCATTTATTTTAAAATAATTTCAAACTTTTGAATAAAACTGACAAAACTAACCAGACGTTTTTACAACTTTAGGTTCAGGGGCAATTTCAAAACATATAATAGCTAAAACCGCTTACATTTTTTAAAAACAAAAAATCTTTACAAACTTGTTGGATCCTCTTCTAGATTATCTCTTTGTCAGATTATTTTTATATACGTTTCTATCTCATAAAAATAAAATTTAAAGAATGCGAAATTATCAGGAATTATAGTTATTTAAAATGATGATATTTATGTATTTCACTCGCTACTTTTGTTTCTTACTTACATAATCTATGAGAAGAACCTTTTATCCTAGTAACCTAGTAAGAAACAAAAGTAGCGAGTAAAATACATAAATATCATCATTTTAAATAACTATAATTCCTGATAATTTCGCATTCTTTAAATTTTATTTTTATGAGATAGAAACGTATATAAAAATAATCTGACAAAGAGATAATCTAGAAGAGGATCCAACAAGTTTGTAAAGATTTTTTATTTTTAAAAAATGTAAGCGGTTTTAGCTATTATATGTTTTGAAAATGCTCCTGAACCTAAAGTTGTAAAAACTTCTGGTTAGTTTTGTCAGTTTTATTCAAAAGTTTGAAATTATTTTAAAATAAATGATAAGTGAATACAATATTTTCTAGTGTTTTTTTACATGTAAAAATCAGAATAACCAGTTTTTGTTAGATATAGACGCATTTGAAAAGTAGCGTTTTTCGTGAAATCTGAGTCTCGCGCCGATCAATGCTCTTAAGGCAAAAAATAATAGTCATAGGTACTCGAAAAAAGAATCGTCCTTTATATGGGCGAGTTAGCATTGAGCGGAGATTCACCCATACAGGAGATTAATTTTTTGCTTTGAGAATGACAATATTTTTATGTCTAAACGTCTTTATAATAAGCAGTAGATCATATAATTCATAAACTCAAAATACCCATAAGTATTGATTTTACCAAACCTTATTTATATATTTTTTATATTATTTGCTACTGCTTTTGAAAACAGTGTGTTACAAAATATATATTGAGATAATTCTTGAATTTTGCAGTATTATGAGTAATAATTATTGGGCTGCCCCTGAATACTCCTTAATGGCCACTTTTCACTTTCACATTCATATAGGTCTGATTATTGTGGAAAGTTGTTCTAGACAACTCTTCTCTAAAATAGTCTATTGATCTCTGCAAACCCTCTTGTAAAGGTACCTGTAAAGAAAACATAAATAAAACATGTTTACAGTCATTTAGATGCGCCTTAAGGCCGTTTGCACCATCGCCACCGTCACACGTCGTTGATGTTTCATATCAAATGAAAATTAGTCCTAGATTAGAAGCTATTTTTTTATTTTTTAGAATGTACATCCCAAAAGTAAAACTGTAGAAGCCAGGGCTTAAGTCAGTAGAAAATAAATTGCCGCCCGTCGGCATGCGACGCTTGATAGGATTTAAAATAAACAACATACAAAGTCACCCTAATTCGCGGGCAATCACACCGCCTTGGACACTTGCGCGATAACTGTAAAGTCGGTTACACCGCCCGGGACGCTCAAGGGGATAAACGATAAATGTGGCTATTTTTGACCTGCTGAAAGCCATTAGAAATATGGTCGTACTGTACCGCCACTATGATTTCAGTATTTTAAACCTTGACATTGGTGCTCATGTTTTTACAAGCTTCACGCGTAGTTACCTTAGGAGTCCAATTTAGATGCTTTTTAGCCAGTGTAATGTCCGGCCTTCTTCTTTGAGGATCATCTTCCACTGCGGCACTTGTTGATAAAGTGCTTCGACAACCAGGAACAAGATTTTTGATGATCAATGCAAATTCTGAAAGGAGTATCTCATAAAATAAACGTAAAAATACGTCATGAATTGTTTTTTATTAAACGATTTGGCCGTTTGAACCGTTTTATTCGAATTCGCGTCGAATTTCGCAGTGAGCGGCATAGCGACGGGCAATGGCAGCAGCCGGGCGTCATAGTCACGGCCGCTTGACAGCACCGGAGCAAAGAATATATTATATTACTTAACGTAAAGGATCGTCATTCCACCGATTTACACGAATGACAGCTCGCGGCTGTGTGTAGCTTGGCGAATGCGGAAGCGGGCAGGGAGAACTTTTTCCCAACCTGGACTATGCCACACGGGGCTAGCCCAAGGAGCTGGCTGCTGGTCGTTTCGTGCTTTGACATAATTGACAATATAATTTAGTCATATTTAAGATTACTTACGGCCTTACAGTAGCCATACACTATACCCGTTTATGAGCGTCAATTAGTACTAAAGTTAATGTCAAGTTCTAACCGAACTACGATAAGCAGTATGGTGTCACAGCTACCCTTAGAAAAAATGTATTTCTCAGATAATATTCAAAATAAAGCATTTTACCTTCAATAGTGTGTTCGACGGGATTGCCCAAATTGATGGGCAGTGAATAGTTCGATGCCATTAACGCCAACAGTCCATCCACCAAATCTGACACATAGCAGAATGAGCGCGTCTGTTTACCGTTACCGTAAACCTAGATAAAAAATAAGGATTTACTTTAACAATAACCATTTTTCTAAAAAGTTAATAAAATATTATGTGGGTAAGAAAATTTTATTTTCAAATTGTCTTTCGTTCAATAGTCTCGTTGCTTATATTTATCATACTAGCTTTTCCTGCGGCTCCGCCCGCATAAATATCCTTCAGGAATACTATACTTTTTTACTTATCTACTCACAAACTTTCACATTGATAATAATCGTAGTAAAAAATTAGGCCTTAGTAGTGCTTGGGAAAGTTGGTTTTTAAATGTCGTATGGTTGCCCAAGCACATACGGCATTCTCACAACATAGTCAGCCTAGTTCAGAGGAATGACTGGTCAATACGTCTGTTTTTTCCTCACAATGTTTTCCTTCACCATTAGAGCGTTCGTATAATGTACTTGAGATCTGAAAAAGTCTCATTAGTACACGCCACAACCTGGCATTCGAACTTGAACTCTCTTGAGTGCAAACCAAATGGTCTGCCTACTAGGCCACGGAGCTCTCTCGGAGGAGGGAGGATTCAGTAAAATAGGAACACTTACAGTAATAGTGAGGTTCTGCAGAGCTTGCATTATAAAGTTGGAGACAACTCTTCCATCGGAAACATGCATCCTCGGTCCATATGTATTGAATATTCTGGCAACTCTCACAGCAACCTTCTCCTGCTTCGCATAAGAATATGCCAGAGTCTCTGCCACTCTTTTCCCTTCGTCGTAACAAGCGCGCGGCCCTGTAATTAATTAAATTGACTAAACATAAATCTTTTTTAGAAGACCGGAAAATGAACAACATTATCTATACAAGGTGTAACAAAAATAAGTGATAATACTTTAGGGCGTGTACGTGTTCCTTATAGAGAGTTCATTGTGAAAGTAGCAGCGCTGAAAGAGCAAATTTTTTTTTGCGATTTGTATGGGTAAGCGCTCCAGCGTCGCGAGTTTCCCCATACAAAAGTGAAAAAAAAATTGCTCATTCAGTGCTGCTACTTTCACAGTGAACTCTCTATAAGGAACACGTACACACCCTAAAGTATTATCACTTAATTTTGTTACACCAAGTAGAACTACACCGAAAAAATACAAGTGCATTTGCCGTCTTAAATACTCCCTTTAACTAACTCCCCTACCGATCTCGGTGGCGGTGGCCGGTTTCATTGAAACCAGGCCAGTTACGCAGGAGTAATTTTATACTGCCCAAGTATGTGCGCAGTACACAAGAGCACTTTTACTCTCGTAATCCAGTGGGACGGATAACCGACACGACTGACGAGAGATCAGGAGCAGGTCCGACTTTTTACATGCCCATCCAACGCATGGATCATCTTTCTTGTCAGACAATCAGGTGATCAGCCTGCATTGTCCTAACCAAACTTGGAAACAACATTTTTTGTTGTTCCAATGCGGGAATCGAACCCACGACCTCCGAGTCGAAACCCAATGTTCCAATCTAACTACTAGACTATAGACCACGGAGGCTGTATCCCCTTTGGTAACCACAACGCAAGCATTATTTTCCGTTTCGTTTCGAGGCCCTTAGGTTTTTACCTCAGCATATCAAATAAAAAGTGACGACAGAACATTGTCAAATAACTTAACCAAGAGCATGTCGTGACATGTCTAAGGAGGGTTCCGTAACTCTCAACGCGCAATAGGTTTTCTTTGATTTACTTACTTCAAAAGTCATTGTCCGATTTCGTTCAAAATAATTTTCCTAAAAAGTTTTAAGCATGTTATAGCAGCATGGAAGCTTATACGATTATAATATCTACTATGTTTAGAAATGCCAGGGGGACCAACTTACAAACCATTTTGGGGGCCGATTACTCGAAAATGCTCAACTTTGTAAAATAGTCATGTATGAAACTTTATTTTAAAAGTCCTATTCAACGATACCCTACAGGCCTACACAATAGGGTAGAATGGAAAAATATTTTTCCTCCCCACTTCACATGTATGGAGGAGCCACCCCTAAAATATGAAATTATTATTTATGATGCCAAAACAGAGACCTATAATACGCAATCTATAACTATACCAAATTTTATCCATTTATATTCATAATTACAGGAGCTAGAAGCGCGGATAGATAGACAGACAGACGGACGGATAGAGCGAAACAATAAATTTCCTCAAGCATTACAGAACACACTACATACCTACTTAAAATCAACACACCGCGTCGTAAGGCGTAGTTTCGCTACGTGTGTGTGCGTGATACCTACTGTGTAATTAGGCGGGCGGCGGGCGGGCGGGCGTGATCGGAGTAGGTAGATTGATTTTTGCTACTTGCATCATAAATGTTCATAGAAAGAAGAACGTGGATAAGCCATTATTCCCGAAAGTCATTCTGGTATATCCGGTCTCAATCAAATTTGGTTTATGTTGGTAATTTACCATAATTTGAATGAATAATGGATGAAATCGACGTAATTAAAATAGATTTTCGTACTGAAGTTAGGTAGTTAAGTTCATTATTTTTTTTTTTGCTTACTATAACATTTAATTTGTAACTTTTCAATATTGCCGTACATTAAAACCCGAAGCGCAGATAAATCTAGTTTTAGCTGGATTAAAATAGATGCAGCCTATCACAGGTAGTCTGATAGTCTTAAGTCTTTGTTGCGTTAAATGTAGTTATCACCGCTACTAGCCGTAATATACATGGTCACCGTAAAATTGTAAAAACCGTTAGATTGTAAAAAAAACTAACAAGATTGTAAAAATATGTCGAAAGCTTAATTTTTTAAATTATAGGCAACATATTCGCGTCGGAAGTCTATCAACATTTTACAATTTCACTAGTTTTATTACAATCTAACGGTTTTTACAATTTTACGGTGACATATACATGTTTTTATATTATTCCTTGACAGTAAAGGTAAATTAAAAACAATATAGATTAAAAACAACGTCGTTTATTTTGAATATACAATACAGTTTTTTTTACATTTTAATCATCTTCCGCCACTTTCAACGTCCTCATAATTTTCTACAGAATTAAAGTAAATTACCATTAGTTTTTCTATATTTTCTATTTTCATTCTATTCCTTTTTACATCTAACATTCATTTATATGTGGAAAATTATCGTTCTACATCAGAAGACGTCAAGGGAGCAAATTAAAAAAAGATATTAAGTTACTAGCCTCATTTTTTTCAATGCTTTCGATATATTCTATAATTGTATATAAATCTGGGTTTCGTTCCATGACAGACTATTTTATTTTCAATTATTTGGGAATCGCACTCATTTATAGCAGCTCTGACCTGGTCAAAGGTTAAAAGAGAATTGGCCAAAGATAAATAATGTTTTTGTAATTATTTCAAAGAACATTGTATTATTGTGTAGGTATCTTTTATATAATTTAAATAATGTTTTAAATTTTCCTCTACTAAAATATTTTTTGAATTTCTAATGGACACAGCATCAGAACTGCTTAAACAAGATATAACATCTTTAATTTTGTCAAAGTGCTGAGCAAAGTAAGCCGCCGCTTCCAACCATCTTCTTCTAATAAAATCTTGTAATTATTGGTTGGGGAGGTAGCGGCAAATCGGGATATTTTCCTTTTAAAATTTTATCTCTTACTGGGACTTTTAAAAATGCTTTTTTGACATTAGCAATTAAAATATCCACATCATTATATTCTAACCTAATTTGCTCAGATACACGATGCAGAGAATGCGCCTAACATGTCACATGTTAGGTAATTTTTTTTTTAAATTTCGCCTTACAGATAGCATGTATCAGTACAAAGCATAAGAACATTGTCCATTTTGATTTCAAATGAATCTTCCCAAAAATTTTCTAAGCACTCGAGCACAAATTGCGTAATTGTTTGCCCATTAACAACGGCTAGCATTTTACAGGCTATTAAATAAGGTTTGCTCAAATTCCCCCCGATGGTTGCACGCCTTGTCGTGGCGGTGGGGCTTAGTAACCGTGGATTGGACACCCACGGTGAAGCGAAGAGGCAACCAGGGCCGGCTTGTTTTCCGAAGGCTGGCCCGAGGAGGGCGCTCCCAGCGGGCTGGAGGAGTCCGTTGCGGACGCGCTAGGAGGTGGGACCGCAGAAGAAGAGGAGTGCCGGTATTACGGTGCGCCGTACTCCCTATCTTCTGCGGCCGTGGAGGGATCGCAGGGGGAGAGGCGTGGTAGTGTTGTGCCACTCTCCCTACCCCCCTGCGAGCTGGCGGGGCCGTTCCGTACGGTTAACGGCATTGGTGGGGCCGCAGAGGAAGAGGCAAGTTGGTATAACGGTGCGCCGCTTGCCCTATCCTCTGCGGCCGAGCAGTGGTCGGTGGCAGAACCATATACCAGATCTGCCACCGGGTACCGGTTGTGGAGGCTGGTATCCGTGGCCTCCTAGTAGCAGACTCGGGGGGAGTCTGCTACAGTACTGGTGGAGGCCGAGGAGGAAGGCGCACCTTACCATCTGGTGCGCCTGGGGCTTTCGGGCCTTGGATGGAGCCGCTAGTGGGCGGCTGCCGCCGGCGGGGTCGCGGATGTGTTTATCGTTCCCGTGGCCCCGTCACAGGGCGGCGAGGAGGAAGGTGGGGGGTGGTTTTTAGTGGGTATACCGTGGGTCTCATTAGCCTATACGGGAGTCCCATATCACCACTCGGGTGCCCCCTGCGCCTGGGTGGTATGCGTAATGCATTTTCCCCTCCGGAAACAAAAAAAAAAAAAAAAAAAAAAGGTTTGCTCAAATTGCTAGGATGCAATGGTTTTATTAAAAAATACTATATATCGACCTAAAAAGTCGATCGTTTCATCTAGTGATATCCACAGCTTTTCGTTTTTATTTCGCAGTTTACGATTAGTACAAGCACAACAACAGGTACCGCACATATATTTTCTGAAGAATTCTTGAAAGGAAGAATTTTTCATCTGTGACCAAGGAATATTGCACAAAATCAAAAATTTTATAATGTCAAAATAAAACTCCTCTTGCGGCCGCTTAAGCCTTCCTTGGTGTACTGCGCCTTCGAAGACATATTTCTAACGTTGCATTTGTTTATAGTTTTTAAATGACTCTCACACTTTGTACAATATATTGTACCACTAGCATGGTCGTAAAGTAGTTCAGGATGACTAGTTATCCATTTTTCTACAGTTTCAGCCTTGACGTTTGCCATGTCTACGTTGTTTAAAAGATGGCGCCTCGTATCTCACCTAAAAGAAAAAAGTTTTGATGACATTAATTTTATTTGCTAAATAAGTGTATTCTATTGTTTTATGTATTGTGATTTGATTGAAAAAGAGATACCTATTGGTTTGCTTACTACGGCACAGAATACCTAATATTACTATGTACATAACGGCCACTCCGCACCTAAGCAAGCTACTTTACTGCCGCAGATGACTTAGTTTTGTTTAAAAAAAAACCATTTTAGTTTGTTACAAGTTACATAGATTTACGTTAATACTGTACTATAATGGGTATTTATAGTGCATTGTATGGTTATTTACACAAAAAAGGAAAAATATAATAAGCTCATAATGTTTTTTCATAGGATTGATTACTTTTGTAATAAAATAAATCTTAAACAAATTATGCATTTTAAATTAAAAACGACATATTTCTTACTATGGTCGTTTCGTACTTAAATGTTAACATTGAATTATCTAATATATCGTTCAATCGTTCAAGCGCACGATATTTTAGTATAAATATAATACAATACACGGCTGCAGCTGTACAAATCAACGCCATCTATTGAAAATTTGCAAAAACCAATGGTACATAATTCTTACCAGTTACCAGCAGTAAGCTACACAGGCAGCCTTATTTCATTTATGCGTGTGTGTCGTATACTCTGACGTAGATAAGATAAGATTTATTTATTTCAAACATGTGTGAACTTGAGAATGTTGTACGCTCAACACAAGCGAGGTATGGTTACGGTTAAATTAGCTTAATCTGATATCGCCATATTCTTGTATGGCTGAACATATTGTAAATAATTAAATATAGTAAATGACCCGTTTTTTACTTTAATTTGATTAAGTGATCCAAAATTGTAGTTTTAATAATATATTGGGAGAAAATTAATCAAAACTAACAGTAAAATAATTAGTTTCCATCAAAAATTCCACATAGTTTTCATACTCCACTAAAGATTTTTGAATTTAAGAACTTATGGTATAAATAAAAGCATAAGCACTCGAATAGAATGCTTAAAATATTTGCATCCAAAAATAAGAAAAATTTGTGCTTACCAGCAGTGGTGATATAAAATTTCAATCCAAGAGTGATGTAAGTATCCAAGTCCATATATCAAAGCCAAGTCGTCGTTTAAATAGATTCCATAAGTCCGGTATACAAGCCCGAGTCAAACAACGATTTCACAACACAGTAACAAAGATGCGCACTCTACGAACCGAAGTTAACGCAGGGGTGGTCGACTTTGTATGAATGACCTTGGACCAAAAAGGGGGCAGTTCGGTGCGACAAGAATGGTTATATTTCAATATATCGCTCTCTGTCTACCATGGTTAATGTTACATAAAACTTAAAAGTTACTTAAAAACCACAACAGATGACACTATGCCGCTTCTGGATCACGCTATCGAAAACACTAGACATATGTATAAGGGCTCACGAACAATTTATAACGTAGAAGCATCGATTTGTTCATGGAGGTGGTTGATAGGTTTTGTTGGAATGTAAAATATAAATCGAAAGAGAAATTAAACGTTAACTTTACGTGTCTTAAATTTCCCGCCATATTCATATAATCAAATATATAGTCCTCCTTTGTTGGAAGGCGGTTAAAAGTTTGAGGGGGCAGCTCACTAGAGGCGCTAATTTGGTCCGATTTTTTTTGTATGAAGTCGACATTCTTCTCCGCGAGTATTATGTGTTCTGTGAGTTAAAGAGTGTTGCAACATCTCGCTCGCATACGGCGGCGCCGCAGGACACGCGGCACGACAGTGGAGAACGGAGCGGAAGGGGGTAGCGGGCCATAATTTCATTTTTTAGAACAAAAGATAATTTCCTAGAATAGATAATAGGATGCCGGCGGCAGGTCAGCGCGGTGGCCTTTGAATTATTGTTAAATAACAAATACGACATGTACATACCTATGTAAATAACTACCTAGTTATTTATTTATTACTTATTCAGAATAAATTATACAGCTACTAATTTAAATTTCGGTTTAGAACATTAACAAAGTCCGGGATTTCGGGGGAATGTCCATATTATTATGTACGTTTTGTTGACCTCATTTCAATCTACCTACTCCGATCACACTAATTACTACTTACTTAACTTTATCATTTATGTTAAGTAATATGTCATTGACCTCAGTATGTAGATTTAAATTTCTCTTTGATCTATTAAAGCTAGAGGACCTATCAGAGTTGAGGAGGAAGTTTTAGGAGACTTGGGGTGCCTAAAAAGTTGACAATGGATATGAATTGCCTTCTTTCTGAGCCATTGTTCCCAGAGGCAGGAAATTATACATTTTAAAGGAATTTACTATATGAAAGGAACAGCTATGATTGAACCTATGAGGATGGCATCAACACTCAAATATTGTAAGCCACCATAAAAATAGATAAAAAAATGGACTTTCGTTTCTTTACCTATAGGATTGACGTGTCCCCAATATGACTCAGGTTGTGGGTGCACCATGGGATCACCATACACCTCTGATGTGCTTGCAATTAAAATTTTTGCGCCAACACGTCTTGCCAACCCTGAAAATATTAAAACAGAATGAAAATAGAGTTCTAGAATTCTGTAAATAAAAAAATAAAATTTACTATCAGGGAATCTAATTCATAAGCAGATTGAGTGTTGTCATAATTTGTTTGCATTATGTTTTTAGTATGATGGTTTATCTGACATGTTATTGACAATTGTATGCCATCTGTCATTATTATACAAATAAATAATGAGAAAATTCTACTTGCTTATAAATTAGGTTACCTGATAGTGTATGTACATAGAATTATTACTTGCCTAACATATTTATGGTTCCTAAAGTATTAGTCTTAATTGTCTTGACAGGATTTTGCATATAGTGCGGTGGGCTTGCAGGACTAGCTAAGTGGTATATTTCATCTGCCTGAAAATTTCAATATTTATCCTGTTAGTTCAATTATAATGACACTTTAAATAATAACACTAATCCATATTGGAGTTTGTTTCCCAAATTAGAATTTAAAGGTCATCTTTAAATTTATACATCTATACTAATGTAATAAAGAGGAAAAGTTTGTTTGTTTGTTTGCATTGAATAGGCTCCGTAACTACTGGTCCGATTTTTATGAAATTTGGCACATGTATAGAATAGAGCACGAGAAAGGACATAGGCTACTTTTTATTGCGGCAAAATGTACGGTTCCCTCAAGATTTCCTTTTGCGGGCACGAAGTCGCAGGCAACATCTTGTGTATACAAATAAATAAAATTGAAGTTTATAATTGCAAATTAACTGCTTTGCACTAAATGTATGTGATAGTAGGTATATAATTATGGTACCTACACTAAAAATCCATTTTTTTATAAAAATAGTGTGCAGTTTCCATTTAGTTCCATATTAACATAATATATAGAAAAAATATTATAATAACAACAGTAATTGTCCTAACAAACAATTTTTTCATTATCAGTTAGGTCGTTTTTTTAATGACCTAAGACTAGTAAATTGTATATTTAAAGCATAATAGGTGATATAAACATTACCTCTACATATAACGGGTTGACTATGTCATGATGTATGATTTCAAAGTTTCTATGGCCGAACCAATGTTCAACATTCCTCTTGCGTCCAGTAAAGAAATTATCAACAACAATGACTTCATGACCCTGGGTCATTAAAACATCTACAAGATGAGATCCAACAAAACCAGCACCTCCTGTAACCTGGGAATTGAAAAAAAAATCAAATTATGTTTTTTAACCAAAACCAAACTGAAAAGCACTAGCTGATAATTCATAATAATCATTAGTGTTGCTTTGCTATTCAATACATGTAAAATACACTAAGATAGCTAAGCAAGCTTATTCCTATTATAATATATGTAATGGTATGTATTTATTAATTCCCGACAATAACAAAATATGGGGGCTTTTAAGTTTGACAAGTATGTCCGTGGCATTGTAGATCCCAAACAGATGAACCAATTTTGATCTAGTTGTTTATGGCTGAAATTTACAGTGTTTTTAGCTATACATCATCATTATCAGGTCTCTTACTGATTGACAATAATAAGGTTTCTAAATTTAAAAAAATATTAAAACTTTAAGAATCTTAAGATACACCACAATAATAATAGACCTTTTTTTTATAAAATGCATGGTAAATATTTTCAATATGAAATCATATCTTGTATATGTCACTGTAAAATTGTAAAAACTGTTAGTTTGTAAAATAACTAACTAGATGGTAAAAATATGGCGAAAGATTCATTACTATATATTTATAAGTAACGAAAAATTATATTATTTTACGGTGACATATACACTTTCTGTTTGTTCAAAAACTTTGATTAATTATTACATAGATACGTTATATCCTTACAAAACTAACAATATTTCTGTGCCACAACACACATTGACATGGGACGCGTGTCAATGTGTCAATGTCGCATAGTAACACAAAACATGCTATTATTCGCAGAGCACACTAACCAAAATTGGCCCGACTCGGGCCAATTCGAGTCTTCATTTTTACGCGTTTATAACATATCTACCTCTTTTTAATATTATATATCTATGTTCAAAAACCATATTTAAACAGCTTCTGCTATAGTGTATTGACTTACCACTATTCTTTTCCGTTCCTTATAACCTAAATATTTTACATCAGGATATTTCTGAGGAATTCTACCCTCTAATATGGCTATTTTCTTCTCCAGGTGGTCAATTCGAGCTTTTGCTTCTCTCAATTCTTTATCTCTGTCATCCTCAGCCCTGATCTCTGACTCCATCTTGTTTACATATTTTTCTTTCCGAATTTCGTCATTGTTTTGCATCTGATTAAAATCTCTATAATCTATATTTTGAAAGTCATTGTGAATTCTTTCCTGATTTCCATTAACTTTATCATCTGGTCTATTTTTAGTAAGTATTATAATTATTAAAATAACTGAAAAACATAAATTGATTATGATTTTTTTTTTAATATTAAAGCTTATTGCATTGCAGCTAATGCTTCAGCACCATAAGAACACAACAAGCTACAAGATAACATAAAAAAATTATTATTCAAAGTGGATGAAACATCATATAAAATATATATATTTCTATTACTCCTATCAGCGACTATAAAATACTAATTAATAAACTTACACAGCGTTACAATCGCAAGCAATGTTAAAATTTTCCGCAATTTTGTTAGGTGTCTTATCATTTCTGAAAGTGGCTTGAGAGAATCAGTTTACATTTCGTTCCTTTATGGCGATTGTAATTATTATTGAAATACATTGACTGGTAATTTAGTAACAGAATTGTTTTTATAAGATAACGTGTTCTCAATACGGCATTACGAAATTTTAATTGAATTAATATTCTCAAACCTGAAACCAGAACCACAACACAGACAATCTATGACACAGACTTTGACATTTAAATGTGACAGTGACAATAACATTTTATAGTGATGCTCGACTCGAGTAACTAACTCGAGTTAACTCGAGTTGGGCTTAACTCGAACCAACTCAAAACTTTCAGACTCGAAGTAGAATACTTTCAGACTCGAGTTCGAAAACTGAATTTTCGTATCGTTAACCTACTTCCAAAAGCGAGGCGGATATACGTTCGGCTGTATAAATATTTCTTTTTGTATGTTCAACGATAATTATTCCGCTATCTGTGAACCAATTTTCAAAAAAAATTATTGATATTATAATCAAAGAGTGGTTATTATATACTCAAAGGATATATGTATTAGTATAATCCGAAGTTGGTCCCATTGTCACTGTGGTGTCCTAATGATGGGATCTATGAGGAATTGAATCCTCCAAATTTATATGGACACGTAATATAATATAAGGTTCGGTAAAATCAGCTACGAATATTTTGGGCACATGATCTACTGCTTATGTAAAGACGTTTAAGCAAAATATATTTGTCATACTTAAAACAATATTTTTTTTCTTTATATGGGCGAGTTTGCGTTTTGCGGAGAGTCACCCATACAGTAGATGATTTTTTACTTTGAGTATGACAAATATTTTTTTGAAAAATGCAGAAGATATTATGAACACCACTAGTCAAACGCAACAAATAGGTACATAAGAGATACCTAAGGAATCCTACTAACATCAAACAAGGCACATCACGGCAAGGTCGAAGGAGTACCTATTAACCTACTAGGAATGAACAGCTTATGAACAAGGAATTTCCAAGCGAACCGTTACTTCATATATCGGTGCTATATAACATCAACGGGAGGATCTATTAAAACAAGAGGAAACGTTTTGGTTGGCAATAGCAAAAATTTACTTCGTACCCGGAAAATTGACGCAAATCAGACAATCCGAATCTTAATGGAAAAACATCTTGCAAGCATCATGAAAAAACAACAGAATCTTAATGGGTACAGAAAATAGAAAAGCATGGGCTACGTAGCAGTCGCAGTAAGACATAATATTATATAGAGTGCGATTACGGAGGAACGGACAATGCAAGCAACGATGCCTAAGGTAGAATATTTCAAGTACTTCGGTTCCGTTATAATATCAAACGCAAATGTCGATTAAGTTGTCAAACGCCATATAAATTCAGCAGGGCTACAGTGGCATTCTCTATTCTTCATAATGTCCATCAAGATCAAAGGGAAAGTATACACGATAGTTGCGAGGCCGACTTACCTATGATGCAGAATGCTGGACTATGAAAAAGAAGCGAACAACTACAACAAGATGAAAATGTTCAAATGGGTAGTCTGTAACGAGTATTAGTTTATGAGGTTGCTTTCAAGTAGCTCCTGTTGTTAAAAAAGTAAGAGAGATCCGCCTACGCTGGTATGGTCTTACCCAAAGCTATAAAAAGCCCGCAATATGCCAAACATGACTGAAAGTCGTTAAAAGCCGGTCGCCACTTGGTGAAACAACAAGATAGAGATAGAACAGGAAAGCCAGATAAACTAGAACAGAAAGTACTGGCGATGTACAGGAGACGCGACCCCGGATTAACTGGGAATATGGGTTGGACAAAGAAGAACATTCGATGGTATCTTTACTCTGCAATATCCCGCGAAAAATGCCCATACAACACGAGCAAATGAGTGAGTAAATATTAAACCTATTAGATATAATATTAATTGAATTTTACATAATTTTATTTAAAAACACGACACACATTAGTTTATATTCACAAAAAAAATCACTACCTTCCAAATCCTCTCATTCTTCTCCCTCTAAAATTTGGAAGGGAACGGAATGTAATGAAGTGGAAAGGAATGAGATTTCGCAAGATTTTCTAGATTTATTTCAAAATAAATAGTGCAATAACCATAATACGAATAATGTGATGAAACCTAACTATAAACTATCGTTATATAAAAAAAAAGAATGAATTCGATCATGGATTTACTTCACAATGCGATGGAATGTAATGAGTACTTATAGTGCGATTCAAATGAGAATAGGATCGAGTCGGCGCCATATTGTTTCGAATTTGGACTGTTATGATAGTTAAATTTATGTTTAAATAATTGATTACTATTTTCCGTTTTTATTTAAATTCGATGCAAGACTATTAATATTCATATGCACAGAAGTTTTTCTCAAAATCGCACTTTTCAAGTGATATTTGACAGAAAAAGGTCATTGACGTTCCTATTCTCATTTGAAACGCGTTATACCTGTGACAAAAGCCATTTCTAAACATAAAATAGAAAATATTTTCCGCTGTGGATGCGCACGTTCTTCGGTGGTGAACTATTTCAGCAGGCAGAAAGACACAAGAGGGGTACGCATTAAGCTAAAGTAGAAATAGAGATGGGAACATACAATAATGGCCCCGATTCTCGTGCTTCGAATATCGGTTCGATTGTCAGTCTGTCCCGCTCGCGCACACATGATTTGACCCCTGTGCGAATGAGTCAGCGCGAGAATCGAACCGAGATTCGAGGTACGAGAATCGGGGCCCAGGTCAGTTGCAAAGTTTGTGGAAGGGAATGACGTTTTTCGTTTGACAAAATTTAAATGTCGATTCTTTATATACTACGCACTCATTATAACATAATATGCTATGAATTATTAATTGCTATTAAGTAATTTGATATATCAGTACAAAAAACCTGACCATTTATTGGAAGAAAGTACTCTAAAGTATCTGGAAAACACCTAGGTGATCACTTAGATAAGGAAGGGAATGAAATTTTGACATGTTTTTGTTCCAGGATCTTTTTATTTAATGAATTGAGAGATCAAATGAAACATGCGTCTGTGAGATCAAATTAATCGTGAACTTAATCAATTAAAACATTTTCACTGACTGTAATATTAGGTTGGGGAAAAAGTTTCTTCGCATTTTATATAAAAATTCAAAAGGTTTTTTTATAAAGTTTATTTACAAGTGACTAAAGTATATAGGTGCCATTTTGTTCGATAACTTTTTGCCATCTTGTTGGTAGGGACATGATCCCTTTGCTATAAAATTTTTGGGGCTTCTGATGAAAAAACTGCGACAAGTGGTTTTGGCAGTCCTCTTGTGATGTCAACCTGACACTGCCTAAGGAATTCTGCAGCGACCGAAACAGGTGGAAATCTGAAGGTGCAAGGTCAGGACTATACGGCGGATGCATTAACACCTCCCAGCCAAACTCCCGTAATTTTTTCTGAGTGGCTAAAGATGTGTGAGGTCTAGCGTTATCATGGTGAAAAACCACACCCCTTCTGTTGATTAATTCCGGCCGCTTTCTCTCAACTTCTTGCTTTAATCTCATCAGTTGTTCGCAGTACAGTTCAGAATTGATGGTCCTGCCTGGCGGTAACAGCTCATAATGAATAATGCCCTTCCAATCCCACCACACACACAGCATCACCTTGTTGCGAGTTAACCCGGGTTTCGCCACAGTCTGTGAAGCCTGACCGGTCTTTGACCACGATCTTTTTCGCACGTTCTTGTCGTACGTGATCCACTTTTCATCACCAGTTATCAGCTTCTTCAAAAATGGTTCGGTTTCATTACGTCGTAATAAAGAATCACAAATGAGTACACGGTTCATTAGGTTTCTTTCAGTGAGCTCATGAGGCACCCAAATATCGAGCTTTTTTGTGTACCCAGCTTTTTTCAAATGCGCCAAAACCGTTTTGTGGTCAATCCCCAGTTCTTCAGCTACATCGTAACTACTAATATGCCGATCTTGCTCCACTTTTTCAAAAATGGCAACAGTTTTGTCCGTAACAGGGCGACCAGAGCGACGTGCATCTTTGATATCAAAATTTCCGGATTGAAAACGCTTAAACCAAATTTGCGCTACTCTCACAGATACTGCATTAGGTCCATAAACATCACAAATTTTTTTCGCGGCTTGTGTTGCATTTTTACCTTTTTTGTAATAAAATTTTAAAATGTATCGAAATTCTTCATAAGAATCACTCATTTTAACAATAAGAAAAACAAATGAAAATCTCAAATTTACCTAATTTGAATTTGGTATTGTCTTCTGTAAAATTAAAACTTTTTAATGATACCAAAATCAGCCAGATACAATTGGTATAGCCCAAGATATTTTATGACAAGTTCATACATACTATAATGCGAAAAGACTTTTTCCCCAACCTATTATTTATAAGGTTTTCTGGCCTGGAATGACGATCCGGACGAAACGGTGGAATGAGCCTTACATGAGTAGTGGTGGTCGAATTAGTACGAGAGCCAGGGTCTTGGTTACCAAAAAATAAAATGGCTGCCATTTTACAAACGTGAGAGAAAAATAAAATTTGAAGGGCAATTTGTCGATAAAAAATTCCATATTTTTTACCACTAAAGGCTCCGATATAGCTGTCGGGACACGCTGTATATATCATAATATAAAGCACAACTATTACAAATTGATTATAGCAAATTGAGACTAAATTATGAACATATAATTTAATTACTGCGAAAATAAATGGTTAACTTGAGTTCTAACCGAGTTACGTGAATTAATACTCGGGTTAAATCGAGTTTTGTTTTTTTTCGAGTTGGTACATCACTAACATTACAGCGCCATCTAGCGTTAGTTGGGAAAACTAAGATGATTGTTCAATATAGCAGTGTTACACTATGTTTGCCTAGATGGCACTTTTACAAACCTTTTTTTTTTCACTTCCGGTTTACTATACGCAAAAAAAAACAATTTCGAATTCGCCAAAAAATTTAAAATTTTAACTTTTTAACTACAAGAAACAATAATTTTTAGTTTTTGTTACCAATAAATTGATACAATTAATAAGCATCCAAAAATAACGGACTTCACTCTTAGTAAATTTTTAAAAGCTCATAACTCAGCAATAAAGTATGATACGAAAAAAATATTGTGTGTACACATCTACGTCACCTAGAAGTATAACTGACCAGAATATAAACAAAATTCACGACCTTACCTTTTTTTGGTTGTCCGCTTGACATGAAATGCCCCATATGCTAAGTGAATAAACTGTAAATATTTAATTTAGAAACACTATTAAACAATAACATTGATATCGGTGGACAAAACTGATAGTGAGTACATATGTCATCATAATAATATCTTGTGAAGATGGTGGTGATGATGATGATGATGATTACTGTATGTGGTATGATGGCAAAATTATGCTTGCAGTTCTTCAAACAACACCGGAATTCCCAAACATGCATCTATAAGGACTCAGGATATATGCTTCAGACCTAAGTATATTATTATGTTCAAAGAATTCCCTCGATTTATCATGGCCTCCCCATCATGATCCCCTCATCAGGTCTCCACTTTGGTGACTGTGACAAACAAATTATAGTAGCCTTTGCAACAAGAAAACAATTTTGAAATTATTATTATTAAATAAAAAATTAAACCGACTTCCAAAGTAAAAATATACAAAAAGTATGAAATAAAATCTATTTTACGAATAAGTCCCCTTTTAAATTCGGTTAAAATTTTAACCAATTCTCTACGACATCTCATAGCTTTTGCCTTTTTTCATTTAGGTAATGTTTTTGTGGGATTTCATTTCTTTTTGTAATTTACTCTCCTGGTCAGCACGTAGCATCGGCCCCGCACGGCAGCACTCCGACTCACTGGAGCCCGTGCAGCAGCATCACAGTTCCGACTCACTGGGACTCTCTCCACTGGCACTGGCGACTCAAGCACAAGACGCATCAAAAATGGTTCGACCTCCGGTCTTCGGGGGGAGTGATGTGGCGGACCAATCAGCGCTCAGTCCTGAATCGCGCTATCGAAGTTTCTGAGCTCGGAAAGTATAATATATGCGACAGCTGAAATGATTACAAGTGGGCTTCGGCCTGACCGAGCATAGCACTTCGCTCGGTCGGAGATCTCCCTTTGGGGCTTGCCACTATATTCCCACAAGATGTTCAATAAAAATTAATTGAAAAAAAAGTTGGGTAAAATATTCCGTTATTCTGTGGCAACTTATTATGTGTGGATAACCACTCCAATTTGGAGTAGTTGCGACGGCCTCACTTTCAAGCGTGTTGACGGCTTCTGGATGATTTCTGTATTCTGTGGTAAGAAATTATAACAATTTCATACTAACGGGCGATCTGATTGCTCGTGTCCGTAGTTAAAACGTTTACCGCCCGTGCCGCTCACGGACATTAGTAACACAGAAGAGTTACAAGTGCGTTTGCGAGCTTTGCAAGAGGAAGGCTCAGATCAAATAAAAAACCAAGATAGCGCATGGCATTTGTTTGAACTGAAGCCTAAAAAACTACGCTACTTCAAGTAAACAAATGCGCTCACGCAACACAAGCAAAAAAGTACGCTACTTTTCGACAGTACCGAACGAGTCGTCGTGACGACTAATCTATACTGACAAAAAGTAAAGTACTTTTTACCCGACTGCGCAACGCAAAGGAGTGGTAATGTGTTTATCAGCCTATGTATGTATGTATGTATGTATGTTCCTTTGAAGCACTATACAGACCAAACGCCTGGGCCGATTTTTATGATTCACACGTCAATCGATTCCTCTTAGTCCGGCGAGTGTCACTAAAGACATGACGTTAGTAAAAATTCAATATGGCGACTACTGGACGCCATATTGTGAAAATGAAAAAAATGAAAGTCAACAAACTATATCAAGTGGGGTATCGTTGAATAGGTATTTAAAAACCATTGTTAGTTTTCTCTCAACATTTTTCGATTCGACTGACCGTTTAGAATCTATATCGATTTAAAGTTGCGTAACAACCATTCTCACATTCCAGTGCAATTGTGATGTATTACTGATGCTTATAGGAAATCCAGTCTGGTAAATAGCTAGCTAGGTACTCATAACTAAAAAGTATAAAATAAAAAATAATAATTTAAAAAATTTAAAAACCCGACTGCGTTGTCGTAGTAAGTAGTACCTATTCATTTAACAGAAAAGTAATAAAAGACAGTTGTCAACGAGTCTGGCGTTTCAATACATTTCATGGTGACAGCGGTGTAAAATATTATAAATATTATAAATAAATGGTAGATTTTTCGGACCGTATTTAAGTTAAAAGTGTTCGTAGGCGAGTTACCGCAGTGGTAGTAAGGTATGGAGCACGCTCGCCCACCGCCGGAGCTCGTGTTAGAGGGCAACTCCGTCAGCAGGGCTGACGCATGGAAAAAGTGGAAGACACAATTCAACCTGTTCTTAAAAGCATCGGGGGTGCATAAGGAAGATTGCGGAGTACAATGCAGTCTGCTAATTAACCTTATTGGCCCGGAAGGATTTGATATTTATGAAACTTTTAGATTTGAGGAAGATTCGCAGAGAGACGATGTAAAAATTTTAGTAAAAAAGTTTGACGAATATTTCGGAATAAAAAAGAATATTATTCTAATAAGGTACAATTTTTTCAAAAGAAACCAAGAGATAGGTGAATCCATCGACCAATATGTCACTGCCCTGAGGTTATTAAGTAAAGCGTGTGAGTTCAAAGATCTTGAAGACGAACTCATACGGGATCGTGTCGTTTGTGGCATTAAAAACAAGTTACTCCGCGATCGTTTATTAAGGTGTGAGGATCTGTCGTTACAAAAAGCGATAGGGATTTGCCAGATTGAAGAAATATCACAAGAAAGTGGGCGTGTACTGGAGTCGAGTGTCTTAGGTTCAACTCATGTGGACGGCGTGAACGCGCGCGCGGTGCGATTCGGCAGCAGCGGGGCTGGCAGCGGAAGCTCGCGTGGAGGCCGCGGCGGGCAGCGGGGCTGGCCGCAGCGAGAGGGCGCTCGTGGTGCAGTTGGTGCAGTCGGCGGTGCGGTGCGTCGGAACTCCGCGAAACCGGCTACGTCATCGTGTTGTCGCAGGTGTGGTGGCGGGTGCAGGTTTGCCAGCGATTGCCCAGCCGTAGGTATACAGTGTTATATATGCAATAATTATGACCATTTTGCGAGAATGTGCAAGATCAAAAAAATTAACGAGATAGAATTAAATGAACAATTACAGGAACAACAAAATTCGGATGGGGAGGCTGAGACTGAGTCGTTTTTTATATCTACTTTAGGTAATATTTGTGAAATTAATTCGGTGTCGGAAGATTGGTCTGTAGTACTTTATTGTAAAAATGGTTTTGAAAAATTTAAGTTAGATTCGGGGGCCGATATAAACGTTATTTCGTATGAACGTTTCTTGCGATTGGGATTTGACTCAAAAGGTATTAATGTAAATCATAAAACGAAGCTACAATCGTATAGTGGCGATTCTATTCCGATAAAGGGTATTTGTTTGTTAAAATGGTTTTATAAAGATATTGAATATTGTTTAAGGTTTGCTATTGCGAATATTGAATGTCAAAGTGTGCTGGGGTTGCGAGCGTGTTTAGATTTAGGATTGATTAAGCGAATTCACGATTTAAGTGTTTCTAGCAACGAGGATTTATTTAATGCTATCGGGTGTTTACCGGGAGAGTATCATATTGTTGTAGACAAGGGGGTGTCACCGGTGGCAGGCCTGTCCCACTCCCCGTGTAGGTATTAAAAATGTAAGTACGTGCGGCGGCCTTCCTAAACGGGCCAATTACGAGGGACTCGCGCGCGAGCAGTGAGCGACGTATGCGTGAGATTTGTTCGTCGCAATGTTTTGTGCATATAATATTACGATAGGTACTGTGTAAGTTAGGTAAAAATCACCCGGCCAGCTATAACTATAATACCATATAACATAATGTATAACAATATTTAAAAATATAGTTTGAGCTAGGTACTACTGCTACTGCAATTACTTGATAACCAATATTTAGTGTTTAGGTGTTGGCTCCACAGTCCACTTGAACTATCTGTTCGCGTCTTATGTTATTCCGATGTGATACGATTTGAAGAATCATTTATTGACAAAAGTACCTAGTAGTACCTAGTAGTAAATATAAATAAAAATAAGGCGGCGTGATTCAACTTCTTCGAGTAATATCAGGCCGTGAAGGTATAAAAAATGCTTACGTTTACGCATAAGTATGTATATACTTATAGGTATGCGCAAATTTACTATAGTAATAATAATAATATCTATGGACGCTTCACACCACGTCAATCTGATCCCGTGGTAAGTTCTCGAAGAACTTGTGTTACGGGTACCAGACAACGGAAATATATTTAACACTTATTTAAGATTTTTATTATATTATACATATATTTAATACACTCCCATGACCCAGGAACACAGAAAAACTCTTTGTTCCTTCGGCGGGATTTGAACCCGCGACCCCCGGCTTGAGCACCAACATGCTCAACCAACTGAGCCACAGAGGTCGTCAAATTATTACAGTACTATTAACACCTACCTTAGGTTTATTTGGAAAGCAATTTGTTCAGTAAAGTACAGTAGGTAGGTACTAGAAAGTAGGTAAAAAAAGTTGTAATTAAATATTAAGAAAAAATATATATAATACGTATAACCGCCTCCTTTTCTGGAAGTCGGTTAATAATTTTCTAAAATGAGACAACCCTAATGTCATTAGAAAGGATAAGAATTACGCGATAGAAAGAGACGCAACTTCTAGGTAAATATAATCGTAGGTAATCAAGCGTTGTGTTAGCTGAATTGAACCTTATCGCATCGCAGAAAGAGTCCCTATTTCTTCTAACCATTTGTCGGAGTGGTTCTTCTGTACCTCTAGGTACTATTATTTATTCTGTGCCGGTGGTGTGTGCGCCGAGAAAGGTTCCATTAGCTTTACGCGACAAGTTACAAGAAGAGTTGAATAGAATGGTTCATTTAGGAATTATAAGAAAAGTAACTCATTACTCACCCGACGCCCTGGGTTAATTCGATTGTTGTTGTGGCCAAGAAAAACGGTAGCTTACGTGTCTGTCTAGATCCAAGGCCTTTGAATAAAGCTATTCAACGTGCTTATTTTCAACTAGCTTTTGCCCGCGACTTCGTCCGCGTGGAACAGTTACTTTGGGATATCGCTAAAATATACCGGCGACTTCATTTACGTTGAAGGAGAAGCGCTTCCCTGCCCGCAACTGCCCGTCCGCTAGGATAATAGTGTTCTGTGCCGCCGCGCGCCCCATTATTTTATTACTGCGATATCTTCTAAAATACTCATTGAAATCAAATGATGTAAAAGGCAAATTTCTTCTAAATTAAATGCTTGTAATGAATAACGTATTTACTTGGATAAGAATTAATATAATCTTTATGAAAACACCCTCACAAATAACGCTTAATTTTAAAACAAATTTGGTTAGCGTAAAAAGGTTATTATGAGCCAACCTTAAAAGATAGACATGTACTGTCGCGGACTTTTTTTTAGAACTTTTAAAGGGGAACAATTCTGTCATACATCATTTTAGCGAAACTTTAATCGTTTCCGCAGCGTATGCAGCGAAAGCTCTCAAAAGGAAAAAATAACCCCCGATTTTGAAACATTCTTGGTTAGTACTCCGCTCGTATTGAGCTTAGCACGATGTTATATAGCCTAAAGCCTTCCTCGATAAATGGACTATCCAACACAAAAATAATTTTTCAATTCGAACCAGTAGTTCCTGAGATTAGCGCATTCAAACAAACAAACAAACAAACAAACAAACTCTTCAGCTTTATAATATTAGTATAGATTACCGACGTTAAATGAAATTGCAATGAAATTAAAAGGTGCTAGGTATTTTACAGTTTTGGACGCCACTTCAGGCTTCTGGTCTGTTAAGTTGGACGATGAAAGCACAGATTTATGTACATTTATCACACCGTTTGGCCGTTATCAATATTTAAGACTGCCCTTTGGATTAAACAGCGCGCCGGAGATATTTCATGCCAAGGTAAAACAGTTGCTGGAAGGTCTAGAAGGGGTAGATTCTTTTATCGATGACATAATTTGTTGAGGAGCCGATGAAAGTGAACATAATATTCGTCTAGGTGAGCTATACAAGAGAGCTAGGCAAATCAATTTAAAATTTAACAAAGAAAAGTGTCGGATTTGTGTGAGTGAAGTACCTAACTTACTTAGGTCATATATTTAACCAGCGTGGAATGAGGGCTGATACTGAGAAAGTAAAAGCTATAGTAGGTATGCCAGAACCGACGGACAGGAAAAGCTTAGAAAGGTTTTTAGGAGCAATAAATTATTTATCTAAATACATACCCAACTATTCTGATCATATTTTTCCATTGACTAGGCTGTTAAAAAAGGAAACTAGTTGGTGTTGGGATGCAGGGTATAAAATGGCTTTTGATAAATTAAAATCGTTGTTGAGCTCGTCGCCGGTGCTGGCACTATATGATATGTGGATGCGAGCAGCGTAGCGCTGGGCGCCGTGCTCATGCAGGCGGGCCGGCCCGTTGAATATGCCTCGCGGACTCTCACAGATACGCAGCGGCGGTATGCGCAGATAGAAAAAGAACTTCTCGCTATTGTTTTCGCATGTCAAAAATTTCATCAATATATTTATGGTAAAAGACATGTTACAGTAGAGACGGATCATAAGCCTCTCGAGAGTATTTTCAAAAAGGCGTTAAACGATATTCCAGCACGCTTGCAGCGAATGATGTTGAAGTTACAGGGATATGATTTATGTGTTGTATATAAGCCAGGAAAATATATGTACTTACCTGACACGTTATCACGTGCACCTCTTCCGGAATTATTAGATGATAGTATTAGTAAAACTGTGTTAAGTCAATTAAAAATGGTGATAGAAAATATTCCAATATCTAAGAATAAATTAAGTATAATAAAAAAAGAAACTATGAAAGATAAATTGTTAGATTGTTTGTCGAACTATATTAATAATGGTTGGCCAGTAAACAAATATGAGGTACGAAATGAATTGAAGTATTTTTGGCCTATGAGAGATGAATTGTATTGTGTAGATAGTGTAATTTTTAAAAATAAACAAGTTTTAATTCCAGCTACGTTGCAAAACGAAATGTTAAAGATAATTCATGATGGACATTTAGGAATAGATCGTTGTAAAAGACGTGCCCGTGAGGTTTTATTTTGGCCGGGTATGACTGACGATGTTGAACAATATGTGAGAAATTGTAAAGTTTGTCAGGAGAATCTTAATAGACCTAGTAAAGAACCAATGATTCCGATTCCTATACCAAATATGGTTTGGAATAAAGTTGGCACTGACATCTTTGAGTACGCGAAGAAAAGTTATTTGATTTTAGTCGATTATTATTCCGGTTTTGTTGAAGTGTGTTATTTAAGAGACACTACGTCTAACTCGGTAGTAAATAGTATGAAGGAAAATTTTGCACGGTACGGTACCTATACCAGAAACAGTTATAAGTGACAATGGACCACAATTCTCTAGTCGTAATTTTAAAATTTTCTCTGACGAATGGGGTTTTGAACATATCACCTCATCCCCATATTATGCACAGTCTAACGGTAAAAGCGAGCGGGCTGTACAGACTGTTAAGAAACTTATTAAGAAATCCATTGAGAGTAAAACAGATTTTTATTTGAATTTATTAAGTTATAGAAATACACCACGGGATAATTTAGATTCTCCGGCAAAGATGATGATGGGACGCCGATTAAAATGTAGGCTTCCAGTACATCCAGATCTTTTAAAGCACGTTGATTGTCACGACCAATATAAAAATATTGTTAATAAACAATTAAAATATAAATATTACTATGATCAGCATTGCAAGTCACTTCCTGAATTGAGTGTCGGTGACGATGTGATAATGTTGGAAAATAATAATGAACGAATTCGCGGAAAAATAATAGGAAAAGCTAACACACCTCGCTCTTATATTCTAAAAAATAAAAAAGGAATTTATCGTCGTAATCGCCGACATTTAATTAAAACTCGGGCAACAGATAATCAAGCTATTCAAGTGCAAAATGATACAAGTAATTTGGTATCTGACAACTCGTACGAGGAGAGCGAATCATTTGAAAATAATGAGGGTTCACTCTGTGAACCAAGTTATTTAGAAACTTCGATAGAATCAGGGTATTCGCCTCCTCATACTCGAAGTGGTCTAAAGGATTAAAAATATTTATTTTATTATTATAATTTAGAATAATATTTTTTATGTTGTTCATTTCTTATTATAAGTTTTTATTTTTGTAAGGGACAGATAACTGTGTAGTTTAATTTATTTAGAATAATAATTTTTGTTGCGTATTTCTTATCATAAGCTTTTATTTTTGTAAGGGAAAGATGTCGTAGTAAGTAGTATTCATTTAACAGAAAAGTCATAAAAGACAGTTGTCAACGAGTCTGGCGTTTCAATACATTTGGTATCTGACAACTCGTACGAGGAGAGCGAATCATTTGAAAATAATGAGGGTTCACTCTATGAACCAAGTTATTTAGAAACTTCGATAGAATCATAAAAATTTAAAAACCCGACTGCGTAAAAAGTGAACCAAACTAAGTACATAATTAAAACCGAAAAGAAAAAAACAAGCACTTAGATATCCGGTGGCCTAGAATTCTATAATATATTATTGAATTAATACTATTGGAATATAACAACTGAACAGTCGGGATCCATTATTCGACAGCCAATCTAATTTTTCAATGGATCCTGCCTGTTTAGTTGTTATGTTCCAATAGTATTAATTCAATAATATATTATAGAATTCTAGGCCACCGGATATCTAAGTGCTTGTTTTTTTCTTTTCGGTTTTAATTATGTACTTAGTTTGGTTCACTTTTTACGCAGTCGGGTTTTTAAATTTTTTAAATTATTTGCATGAGTGTGCGTGAGCGCGTGTGTAAACTTGAAGTAGCGTAGTTTTTGAGGCTTCACTTCAAACAAACGCCATGCGCTATCTTGGTTTTTTATTTAATCTGAGGAGGAAGGTACCGGTAACCGACTTTGGGACACCGGTATCTTTCTCATGCAGTGAGACACAACGCAAGTGCTATAATTTCCCATCGGTTTTCTGTGAGGCCGTCTTATTTATCGGCTCGAGTTGGCCCATTCGTCCCGAAGCATCTTCTGTAACCTAAACTAACCTATCACTTCTCAATTTATGAGATAAATGTTATACATAAATAACGATTACGAAGTTATCAGTGAACTTGTATTCATACATTTTGTTACTGTGAATTCGTAAAATTAAAAAATTGAAAATCATTACTTTTTTCAGAATTTTTACTTTTTCTATGTTTTCCCTTTAAATATATGTAGCTAATAAGTAATAACCTAGCCTTTTTTGTAATTTCTAAGTTGCTAGACGTATGCTTTGAATTTTGCTTATTCTCCTTCCATCTATCCATATCTTTCAAAATCGCGTTTTGCCGTTTAATATTTCTTAAGCTATGCACTTGATTTTTATGAAATTTAAAACAATAGCTTGTGCCGCTAACGAATTCTGTGCGACAGAAATTCAGACCGCTAGCTTTGTTACAAACGAATATATTATGAGGGCGCGAAATGCTTCGAGAAAAGATAGATCCCACCAAAAACATTCTGTAAAAAACTAGCCAAGTCTCGATGGAGCTGCTTGTTTTTCTCTAAAAAGTAATGAAATCTAGACAAAATCGTGCCAAGTCACACAACATTAACTATAATAATAAAGAAACCGCAGTAAGGAACCTTAGACTTGGCACGATTTTGTCTAGATTTCATTACTTTTTAGAGAAAAACAAGCAGCTCCATCGAGACTTGGCTAGTTTTTTACAGAATGTTTTTGGTGGGATTTCACTTCTTTTTGTAGAAACGCGGGCATATTGATTTATTTTCCTAGATTTTAGTGTAATTTGTTTATTTAATTTGTGTAATGTTCGAGTAGAATAAAGTTCGAGTAGAATAAAGGGGTCTGAAAATGCGGCAAAATGGTTCTAGTAAAGAATGGTACGGCAGTGTTTGCTTCGCGCTCGACTTGGCGGGGGCACTGCCGTGCCCCCAGATCGACGTTCTGGTCTTATCTAGAGGTTCTCAAATAGGGGCCTGAAAATGCGGCGAAATGGTTCCAGTAAAGAATGGTACGGCAGTGTTTGCTTCGCGCTCGACTTGGCGGGGGCACTGCCGTGCTCCCAGATCGACGTTCTGGTCTTATCTAGAGGTTCTCAAATAGGGGCCTGAAAATGCGGCGAAATGGTTCCAGTAAAGAATGGTACGGCAGTGTTTGCTTCGCGCTCGACTTGGCAGGGGCACTGCCGTGCCCCCAGATCGATTATCCTAGTTTTTATAGTTTTCCCTTTATGTGGCCATTAAACCCCAACTCTGTACCAAATTTCAGCTCTCTAAGTTTATGGGAAGTACTAGTTCTATTTTGATGATCATGAGTGAGTGAGTGAGTGAGTGAGTGTCGAAAATGCGAAACTTTGCTTTCGCTATTTTCGGAACTAAATGACCTACAGACTTAAGTACGTGATTATAGCTTATTGGATGACGAAAATTTCTGCGTTCTGGTCTTATCCAGAGGTTCTCAAATAGGGGCCTGAAAATGCGGCGAAATGGTTCCAGTAAAGGATGGTACGGCAGTGTTTGCTTCGCGCTCGACTTGGCGGGGGCACTGCCGTGCCCCCAGATACGGCCACTTGGCGATAGCGCAGCCGCACTATCAGATTTAATAGCACTCTAACATTGGCAACTCAATGAGGGTGCTATTCAGCATTTTTTGCCTACCAAATCACATGCCCACTTGATAAATTCATTCTGTATAATCTCTGTCGGAATTTCAACTACAAAATTGCAACGTTTAGTAAATAAAATATCATAAGGGATTTTATTTGACATTAATAATAATAATAATATCTATGGACGCTTCACACCACGTCAATCTGGCCCCGTGCTAAGTATCTGAAGAACTTGTGTTACAGGTACCAGAAAACGCGAAGTGTATTTAATACTTTTATGATATTCATATATTTAAGATTTACATCCGATATACATCCATGACCCAGGAATACAGAAACATTTTTTGTTCCTTCGGCGGGATTCAAACCCGCGACCCCCGGCTTGAGCACCAACGCGCTGAATCACTGAGCCACAGAGGTCGTCAATTGATTTTTTGTTGCGCATAAGCATTTAGCGTGAGTTCACACCGAGCATTATTTTTTAAGGTAGAGTTCGATTTCGGAGCTGTACCGACTCGCTACGAAACGCTCCCCAATGTAACGTGTATATTATTCTTGTGTCTAGTCCCGGTGTGAGCTGACCTTAATTAAACGTATTATAAAAAGGTTTAAAAGGTTGAAATTAAATGTTAGTTTCATGTTTTTTATTCGAACCATTTAAAATGTGAACAATTACTTAGCAACTGTTTCGAAGCCGATTCAATACATCGGGCTGATCAACAAACGCTCCATCAATTCCAGCCTCTACGAAAGCTCTTAGTTCGCTTTGCGTGTCACCAATTTCATCATCGGCCTCGCTGCTTCTAAATTCACGAGGTAGATAAGTGTTCTCTGACCGGAACGTGTATGGATGAACTTGAAGACCGACTCTATGTGCGTCCTCAACAAAGCTTGTAGCAGATCCCAAGTTGTCATTTTCGTCACGTGGAATAATGTATCCCTTGTCCGGTCCTACTGCTGAAGCGTAAGTGGCAATTTCAGCCAGACCCTCAGGAGTTGCCATTTTCCCATAAGTAAGATTCGTTCCGATCTCAGCCTGATCAAAAGACAAATTGTCCTTATTAGATCCAAACAATTGCAATAGTCTAAGATTTGTGATCTTTTTTAGTTCCTTTAGATTGTTGACTTCGAAGGATTGGATGTAGGCAGGTGCGTCAGGTCCAATATAGCCGTTATTGTGGAAGATATCAACTAAAGGTTGTTCCATACCAAGTCCAAGTCGTTGGAAGTGAGTGCTGTACTTAATTTCGGGATAGATGCCGATTGTGCGATTCTCACTTATTTCTAAACCTTTCACAAGATTAATTATTTCTTGGAACGTGGGTACATCGTAAGCTCCATCCATACGAGCGTTACCTGGTCTTATATTTGGTATCCTTTCTATAGATCTCAGTGTTTTAATTTCAGCAAGCGTAAAGTCTTCTGAGAACCATCCACTAGTTGCCACTCCATTGATGTTTTGTGTTCTGTATCTGTTAGCGAACTCTTCGCGCTCTGCAACATCTGTCGATAGGCTGAGTTCATTTTCATGGCGTGCTATAATATAGCCGTCTTTTGTCATTACTACATCTGGTTCGACGTAGTCGGCTCCCATGGTGACCGCTAGAGCATAGGCACCGGTAGTGTGTTCCGGCACATATCCGCTTGCACCTCTATGGGCTACTACTACAGGTTTGCAGTCATCAGGACCACGTCTTCTACTTTCACTACAATTTGCATACACAAAGGCAAAAACTACACAAATAAGCGTAAGCTCAGTACGTTTAGCCATTGTTCTAGCTATCGGCCAACTAAAAAGTACTTAGCAAAATAAATTAAAATAATATTATCTTCATCAGTAGATAATATTACATTCTCAAAATTAAGGAATTAAGCCTAATCCTAAGGATTTGTAGATAACATTTTTAAGGTTTTTGAATGATTAAAAGTGAAATAATTCTATTTCCTAATAATTTTAACAAACCTCTAAGTTAAACGTAATTTGAAACATGATTGATGAAATTGTTTATCATTTTGATATCTAAGGGTCAGTTCATACCGCGACGAGACGCAATGAGGCGCGTGGCTTCATTTTTAAGATAGCTATTCAAAATTAAACTTTATTCACTACACAATAGATACACAATTACACATCCGACATCTCATTGCAATTTGCAACTTGCAAGAGTTCGAATGTCAAGTCAATCAGGGGCATCATACGGCGAAGATACAATATTATGATACAATATCGCTCGCTATACATTTTGTATGAACCATCACAGGCGGTAAAGATAATCATACTCAATAATATTTATTATTATATTCTTACTAGTTGTCCCGGCAAACACCGTACCGCCTAAAAGAGGTGTTTGATTTTGAGCCAGTTCTATGTACACTACATAGGTAAATAGGAAAAAAATATGGAAATATCATAAAAATACGAAAAAATTAATTTGAAGTACAAAAATGATTATTTGAAGCATAGATATATAATATTAAATAGAGGTAGATATGTTATAAACGCGTAAAAATGAAGACTCGAATTGGCCCGAGTCGGGCCAATTTTGGTTAGTGTGCTCCGCGAGTAATAGCGTGTTTTGTGTTACTATGCGACGTTGACGTCCCATGTCAATGTGTGTCGTGGCACAGAAACATTGTCAGTTTTATAAGGATAGGTATAACATACTTATCTATGTAATAATTAATCAAAGATTTGAAGCAGTGGCGGCCTTAGGGGGTGGCGAACGGGGCAATCGCCCGGGGCCTCGCGCTTGCAGGGGCTTCGCGCAACAACCCAAGCAAATTTTAAAAAACACCTATAGATTTTGAAAATAAAAAAATACATAATATAGATATATGGAGCTACTGGTCCATGAAGACGCTGATGAAGGGCGATTTACCAATGTCCCTGAAACGCAGACTTATCGACATGTGTATTCTACCCGTCCTAACCTACGGTGCTCAGACCTGGTCATTGACCGAGTCGCAAATATTCCAGATCGGGGTTTGCCAAAGAGCAATGGAGCGCAACATTTTGGGAGTAAGAATAGCCGACCAAATGAGAAACAGCACGCTGCGCTCCAAAACGGGTGTGACAGACGCGATTACTAAGGCTGCCAAGCTAAAGTGGGATTGGGCGGGCCATGCTAGCCGCATGCATCCCGACCGCTGGGCTAATATTACCGCAGACTGGGTAACAGAAGACGGACGCCGCCGCCGTGGTCGACCTAGGAAAAGATGGCGCGATGAGCTGGATGCATACCAGCCAGGCTGGCCAACAGTGGCGCAGGAACGAGAGGAATGGAAGACCTTGGGGGAGGCCTTTGCCCAGCAGTGGGACAGTATAGGCTACTAAAAAAAAAGTAGATAAAAATTCTTTTCTATACCTATATATTTTTTATATTTATTATTATTTATTAAGATTATAACAAAATGGTAAATTTAAAGAAAAAGGGTACCTAGTTTACTAATTCATTCATTCAAAACATAATTGAAAAATTTATTATGACGTAGTACTTAAATATCGCGCCTTGAAACACTTGAAGGTCGGTTTTTAAATCCATAGCTAGATATGGCCGTTTAAACAAAAAGCGTTTAAAAAAGCGTGCTTTAATAAATAAGATGAAAAGTCGTTTATAAACGTAAGCGTTTAACGCTTATACTTATCGTTTATATCGTTTATAGTCATTAAGCCATAACTGTGGTATGGGGAAAGAAAAATAGTTCTTATGACAGCGCAATAAGAGTGAAAATTCTTTAATGTAGCTCATCACTTATTTAAACGACTTATTTTTTGTACTTATAACTTATATGATTTTTCATGTTTATTCACTTTTTGTTAGTTGCGGGTTGACGAAAACACGTTATATTACGTTATGCAATAATTCGTATTAATATTATTCAGATTTCAGACAGTCCTAAGCCTGCAACGTACGAAGAAAAGTTCATTGAAATCAGTTTAAGCGATCGAAAAACGTAACATAAGCGCAAAAAACATTATAAGTGGCAATAAGTAGATAAGCAGACAAGCAGTTAACATAAGTTGCTAATCTTTTTCTGACTGGACCAATACTACTGCCGGCGTTCCTCAAGGCGGTGTTCTATCCCCATTACTCTTTGCCTTATTTATAAATTTCGTTACTCTTTCTATTTCTTCTTCTTTTCATTTATATGCAGACGATTTGCAAATTTACACACAGTCAACTCTGGATGCATTGCCTGCGGCGGTGGGTGTTATGAACAGGGACTTATCGGCTATATGTGACTGGAGCAAGGAGCATGGTCTTCTCATTAACCCCGTTAAGTCTCAGTTGATAATACTTGGCAGCCCGGGGCTGGTCTCCAGAATTGACTGGGGTACTTTGCCGTCGGTTTCCATCAACGGTATAACAAAACCATATAGTAAGGTTGTAAAGAATCTTGGTGTGTACTTTGATGAGCATCTATCTTGGTCTCAGCAGCTGAAGGAAATTAGCAGAAAGGTTTACTCAACGTGGCACTCCCTTAAACGACTTCGGTATGTTCTGCCGGTACCTACTAAGGTGGCCTTAGCCGAATCGTTGTTTCTCTCCCTTCTTGATTACGCGGATGTTTGCTTCATTAACTTGACCGAAGACCAACTAGACAAACTTGAGCGACTCAGGCAAGAGCTGCGGTCCTCTACAAATCTCCTTCTTGATATCCCCATCTACCACACTAAGTATTCCCACTCCTCATATATCGTACAATCTGTCCTACTCTGGAACTCACTCCCTACCCGAATAAGACAAGCCAAAACATTAAATACTTTTAAATCCTCCTTAAAAGAGCACTACCTCAGTCTGTGTCAGATATCATAGTATGCAAATTGTGTTTTTATGATTAAAACGTCAATTGTTATTATTACATTATATTATATCATTAAGTTCTATATCTATATATATATTATTTTGTATGTATGTATGTGTGTATTTATTTTTTCTTTCGTATTTATTTTATTTTTGTAGTATGAAGTTACATACTTTTAGCGCAATACCCCTCTCCATCAATCTGTTCCTTTCTTCCAAAGGTTGTCTGGAAGAAATTGCTATTTAGTAATAAGGCCGCCTTTGTGTGCTATCGTAATGTTCTTTGTATTGTATTTATTTATGTGTATGTGTAACTACCGATTGTGCACAATAAAGTATATTTTCATTTCATTTCATTTTCATTGCTTTTGAATATTCAATAACGGATAAGTTAACTTTTGATTTTAAGCCGTTTATCACATCTCTATCCATAGCACTCGGGTCAGCGCGGGTGTCGGGACATAGTGTTTTGCTCCTCTATCGCTTAGAGAATCCCCGTGTTTCATTTCTTTCGTCAAGTCGTCTACTCTTGTTACCTTGGAATTATTTTGCTTGCAGTATGAGTTACAAAATCATCATCTCTGTATTTGTTATTTGCAAGGGATATAATTATTAATCATGTGAACAGGAAGTAAGTTGGCGACTGCACGTGAGCATACTGTATTGAATTTGAATTTGGCAGCGAATTAAAATGTTAGCGACTAAATTACTGGCGAAAGCACTCAGGTGACAAAAAATACAAAAATTGGCATATAAAAAGTTGCAAAATTAATTCCAAATTGGCACCGAAAAAGAAATACAAAAATTGGTACATAAAAAGTGGCGTAATTTAATCCAAATTAGCAACAAAATATATAAGTTGGCGACTTAATTTCCGAGTTGATGACCATTATACCATGTAAGCAACTATAAAACCAGATTGGGTTAATAAATTAATGGTTCTTAAAATTCAATTTGCAGGCTACGGAAAATCGCGTTTTTGGATACTGTTGGAGATTATTTTTCTTTGGTATGGGTGTCGTTTTCAAGGTTTTTGGGGGTGCAGAATAATATGAAAATTAAATCCATTTTGAAATTCCATAGAGCGTACATAGTACCGAAATAGAAGCGATTATAGAATTTTAGAATTTATTTATTTATTTCCAGGAAATTTGTTACATTGGTCTTACAATCTCAGTACAGTATCAAAATTTCTGCCTCTTGGGCGTGGAAATAATGTAGTTAGGTATTAGTATAATTATTTCTAAAATTAATGCATGCTAAGTTTTTAGTTACTAAATGTTACATTTCTTATAGATTTAAGTACATAATTATTGTTAATTCATTTCAGTCAAATCATCATCATTCAATATTTAGAACAAATTAATAAAAATACATTCACAGACTATATCAGTGTCAATACTATCCTTCGTCTTATAACAACTTAATAAATATACAGTTGAATATAAATCCATAATATTAATACAATAAAAAAAGAAGAACAATGTCAAATTTGTTAAGTAAAATATAAAATAAAAAGAGATTAATGTCACAATAAATTCATCTTTAGTCAAACAAATACTTTTACTTAATGTCAAATCTATACTAATATTATAAAGAGGAAAACTTTGTTTGTATGTTTGTTTGTTTGTTTGTTTGTTTGTTTGTAATGAATAGGCTCAAAAAGTACTGGACCGATTTCAAAAATTCTTTCACCATTCGAAAGCTACATTATCCACGAGTAACATAGGCTAAATTTTATTTTGGGAAAAAATAGGGTTCCGTAAAATATTTGGGTTTTTCGGACATAAGGTGTAAAAAATCAACCAGAAAAGTTACTTATTTTGCGTACGCTGCCTAAACTATAAAAGATAGAACCATAGAATGTTCTAATTAATTGTAGATCTTATAAATATCTACAAAAAAGTCCGCGACACACTATACCTATCTATGTCCAGTGAGGCACCACAACCATTTCTTTATTTAGAAATCTTGAATTTTTTTTGGACTACATTTAAACGCGTTTATTTTACTCATGCTATTAATCCTTATCAAAATAAATTATTTCATCACTAAATAAAGTTTATGTAGATAATATTTGGTCTTTGAATGATTGAAATTGGACGTTTGGTTTTGAAGTTATGGCGAAATTAAAATATTACGATTTCTGATGCACGGCCCGTTGCGAAGTGGGCGTCACAAGTGCGCGTGCGGGGGGGTTTAGATCTATGGTATTTCATACGATAAAAGTATACCTACCCACCTACTTATTTCATTGAATTTTAGTAGGTACCTATATTAATTTGTTTCTGTTTGTTTTGACTAGGTTTCGCCCGTTTTTTAGAGGTTTAAAGACATTTTGTAGTATTAGTATTGTACCCGTGCGAAGCTGGGGCGGGTCGCTAGTTATAAATAAATTGTCATTAAATTAATCTTTAGTCAAAACAATTACTCTTATATTATTATGTCCGTCTATAATTAAAATATTTTAAACATTCTTTTCCGAGTCGCCATTCGAGTAAGACCTATTTTTTGCAAGATTTGCGACGAACACTCATGAGAGTCAGGTTACTAAACAGTTATTTATTACGGTGTTTTACTAACGAAAGAAGAATTATATTTTTACCTAACACCTAATTGAATCCGTAGTGTAGCGCCATTTCGCCCTTGACCTACCCGACAAGTATTTTATATTATGCGTCTGCTTATCATGGGATGGCGATCGTGAATCTAGTTTGTTAGTTGTTACAAGTTACAATCTGTGCCACGAAAAACCATCGTATCTATGTTTTATGATATCACGGCGTACCACGTACCTATGCATCCTACGAGATTCTGAGTACCATATCCTGCAAAACTAACTATTATCATAATATATTAAGTGTGTAATTCTACATGTTCGAAGTTATTTTAAATTTATTAGTTACCGCTATATCGTTAAAATATTCTTGTATAGAATAGTAACATTTTTGTAAAAGCCACTTAAACAATGTTTCCTTAAATTTAATATATGCCTTATTGTCATTTTTAATGTTGTCCGGAAGATTATTGTATATTTTTACAGTCATACAGTATGCATTTTTACTATTGATGGCTGACTTTTGTGTGGGTATGTTGATTTTATTTTTATTTCGTTTATTTCTAGTTTCTTTATCGCCCTTTTTATCAAATAGAAAATCATATCTCTTAACAAATAGACAAGATTCTAGTATGTATAAACAAGCCAGGGGAAGAACTTTAAATTTTTGAAACAGTGGTTTGCAATGACTTAGATTGTCTACTCCTGTATAGAAAAAATATATCAATGACTTTGAGATACGAGCGATGTATGAAGCTATAGAAATGTTGGAAAATTCAGGATTTTCAAATTCCTTTTTCTCCTATCATGAAGAAAATATGTGGTTGTGGGGCTACAAAGGGGGAGGAAATTTTCATTATTTTTGGGTAGGATGCACCGTTTCCGAGATAGAAACAATTTTATAGAAAAATTGTAAATGCCACATTGAGATATAGAAAAATTTTCAAATTCGTTTTTCTTCTATCATGAAGAAAATGTGTGGTTGCTGAGATAGGGGTGAAATTTTTTATTATTTTTTCAGTAGGACGCACCGTTTTCGAGATAAAAGAATTTTACAGAAATTAAAATACATCCGCCATTTTGAAATTTCAAAATAAATGATTTTTTGTAATTTACTTCCCCGTAAGCCTAGAAAAGGACACCTAGATTCAGTTTAGTAAAAATGAATATCCTTTTTCTTTGAAATTCAAAATGGATATCATTTTCGCCAACTTGGTAATTTAGTACTCAATATTAGCTTTTTTCACACCCAAAATTTTATTGTTTTGTTGTAAGTTTAAATACATGCCATTTTGTTAATACTTCAAAAACCAGACCTACTTTTCACACAATTTTCACGAAGGACAAAGGGCCTCGCAAACACCGGCCGCCCGGAGCCTCGCAATGGGTAAGGCCGCCTCTGATTTGAAGAGTTAAGTAGAAGTAAAAAATACTGTGTTCTTATTAGGTTTGTTTGTTTGCATGGGCTCCGAAAGTACTTGACCGATTTTGATGAAATTTTGCACATATTTTCATTTCTTTTAACATTTATTTTAGCGCGTTTCTTTTAGCGCGCACGAAGGCGCGGGCAACATCTAGGTTTTATCATAAAAGCGTTTTCCCATTATCCGACACGATATCGGTAAAGAATGCTGATAGCCGATACACAAAAGCCAAAGGCGAGTAAAATGTATTATGAGAAAACGTTTTATTAATAACTATTTACATTAAATAAAATGTATAAAATAATTAGTAGCATAATTCTTTCACACTATTCAGTCAATTGCGTATTTTAATTATAAAATAAGTATTATGAGAAAACGTTTTATTAATAACTATTTACATTAAATAAAATTACTCCCTATATCTACAAATAGGGTATTTTCCAAGTTTTTGAAAAGTATGTCAAATTGTTTCTAATACCAAAATACATTAGTAGTTTGAACCATTCTTTGTGAATTTCTTTCTTTTCCTTGCAAATTTGCCTAAAAGTTTAAATTAATATTAAAGGCGCGAAAACGCTATAATGAGTTGTCATGACGTCACATTCTTGTAACATTGTAACTGTCAAGTGTCAAATTACACTGAAAATACCAAATCCCAGAATACCTACCTACTTTTTACGTTTATAAATAAATGTTTTAAGCCTATTAAAAATGCCTTATAAATGGTGCGTAGTGCCAAAATGCACTAATACGTCTATTAAAACACCGGGGAAAATCTTTGTGACCCTACCAAAGAACACTGAAATGCAGAAAAAGTGGCTATTACTCGCTGACGCATGACGTTAATGATTCGATGCTGGATATTCTTTATGGAAATCGGGAAGACATTAATAAAAGAAGAAGAAGTACAAGAATATGACGTCACATTCCAATCTCGTGCGTTTTTAGTCATGTGGTCAAACGTGAAAAATTCATAATTTTATTTTTGATTTTTTATAAAAATTATACATATTTTTGTGTAAAAAGTTGGTTAAATTGGTTTAAATTAATGTTTAGCGATAAAATATCAACAATCTGATGTATATTTTCATCATAGGATAATACCCTATTGAAAGTTTACAATTTCTAACAATTCTGCACTATTATAATAGAAATAGACAGTTCATAAATACTTTTAGCCGACTTTGAAAAGAGGAGGTTCTGTGTTCGGCTGTATATAATATATAATATGTCAAATAAAAATTTCTCCTAACAATAATTGTACGCATTATTTTTAGTTTTAATTATTATTATGAAAAAGAAAACAAATATGGCGGCGCGGGGCACTTTCCATTTAACCAATCGGCACGGTAAATATTACAATGTAACGAAAAATAACGTGTAAAATTGTAAGAAGTAAATTTTTATTTGACAATCTGTCGACATTTTATAATATCTCTAGTAATATTACAATCTAACTGTTTTTAAAATTTTATAGTGACATATATACAGCCGAACACAGAACCTCCTCTTTATTAGTAAGTAAGCCTTAGTAATACCGACCCGATAATATATCCCGACGGACATATAATACTATCAGGAATCTGGAAGGCCGGGGAAAATTCAGAGCATTGAAAATATAACTCTGGACTGATACAATAGAACTGAAAATCGAACACACGAGTTTCATGTCAAATCTGACAACACAAAAATTTTGCGTTCGATTTCCTCTCTTTGTATTGTATTTGCATTTTTGATTAGCATCTAAATAGTAAATACATTGAGAGATTAGCTGAGTCAGTCAGATTACTCACTTGCTTGGGGGCCTAGTAGGAACAATTGTCAATTGCGTAAACGTTACGTTATCGAAAGAGATTTGTATAAAAATTATGACAGCGCTCATACAATTGACATTCGATAACATTGCATTTACGCACCTGTCAATTGTTCCTGCTAGGCCCATATTTACAGGAATAAAAGTGCTTTTCTATCCGATATCAAACCGATAATGTGAAAGACCTATGTGTTTCATATATTTTACTTGCCCTTGCATGGCTATTGAATATCGATTACTGTATCGGCATTCGATACCGATATCGTATTCGATCCGGATCGGATAATGGAAAAATGCTCTTTGTGCATTTTAATTGGAAACTAAATAAAAAAAATATGTTTAAGAAAGTATATATTATCGTAAGTCTTCTTAATTGTCCGGTAAAACAGAAATATCTTCCCCGTATCAATACCGTCACACCAAGCTGTCTCACTGGTGGGACACACTCTTCTAATTTTCGCATCTAACTGCTTCAATCTATTCGCCGCTTCTTCCGGAGCATTTCCGTGACCTAATAAAACCGTTTAGTAAAAGTTTATTATCTTTATCGATAAACTCTTGTGTCTTGTTGTGTTGTGTGTTTGTTATAGCTTATTGGATGACGAAAATTTCTGCGTTCTGGTCTTATCCAGGGGTTCTCAAATAGGGGCCTGAAAATGCGGCGAAATGGTTCCAGTAAAGGATGGTACGGCAGTGTTTGCTTCGCGCTCGACTTGGCGGGGGCACTGCCGTGCCCCCAGATATGGGGAAAGAGTATGGAACTGTATATTACCAAAAATATTTAATGAATTGCCAAAAATGTTAGTCTATAAGATACTTATTAAAAAGAAAAGGCATTTAGTTCGGAATGTGCTAAAACAATACTTTCTAAACAATCATATTTAAGTTGTACTTTGTAAGGTTTATACCTAAAAAATAGTATGTATATTTATTTATATACAATAGGATAATCTGTGTTAAACAATAAAAGCACTGAAATCTGAATAATTTCACACACATTTTAATAATAACACACACACACACACACACCAACACCCACACACACCCACACGCACACACACACACACACACACACACACACACACACACCTACACACCACTCTCACCTTACTATATGCAACTCCTTATGTATAAAAATCTCACTAGAGATTCATAGCATAAGTTATTGTCTTATTTTTTCTGTAATTTGTTACTTTTGAAATAAACAGATTTTTTATTTATTTATTTACATGACACGAAACACGCGTTTATACACCGATATAAGCTCTTTCTTTCACTCGTATTGACAAATCGTTAGTAAGACAGAGCAACAGAAAAACATAGTACCAACTTTCAAAAACTATGACTCCGTCTTTAGAAGTCTTTGTTCTGATCTGATCCGCCATGTTTTATTTTACTTTGTGTTTCTCTCCGTGACGAAGTTAATTTAAATGTACATGGAATCGAAGTGAAATTCAACAAAATAAAGAATAGGAAACGGTTACTATATTATGTAGCTATATTTACATACTAGCTTTTCCCCGCGACTTCGTCCGCGTGGAATAGTTACTTTGGGATATCGCTAAAATTTACCCGCGACTTCATTTACGTAGAAGAAGCGCTTCCACCTCACGACTGCCCGCCCGCTCCGCGCGCCTTACTATAGCGCGCATGATTATTTTATTACTGCGATATCTTCTAAAATACTCATTGAAATCAAATGATGTAAACGGCAAATTTCTTCTAGATTAAATGCTTGTAATGAATAACGTATTTACTTGGATAAGGATTAATATAATCTTTATGAAAACACCTTCACAAATAATGCTTACTTTTAGAACAAATTTGGTAAGTATAAAAAGGTTATAGTGAGCCAACCTTAAAAGATAGACATATACTGTCGCGGACTTTTTTTTAGAACTTTTAAAGGGGAACAATTCTGCCATACATCATTTTAGCGAAACTTTAACCGTTTCCGCAGCGTACGTAGCGAAAGCTCTCAAAAGGAAAAAAAGACCCCCGATTTTGTAACATTCTTGATTGGTACTCCGCTCGTATTGAGTTTAGCATGATGCTATATAGCCTAAAGCCTTCCTCGATAAGTGGACTATCCAACACAAAAAGAATTTTTCAATTCGTACCAGTAGTTCCTGAGATTAGCGCGTTCAAACAAACAAACAAACAAACTCTTCAGCTTTATAATATTAGTATAGATACTGTACATAGGGCTGGCCCAGGCCTCATACATTTCTTGAACATCTCTTTTGTTGACGTACAAGTAACATCCGATTTTCCTTCAGTGATTAAGCTTTGACCACAGATTAGTAATAGTTACTTTGACGATGTATTCAGTACCTACCTATTCTTATAAACATCAAGATCGTAATATGCAATTAGTGTATAAGGTTCGGTAAAATCAATTACGGATAGTTTGGGTACATGATCTATTGCTTATGTAAAGACGTTTAAGCAGAAAAATAATTATCATAGTTACTAGAAAAAAAAAATCTTTATATGGGCGAGTGTGCGTTTTGTCAAAGAGTAGGTACCTACTTAATTAATATCACAAGTGGTTTTGTGGAGAGTCACCCATACATGACATGATTTTTTACTTTGAGTATGACAATTTTTTTTTGCCTAAACGTCTTTACAGCAAGCAGTAGATCATATGCCCAAAATATCCGTAATTGATTTTATCGAGCCTTATATTATATTGTTTCTACAAGCTTTTTCCACACCCTGTGTCGCTCGCTCACATTCATTAATTCATCGCTATTTTTCCTAAACTTTATATTTTACTAAACATTTTTCGGCACCTAGAATATGCAGCAGAGATCTTGAGTCATATTCGAACTCAGAATGATCATCCGTCATCTGATGTAGCCTAGGCAACAAGTGCCTTTTTGGTCAACTTTTTTCAGCAGTCTCCGAAAATTATTATTGAGGTATCATTCGATTCGGAATGGCATCTAGATAATTTTTGAAAAAAAAATTGCTCAAATTGATCCGCTTGCAAAAATTGCAAAAGTAATTAACAATTAACTAAAAACAAAAAAGGGGGTTTAGTTTTTTGCAAATTTCTCAAAAACTAATAATTTTTTTTCAAATTTGAAAAGAGATTCAAAAAAAGGAGGATATTTCCTAAAAAAAAATCCGACATCATATTTCCATTAGTTTATAAATTATGATAATTTTAAGGATGAAAAAAATGACGAAATTACGGACAACGTATATTAAAAAAAAAATACTTAGTAAAAAATATTTTAAAAACAAAACAAAATCATGTCTGTTTTTGTGACAATAAGTAGAATAAGAAAAAAAAGGTAAAAATTTATTTGTTTATAACAATTTGTTTATAAACATAAACAATGAAAAATTAAATAAAACATTTTTTATATAATATATCAAAAAGAAAAATAAATAATGATTTAAGAAAGAAAATGGTTCCTTAATATTAATTAGAAGTGGGAGAAAATAATTGTTAATCAACAAATGCGTTTTTCAGCAATAAAAATTGTTTTTTTTTAAGAAACGGTTTTTATTTATTATAATTATCGTTAAAGATTATGTTATCAAAAAAAATTTAAATTATTTCATAAACAACGCATTTGTTTATAACAATTATTTAAACAATAGGAGATAAAAAATATTAAAAATCTTTTTTAAGTGGCTTCTGATTATAAGAAAACAAATCAATAATAATATTATAAAAAATATTTTTTTTCAATGTTCAATAAAGATTTATAATTGTGCATCTTAGTAAATTGTTTATAAAAAAACAAAAATTAACATTTTTTAAATTTTTCCAACGGGAATTTATTCTAAGACCTTTGAGAAATAGCTCCACGAAAGAAAAAAAAAATCAGATTAATAGTTTAACAAATATCGCACTTGGAATGTTAATGTTCATGCTACAAAAAATTGTTAATTAATTAATGGATAACTTATTGAAAAATCACGATAATTTTTTTTTGACTACGGATTATTGTACATTGATCTGTCCTGTAGGCATCTGAATTTTTTCAATTTTAAAATTTCATATTTAATAAGTTTAAATGAATAAATATCATTAAAGGCCCGAAGGGAGCGTGGCTTGCGAAAGCCGAAGTACCCGTTTTCGGGCGCATTTTCAACCCTCTGGGGAAAATATAAATATTTATCCTACAATTCCGGGAGTCGGAACTTTTTTTAGGAAATATCCTCCATTTTTTAGGGTTCCGTAATACTTAAGGAACCCTTATAGTTTCGCTCTGTCCGTCTGTCTGTCTGTCTGTCTGTCTGTCTGTCTGTCCGCGCCTCTAGCTCCTGTAATTATGAATATAAATTGATGAAATTTGGTGCAGTTATAGATTGTGTATAGATCACGGTTTCGGGATCATAAAAAAATAATAATTTTATATTTTAGGGGTGGCTCTCCATACATGTGAAGTGGGGATGAAAAATATTTTTTCACTCTACCCCATCGTGTGGGGTATCGTAGAATAGGTCTTTTAAAATAAAGGCAAGGTTTCATACGTTACTTTTTTATAAACTTGACCATTTTCGAGTAATCGGCCTCCAAAGTAGTTTGTAAGTTGGTCCCCCCCCCTAGCATTTTTAAACTATAGGAGATAGAAACTTGCAAATTTCCATGCTGATAGATCATGCTAAAAACTCTTTAGGAAAATTATTTTGAACTAAATCGGACAGTAACTTTTAGAGTAATTAAAAAAAAGGCATATTACGCGTTTATAGTTACGGAACCCTCCTTAGACATGTCCTGACATGCTCTTGGTTAGGTTAGGTTATTTGAATCTCTTTTCAAATTTGAAAAAAAATTATTAGTTTTTGAGAAATTTGCAAAAAACTAAACCCCTTTATTTGTTTTTAGTTAATTGTTAATAACATTTGCAATTTTTGCAAGCGGAACTTCATTTTTTAACCGACTTCCAAAAAAAGGAGGCGGTTATACGTTCGGCTGTATATATGTTTTTTTTTTGTATGTTCGCGGATAACTCCGCCGTCTGTTGGCCGATCCTCAAAATTCTTTTTTTGATGTAAAAGGTATAATCTGAAGTTGGTCCCATTTTCAGAAAATTGGTGACCTGATGATGGGATCCTTGAGGAAACGAGGGAACTCCTCAAAATTTATATGGACACATATGGTGATTTCGACTTTTTCTGAAGTAGTCCAACTTCCAAGCATATGCTACCAAAAAGTAAGATTTTGCTCCAAGGTATACCCTGGATCCAAAAGTACAGAACAGAACTCCTGACTCCTTATAGATATATGTATGTTTGGGGATTTTGGCGTTGTTGAAAGAACTGCAAGCATATGCCACTTTGTCAATTAGAGTAATCATCATCATCACCACCACTATCACAGCATACTGATCACATTATGATGATAAAGAAGGTACTTCTCATAGTATTTTACACTAACACGGAGATCTTTGTACATTACTCTGCCGTTTATGGACCTATTTGCAAAATTCTTTTGTTTTTGTAAAGGGTTTAATTCGAAATTGGTACTTTAGTCACTAAAGTGGAAACGTGATGATGCGATCCATGAGGAATCGAGGGAACTCCTCGAAATTTATATCGACACATATAGTGATTTTGACTTCTACTGAAGTAACACAAGAATATGCTACCAAAGAATAAGACATTGTACCAAGGTATACCGTGAATCCAAAAGCACTGAACAGAACTCCTCAGTCTTTAAAGATATGCGTTAGGAAATTTCGGAATTGTTTTAAGGAGATGAAAGCATATGCCACTTTGTAATTTACAGTAATCATCATCATCATCTTAATAACAATACCTAATGGAAGCTTGGTGCGTATTCACTTATACATTCGATCGTTTATTTTAGACGTTTTTAAGACGTATTAATAATAACTTATCAAGATATATCACTAAAAAGGGTGAAATTATTATTTTTAAACAAAAAATTAAACCGACTTCCAAAGTAAAAATACACAAAAAAGTATGAAATAAAAGTTATTTTATAAATAATTCCCCTTTTAAATTTGTCTATTTCTCTACTTAATCTTCTTAATTTTGAAGTCGGTACCAGCAAATATGAACGTAAGTTCTATAAAATACCTACCTACTGTAGGATATCGTTTGGTCTGGTAGCGACTTCAAAATTAAGAAGATTAAGTAGAGAAATAGACAAATTTAAAAGGGGAATTATTTACAAAATAACTTTTATTTCATACTTTTTTGTGTATTTTTACTTTGGAAGTCGGTTTAATTTTTTGTTTAAAAATAATTTCAAAAATCATCTAGATGCCATTCCGAATCGAATGATACCTCAATCATAATTTTCGGAGACTGCTGAAAAAAGTTGACCAAAATGGCACTTGTTGCCTAGTCTAGATGAGCTATCTAGTAAATCTAATAAGCACTAAGCATTATTATTGGGAACATTTTAAGTGATCACCAAAATAATTTTTATACCCTAAGTACCAAGTAAAATAAAGTAACTCCATATAAATTAACCGATTTTATAGCGAGATCCCTATCCCTAAAGTAAACTTTTTAAATTCTGAAAGAAATATACACGCATCAGAATAATAATTATTCTATAACGTTTTCTATCTTTATTATCTATTCTTTTTGAAAATGAAATAGTAACACTGATACCAAAAACTACAGTTCTAATTTGCCGTGTAATCAAATTATCCAACCTAAATCTAATACATAGACCTATTGTCAAACTAAGATTATAATACAATCTTTTTCCTTTATTTTTACCCTGCTACCTGCACGGCCACCACCGGCAGAAGGCCGCGAGATTATAAGCAACAGTTTTCAGCGAATGGGAAGTAATGGGGAAGTAATGACTAATGACACCAATCAACAATGATGATTCGGTGGATGTAACTGTCCTTCCTGAAACTTCATTTTACTTTTATTTATTTTTTATTTTCCCACCAATGATTCGTTTTATTACCTTCCTTATTCATATGATTGGCAGTAATTAAGAATGAAATATTTATTTAGCTACTTTATCATAATTATTTTTATTAAATTCATAAATCAATAAACAAGTAACTTGTGTTTGGAGTAAGCAATATATTATTTGGTATTTAAAAAAATATATGGTCGACAGTTAGTTTTTTGCCTCAGCAAAGATTAAGTATTTAAATGAAAGTCATAACAAATATTGGTAATATAATATATTTAGCTATAGTAATAATACATTTGGTCTAAAGTTAACTTTAACGACGTTTATATATTTTAATGGCATGCAATAAAAAGGAAATTAGCTTCATTTGAAGTATAATACTTCATGAAACACAATTTGGTGAGCATTTATCCGTATTTCGAATTTCCGGTTGTGTAAACACAAGCCTTTATTATTCAAATTCGATATGCATTCGATCTACACGTATATAGAAAGAATGACGAAGCGGCAAATATTATCGCAACTTAGCCGTGTGTGATATGATAATATTTTATATCCTGGCATCTTAAAACATAAAATATTATCGTAGGTACTTAGGTACTTACAATATCTAATGACTTTTCTTAGGAATTGAGTAAAAGAAATAAGGATTCACGACGATTTTATTATTAGATGTAGGTAGCTATTATATTGAATTTTTACATAACACACCTACCTACAACATAATATACCCTGTTTTTTGTTACTTTAATATTTATTCAGATTACATATTCAATAGTTATTGATTTTTACAAGCTCCTCGAACTCGTAATGGTACGTCAGGTTGATCAGAGAACAGTCCATCGATCCCTGTGGCTAAGTATCTTCTTATTTCTCCCATAAAGTCCCCAAAAGAATCCCTAGAGCCGCTGCTTTGATATTCTTTTGGTAGAAAATTGTTTTCAGCGCGAAAAGTGTACGGGTGTACTTTCAAGCCAACCTTGTGTGCATCATGAACAAAAGTAGTTACATCTCCTAAAGTGTTATCATCATTACGAGGTATAATGAAACTTTTATCTGGACCCACAGCAGCCGCATATTTCGCTACTTCAGCTAATCCCTCAGGTGTGGACATGTTGCCGTAAGTTAGGTTTGTGCCTAAAAATAACTGATCTGCCGGTTGCAAGGCTTTGTCGCTTTCAAACAGCTGCAATAGTCTTAGATTTGTTAACTTTTTCAATTCCTTGAGATTATTTACCTCAAAAGATTGTATGTAGACTGGTGCTTCAGCTCCATGATAACCGTTCTTATGGAAAGTATCGACTAGCAGTAGTTCTATTGGCAGTCCTAACTGTTTGAAATGAGTGCTGTGTTTAATTTCTGGATAAACACCGATGATACGACGCTGACTGCTTTGCATACTCTTGACTAAGTCGAGAATTTCCTGGAACGTCGGTATTTGGAAGGCATAGTTCATTCTGGCATTGCCTGGTCTTATATCTGGGATACGTTCTACTGCTTTTAATGTTTTAATTTCAGCAAGTGTGAAATCTTCTGTGAACCAACCACTGATCACATTGCCGTCAAGGGTTAAGTTCTTAAATCGGTTCTGGAATTCTGGGTGTTCAGATACGTCGGTGGTTTGTCCAAGTTCATTGTCATGTCTCGCTATTAGCTGACCGTCTTTTGTCATTACGAGGTCAGGTTCGATATAATCGGCCCCCATGGTGATGGCCATAGAATAGGAGCCTAAAGTATGTTCTGGAACATACCCGCTCGCTCCACGATGGGCTATTACAATTGGATTACATAAGTCTGGGTTTCTTAGCGGTAGAGGTCGTTTAGGTAGATGAGACATGAACTTTGGTGCTGACGAGACTAACCCCACAGACAGTAACACCAAAATTCCCAAGCCGCTCGTCATGATTCTTGAATTCTTGAGATTTGAGAACTGAAAAGAAAATTGAACATGAAACTGGACTTTGATATAAATTTGTATTTTTAAAAACTACCATAGGTAACTACCATATTTGACTTTTCTGTTACGGAGATAATGCTTGATTATCTTATTATTTAGGAAAAACATTATCTGGAATTTCTAGATGACATGGTAAATATGATTGTAATATCGAGAAAAAAAAGTTTTATAATGCCAAGTAATATAATATTATTATCTGCTTACTGCTAAGACGCTCTTCCGTGTCATGTCTCTGTACTCGAACTCTTATTTTATCTAAGTTACAATCATGGTAATGTTTGTTTTATGAATGTAGTTCCTAATTCCTGCTTGTTTTAAATTTGTTAGATCCATAATTATATTTGGTTTAGAGTTATCAAGCTAATACTGTTCAGAGACCAGATAAAACAATCTTGGATTTTTTAAGGTAGGTGGCGTCAGCCGTGCCTAATATTAGGTATTTTGAGAGAAATCTATCTACACAATTTTTCTTATCTCTCTTTTTTGCTAAAGTTGTTAATGTTTTAAATAAACGCAGGTGGCATATTATGACTCTCTGTAATATAACTCTGCTGCAGACGCTGCAGTAGTGCACTACTAATAATTTTGATGGGATTGTTACTAGCGCACATTGGGTAGGTGAGTATTTACTACTTAGAAGCTAAAATGTAGAGGACAATAATATTTAATAATATTATAATATTTTGAGAATCTATTCCATATATTTTAAAATGAACATGATCGTTGTAACTTGTAACTTTGTAATTGTAATAAATAAGCAGGTCATGTACCTAAGTAAAATCACTGTTATAGATTACCCACTCGTTCAAGTATCTTCTATACATATAAAATCCTTTGTCCTGAATGACTGACGGATCAACGCACAGCCTAAACCGCTGATCGTAGAGACCTGAAACTTGCAGGGCTTTCTCTTTGTAATGCGAAGGGATCCGATAAGAAGGGATTTTTCGAAATTCGATTCCTAAGGGGGTGAAAAGGGGTAAAACAGTTTGTATGGGGCAACGTGATTCCTTGGTCCAATCTACTTCATATTTTGCATAAACATTATGTAACAGAATTGATGGAATTCGTGTATCATAGTTTATTGAAATTCGTCCGCTAACGGGAATAAAAAGGGAAAGAAAGTTGCTTGGGAGCGATTTGCTTTTAAGGCGAAAATATACGTAGATGACGTCACAGATTCGGGCGTGGCCTAACACTTCCCGCCGCGCCACCCGCATACACCCCGCAGCGCTCGCGATCTCCGCGCGCGGCCGCGCCGCGACTCAAATTATAAACTGAGGAACGGCCCTTTTATACGACTTTAGGATTGATTTAAATGCAACTTGAAAATATTAATTTATTTCTGGTCTATGAGCAAAGAAAAAACGTAGAATGTATAAGCCGCTTCTCCTTCTTCTGTAGAAGCCGGTCGAGGTTATTCCCGAAATCTAGAAATTATTTGGTAGGCAATGCGGCTTCCAACCCATCACTTTTGATTTCATTTTCCACCTCTACGCCCACCAAAATGCAATACTTAGTGCTATTGATCACTAAAATATCCACTAGGTGTTTTTTAGCTTTCCTAAGCGACAAAACTACCGAAAATGAGTTATATCAATGAGTTTGTATTTTTTTTTCTGCGTCGATTGGTCTAATCGTCGTCTTCCTACGACGATTTTTTTGTCGCTTAGATATAGTGAAATTTATACAAAATCATGAATGTTATGTTCACTAAGCGACAACAAAAAGCTATTTATAAAAAAAATCATTTGGATATTTTGAAGAATTTTAAAAATCTACTTAGCCTATTTTTCATGTTTTTATTTTTCTTTTGTTTGCACAAAAATATTTTTACTTTTTAAAAAAATTCTTTTCGTGAACACTTTATACATTTTCTCCATACAAATTATTTGTGAATTGTCCTTACAGTGCATTTAATTTGATACCATTATTTTACGAAAGTGCAACTTGTAGAATTTTACCCATAGTGAAATAAAACAATATTGGCGTAAAGATAGTTTTACATATTTGACACAATAACTATTCGTACTATGTAGATATTTTTACTTGAAAACTTTTGTTTTTAAGTATGTCAGTTAGATATTTTTTTTGTCGTCGGTTAGATAAAATGTAACTAAAAGTAATAAATTTACAGTGTGTGGGAACCTTAATGAACGCAAACATTGCTAAATATATTTCTATATTTATGCGCCTAATGTTTCGCTAGTTAGTCCTGTCGGTAGTAGAAAATATCTATTTACTAGGTTATGGGAGTAAACTTTGCGCACATACTTGGACATAATAAAATAGCTCCTATAGCTGGTCTATTTTCAATTAAATTGGCAACAGTCACTGAAATCGGTGTGGTTTCATTGTTATTCCTTTTTTAAGGTTCCGTAGTTCATGTCTCGGAATCCTTATAGTTTCGTCATGTCCTTCCGTTTGACCGACCGTCCGCCCGTCCGGCTGTCCATCCAAACGGTGGTGCTTAAAATATGAAACTTTGAAGCCAGAGGGCGTGGGTTCGAATCCATAAGAGAATAAAAAGTTTTCCGTGGATTCCTTGGAAAAATTACGTTAACTGGGGTTAAGAATTAACTTCAACGATTAACGAATTAACGCTGCCGACAAAATATGTTACTATTAATATGATAAAATTTTAAAGCGATTTTGCCAAGTTGATGTTCATAAAAAAATTATCAGAATATAACAAATATTGTTCATCTCTTTTGTTACATCAAAAGCTGCTATCACCGTACATTTTTAATGACAAATGTATGGCGGTAGTAGCGTTTTTCAAGGCCAGGAAGCCAAATGGACAGATGCAATAGTCTCTTCTTAAGACACCTATCATGGCCATGCTATCAGACGATATGATCAAGGTGCATAGCTTCTCAAAGCAACACCAGGTTTTCCTATCGTCTAGGGAGAGTAGAGGATAGGAATCAATGTTCACTCCAATGACATAGTCTGGTACACGGACGGATCCAGGAAAGACAACCGGGTGGACGGACCTTCTACGGGGGCAGGCTTGCCTATATACTTGCTTAGGACAATTTACAACCATGTTTGAGGCTGTGATGAGTTGTTCACTACAGAGCCTACAGATTGTCTTTGTCCATAAAACATCCTAATCTTATAGAGAAGATTAGGATAATTTAGATGATATTTCTGCTACTGTCAATGCTTTCAGCGCAGTCTGTCAGAACAATCACACTGCGCTGAAGGCACTGACAGCAGCAGAAAGAATATTGTATTATTGCACCATTTCATAGTGTTGCTAATAAGGAACAATTTTCGGGAAGTAATGGTATACAGCAAGCTTCAGAAAAGTGTTATATTTTGATAAATTGTCCCATATTTTGAAGAAATGTATGGAATGATAATAAAATGCTAAAATAAGCTCTTTCCTCAATTTTGTCACATACTTACATTATGGAAATTGTTTCTTACTTGCGATACTATTTAAAGGTGCAGTACACAGGATGTATTTTTTTTCCATAATTTATGGGTTCGAATCCTGTCTAGGAAAAATGAGTTATCAAAAATGATGCAGTTTAAGTTTTCATCAAGTCGGCCTCGATATTCCGTAGGGCTAAATTGCTATTGCTAATTTTTTTTGACTTCTCTTACAACGCCCAGAAGAATAATTCACCATGTACTATATCTTTTTTACTTTTTTTCTGTACCTAATCGTTTTAAAATTATTTTTGCTATTTAATTATATGTATTTTAATGTAATTGTTTTATCTGAATTATTTGATTTTACATAAACCACTTTTCCAGGCCAGGATTCGAATCCGCAAATTAGGAAAAAAAAAATACATTTTGTATTATTGCACCATTCGATAGCGTTGCAAGTAAGAAACAATTTCCAGAAAGTAATTAGGTATGTGCGAAAAAATTGAGGAAAGAGCTTATTTTTAGTATTTTATTATCATTCCATACATTTCATCAAAATATTAGGCAGTTTATCAAAATATAACACTTTTCTAAAGTTGAGTGTGTACCATTACTTTCCAAAAATTTTTCCATAGTAGAAACACTATGAAACGGTGCAATAATATCTTTGAGTATCCAACTAATACTCAAAGAATAATATAGAATGATTTTTTTAAACTTTTTTAACCCTCATTTACTTTTTTCTCCCATAGTTTAGAGGATTTTCGCCATACAAAACAATGACACTTTTTTTAAGCCCTTTCATTTGATATAATATGTCTTATAGTGCTACAAGGATGGGGACTTTTTGCCCCTTCTTCTTTCATCTAAATTAGTTATGGCTTGTGTTCAAACGCTAAACATGCTAGGATGAGATAACAGCATCAGTCTGGTATGGGTTCTGGGCAACGGCAATATCTCCGGCAACAAAACCGCGGATGAGCTTTGGGCTTTGGGCCAATTGTGTCACGGTGTCATGCCCAGAATCGGTATGTGGAATATCTCCCAGCACTACCAAGAGAGAACTCAAGGAAGGGGGCCGCAGCTTAAGTATAAAGCAATGGGCTGAAGGTAGGTAGGGTTTTTACTTCTATATTTTTTATTATTTCAAGATCAAAATTAGCTAACGTTTTAGCTCGTTTAAGTCAGACAAGGGAACTGCAATTAATTTTTATAAACAAGAAGAAGGAGAATATTGTCAGTTAGGAGCAAAAATTTACAATGTCATTGAATAATAAATTTACTAAGATAACTTTAGCCGTAGAAAATTCTTAATGTAAGCAACATTTATGTAACTTATCTTGTTTTATTTTATAAACTCTTAGGCCATTTAGATGAATACTCCTATAATTTTTTTAAAGTCTTTGGAATTAGTTATTTTTACCTGTTATTACAGAAAATGTATCTATAGCTTATCTATTTTTACATGTTGCTGAAAACCTTTAAAATAAAATGTAGGCAATTTTACTTGCTATTACATAACTTTCGTTGATAGCTTAGATAATTTTACCTATTTTTCGAATTAGGACTTTTTTACCTAAGCGACATAAACTGCCTGTAATTCGAAAGCTATATGACTCGTTTTAATATTAAAAATTGCTATAATAATAAGATACACGTTGTATCTTATTGATATATAGATATATAGATGTATGTTAAAACCATAAAAATCCGACTATTTTGTGATTTTTAATGATTTTTTTTCTAAAAAATTTAACGTTAAATCACTCTTCTATAAAGTTTACTAAATTTATGCGTCATATGTGTCTTTCTTTAATTATTATATTTTCTTTAATTATTATTTTTTATCAATTATTATTATTTAAACTGGAAATATCATAATATGTATTATATAAAATATGAATTTGTTCTCCTACGCTATCGAATTGGATTTTGTCTGTAATGGTATTTGTATGTGTGTTAAATAAATAAATAAATGTCGCTTAGGCATTTTTACCTCATATACTATATACCTCAAAACGTTGATATACTAAATAGACAATTAAAACAGAAATAATATAATAATAATAATAATATGTATGGACGCTTCACACCACGTCAATCTGATCCCGTGGTAAGTTCTCAAAGAACTTGTGTTACGGGTACCAGACAACGGAAATATATTTAATACTTTTATACTATACACATATTTAAGATTTTTATTATATTATACACACATTTAATACACATCCATGACCCAGGAACACAGAATAACTTTTTGTTCCTTCGGCGGGATTTGAACCCGCGACCCCCGGCTTGAGCACCAACACGCTCAACCAACTGATCCACAGAGGTCGTCAAATAATATATCTATGGACGCTTCACACCACGTCAATCTGATCCCGTGGTAAGTTCTCGAAGAACTTGTGTTACGGGTACCAGATAACGGAAGTATATTTAATACTTTTATACTATACACATAATTAAGATTTTTACTATATTATACACATATTTAATACACATTCATTACCCAGGAACACAGAAAACTTTTTGTTCCGTCGGCGGGATTTGAACCCGCGACCCCCGGCTTGAGCAACGACACGCTCAACCAACTGAGCCACAGAGGTCGTCATAGAAATAGAATTATACACTTTCTGTGAAATTTACAAGTACATATTATATAATAAAATATTATACTATAATATATACTATATAATATTATATTAATATATTATTAAAATTTCAAGTAAGAAGTTGAAGGAACAAAAAAGTACATTCAACGATCGAACATTTTCATTATATCGCAGGCAGAGTGCTCGCTAAGGTTTACATAATTTATTTTTTACGGCATGTTGTTCCCTATTATTTCAAGAGTAAAATAAACGATTGCTAAATAGCGGCACCGCGGAGAGTGACACAACCTCCTCGTACGAAAGTCAGCGGCTCACTGTCCCGCGCGCCCGCGCACGCACCGCTTACAAATATTTTCACAAAATAATAGTTATTTACGTATATTTTGAAAACAAAACGGTATTTCGAAAAACCCAACGATGAAATGTTAGATAAATATATTCTTCACATTTTCGTAAAAGAACCATCTTTATAGCCGTAGTAGGTAGTAAGTAGATAGAAAAAGAAATCTGAAAACAGGGCTTTTTAATTTTAATTTATTTATTATTAATCTTCGTCTTATTAAAAAAATTAACGATGATATTAAAGATGAAGGATTGAAGTGTGAAATGTATATTTTTTTGAATTTTTTTATTCCCATTTTTCGGAGTAGTTCCGACTCAAACTGAGTGATTTTTAAGCTTTAGGGGCTATTTGCCCCTTAAGTTGATATAAATACTCCTTAGTGCTTTTGATATAAAGCTTCCCACACGCAAGCGATCGATCGATTTAGTCTTTACAATTTAAACATTTACTGGGTTCGTAGTTGCAAGTAAATCGGTTTAGATAAAAATTAAATATAGTCTGAGATCCTAGGACCACTTTACTATACTTTTTATATGAAACTCGTATATATACGCGTAAATTTTGTTCCACTAGCTGGTAGGTAACTTACACTAATCATTTTGTGTAATAGTTTGTCGTTAGCAATTTACTTTCAAATACGAAATATTTTCCAATTTGATCGAAGCAATCGATCGAACCCGTGAGTGGGAAGCTTTATTTTTATTTTGACATAATATATTGTCATCATGTTGAAAAATAAATCTGACAAGAATGCCAAAGTTAAATTTGATGAAAATCCCTTTGAAAAACTAGGCACCTAAATATTTGCGATTGTTATATTAATTATATTCATAATACTTATAGACGGGTCGCGCTAGGCGTATTCGAGGTGGTAAGTGGAAAAAATTCTAAAGTCGCTGAATTTTTGTGTGTTGATAAAGTAGTCCCTGGGGAGCTTATCATTAAGTTTTGTGCCATTTCTGCCCACTGCGTTTTCAGCAATTCCATTATTTGTGGTTGATTTTTTTATATGGCTATAAAAGTGGCAATATTGATTTAAAGTTTAAAATATTAATGGTATCTTAACTGGGACAGCTTCCAGAGTATGGAGACTTAATTTGCGTCGTTTTCGTCCAGTAAAAAATGACTTAGGGTCATTTTTTGAAAACAGTACCGGCAAAAATTCTAAAGTGTGATAAACGACTATTTTCTGTTTAAGACCACTAAAATAGGCCTAATTCCAAATTTTGTGCCACATTAAGCGACTGCGATTCGAGAAATTAAGTTTTTTAGTTTCCCTAAGCTAAAAGCGTTCCAAAAACACATAATCGTTAAATAAAGTTCACGTATTCAATATTATTAAGTCATAAAGAATCTATATTCCAAGTTTGTGCCTTTTTCATTGAGGGTTTAAATAATAAAATGCAAAAATAATATTATTATAATATGCGGTCGAAGTATTGTGGAATATTCGCACTACAACATACACATTACACATATACGTAAATGTGTGTGATAAAATGTCATTCATTCGACTACATTTCAAAATTTTTATAATTTCACATTTTACAGCGATTACAAAATTTTTACTTGCTTTTGCCCGCAACTTTGTTTGCGTAGCACGAATGACGAAGCTGAATGTAATTGTAGCCTGATTTTATACAATACATAAATGCACAATAAAATTTGATATCCGATAGGCTTCCACATGAAACTTCGGTTATCTAACACCAAAAAAATTACAATTTCAAATACCTAATTTTAGTTCTTGAAATTAGTCGTTTAACCGAATAGTCTCTTCAGCTACATCATATTTATTGTATATATAGTATTATTTAATAAAAAATAAATAAATTATTTCAACGCTTGAATTTTATACGTAGGTGCTGAATACATGTTTCTAATACTCGTGGTTAAGGACTTATTTATTAGGTTATTAATTGATTGTAATAATTTATATAATAAAATACATTTTACAAACCAACAAAATAATATTTGTTTATATTGTTATTCATCCCGTTGACAATTTTATATCTAGGGGCACGGCAGGGCCCCGCCAAGTCGAGCCTAGTGAAACATCAGAGCACTACGTACGAATGTGGACCGATCCTTGTACTGCTTTTCGATATTATATGTTTACTATGTTTAGCATTAATTTATAATAATGTTAGTCTTATAAAATAATTGATTTATAATACCTAACGTTAGTCTTAATTTAATTTGTAATTTTATTATAATTTTTAATTAGTATTATAAAAAGCATTAATTTGTGAAACTGGAAATAAAATGTTTTTTTTTATTATTTATTATTGCTTGTTAGTTTTATGTTAAAACTAGCTGGTGCCCGCAGCTCCGCCCGCGTAGGTACAGTAAGTAGTATTAGAAGCTATGATTTTTTTATCTTTAAGTTATTTTGTTTTTTGTATAACTGACCTTTGAATTACATCAATTTTAAACTTTGCTTGCCATTTTGGGAACACTCCTTGACTTTTTATTTTTTTAAAGTCTCACGTTACGCAGCCACGGAAAAATTAACCACAAATAATCGAATTGCTGAAAAGGCAATAGGCAGACATGGCACAAAACTTAATTATTAACTCTCTAGGGACTACTCTATCAACTACATATAGGTACAGAAAAAATTCAGCAACATTAGAATTTTTCCACTTCCCACTAAAAAACAGCTAGCGCGATCCGTCTAATGAGTCAAAATGCATAGCTTGAGCGTTTCATTACTTCATGAGCTTTTGTATAAGGCACACCCCACGCTAGCAATATTCGAGCGTCGTCGTTGTGCCAGAACATTGTATTCTCTAACATAAAAGCTATGAACAGTGACTAAAATATTTTTTATCTTAAGCCTATTTTCTACTTTACGAGTTAGTAAATTCAAGCTTTATAGAGTTAGAGAACGTAGAGTGGAGTCAGAAGGTTCTAGACGAGATCTGAAGACATTTTTTATTGGCGAGTCATAATATTATGGTCTCGTCTTGGCATCATTAAACATAAAATAAATTTAAAATTGAAATTATAAATTTCGCATTTAGAACATTATTACTTGTCAAGTTGTCACATAAATTGTCATTTCATTTTGTCGTATTATAATATGAAACTTGGGCCCCTCCCCGCGTGGCGAGAGGCCCGCACCCCGTATTCGCCATTGATACATGATAAAAGTTAGTTTTTTACATTCTAATAAAAAATCCCGCGGATAAACATGATTAAACTTATAGAAAGTGTTTTGTAACACCATAATCATCATATAGATATGAACTCTACTAACTAAAAGTTTCATTAGTAGTTTTTATAGCGAGTTTGAGGAAAAAAAATGGAATATCTTTATACGAAATTGCCGAATGTGGCACAACTTTCTTACAGACTCAGATATTAACACTCTGAACAATTTTTTAAGATTTGTCAGACATTAGAATAGTTGTGGGCCTGGTGGGACCATGTTTTATATAGTAGCCGAATATCAGAAAACCCCTGGTTGGATACGACTCAAACTGCATATGTGCATCGGTTACTCTTTCCTTAATATCGTGAAAGTAAAATTTTTAGTTATAATTTACTTTTGGGCCAATATCCATGAAAGATACAAAAACCTAAATTGCTACAAACGCAGCCATCCAAAATGGCACAAAATCAAATTTTAGACTAAGAAGAAGGTCCGGAAACTATATGCAAAAAATAAAAGACTTTAGAATTTTTGCACCCTCAAAACTTATCCAGACCCGTCTATTATTATATATTACATACCTACTATTTCAGTAGAATATTTTGAGTGTAGGTATTATATTTCTTTTTCTTTTGTTGTTATATGTAATATTTAATTTATTTGTGCCTGATTTATCGGTGTTTAAAACATAGGTTTTTAGTTTTTAACCCATTCCATGCGGCAATAAAAACTACACTTATTACCCAGGTGCGGGGACGGTTTTCGTCGCGACGCCGATGGGCGTCTTCCGCACCTCAAAGGGTAATAATAAGACGCCGATCGGCGTTTTCAGCACACTATTAAAAAAATAATCATTATTATTAACATAACAAATTAATAACAGGGGTGGCAAACCTTTTCTTAATTTCCGTAAGCATATTACGCAGATCACACATAGCTAATACTCCGATTAATTTAGACAATTGAAATAACACAAATTTCGACAGAATCAAATATTGGTGGAGACCTTGGGTTTGCCCTAATAAATTGAAATTTAAAAGTCCCCATCAATCCCATATGAGCTTACAAAGTTATGCGGGGTCAAAGGTCAACATTTCAGGTTTTTTGGGTTTTTCTCGAAAACGGTAAGTTTTATCAAATAATACTTCAGAATGAAGTTGTAGATATCAAAATTATCTACAAAAATGGTTCTTATGTTTTTTTCCCTAATTATCACCGTTACTGAGATATCTAGTGCGCTCTAGTGCGAGGTGGACTTACTTTTGAAGTACTGACTTGTTCATCCTCGCGTTGTATATAGTATAGAATATAGCTATAACAATATTACATACTATTATAGATGTTTATGGTATTACAGTTGGCTGAAAATTTTAAGAAAATTTTATTAAAACCAAAGGTTGTCAATAGCTGGAAAACGCCTTTAGGCGTCTTCCGCATCTAAAAAGGAATTGGCAATTTTGCAGAAAGTTGAATTTGTTGAAACGGCGTGCATTATCTTATTGTATTTTCAAAACTTGAGCATATATTGCAGGTATAAACTTTTATAATTTATTTTAGCCAAAATATAAGCTACTAAAAAAAGACGCCGATGGGCGTATGCCGCATCTGAATGTGACGCCCAAAGACGCCGATGGGCGTCCGCCGCAGCGAATGGGTTAACCCAGATTTTTGATCTGTACGTTTGTGCGCGCTAATCTCAGAAACTACGTAGGCACCTAACGGATTTTTATAAAATTTGTTACCGTAGTAGTTTAGCCCTTGGATAAATACATAGGACTCGCTTTTTATCGCGCGGATAGGAATTAGGATAGCTCTGCTTATAATTTTGTGTAGGTATTTCAATTCAATAGGTTCAATACCTACAGAAAGTTTTATCAATCTAAAAAATAACGTAGTATAAAATGCTATAAAATAACCAGATATTTGAATTGGTTAAAACTTTACCTAGGTTAATCCTAATCATTAATGTGTATGATTATTATATGAGGAATAAGTGAGAAGCTAGATGGCTTCGTGGTCGTACTGCTAACTCATCTCTCTCTCAAACTCTGTCGTGGTCCCAACTAGGATGAGCGATTACAATCCAAATTATTTTTATTAAGTTCAAAGTCCACAACGTCTTCCCATTCAAAAGATTTTCGAAATCGTTAAAATACTAATTATCGACTACAAAGAAATCCTTACTGCAGCTTATTATACCTAAACGCGAAAGTTTGTAAGTACATAATAATATGTTTAGTTTTTCATGCAATAAAGTAAAGTAAAGAAAACACGTAAAGAATTTTGATGACATTTGGGATGGTAGTATTTTATCCAGAATTAACACAGAATACTTTTTGCAGCTTATTAAATTTTATTTATGGTACAGTTCTCGGTAGATTTCTTGAGCGTAGGTACCTACGAAGTCGCAGGAAACATTCAAATAAAATACAACTGATACGGCTGTGCAGTGCCTACACCATTATGTATTCAATTTTGGTGTTGGTATTTTCCCGAACAAGCTTTCCCTCTGACGCGAGCGAAGCTGCGGGCAAAAGCTAGTCTTAGATATAATATAATTAGTAATAAAGATTAATGTTATGCACGTGTTTACTAGACACAGATAATAAATAAAGATAACAGTTTATTTTAATAATACTAGTTGTCCCGACTAATGTTGTTCGTCTTATCTATAAACTGAATCTTTGATAAACTGGAATAAACATCTGCACCTACCACCTACACCTACATTTCTCACCGTTTAAACCTCCGAAATTCTACAATTATTTCAAGACCAAAATAAGCCAATTCCATCTTGATGATGGGATGATGGGATCCATGAAGAATCAAGGGAACTCCTCGAAATTTATATGGACATTGGACACTAATTAAGAAATTTATATGGATATTTTTATTTAGGAAGTCGGCTTTTATTCGTATTATAAATTTTAATTTTCAACTTTATTCGGGTTCTTAAATTTTGCTTCTTAGTTATGCACTAAAAATATAAACACAGTTTAGTGTGAGAACTTGTGACGTAACTTTATTATTGTTTTTTTTATGAGGATTTTACCGTAATGCATAGTGTACCTATATGCAGCCTTCCGACAAATTAACATTGACTGTACCAAGTTTCATACTCCTCCGATTGCATAATTTTCGTAAAACAGGGGTAATAAGTTTTCGCTTCACGTGTTAATTACTATATAATATGATGATGATGATCCCAAACGAAATACATTAAAGTTTACATAAACGTGTGAATCTAATAACTAACAAAATGAGATGTCTTTCAGGCTTTTTAACACGCTTTTATTAGGTCAACCTGTATGTAACTATGTAATGGAATCTAAGGTAACTAATTTAACCATCTTCCAAGGATCGTACCGTCATAAAAATACAAAAGGCAGAATACAATAATATGGTACTGTCGAACTGATCTGATGATGGAGCCAGAAGATATGAAATGGAACTTCATGATGGAACATCGTATTATAGCTGTGTTTGGACTTGTTAGATAAATTTGACCACGATTAGGTTTCAAGGTCTGTTGATGAAGTCGGAAGATAGGTACTGGCGTTCCATGGTGGAATATCGTATCCTAGCCGTGTTTATCAGACCTTGAAACTTAACACGGCCTTAAAACTTGAAACTTAACAAAAATGAAGCCGGAAGACAGGAACTGGCATTCCATGATGGAATATCATATCATAGTCGTGTTTGCACTCGTGAGAAAGGTCACGTAACGGACTTTGAACACGATCAGCTTTCAAGGTTATAACAAACAAAAAAAAGGTTAAACAAATATTGTCTTGTAAATAATATGAAACCGACATACCGACCATCAAAGCTAATTTCGAAAACGACGCCTAATTCAGCCTATAGGCATCCTTTTCTCGGCCAAGTACAGCTATGTACGGTGGAAAGGCGCATGCTTCCAGTGATTTTAAGTTGTTCATCTACGGTGCACAAGATGCAAGGCTGTACGGTAGACCACGTAGTGGTGTACTTAGGGTCCCGTACTTTTGCGGCTGGACAGGCGTATGTGGCCCGAAGTAGAGTAAAATCCCTTAGTGGTCTCCAGATTGTAGAGCCTGTTTCTAAGCTGACAGGTAAAACTTAGGCCTTTTCATCCGTTAATGGATGATTTATACAGTATTCTCCGAGCGAAGTAACCACTCTTGAAATATTGTAGTTCCTGGGACAGTTGGTTTTTTAAATGTCGTATTGGTTGCCCAAGCACATACGGCATTCTCACAACATAGTCAGCCTAGTCCAGAGGAATGACTGGTCAATACGTTTGGGGCCAACCATGTGCGGGTTTCCTCACGATGTTTTCCTTCACCGAGAGCGTCCGTATAATGTACTTGAGATCTGAAAAAGTCTCATTGGTACACACCACAGCTTGGGATTCAAACGTGCACTTTTTCGAGTGCGAACCAAACTGTCTACCCACTAGGGTACGGAGCTCTCTGACATGGTAAAACACCATGCAATACAGACGCAATGGCGCAGAGGATGCGGGCTTATTCGCCTACTTGAAATAAATGTATAGATGTTAAAAATATTTCGTTATCAAAGACTAAAATGTATAAAATAAATTAATAGTTTTAAAAACACTAGAAAAATACGCTTTTATAAATGCACGTAAAAACCAAAAATAAAGGATCGTTCAAGTTGTCTCTTTTTCTGGGCCAAAGTGTAAACTGTGTGCTTTTAATTATAATATTTGATTGTAAAAGCGTGGGGCGCTGGAACAGGAAAGACTTTTTGTATAAATTGCTGAGAAATCAAGTTAAGCGATGTTACGGGAAGTTACAGGGATCGGCGCTCTAACTGAAGTTACAGCACGAGTGGTAGGTGGCTCTACATTAAACAGTCTGTTCAAAGTACCAGTTTGTCGAACTGAGACAAAACATGCGCCAGAGTGAGACACGACATTCGCCGACATTTTGAACGTCTTTTCTTTCCGGAAATTAAGTACCTACATAAGGGTAAAGCGTCAACAGTGGCAAAATGTAGAGTTTTTGTTTGTGGACGAGATATCTTTGGTTCCCTTTGGTACCCCTTTGGCGGCATAAACAGCATACAGCTTCCGCCAAGAAGTTAGTATTAGTATTTGTTTACAAGAAATTTCTCTTATTAATAAAATTATTTATCTTGTGTATATGTCACCTTAAAATTGTAAAAACCGTTAGATTGTAATATAACTAGCGAAATTGTAAAAAGTTGATAGACTTCCGGCGCGAATATGCTGCCTATAATTTAACACATTATTTTTGTTAGTATAAAAATATATAGTAATGAATCTTTCGACATATTTTTACAATCTAGTTAGTTATTTTACAATCTAACGGTTTTTACAGTTTTACGGGGACATATACACAAGATAAATACTTTAAATATTATTAATGGATTGCTATAAAACAATTTAAATTTTAAACAAAGTAATAAAGGAGAAGATACTCACTATAAACACGATTGTATCGAAAACTGAACGAATCTCTAGATATCGTCTTCGACTTTTATCCCGAACTAAATTTTACAGTCGCGTAAACAAGTCAATGAATTTATTGTTTAAATTATTATTTATTGTAAACGTGGTTCAATACCAGACGTTGAACTACAACTGTCTCAATAGGATAAGGAAAATGTATAGTAGCTACGTAGCATCGTGACTACCTTGGCTTGTAGTTGTATGGGTTTTAGTTACAGTTTACTGTTTAGATAAGTACCTACATAGGTAGTTACGACGACAAAATATATAAATAACCTCTACATAAACAATATTGTCTTAAAACATACCTATTCGTTTTTACCCGACTGCGCGACGCAAAGGAGTGGTAATGTGTTTATCAGCCTATGTATGTATGTATGTATGTATGTTCCTTTGAAGCACTATACAGACCAAACGCCTGGGCCGATTTTTATGATTCACACGTCAATCGATTCCTCTTAGTCCGGCGAGTGTCACTAAAGACATGACGTTAGTGAAAATTCAATATGGCGACTACTGGACGCCATATTGTGAAAATTAAAAAAATCAAAGTCAACAAACTATATCAAGTGGGGTATCGTTGAATAGGTATTTAAAAATCATTGTTAGTTTTCTCTCAACATTTTTCGATTTGACTGACCGTTTAGGATCTATATCGATTTAAAGTTGCGTAACAACCATTCTCACATTCCAGTGCAATTGTGATGTAGTACTGATGCTGATAGGAAATCCAGCCTGGTAAATAGCTAGCTCAACTAAAAAGTATAAAATAAAAAATTATAATTAAAAAAATTTAAGAACCCGACTGCGTAAAAAGTGTACCAAACTAAGTACATAATTAAAACTGAAAAGAAAAAAACAAGCACTTAGATATCCGGTGGTCTAGGATTCTATAATATATTATTGAATTAATACTATTGGAACATAACAACTGAACAGTCGGGATCCATTATTCGACAGCCAATCTAATTTTTCAATGGATCCTGACTGTTTAGTTGTTATGTTCCAATAGTATTAATTCAATAATATATTATAGAATCCTAGACCACCGGATATCTAAGTGCTTGTTTTTTTCTTTTCAGTTTTAATTATGTACTTAGTTTGGTACACTTTTTACGCAGTCGGGTTTTTAAATTTTTTTAATTATACATACATACATATAATCACGCCTCTTTCCCATAGGGGTAGGCAGATACCGCCTCTTTCCCGTAGGGGTAGGCAGAGCCCACTTCTTTCCACTTGCTACGATCCTTACATACTTGTTTCGCTTCTTCCACTTTCATTCTTACCATCCATTCCTCCTCTTACATTCAACGTAGCGAAGCGGCTCTCCGTGGGCCACTTTTCGCCTCCGCGAGAAACGAGACGTGATGGGTGGCGAACCACATCGCCGCCATTTTGGATAATTAAATTATTTCTATGATTATCCATTGCGTTTCCACGGATTGGCGGAGAGGGTAGGAATAGGGAAAGGGAAGGATAGGTGGTGTGGAAAGGAAGATTGGTAAGTTAGAGTGGGAAATAGGAAATGTAGGATATTACCGCCCAGGAGGGCAAGGGATAGGACAGTAATAGCTAGGGAAGCCGGGGTCGCATACCCGTATACTATACCACAACTACCAGACAGGTAAGTTGGGATGAGTATCCCATGACAACATGACAACATGACAACATTTTAATTATAGATTTATTTTATACTCTACTCGTATTGATGTCATTGTTTTTAAGTTCGCTGATAACTTTTTACTAGCCCCTTATCATTAAATATGGCGTTTAAAAACAAGTAACAACTAATCGGCGATTTAACCCCTATTAAAGTTGCCTATATGTTGTATAACCGTTAATTAAACGAGTAGGTATAACTGACTTCAATACATTTTATTGTGACTGTATTATCTATTTACTTCGTTAATTGCTTTTAGAAAGTATAAAATGTAACACAGAAACATCGAATTATTTTAAGTGGTAATTTAGTGTACTTTTTCGTGAAAAAATTACTTTTTTTTATCAGGTTATAATTTGTATTTAATTGGCAAATCATAACATGACAATTCAACGGGACAATAGAGTGCTTTAAGTTAATAAAATAAAATGTATTATTATGAAAACTTTTGATCCTAACTGTACATACATTGTGATAAGGTTAGACGTTGACGAGTTAAGATAAAGTTAAAGATAAACTTTGTATTGGTACGTGTATCGAAGATGTGAAAAGTTAATCTCTGAATGTATAGTTGTACGTTATTATTTAAAAAATAATAATAATATAATAAATATATATATTATGTATACATTATACAGTATAATGCACCTTCTTCACGTTGGCTATCATGATGGCCATAACGCTATCGGGTAGATTAGGTATTGGTGCGTGTTGGAATAATGGCCCACAACTTGGGTCGCAACATGGCTTAGATCCGTGTGGTATTGATTTTTTGACGAAATATCAAAGGGTTGTGGCCAGAGTTATGGCTGTAACATCTACACGTTGGCGCATTCTTAGTTTGTTACAAGCTCCGAAAATGAGCGTAGGCGTACACCTTTTGTTTTCATCGTCAAAACTTTCGTAATTGAATCTTTAGTATTAAAAATGTCTAGTTTAATAATGACGAACGAGGAAACGTTCAGATTTAAATAATTATTTCAAACAGAAAATTATGAAGAAAACCAGTTAAGTGTGAGTTCTATTACATATTATACCCATGTCATATACAACTATTAGTAGTTAGTATTAATATCGAGCAAAAAACAGCGAAGCAAAATCAAGTTTTTTATACTTGCTTAAATTTTATTACATATTTATTTTTAAAAAGAATTTACAACTCAATAATCAATATTCAGCAGCAAGTCTCAGTAAGGAGGTCCCGTTTTTACCTTTCGGGTACGGAACCCTAAAAAACGACGCAGCATCGACGCTGCAACAACGCAACGCACTACTGGAGCCTCTCTCTTCCTCGTATTACAGGTTATTCAAGTATCCAGCCACATATTATAAATAGTTACTGATCTAGCCCCTAGAAAGTTGAAAAGGCACAGTTGACACCACTCCAAGCTTTGTCCTTCTTGACTTGCTTGTATTCATCACGCCAAGTTATTCTAAGGTCCTAGAATATAGCTGGATTGACGCAGGTGACGAGTGTCCTCAGAAAGTTTTGCTTCCACGCAGACGAAGTTGCGGGCAACCGATACATTATTAATGTCACCGTAAAATTGTAAAAACCGTTAGATTGTAATATTACTAGATATATTATAATATGTTGACAGATTGTCAAATAAAAATTTCTCCTTACAATTGTACGCATTATTTTTCGTTATAATTATTATTATAAAAAAGCAAACAAATATGTCGGCACGGGGCACTTGCCGTTTAACCAATCGGCACGGTAAATATTAAAATATAACGAAAAATAACGTGTAAAATTGTAATAAGAAAATTTTATTTGACAATCTGTCACAATCAAACGGTTTTTATAAATTTATGGTGACATTAATAAGTACCAACTCATGATGACTTGTTACCCGACTACGGCGAAGCTCAAAGGAAGGGTAATGATTTTGGTAGTCTATGTATGAATGTTTGTTCCATCGTAGCGTCTTAACTACTGGTCCGATTTTAATAAATGAGGTGTCAATAGATTCGTTATGATGCCGCGGGAAACATATTTTTTTCAAAATAGTTGTGTTTCAAGATATGTAGGCTCACGGAATATAAAATATGTGTTTTATGTTGTGTTTTATCTTCCGCGTGTAGGATAATATGATATTCCACTATAATTATGTAATACTTATGTTCAATAATTTTTATTGCGTTTCTTGAATATCGTAATATTATTCTCAGCATCACCCTAAGGTTGGCTGGTAAAGAATGCCACAAGGCATTAAGCCCGTCTTGTTGCATAAAGTGTTTTAAGTAAATAAATAAATAAAATTATTATAATTATCCTTTTTAGGGTTCCGTACCTCGAAAGGAAAAAACGGAACCTTTATAGGATCACTTTGTTGTCCGTCCGTCTGTCTGTCAAGATGTTTCGACAAGTGGCGTTTTTCGCTGGACATTGACATTGTCGACATGGACGACGTCGACACTGGGCAAAGTTTTAACAAACTTCATTGGCACCCTTCGAAGAACATTCGTACCGACATTAGTAAATAGTATTTTATACCGCAAAGTCCCCGAGAATAAAATCTAAGGGGTAAAAGCGAGTCGCATAAAGTATATAAATATGATATTATTTAATTTCCTAAGGGCTAAGATATTGAATTGTATTTTTGTATAATATAATATGATTGATAATATTTAAATTGTTTTAATATATCTAATTGGGGCGTGAGTTCTGATGCGTGATTTGTTCGTGACGACTTCAGTGTCCACTGAGTCAGTGACTACGATATCATATCGAAAAATATGTTTTTATTTACATTTGACGTTGAATATTTTGTTACCACTTGCCATATCATTAAAATTTGACTTCCATACCTTTAACGGTTAATGTGTCGATAAAAGCTATATAAAGGAAGTCGTGTTAGTTACACTATTTATAACTCAAGACCGGCTGAACCGATCTAGCTGAAAATTCGTGGGGAGGAAGTTTAGAACCAGGAGACGGAAGTAGGATACTTTTTATCCCGTCCCGTGTCAGAAACTATTCATACTTATTACCTATTTATTTAATACCTAAAATATCATTTATCCCATCAGTCCATTTGTATTTTGACTGACTGCAGTTGTCCGTAAAAGTAAGCTTCGCCATTAATAAAGCTCAGGGGCCATTGAAAGTGGCTGGGATAGAACTAAAAGAGAACTGTTTCTCAAACGGACAGTTCTATATTGCGTGTTCCAGATAGGGTTGCCATCCGTCCGGGTTTCCCCGGATTTGTCCTAGTTTAAAGGGCGTCCGGGGAGCGTCCGGGCCGGATTTTATTTGCTATCCGGGTTTTTGTAGGCAGAATTAGGAAGGCCTAAGTTTTTTTTTTGATTTGCAGCAATTATAAATCTTCCTTTCTTTTTGACATTGCCGTAGTCGGGTAAAATGTGTTCTATGTCCGGGTTTCGTACTCCAAAATCCGGGGTTTTCACGCGTCTTGTCCGGGGAGTCATATGTAAGATATGGCAACCCTAGTTCCAGAGCAAGTTCGGCTAGCAGTCTGGTTGTTTTTTGTTTGCATTCATATACAATAGTATGAATAGCATATTAAATATAGCCTTCCTTTATAAATAAAAGAATTCCAGCGCCAACGCTAACGCCAATGCTATAACCAACACCAATAACAACGCCAGCACTAACGCCAGCACCAACGCCAGATCCAAAGACAGCGCTAACGTCAGCGCCAATGCCAGTGCCCCCCTCCCCCACCTAAGGTCACGTGTATTTTTTTTACATGGTAAGCAGGTCATGTTTGAAGAAAAACTTTAACTTAATTAATCGAATAATTTAAGCAATTAAAAACTATACGAGTCATTTGTCTTGTAAGTATTTAAACAACACTACGAATCTACAACCGATAATAATTTCGGTATGCATAGACTAGATTCGAAAATTAATACACGTGATGTCTCCTTATACCCCCTCCTCCCCTTGGTGATACATGGTGATTTTTTTTCGGACCCCTCCCTCCCCCTTTAGGCATCACGTGATTAATGGACGACCCCTAAGCTTCAAAAACATTTAATAGCCTAGCCCGCTAGACTTGGTGTGAATTGGGAACTGACGCTAACAGCAAAAATTTTATCGAATTTGCATAAAAGCAATCAGTTTAGCTACTACAATAGCCGCTACTAGACATTAATAACAGCGTGAACTAGGCATAACCTATTTATACACTAACTTATTCATGAAAACCCATTATGTCTTTTTAGCAATGATTTTAGTAAGAAAAGTTTAATTTATACACTCTTATTCATGAAAACCCATATGTCTTTTAGCAATTACTTTAGTAAGAAAAGTTTTATTATAATCGATAATAAATGAAATTGACGCATACATGATACAACCATAGCCCAATATTCCTTGATGCGTATGATCGTGCACGTTTATTAAAAACAACCGTGGCCTGTAGGATATAACAGAGCTCCCGTGTGTTGACATAAAGATTTGAGAATACAGGGCTGCCAAAACAGTAATTTTGGGTCTGTCGGAGTAAAAATCACAAAACTTTTAGTTTAAGTATGATAAAAATTTTCACAGTCAGCTCACATTGAGATGCAACGTGGCATTTTAAAGATAGTAATTCAAAATTGAAGTTTATTCATTGTCTATAAAGATACACGTTTCATTGTAAGAATTCGAATGTCGAGCTTCATCGCGCTGGCTCCGCTCTTGCAATGAAATTTGTATCTTTTTGTGTAGAGAATAAAGTTTAATTTTGAATCACTATGTTAAAAATGCCGCGCAGCGTCGCGTCTCCGTGTGAGCTGAGCCTAAACTATGTTATAAAATGAAAGCTAATTAATCAAACATTTTGATAAGTTTATAATTTAAAACATTATATTATTATTATTATATTCGTTTTGTATTTTTTCGGTTAATAAACATAAAAGTGATAAGTTTTAGTGTTTAGCATATTTAGTTTTTACTAATCTATACTAATATAATAAAGAAGAACGGTTTGTTTGTTTGTTTGTTAGCATCAAATAGGCTCCGAAACTGCTGGACCGATTTTGATGAAATTTGGCACAGATATAGAGTAGACCACAGGGAAGGACATAGGCTACTTTTTTGCTGTGAAATGTACGGTTCCCACAAAATTTCCTTTAGCGCGCACGAATTCGCGGGTAACATCTAGTGTTACATAAAATATTACCTACTCTAAATATTTACTACTAAAAACAAGTAAAATTTTATCACTTATACATAGGTAAGTCTATTCCAATTTTATGTACGATTAATTTTCATAAAATAATAATAATTTATCGGAAATTTTGTGCAAGAAAAAACTAGACTTAAATTTTTTGCTAACCCTAGACTACTCTAGGGTTACCCAGAGACCCCTTTGTGTTATTCGTTTGTTTTTTCCAGCGACCCTCCGCCGCATCACCTAATCCCAGCAGATCGAATTAATATACTTTGTCGTTAATCATTATAGTAAGCTGTGAATACGGAATTAGACATTGATAGCAAGGGTGAACGGTTTTATTAGCTTCGAAGATTTATACCAAAATAAAACACGATTATTTTTTGATTTAGAGGATTTAAAAAACAATATAGTACAGACTACAGACTCATTTGAAGGTATTAGTCATTAGGGTATTGAATGTCGATATTAAAAACTCCTACGGATTTGAAATAGCTGAGGGTTCGTAGGAAACGGCAGTTAGTTAGTCATAATACTTTTTCAAGTTAGAAACTGGTTATTACTGATTTCCATCTAAATTGAAAAATTGTCCATACGTTATCCCCCAAAAAACTCTTTAATAACAACAATATTATTTTTCAATAAGGTTTGCAAAAATATTCATCACTAGCTGATGCCCGCGGCTCCGCCCGCGTAAGTACAGTAACCCGTATATGTCCCGTAAACCGTATATGTCCCGCGATAAAAAGTAGCCTATGTCCTTCCCCATGGTCTACCTTATATCTGTGACAAATTTCATGATAATCGGTTTAGTAGTTTTTACGTGAAATTGTAAATAAAGTATCCCACGGGAACCATACATTTTCCCGCGATAAAAAGTAGCCAATGTCCGTTCTCAGGCTCTTTTTTTAATTTCATTTTAATCGGTTCAGTAGTTTTGCCGTGAAAGATGGACAAACAGATATACACACTTTCCCATTTATAATATTAGTATGGATTATTACTAAGACTTGGATATTTAATTTCTCATTTGTATAATAAATAACAAAATAACAAAATGCACGTAATATGTTTCATATATTTTTTTTATTTCCTTCGAAAATATGACAGTTTAATAAAAACAAATGTAGAGTTAAAGATAATATAGAGACATGGCAAACCGTAATGTAATAGGCGCTGTAGGGTTGAGCCATCGCCCCCAGGGACCTGTAACCTTGTTGTAGTGGGGTTCCAATAAGATTACAACCCTAACGCGCTTTAATTCATTACAATGTTCTCACGATAATACTGTTTTAATAGATTCGATTATTTTCAGTCTCATGAGGAAACAATTCTTCGGATGTCCTTGCTTTTCGAAATTGAAAACATATTTTTTAATTATGTATTAGAATTTAGATCCAGATAATAATTATGGTAGTTTACTATATTATGTAACATTTATAGTTTAATTTATCCAATCAGAACCAGCTACATAACTACTTTACTTACATGAAATACAAAAAAAACATTACAGTAGTTAAACGCAATATTTTTGGAGATATTAGCAAATATGTTCATGCGACATATATATTTCATAGAACTATAGGAACCCGTGACGTCAGATTTTTTATGGAGCGTTTTTACGCGACTTGCGAAATTCTGTGGGTATTACAAATCGCTGTGCCTTAGAAAATAACGATTTTTAACACACCGTTCCTTCTGAGAACTTACTGATATTTAAGAGTAGGTACTATTCATTTTTTATTATGCTAGCCTGTTGTGTCCCACTGCTGGGACTCCTCCCTTCTTTTCCTCCATAAATCGCGATCTTTTTCTATGGTCGGCCAGTCCTTATAGAAGGCATCTAGTTCGTCAAGCCACCTTTTTCATATTATCACTATTCATTTATGCAATAAAAAACTGTCAACTAGCATATTACCTATACTAATTATTATTGATAACATGATAATAGTGATTAATGTACTCACACAGCACACTTTTATAGTAATTAAATTATTCATAGCACATGATGAACTTTTCTTTTTCTTTTAAAATATTATGATAGTCCAGACTCTACGTAATATAAGAGAATAATTTCGCCTACCCATAATTAAATAAAGAAATAATACATTAATTTTTTTTTTCTAAAAGCAAAGTTTACTTTGTTTGCCTCACAAATTTATTAACATTTCTTGCATTTTGAAAATTTGTTAAAGCAATTAATTATGAAATATGTTGCACAGAAGTGATTCAGCTAAGTGGATAATAGGCGGGCGGCCCGGGCGGAGCAGCCCCGCCCCATACACCGACTCCTTTTATTTTTTCCCAAAAAAAGAAAGGATCAATTCCAGATAAGTAAATAAACAATCTTAAACGATCATCCTTATCACGAAGATCTTAATTTTTATTAATTATAGTTTGCAAAGTGTCGGTAAAAGTGCCTTTGGAGTTGGATTACAATATTACGTTTTCAGAAAAGTTGAATTGAACTAAATTCTGACAGTAAAGTTAATGCTTTAGTACATACTAGTTTGGTTTGAGCTGGATATCTATTAAGGCTAATGACTATATTATGTGATGCTTTAAGACCGTGTCGAAACGACCAATAGATAGAATTAAATATTACCGACAATGGACATGGGCGTGAATTATTAATTTCTTCATTGTCCACGGCTCAATAGAGGTAGGCCTCGACAGATTATGCTAACTCATATTGCCAGCGATAGATATTAGTATCGTAGATATAAGATAGCGGTGATAAATATCATCATAGCTTTCACGGTTAGGTACAGGTCACGGTTGCAAGTGCTTAGAGTTCCTTAAACCTTAAAAAAATAAAATATAATAACTAAAATATATTATTAAAAGGAGTCTTAAATTAACTTAATACTAGTAATAGTTATGTCACCGTATAATTGTAAAAACCGTATGATTGTAAAATAACTAACGAGATTGTAAAAATAGGTATGTCGAAAGATTATAAACTATATATTTATCATTTAACGAAAAATAATGTGTGAAATTATAAGCAGCATATTCGCGTCGGAAGTCTATAAACATTTTACAATTTCACTAGTTATATTACAATCTAACGGTTTTTTACAATTTTACGGTGACAGTTATAACTATTTTGGGTATGCTGTATTTCACTTATTAAACTACATGCGACTTCGTGCGCGTATCAGATTTGGGTTAGGGATAGTATATCCATATCTAATAAGCGCAAAAGAAATCTCGATTAATAAAAAGTAGCCTATGTCCTTTTCCGTGGTCTCCTGTGTGTACTCTATTTCAGTGCCAAATTTCATCAACATCGGTTCTGTAGTTTCGGAGCCTATTCAATGCAAATAAACAAACATACAAAGAAACAAATCTTTCCTCTTTATAATATTACTATAGATTACAAAATAAAATCATAATAGTTATCTACTTATCTGAAATACCTTAAGCATTTATACAACAAAATATAGCCGAGTTTAAATCAATTAGGTCTAATCGATATTTCATTTTATTTGAATCCTTGAGGCATGAAATTTAAACACTCCATAATACTTCATTACCCGTGACATAGCACCATCAATCATATCGAAGCTCGCAAAACAATAATCACATTATCATTCTCCCATAATAACAAATGCATCTTCGAAATGCATAAAGAATACGGCTTTGTGAGTTTTTTTTTATGTAAATAAATAAATTTTAAGAAATATCGACTCAAACGCGTCTCGCTTCGAATCGAACAATGTAAAGTTGTAAGCCGACGTATTATTTATCGAAAGCACGAAAAAAATGAATACGAAACGGTTTGACATATTGTTAAAGGTCCTTATAAAATTATTTGCTATCACGCCATTCGAGGTACAGTAGAAGCGATCGGAACGAGACTGTACGAGTAACGCGAATAAAACGTCATGTAGCCAAATAACAAATGAAATATATTGAATGTTCTCGAATTAATTCTTGGAGTAGGTATTGCAGGGAACCGAGAAACGTTTGGTGTAGCGTACTCTGACTAGCCGTATTTTAGCCCTGACGGACAGTTTATACATTGTATTACATTATCTTAATTATTTATTATCTTAGCTTATTATAATATATAGCCATAACTTTTTAGTACATAACATAGGCTTTTGGAAAATGGGTTAAATACTATTTTATTTCAGGTAGTGCTGTTGCCCGCGGCTCCACCCGTGTAAATACAGTACTCCACAGGATCACTGTACTTTTTCAGGATAAAAAGTAGCCTATGTTTTAATCCAGAGCTCAAGCTACTACCATACCAAATTTCATCAAAATCCGTTCAGTAGTTTTTGCGTGGAAGAGTAACAAATATCCATCCATCCATCCTACTAATATTATAACTGTAAAAGTTTATGAGGATGAATGGATGGATGGATGTATGGATGTTCTTTAATATTGTAGAACATACTATTGTTCTATCATCAATAATTTTCCGCAGCGCATGCGACGAAATATGTTTTATGGCATTTTTAACACCTTGGGTTACGTTATTCAAGAGTTAGTAAGGATCTCTAAACTTTTATAGTAATAAGTATAGCCTATGTTACTCAGGGTGAATGTAGCTTTGTAATGGTGAAATAATTTTTAAAATCGACACAGTACTTTTTGAGATTATTCATTACAAACATACACACACACACACACACACACAAAAATACAATTCTTTTCTCTTTATAATATTAGTGTAGATAGTGTTGATAATAAATATAGTGTTTATGGAATAAGGGATCAACTAATCCTAGCATTTGCTAATCCTTGCATTCGTCGCTACCCACTTCGTTCGGAAATATTCTGTACGAACGAATTAGGGATATCCCTTGGGCCTTGGTAAGAGTTTAAGATTTTGTAATTGTAGGAATTGTAAAAAGCCTGAATGATTTAAAATGATATTAGTAAATTATTAGGTTCCTTACAGCCTAACAACTGTTCCTCTATTAATGTTCTTATATCTAAATTCTTATATCTAACGTAAATGCTGTTTTAGTATTGGATCACCACGTTGCGCGCTGGTCCACAATCTCTGTAAACCTGTCCAATACCCGAGGTATGCATCCTTTCATTCCGACTGGCGTCGTGGCATTCATTATTTCCATAATTACTATTCCATAAGCACTATTAATAATGTTCAAAATGAATTTCTTAAATTCCTAAATGTCATCCAGCTTATTAACCGAGTTCATTTTTTGTGTGGGTTTTATTTGTTTTTGGGCCGGGGTTTTTGGTTTTGGCGCGGTCACTCGTTTTGTGTTTTTTTTTGTCTCCATCTCGAGATGAAATATTGTTTTCGGATAATTAGTTGTTTCTGATTTAGTCCTTCTTCTATGAAACTTCTTAATTACATCTTTAATTGATTTATTGTAAAGGGTTTTGTTTGTGTGTTTAGTGTAATTAAATAATTTCTTGTGAAAATATTAGGCAAACTATTCAGTTAAGTTTTTGTCGTGAAGAATGTCTTGAGATTTATGTTCCTTTTTAATTTTAGTGTATCGGCATATTATTTTATAATTTGAAACAATATATTACCGTTTTATTTAAGTAGGTAGTTACTTCTGCTGGTATTTGTAGCTTTTAAAAGTTCAGTGTTCTGATAGAATAACGGAGCTCATTTTAATATACCTATTTTTTAACTTAAGTGTAGGTTTAATCATGAAGCGGCATTATAGGTGTAAGCCAAATTTTCTAAGAAATGTAAACTTTACATACTGCACATACATTTTTTTGGAAATTTGGCGCGTATCTATGTCAATGCTAGTGACTCTACCTACCTGACCAGTTTCACTAATCACTAAACTCTATGTCCTTTATACACTCACTATTATTTTCTTCAAAATAATTAGATTTTCATCAGTTATTTGTAAATGACTATTTGTGTTTAGTCTTCCTACAGCAATGGACTCGAATTGAATTTTGTACGAACATAAATACCAAAAACTCAGGTAAAATAAATGATTTCTCGTCAAAATTGTTTTTTTTTTGTCAGGGAAATCCTTTATTGGGTAAACAAGTAGAGGGAAATGTTTGGACATGCCTTGTGTCGTGTGTTGAGAGCTGGTCAAAGAGTTCGTAAGTATTTTACATTAATCTTACGTTTTTAGTTTTTTTAGCTCACGTTAGGGTATTTACATATTCTAAAACAAGTATAAACAAGGTATAAGTATATATAGGTCGATGTAAAATCTAAAATAGCTGTACTGTTTAGTTGGTAATTTTGCTTTCAAAGTATTAAAAAAAAAAAACTTAGGCCTTTACATCCGTTAATGGATGATTTATACAGTATTCTCCAAGCGAAGTAACCAATCTTAAAATACTGTAGTGCCTGGGACAGTTGGTTTTTAAATGTCGTATGGTTGCCCAAGCACATACGGCATTCTCACAACATAGTCAGCCTAGTCCAGAGGAATGAACTGGTCAATATGTCTGGGGCCAACTATGTGCGGGTTTCCTCACGATGTTTTCCTTCACCGTTAGAGCGTCCGTCCGTATAATGTACTTGAGATCTGAAAAAAGTCTCATTGGTACACGCCACAACCTGGGATTTGAACCTGCACTCTCTCGAGTGCGAACCAAACGGTCTACCTACTAGGCCACGGAGTCTATTATCTATCAAAGTATCTTATATTAGAAAACAATTCTGCATAGCTTACGATGACGCATTGGTGATAGAGCCGGGGAGGGGTAATGGGTATGCGCCGACTTTTTGATTTAAAATTATTTTGTGTTATAAACTTTGTTCAATTGTGTAATGCTGCAATTAAATAGAGGTCCTGAAGGTCATGTCTAAAATATAAGCTAAGAAAATAAAATTAAAAGTAATTTTATTTTATTTTCTTAGCTTATATTTTAGATTGAATTTTATTTTCTTAGCTTTTGTAATTGCTAAGAAAAATAGGCATACGCAACCAAAATCTCTTACACGTCCTCTTAAGAGTTGTACGTTAAAACTATTATTTCTGAAATGTATTTAATAATAAACCTATTGTTAAAGGCAATTCATCAATTACAAATCAATGCTCAACCTGAAGAATCGAATGCAAAAAACACGCGACTAAATGAATAAATTTAGATTCCAGAGCGCGTGATCGATAGATCCTTAGATCAGATCTATAGATCAAATCGACTTTGAAAATGGATTGCGTGAGTAAGACAAAATATAATTAATGATCGGCGTTCGAAATTCGAATCGGTCCGGTGCAGACATGTTGGCGTCGTCACAATAAACAAAAGGCGAAATGTTTTTTTTAATTGTAAAACGTTAGAATCGTAGGTACGATTAATCATTCGTCTTATTCTTGCATCTGTTGCGCCGGCCTGTGAATTTTGCCATTGTTGTCGGACCATGGCTTTTGTTAACGATGAAAATGTTCATCACCTGTTAATCGAAATAACTGTTATTTAATTGAAACGAACGTGATATGTATAATTGGATGTTCTAATTTTTAATTAAAATTATTACGGGTCCATTGTATTACTGTTCATTCAAATGACAAAACGATCACATTCAATTACAGAAGAGTAATTGAGGTATGTATAGTACTTTGTAACTATACGTACCTCAATTACTATACTCAATTCCCATAATGAATTAGGTACTATCCAGTATCCATATTTTATATAGAATACTAACAGCCTCCGTGGCTTAGTGATTCGAGCGGAGGTCGTGGGTTCGATTCCCGCATTGGAACAACAAAAAATGTTGTTTCCAAGTTTGGTTAGGACAATGCAGGTTGATCACCTGATTTGATCACCTGATTGATCACCAGAAAGATGATCCATGCGTCGGACATGGGCATGTAAAAAGTCGGATCTGCGTCTGATCTCTCGTCAGTTATCTGTTATCCGTTCCACTGGATTATGAGAGTAAAGGAAGAGGGAGTGCTCTTGTGTGCTGCGCACACACTTGGGCACTATATAAATTACTCCTGCGTACCTTGGCCTGGTTTCAATGAAACCGGCCACTATCACCGAGTTATTAATGAATAGTCTACACTCTACACCCTCAGTCTACACCAAATCATTTCTTTATCTTTTAATCAGGATATACAGAGTGCATACATAATATTATTATAATTGTATGTACAGTGTCCAGACTTTCTGGACATTGGACACTCTTACGTGGCGAGTCGTAAAAGAAAAGAGCAAAGACGCTGACCCGATCCTCGGCCTCCCTGAAAGGGAGACTTACACCCACATGGACCCAATACCTAATCGAATGTCGAAGGACGATTATGTAGATCCGGATTTTCTGACCAGTAGCAATTTTTCTACGTGAGTTGGAAGCAATTTCTTTGTTCTACCAGATGTTCCCGACACACATTGTTCTTTCTTAACTCTGGTCAATCCTCATTTTAGTATTTTCCTCGCAAAGCTTCTAATATTTCTCAACGTTTAAACCTTGCCTGAACGTTTACAATTATTTTAAGATTAAAATTAGCCAAATAGCTCCAGCCGTTCTCGAGTTTTAATGAGGCACAGGTTTGTTATTTATTTTTTTATTTATAAGTAGAAGAATATTATTTGTAAGTTGTAAGTTGTAACACGATGCAACCAAGGAAAACAAAGAAAGGAAAGCACAGAACACAGTTACCCACCTGAATTGCGTAGAGCCCTCTACGCTACTACTAACATACTTACTATAGGTACTTACATTTTTAAAGAAAATCTATTTTGTTTGGTATTAGATACGTCCTAAAGTAAATAAAGTAATATATTTAAAGATAAAACTTTTATATTATATACATTACGCATATCTGTGCTTTATAGACAATGAAATTAAGAATATCATGTCGGGTAAAACTCGATAAGTACCTACCAAAGAACGAAATGATGACATAAATGTAAGTCGTAACAGAAATCATAAAACTCTATTAAATTATAGTAGGCTTTCTAAGAATACTTTTAATTTATCTATTCCGAACCACTAAACTGTAACATGGGTTAACACAATAAAAAAATAAACCAAAGCAGCCTTTTTTTTCATCTGACAACACCCTGTCTCACCCTGAGTTTTTTTTGTAAGCGTATTCGAAAATTAAATTATAGGTTATAATTTTAATATGATAGGTGTATGACGTAATATATTATTAAAAATGTTTGTCGAGATTTTATCTACATATTTGAGATTTGATTTAAATAATTTTTATGCCTACACCATTATGGAAACTTATTTTACTTTATAGCGTTCATAAAATGTCTTTTATTAACGTAACATTATTTTTTCAAATAAAATCTATCGTTTGTTTAAAAAATTGGGACATTGGGCGAAATAAAAGAGTTTATTTTAATCGTGTTCGTAAATTTAACGTAAACGGTTCGAAGGACCATAATCAGTAATCACCAACAAATAACCTATCGCTTGATGCAATATTGCTCTTGATGTTTCTTTACCTTGGTGCCAATTTGTTTAAAAATCTAAGTTAAATATTATGCATTTTATAGGGAAAAATGTATTGTATTAAAAAGAAGGCGCCGCGCCGGCGGAAACATACTTGGAGGAAAATATAAAATAGAAGGATATTTTTCAAAATAACATATTTTCAGGAGATACATCCTTGATTTCCAGTTTTATGTAATAAAACATTAAATGCAAAATACATACAATTTTGTAGTCTATACTTATTTTGGGGAAATTCAGCAGGTCTAAAAAGGCCGTTTTGGCATTTCATTTTCAATTCTTGTTATGAATTACTGTATGAAAGATGACAGCGATCGTAAAATGGCTATTTGAATTGCAATTCATAATAAGATTTGGATACAATTCATATGCAGAAATTGACTGAAATGCATTCATTTGACAGATTTACAAGCAGAATTGCTTTAGTGTCAAATAGCAATATTGTGATGATATTGCGCAAGTGGCCTTTTTAGACCCGCAGGTAGGTCCCTCAATCCACACGTACACGATTGCCGAAGGATATATTTATAATTTAAGTAAATAGTTGAACCCTCTTTTTAATATAATACATCTATATTTGTAGTATTATATTAAACAAAAACATATTTATGTACAAATTATACTCCCTTATATAGAGGACAACACACTAGGAATAAGACACTAAACAATAATTTACTACCTCTTCGGTTTCATTACACCTAATATGTAACTGGCCGGTAACATAATTTACCTACGCTAAACGCTTTGCAACAAAATACTACTACCATAGATGTATAATATTAAAAAAACTTACTACTATAAATTCAAACTAATAACGTTTTTGTCACTGATCTATGATAGAGTAGTCATAAAATGTTATCTGAAAGGTGATCACCGCAGATCCCGCGCCAACACAAAAGATTCTTAACGACATTGTTTTTTGTTTTTGGCGGCGATGGCGTTTGACAAAAATACTCATTTTTCTTACATGATCATAAATAACATGTATATAAAAAGCTAAACCTTTATTCGAAAATTATTGACTTTTAAGTAATAAATGGAGTAAAGGCTTTTTTTGCATCTTTGTAAACTAAATTTTTTTGACAATCTTATCAAAGGCTAATTATCAAAAAAAAAAAAAAAAAAATTGAGCTGTATCAAAAATAACGAAAATTGTTTAAATTAAATTTGCTGATATCAAACCAGTGGCATAGATTTCTGCAACGGATAAGAAAGCAGTGTCTTCCTTATGTGCCAGCAACTGGCAACTCTGGCAAGGATCAGAGCTAGGGCGGGCGGCGTCCGTTGCTTGGCAACGCGCCGCGGGTGGGCGGGGCAATCGATACCAGTCACCTTCACCTCGACAGTGCCCGCTTTTCCTTTCACCCGCGTCCGGGAAACTGAGCATTTGCTCGTCTAGACATTTATATTATGCGAAAAAAGGTTAGCTTGTTTTGCAATGTAAGCGAATATTTCCTTTACTGTGGAACTAAATAAATACGCACAATTATAGTTATTACTATACGGTTTGTCTATGCCAGAAATGAAAGACTAGATTGGAAATAACATAATGTTAATTTAAGTTCCAACATTACTTTTCCTTTCTGATATCTTTTCCGATAAAAAAGATACGTAACAGGTTCATAATCTTAAGACCGAGTAGAGAAAACTTAAAAATAAATAAACCATTATAAAATTGGGGTACCATTTGTAAAATAAACCAAGCAATAGCCTTTCGCATAAGCCATTTACATTTGTTTATATTAGGTATAGTATTAATCTCTCAATTTTTTTAAAATCTTGTCGTGGACGCCTCACAACGCGCGGAAAAGGAAAAACAAACACGTACGTTTAGTGCACACAAGATTCAAGGTACGCTTTGTGTAACTAAACTCGTAACTAACTAGTACAAGGTAGTAATTATAACAATATCAGCGCAAACATTTTATAGGGGCTGTCAAAAAATAAATTGCGTTTCGTCATTTTAGCGCGTGTCGCCGACAAGTTGTATCGATACTGTGTTAGCGTACAAAGGCCCTGTCAGAGGCACTGTCAGGGCACAGGGGCACTGTCAGGGGCACAGGGGCAGACGGGGGCGAATTACGGCCTGTCACGCCCAGCCCTCATCAGTACCTGAGACTAATTTAGACGTTTCCTTTGAATGTATGTGGAGAAAATTGATAGAGTTCGTTGTCATAATATTGTGCACGTCATCATCACGTCATAGATGCAGATTATGAGATGAATTTGGTATCCTCGTATAACCCCTAGGGCCTAGTAGTATGCTTATATCCGAACGGCAATAGAGACCTGAATTATTACGAAATATCAAACAAAAGGCTGGAAAATCAATTCGTACTTACAATACATCTTCATACTGATTAGTAATTCAAGAGCAATGCTAAAGAATATGTTTAAAATGTCTGCAGTCTGCGGGAGCCCGCGTTTGAATATGGAATATAAACAACCTAATTGGTTATGTAAGAAAATGATAATAAAAGTGTTATATAGAGTTAGAAGGTTCAGGAAGGGCTACAGAACTATAAATTAGTTATTGAGTATCTCGGAGAGGGAGATTTACTCGGAGTTCTAGTAGTAAAAAAATAAAGATTAGATGGCGATTAAAAAATAATTACAAAAATATTAGTCTGACCGGGACACGAACCCGACATCAATTTGCCAATAACGCAAAAATACCCACGCACACGTAGCTGAACTAAGCGATTTGACAATTAGGAAGCGAAATAACTCGTATCTTATTTAATAAGTTGCCTATCTTATTTATTAAGTTGTTAATGAAATAAAATTCAAAAACTCATAAATTCGCGGTTTCTCTTGGAAAAGACCTAGCTATTAGTTAGATCGATTTTTCACCTCCAAAACCCCCTGCATATAAAATTTCATGGAAATTGTTAAAGGCGTTTTCTGATAGGTATTTATTAACAAAAATGGCTTGTTTAAAGTTAAGATGTGACGAATGTGCAGTTCTAAAATAACTGTAAAATTAATATTTTTTTTTTCAAATTAAAATTCATAATTATTTCCACTACATATACAAACAGAATTAATGTTTATTTATTGAAATGAGTAACCTTAGTATAATTAAAACATATCGTCTAGTCCGTATTTTATTGGACTGAAGGGTAAGCCATCCCCGGAATATATGGACCATAAAAACACAATTACGATTTTATAAACACTACATTTATAACTACTTTACGATTGTATTATTTATTTTATGTAATATATTACGATGCGTTCAAAACTTCGATTTTTCTAAACGTGCCTTCAAATATTTAAAATTTCTGGCGGAGTACACTTCATTAATTTATTGTATTGGAAGGTGGATGGAAGTATGGAGTCGGCGTTTACAGCGTAATACTTTATTTCTGTAGATTAAAGATATTTTGTATATTATATCAATTGATTATGAGTTATAAAACCTCTTTTATATAATTAAAGCTGTTGCCCGCGGCTCCGCCCGCGTAAATACTTTAATTATTTTTTCGCGGTTGCGGATATGTGACTGACGCAAAAAATAGATAAAAACAATTCTTGATGCGGATTAAATATCATGCTAAAATTTCAGCTCGATCGGTGCAGAACTTTTTGAGTTTTTGAAGCGTACACAAACCAACATAACATTTTTATGTATATAGATATCTCAGACCACAGGTTACGTAGCGTCTTTGTTAGATATGACAAAGCTCCTTAGATACACTTACGAAGAGGATTAATTGCTTAATTGATAAAAATGTTACTTGTAATATATCTAAAGCATTATTATTTTCTAGGATTAAAATATAAGATAAGTGATAAAGACAGAAGACTTGATAACAATAAGAATAAAATAGAGTGAGTAAGAATGGGTAATATTATTATTAATGGTCACATGATAATTGATAATGTTATTAGAACTAGAGGTCGCTTATTGGTCGATTCATATTTTACTTTTAATTTTTACTTTATTTTGTGTATCTAAGAGGTACCTATAACTATCTTATGTCCCTTCGATTCGCAATAAAAGTGGAAAAACAGCCAGTTGCTAAAATTTTATAAAATAAGTAGCTAGTTGAATTACTATTTATAAAAGTAAATAAGCACTTGAACCTGTCTTTGATTTTACAAGATAAACATCATAATAAGATTTTACACAAAGGTATACCCTGGATCTAAAAGCACTGACTCCCTAGTCTTTAAAAATACGCGTTTGGAAATTTCAGCATTGTTCAAAGAACTGCAAGCATTTACATATTATAGCAATACCTATGCCACTACGTAACTTACAGTAATCATCATCTTATTTACAATACCTAATGGAAGCTTGGCTCGTATTAAATTATTCATTTGATCGTTTATTTTAAACGTTCTTAAAATTTATTTTTTTTTCAACAAAAGCTTAAACCGACTTCCAAAGTAAAATAGTTAAAATTTTGCCGAATTTAAAAGGGGAATTATTTAGAAAATAATATTTATTTCGTACTTTTTTGTGTATTTTTACTTTGGAAGTCGGTTTAATTTTTTGTTTATTTTGGAACCTTCTAAAAAGTCCTCTTCCACACATCTCCCGTGGTCCAGCGAGGAGCCAGGTCCGAGCGGGACGCGCGCACTAAATTTAAATATTTTAATCCTTAATTTAAATTTTTGACATTTTTATTTTATGTTGGTATTCGTGTAGTCTCTTGATGTTATTTGTCATATTCATGCGACGGCGCAACGCGTCACCGGCGCCTTCCAGGGTGTAGAACTAAGAAGAATAGAAGTGACATGATAATTTAACGTTTATATTAACCTACGTATTGTTATATTGAAATGTGGTCCATTCAGGTAATGAGTAAAGTTTTCCCACTTCAATCGGAATAAAGAAACAATTTTGTTTATGTAATCGGACTACAAAAATAATTTAAAAGTATTACGCACATAATATGTACTATGTAGGTACTATAAGACATGAAACGACGCTACAATAAATGTTAAACTGATATTTAGCTGTTTTTAATCGTCAGTATGTGATAGTAATCTATAGACACAGTTGTGAGTTTTCGTAACACATTTCAACAACAGTCAATTAATATTGATTTAATATTGGCTCTGAAACTATAAATAGTTAATTTTTTTTCTGTACAACGTGTCTACTACTTTCTAAATCTATGGTGAAAGTTATTCATATATTATCTAAAAATTAAAGAATGCTTAATTTGAAATAAAAAAAAACATATTGTCTAATTTGATTTCTGGATGTTGTATTTAATTAATAGCTACCTAAACCGATATACCAAAACCAAATCAATTTATAACTATGTATGTATTCTCTACACAATATACTATGCGTAAAATATTATGATTTATGAACTTATGACCTATGACAATTTGATAAGTTTATGAAAAAGATAGGATTATAACACACCACGTAACGAGGCGCTGAATTTTGAGAATAGCTATTCAAAATTGAATTTTATTCACTACGCAAGAATACAAACTATTTAGTTAGTAGTAAGAATACACACTATATAGTCAATAAAGTTCAATTTTGAATAGCTATCTTAAAACTGCAGCGCCATGTTGCGTATCGTTTCGTTTCGGTGTGATTGGACCCTTACTTTCGGTGTGCATTGACGTTTCAAAAATCTGCTCTGTCCCTTTATTTGATGTGTCGTTTATTCGCAGACTTATGGATAAGTAGGTTGTAATGGCAAAAGCATATTATAACCGGTAATAATTAACAAGATTATTTGAGCCTTGATTTATGGACAATTAATTACTTTTGTCCATTTATACAGTAATCGTTTATGTCTCCATTTTCTTCGCGCATAAGAAGCGGTTTTCAACGCGCGCCGCGCTGTTATTATTTTTTATCACTGCAATAATTTTAATATATTTCCCTCATTCTGTTGTAAGTACGTGACCCTGATAAGGGCTATTTATATGACAGTGGATTTTATATGTTTTACGAGGTTTTGTATATCTCATTCGAGTTATAATGATACAAGGCAGTTATAACTTATAAGTGTTAATCTTTTTTATTAACTCCGTTGATATGAATTAACATGAAAGCGCATAAAATGCAAAATAAACGATATTTTTGAGTTTTTATGTATATTGTTATTAAGGCTATATTGTCGTATGTGAAAATGTGCAATTAAAGGAAATAATACAACTTAAAAATTAAGGATCACCGGCGAATCAAATGAATGAACCGAAAATGTTAAGAGTACGGTGAACCTTGCCTATGTAGTATGTCACCGTAAAGTTGTAAATCCGATCGATTGTAATATTACTAGATATATTATAAAATGTCGTCAGATTTTCAAATAAAAATTTCTTCTCACATTTTTACACGTCATTTTTCGTTATATTGTAATATTTACCGTGCCGATTGATTAAACGACAAGTGGGGCACTTGTTGTTTATTTATATGGCGCCGCCATATTTGTTTGTTTTTTCATAATAATAATTATAACGAAAAATAATGCGTACAATTGTAAGGAGAAATTTTTATTTGACAATCTGTCGACATTTTATAATATCTCTAGTAATATTAAAATTGAACGGTTTTTACAACTTTACGGTGACTGTTGTCACTAATAAGGATAAATACACCACACTGGAACTATATTGTCTGATGGAATCCGGTAGGCCGGAGAAAAATCAGAGCATTAAAAATACAACTCCGGCCTCCGTGCTAATACAATTGAACTGAAAATCGAACACACAAGTGGCGAGTTAAGTCGAGCTTAGACACTATGTGGAGACTTGAGTATGTACCTAGGTACTAAGTATGTACATAGGTCATGAAGGTATGTTGTGTACCTAATGCACTTAGTAACCTACGGGTAAATCCTAGGTTCCTATTCAATATAAAAGTTAATAAGTACTTACACAGCACACATTAGTTAATACTTAGTATAGGTTTCTAATAAAAAGCTTCTATAAAATGCGAAATATGCGCGTGTGTTATAAAATTATAAGTATGTATATATTATATCTAAATTATTTTATGATATTAGCCCGTTAAATTATAAAAGACAACATTATAAACAATATTTTATATTGCTTCAATCTTTATGTTAATTTCAGTCAAGTATGCCCAATCCATACACTTAACTACTAGTTTCTAATATTAATACCAATAAATATATTATACGATTAATTGTAGAAGGTAAAATTTACGATATTTAGTTAAAAGAATAAATATTTTGTTAGAGCATGTTTAAATAACGGTAAAGCGCGAGTCGCTGCACAAGTAGTAGGTGCGTTTCCATGTAGTATGCAAAGCAAAATCGATCTAGCTAGTTCTTATCCCTTATTTTTTTAGATATTGTTTTTCTTTCGTCATGCAACAATATGAACTTCAAGCAAAACCGGTCTTCCAGGTACAAGATAATTTAATTAATTTAAATAACGTTGATTTTCGGCGGCATAGGCCCATATCATAGACTAGATGCTGCCCGCGGCTTCGTGCGCGCAAAAGTTAATTTCGCAGAAACCGTAATTTTTTCGCGATAGAAAGTAGCCTTTGTCCTTCCCCGTGGTCTACTCTGCATCTGTGCCAAATTTCATCAAAATCGGTCCAGTAGTTTCGGAGCCTATTCAATGCAAACAAACTTTTCCTCTGTATTATATTATTATAGATAAATAGGTACCTTACAGACTATGAAGACTATCGTAGTAGAGCCGTAACTTATACGACGGTGCCAACAGTTGGCACCGTAAGGGCCATGACTCTACCACGCGGATCTCTAAAAACTAGTTAGTTAAATCATTAAATTTAACATGTTTAAAATTCGTTTCAATAACTAGGCCTAAATTAATTTATTCAGTAAAAGTCATGCATTAGCGTGGTCAATGTTTTATTTTCTTTTAATTTTAAAAATTTCAAGTTCATAAAGTATTCTATTTATAAACATCAGTTAATTTAAAAGTTTAAGGAAGCTGCTATTAGTTACTGTGAGTAAAGAGGGACTTAGTTTGCGAAGTAAGTTTTCTATTATGATTTAAGACGCAATTTTTGGTAGGAAATACCTCAACGTAGGTTCCTGTCTGTCGTTCTACCGAGATTTAAACGCAGGGTACCTATTTTCGGCTATCACTAATATTGGCAGTTGGCACTTGATTCCTCCCCCTTACTAATAAAAATATTTACACAACGGATTAGCTACTCAAATTTCAATGTTGCTGCCTTTGTCTGTCAAGTGACTTTCCAATGTATCAACAGAAGCGTAGCGTGCCTTGGCGGGGCCCCGTATAAAAATTGTTTGGGGGCCCTTAGGAAGGGTAAAGATTTCTCACAAAACAAAAAAAAATCAGCTCTAGTGCAGGCTTTCATATCTACAGGCTTCGTGTCCAACTGTCCACTGTCCTGGACTGGAGGCTGGTAACATTTACGATGAAAAGCGTAATCGTTTGCTACCAAAAAATACTGAAAAGCTTGTTTTTATCCATCACAACTTACAACTTACATGATTTGGTATTCGGTATTCGGCCGAATAGTACGTATTATTCGGCTGAATACCGAATAGCAAAAAAAGTGGCCGAATAGGCCGAATACCGAATAGTTGCCGAATATTCGTGACATCTCTAGTATAAATCATCCATTAACGGATGCAAAGGCCTTTTTTTTCTACGGCGGCCTCACGTTAAAGAGCTCTTAAATAAGTTAAGATACGTTTAAGTATTATGTCGTTAATGATATTGTGCTAATTTATTTTTGAAACTTTAAAAAACTTTAAACAGGTATTGACCATGTCCAGCCACTCATTTCAATTTTACAATAACACACTTGTGTCTAATTACAATAATATTGCTTTTATTTTAATAATCCCAACCCAGTAAATCATATTTATTGCTCACATAACATTAGGTAAGTATGCAAATAAATGAGTAAGCAATAAAAAAGCTGCAAAAAATTAAAACGGTGAGGCTCCTTTGACAAATTAAAATTGTTAAAAGAATATTATCTTTTTACTAACAGTTAAAAAAAATTAAAAATTTAATTATGTTTGTATAGAATATAATATAGGTACAAGGATGGAACACTAAAATCGAAGCCTTAAGCAGCACTCTATCTCATAGATAATACTCTCTATCTCATAGATTATACTCTCTATCTCATAGATAATACAGTATATATAGAGACTCTATCTCTATCTAACATCAATAGCAAAACCCATAAGTGTGAAAGAGAAAGCAAATCTATGTTCAAAATCATGTTGTTTTTTTAAGGTTGTAACGACGTTGGAATTACGACTTTATTGCACTGATAATAAGTGCTAGAATGGGGAGTAAGGAACGATATATTATTCTTCCTTTGCTAAAAGTCGGGTATCTATTCTATAGTGGTTGATCTAAGGTGGATTTGAGTGTATACGTCTACATCATTTTTGCGTAATTTTCATTTTAAAATGTTATAAAATGGCATTTATAACTTCATGTAAAATTTCGTCACCCCTGAACATGACGAGGTGGCCGAGTGGTTAAGGCGTTGGACTGCTAATCCAATGTGCTCTGCACGCGTGGGTTCGAATCCCATCCTCGTCGACGTCTTTTTGTAAAAAAACTTTTTAGCGATTTTCTTAACTTATAATATTTTGTTTTTATTTATGCCGGTTGTACGTATTAATAAAACAAAAAGTAAATAAATGGAAAATTTGTATGTAAATGAAATAAGAGAAAATTCATATTTAAGTAAGTAATATTTACCTAGTAACAATTTTTTTTTCAAATAATATACAGTTGAATTAATTAAAAAACAAGTTTAATTTAGTTTCTTTATATTTCTTCTCCCATGGGCATAAGTAAGTATTAATGTAATTGCAGGTCATTAAACTATTTTCCAATCTATTTGGCGTTCCTCCTGGAATGTTTGCTTTCATATTATTTTATTTCTCTACCTTGATTTTAGATTAACATAATTATTATTTATCAATAAACGTCTTTATATTTTATAATTAAAAATTGAATTTATTTAATTAACATAATTTTTTTTAATTATTATCATTGTTTTAATACTTAATTATTATTAATAATTAATTAATTCATTAAAATTAAATAAAAAAAAATCAAATCTAAAAAAATAGATTATCATAATTATTATTTATCAATAAACCTCTTTTTTTTTATTTTTCAATTTATTTGTATAGATACTATTATCTAAAATTATTTTTACATATTATTTAAAACCTTGGACTCTGGTACCTGCTGGTGATTATTATTTAAAAATGGCGCCTGTTAAATGCTTATAGCAAAAACCTACCAGACCTAGAAAAATCAAGAAGTAGTACAATATAATATTCGAATTTCATCAAAACAAAAAAGTTACATACCTAATTTAGATAAAAATATTTAGAAAAAAAGCTAGGACGAAACTATTAAAAAAAAAAGAATGTGATAACGGGCGGCGCGGCGGGCCGGAAGTGAGGCATTTCCTCGGATGTGCGCCTCGGAACGCCGCGTCGACTTACTTCCGGTTGCCAAGCCAATTCATATTTTCGCCATTATTGCTCAGCACTATTGGGCACGATCTTGATCTTGACTCTGTAGTTACAAAAAAAATAAGAAGTGATCATTTCATTTACAATATTGTAATTGAAAATGTATATGTCACCGTAAAATTTAAAAAATCGTTAGATTGTATTATTACTAGAGATATTATAAAATAGCGACAGATTGTCAAATAAAAATTTATTCTTACAATTTACACGTTATTTTTTGTTATATTGTAATATTTACCGTGATGATTGGTTAAACGGTAAGTGCCCTGCGCCGCCATATTTGTTTGCTTTTTCATATTAATAATTATAACGAAAAATAATGCGTACAATTGTAAGGAGAAATTTTATTTGACAATCTGTCGACATATAATATCTCTAATAATATTAGGTACAATCTAAGTTAGATTTTTACAATTTTACGGTGACATATACATATTTTGTTAGACTATCATACTAACTATTTAGTAATATTATGTACTATCGTCTTCTTTAAATCTGAACATAATAATAATATTATTAGGCTGCAAAATTAATGGACCGATTTTGTGGAAATCTGTATATAGTACACTAGCGATCCGCCCCGGCTTCGCACGGGTACAATACTGATACTAATACTGCGGCCTGCGGGTACCTTACTCATAGATCTAAACTCCCTCATACCTTACTCATAGATCGCACGCGCACCCCCGGGCCCCGCCTTGGTGACGCCCAATTCGCAACGGGCCGTGCAGCAGAAATCGTAATATTTTAATTTCGCCATAACTTCAAAACCAAACGTCCAATTTCAATCATTTAAAGACCAAATATTATCTACATAAACTGTACTTAGTGATGAAATAATTTATTTTGATAAGGAATAATAGCATGAGTAAAATAAACGCGTTTAAATGTAGTCCAAAAAAAATTCAAGATTTCTAAATAAAAAAATGGTTGTTGTGCCTCACTCGACATAGTTAGGTATAGTGTGTCGCGGACTTTTTTGTAGATATTTATAAGATCTACAATTAATTAGAACATTTTATGGTTCTATCTTTTATAGTTTAGGCAGCGTACGCAAAATAAATAATTTTTCTGGTTGATTTTTTATACCTTGTGTCCGAAAAACTCAAATATCTTACGGAACCCTATTTTTTTCCAAAATAAAATTTAGCCTATGTTACTCGTGGATAATGTAGCTTTCGAATGATGAAAGAATTTTTGAAATCGGTCCAGTACTTTTTGAGCCTATTCATTACAAACAAACAAACAAACATACAAAGTTTTCCACTTTATAATATTAGTGTAGACAAGGAAGGACATAGGCTAAGTACTTTTCACTGCGACAAAATGCACGGTTCATCTAGTTAGAGATATTTTAATATGTTCCATATTCCAATGCTCTTTGTTTCAGGTAGGTACTACAACGACTTGTTCAAAGAGATCGCCTTAAAGCCTCTACCGATCTCTTTAGCCATTCGCGATGCTCTAAGCTAAGTAAGGTAGTTAAAAATGCGTTTGGTATATTGAAACCACATAGGTAAGCCATAGCTTGGCCCGGTAGCAGATACAATTTATTAAGAAATAATTATATTCAGTGAAAAACTTATTTGCTCTTTGTAGCTGCTACGGTCGTAGACTGTAGCCCGTAGCCATAGACGTATATGTCACCGTAAAATTGTAAAAACCGTTAGATTGTAATAAAACTAGTAAAATTGTAAAATGGTGATAGACTTCCGACGCGAATATGCTGCCTATAATTTAACACGTTATTTTTCGTTAGATTATAAATATATAGTTTTTAATCTTTCGACATATTTTTACAATCTCATTCGTTATTTTACAATCTAACGGTTTTTACAATTTTACGGTGACATAATATATATTATAGACGAGGCATGTTGAGACAAAAAGTGTCTCTAGAGCCCCACTTTTAATAGTTTTTTGGGGCCATTTTGACATTTGAAGTTACGGTAAAACAAGACATTTGAGGTATGGTGAAAACCAAGATGGCGTATCTTTTTCTTGTATGAAGATTTGCTCTGTCAAATGTACGTCGTCTTGAGTTTTGAAATCTTGGCTCATAGCCGCGTAGCGCAATTATGTAAATGTGGTCTAAACTATGCCTCGCCGTGTTATTACACACTGTCACGCACACGCATGTAACAAAACTAGTGTTAAACCCATACGGGGTGCATATGGATAGGTCTTCAAAATTTATACTGAGGTTTCTATCATTTTAATCAGGTGGTAAAATGTGTCCCCCCCTGTAATATCTAAAATAAGAGAATGATAAAACTAAAAAAAATACATTACCATGCAAACTTCCACCGAATTTTTTTTTGAACGAGATCTAGCAAGTAGATAGTTTTTTTTATTACGTCATAAATCGTAAACCGCAATGTTTACCTTTCATTCAATTTCATAAACATAAACCTTATGTATAAAACGTGAACCATTATTTTTATTACAAGTTTGTACCGTGTACGGAACCCTCGGTGCGCGAGTCCGACTCGCACTTGGCCGGTTTTAATTTGGTCTGAGTCCCTGTCTAAGTAGAGTTAGTGGTCGATGATAATATTAAGCTGTGATTAAGTAGGCTAGGAGTCAACTGCAGTAACATTCAATAAGTGTGTACGATGACGTACGGCGAGTCGCGTGGCGGCCGCGTGTCTGTCTGTCTGTCCTCTATATTGTTGTTGTTATTTATGTATATTGCGTAGCGGAATAGATCGAGGCCACGTGACTGCGGGGATGTTACACACTTCTTCACACTGGTTGAGTGTGGGGACAACAATTACATTAGAAATCTAAATAAGGCTGTTGCGGAGTCTGTCTACAGTTACAGTTGTCTACAAACTATACACTATCGCCCTTACTAATAAAAATATTTAAACAGTGGATAAGCAATACAATGTTTTGTCGTAGTCTGATACGTGCGAAAAGTCGCTTGACAGACAAGGACAAAACATTATATTGCTTATCCGTATATTTTTATTAGTAAGGTGGTATGATTATACACTGAAGTTGATTCAAGGGTAGTATAGTAAACCACATATTTCCATTATCCTATTTTAGTCTGTCAATAAATGATTCTTATTGTTATTTTAAAGTGACTTTTATAAATATTTTTATTTATGAAATGAATCATGAAACGAGGAGCTGATGTAAGCGCAACACTAGAGTTACACTTGTAACTCCTCTAGTGCTTCGATTTGCTTTCCCAGTCCTTAAAATCCTCAACCCCTCTTGGGCCTCCGGTAACCTCAATCACTCTGCGAAACACAACGCAAGCGTTATTTCACGCCGGTATACTGTGAGCCCGTGGTATTTACCCGGTTGAGCCGGCCCATTCATGCCGAACTCATGGGACATTCCCACATTTAAATTGTATTAGTAAGGATCCCCCTTACTAATACAATTTAAATGTGGGAATGTACCGCTTCGGGTGTATGTGCACATTTTGCCGGACCAGAGTGGTTGGCGTGGGCCGCAATGAACATGTTTTTTTTTATTTCCAAATGAAACTTACAAGCTTTTCGGAGAGTTAACAAAAAAGCTAACACCGGTTAAATCCTAATCCACCGAGGAGATCCGGCGTAGAAGCTCGCATCATTAAAAAAAAGCTCTTATTAAAAATGTACTTACTACTTAGTGAGACTGCATCTATTAAATATTATAGTTACAAAAGAAATATCCCAATCATGGATCTATCAAAAGGCCCAATAATCACAAATATAATGGCCGCAACAATAAGTACAATAAATTACGAATATCCCAACATCGGCGATTGGTATCGGAAGAGGGAGAGGGCAACTTCCGGATCCGGCCTCCTCGTAACTCATCATCAGCACTCCCCGGGAGTCTCTCCTCCTCCCCGCTCCCCTCTCGTGTGACAGCCCCTCGGCGAAGGGGAAACGGTAAAAAATAACCGAACATACTACCGGACCCCAACATTTTATTTTATAGTTAAGTTTCTTTATGGTTTTGAATAATTACATTTTTTGTTGTGTGTAAGTAACGAATACGTTTTATGCATCGGGTTGATTTTATTTTTCTTTTTAAAGTGAAAACTACTTTTAGCGCAGTAGGCACCTACGCATATTTTTAGATGAGATAAAATCTCTGGACTCGTGACACCGTTACGAGACGCAGTTTGACGTATGGTGAAATTTAAATAACTTCGAATCAAAAATGTTTATTTCCTATTTTAGTTACCGTGAACCTATAGTTTCGATTTTAGATTGTAATAATTTTAATGATAATGATGATGATACAATAGTTGTTTTTTCACTTCTGTCGGCACTCCGCCACTCCCGGAGTGCAACCCGTAATTATTTTATTTTTATTTTGAAACAACAACACCTACTTAGGTTTTCTACTTTCCTTTCAAATAAAATAACCACGGAAATATATCATATATTGTAACTGTATACCTACTGTAACGTATAGGTAATGAATTTAGACAAGGAAAATGACTTGAAAATTTTCATGAAGGAAGTTTTTTACGTCAAGTCTTAGAACTATTAGAAAATAATTTCGGTAGTAGAACTGTAATTACTCAGATGGTGGCTAGGTCTACCGAATCAATCCACAATAATATGTGATAAATGATAATAATAAATTTTATATCTTCTTTATTATTTGCACCAATACAAGATAAACACGAAATAGAACTAGGACATCCTGCGCCCTACGCACCCAGTCTCATTCTCTATTCTCCATTTTTGACGTAGCGGATTACATAAAATTTATTAATTCTAAACACAAATATTCAAATGTTGTGTGCCTGCCTGCCTGGAGTAGACACAAAGTTGAGAGGTAAAGTAAAGAGGAATAGAGTCCAAGGAGTCCAGCCACAGCTATCCACAACAGTATAGAATTGTTATTAGGCAAACGTCTTATCGTAAATGTACCAATAGGCATATCGTGCTCCCGCTGTTTTACTCTACTTAGTATGCCCCACCACAACTCAATTTCCTGAACAACACCAGGTGAAAACTATTAGCACGTGACGAATTGGAAAAGTTTGTCTAACCTACGTGAGGAGATAATGTATGTCTAATAATGGGGTACCTTTGCTTTAATTTAATCAATGGCAGTCAACGTTTATTATTTTTTGGGATTGAAACTAATTGACGACACCAGTATTGGCAATGGCTATAAGTGCTGTTGTAAGATTATATTAGGTGGTGTCACCAATCTATTCAATCCCTTTAAATTTAAAAGATTATTATTTATTTAAAGGTAGGTACTATAATATAATATAGAAGTTTTTTGTTTGTTTGCATCGAATAGGCTCCGAAACTGTTGGACCAATTTTGATGAAATTTGGCAGAAATATAGAGTTGACCACGGTAAAGGACATAGGCTACTTTTTATCGCAGAAAAATGTACGGTTTCCGCAAGATTAACTTTTGCGCTAACGAAGTTGCGGGCAACATCTATAAGTTATTAATATCTTTTGAGGCAACCCCATCAAACATATAATCGCAGTTTAGAGGAGGCGAACGAACAGCTGTTTTCATTTATAGCAAATTCAACTTTACCGTCTAGGCCACAGCGTACAACCAAAATATCGCAACGTACTGAATATTGCCTAGTTGATAATTTGCGGCGCGGCGGTCGCATTATGATTCTTGTGGTCATATAAACGCGTCGTTAAAGTTCTGTTCACTCGAACCTATTGATTGTTTGTTCTTATGAATCGCATTTTGTTCTCATTCATATTATTTTCTTCTAACAAATGGCAATTAAAATTTAAAATTTAATGAAATTAATTAATTACCTGGTCCAAAAAACTGTAGCTATTTGTCACTTGACTTTTGTTAACTCGTACACTTAAAAATGGCCAAGTGCGAGTCGGACTCGCGCACCGAGGGTTCCGTACAAACTTGTAACGGTTTATACTAAAGGTTTCTGTTTCTGAAATTAAATGTTTTTTTTTAATTTTTATATTTGAGTTGATTGAATGAAAGGTAAATTGCGGTTTACGATTTATGACGTAATAAAAAACTACTTACTAGATCTCGTTCGAATATCAAGGTAAGTATTTTGGTTGTAGACATGTAATTTTCAACTACTTCCCAAAATTAAATGTACTAAAAATTGAACTCAAATCTCAGTTTGCCGTTGTATTGGGTAGACATTCTAGTCTTTACGTACTTTATTATGGTTTTTACAACCACCACATATACGGGCTGCGGCAAACAAAACATTTTGCTTTTAATAATTTGCCGTTTCTAATAAATAAAGATTTCAGTCGGAAAGGGTCCGCTCGAAAAAAGACCGCCCGGGTTGAGTTTATTAAAATTCAACCCTATTGTATTTATCATACATTCTTTTTTGCACCTTCGACGAATATATTTGCAATAGTTAACATTTATCATATCAGTTTTTTCGCTACGTTGATTGTTTTCGATCGAGATTTCTGCCGATATCGATGCTGATAAAGGAATTTATAAATCGATCAATCGAGCTAGATCCATAAAGTATAATTGATGAATTTAAATCGAAAACGTTTCTTAATGAAGCCCAGAGACTAATGGTTTGGTCTTTATACTTATTTTAGCAAACTTCGTCTCTGTAGCGCCATGTTTTAATTTGAGAGTAGTTCATACCTGAATACTTATAATATGTAAATATTCTATGGCCATCTAACAAGATAAAGATAGGCCAACAAGTTACAATGCGGGGCCCTACTTTTTGTATGAGCTCCATCTTTTAATGCTTTCAGTGAAGTCAACTTTGTAATTCTTGATTACAAAGTTGACTTCACTGAAAGCTAGGTACCGATTGTACGGTATCAAAATAGTAATTTCGGTATATTTCGGTGTTCTTTATTTAGGGACGTCAAGAACGCAGGCAGAGTATTATTAATATTCTCATAATCAGTTTTAACATTTATCCGATATTGAACTTAGGAGCGAATAAATATTATGAATACGCTCTATTATGGCTCTAATAGGCAAATACGGAAGGCGCAGTACACACTCAAATCATTGAAGTCTAAACGGATTGCACTAATAGTTTGTTAAAATTGACTACCTCTGTGAGATGGGTGTGAGCTCCGTGGACTAGTAGATAGACCGTTTGGTTCGCACTCGAGAGAGTGCAGGTTCGAATCCCAGGTTATGCCGTGTACCAATGAGACTTTTCAGATCTCAAGTACATACGGACGCTCTAGCGGTGGAGGAAAACATCGTGAGGAAACCCGCACATGGTTGGCCCCAGACATATTGACCAGTCATTCCTCTGGACTAGGCTGACTATGTTGTGAGAATGCCGTATGTGCTTGGGCAATCAATCGACATTTAAAAACCAACTGTCCTAGACACTACAGTATTTCAGTGGTTACTTTGCTCGGAGAATACTTTATAAATCATCCATTAACGGATGAAAAGGCCTAACATAAATTTAATAAAGAAAAGGCCTAAGTTTTTTTTGTGAGATGGGATTCTGTGTTATACCAGAATTGTCAGACATGGAGAAACAAAACTTGACACAAACAATGCGATGACAGCTAGAATACCTGATGTAAGTAACGTAAATAGTTTAAATTTTCACTACATCTCATAACATGACGGACACACTGTGAGGGGTAGATTTTTTAGTACACCCTGCACGGGTGAGTAGGCAAGAAGATAATAACCGGGGCTGTGGGGCGGGGCCACGTGTCAGGCGCAGATCTGATCTAGAGGGGACGGTTGGGTGTTTCTAATAACTTCATACTGTACCGTGTTATCATACTAGAGTATGAAAGTTTTGTGGGGGTTATTAAAGGAACGAGGTAAATATTGATAAATTTATCTGTGTTTTTGTTTAAACTTGAGTAGTGGGCAAAATTGGAGATAAACAGATTTTGGGAATTTCCACCAAAATTCTAGTTTTCTGGCTGATGGTAGGTAATAGGGATGTTGCGGATGCATTTTTTTTTCACATCCGCGGATGCAGATGCGGATTTTAAGAGGCTCACATCCGCGGATGCGGATGCGGATGCGGATCTGTACATAAAACTTAAGTGTTGGTTTGGTAGGGTAAAAAAACACAGTAATATTAATCCTTTCTTTATCTATACTTATAATATTATAAAGCTGAACAATTTGTTTGTTTGTTTGAACGCGCCAATCTCTGGAACTACTGGTTTTGAATAAAAAAAATCTTTTTGTGTTTTGATAGTCCATTTATCGAGGAAGGCTTTAGGCTATATAGCATCATGCTAAGCGCAATACGAGCGGAGCACCAATCAAGAACGTTTCAAAATCGCGTTTTTTTTTTTCCTTTTGAGATCTTTCGCTGCGTACGCTGCGGAAACGGTTCAAGTCTCGCTAAAATTATCTTTAACAGAATTGTTCCTCTTTAAAAGTTCTAAAAAAAGTCCGCGACTATATATGTCTATCTTTTAAGGTTGGCTCACAATAACCTTTTTATGCTAACCAAATTTGTTCTAAAATTAAGCATTATTTGTGAGGGTGTTTTCATAAAGATGATATTAATTCTTATCCAAGTAAATACGTTATTCATTACAAGCATTTAATTTAGAAGAAATTTGCCGTTCACATCATATTTTGATTTCAATGAGTATTTTAGATGATCACAGTAATAAAATAATCAAACGCGCAATAATGTACGGCGCGCGGCGAGCAGTCGTGAGAGGGAAGCGCTTCTCCTTCTACGTAAATAAAGTCACGGGTAAATTTTAACCACTTTCCAAAGTAAATGAACCACGCGGACGAAGTCGCGGGCAAAAACTAGTTTAATAATAAAGTAGTGAGTTATTTTAATAATTAAATTGGAATATTGGAGCTTTATATTTAATTAAAAGTAGAATGGCCGTTTTTTCAAACTTCAGTTTGTTTCGCAAGGGTTCGTATATTAATCCTGCGCTACTAAATGTTTCCCTTTCTTTCTCGTCGCGACACATCCGCATCCGCATCAGATCCGCATCGATTTTTGCAGATGCGGATGTCTAAATTGATGCGGATGCGGATGCGAATATTCGCAACATCCCTGGTAGGTAAGTCCGCCAGAAAACTAGCCTTTAGCAGATAATAATAACACCCTCACAGATTTTCGGTAACGGTGGCTGGTTTCATTGAAATCAGGCCAGTTACGCAGGCGTAATTTTATAGTGCTCAAGTGTGTGCGCAGTACACAAGACCACTCTCTCTTCCTTTACTCTCATAATCCAGTGGGACGTATAACAGACACGATTGACGAGAGATCAGGCGTAGGACCGACTTTTTACATGCCCATCCTACGCATGGATCATCTTTCTTGTCAGACAATCAGGTGATCAGCCTGCATTTGTCCTAAGCAAACTTGGAAACAACATTTTGTGTTGTTCCATGCGAGAATCAAACCCACGACCTCCGAGTCGAGAGCCAATGCTTTAACCACTAGACCACGGAGGCTATTAGCAGATAATACTGTTTTTAAGTATTTTTTTTTTGGTAGATTAGGTTCATAAAAACTTGGTATTTAGTAACATTTACTACATACTTAAACCTGTTTCTAAAGTAAAAATTAATGAAGATGGCGGGTAATTTGCCACATTATCCGCTTTATCTATTAGCTGTGATCACTTGTCATCAGGCTTGATCATGTTTTTTTTAATTGATGTCATTTGTTATCGAAGTGAATTATTTATCTAAGTTTCCCGTAATTTATAAGGATTATTACTTCTTAGATAAGTGAGGGGCTAGTTTTGCAGGATCGCAGACCCACGAGTTAAGTATAACCATTATAACTTACATATCTACGACGACGTTGACGACCTCTGTGGCTCAGTGGTGCAGCGCGTTGGTGCTCAAGCCGGGGTTCGAATCCCGCCGAAGGAACAAAAAGTTTTTCTGTGTTCCTGGGTCATGTTAAATATGTGTATAATTTACTAAAAATCTTAAATATATGTATGGTATAAAAGTATTAAATATACTTCCCGTGTTCTGGTACCTACCTGTAACACAAGTTCTTCGGATACTTAGCACGGGGCCAGATTGATGTGGTGTGAAGCGTCCATATATATTTATAATTATTATTATCTATCTTTACTAATATTATAAATGTGAATGTGAGACGACATGGGCAACTTTTTATTGCAGGAAAATGTACGGTTCCGTATTTCCTTTTCGCGTGCGAAGTCGCGGGAAACATCTAGTTCTTAATATAATAAAGAGGAAGGATTTGTTTGTTTGCCTCGAAATCATCGAATAGGCTCCGAAGCTACTGGACCGATTTTGATTAATTTGGCTCAGAGTTAAGTAGGTTAGACCACGGAGAAGGACATAGGCTATTTTTTATAGTGTTATAATGTACGGTTCCCGTGAGATTTCTTTTTGCAGGTTTTATGTAGGTTGTTGGTTTCTAAATAACTAACTTTTCAAAGGTTATATCGATAATATTATTGTATAATGAGTAGGTATTTGTATAGTTTATCTATGGGCATGACAGGCGATGCCGGCCAAGTCCGAGCCGGACTCGCGCACGTAGGGTTCCAAACCGCTATAAATTGTGTACATATTAGGTATTTCGTTATTGTTGTACGAAGTAAGCTCATTTTACAAGTTAGGCATCTATAACTCCTAAACTAACAAAGTTACATACGCCGTTATAGTTCCTTTAAAGTTCATCACATGGACTACCATCATATTTTTTTTCAGATTTTTCGAGCCGAAACCATAAGGGTTCCGAAAAGTAAACTACGGAACCCTGAAAACGACGATTCCTGAAAGCCATTACGATCATGATCGCACTGTACGTTTTTTAATTATGGAAAAAATCCCTTGACTAAGATAAATTTAAAAGTTTTAATATTGTAACTGTACGAGAAAAGTAAAATTACATTTGACTTAAAATCGCTTATATAATTTAATCAATCGATAAATATGTATGTTAAGATTCGAGCAACAGGGCTTCGTGATGAAGGCCATTAACTCCGCCAGGCAATTATCCACAGTGTTCTACGTCGGCCTGGTACCGAACAAGCGCAATATGTTAACATAATATTTTTTAATTTCTCGTACGAGAAGCGCATGCGCAGGAGTGAGATTTATAATAAGAAAACGTTCCTACCGCGCATGCACAAGGATCTATAAATCTCTCGAGTACTGGATCGGCCAATCCCTGTTGAGAAACGATAAATCATCGTCCGACGGCGAAGTCGGCCGGTCGTGCTGTCTCCCTCGCACCCGCACGATGTCGCGCTTGCTGTATCATTTATCATTTTTGCCTCTCGTTCGTTCAATGATAAATTCAATTCTCTTTTGGAATATGATTGTTCTTCGTTTTGTTGTTGTGTTTTATTGTTGATACCGTCACGGAGTTGAGTTTTTTGATCGGAATCAATCGAAATGATCGCGAGAATTGGATTTCCATTTTAGATTTCGGTTCTCGAGGTATCAATCTATTGAACCTTCGAATGATTGTTGTTTACAATTTGTTTAGTAAAAAAAAAAATTAATCCTTAAGGAATCCTTATAGGTATTGTAAATGTCTAATTCTCTCGTTTGCAAATTTGAAGTTTAATCTTAGATTCTAAAATTATTACTTTTTCTATTAAAGGTTATGCTTTAAAATTGATAGCTAAAATTAACATTTAAGTTGATCATAATCGCTTCTAGACATTTATCTATAAAAAATAACAATATAATAGTAATAGGCATTTATTTCTCGCTATGTACATGGCCGTAAAAATACATGGAACATTTTAAACTAATTTAAATAACATTTCTTTCAGTCGTTCGAACGGACTCCCGTTCTGCTGTGAAAAAATACATTGTTAGCATTTTTTTTATATTCAATATTATTTTCTTTAAAAAGAACATTCAGCATTACTATTACTATATTACAATGACATCTTATTACTATTATCACTGTGTATTTCTTAATCTATTTGTACATACATAATATACAAGTACAGTAATGTTAAAACCAATCTTAGGGTGCTTTGGCTATCATTACATTTTTACAATACCCAATATTAAAGCTTATTAGAAAATATTGTGCAGTGATAGGAATTATTGAAAAACATGGACGCATTTTAAATATAAAGTATCTCTTGAAAAAAATTAACGTACTTAGAACAAAATATAGGAGATCACAAAAGCAATGCGATTATTGTAATATACATGTATGCACTCAAATTAATATCATGTGAAAATTATTTCAAATACATTTATGTAGTAAGCACTAAGCAGAAAAAGTAGCCGTACGTGTTACTGGTATATTCTTGACTAGATTCTATCTTGGAAATTGATTTGAATATTAGGTATTTAATAGGCATATTAAAAACTATTACAAATAATATCTTATCAAATTTTTAAACTGAAATATGGATTAAAGAATTTTACAAAACTAACACTTCATTTCATCGATTCCATTATTATTAGTGTAGCGCGAGCAATACATTTTGGTACTTGATAAAATAAAATTTATTTTGATACAATCTTAATATATTTTTTTATAAAACACTAAACACAACATTTTTTTTTCATAATAATTACTCGGGAATACATTTTAATTAAAATAAAATACCTTAATTGGAAAATGAAACAACCGTATTTTCTTGTCACTGTAAGTAATTAAATTAAATTTTGTTTTTTTCCTTTCCAATTAACACAGATAAAAATATATGTTCAAAAAGATATTTACTTGTGCATAACTGTTTTTTTTTTCACTTAGAATCACTAGATACATTTATTTTTTTATGTAACTTGAATGCGAGTTGCGACGGACGGTGTGTGTAGGTTTTAGAATCGATCAGTCCTTTAGCAGTTTATTTGTTTATAATAACTAACTTATAATACGGCTGCGCTTAAGATAACTCTTCACTCCACGATATAAATATTTACAAATGTAGGTACAGTCAGCGTCAAAAATAAGTAATTTAACTTAGAAAGATGCTATAAACTTGCACAAACTATTTTGAAATGTTTATTTCATAATCATATTAGCATGTTATGACATTATTTTTATTAGTTTGTTAATTGGTGACTATAATATTGATGCCTGTTAAAATCTTATTATATGCTGCATCTTATGAAATATATTTAAACTACGACGAGGCGCAAACAATTATAAAATCCTATAGTAAACATTTTCACAACAAGCAATGGTTTAAAATTACTCTAATAAGTTTCTTATAGGTTCTTACCACTTTCTTAAATTCTATTAAGTACATACTATTTTTACAATAATGTCATACGTTATTAGAATCATTAAAACCATTGCTTATTAGTGAAAATACAAGTCTTGTTTGTAACAATAACAATATATAGGCCATAACAATATTATCAACAAGTTCTATATCAAATTGTATGCTGTCCTATAAAATGCAACGAAAAACATTTTCATGTTAAATGAACTTGTCTTGGCGTCGTCTTGATTGTGCTCCCTGTTAGAACATAATTTATAGAAATTCGTAACGTTTTCGATAAGGTGATTATGATTACTATTCATAGTTGCTTACTAACACCATGTCCGGTAGGTAAAATATTTATTTAAGAATTGTTTAGCTTACATATTTCCGCCACTGACTGTACCTGGAATGGTAGTCTATAAGGCAAGGCTCAGACTACCGCGATGGTTCGATCGTCGAATGAAGAGTTAACTAAGCGCGGTGCTGTCAATACGCTGCGGCTGCGCCGGAGTGGTGCATTAGATGGTGGTGGTGGTAGGACTCCTGCGAGGGACACCACCAGTCCGGGATGGCGTGCGTCACCGGCGGCGCCGGCTGCTGGTGCCCACCGAAGCCACCCCAATGACCACTGAACCCTATCTTGTCGTTCGCCATACCGTTCCCACCTATATTCGTCAGGTGCTGGTTGTGGTGCGGCGGCGCGGGCGGCCGGTCGTACTTCGGCTCGTGGGGGTTGAGGTACTTGTCGTTGAGGCTCTGCAGCTTGTCCGTGATGGTGGGGTGATGCTGATGATGGTGCTGCGGCGGGGGCGGCGGCTGGACCGGGGCTAGCGGACTGGCGGTGCCGGCCGTGACGCTGACGCTGCCCGCCGACGAGGAGTCCTCCACGTCGCTGTCGTAGTGGGGCGACGCGTCACCCGCAGCTCCGTGGACCTTCATATGTTTCCTCAGCGATGACGGATGCGTGTAGGACTTGTCGCAGCCGTGAACCCGACAGTTGTAGGGCTTGTCCGACGTGTGGACGTGCGAGTGCTTCTTCCTGTCCGACGAGTTGGCGAATCGCCGGTCGCAGCCGGCGTACTCGCATTTGAAGGGCTTCTCACCTGAAAAAAAGGAAATAGAAATTAGAATAGATTTATTTTATTTGTAGCAGACAAATAATTTTATTAACTTTTTTTATCTATACTAATATAATAAAGAGGAAAAGTTTGTTTGTTTGTTTATTTGTTTGTTTGCATTGAATAGGCTACGAAACTACTGGACCGATTTTGATGAAATTTATCACAGATATAGAGTAAACCACGGAAAAGGACATAAGGGTACTTTTTATCGTGGAAAAATGTACGGTTTTTGCGAAATAAACTTTTGCGTGCACGAAGTCACGGGAAACATCTAGTTCTGAATAACTCTAGGTATTTGTAGGTATCTTATTTTTTGATTGGATTATCTAATTGATTAGATAGTCAATTTAATTATATTGATTCTAAAACGTATTATTTGCTAATCTTATTCTAAAATTCAATAAAACATTGTAGATGTAAGTGGTAGCCATGAAATATTAATGGTTAATATCACTAAGTATAAGTTCTAATCAGTCTAATCTTTTGCAATTAAAAAGTCTTGGAGAAACACATTATAAACTAATAGTATTCGATAACGGTCAGAAGGTTGTAAATAGTAGAAAACGTTATGAATTTTAAAAGGTTATCGTTAAAATTATTATCAAGATAAACTTTCAATTTTTATTGCTGTAATTGATGGTCTAAAAATTTTCAATAACATAAACACAATAAACAAAAAATAATGAAATATATTAATTAAATAAATTAAGTCGTCATGGTCAAACAATGAGAAAATGCTTTCGAAAAAGACTTCAACGCGCCATTAGTAATACAAAAAAATATAGGATCATTCTTTTTAAATTATAAATTCCACGTAGTAAGTTTTTTTTAATATTTAGTGATCCTAACCATTTCTAGATATCATATTGTAAAATTCTTTACCGATTAATCATTGTTTTATAATTACTAAAAACTTATTAGGTACCTAATTCTTATAACATCAATATGCACAGTAAAACATGGTATAACCCACATTCTTAACTTTGTCACCATGGCAACATTAATTATAGTTTAACTACTACTTTTATTAATTAGGACCTACATCGAACTTTATTTCGTCTCGTAAATTCCGTACTCAGGTTTGTTTATGGACTTTTACTTTTTAATAGATTTGATTCCCCAAAGTATGTTTACCATAAACATTTATAAGTTTTTAACATGTAGGCTATTCATAAAACTAATATAAATTATGATTCGACATAAATTTGTTTATTTCGTGCCCAAATTCCATCAGCGTAAATAGTTTCGTGGTTTCGACTTACAAATAATCTATTTTAATGAGGTATATTATTTAAAAATTAACAATGTTGAATATTGAACAATGAATATACTTTGCTCAATACAATACAGTCTGACTTCTGAGTAGATTTGAAGCCAGAAGTAAACAAAACTTCAGAATAATTGTTAATTTATTGAAAATTTATTTAAGCAATAACAAAACGTTCACATTTTTATATTAGAAAATATAGAAAATGTTGCATGCAATTCAATAATAAAATTAAAATATTATAATTATGTAGAAAGATAATTAAATAAACAATAACTTTAAATACCTACTAAGTACTGTTAAAAAGAATTGTGTACATAAAATTAAAATAATATTAATCTGATTATTAAATTCGATTTGAAAATATTATTACACAGAAAATCATGCATGAAATTATATGATAGATAAAAATAATATGATACAGATAATAATTAATACAATAAAAATGTAATTATTAATAAGTCGTTGCGATTTGTATGTATTTATGGAATAAATGAGGCTATTTATTATTATTATTATATAAAACGTTCACATTACAATATTAAAAAATATATTATTTATTGATTTAGAAATGATACCTACAGTATAAGTCCAAGGAAATGGTCGAACTCAAAGGGGGTAAAGGAATATAGAATTTATGGGCCATAGTCGTATGTTATATAAAACATTTCTGATATCTCACTCTCCACAACAATAAAAACAGTTGCCAGCAAATGCCCGTGGAATCACGCCATAAATAAGGAGATTTGCTGTTGTTTATAGTTTACGACTGTAAATAAATATTCATAACAATTGCGAGCCATACTTAACACGGCCATAAATCATTTTTGTAAGAAGATTTTGTCACACTGCCCGTCATGAGGCAGGGAGTATTCTTGATATGCGATTTTATACTTCATTACAATGTAATATAGTTCAAAACTAAGTTTCCCTCCCTCGTTTTAACCGCACGGGTTCTCATGGTGACTTATGTCCTTTTCATAACTGTTAACCGTTCAAATTTTCTTGGAAGTTAACAGAAATGTTGATATAAGTGAGATATTTCACGTTATACTTTTTAAATTAATGTCAATTAATTTGAAAGTAGATGTCAATTTAAATAATAACAATAATTGCAGTCGTTCAACACCAAGAAACGAAGAAATGTCTTAGCCTAAGTCTGTCAAAAACATACGATATTGGCGATACTAATTGAGAATTATTAATTAAGAAAGTTAAAAAAGTAGTTTATCAAAATGGTCCAGGAAATAAACTATAGCGTTATTCATTTAATGTACATTAGGTTACGACAACTCATGTTGATTGAAGACCTACAACATATATTTAGGTAGGATTGACACTTTTAACAGAAGCAAATAACCAAAAAGTAGGCATGGATAAAGTTTAGTTCAGGTAAAAGTTCAAGCTATAGACACCGTATGAATAGCTGAAAGGAAGTGGAATTCCAATTGAGAATATCATTCACCGTATCCAAAGTAACAAAATCGCGGTAAAAAGCCCTATTATAACGCGTTTACAGACACTTGAGATTAGCATCTGTGGGGAGATCTTCAAGCGGACAATGCGGGATTACAACCGAAGAGGTTTATTTGTAAACATGACAATACGTTTTTTTATTTGTTGTGTCGCCAGCCAGTGGGCATATTATTGAATGATCGCGCACAGCTCGCTGAACTTGAGAAGAATACGCGGTCTCCAGTATCACCAATAACTATTCATACGAATATTCAATATCGATACAAATAAATGAAAAGTGGTCTACTCTTGCTAGCAAAAAAAAAATTAAAATTTTGTGCAGCATGAGCAATAAATTGTTGAATTTTGATAGAAAAACCTTGTTTTGATAAACCAGATAATTATATTTATAACGAAACGAACGATTTTTTTGGGTTTGTCTTTTCTAACAAGTTTAACTTTTATTCAAATAAAAAGTACACCTACTGAATATTTATATTAAGTTTCTTAAAGTTGTCAAGGAATCGGCTTAAAAAATCGACTAACTTTCAATTCACCACAAGTTGGCTGCAACATTGATTTAGTGGTTCACAAAAGCTTCCTAAAAGGTCTAATTTGGTTCAAAACAATATAATGACAAGATAAAGGCGGAACGACATCTAATTAGTAATCGCGGGTCTCATCTCAAGCCCGACGACAAATTCTATTAATGTCGATGTTATCTGCGCAGTGCGCACGCGACAATCGACGCCGCTCGCCGCCCGGCGCGACCACTTGACACATTACGATAATCATCAAACTTCTTGCACTCGAGTTTGAGGGTTTTTAAACGGAATAATTCAATTTCTCATGCTGTACGTTGTTATCAAATTAAAAATTGTATACAAAAGGGTTTTATTAGCAATTTTCTAGTAACTTTTTCTGAGAGGTTAGCTTCAGCGCTCGCGACGCAAGAAAATCTCCACTCGCAAAAGCGATTATCGTGATGATAACACAAAATATTAGCGTAAGTAACACAGCACGAGCTCTTTAAATTGGTAATCAATACGATAATTTTAAATGAAAATTAAAATAAAAACTATACAATATTTTGATGTGTAAAAAAGCCAACACGAGATGGGAATGCGCGTCGTGAATTCGATGCACGCCGAAGGGACGGTGGGGTCAGATTCTTATCTTAAACGCCTGTATCACCCAAGAGAGACACTTTTTTGTAACATTATTATCGACACGAAACTTTATCTCGAAACGTTTTCCAGAAGGATGTTTAACATCTTAAATATTTAAAGGGTTACAACTTACAACAGATTTATACAATTAATTTTTTTTCCGACGTTAAGTAGCCTGTCGTTTTTTCGTTTACCAAATCTGTTCATTTTATTGGAAGCATTTGAAAGATGAGCGTATTTAGTTTATAATCAGTAGGTACGATTGCTTTTATTTGGTTCTTAGTATTGCCAAATCTGATTGCATGCTGTTATTGCTTTATTTTCGTTTGATTTTCGATAATATCTCTCACATCTAAACGGGTTCCAATACGAACTGAAGGTTTGGACTTTGCAATCATTATTTTATGAAACTTAGCCCTTTCTTAAAAGGCGCTTAATTTAATTCACACAGAAACGAAACGACAAGAAGATAGACGGTCATTGTAAGAGTTCGAATGTCAAGTTGCACCGCGTTGCACAGCAGTGCAGTGTATGACTGATGTCATAATATGAAACGTGTATCTTGTTGTGTAGTGAATAAAGTTCAATGTTGAATAGCTATCTTAAAAATGCAGCGAGGCGTCGTATTTTTAGGGTTCCGTAATACTTAAGGAATCCTTATAGTTTCGCTCTGTCCGTCTGTCTGTCTGTCTGTCTGTTTGTCTGTCTGTCTGTCTGTCCGCGCCTCTAGCTCCTGTAATTATGAATATAAATTGATGAAATTTGGTGCAGTTATAGATTGTGTATAGATCACGGTTTCGGGATCATAAAAAAATAATAATTTTATATTTTAGGGGTGGCTCTCCATACATGTGAAGTGGGGATGAAAAATATTTTTTCACTCTACCCCATCGTGTGGGGTATCGTAGAATAGGTCTTTTAAAATAAAGGCAAGGTTTCATACGTATCTTTTTTATAAAGTTAACCATTTTCGAGTAATCGGCCTCCAAAGTAGTTTGTAAGTTGGTCCCCCCCCTAGCATTTTTAAACTATAGGAGATAGAAACTTGCAAATTTCCATGCTGATAGATCATGCTAAAAGCTCTTTAGGAAAATTATTTTGAACCAAATCGGACAGTAACTTTTGGAGTAATTAAAAAAAATCTTATTACGCGTTTATAGTTACGGAACCCTCCTTAGACATGTCCTGACATGCTCTTGGTTAAATTATTTAATTTATTTATTTCCTTAACTTATTATACAATTTTTTGAACTTTAACTATTTATGTGCGCCACAAACCGAATGGTTTATCTGGGCACTATATTAACACAAACACGTACGACTTGCTTACAAAAGAATTCATTATTGTGTATTACAACATAATATCATGCTTAAACATACAACAACATACAATGAATATACACAAAATTTAGTTATTTTATTTCTTTTTCACTATAGTCCATATTTAATAAATATATATATTTATTTAATATCATGTGCTGATTGAGATTGAAAACCGTAGCTCAGCCCTAAACATAGGTTTAACGATTTGGTGAAATTGGGGCTAAGTTTCAGAAAATAATGGTTCAGGAAATCAGGAATTTCATTGATTCTGAACGGGAGCCACATTCACATAACTGAAAACTTTCGCTTAAAAAGAAAACTTTTTAATGTAAATTGGGATTAGCTTTGAAAAGAGATATTTAAAACGAGGTTGAATCGTAGTTGATAAATTCTAGGAATTAGTGATGAAAACAGTTATAAAGTACCTTTTTGGCAGATTGCCTCCATATTGAATTACCAATACTTAGGAGCGCTTCGCTGTGAAAACAAGAATTTGGAAATAGTAACGTGAAATTCAAGACTCGGCCTTTACTCCCAAGTTGTTTGGACGGTGTTAGGTGTGTTTACAGAAACAATTACAGGTTAAGTCATATCGTGTTTCAGCTATTTAGAAATCACCTTATAATTTTAAAATGGATTTCTCCTTGTATTCGTAAATTTACGGAATGTAAGTGTAAAGAAATATTTTACAAGAGGTTAGAAATATGAAATGTCGCCTATCAGTCAGTCTAAAATGGCATTATTTAATGAATCTTAAAATATTGTGTTAACTTTTGAAGAAGTTGCTCTTAAAGTTTCTTCTAATGGTTCTCTTAATAATTGTTATCTAAGAAATTCTAATTATGTGTAGGTACCTACCGTTTTACGAATTTTTATTGAAAATTGTCAAAATAGAATTGTTAGAAGTTACGGTAAAAGAAAAACTTCTTCAATGGTTGATGTTACATGGTACGATTCACTTAATGTGACCATTTTGTGGCTGAATACTGAAATGCTAATCAAAATTAAGAGCCCTTCTATTCATAGGCTGTCGCTGTCTCCGCTAGCTGAAATGACAAGGATAGCATGTGACTTGAGCGTCACTTAATTTAACTATTGTTCCAGTATTCGACCGTTAGATCTGCTACTAAAACTATACTGCTATTTAGTGCCTATTGTGGTGCAGAAACTGGAATCCCACACAAACCAAAAAGGGTACGAGTCGGTTTGACTATAAACTAGTCTAGTTTATAGTTAAAACTATACCTAGCCTAAGCAGTAAATACCTACATGGATCCTACATCTATTGTTAATGCGATGAATCTTAATAATTATATTTTAACTAGCTGATGCCCGCGGGAACCTTATATGTCCCGCGATAAAAAGTAGCCTATGTCCTTCCCCGTGATATACTTTATATCTGTGCTAAATTTCATGATAATCGGCCTAGTAGTTTCTACGTGAAACTTTAAATAAAGTATCCCACGGGAGCCGTACATTTCCCCGCGATAACAGGCTCTAGACTATCTGCGTACCTTTCATTTAAATCGGTTCAGTAGTTTTGTCGTGAAAGACGGACAAACAGACACACACACTTTCCCATTTATAATATTAGTAGGTAGGGAATGGATAGCATATAATGCCGAATTTGCAACTCAGGAAATACTTGTTAAAATTAAAAATATTTTTTACACATTTAACATTTTTAAATATTAATTACTAATTATGTGTACTTTATACAAATTACAAATAGCAAAGAGGGGTTCAATAACAAACCTCAAGGATAAAAATTAATTAGGTATTATGAGTTATTGCTAACATTATTTTTAATTAAATAGCGTTCCGTTAACCTACAATACTGAATGTGTTATAAAACCTAATATTTATTGCCATTAATGTGTGCACAGTTACACGTTTGTAATTAAAAGGCAAACATAACGCCAGGAGATTAGACTTAGGCTGGGACTATATAATCCGGAATACGGATAATTTTTTTTATGAAAATCCGTTCAGTAGTTTTTGCGTGAAAGAGGAACAAACATCCATCCATCCGTACATCTATACATCCTCACAAACTTTCACATTTATAATATTAGTAGGATTATACCGCATCAATATCGATTCATTTTTTTAATAATAAATGCATATAATCTAGGAACGCTTTCACGCCACATCAATCCAGTCCCGTGGTAAGTTCTGGAAGTACTTGTGTTACTGGTAACAGACAACGGAAATATATTTTTAATATACTTTAATACTAAACTTATATTTAAGATTTTTATTATAAAATACACATTCATGAGTCATGACGTAGGAACACAGGAAACTTTTTGCTCCCTGGCGGGATTCGAACCGCCTAACCAGAGGGTTAATTCTACTAAAAAAACCTGCAATAATACAATTACAATCAAGTCCCGATACGCTAAATCTGCCAAACCGTATTCTCGTAAACGTAAAAGCAGCGTGAAACGCGTTCTGATTGGTCGAAACTTCATTAAATCAGTTTATGATAATAAGTCGCTTCACTTATTATACAATCAAAGTAAAATGAAAGTCTACTTTAAATACGAGAATTGAGGTTCTGTAACCACTAAGCGTCAATTGTTTAGGAGCTACGACGTCACAGTCAAAGTCCAGAAGGTTCAACTGAAATAGTATGTAATGCCTTACTCTTTTAGTGAAGGCGCAACTTGTAGGTAAATACAATCGTAGGCGATCAAGCGCTGCGCGATCTGAATTGAACTTAATCATATCGTAGTAAGAGTCCCTATTTCTTTAAATGACTTTTCATAGTGAGTCTTCTGTACTTGTACTATTATTTATTCTGTGGTGAAGGGTTAAAACAGCCACAGAATCATCAGCACCGATATATTTAATTAGTTACATGTGCGTGTTCTGTCCGCTATGACGCAGCACATCGTATTGCCCATTATATTTTTATTGGGATGCTTTTGTATGAGTTGGCAGATATTTATCGGCTATCGGAACATTCGACCCGCTCATAACAGCATAAACCACCTTGTCACACGCTCGTTGGGCGCTCGATACTTTTTGTTCGCATCGTATGGAAAAAATGAAGATATTAATATATCTTTCTAATTCGAAATACGTCGGGGATAAAGGACGGTCATAAATCATTATGTATTCGTTTTTAAATGCGAGAAAATCGGTTTTCTCGGAACGCAAACGTCGAGATGTCTATAGCGTCAATGGACGGTTAATAGTTATTGGAAGGACGAAACTATTGTCAATGATTTAAATAACGTTTCATCGTTTTATTTCACTGTGTCAAGCTGAATAGAGTGAATACAATATTTAATATTATGACTACATTAATATTATACTAAGATTGAACTAATGATGTTAGAGAACAAATAGGGTGAGAGCACCAATTATCAGCACTTTACAAAATGATCCAAATATAACCTCGATTATTATTTATTACAGAGGAAAATACTTTATAGTTTAAAGTATGGTGTCGCCGGCAGTAGATTCCAGAAACATTAAAGATTTGTTTTTATTAAGAGGAAACAAAAATTAATTACAGAGAAGCTTTTTAATTCTACTATTTGTTCTGGTCGCGATAATTTGGTACAGTGCTTTTGGGTGTGTCACCCTATATCTATTTATAAAATGTCTGTATTTGTAATTACAGAACAAAAAAAACACGTTGGTTGTACGGGAGCACCAGTTGAAAAGTTATTTTGTTCTGTTTTAGTATTTGTTGTTATAACGACAACATAAATTTCATCTGTGAAAATTTCAACTGTCTAGCTATTACGGTTCATGAGATACAGCCAGGTGACAAACAGACGGACAGTGGAGTCTTAGTAATAGGGTCCCGTTTTCATCTTCTGGGTACGGAACCCAAAAAAATATGAAAAATTACCTAAGGTAAGGTAAAGGTATGATATTTTTTTAGTTCTAATGGTCTAATCTTTGTTTATGTAGATAGTATTAAAGCTTTACCGTCCTAGCTACAGGTTTTATTTTAATACTAGATGTTGCCCGAGACTCCGAGCGCGTAAAAGGAAACTGTATATTTTGTCCTTATATCTGTGCCAATTCATTGCAAACATACAAACCTTTCCTCCTTTTTGTTAATATAGATTATATAATATAGTTTAACATAATGTATTACCTATAACTATACAACAATAAAGTCCCTAGTTATTATTCTGTAGACGATGTTCAATTATGTGTAACATGTAGGTCAGATATGAGTCGCAGCGAATAGCCAGTCATCGGCTACTCATTAGCCGGCTAGTGTCTGGCTAGCGGCTAGTCGCTAGTGGCTAGCGGACGTTTATCGAGATTAAATTAACTAACGATTAAACATGCTCGGGGCATAGTTACGACTAAACAATTAGTTACAAATTGCATTCGAATAGCATATTGTAGAATAAACTACTTTCTTTGAAACTAACTGTAACTTTTGGTGTTATTTAACGTTCTGTAGTTATTTTTATTTAGTTGTCTAACCGTTCTGAATTTTGGTTTCGTTTAGAGAAAATGGGCTATGTAAGTTCACTATGGAAATACACCATATAAAAAAAAACTCCATATAAAAGATGGTTTATAAGGGGGCATCCATAAATTACGTGAGAGGTTTTTGAGGATTTTTACCCCCTCTCTCCCTAATGTCACGTGAGATTTTTCAAAATTTTTATACTGTGTATAAATATGTTGTTATTCTTAGACTAGTAAAGACTACTATTTGTATTTGTAATATATTATATTTGAGATTATTTTAACAAGCATGTGGGACGTGTACGTGTTTTTTGAAACTATTTTGCCACGTGATATTTGCTGAGACCTCTTCCCCAAGTGAAATTTGGTGAAGTTTGTCTGAACCCCGTTCCCCACTGATAATACCTCACGTTATTTACGCCTCCTAAGAACTATTTTTGTACCATGTTTAACTTAAAACTACGCGTAAACTCTGAACTGTGAGATAAGAGCAGGTGCAATAGGTTTAAAATAATTCCGATTATAATTTTACGTGACATAAAAATGACTCTGCAGACACAAAAGTTGTCTTAAAATACAGTTGGCAACCCTATTCAGCAGTGGGAAGTAAATTGAACTGCCAGTACCATTGTTCTGGCTGAAACAGAAACATCATCCATCTTGCTCTGATAACTATCAGCTGAGTGTCTAACAGATATTTCTATTCACTCGCAAATAGAGGAAATACGCGTAGTTTTATTTTTAATACAAATCTACTCGACTTTGCAGTTTTTCGACCGAGTATATTAAAATCTGATAAAATGTTTCAGAATGTAGTGAAAATAGTCATTTTTATTTATTTTATTTTATTAAAATACCAACAGCGTAATACATAACAAAAATTAACACTAAGCAATTTTCTTCTTTTTCAGTATGATAGGTTCTTCATATATTTATTATGTATCGATAAACTATGTACTGTGTCTATTGTGCACTTATCACGGACCAAAAACAACGCGTTCATAGCAAAAATTAACGCTGTAAACAATGTCATAAGGATTAAACGGATTAATTTAATTGTATATGCGTTTAAGTGGCACAAACATTAATAACATGAAGCTATATTTCACAGGGATGTTCTAAATTAGCGAAATCGGTTCCCACTGTATGAATAATGCGGTGCGATACACCTGCGAGCACAAAAATAAATACAAAACCACGCGGGTTCGCTCGTCAATCCGTCCGTCAGCTTTTGACAGCCCAAACCGGCATCAACGCTGGCCCGTGCGATAAAAAAATGACAGAAATGTACAAACTATGTTTTATTTTAGTTATTTTTAAGACTAAAACTATTAGGACGTGACATACTGGGAATTCCTTCCCGTCAGATACGACGGGTCTCTAATTACACGTTTTTGGACATGTCAATGTTTCCTTATTAAACTGACGTGTACTTTGGGTACTTCAAAGAACTAATAAAAATATTCTGGCGGAGGTGTGTCTAAACTCATGCATTTCAGGTAACTTTAAAGTAAAGAAGCAAAAACTATTAAACTTTGGAACATGTTTTGGTCATTTCTTTTATCTGTTGAGCTTTCACTAAGCATAAAGAGGCCTTTTTACATATATAATATTTATATTTAATATAATAAAATATTTTTCATAATTACAAGAATACAAAAATACTAGCAAAAATACGACGGACCTTAATATGTATCTACGACCAATGTATCCCATAATATGTATCTACGACCAATCTAGTTCCATATACTTTTCCTGCTTATATACCTAAAGGGTAATAAATTATTACTTGTAGTAGTGTATTTCAGGTATAGTTTTCCTGCTTTTTAAGTTATTATATATTAAAACTTAAGTAGCAGCTATATTTATTATTTATAGAATTGACATTAAAATCACTTATCCACCATGTAGTCCATGTACTACGATGTTCCATATCAAACTTTGTACGGAAATAAATCTTTGTTTTCTGACAAGTTTTTATGTACGGGAGTGTACGCTGTTCTAGTTTATCGTTATCTTGTATAATCTCAACTATATCTATGACTAGCGACCCGGCCCGGCTTCGCACGGGTACAATACTGATACTAATACTATAGAATGTCGCCCACTTCGCAACGGGCCGTGCGGCAGAAATCGTAATATTTAAATTTCGCCATAACTTCAAAACCAAACGTCCTTTTTTAATCATTCAAAGGCCAAATATTATCTACATAAACTGTACTTAGTGATGAAATAATTTATTTTGATAAGGATTAATAGCATGAGTAATATAAACGCGTTTAAATTTAGTCCAAAAAAAATTCAAGATTTCTAAATAAAAAAATGGTTGTTGTGCCTCACTCGACATAGATAGGTATAGTGTGTCGCGGACTTTTTTGTAGATATTTATAAGATCTACAATTAATTAGAACATTATATGGTTCTATCTTTTATAGTTTAGGCAGCGTACGCAAAATAAGTAACTTTTCTGGTTGATTTTTTACACCTTGTGTCCGAAAAACCCAAATATCTTACGGAACCCTATTTTTTTCCAAAATAAAATTTAGCCTATGTTACTCGTGGATAATGTAGCTTTCGAATGGTGAAAGAATTTTTGAAATCGGTCCAGTACTTTTTGAGCCTATTCATTACAAACAAACAAACAAACAAACAAACAAACAAACAAACAAACATACAAACAAAGTTTTCCTCTTTATAATATTAGTGTAGATATTGATCGATTGTACCAAGAATACTTATTTCTTATTAGATAAATGTTTATTTTATATTATGTAGCAGTTACTGTGTTGCATCGACGACCAATTAATATTGAATTATGATTTTAAAAATCTAACTGAAATCTAACCTTTTCCTCAGCAAAAATCTAATATGATAAAGATTTAAACATCATTAAGAACTTAATTTTTAGGGATGAATAAATTTTATTATTTTGTCATATTGTCTGTGCCGTAAATTAAACGAACATAATTTATATGATTGTGTGTCCTCTCAACGCCCACGCATCAGGTTTCAGCCCCCGGCCAACTTGGGACAAACCAATATGTCTAAACGATATTATTTTTTCATATTTTTTTTTTTCATTTTCGTTGGCATTCCTGATGTCCGTTTTACAAATACCGGCGCATTTTTTATGGTTAATTAAGAAACCGTGGAATTGAGAATTTATGTTTTGTCTACATGTATGAATTAATGTTGTTTAGGTGACTTGTAAGATTTATTTGTATCAAAAACCTTTTCTTTATTTAGTATAATGCGTGTAGTATAAATAGATCATTGTGAGTTTATTTTATTTTAGATTATTTTTTTACAAAATGATCCCGGATCCTAGATTTTGTGGAATGTGGATCAAATATTTCTATTAGTTATGACTCAACCAAATACCTATAACTGTCGTACGTCGGCTCAAGTTATCAATAGTGATGAATAAAATTATATTTTTTAATCTAAATTTTGGACATCCCACGACGTGTCTTAAACTTTTTGCCAATGAAAAGTTGCGCAGGTGGACCTCATAGATTGTGCATCAGTGAATTCGTCGCCATACATATTAATAGGAACAAGGTGTGAAAGAAAAAACGTATGAATGATGCAGTGAGACCCACCACACTGCCGACAACCCGAAGGAATTTCGCGCACTCCACCACAAAGGTAAGGTTTTTCTCAGCCGTGGAACCGGCTGATAGCTTCGTTTCACGAGGAATCTATGTTTCTGGAATACGCTTACAACATTTTCTACGAGCGCGAGCGTGGACAATGGGCGGTTTTTAGGCTGAAACGCGTTTAGGATTCGTGAAATGTTCGATTCTGTAGACAGAAACGTAAACATTGGAATAGACTTAAATTACAAAATCAACTTATAAAGTTACCTTATATATGTCCGTTGTGTACCTACGTACAATGCGATTTAAATGAGGATAGGATAGACTTAGCGCCATATTGTTTCGAATTATGACTATTATGATGTTTAGATACATAATTTACTACTAGGTATTTAATGTTTTTACTTAAATTCGACGCAAGACTCATTTTAATCATCAATTGATAAGCAAATAAATTTGTGCAAAAAACCATGCGCAAACTGCACTTTTCAAGTGATATTTGATAGAAATAGGTCATTGACAATCCTATTCTTATTTGTAACGCATTGTAGGTATATATCTTAAAGTTACTAGAATAAGTTGTCGTATCAAATTTTTAGAAGACATTTTATAAAACTGTAAAGTATTTATATTGCTACTCGTATTGTAAGTTGAAAAAATCAACGTAAAAGGCTGTATTGACTATTGAACGGTTTTATTTATGTCTATGGAGCACAAAACACTTATCTAGTAAATAGTGAGTGCGGCAATAATGTGTAAGCGGGGGCGAAGGAAGGGTGCGCCATTGTCGTGTATGCGAGTGTACTGTTGGTCGCTATTTATGACAGTTTGTTTTTTTACGCCACATGAAGTGTATGTTTTTATTAGCAACGACTTAAAAGTCCCAAGTCACGTGACGCATTTTTTTTAAAGTTGTCATAATATTTTGTACGTAGAAAGTTCTATGACTTATCTATTTACAGATTTTTTTTTTTGATTTGAACCACAGCTCAAGCCACTGAAGGGATTCAGTCGAAATTAGAATCAAGGGCTACGTTGATATAGGTAACACCATCCTTCCTCCACAGAAATAATATTTCAAAATTATCCAGATGCACTCTAAAAGTTTTTAATCAAAGGTTGGCTATTAAGCTACTGTTACTTTTTAACCGACTTCCAAAAGGGAGGCGGTTATATATTTGGCTGTATATTATTTTTGGGTAAGTTCATCAATTACGATAAGGTACTTCGCCGTTTGTAAACCGATTATCAAAATTATTTTTTTGAAACAAATAACAACTAAGTAGTAGCTAGTAGGTATAATATACTTTCTATACAATTGTAGCTATAGTTAAAGTATTTCGTTGCTAGCTTTATTTATTTATCGAATAATATCCTCCATGTTAGTTACCTTGTACATAAAACGGGTATGGATTGTTGCCAGAGCCTTATTTGGCGTAGGTACATTATAGTTTCGTTTTTTGTCCGTTTTACATTTGGGTTATAGCCAATTAATGTTACAGTAACTTATTTTAGATCCTTATATGGCGCCCATGCGGTAATGGGTAGTACTTCTATAGAGAAGTAAAACTAAGTGTAAAAGTAAAAAAAAAATGTATTATTTGCACAATTTTTCTATAATTTATTATTAATTTTAAATAGAAACTAAAGTAGTATTATTTTAATTAATAACGTACGTTAGGTTCTTTCTTGTTTAATATTTTTTTCATTTATTAAAAAAAACTATTAAGTCGATAATTTAATGACTTTTTGTTACCAAATTATTTTAAAGTTATCATTATAGGTATACCTACCTACTACCTACATTATACAGCATGCCATTATTTAAATAAAACCAGTTAAATATTGTGTAGTAGGAATCAACGATAGGTATGTAATTTTCACTAAACTTTAGAATTTTATTATAAATGAAAACCAAATATGGTTTAGGACTAGGGTAAAGACTAATTAATAAGAATAATGAGTTTGATGTCATAAATTAAACCGTAAAATGTCAGCATTATAACATTTTATGATACTATAACGTGATAAAGACGACTATAGTTATGATCTAAGAGACGACAGTTTATTTGCCCTTCTATGTTAATTCGAATGAGTAGCCAACCAAAACAGAATACATTTTATGAATGGTTTTATAACGCCATTTTATTAAAACTAGAGTTCGCCCTGTGGTCAAAATTTGCCCAAAATAATTCTTTTTTACCTGTACATAAGTAAATGATGTAACAAACGTCAACGTGAAACAAAAATACAAAATTATGTTTATCAAATGCACGGTTGTGTTAATATAACGTAAGGTATGTGTGCTGTTGTTATTTTTATTAATCTGAGAGCACGGCAGCGGTATCGCCAAGTATTAAGCGGCCGTAACTATCTTTTCTCGAAGCATTTCGCGGCTTTTTCGTTTTAATATATTAAAAAAATGCTTTTGTCACGCCTACCCAAAAAAGGAAAACTGTGTCAAATTTCACAAATCGCAAGACGTATACACCCATACGCACAATTGTTCTCGTAAAGCTTTACCTACCTACCTTATACATACCTACAATGATTCTGTAAGGCAATGAAAATTATTTTGCATATATTTAGGTTTTGCTGCAATTTGCTTAGGTATACGAGACAAACGGACGAATACTGGAAAGCTTATCAAAATTAAGTGCCCTCGGACTATTCAAAGTCTGTCGCTGTCTCTGCTAGCCGAAATGACAAGGACAGCACGTGAATTGAGCGTGATTTAATTTAACAATCGTTCCGTAATCGGCGAATAGAGATTTCAGCTGCTAAGATGTGTAGGCATAAAATAATAAAAATTGAAAAATAATTGATAACACTGAAATAAATATCGGACGTTACATGGTCCTATTCATTATTCATCGGCAATGCGGGTGGTAAGAGTAAGTATAAGCAAAAACACTCGATTTGTCCTGATATAGATGACATGGGAGATGTATTTTTCATGACGTCCACAATTCACGAGAAAAAGTGCCCATAAACAAGTACAATATGCTGAGTTATGGCGACCATTCTCTCATATAATTTCATAATTAGCTAATTGCTTTGATATAGAATCGAACCATTTCGATCCAGTTTTTTGCTTGCAGGCCGTAGCATTGTCCGCGACGTCGCTCAGTGGAATCGAGAGAACCGCTTTTTTCTCAGACGACGTTTTTCAAATCAGGTGCCAAAATCGGGAGCGACGCGTCTTTTAAATAGTGTCAGTGGTATAGCGACAATAGTAATTTTGTGTCACTTAAATGCAAGCGATGCGGTCATTGGACGTTCAAAGGTGTACTCTTTTGAAACTGAAAATGTCAGCAAATACCTATATTATAAGCTAGCATTAATTGCCCGCCTGAAATTAGATTTTAAACTTTCATCCCCTATTTTACGCCCTTGGGGGTTGAATTTTGAAAAGTTATTAGATGCCTACGTCATATGAGGAATACCTACGTGTGCAAAATTTTAAATTTCCAACCTTAAGGGTTTGACTGTTAACCTGTGCATTGATACATTAGTCAATATTTCAGAAGCTTCGACTTTTATATAAGTACATACCTAGATTGAAGTTTTGAACAATTAAGATTTAAGAAGCATTGCCTAAAATTCGCCTTATTTTTGGATGAACTTTTAATATCTTTTCAAGGGCTGTTCGCAGCAATTGGACCGTGCGATCAATGTCATCGAGTTCCGAAGGGGACTGGTGACAAAGAAGATAAAAACTTAAACCGCTTAGCGCTCGTATTGTCTATGGCAACATAGGGAGGCGAGTGATTGGTGTGTCCCGGTGTCACCCTGGTGTCTATATAACTGTACCTACACTGGCCCGGTGTCTAAATGTGCTAGCCACGCCCTTGTAATAAGAGTAGATCGTTTGCTTAAGATAAAAGTGAAATCCTCATTTCAATTTTCTACCTAAACATTTTAAACATTTTTTCACAGCACAAGAATATATAAAAAAGGCAATTGTCTTATTAGTTTTCAGTGCATAAATGCTCCGCTGGCATGGCGTAAAGTGAAGTACCGTAATAGACCTACGAAAAATCACAAAAATAAATATTTTTTTAACTTATTAATATTTTTACTATTAGTTTCATAAATACGAAGATCGAGAGATATAACATAATATTTAACCAAGGGCTAACTTAAGCCCAGATCTGCGCAAGTGGCATCTCTCTTCTAAATGTCCTTTATAAAATCATAATATTATATTATAATGATAACCTCACTTTCATTAGTGACTGTTCTATTAGTTTGTCAAAGCATCAATGATCAATGCATTATAATAAGAAAGCCACAATAGAGACATTTATTAGAGAATTTTCACAGCAAAAGTGTTGACAGAGCACCGTTATGTTGGTAACACTGGTCCCCTCGCTCAGTTTTATTGTTGGCAACATTTTTTATACAATTTATCAATCCGACGCAGATGGCGAACCATACACCTTTGTTGCGCCCAACTATGGGGTTACATCATTATCATATGGAACTTATGTGTTTTTGAGCCATGACTAAATATAATGTAACTACAGGTTATCAAACTAGTATGTACTAGATATGGATAAAAATATTTGTATGTCGTTAATTAATCAGGAATGCAGTGTCAATAATAATAATAATTAGTTATCAAGTAAAGTGTTAACTACCAATAAATAAAAGATTATATTATGTGAAAATTGCTAATTAATAGCACGCAAACCGTTTACGTTCTTATTAACTAGATATGGCACATTTTGTAAATATTCTACCACTAGAAAAAAGCATGCATAATTCTCTGAATGTTAAATTAAAGCAAAAAAGTGTACTTAGTTACAGAGCCTAGACAAAAACAATCTAGTATCTACTATGTATATAGAGAAAAGTAAAAAAATAGTGTAAGCGCACACTAATAACATTCATCGCATGCACGGCTGCATATGCGTGCAATAAACACTGTAAGTGCTGCACTCGACGGCCGCACAAAGGGCGACCGCAGGGCGGGGACCAGGGCCCGAGTCCCTACACCCGGGCCCTACGGTAGGGCCCGTATTGTTTGCTAAATATTTTGAAAGCGTCATTTTATCCGGCATATTAGACACTGCGTTTGATGGGGGATCGTCTTCGATATTCAAAATCATATCATCATTAACGTTTTGTGCCGCACCCTAGATTCTGTGTGTGATTTAAATTACTCAGCCATAAATTGAACGGCTGGTTCGTTACATCGTTATAAATATCTTATATATACGAGACAATCTTGTATGTATAATCGATATCTTGAAAACGGCTGCAAGTATTACCACGAAATTTAGGATGCAGGCAGTTTTAAGGGAGAAAAATCGATTTAGCTACGTGTTATCCCTCGGAGACTGCGCATTTTAAGCTATACCCATATGCTTTTTCTTTCGTGCTGCAACAATGTAGCAATAATTTCGATTCCAGTATCAGTCCCATTTGGCAGTTTCGTATGCGTATGTATTTTTACCTATAATTTTTGCTTTGTTCGAAAATTTGGAATACGGTGGATTCGAATCCCAGTCGGAATAACATTTTTGTGATTCCTTTAATTTTTTTTTTAAATTTGTCCGCTTCGCTCGGTTACACAGGTACTATTATATAATAAGGAAAAATACATGTGTGAAAATCAAAATGCCTAGGTACTACAGTTTCTATAATGTTAAAACTTTTTAATCTCATTCTTCAACCGTGGGAGAGCCATGCTTCTGCACGAATGGGCCGACTATATCAGTCTACTCGTCTACTTAATACTTTTCACTTATCGTTTTATAATAATACTAGCTGTTGCCCGCGGCTCCGCCCGTGTAAATATATTATCCCTCGGGTACACTGTATTTTTTCGGGATAAAAAGTAGTATATGTTTTAATCTAGGGCCCAAACGACTACCATACTGAAATTCATCAAAATCCGTTCAGTAGTGTTTGCGTGAAGGAGGAACAAACATCCATACATCCTCACAAACTTTCACATTTATAATATTTTATTTTTTTGATTTATAATATTTTATTACTTTGATCCTACTATATATATAATATAGTAGGATCAAAGTGACTTTCAAGCCCATGTAGTACCAAGTTTTTGCTTGCATAACCCGTGACCATGTAAAGAAACTGGTCGCTTATATAATGACGAGCACACAGACGGTTACATAAAAGAAAATAATTGAAAGCAATTAAATACCAACAAGATGTCACACAACTTTATCCAATTACGGACCTACAATTTAGAATTTACGAGCAATTATTTAGTTAAGCGACTTCTAAGTACCCCTAGTTCCTAAAAATACGTCAAAGGGGTTTTTAATGGCAAAAAAATGTGTAGTTTAAATTTTGAAAATTATTATAGTACAATGTGTATTTATACTACCGTAAAACTACCGTCATCAAGTTCTATCTTGTTAAATACATTTAGAATACTCTATAACCATAAAAATAATTAGTAAATAGACGATGAAATTGGTAGTAAGTATAAATACTATTTTTTTACATAATTATTTTTGTAAAAACTCCCACACTCCTGACTTTTGCCAGCCTTATATTAATTCCACCATCTATATAATGTATAGTATTGTATAGATATAATTGATAACAGAAACGATGGTATAATTTTTGGATCTTTCTTTTCATTTTAAATTTCGATATTATTTATTAGCATTAATTGCCTGCGGCTTCGCCCCCGTGAAATTAGATTTTAAACTTTAATCCCCTATTTTACCCCCTTGGGGATTGAATTTTGAAAAATCCTTCCTTAGTGAATGGCTACGTCATACGGAATGCGTATGCAAAATTTCAAATTTCTAGTCTTAAGGGTTTGGCCTGTGCGTTAATACATCAGTCAATCAGCTTTGCCTTTAGGTCCGGACGCACACACGTTTTGGTAAGTCGCACTTGAACTGCAGCGGCGCTACAAAAATATATTCAGTAGCTAGGCAACCTCCAAGCAAGATGGACGAATGGACGATTGAAATTTAAAAGGTTTTTTTAATAAATATGTACCTACATACCTACAATCTAAATAATTTACATACGACCTCCGTGGCTCAGTGGTGAGCGCAGTGGCGCTTTAACCGGAGGTCGCGAGTTCGAATCCCGACAGGGAACAAAAAAGTTTTCTGTGTTCCTGGGTCATGGATGTGTATTAAATGTGTGTATAATATAATTAAATATCTTATATATAAGTAAAGTATAAAAAGTATTAAATATATTTCCGTTGTCTGGTACCCGTAACACAAGTTCTTCGGATACTTACCACGAGGCCAGACTGACGTGGTGTGAAGCGTCCATAGTTATTATTATTATAATTTTCACTATGAAACCAATTAACATTGGAGAGGTCGTCGTTCATCCATCCACAGGAAAAAGAAATAAAAAAATTAACTGACCATTTATTCCCATTTCTTGAACTATTTAATGATAATATCTATCTATGGACGCTTTTACACCACGTCAATCTGGTCCCGTGGTAAGTTCTCGAAGAACTTGTGATACGGGTACCAGACAACGGAAATATATTTAATACTTTATACTATACATATATTTAAGAATTTTATTATATAATACACATTTATTGCACATCCATGACCCAGGAACATAAAAAACTTTTTGTCTCCCGGTGGGATTCGAACCCGCGACCGGGCTTCTTGAACGCCGACACGCTAACCATTGAGCCACAGAGGTCGTTTCACTCCAAAGTTGGTTTTTTTTTTCATACAAGTGTTCATGTACTTTTTATGCTGGACGTCATAATATTATTATGTCTCCGGATACTGGCCCACGAGTACAATAAATTTTATTCATCTATCGACATTTTTGACGAACGATTATCGCGCTCCCAAGTATCTCGGTTGACTGACTATGAAAATGAAGTTGGCCAAACCGAACTGCAGTTCGCGTCACTTTTTGTCAGTTGATCAAGTTTGACGCGCAGTTCGCTGCAGTGTAGTTCCGTTACCGCTTAGTGCGTGTTATCTCATATAATTTCATATAAAGAATATTTTGACGCGACGTGTCGCTCAGTTCCGCCGAAGTGCAGATCCGCCTAGTGCGTTCGGACTTTTATATCTATCTCTAATATATAAAATTTCCATGTCACAATGTTAGTTACCGTACTCCTCCGAAACGGCTTTACCGATTTTTACCAAATTTTATATGCGTATTCAGTAGGTCTGAGAATCGGCTACTATCTATTTTCCATACAGAAATAATTTATAAGGCAAAACAACGTTTGCCGGGTCAGCTAGTAGGTATATTTTATAGAAGATAGATTACTAATATTGAGTTACCTGAGTTCGCCACTTATTTTATCTAGTTCACATAGTTGCAGACTATACAGGGTTTTAAGTATGACGAGGAAATCATATACCTAAACAATAAATTGCCACCAGTGTGCTGTGTGTAAATTGTCATACTAGCCGTGAAGGAGTGAACTACAATGTGTATGACATCGAATTAGTTACCATTGTTTGCCACTAGGGGCGTCGTTTCAATGCCATACAAATTGTGGTTAACTTCTTCAACTTTCTTAGTGTCAACTCGTACACAACATACAGCTCTCTAGCCACCAGTGACGTGGGGTTCCTATAACTCCATTCCTGTCGGCCTCACTTACCACTTACCTTTTGAAGACCCTCGTCCAAATTCCTACCTATTACAGGGCTGTATATAGGCCAGGGATTGCCTTTAAAGAAGAACCAGCCTTCGCCACTGCTAGCCACTAGTTTTATTGTAGCGGGTCTACGCCTGGTCTACGTTAAGCTTTTCCTTAGCGGATTCTTGTCTAATTTCCCTTTTTAGGGTTCCGTGCCAAAGGGTAAAACGGGACCTTATTACTAAGACTCTGCTGTCTGTCCATCTGTCTGTCTGTCTGTCTCTAGGCCGTATATATCATGGACCGTTGTGGTCAGACAGTTGAAATTTTCACAGATACTAAAAAACAGAATAATGTAAATATTAAAGGGGGCTCCCAAACAATCGTGATTTTTTTGCCGTTTTTATAGATAATGGTACGAAACCATTCATACGCGAGTCCGACTTGCACATGGCCGGTTTTTCTAACTACCTATGCAAATATTGAAATTTTAAACAAAAACAGGTTTATCATAAATAAATAATTGTATTTGATGAAGGTTCGTAGTACCTTAATGCTGCAAAAATTATGACGACTTCATTTAATTTCTTGTAACATTAATTTGTTGCACCAAAATCGAAATTAATGAATTATAACTAATAAATAAAAAGATTATTGTGACTCCTCTAAGGAATTTGCTGGGGGCACTTTAGTTGTTAAGTGACATAATATATCTAAGCGCTCGCGCCAGCCCTGGGGCTATATCAACAGGTTCTACACCTAAATTGTTCTATGACATTGTTCCTAAAAAACCCCATCGAGGTTAATATTATAACCTCCGCCTTTTCTTCTTCATACTTTTGAAGTCCTACTTGAACGTGAGTTCAATGAAATATTGTTTTTATCAGCATATTGTTTGGGCTGGTAGTTGGTACCCACTACCCATACACTTTTTGGGTATTATACACCCTTATTCTTTTTAGTGCATTTTGTTACTTTGGAAGTCGGTTTTCATTTTTTGCTTAAAAATAATAATTTACCATAATTATATTTTTAATAGGTTGGTAGGTATTAGGTAAGTAAGATATGTTTTTGTTTTTGCAAAAGATATGTGCTGGTCTTTGATTAATGGTGCTGGTTATATTGGTCAAAAATACTCATGAATCACGATAAGATACAGTATTACTTTACAAATATATAAATAGATTTAAATCGGTCAAAACAAATTGATACGTTACAAAGAATCAATGGCAAGTGAACTCCGCTACCGTCTTCCTAAAGTGTCGGGTTACATTTGTGCGCTACATTGGGGACGGGTTTATAAAAATATCAGTTACAGTTGACCAGAGACAAGTAAACAATGCCACCGATTCCATAGATAACATCAAAACATAGGTTATAAATTATTCTAAAATGACACTTTATAATTTATCGATATTTTGATTTTGATTTTTAATAATATTTTAAATGAAATTATATGTTCTGTCACTTGTATGAAAAAATCAATTATAAGGAACATGAATTTAGATAAAGTTTTTTAAAATTGCGGGATAGTATTAAACCATTGCCAGATTTAAGATAAAAAGTCAGAAAAAGAATTTTCGTTTTATTTTCATCACCGTTTTTCTAAATCGTCATGTTCAAAGTCTAGTCAAAGTCCAAATAAATTAGTCCTAATAAATTAGTCAAGTCAGTAGATTCATTAAAGCGGTAGGAAAGTTCACTGAAACCTCCTAGGCAGTTTAAAGGAGAACACAAATTACCACGTTTTTTGAAGTTGTACCACAAGATCACATTAATTATGCACGTAAACTAATGTATAATGAATTAACCAGTAATCATTATTTTAATAGAAAACGTACAAAAACAACAACATATTCGCCAAAATAATACTATGCAACGTATTTTTGTAATATTTTAAGCCAAGAACTTTTCGTTACGCAGTCACATACCTACATGATAAAATGACTTAGCGAGCGCCCTCGATTCCAAACCATGCTGGCTCACGGCCAAACTTACTATATTATGTAAATTAATAAAATTATTATGACATATACTATTTATGACCTTGCTCAGCGATCTTAATAAAGAACAGGGTCTTAAATTATGCTTTTATAAAATTAAGTCTGTTTTAAATACTTTTTATTAAATTCCATTTAGGTTCGGAAAATCTGACCAGGTAACGACAACTTTAACAAGTTTCGTATTGTTACTGCCGTCTGCCACACGTCCTAACCTTTAAATGTCAATAGTTAATTTATAGAGTAGTAAACCATTTCGAGTCACCCACAAAAACATCTATTTATACCCGTATAAGATAAAAGAAGACATTGAATAGAAGTAAAAAAATATAATAGCAGATGTCCACTCCACGGTTTCTCGAAAACGCAATAATTATACGTATGGGTAAGTGTGAGTAAATTAAAAGAAATTTGTTTTAAAGTAATGGTTAGCTTTTAATGGTTCGTGGAAAACCATACATATTATGAAGGAATTGTTATGTAAGTTATTATCCGTGTTTACATAAAATGTGACTGTTTTGTACAGAGTTTTCAGAATAAAATTAAAAATAGTTTAAGATGCTTGTAAGAAAAATATTTTCCTTGTTTGGGACAAAATATTATAATGGTTGATATTATTAAATCAAAACAAAATTCAAGGATATTAGTAGAGAAACTTTTGTATTCTTATTTTTAAATTCTATTACTATTAATTATTAAAAATCTAGTGTAGTTCGTGATGATAGATTCAGGAAAAACTGCTAAACGGAGTTTGATGAAATTTGATATGGTAGAAGTTTAGGCTTTGTATTATATATAATATTTTTAAGACCTTATGTATACCACATTCTTGCAATAAAGGATTGATTGATTGATTGATTGATAACATATTATATGCTACTTTTTATCCCGAAAAAGTACAGTGCTCCCGTGCTTTATATATTTACGCGGGCGGAGCCGTAGTCAAAAGCTAGTAATTCTCATCTCACACTGAGCAAGATAAAGTGAATACCACGAAACTAACTTACTAGGTAGTAGTTACCACCTATTTAGCAATAAACAATTCAAAGGCGACAAGCAGAATCGTAAATAACAGCCTTATTACGACGATGAAAATATTCAGTCATTACAACTCATAACTTACACAAAGATTTTTAATTAAATCGTCTAGACGTGGCTAATTGGCAATATTTTCATTCTATTGTCTCCTAATCACATTTGACTGTTGCAAAAAGTGACGTCATAAAACACGGAAAGGAAATGAGTTGACGGATAGATGTTTTAATTTATGATCTTTTTCTACGCAAACAATAACAGTTTCGGTGATAAATTTTGAATTGAGCCTGACTTTTGTGGATACCGAGAAAAGGACTCACAGGGAGACAAAAGATTGGTCCCCAGACTCCAGAAAGATGCGTTAAGCGAAAAGGACCGATCGTTTTTATCTGTGACTAGATATTGTTAGAAATATCTATGTGAAAATCCACTTTGTGCATTTATGCAATACACATTAGAAATATATTAGGATTTGTGAGCATTGTTATGATTTGTTAATTTTAATTAGAACCTATTTAAATAAGCTTTCGGTGTCAGGTGATATCATAAATTGTAGATCGAGCTACGTATTGGGGTTAAATTCGGTATTAATTATAATTTATATCAAGTTTTATAGCTATTTAAACTATGGATATCTAGGATATCTTGTTTGCTGTAAAAACTAACTTTTTAAAATATATATGAAATCTTACCTGTATGCGTTCTCTTGTGTATCTTGAGGTTTTCTGACCTGGCGAACACCTTCCCGCAGCCGGGGAAAGGACACGGGAAGGGTTTCTCTCCCGTGTGCACCCGTATGTGGTTGACCAGCTTGTATTTCGCCTTGAACGGCCGGCCGTTCCGCGGACAGCCCTGCCAGAAGCACGCGTGCGTGGTACACTCCGGGCCGCCCACGTGCTCCACCGTCAAGTGCGTCACTATCTCATGCATGTTGGAGAAGAGTTTGTTGCAGAGCTTGGCCGGCGGCGGCTGCTCGGGGTCCAGCCACTGACACCTCATATCACGTCGGGGTGGGGGCCGCACGTAGCGTATGAACGCGTGCGGCGCGTGAGGATGGGGGTGTGCGTGCGGTACGAGCGGGCCGCCCTGGTAGTGGACGTCGCCGCACCAGCTCTGCTCCAGCGGCTGCTGAGGGAACAGCTCCCCGCTGTACTCCCGCAGATGGTATCCGTTCTGGTAGCCGTGCAACGGGTAGGGCTGGTAGTGAGACGGATGGTGGGGGTGCGGCGCCGCCGCTCGGTGCTGGGGCGCGCCGCAGGACGGCTCCGGAGACATCTTGAGGCCGAAGGACGCTAGGTGGGCATGGTTGGTGTCGAAGAATGCGTTCATGGCGGGAGTGCCCGACACCGGCACATAGCCCCATTCGCCCGCCACCATCCACGCAGCGGGCACCACCCGCCGCTTGCCGTCTGTTTGATATGCTGCCTACGGGCGCCGGCCTCCTCGGAAATACGGCCGATACTTGTCACCACACCGACATTACCGTGGACCTGAAACAAAAAATACATGAAAAATATGTAAATTGTGCAAATAGGTATCAAGTAGAAATAATATAAAAGAGCAAATTCGAGACTCGAACCAACGAATAGCGTCCGGACACTAAACCTGGCCATCGAAATAAAATTAAGTAACAAAATAAAACAAAACGTTATTTCATAATTCAGTTCTATCGGCCATAAACGTGAACAAATTCAAAGTCATTTCTCAAAATAATATCACTGGACCCGTGGCGGGGCCGAACTAAAAAAAATAAAGCAGGTACTATCTGACGGTAAATTAAACTGAGGATAAATTTATAGGACACTTTTATACGTCTGAGACAAAAATTCCAATTGTGCCCGTGTATATTTAATTTTAATTTATTTGTTCGTTTGTACGTCCTTCAGAAAGATTAAGAGTTTATGGAATATTAAAATAGTTTTATGAATCATAGAACCTGTTTCGCTATGGTGACTTCGATAATTCGATATTATGAACGCTTTAGTTTTTTGATTCATGGTTTAAAAACAAACTTATGCCTTCCCAAATCCATGGGGATTTGGGATGTAGTATGTCATACTATAGAGTATGAGATACTATATACCAAAAATATTAAGATACTACAAATAAAAATTAATATTAAAGCTAATTATATATATATATATATACTATTAATATTAAAGCTAATTACAGGCTGGTCTAACATGGCCACATTATGTGACAGTAACATTGACAGTAAGTATGAATCATTAACTTTTGAAGAAGTGGCTCTTACATTAACTTCTTATGATTGTCCTAATTGACAATTAAGTAATTCTTATTATGAGTACCATTTTACGCATTTCGAAAAACTGTCGCAAATTGTCAAAATATAATTGTTAGAAGTTAGGTAATGTAAGAGCCACTTCTTTAAAAGTTGATGTTTCATAGAACGACTTTTCACTTTGTATGACCATTTTATACATGAAAATATAAAACCATACCTAAATGATAAATTTACAAGCTCTTAAAATCCCAGCGCTCCAAATAAAAAAGTAACTTTTCTAAATTCATTCCACAGCATAGGTACAATCGTGCAGGAAAGTGTTAATTTTTTGCAAACTGTCATAACTAAATTGATTCCTCGGGGGAGTAACGGAATGCTACACAAAAGATTGACAGTTATGTTGTTCATAATCGCATTACTGTAAATAACGTTGTTTATATATTGTCCGAAGGCACTTCACGTGGCCCGCCGAGCCGTACCTAAGTTAAACAATGTCGTTTCATGAGATACAAATCTAATCGGTATTATCTCGGCGCCCCGCCGAGTCTCGTCACAAAGAACGGGTTGACAGAACACTCATGGAGAAATAGGATTACTGAAATTCTGACATTTAAAGTTTTTAAGCAGACAAACTGTTTGTTATATATACGCATAAACCTATTTGGGGATTCTTCCACATCTGCTCTCTAGTTGATTTTGACAATAGGTTTAATTAAATTAGTGCAACTTTAAGCCAAGCAAAACTTTTTTCTTTTCATTCTAGAATTACCCATGTATTGTAAAATAGTATTAAAGTAGGTAGTTATTATTATGTTGCTGAATATGTATATTGTATAAAATAGGTATATTGTTATAAATAAATTAACCAAAAAAAAGTAAAACATGCAACATATTTTAGCTTACATAATATTAATTTGAAATAACGACTTTCCTTATTTATCAAATCTTATTTAAAAATGTTGCGAGATAGGTAATAATTTAACTCAAGACTGTATATTACACAGGCAAAATAAATTTAGAAAATCTTGAATACATTTTATGGAAAATAAAATTAATATTTAATACAGCTACGTTACCGACTGTTCATTAAATGTTTTGCACGCGAATTTTACGCTGCGATATTTTATTAACAACATTGTACGATATGTTTCTGTTTTATTTTTTTACCAGAACTTAATTTAGTAATCGTTGAATATACGTTACTGAAATTATTTGAATAAATTATTTCAATAAATAACAACTTGAATACCTGCAATTTTCTTTGGCTTTTCTAACAGCCTATTCTATGTTTGTAACAGCCTTTCCACATTTTTAGCCTAAGGGTAAAAACGGGACCTCATTATTGAGAGACCTAATACTAAGACTTTGCTGTCCATCCGTCTGTCTGCCACCAGACCGTATCTCATAAACCGTGATAGCTAGACTGTTGCCGCTATAACAATTTATTCTGTTTTTTTTTTAAGGGACTCACATATAAACAACGTGTTTTTTGCTGTTTAGCGTGGAATCCTTCGTTCGCGAGGCCGACTTGTACTTAGCCGGTTTTTAGTATAAATACCTACTAGGTATATATTATATTAAATAGTATATGTGAAACATTTTGGTAATTTAACCTAAGTTGTGAGTTTTTGTCGGTTCAAAACTAGTTTACAGGTTTAATCTTACAAAAAATTTAATACCTACTTACTAAAAGGTATTTTTATTAAATAACTCGTTAAGCATAAAGCAAGGAATTTAACAAAAGAATAATAGCAATTTGATTAAATCTTGATATTTCTCTGGCATGATTTTATTTATTACACCAAGCTAGAAATGTATCATTTTAATCACACTAATAATGTCTTATGTTTTCAATGTAGCTTGGTTAGTTTAGGAATGTGTAGGAAATATGATAGTTTGAATCAGGTGAGTCGAAATCAGAAGTTACTTGTAGCGCCATGCTACTTTAAGTTGTAAGTAATTTATTAAAAATAAGAATAAGTTATTATTTTAATATCAAATTTTCATATACCAAATAGACCATTTAACCTATTTGATATGTACTTATCAAAATATACTTCATATTTAGAAAGGAACCAATTTCAGTTGCACATATCCGATAAATAATAATAATTTTCGCGTTTTTTTAACCGATGTACCTACAATTTACCTATAGTTACATAATTATTATTTTATATATTATTTACAAAATGTTATAATTGCAAAGTCTACTTTGTATGCACAAAGTAGACTTTGCAATTTTAATTAAATAAGCGTAGTTTTATCAAATAAATAAGTTCCATAAAAATTACATCTCGATAATTTTTTTTAAATTAGAAGGTAAAAATTAATCAAAAAGTCAATTAAGCTATAAACATTCTCTGATAAGCGCGGGACAGCTAGTAGATGAAACAAATAAAACAGATTTTATAGTTCTTATCTGTGCATATTAAAATACACGACTATAATTTGTATTACCAATAGATAAGAAAATTAAATCACAAAAGCTTCATTAACTATTAAGCGAATCAAGTGCATAGTTAAAAAAGGATATAATAAAAAAGGAAGAAAAAATATTATAATATCTATATTATCAAGTTTTTTCTTCCTTTTTTATTATCGAATTAATATTATTCGCTTCAGTTGATAATTTCCGTACGAATCTACATAAGGTAAGGAAATAGGTATGTCTTTGTTTTTTAATAGGCTTAATACATACCTACCTACATGTTATTTGTATACCTAGCTGTAGAACACTTTAAAAAATTGATTGAATGATTACTTAAATTTACTTAATATATGTCACCGTAAAATTGTAAAAACCGTTAGATTGTAAAAACATGTCGAAAGATTCATTACTAGATATAAATTTATAATGTAACGAAACAGAAACATATTATAGGCAGCATACCTATAAAATTCGCGTCCGAAGCCTATCAACATTTTACAATTTCACTAGTTATATTAAAATCTAACGGTTTTTACAAATTTGCGGTGACATATATGTTACTAAAACCACTATTCTAGAAGCAAAATAATAGGATTTATTATTTTATAACTGAATCGGTTAGCTATTGCCGACGGGCGCGGCGCAGCGCGGCCAGGTGTATCGATTCTTTTGCGATTAAGGTGTATAGGAAAATGCAGAATTACCTGGTTTACATATAAAATGAAGTATATCAGATGATAGATATGTATACCTTTTGTGTTAATTAGGTTAGGTTAGGTAAAGCTACATAAAACAGACGTGTTGAGCATTAGTCAAATTTTATGGGTCTATATGTGATAGATCAAAATCAAATCAAAATCAAAAAAGTTTTATTTCCATATGGGTTACAAAGTAACGCTTAAAGAATTGTCCCTACTTGATGCCTACCACCGGTTCGGGAACTAACCCGGCGAGAAGAACCGGCGTAAGAAACTCGCATGGGGCCATCTTTTAGCAAAAAGATGGAAAATTGTTCTTTTTTAAAAAAAATGAAGTTGTTTACAATGTGAAAACTTAGGTCTATATAATATTGACAAAAGTCAGATACATATTATAGTACATAGAAGTAGCCTTGCAGGTGGTCATCCTATTCCCAAGGTGTGCGATCGTCAATAAAATCATTGACCTTATAATAGGCTTTTGCACACAAACGTTCTTTAACTACTTTTTTAAATTTATTAATGGAAAGATTTTGAACGTTTTCTGGGATTCTATTGTATAGGCGTATACATTGACCTTTAAATGATTTGCTTACTTTACTTAGTCTGATCACCGGTATATCTAGCTTGTGCTTATTTCTAGTGTTTCTACAGTGATTGTCGCTTTTAGTTTTAAAATTACTGATATTCTTTCTAACATATAATACATTATCCAAAATGTATTGAGAAGCGACGGTCAGAATACCTATTTCTTTAAACTTTTCTCTCAGAGATTCAAAAGGGGACATTTTGTAAATTGAACGTATTGCTCGCTTCTGCAGCACAAATATCGTATTAATGTCTGCGGCACTTCCCCATAAAAGGATGCCGTAAGACATTCTACTATGAAAGTAACTAAAGTAAACAAGTCGCGCCGTGTCTTCGTCAGAAATTTCTCTAATTTTTCTGACTGCATATGCTGCAGAACTGAGCCTATCTGCAAGATTAGCAATATGAGGACCCCACTGTAATTTACTATCTAGTGTTATACCTAGAAATACAGTGGTGTCCACAAGATTCATTTTCTCATCATTTAATAGTATATTGGTTTGAACTTGCCTAACATTGGGCAATGTAAACTTTAAACATTTTGTTTTTTTTTTTTAATTTAAAAGTAAGTTATTAACATTAAACATAATATGTATATGGGATAGATGGATATTGGATTTGTACCGCAAGTAGGTAAATAATTGATAGATTGATTGCTTGGTGCCTGTAGGCATCAGAAAGGCTAGTCTGACAAACAAAAGTTGAACCTAAGAAATGGCGCCAAATCAAAAATATTAGGGTTCTAATTCCTATAAAAAAAAATAACCTGATAATTTATTAATTAGTACTAACATGATAAATAAAACATAAAATAAATGTTTTTTTTAACTCTTTCAAGCAAAAACCAAATTTTTTTTGATAAACTTTGGTCTGTCACATTGACTCTGAAGGTCGTATAGAGTTGCCAAATTAAAAGTTTGCAAATGACCCAGGTTCAACTTTCTTTAGTCAGACTCTACGTACCTACCCAAGTTATCCTAATAACTACCTGTTTCACGCTATAACCTCTCTCTATAAGAATTTAATTAGGTACGAAAATAAACATAGTCTAGACATTTTGCATAGTCACCTATGGTATTTAATTCCGTTTTTTTTTACAAAAAAATATTCATGTCGGTTGATGATACATAGGATGCTAGAGACTGAAAACTGAAGTTTAGAATTGTCATTTGAAATTCAAATAAAATAGAAATAAACACATTCTACGTACAAATATTCTATTAAAATTTTAACACTCCAGTGTTTTCGTGATTTTGGTAAATCGTAAGTTTTCAGTAACTCAGGTTTCAGAAAGTTTGATTTTTTAAGTAATTTTCAATGCTAAGCAGATTATTATATAATAAAAAAGATGATTGATTTTGAAATAAAAATAGACAAGTTAATGTTTTTCTTTATTAATAACAAACACGTTTTTAGCAAATATTATGTTTGTATACTTTGGAGATTATCGGAAAAACTACAATTTCCTTTGAGCGCATACCTATGCAGATTTCAGGCACATTATATCTGAGTCTGACATATTTTCTTGCTTATAATTGTAGATAATATACATTTTTTATGCAATTCGTACAATATGCAATTTGTATAATAATAATTCTAAGCATGTTAATTATAGGTAGGTAGTATCTAAGTTACTTTTATTTTAGGTATGTTCGAGCGAGCAGGTAGGTTTCCTTCATTCTTGCAACAAATAATTGTCTTAGTTAGACTATCAATTTTATTAAACGGTTTAACAATAAAATCCAAAGATTGCATATATTATAACAGTTGCTGAAGGTCTTCAGGAACGTTATAATATAACAAAATATCTATAAAACATTCTTACCAATTAAAAATCCAAGCTAATTTCTGAATATTAAGACACAAACATAAGTTATAAACACTTATTATAAACACTTCACCAAATCAAAAAGTAATATCAATTAGTTCTAATATCACAGTGTTTTGCGTTTCGTTATAATATATTTTCACAAATATCTATGTTGTGTATGTTTGTTAGTATTTTGATCGAAGTGTCACACGATTTTTTCTCGAGAATAGCTTCGCGACATGTGGCCACCGACTCGGCTGAAGCTCTCAGCATGACTGTGGGCTCCCGCGACGCTGGCCCTCGATACAGCCGACATACTGTTTCTTCAAGTAAACCAGACCGGCGAAGGCGCGAACGCAGCCCCTCGAGTCTTGTACTGGGCGGGCCGAATGAGCTTTTTCACCCAATAGTACCACGCGTTGCCGAGCGCCTAAGTAACACAGCTATCTCCCTCTAACATACGCGTGTAAAACTAAAACGACAGAGATAGAAACAAAATTGTAGTATCGTAATGTTATAAAGAAAATATCTTTGTGTTGGTGTCGTCATAAAGTGTTCGCTTTATCAGATTTACGTTGAAAGCTCGCTGTTAACTCATGAGGGCGCTTTATTCGCGCGCCTTATCACACCAAAGTAAACATTAATTTGCGCGAGAGGGACGGATGTGGGCGGGAAATGTTCTGAACTAATGTATTTTCCTGTGGGAAGGAAAACACATGTCGTCGTTTTTAATTTAATACGTGTCACGCTGCGCTCTCGTGTACCGCTTACGCTACTTATATTGGCTATTTTATGAAAAACTATTTATCGTTTATTAAATGAGATGAATTATGTGATATAGATAAACTGTAATAAAATTATTGACATATAATTTATTTCATTCATAATTCCAAGTGTTTATGAGACTTATATAACTATTTTTGATGATTTTATCATTTAATTATTATTTTTTAAATATTAATTTAATGTTAATATAACCTTAAAATGTTCTGAAGTAGTTTTAGGCATTTGTACAATTTTTCAGTAAAAAACTTAACTTGCAAAAAGAACGTAACTTTCAGAAATCTTCATTTTTCGAGATTATTTCATTCATTATTTCAGAACTGTAAAACTGAGTTAACCGTAAAGCTGACTTACAAATGTAACATTGTGATATAATATTATCTAAATTTTATGTGAGTTCTAATTTCTAATTTTGTTTAATGTTTTATATTCTGACCCATAAAATACAATTAACTTTTACATATCAAAGTACAAAATCATTGCAAGGAAAATAGCCTGTGACTAATTTATCTAACCCTAATTAAAATATCCATTAACAAGTAAATCACTGCTTAAATATTATGTTAAAACTATTTAAAATTAGTAAATCAATTTTAATACTAATTATTCTCATTATAAATTTGAATTATATTCAATTAATTAAAAGATTTCAAAATTATTTTCTCATATAGAAGTACTGTTAACACAGAACTAAACATTTAAATTCAGAACACGTAAGTATGGCCGGTACGAAATTCATTAAAGTAATTAATTTTATGTCGCTTTTGCTTTAATTATTTTGTAAAAAAAAAAACAAGTATGCCATACGGGCACGCCCTCACAGGTCGGATTGGTCACCATGTATAGGAGGAGAGCGGGGCGGATATCAGTGTTCTATAATTAGGTACCTTTATTATAATATCCATAAGTAACTATCTCTTTACTATGTTAAATATGTTTCATTAATCTAGGCTGCACTTAGGTATTATGCAGGCAAATGTAATAATTTCTCAGTATTTTTAAAATGCGAGCTTTTTATGTGATACCAAAAAGAAAATAATATTTTTACTACAATAGAATAATATTTAAGTTGTCTAAGGTTGCATAAAAGTAACGAAGCTTTAGCAAATGCCTATAAACCTAGATATTATGTAACCTTCGATAATAAACGAAAAGAAATGAAAATTGGTAAATAGTAGGTATTTCTTCCTGAAAATATGTTTCAGCAATGTTAATTTTTGCAACTTTCATTTATTTTTATTTCAGTTTTTTTTTCTTATGACATTTTTATAAGGTTTGGTATAAACAAACAAATGCTATATATGCATTATTTTCCCCCTATGTTTACGAAACCGATATTGATTAACGCAGCGGTAGAAACTTAATAGTATGAAACATAGGTAGGTCTTTGGTGAAAATTGTACAGTTGCCTGTAGACTTTGTTAACAATCTACATTATATAATCCTCCTAATATTATAAATGTGAAAGTTTGTGAGGATGTATGAATTTATGGATGGATGTATGGATGGATGGATGGACGTTTGTTCCTCTTTCACGCAAAAACTACTGAACGGATTTTGTTGAAATTTGGTATGGTAGTAGTTTAGGCTCTGGATTAAAACAGAGGCTACTTTTTATCCCGATAATGTAGTGTTCCCGAGGGATACTACATTTACGAGGGCCGAGCCGCGGGGAACAGCTAGTAGGACAGACTGATATACATATAACAGGTACATTATAAAAGCTAATTCAATAACTATATCACGTCGAAACATACAACGTGTACGTACACCTCCTGTGTACCTATTTAATTAATAGATATAAAGTATTATTGTTGGGTATTACTCGTATTATCCTACTTATACTATTATAAATGTGAAAGTTAAGAAATGGATAGATGTTTGTTACTCGTTCACGCTAACCTCGATGAAATTTGGTATGGTAGTAGTTTAGAGTCTAGATTAAAACATAGGCTACTTTTTATCCCGAAAAAACAGTATTCCCGTGTGATAGGTTTTTACGCAGGTGGAGCAGCGGCCAGCAGCTAGTAAAAAATAAAAGTAGGTCTACTTAATTCTGACAACTATTTAATTAAAGCGAATAATGGTTATTTTACCTCCATTTAAGTATCTACATGAATGGACGGCAATTCAATGTTTTTTCCTCAAACCAGTGAAAATACCTTTTCCTAACGACGAGGACTGCGCCGCGTGAGTTACAATTTAGTTTTTCTACACCAGCAGCGTTCCAGAAAGATCAGGTATGCTTGGTGACCAGGGCCTCTACCATGATCATTTACAGGAGAAGTTACTTGAACTTACTGCTACTATAATGTTGTACGATAACCATTGCGCAATCAAGGAATGCGAAATATTTTCAGAAACGTTTCCAACGAGCCATGTAGGATGCGCAACTGTCAAAACCTGATTTGCTAATCGCATGGTACTCTCAGCATGTGTATTTAATTGATTTAAATCGCCCTAGGGGAGACACAGTGTAATGCCATTCAGAATTTTTTAGCATGTATCAACAATGAACCAACTGACTGAAACTTGTTTTGCGGAAACACGACAAAATTTACGGTATAAAAACGTAACGAGCAACAACTTCACGTTTTTATTCTTATCGCCATAATATAAGATTGTTTTCTTTATACAATTATTTTTGTACCCTGAAGCAATTGTTTCTATGAACTTTAAAAAGATGGAACAGAAATACAGTACTTGTAAGTCGCAATTTGGTCGCCACACATGCACGAAGATGAAGAGCGGTTTTATATTAACTAATTGATTTTTCCGAAAACCAAACGTTTTGCAAGTGATCTTAATCTTAGGTAATTGATGAATTTTTTAGGGTTAAGCTTGAGTGAAATTAGTCGATGAATGAAGAACGAAAATTCTCAAAATTCATTAAAAACTTAAATGTACAGTATAGGTATATATATATATATATATATATATATATATATATATATATATATATATATATATATATATATATATATATATATATTATATATAACTAGCAATTAATTCCCGCGGATTCGCCCGCGTGAATTTAGATTTTAAACTTTCATCTCCTATTATTTATTTATACATAGGATTATGATCATCGATTCTTCGTAACTAAATACGTACCTACCTAGTACCTACTCATTAAATGCTTAAAAACAGGATTTTAAATGTATTAATAAATCCATCACATAAAAACCATGTCAATTTCTTTTACACGTCATTACCGTATTTCAATTAACATAGCCGAATTCACATATTTATCAAGGTACTAATAAAAATTAGTACAAGATATATCGGGGTTAAGTCCGACGAAAAAAGGGTTTAGGAATGGCGTCCGCGAATCGAAAAGCACAGCATGGGACGACCCCCCATAAGGTTATGATGATCCGGCCGAGGAGAGTAAATACAATTTACAAAGGATCGCTAAAAATAAGACGAAGCAAATTAAAATTGCGCGTGCCATTTGTAATCCTGAGTTCTGACTAGAGAGTAGAGAAAGAACTATCTACATATTAAAACGAAATCCTAATACTGACGGAATTCTTCTATCTCCCACACTTACATTTGTAAACAATTAATGTGGCTATAATTTGACTTTTATGGCTCGGTGGTTAAGCGTCAGTGTTCAAGCCGGAGGTCGTGGGTTCGAATCCCGCTAAAGGAACGAAAAAGTTTTCTAAGTTTATGGATCATGGATGTGTAGGTATTAAATACGTGTATAACACAAGTTCTTCGAGAACTTACCACGAGACCAGATTGACGTGGTGTGGAAGCATCCATAGATATACTATTTAGACGGGTCGCGCTAGGCGTATTCGAGGTGGTAAGTGGAAAAAATTCTAAAGTCGCTGAATTTGTGTGTGTTGATAAAGTAGTCCCTGGGGAGCTTATCATTAAGTTTTGTGCCATTTCTGCCCACTGCGTTTTCAGCAATTCCATTTTTTGTGGTTAATTTTTTTATATGGCTATAAAAGTGGCAATATTGATTTAAAATTTAAAATATTAATGGTATCTTAACTGGGACAGCTTCCAGAGTATGGAGACTTAATTTGCGTCGTTTTTGTCCAGTAAAAAAAGACTAAGGGTCATTTTTTGAAAACAGTACCGGCAAAAATTCTAAAGTGTGATAAACGACTATTTTCTGTTTAAGACCACTAAAATAGGCCTAATTCCAAATTTTGTGCCACATTAAGCGACTGCGATTAGAGAAATTAAGTTTTTTAGTTTCCCTAAGCTCAAAGCGTTCCAAAAACACATAATCGTTAAATAAAGTTCACGTATTCAATATTATTAAGTCATAAAGAATCTATCTTCCAAGTTTGTGCCTTTTTCATGGAGGGTTTAAATAATAAAATGCAAAAATAATATTATTATAATATGCGGTCGAAGTATTGTGGAAAATTCGCACTACAACATACACATTACACATATACGTAAATGTGTGTGATAAAATGTCATTCATTCGACTACATTTCAAAATTTTTATATTTCGCATTTTACAGCGATTACAAAATTTAAGCTTGCTTTTCCCCGCAACTTTGTTTGCGTAGCACGAATGACGAAGCTGAATGTAATTGTCGCCTGATTTTATACAATACATAAATGCACAATAAAATTTGATATCCGATAGGCTTCCACATGAAACTTCGGTTATCTAACACCAAAAAAATTACAATTTCAAATACCTAATTTTAGTTCTTGAAATTAGTCGTTTAACTGAATAGTCTCTTCAGCTACATCATATTTATTGTATATATAGTATTATTTAATAAAAAATAAATAAATTATTTCAACGCTTGAACTTTATACGTAGGTTGCTGAATACATGTTTCTAATACTCGTGGTTAAGAACTTATTTATTAGGTTATTAATTGATTGTAATAATTTATATAATTAAATACATTTTACAAACCAACAAAATAATATTTGTATATATTGTTATTCATCCCGTTGACAATTTTATATCTAGGGGCACGGCAGGGCCCCGCCAAGTCGAGCCTAGTGAAACATCAGAGCACTACGTACGAATGTGGACCGATCCTTGTTCTGCTTTTCGATTATGTTTACTATGTTTAGCATTAATTTATAATAATGTTAGTCTTATAAAATAATTGATGTATAATACCTAACGTTAGTCTTAATTTAATTTGTAATTTTATTATAATTTTTAATTAGTATTATAAAAAGCATTAATTTGTGAAACTGGAAATAAAAGGTTTTTTATTTTTGAATTTTTATTTATTTATTATTGCTTGTTAGTTTTATGTTAAAACTAGCTGATGCCCGCAGCTCCGCCCGCGTAGGTACAGTAAGTAGTATTAGAAGCTATGATTTTTTTATCTTTAAGTTATTTTGTTTTTTGTATAACTGACCTTTGAATTACATCAATTTTAAACTTTGCTTGCCTTTTTGGGAACACTCCTTGACTATTTTTTTTTTAGTCTTACGTTACGCAGCCACGGAAAAATTTACCACAAATAATCGAATTGCTGAAAAGGCAATAGGCAGACATGGCACAAAACTTAATTATTAACTCCCTAGGGACTACTCTATCAACTACATATAGGTACAGAAAAAATTCAGCAACATTAGAATTTTTCCACTTCCCACTAAAAAACAGCTAGCGCGATCTGTCTAATGAGTCAAAATGCATAGCTTGAGCGTTTCATTACTTCATGAGCTTTTGTATAAGGCACACCCCACACTAGCAATAATCGAGCGTCGTCGTTGTGCGTCATTGTGTTCACATTGTGTTCTCTAACAGAAAAGCTATGAACAGTGACTAAAATATTTTTTTATCTTAAGCCTATTTTCTACTTTACGAGTTTGTAAATTAAAGCTTTATAGAGTTAGAGAACGTAGAGTGGAGTCAGAAGGTTCTAGACGAGATCTGAAGACATTTTTTACTGGCGAGTCATAATATTATGGTCTCGTCTTGGCATCATTAAACATGAAATAAATTTAAAATTGAAATTATTAATTTCGCATTTAGAACATTATTACTTGTTAAGTTGTCACATAAATTGTCATTTCATTTTGTCGTATTAATATGAAACTTGGGCCCCTCCCCGCGTGGCGAGAGGCCCGCACCCCGTATTCGCCATTGATACATGATAAAAGTTGGTTTTTTACATTCTAATAAAAAATCCCGCGGATAAACATGGTTAAACTTATAGAAAGTGTTTTGTAACACCATAATCATCATACAGATATGAACTCTACTAGCTAAAAGTTTCATTAGTAGTTTTTATAGCGAGTTTGAGGAAAAAAAATGGAATATCTTTATACGAAATTGCCGAATGTGGCACATCTTTCTTACAGACTCAGATATTAACACTCTGAACAGTTTTTTAAGATTTGTCAGACATTAGAATAGTTGTGGGCCTGGTGGGACCATGTTTTATATAGTAGCCGAATACCAGGAAACCCCTGGTTGGATACGACTCAAACTGCATATGTGCATCGGTTACTCTTTCCTTAATATCGTGAAAGTAAAATTTTTAGCTATAATTTACTTTTGGGCCAATATCCATGAAAGACACAAAAACCTAAATTGCTACAAACGCAGCCATCCAAAATGGCACAAAATCAAATTTTAGACTAAGAAGAAGATCCGGAAACTATATGCAAAAAATAAAAGACTTTAGAATTTTTGCACCCTCAAAACTTATCCAGACCCGTCTATATTATAATTATAATAATCAGCCTATAAATGAGGTATGCCAAATGTCAATCAAATCTACACATCTTTTTTTGCGTTTAATTCTTTATCTCGCAAAACTTCTCGTAGACACGTCTACGGCGTAGCACAATATTTATTATTTTAATTGTTTTTAAATATTTTCTTATTTAGGACGCGTTTGCAAAATGTGTTATTTGACAGCAGCCAAATACGGACTGACATTTCTTTACAAATGTTTTGTGTAATTAAGCCAGACAGTTAGTGGCCAAATAAAATAAACCTTGAGCTACATAAAAAAATTTGGGTGAAGAATTTTTAGAAAATTTGTTATTGCTACATTAAAAATCATAATTTTTATATGTTTCTTAATAATTTTACAGACAAAGATATTGTACTCTATCTGTGACACTAGTTAGTTTTGTGAGATTTGGTTTCATTTGGTCGCAAAATCGGCCTAATAAATTATACATTGTTTACTTAATAATAAAAGCTGTTAAGGGTATACTAAGTTTTTCAGTTTTCAACACCTTTTTCTTTAATATTCAGGTAGACCCGACTCGTTTCATTCAATATTTTACAATATTTCATTAAAATTAGATCATAATTAGCCAAACAAAAGACACCTTCAATATGCCCCATATTTCATTAAATTAAAAACATTATTTTTCCAAATGTTTTTTTTGGAGAGCTACAAATTATAGAGGACAATATCTCTACGGGACGCCGCCCTTATTAAGTGAAGCCCAGCAGATGGCGATCCAACAATATTTGTGTACAACCAAATTACAATGGTGTTTAGAGGCCTCATTATTCGCGAATTTCATGAGGTTATTAAAGGGAGGGTTTCATTTAAAAGAGTGCACGGTAGCTACCGTTACTGCAGAAGCAATGGATACAGATTTTCTTCAAAGGTTGCTAAACTTACCTACTTAACAAGTAACGGTGAAGGAAAGATTTTCTTCAAAGGTTGCTAAACTTACCTACTTGTTACTCGACTGTCAAGATTTTTTTTATTTAAAAGTTTTGTTTTCAATAAACATAATTGTACGTTCTATAACTTAGTAAATAGTTATAAAACTTGCGCCTTATAAAAACTTTTTAAGACATTAAAAATATCTTAGGTATTTGTAGGTCTTTTATTAATTTTATATTAAACTAGCTTTTGCCCGCAACTTCGTCCGCTTAGAGTTCGGTTTCGAAACAAAATTTTAACCACTTTTTCCGCCCCTTAGGGGGAGAATTTTAAAATTTCTTTTTTAGCGGATGCCAATGTCATTACAACTATCTGTATGCCAAATTTCAGCAAAATCCGTTCAGTAGTTTCGGCTGTACGTTGATAGATGAGTCACTCAGGTTTGCCCTTTTTATATTTACACTAGATGTTGCTCGCGACTTCGTGCGCGCAAAAGTTAATTTCGGAGAAACCGTACCTAAATTTTTCCGCGATAAAAAGCAGTATACGTCCTTCCCCGTGATTTACTCTACATCTGTGCCAAATTTCATCAAAATCGGTCCAGTAGTTTCGGAGCCTATTCAATACAAACAAACTTTTATTATATTAGTATAGATAAATAAATCCTTAACAAATTTTATCCATCAAAATAGCAATTTTGTCATTACAATTTACAATAGAAATTTGCTGAGGCTCGGTCTTTAAACGCAATTATTTACGACACTTCATTGATTGTCCAAATACAGTACATATTCCATCGTAGCAGTCATACCATTGCGTGGTCGTACCTATATCTTGTACCTACCTCACCTCACAATACTCAACCGTTCTATTAAACTATTTATAAAGCATCATTTAAATACTTTTCCACAGTTGTTCCTGTAACGAATTCGGATGTTTTTTGGCGATGACTCGTGATACCGACATCACAGCCGCCGACACAATCGGAACTTTTTGTTCGCGTCTCAAATAAAATTAGATTCCATTTCGTAACCTTGTCATTTCGAGTTGTGCTTACCGTTCGATATTGACTACTAAGTGCCCGCTGGGTTGGCTGCGAGTAGTTTAGTGATGCGAGTTGCGACTCGAATAGGATTTTGTGAGTTACTTAAACACTTTGTACTACTCACTAGAATCTTCGAGTTATACTCAAGTTTTCGAGTCATACTCGAGTTTTGGTGTCAGTCGAGTAAAAAATTCAGTCAAAGTTTGCAATGATACCTATATTAAAATAGTGTCGTTGTCATGGATGTATTAATCATATTATATTATATAAAAATAAGTTATGGTTCATGCTATTGTTTTTTACTCTAATTTTTAAATTTTTAAATTATGTTATAAAAACAAGTGGCAACAGAATCAACTCGATGACTCGATGATGATGTCGCCGACTTGACTCGGTAACTCGAGTGAATAGAGGCTCGATCGTAAGAATTTATTTAAAATCGAATACGAGTTTGACATGTTTACTCGAGTAACTCGAGTAAAAACAGGGCTAGGTTCGCATCAATAACTATTCGACTTTCAACTAGGTATTTATTATTATTGGAGTGTGTTATTCGATACTTTGTATCCTATGTTGCACTTCTGATAACGCTTGATATGCGGGCCTACTGCTGGACTGACAGATAATGTGTATTGTGTAGAGATCATTTCTAGTATGTTAGTACTTAGTTATAAGGACTAACAAAACAAGTGCACAGATTTCTCTTGAGTATGACACATCTGCGCTACCATACGCAGCACAAAGTCTACAGTTCTCAAATCAGATAATTTTTCTTATTAAATCTCTCTTCTACAACTATCTCCTTACATACTATTAAAAATATTTATACAACAAACAGAGTATTCAATTTTGCTGTCTTTTTTTTGACGCTGGAAACTCACTTGACAGACAAAGTTAGCAACATTGAATAGCTTATTCGTTGTGTAAATATTTTTTATTAGTAAGACACCTAATGTTTATATTCTCGCTTGGAATCGCCTCAGCCCAATTCACAAATCCTAATATAATAAACTACAATCGGTAGCAATCTGCTAATTTCGCTAAGCTCCGATTCGAAACAAAAAGAAGATGAAACGAATCCGGTACGAATTAATTACATAAGTATACCCGCGGGGTGCTCGGTAACCCGAGGAGCAGTTATAGCATACAAATAATTTAATATGCCATTAGCTCGCGGCAGAATTGAGCAGTTCATACGCGTCTTTCGGCGCCCGCGCAATGAGGTTTATATATGGCCTTGCACACAAAACTGCGACGACGGCGTTAATTCGTAACTCAGGAAACTGCGACGAAAGTCGGCAAAAATTTCATGCGGCAATTTTGATTAGCCTATCATTCTCGAAGTAATTCAACTCGAAATCAGCTCGACAGCTGAACATATAAACTAAGTTCGAATATTGGTCGTGATAAAATTTCCATATTAAATTAATTATCTTTAAACGAGCAATTCTTGTATCTTGTATAGGTATGTATCTGAATCTCGGAAACGGCTCCAACGATTTTCATGAATTTAGTAAACAGGGGGTTTCGGGGGCGATAATTCGGTCTAGGTAGGTTTTATCCCTGAGAAACTGCATATTTTTAAGTTAGGTATGTATTCGAACCCTGGTGAAATATTTTTGCAATACTTTTTTTTAATCTACTACAGCTCCGAGCAAATCTCGGTTACCCAGGTTCTGTTATTGATAAGAAGATATAGCAAAAAGGTAGAAGATTTTAGATTCGCGATAGGAATGCGCGTGTAATAAGTCGTACGATTTTATAGATTTTTATGATGCGATGCTGCGTCGCGATTTTCGTAATTTGTGTGCAAACCCAACGGCTGGGAATCATCATTGACTCTTATATTTCAGGTGTGCAGTTTGGCCGGTTTAGAAAGTTGCCAATACGGTAGTCATAAAGATCTTTATATTAATAATTGATAATCCTTTTGTTTTTGTGAATAATTGGCCGTAACAGAGAAGGAGGAGGTAGAAAATATTCTGTACTTAAATAAACTTTATGGTCTTTAATTAAGTATTAAGTCGTTTTAAAACATATTTGTTTAGAAGTTGTTGCCTTTTAACATTAACAATTGATATAATTTTTGTATCTTGTATTTTGAATCATGATTTATGGCATTAAAATCCTTTAGTTTTACATCTTTTTTTTTTAATTATCAAACAAATTTTATCGACCTGGCTGATACATTACCATAGGCTGATGATGATCATGATGAACGTCACCTTACAAAACACAATGCAACCCTTCACACCTCCGATTCGTAAGTCATTATGTCGGTCTATTATTAGTATATTTTAATCAAGTCCATATCACTTGAGTTATAAAGGAAGGTAATTAATAAAAGATCGAAAGCCGATGCCACATGCCACGGCAAAAACCGATTGGAAATGGAACGATTTGAAACGGAACGGTTCAGCCCTTTGAAATACAACTGTTCGATATCGGTACCAGCAAAATACAGTGATATTCCCTTTTTCGAATACAATTAATTTCAAACGCTTGATAGTTGATACGAATGCGGAACATTTAAAAGTGGCATAGGTCTGTAATATTGAAAATGCGTCACTTACAGCTATTTCTTGAAGTTAGATGCCCAAATAACTTACTTTACTTAGTACTTCGATATTCTGCGACTGAGTATGTACCATAAAATATTTCAAACACACTTTTATATTTTAAATTTTATAAGAGAATGGGTATTTTAAGATAAGTGTGTTCATATTCTAACAAAAATTATTGCAATTTTTTTTCCATTAATTTTTAATAATAATAATAATAATAATAAGTATTTATTTGACATATAAAGACATTACACAATTATAAACAATACATGTAGTTACAAAATACAAGGTAAATAAAATTATACAAGGTAAATAAAATTATACAAGGTAAATAAAATTATTTTTCTGTTCTTTTATCGTTTTTTATACTGTAATTTTGTACCTATCATCTGTAATTAGGTATGTCTTAATTTATGATAAATATTTTTATATAGGTATATATTAGGTTGGGGAAAAAGTTTATTCGCATTTTATATAAAAATTCAAAAGGTTTTCTTATAAAGTTTATTTACAAGTGACTAAAGTATATAGGTGCCATTTTGTTCGATAACTTTTTGCCATCTTGTTGGTAGGTACATGATCTCATTGCTATAAAATTTTTGGGGCTTCTGATGAAAAAACTGCGACAAGTGGTTTTGGCAGTCCTCTTGTGATGTCAACCTGACACTGCTTAAGGAATTCTGCAGCGACCGAAACAGGTGGAAATCTGAAGGTGCAAGGTCAGGACTATACGGCGGATGCATTAACACCTCCCAGCCAAACTCCCGTAATTTTTTCTGAGTGGCTAAAGATGTGTGAGGTCTAGCGTTATCATGGTGAAAAACCACACCCCTTCTGTTGATTAATTCCGGCCGCTTTCTCTCAACTTCTTGCTTTAATCTCATCAGTTGTTCGCAGTACAGTTCAGAATTGATGGTCCTGCCTGGCGGTAACAGCTCATAATGAATAATGCCCTTCCAATCCCACCACACACACAGCATCACCTTGTTGCGAGTTAACCCGGGTTTCGCCACAGTCTGTGAAGCCTGACCGGCTTTTGACCACGATCTTTTTCGCACGTTCTTGTCGTACGTGATCCACTTTTCATCACCAGTTATAAGCTTCTTCAAAAATGGTTCGGTTTCATTACGTCGTAATAAAGAATCACAAATGAGTACACGGTTCATTAGGTTTCTTTCAGTGAGCTCATGAGGCACCCAAATATCGAGCTTTTTTGTGTACCCAGCTTTTTTCAAATGCGCCAAAACCGTTTTGTGGTCAATCCCCAGTTCTTCAGCTACATCGTAACTACTAATATGCCGATCTTGCTCCACTTTTTCAAAAATGGCAACAGTTTTGTCCGTAACAGGGCGACCAGAGCGACGTGCATCTTTGATATCAAAATTTCCGGATTGAAAACGCTTAAACCAAATTTGCGCTACTCTCACAGATACTGCATTAGGTTCATAAACATCACAAATTTTTTTCGCGGCTTGTGTTGCATTTTTACCTTTTTTGTAATAAAATTTTAAAATGTATCGAAATTCTTCATAAGAATCACTCATTTTAACAATAAGAAAAACAAATGAAAATCTCAAATTTACCTAATTTGAATTTGGAATTGTCATCTGTAAAATTAAAACTTTTTAATGATACTAAAATCAGCCAGATACAATTAGTATAGCCCAAGATATTTTATGACAAGTTCATACATACTATAATGCGAAAAGACTTTTTCCCCAACCTATTATTAATTTAAAATTGTAGTATGGATTACTTGAAAATATGTAGGAGTGTGTTTACAGCCTTAGTACAAGTAAATGTTCAAGTAATTCAAGTATGGAGGCTCGGCCAATCGTACCGCCCACAAAAACGCCATCAAAGCGCCCGGCTCGGGAACGAATTAGGTACGTTTTCCGATACTATTGTTGGAGGAATTTCATGTACACGACAGTGAAAAACGTTTAGTTGATGTTTATAGAATTATATTGAACAAGATTTCGAAACATTTAAAGCTATTTAAGAAATAGATTAGATTAAGCTTTAAAATTGTTAAACACAAACGAAATAGGTACATCATACTTATATTATAAATGCGAAAGTCTGTATGTACGTAACGCACTTTCTTTTACTTTGAAACGGCTAAACGGTTTTTAATATAAACGCCTCCTTTTTTGGAAGTCAATTAAAAATGGGGCCTCACAGTTTGTAGTCCGGATTAGAATTTACTAGCTTTTGCGAGCGGCTCCGCCCGCGTTAATACATTATCCCACGAGAACACTACTTTTTCGGGATAAAAAATATCCTGTCCTTTCCCAACACCCAAATTATGTCTATACCAAATTTCATAAAAATAGGTTCGGCGGTGAATGCGTGAAGAGGTAACAGACAGACAGACATACTCACTTTTGCATTTATAATATTAGTATAGATTATGGGTGACGTTTTATCCCTGAAATTATAAGATTCCTTCGCCATTGCCCAAACAAAGTCACTGGTAAATGGTAATTAATGGAATCAGGCGTTACTTTGCGGAAATCCATAGCATACAATTAATTAATATGATTATTTTAAGCAGTTTTTCCGCCAAATAATACCCACAATCTGCAAGCAAATGTGTGAGTGCACGCATAAGCATGCGTAACGCACCTCCCTCCTCCCACACTGCTTATGCGTGCACTCAGATGCAAGATCGTGCAAACACCCCCACCACACAAGCAACAATGTCAGCAAGATCGTGCAAAGCCCCACACCACCATGCAGGTTGCAAAACTCGACGCGCGTTTCGCCCCGAACCCGGAGCATCCTCAGGAAGTGGACCTGCGAACAAAGTTCGTTAGTAATGCTACCAAGCAAACCGCCGCCTTATATTAGGGATGGGCGTTGAATGAACGAACTGTTTTATTAAACTGTTTATTTGTCATGAACGGGTAAACTAGTTTAGCGCCTACTGATAAACTAGTCTATGCGTGAACGGTTGCCATATGCCGGAACGGTGCGTGCGACAGAGACCGTTTGTCGCGACGCGACGTCACGATCGACGGACGGGCGCGGGGCACGACGACTCGGCACGAGCAATACGTCTCAGGTCTCTGTCTTCAGTTCTTCACAACCGACGACGTGCTCTAGTCTATGTAATAATTACATTCGTTGAGTGGGCGGTGTTTTAATAAAATGAACTTTAAAGTAAGCTAACAAAGACGCAAATCTAATGACAAATTCTGAAATAAATAAATCTTTGAAATTTGTTTACGTAATTTTACCTATGACATGACGACAATCCAACAGTCTTGATTGGAATGCGATTTGCGTAGGTCAAGGATTTAAGGTTAAAACTTAAATGTTAACCGATATGCAATTTGTAAGCCTGGGAAAAGTATGAAGGGAAGTTCATTTCCACCGCTCACAGATTAAACCATCTCGTCGTTCGTCGTCGTCACTAGTCGCGTCGATCAGCAAACGACAACAAGTTTGTCAAAACAGTTAATGCGGAAAGTCGTTCATTCAACAAAACTACTTTGTCATAGTTTATTGCTCAGTTCAGTATTCGTCGAACACGTAAACTAGTCGAAAAAAAAACTGTTTTTTCAACTAGTTTACGATGAACGATAAACGGTCTCGTTTCGTTGATCGAAAAAGCGTCGACGACCCACCACTACCTTATATAGACTACTGGCTACTAGTACCCCCACCAAACATATTAATGAGCGGTGACGTAGTCAAGCAAGTTTGGTCATTCAATAATGCAAGCCTCCGTGGTCTAGTGGTTCGAGCATTGGCTCTCGACTCGGAGGTCGTGGGTTCGATTCCCACAAGGGAACAACAAAAAAATGTTGTTTCCAAGTTTGGTTAGGACAATGCAGGCTGATCACCTGATTGTCTGAGAAGAAAGATGATCCATGCGTCGGATGGGCATGTAAAAAGTCAGTCCTGCGCCTGATCTCTCGCCAGTCGTGTCGGTCATCCGTCCCACTGGGTTACGAGAGTAAAAGGAAGAGAGAGTGCTCTTGTGTACTGCGCACACACTTGGGCACTATAAAATTACTCCTGCGTAACTGGCCTGGTTTCAATGAAACCGGCCACCGTCACCGAGATCGGTGTGGGAGTTATTATTTAATGCAAGTCTATTGTTGTTCTTTTTTTAATTATTTCTAATTGTTCCAACACGCTCAGTCGAAAGCCTTTGTCGCATTTATGTAATACCTTATAGGAATGGCCATCGGGTACACTATGACCACTATCTAAAAGATGTTTAGCAAAATGTGATTTATCACGATGACCATTTCTATAAGCCGCAATGTGTTCTTTGTACCGAGTCTCAAAGTTACGTCCAGTCTGACCCACGTATACACTATCGCATTCAGGACAATCGATTTTATAGACACCGGATTGGTACTTTAAATCAATCCGATCTTTATTATGACACAATTGATTTTTTAAAGTATTATTCGTCCTGAATGCGACGTGCATATCGTTATTTCTCATTATTTTGGATAAACGTGCAGATACCTCACCCATATAGGTCAAACTGGACTTGTATTTAACCAATTCCTTATCAGGAGTCCCTGCGTACAAGTGTGTTTGGTGGGGGTGTTTGCACGATCTTGCATCTGAGTGCACGCATAAGCAGTGTGGGAGGAGGGAGGTGCGTTACGCATGCTTATGCGTGCACTCACACATTTGCTTGCAGATTGTGGGTATTATTTGGCGGAAAAACTGATTAAAATAATCATATTAATTAATTGAAAGTCACTGGTACTAAGAACTAAGGTAGGTACTAGGTAGGTAGGTAGCAATGGCGAAAGCTGGTTATCCACCATAAGGAAGCCCTAGCCTAGGTATGGATTTGTATCCCCCCGATGGTTGCACGCCTTGTCGTGGCGGTGGGGCTTAGTAACCGTGGACTGGTCACCCACGGTGAAGCTAAGAGACAACCGGGGCCGGCCTGTGTGCCGCCGGCTGGCCCGAGGAGGGCGCTCCCAGCGGGCTGAACATGCCCGCAGAGAACGCGCGTGGAGGACCGCAGAAGAAGAGGAGTGCCGGTATTAAGGTGCGCTGTTCTCCCTATGTTCTGCGGCCGTGGAGGGATCGCAGGGGGAGAGGCGTGATGGTATTACGGTACGCCACTCTCCCTACCCCCTGCGAGCTGGTGGGGCCGTTCCGTCGAAACGGCGTTGGTGGGGCCGCAGAGGAAGAGGCATGTCGGTATTGCGGTGCGCCGCTTGCCCTATCCTCTGCGACCGAGGTGTGGTCGGTGGCAGAACCACAGACCTGATCTGCCACCGGGTACCAGTTTATCTGGTACCCATGGCTTCCTAGTAGCAGACTCAGGGGGAGTCTGCTACAGTACTGGTGGAGGCCGAGGAGGAAGCGCACCTAATACCATCTGGTGCGCCCATCGTGGAGAGCCTTCGGGCTTTTAAGATGGAGCCGCTTGTAGGCGGCTGCCGCCGGCGGGGTCGCGGATGTGTGTATCGTTCCCGTGACCCCGTCATAGGGCGGTGAGGAGGAAGATGGGGGGGTTTTTAGTGGGTATACCATGAGTCCCACATCACCACTTGGGTGCCCCCTGCGCCTGGGTGGTATGCGACTATTACGTAATAACACAAAAGTCATTTCTTAACCCGGCGTCATTGAGGTTGGGTCAAAATTACCCGCCATGTTTTTGGTACTCGATATAATTAAAAGTTAGCGTGTATTGTTGCGGCAGCTACTGAGAATAGCTGGAGCCAACACTTTAATCTACATGTTTTTGACATAAAATCGTAAAGCCATTGCTGCCTTGGAAGCTACAAACGTGCAATATATAATTTTAACGCATCCTCACAAGTAACGTTACAATTTCGCGTCATTTTTTACATATGTTACCGGCCAAACCCGATTTTAGGACAAACTAGTTTTGCCTAGGCTAAACTGGTTCTTCCTATACGCGATAGGATTAACTAGTATATCCTAGTCCAAACTAATTTGTCCTAAGTCCGATAGGATAAATCAGTTTAGCCTAGGCCAAACAAGTTGATCCTGATATTAATACGCACACTCCAGGATAAACTAGTACGGCCTAGTCTAAACATAGTACTTAATATCTAGAAAGTCTAAATAAATATATAAACTGAATTAAATAACTACTCCGTAAATGGAAAAATAATCAGTTTTATTAAAACGATAATGATTCGTCGTTAAAAGCTATGGATATTTATTGATTATATAAACAGTAAAAAATAATAAGTGTTTTTTAAATAAAAGCAATAATCATATCTCAATAATTAAAATTGTTATTTATTTAAAAAAAAATTACAGGGTGTGCTTTGGTGGCAGTTAGAATTGCAGAGTATCCATTGTCTTCTTGCACTTGCATCTGTTTGTGGAACAGTTTTTGATGCAGCTGCATCTCACGAAATCTTGGCCAGATCCAACTGAATGTTTTGTAGCTGCAGTCCTTAACGATATTCCTATAGTTATTTGTCCTACAGTGTGCGTATTAATATCAGGATCAACTAGTTTGGCCTAGGCTAAACTGGTTTGTCCTATCGGGCTTAGGACAAATTAGTTTGGACTAGGATATACTAGTTAATCCTATCGCGTATAGGAAAAACTAGTTTAGCCTAGGCAAAACTAGTTTGTCCTGAAATCGGGTTTGGCCGGTAACACATACATACATATAATGACGCCTTTTTCCCGTAGGGGTAGGCAGGACCGCCTCTTTCCCATAGGGGTAGGCAGAGACCATTTCTTTCCACTTGCTACGATCCTTACATACTTCTTTCGCTTCGTCCACTTTCATTCTTACCATCCATTCCTCCTCTTACATTCAACGTAGCGAAGCGGCTCGCCATGGGCCACTTTTCGCCTCCGCGAGAAACGAGACGTGATGGGTGGCGAACCACATCATCGCCATTTTGGATAATTAAATTATTTTTGATTATCCATTGCGTTTCCACGGATTGGTGGAGAGGGTAGGAATAGGGAAAGGGAAGGATAGGTGGTGTGGAAAGGAAGATTGGTAAGTTAGAGTGGGAAATAGGGAATGTAGGATATTACCGCCCAGGAGGGCAAGGGATATGACAGCAATAGCTAGGGAAGCCGGGGTCGCATACCCGTATAGTATACCACAACTACCGGACAGGTAAGTTAGGATGAGTATCCCATGACATTTTTTGAACAAGTTTAATCGTGATTTGGTGTTTATTTAATAGTTTACGCAATAATAATTTTAATTTTGTTAGTTTTATTTGTAGAGGCTGTTTTTATATTTCTCAGGTATTTGAACTAATTATATTGATAAAAATATACAATGGATCCGGTGGAAAGATAAAGGCGATACCTATATGCTTGCAATGCATGATATACTTATAATTTTAAAATGTATACGTAAATGAATTACATACGTTTCGATAACTATAAACTGTTTAAAACTAATGGAAAACACATATTACAACAAAATTAAATGTAGAGTGGATGTTGCAGATGTAATTAGAGCCACATAATATGATGTGAGCCGTAATTGTAAAAGATGGATCGTAACAATTCTTACGGTTTTTTAAATATGCCTGGAATCAATAGTCTTGTAATACATCGTATCAATAATAAATCATGTGAATGTAGACGCTATTTTTTTAAGAAATGAGTTCATGCTTTGGTTTTGAAAATACACAAGTATGTGTGAATCGCTTGCTACGAGAAAATCGCAAAAGAATTCGGCACAAGAATCACCTAAATAACCTTATTCAAAGATAACTAATGCCCATAAACTATGCCAAGTGTGTTCTGCACGAAAATACCCTGAAACTAAACACACTTGCCACGATTGTGCTATATATATTTTCCCAGAAAACATTATACTTTTCAGCAGTAATTGAGTAAAAAATGACGATTCAGATTTTTCTTTTTTTTTTCCAAAGACATTTCAGTTAGGTTGATAAAAATGTTGTTTATAAATAAAAGTACTAAATAATCCTACTAATATAATAAATGTGAAAGTTTATGAGGATGTATGGATGGATGTTTGTTACTCTTTCACGGAAAAACTACAGAACGGTGAAATTTAGTATGGTAGTAGTTTAAATTCTAGATTAAAACATAGGCTACTTTTTATCCCGAAAAGTACAGTGTTCCTTTGGGATACTCTATTTACGCGGGCGGAGCCGCAGGCAACAGCTAGTAGCTTTATAAATTGATTAAAACTCAGGACATCTCGTTTTTGTAACTTTTGTGTTGAGTTTATGTACAAGTTCTTCTCGGTTAAAATTTAAATATCAATTATTTTTTTAAAGTTTTATTGCCCTTAAATAAGTATGTCTAAAACTATAACTATGATAAATCACATATAAATTTAAAAACATTGAGTGTATCATGCATTGAAAACATGGGTATTTTTGACCCACCTCAATGACCTAGTAAGTATTTTCACCAAAATGACGCCGGGTTAAGTCGTAAATAGTAGTCCAAGTTTGAGGTTTCTTTAATTCCTCAATCATTCTCCTCACTCAAAATTGTTATAAGTATTCGGAGACCAAATTAAACTTAAAACTACTTAAAACGCTAAGTTTAACGTTAATGATTTAACTGTGCCTTCTAACTGTATCTAAATTTTATTATAATATTATTCATTAAAATCATGTAAGATTATTTTTTTTGTCATTAAAATGATCTCGCATTAATGACCAGTATTGTACAAATCAAAGCTTATAAGAAATTTATAGGTGTGTGTTAATTATATTTTAAGGTTTCATAAAACTATTTAAATACTATCAAGTATTTGATTACTTATGAAAATTAAATTTTCCTGTAGATGTAGTAATTTTGAATATTATTTTTAACCTAATATATACAGATCAGGTTTATTGATTGAAATTGACGGCCTTTGAAATTGACGTCCTCTGTCGCACAGTAGTTTGCGCTCTTTATGAGTAAGAGTAATTCTGTGAGTTAGCGCGTCGGCGTTGAAGCTGTTCGATTTCCGCCGAGGGGACAAAAAGAGTTTTGAATGTTCTTGGGTCATGGATGTGTATTAAATATATTTAAAATATAATAAAAATCTTAGATGTATTTGTAGTATAAACGAATGGTCTAAATTGTTTGGTACCTGTAATACAACGTCTTCGGATACCTACTCACCACTTAATTAAACGGTTTCTTTTCGATACCATTATATATATAACGAAAAATATTGCATTAATTTAAAGCAATCTTTTTCGTTATAAGCAGCTAATTCGTTATTCGCTGTAAGCAGGGTTCACAATCTTTCGACAGTTAATCAAAAGTTACGAATCGAGATATTTCTGTGATTTTTTGTTGTGTTGAAATTATGATTCATAGACAAGTAGTTAAACTATCACGTTCATCAAATGCATTGCATTTATTCAATTTAAATTTTCCAGTACAATCACAATCAGCAGGAATATGAAAACATGAAGGGAAGGGAACATGAACATTAGGGAACATTATCAAGATGTACCCAATCAGGGCTATTGATTCGACGTTGCCATTACAAGATTATTATCAAATCGCCAAATTATTCCTATTCACTGCATAGACATATTAATCACAATTTCCGATTCAAATGAAATGCCTCCTATTTATAAAAAATATAAAATATTATGAGAATTTGGGTATAAATAAACCATGTATGATTTATTGCAACTTGATAAGTGTTGATTTATATTCAAAATAGTACTATGTACCTATGTAAAATTTTTTATCTACTTATAACGGAAGTCTATTAAAATAATAATGGGGAACATGCATAGTTTTTTTTTCGAAAAGTACATAATAAGCCAGGAAATGTTATCTTTGAAATGGCATATCTACGATCAACCGTTGACGAAATACAGTCATCAAAAAAGTGAGATCGTTAGAGACTCGCGCACGTAGGGTATCGTACCATTATACCAAAATGTTACATGTTTGCTTAATATTTCGTTATTTTACGAAGTTTTCCAAGTAAGCGCATTTAACAAGTTAAGCATCTATATCTCCTAAGCTAACAAATTTATATAAGCCGTTATAATTTTTCATTTAAGTTTATAATATGAACTACTATCATGTTTTTTTTTTCGAGCTAGCCGTTTAGCATTTAGGACGCGATATTTTAACAAAATATGCGCTTTATAGTTCAATATCTCGCAAACGGATACCTTAATCAAAAAATCCTTTAGTAACCTCTAGTTTTGATAAACATATCTAATGATACCCCCATAGTGTATGGTGACGTTTGTAAATACATATTATATGCTTGCAAAGTTTCATCTTTCTAGCACTATTTGGACAGTAAGCATTTTTTAGTCCTGTAACTTTTTAAGGAAGCAACTGGTTACTTTACTTTTTGCATTTTTTACATGCATACATATAATCACGCCTTTTTCCCGTAGGGGTAGGCAGAGACCACTTCTTTCCACTTGCTACGATCCTTACATACTTCTTTCGCTTCGTCCACTTTCATTCTTATCATCCATTCCTCCTCTTACATTCAACGTAGCCAAGCGTCTCTCCATGGTCCGCTTTTCGCCTCCGCGAGAAACGAGACGTGATGGGTGGCGAACCACATCGCCGCCATTTTGGATAATTAAATTATTTTTGATTATCCATTGCGTTTCCACGGATTGGTGGAGAGGGTAGGAATAGGGAAAGGGAAGGATAGGTGGTGTGGAAAGGAAGATTGGTAAGTTACACCCGTATCATTAGTTGTTTCCTCAGATCCGCCTCGACTCAACCTCATCTGAGGTATCCTTGAGAAGTTCCTCGACTTTGGTATTCTTAAACATAATTTCTACCTCCAGTAAGGTTGAGTGGAGGTATGACGTCATAAATAATCATAGAAAAATATTTTTTTTTATGTTAATACCAATAGTAACCATTAAAACTCGATCCGAATTTGACAGAATTATGTTATAACCCTTTGTTTATCTTGTATTGTCGTGTTAGCAACTATCTATGCGCTGTATAATTAAATATACGGATTTTCGTTAAGGTCATCCAGAAACTCCAAAAAACCTCCATGGTTCTCTTTAAATAAGTATCCCTCTAATTCCACTCTGTATGTAAAAAGAATTGATATAAATGTCGGAAATAGACGCTCGAGGGAGCCTCAAGGTACGTCCTGAGGTACCTTAAGTTTGACAGTTGATTCCTCGACTCGCGTAAGGAAATTCCTCAAGTCGAGGGAATTTTGTTGAACTAATGATACAACTTTCGTGGATTGAGGTTGAGTCGAGTGGAGGAAATCTCGAGGTAACAACTAATGATATGGGTGTTAGAGTGGGAAATAGGGAATGTAGGATATTACCGCCCAGGAGGGCAAGGGATAGGACAGTAATAGCTAGGGAAGCCGGGGTCGCATACCCGTATACTATACCACAACTACCGGACAGGTAAGTTGGGATGAGTATCCCATGACATTTTTTGGTCCATATTTTTGTTTTGTTTCAGAAAATTATGGATTTAAATGCGTATTCTCTACTATAAAAACTTAGGCCTTTTCATCCGTTAATGGATGATTTATACAGTATTCTCCGAGCGAAGTAACCATTCTTGAAATACTGTGTGTGTTGAAATAGTGCATGGGACAGTTGGTTTTTAAATATTGTATGGTTGCCCAAGCACATACAGCATTCTCACAACACAGTCAGCCTAGTCCAGACTCCAGAGGAATGACTGGTCAATACATCTGGAGCCAAGGCCAACCATGTGCGGGTTTCCTCACGATGTTTTCCTTCACCGTTAGAGCGTCCGAATAATGTACTTGAGATCTTTAAAAAGTCATGCCACAATCTGGGAATCGAACCTGCGCTCTCTCGAGTGCGAATCAAACGGTGTTTTCTTTCACCGTTCACTTCACTAGGCTACGGAGCTCCTATTGCAACAACATTTTGTTAAAAAGGATTAAGGATACTAACATAATCGCGAAAATCGGAAAAAATACTATGTAGTTTTATTTTCGAGTTCGCGTCAGTATCTTTTTAAGCAAAATTAAATTAATGGATCCTTATGCCGATATTTATTTATATTTAATTGAGTGCCCACGCCTGCGCCCGCCCCGCCCCGCCCACCGTGTGCATTAGATACGCTCCTGTCTTACAGTGATCGATTATATTTTCCCCAACTGCAGAAGGAGGATATATGGTTTAAGGGTAGCTATTTTGTATGTTTCTAAACATTATTTAATTTCATATTACGGCATAATAATATTATATACTCTACGTCAGGCATGCCCAACCTTTTCAACATTGCGTGCCATTTTCTTTATTTTAGAAAAACCCTAACGGGCCGCACATCTATATAAATACACAACTCGTCCACAAAACCCCAAAAATTATTTGTTAGTATTTTTCATAAACGCCCGGACACCAGGCGAATATCGGGCGTACCGTTATAGACAGAGCGGCGAATAAGAGGATTTTAGATAGATCGTGTTTGTAAACAATCATGATTAGTTGATTCGAGGATTAAATTAGTTCAGGGGCCGCATGGCAAAGGCCCGCGGGCCCCCGGGCCGAAGTTTGGTCATGTCTGCTCTACGGGCTACGGAACAAACCACTACGGCAAAAATATAAGCTTTTTCATCTTTTTATATTTTTAATCCCTTTATTTTAAGGACTGGCGGAAGCCCAGCTGTAGGACAGAATAAATAGTTAATTTTCGTTAACTACTTCGAAAATAAACTATTTTTTTTCTTAAAAAAAAAATCTTTATAAAGGTGATGCCAATCTTGGGCCCACCCTCCAATAGATATGTGTGCTACATCAAAAGAAAGGTATTTTCAAGCTGAATAAAAGTTACCTTAGCGCTAAAAGCCAAATCTTAGTCCGTTCAGAGTTATTCTTTACTAAACATGGTAGTTTTGACAATAGATAAGTAACGGCTTTTACACATTATATTGCATTTTTGTGCGCATTAATACACGAGTGTGGATGGATTAGCCATAGTTATCAGCTGCTTCGTATAGTCAGGCGGATTCCAAGATTCCAAGCGCAATAAGTGTTGATTGACTATATCTTTTTATAAATAAAATAATTATACTGTATTTTTTTAAACATTGTAACGCCTAGTTTTGTGGCGACCCCTAGCGTCCATAGTCTAGAACTACGCACGTCTGTGCGTTTTCAAAATCCATTGCTACTTTTGCGAATTACCCGTTTATGTTTTCTTAAAATTATAGTAGAAAATTCTGGAAGAAAAACAATTGACCCTATGAATTGTTGTTTTGTGGCGACCCCTAGCGTCATGTAATATAGTCTAGAAAGGCACTTACGGGCTCGGCGCGTTTCCCGGCGTTATGGCGCCCCCGCGGCGCTCCGCAGGGCTCCGGCCCCCACTTAACGCAATTTATTACACGACCCTTTAATAAATATATAAATAACTGTGGAAAATTCGATAAACTAGGCTCGTGCCGCCATCTAATTTTTTCTATGATGTATCGTTTTAATTTGAGCCGCAAACTCCGTGCTATCAATTTATTAGTTTTTGCCCAACAATTTTCAATAATACCGCAATATAGGTACTAGGTAGGTACAATAACATCATCATAAGTCTTATTTTAACGAGGTCGTATAATCTATTCTTGTTTTTGGCGCTTACAGTTAGGGTACCTAGGTCCAACTCCATTTTTGAAATTGGTACCTTTTTTACCTATTTTCCATCTCTCCAGTACTTAGATAATATTACCTCCTATTAGTTAATTTTAGCTCTCTGGAAGACATGATGTCATTTTTCATTTTATTGTTGTAAAAACTTTGACATTGTTTAATCTTAGTTGCTAAAACTTACCTTTTTAAAAGTGCTTTCCAATTTTTCAAAATGATTTCACTTTGAAAAATTCGCGTTTAGCACGCAAAGGGTAACACGATTAATTAACCAGGTTATATCTGCATTACATTGAGATCAATATTTGTTTTTCTTTTAATATTATTTTTACTGCAAAGAATATTTTTATAAATAAAACCTTTTTTGAACATCAAAACAGTTCCGTTTTATGGTGTCTACAGACACACGAATTTGGTACGGAGCATACAGCGGATCTGGTACGCTCCGTACCGAGCGTATATAGGGCAGTCCGGCGAACATAAGAAGAAGGCGAAGAGTTCGCTGTTGTCCGCATCGGATCTGGTTCGCTCCGTACCAAATTCGTGTGTCTGTAGACACCATTACGGTCCACTGCACCGTACCAAATCCGTGCGTATGTAGCGACACCGGATTTGGTCTCCGGATATGGTCCGCTGTACGCTCCGTACCTAATTCGTGTGTCTGTAGATACCATTACGGTCCACTGCACCATACCAAAGCGGCGGGGTTGGCGCTCGTTTTACAGTAGATTATGTATTTGTTACATTACTAACTCTCTGAGCCTTCTAGGTACTCTGCCTGGTGGCGACGACCTGGGAGATTTTTTTGTAGCTTTTTAAGTCTTGTATTTTTAATTTTCTTTTTAGTACTATTATAGTTTGTAAATATTTAAAATAGTTAGCTGTAGAGATTAACATTACAATTTATTCTATTGTATATCTATTATTATGTACTAGATGTTTCCCACGACTTCGTGCGCGCAAAAGCTAATTTCGCAGAAATCGTACATTTTTTCGCGATAAAAAGTAGCCTATGTCCTTCCCCGTGGTCTACTCTACATCTGTGGCACAGATGATGAAATTTGGCAAATTTCATCGAAATCGGTCCAGTAGTTTCGGAGCCTATTCAACGCAAACAAACAAACAAACCATTCCCATTTATTATATTAGTATAAATGTTGACAATAATGTTTCCGTTAGATTACAGTTGTAGGTACTTTTAGATTTTCGCCAACATAATAGAGACAAAACATGCAAATAAGCTATCTAACACTTATCAGTACACACTGGGAAACCTTCCCTTCACAATCTCCTGATAAGGCTGGGATAAGGTATATGACAAAATAACTCGACCTCTGTGGCTCAGTTGGTTGAGCTCAAGCCGGAGGTCGCGGGTTCGAATCCCGCCAGGGAACAAAAAAGTTTTCTGTGTTCCTGGGTCATGGATGTGTATTAAATATGTGTATAATATAATTAAAAATCTTAAATATTATGTGTATAGTATAAAAGTATTAAATATATTTCCGTTGTCTGGTACCCGTAACACAAGTTCTTCGAGAACTTACCACGGGATCAGATTGACGTGGTGTGAAGCGTCCATAGATATTATTATATTATTATTATAATTATCATCCTCATCACCTTGATGAGTGGCAGTCCTCCACAGTGCGCTTTACCCGAAGCTTTCTGCCGCGCACTGTAAAACTCTGGAATGAACTGTCGCCGGCAGTATCCGGACCATTACGACCTGCAAACCTTCAAGAAGGGAGCATATTCCCTCCTAAAAGGCCGGCAACGCACTTGCAACTACTCTGATGTTGCGGGTATCCATGGGCGACGGTAATCGCTTTCGATCAGGTGATCCGTTTGCTCGTTTGCCCCCTAGTTTTATAAAAAAAATATGATCCGGAATCCTGAAGACCGGAGAAAGGAAAGCTCAGAGCGTTGAAAATGGAACTCTGGACTAATATTATAATAGAGTTGAAAATCGAACATATGCGTGTCGAATTCTCAAATTTGATATTGACCTTTGACTTAGTCTTATGTATACATTCGATTTTCAACTCAATTGTATTAGCGCAGAGTTCTATTTCCAGTACTTATAATATTTCCCGGCCTCACTTAAAGATTTCGGACAATATAATCCCAACCTAAGTGTCAGATTTTTATTACTCCGACTATACTTTTAGTCAGATTGACACAAAGTAGCTTTTGACAAATTATATCTTGTTATTATATTGAAGAACGCTCAAAACGGTGCAGCAAAACGTCACGAGGAAACCTGCGTGTCTGAGAAGACTAACAATCATCGTAAGTCCATGAAGTGTCTTATCGCTCAGAAGAACTAATAGTGCTAAGGTTGACTACAAAGTCCACAGTGAGTACAACCTAATCCAGAATCCTCCTCGCATGAAGGAGAGACCTGAAGAAGGAGAGAGGCTGGCACGGGCCAGTTACGATGATCAACTTTTTTCCAAATTCAAACATTTCAAAACCTAATAAATTCAAACAACATACAAATTAATACTTTAAAATACATTTAAATGCAAACTATATTAGTTTTAGTAAAGCGGAGACATACAAAAAATGGTCTCATTAGCGAAGCCGACCAGGAGCCCATGAATTAATGGAGGTGAACAATAATTTAGGGTTTAATTAAAAGTGCAGCCCCGCGGCGCCGCCTCCGCCGACATTATTCCTACATAATTGGTGAAAGCAGTAATTTAATAAAACTCACCGTAGAGCTTAGAACTTTCCAGAACAAAAGGTTACATAATTAAATTTATGCCCATAAATAACTCATAGTCTCCCGGTAATGAATAGAGTCGACTTCACTCAAACGATTTGCACGAATAAGTTAAAAACTATAACCCGACTACGTAATAAAAAGGGGGTCTTAAAATGGCAAAACAAGAAAATAATTTAGATAGAAATCCAGAAATGCATAGGTACAAAAATGGTCAAGCTAGAGCCGTGGTCGCACCCACTAATGACAATTGGCATCTAAACTGCAGTTTACACCAAGACGCTAAGACCTAGAGAAGTTTCAGACAGACGGGTGCGATTTGACATCGACTGTACTGAACCTTATAAAGTGGGTGCGACCACGGCTCTAGCTTGACCATTTTTGTACCTATGCATTTCTGGATTTCTATCTAAATTATTTTCTTGTTTTGCCATTTTAAGACCCCCTTTTTATTACGTAGTCGGGTTATAGTTTTTAACTTATTTTTTTATTTCGTATTTTTCCGTTTCCCAATCGAACATGTTTTTGGAACAATATGAATAAGTATAATGCGTTTCAAATGAGAATAGGAACGTCAATGACCTTTTTCTGTCAAATATCACTTGAAAAGTGCAATTTTCAGAAAACCTTATGTGCATATAAATATTAATAGTCTTGCAACGATTTTAAATAACAATGTTAAATAGTTATCAATTATCTAAACATAAATTTAATTATCATAACAGTCTAAATTCGAAACAATATGGTGCCAAAATCGAGTATCTTGTTCTCATATGAATCGCACTATACCTATTCAAATCACTTAGTGTAAGTACCTAATTAAAAATAATTATCTTCTTCATGAGCGTGAAGCGAGCAAATTTTTAAGAACGGTAATAATAATATAATATTTTAAATAAAATAAAATATATTTTATGAAAGTAAACTAATATGTATAATATAAAAATTATATATTTATATAGTCTTACTAGCTGACCCGGCAAACGTTGTTTTGCCTTATAAAAAGTTAAAAACACTTTAATTGATCAGTTATCGAGCGGGATGAAAAACCATTAAATTACTAAAATGGCTATAAAAAAATAGGGGTTGGTGATAAAAAAGTTAAAATTTAGTGTTGTATGTATTTTTAATGCCACATTATAAAAAAATAAAAACAAAAAATTTCGTCCAAAAATTAAAAAAAAAAATATGGGTGAACAACTTTTATCACTTAGGGGTATGGAAAATATATAGTAGCCGATTCTCAGACCTACTGAATACGCATATAAAATTTGGTAAAAATCGGTAAAGCCGTTGTACGGTAACTAACATTGTGACATGGAAATTTTATATATTAGATAATATTACGTAATGTTCGAAAATTGGACAACTGGGATTGTAGGTACGACCGTATTTTCAACGTGTAATTTGAGATATTTGTGCAAGTATACCATAAATATGTATAATATATATACATATTTGTGATGTGCTTGCCAAGACCTTTATTTTGATACCAAACACGTGATGGTTAACTCGGTTTAATTTTTTTAGATGTTAGAATTTGAGGTTAAATTTTCGAAATCCAAAATTAAAAAAAACATTGTATAGCCTATGTTACCCGCGGCATCATTACGAATCTTTTGACACCTCATTTATTAAAATCGGACCAGTAGTTTACACGCTACGAGGGAACAAACATATATACATACATACATACATACATAGACTGCCAAAATCATTACCCTTCCTTTTGGCTTCGCCGTAGTCGGGTAAAAAAGATGCTACGGTCCGCCTGTGATATTTCTTACAGAAAAAATATGCAATTAATTAGACAGCTTAGGTATCATATTATGGAATTTTTCCAACGCAAGTTAACTGTGGGAGAGCCACGCTTTGGCATGAATGGGCCGGCTCGACCGGGTAAATACCACGACCTCACAGAAAACCGGCGTGAAATAACGCTTGCGTTGTGTTTCGCCGAGTGAGTGAGGTTACCGGAGGCCCATGGGGAGATTGGGGATTTTAAGGACTAGGAACGCAAGTCGCGGCACTGGTGTTGCGAGTGTCCATGGGCGGCGGTAATCGCTTACTATCAGGCGATCCGTTTGCTCATTTCCTGTTTCATAATACATAAAAAAATGTTGTTTTAGGAATCGCAAAAGTTTCTATTAGCTACGCAACATAGCGGTCTTTAGTCTCAGAGCTTATTAGTAGGTTAAAAATTCTGAACCTCAACTTCAGCTAATTTAGTTGATTTAATACGAGTAATTAAAATTTATAAAATTATTACTAGTGCAAAATTTATTATGATCTCATAAAGAATTCGTCATAGAGTACTATTGACAGTCAAAGAATTCTAAGAAAACCTCATTATTTAGAGGCGTTTAAACGGAAATAAAAGGAATTGTGAAAACATTACGAACGACACAAAACGAATTCGTATAGAATTGTTTTCATTTCTCACAGGTATCGTTTTTCTTTCACCCCTGGCGCTAAGAGAATGGCGGAATGCAGCAATAGGACCAAATCACTGTTATTACAACACAATAAGTGCTGAGGGGACGCGAAATTGGTGCGATGTGATAGAATCTTACGCTGAGACTATACTGTTCGGAACGCGGTAGGCTGAGGAGAACTAAATTTGGTGCACTGAATGAAAATACTGCCATTCTCAAACTAAAAGGCGGCTAAATGACAAAAAGAGTTTTTGAGGTAGAGCCAAGAAACACGGGATTATTTGAAATTGATGCTAGTTTTTTTCTATAAACAATTTTAATGATGTAATAAGACATTCACGACAACATTAATAATTGTTTATACAAGATTACTAGTTTTTACCTCTACCTCAAAAACTCTTTTTGTCATTTAGCCGCCTTTTAGTTTGAGGACGGCAGAATAGAACTCTGCGCTAAAACAATAGAGTTGAAAATCGAACTGTCGAGTTGAGCTGTCATATGTGACATTGACATTTGACTCGATACTCATGTGTTCGATCTTCACCTCTATTGTATTAGCGCAGAGTTCTATTTTCAGTACTTTGAATTTTCCGTGATCTACCGGATTCCGGACAATATGGCCCCAGCCTAAGAGTCAATTCACAGCGCGACAATACGCGATGCTATAAGGTACTGCTTTTTGATTTACTTAACATTCACTTTCTTGCAATGAAACGTGTGTCTTCTCGTGTAGAGAATAAAGTTCAGTTTTGAATAGCTATCTTAAAATGCAGCACTGCGTTTCGTCTCGTCGCGGTGTGAACTGACCCTTAGTTTATGGACTATTCTAGTTTATCATATTATATTTTAGGTACTATCGAACAAGTTGCTGCTCAACCAGGCATAAGATGAAAATCGTACGGCACTGTTAAATCGTGAGTATGTGACTCACGTGTCAATACGTAGTTCAAGCATGCCTGCAGTCGTTGCGGTCACTTCCTTTGTGCTAAAAATATTCAGGCCTATATAAATATCCTAGTGCAAAGGAAAATGTTTAAAAACTGGTCGAACAGGAACTTTATCGATAATGTAGGCGTGACGTCACAGTTAGATACGACTTTAGTCACATTGTGATATTAATTACTCTTTGATTTAGTACGGGCAAAGAGTAATTAATATGTGATATGGAGCCTCGACCTACAGAAGAAGCCCCGTGGACGACCGGAGACTAATGTTAATAATGAAGAATTGAAGGCTATTGTGGAAGCGGATCCATCGCAAACCACGTCCGAGTTAGCTGCTGGCTGCGGTGTTAGTGATGAAACTGTTTCAATCCACTTGAAGCATATTGGGAAGGTGAAAAAGCTTGAAAGGTACCTACCTCATGTATTGAATGCAGCAAACGACAAACGCGCGTCGACAAACGCGCGTCGACTGCTGCGTTACATTACTCAACCGGCAGAATAATGAAGGGATTTTTCGGGGAAGGGACCTGTGATGAAAAGTGGATCCTGTACGATAATCGGAAATACTCATCGCAATGTCTGAACCTTGGCGAACCAGCCAAAGCCCCAAGCGAAAATTGACTCAAAAAAGTTACTTGTGAGCATTTGGTGGACTAGTGCCGGTGTCGTTTACTGCAGCTTTCTTAAATGTGGCCAGACGATTACGGCAGATATCTATTGCCAGCAACTGCAAATCATGTTGGAAAAGCTAGCTGCTAAAGGACCGAGGTTGGTCATTCGCTCTAGGTCACTGCTGCTTCAGGACAATATTATAGTAGCAGCAGGTTAGACAATACACATAGTAAAAGTTGACAGGTTATAGAACATAAAAACAATTAAATCTATTTTAAATAGAAAGAATATGATATACCTATATTTATGGTTCTCGACGAATTTTATTCGAACACACATTAATAATTTATTTAGAGATTCGTCAAGTCCGTAGTAATAAATTATGATAAAATACTTTTGGAGTCGCTACACTGTTCTGGTAAATAATTGTATGTAGATTTTATTCGAAACAGGCTCTAAACTTTCAGAGTTTTATAATATTATTATTATGGATGGAATTTATCGAGAATAAAATATTTTAAATATTTTAAGACAAGGAACCATAATAATATCACTATGGGTCCTTGTCTGAAAATATTTTTTTACAACCTTGATTAAAATTATTACGATTATGGCGACTTCGGTTACTCAGTGGTTGAGCGCGTTGCTGCTAAAGTCCGCCAGAGGGACAAAAAAATGAATGCGTATTAAATATGTGAAGGTATTATTTAATATAAACCTATATGTGTATTTTATAAAAGTATTCAATATATTTCTGTTCTTTAGTACGGGAACGGTACTTTGACAGACGATGTATGGAAAATGTAGATACCCGGAAGACAATAAGGACGTAGTGTAAGTACACAAAATTACTTTTAAATGTCATTTTTCAAAATACCCTCCACGTAGTCTGTTACAATAATTCAATGTCCCAATTTACACTTAATTGAAGTAATTTAATGATTGATTACAATAGTCATCGATACATACAAAAGGCGCGACTTCGCCACCCCTGGTCTTGCCCTGCCCTGTCCTGGTGGCCCTGGACAATGGGAAATATGAGACCAAGCGGAAGTGACGGGATGACTTTATCGCTGCACTTACTAGAGGTTTGGGTAAGGGCACGCGCACACTGAGAAGTGAAGTTCGAGGGCCCAGTGAAGTTATTTGAATATTGAGAAGACGGGGCAATATGGTATGGGTGAAGTTGCAAAAAGTGCCTTTGCCATCTAACCATAAATAAAATTGTCTTAGCGTCGAACTGTGGTCGACGTACCTAATATTGTATGAACACAGGTTTTATATTATCAATAATAATGGAATTGTATGAATACAGGTTCTATAATAATAGAATTGTATGAACACAGGTTTTATAATAATGGAATTGTATGAAAAGGTACAGGTTCTATAATTATAGAATTGTATGAACACAGATTATTTCATTTTAAAATAAAAGGTTTTATTATCGACTTATTAATTAATTATTGGTTTTGCAATGTTCATAAGTAGCCAATCCTTTATTCTTTTTATACGTATTTTGTCATTCATCCTACGTATCTAATCAGTCAATTAAATACAAAATAAAATTCAATACTCTACATTAAAAGTATGCCATAAATAATATAAATATCTAAATCTATAAATTATTCATTAAATGTTATTGTTTTAACCTTTTTTTAAAACCAATTAAAAATTGTCCTATATCCTGATATTTGAGAATGTCAAGCTTTATTAAATAATACATTTGTGATTTGAATAACAAATCTTGTTTATCAACTAGACAAAAAGGCGGTATCTCAAGACTAGTTAAAAGTAGGTATAATAGATTTTTATCAATTTCCTCTGCTACATATAAAAGATAAGGATTTTGCGAATAAATGAGATTCTTAGTCACTGTTAATGTTAATTTATATTAGGCGTTATAGCTTACAAATCTCGATTGTATGATGTAACGCATCTGATTCCGTTATCTTTACAAATAAATAAAATTGAAGTGTCTGTTTGTAATTTCAAA